>OX439041.1:27352007-28727840 GCA_949317995.1 Acholoe squamosa | reverse complement strand
GCATTGGTCTAAACACAACAGAGTAAACCCGCCTCCTCATGGAGAGTACCGTAATCTCCAGCATAGAAGACGCGCTGCGCGTATAAGACGCACCCCAAACTCAGCACATGCATTTTCGCATATAAGACGCACATTTTAATGCTGAAATTTGTAACATTAGTACATTTCTATAGAAATATTACCCCTCGTATAAGACGCACCCCCAACTTGAGAGAAAGCTATAAGACTCCCCAGCATTTTGTTTGGCGTAGAGGACGCGTCTTATACGCGGGAGTTTACGGTACATTATAACAGCATGAAGGCTGATTCTACTTATCACACATGGACAATATGCCCTCTTCCTGCATTGACAATATACATGTATTATGTGATGTTGCATGTGGACATATAAAAGAGAATTTCCACAACTATTGTTAAGACATAGTGAAAAGTCCACAACTAGTGTTAAAATATAGAGAAAACTCGCTGACACATGATGTATGTTGTATATTACAGGAGGTTGTTGTGGCGCTACCGGGAAGAAGACCATCATAGGAGGATGGGGATGGGCGTGGTGCTTTGTGACGGACGTCCAGTCGTAAGTCTCATTATGCACCCATCAATATAACTCTGTCTACTTAATGCATGTACCCTTTAATAGTGTCTTAAATCTTTAATTTTTATCTTAAATCTTTAATCCTATGCACTATTAAAGTTATTTTTTTCTCCCAATGATGCATGGATGCAATAACTTGTCTGGTGCATTCATGCATCATACCGACACTGCGGGACCGATGTGCTCCTGAGGTGTTGGCATGATGCGCTAATGCAGTCGCTGCGGGTTTCTCTGCAGCACTCTATTGGTGAATTATAACGTCAAATAACACAAAATCTTGTGGCATCATGTCATTCTTTAATAAAAGGTTAATTGAGATATTAAAGGTGACATCTCCCATTTCTTGCCAAAAGATATAGACAAAAAAATACTTCAGCCTAGTACTCTTAATGATTGTCAATTTATACTTTTCGCTGTAACGTTTAGGGCTTGGCTTAGGTCTTCATCTCCGGAATAATAATTTGTTAAAAAAGAAAAACAATTGTAAATTTTAAGTTTAGAATTGTACTCATTGCATCCAGTCAAAAGGTGAAATTTTAAATACCAGCAGTTTCCGTCTCAAATATGTTCCATCCCCCTATTCTATCCCCCTGGTTTCAATGCGACACTTCATAATCATGGAAATGCATAAGTTATCAATGTTGATATTCAATATTGATATTTCAATTTGTCAAAAATTAGTAGATATTAAAGTATCTATATAAATCAAAACCACTAACAGGTGCAAAGTTTTAACTGACAGATACAGGGATATGTTGCAATTAGCCTTCACTCCTTGCTAAATCCCTGGTCCCATATTAAAACAACAAGAGTATTGTGAAATTTCTATATATCATATGACCAGATTAGGGGCACACCTTGATACGACACATTCACATGCTACTGAGTGGTATTGGTAACGACTGGGTGTTTGTTGACAAAGGGGAGCGGTCCTGGATCCAGTGAGCTGGGTGGTCAGCATGGGCTTAGACTTATAGATCCTACAATACTAACCAGAACAGGTGCATGAGTGGAATAAATGACCAGGTCCAAACTACCGTAATCTCCCGCATAGAAGACGCACTGCACGTAGAAGACGCACCCCAAACTTAGCAAATGCATTTTCGCGTATAAGACGCACATTTTAAGGCTCAATTTTGTAAATTCAGTACATTTCTATAGTAAAATTACCCCTCGTATAAGACGCACCCCCAATTTCAGTACATCTTATAAGACTCCCCAGCATTTTGTTTGGTGTAGAGGACGCGTCTTATACGCGGGAGATTATGGTACCGGTAATAGCGGTTAGCGCTATGCACTTGTTGCTGTCTTCATTTTGCAAGATAGATTTGACCAAGCGTATGGATTTAATTTCATATGAATAATCTTTGAACGAACAAGAGACACTAGAAATGATATGATAGGAGAAAGTATAAACCCTTCGATTTAATGGGTTTATAGTTTGCTTTTTAGAGACCTTTTACTAGAAGAGCTATGGCGTAGACTTGGTCCAACCCTCAATACTATTAGGTAATCCTTCTAGTCATTGGCCATGGATCAGTACTAGCAGTACTGTGTTTGGTGTATGTTCTATACACTATACATTTAGTGCTAGCATGGGTAAATATAGCCCACTAGGTCAATAGATCAACCCATGCTGCAAGCAAAACGCCTACAGAGAACCAAGCAGGGAATGTGGTAATTAAGCATGCTGTCCAGTAATGGTAATAGAATTACCACAGGACAGTAGATTGTATGCGGGTTGCATTTTGTAGAATTGTTCTATTAGAGACTGTATACTGCCCAGTATTTTGTCAACCCCCAGTTTATATATTGCCCCAGAGAAGACACAAAGTCTCTGTTACAATATGAAATGCACCATTTAGATCTAATGAAATTGCATCAATATCCATCTAAAAAACAGGCAGTTTCTAAGAATGGTATCCAGGTGTTTTAGTACCTCTTGTTGTAGGAGATTCCAAGGTATTTCTGGTAAATATAAACTCACACCTCTTAAATCTGTTTAACCTCGGTCAGCCTTAAGACTGGGGAGGTTCACATCTATAATTAATAGGGTCATTGATGAAGTTATATATACCGACACCTTAAACCACTGAGGTTATGATTAAGAGGCGTAAACTAACAATCATCCATAGACCATTGACATTCTGCAGCCCTTATCCTGTTGGAGCTGTGACAGTTTATGCTATCGTTATTTTCTCCTAACACTATTGTGGTCATAACCATCGTTAGGGAGAAAGGAAGCGTAATAATGGCATTTTCTGCTTTAGTGCACTGGGGGAATTACTGTCGGAAGAGTGTAGGAATCTATGTTGTACATTGTTTTAGGCAGAATTTGTGTATTCTTAGGGTACCCTCTCTCAGAGATACCAACTGTCTATGAATAAAAAAAAAGGTTTAAAACAATATGAGTTTAATGAATAACATGCAGGAGGTAAATATACTGTAGAAAACAGTGATAAAAAGACCTAAATGGAAAAAGAAAACCAATACACGGTGCTGATCTGACATTAGATAATATATGTTTTGGTACAGTCCCCATACCTCCCATCAACATATTACATGTACATTAGGCGGTGACATTTACATGTAATAAATCCATAGTATCCTGCATCGGCTAGAGATATTTCCGTTGTGTGGCAAGAGCCATACGTCTTTAGCAACAGCGGGAATAGGAGCAGCAGCACTAAGTAAAATCTTCCATGTAGGGTTCTCCCCACAGACTTGGAGGTGTGAGCCATTAGTAGCCAGAGGGACTCTGCTCCATTAAGGTAGAACTATATTTAGAACTATATTTTGTGCTGCTGTCCAAGATGAAGTATTGAACTAGTAACATCTAGACAGTATTATAGTCATTGTCACTCCATGCTATATCCCCCTATTGGCACCCCAATAGCATCCCCCTACCACACACAGCCAGTTGCCCCCATATACCCACGGTCAGTCCTCTTGTAGTAGAAGGCTCATGCCCCACCCTCATTCCATGCAGGGAATGCAACTCAATATAATTTGCTGAGTCAGCACCAGTGTGGGTAGGATGGTTCATGTTAACACAGGCGGCCCGGGTAAACACAACGTCCAGTCAGGACCTGCTCATTCAGTGTATATGTTTGTATGGGTGGTCCGACTGTCTGGCTGCCTGCCCCTAACCACTATCCACTATCCCTATCACCCAGTATCTTCTGACCACTGCGTCTAGGTCTTGACCAAAGCAGCATGGGCTTCCCTAGCCCACTTAAAAGGGTCTACTTCTCATCTTTCCTATCCCCTCAGGATGTGTGTGGTGCACATATGCGCGGGCACTGACACATTCCTCTGTGAAATTGTGTAATGTCGTTCTCGCCATGAATATGACCTTAGCTGTGGAAATGGCGTTAAACATCTATTACTCACTCACTCACCAAAGCAGCAGCAGAATCAGCAGCATCCTGTGCTGGGTGGCTGTCCGATAGTAGCTGTAGCTCCCTGCCCACCTTGCTATTGTGAATTGTGAATAAGCACCCTGTCGTTCATAGGCATCCTAAACATTGCACATATATAAGACCAGTGGGCATTTCCTAGCCCTAGGTGACCTGGCCAAGGCCAAATGCTGAATGATATTGTTTAATCTTCAAATGCTGTATATTTATTAGCGCCCCCAACCCTCCTCCAGTCCCACAGCCAGAAAATGTGTTCACTCTGTATTGACAGGCAATTCCCTCTTCAACCTCTCCACGGACAAATTGCCCCCCCCCCCTTGCAGCTGTCGGCCCATTCGAGGCAGTTTCAGATCCCACTGGACAGTTCTCCATCCATCAGTGTACACATATTCAGATCGTACATCCCTATAAAGCAGTGTCCCGTCCTTAATGATTGCTCTTTTATGTATAATGATGCCTCCAGGTTCGTTTTCATATCTTGGCATGATGCCGTGAGTGCTGCGGTGGCATGTACCTCTAACATTGCATCATTACATGTCGGCGAGCCATTCAAAATGTGGCAATTCCATGCAGCCAGTATAATGCAGGAAACAGCTCTTGTGGTAAAGGAAGGGCATCATCTATCAATAGACTATGCAGGCATTAAGGCGCTAGAGTCAGTAGTCTCCTGTCTCCTTTGTTTCATGCCCCTGACCTTTATCAGTTAGTCTGTCCAATGTGACCTTTGAGCTGCTCCACCTTTTATTTGGGTGTTAAACAGCTCGTGAGCTCCTCAGTAAAGGGCAGCAGGCTGACCTGCCCCGCTCAACGATACTAATAACCTCAGAGACGAGTGGTGGTCAGTCGCCTTTTTCACTCATTATTTGCTGATGAGTAAGACGTGACTCGGTTGATGATATTTATTCATGCATTGAAATTAGGCTTAACCGATTTTAAAGATTTAAGAAGCCAAGAAGACCTTGAGTAGATAAAATATTATTTGTGTAGTAGAAATGTACGCCACGATCAGGCTTATAACGTCAAGCCATGAACTGCCATCTTTTGACCACATGGTACATGTACTTTATAGTCCAAAGTGATATCATAAATTATACCACTTTTGAGTCTGGGAAATTTGTCACCAGTGGCAGTAAAGATGCTCCTGGAATCCACCAGTGTTAAAACAGTGAGGGAAGAACCTTTCAAATATGCTATCATCGTATCCTTTGGCTTTGTCATTAGAAATAAACATTATTGTGGATACCAAGGACATCTGCTGACAACAGTCTCAACTGATATAACAAATTATAATGTTTGATTAAACATAGGAGGGTACTGATATCCTTGACATGTTTTCTAACTGGGAGTCATTGGTGACATTGAATATAATTACGTGGTGCTGAAAATAAATGTCATCATTATGGAAGAAGCTATTTGTTCCCTCCTGATTGAAAGCTCACTCTGTCGCTTCCATCTTGTGATTGGAATTGACTGGGTGTGGAACTACCGATTGAAATATCAGATGACCTGAACGAGGGGATTTAATGGCGTCTTTCAAAGTACTCTGGTAATTAAAATTTGAAGATCATTCTCAAAATAGATGTGAATTACATGCTGGTTAAGGCAGCTTATAACCTTTCCAGTGTAAACCTGAGGTAGTCAGATAACTATTTAGATAATGAAGAAAATATGAACCCCATTTAATAGCCCTTATACGTACTAGAAAGAATAACCCAGTATTTGCAAGAGATATTCTCAAAAAAAAGGCAACAGAACCCTCAGAGAGTTAGTGGCCGGCCTGTCATATTTCCCCATTTCCATAAAAAAAATCTTTGTTTGAATTTTTGGATCACCAGCCGATGTTGTGTGATAAAAATGTGACACTTATCACCATGGCTTTTATTCCCGTACTTTGGTCAGTATGTGTGCACACGGTGGGTGCAGTTTGTGCGCATGGTTTGTGCACACGGTGGGTACATTTTGTGCACAATTATACTGGTAAAACATGAACTTTCCTACCTTTACTTCAACATTACATACTGGTTTCCTGTGCGTGTTTTAAGTGTAGGTTGCTCGCCTGTAAGCTTTATCCCTGCATCACCCACTTGTAACCCCTTGTGCTGCTGTCCAAGATGAAGTAGAATAGAGAGATCTTCAATTTCTAAATTCAAATTTCAACATTGTCTAAAATTTCACATTGCTCTAACAAAATATAAAGCAAATGCCCAGGTAAACATCCAAGGGCCTTTAGGCTGGTCCTGTTGTGTAATATGTTCATAATAAGTTGCTTTGAAAGAACACCTGGGATTGTGTGGTGAGTTTCTACCTTTTCCACCGACTCATTCGGATTCCACGTTTCGTACATAGACATTTGTAATCCTTTGATCACTGAGTCATAGAGTATTTTAGTGGCTTACACACATTTGATATTATCTAGAGAGAAATTTTGACTTCTGATCGGTGTCTGTCTTACTAAACTGTTATGCAGCGTCACCTTATTGATCTTGTCATATTTTGTTATACAAGCTTTTGTGATGTATGGTTGTATGTCCGGGTTGTGGTGTCCAGGATTCTCTGATGCATACAGTTGTCCTAACATCAGTCATTTCTCCTAGGCATGTGGATTAGCAATTGGAAAATGAAATCATAAACATGACATTGGACACTTTGACAAATGTAGAGTACTCACCACTTTGGTGGTATTTAAAAGGAGCTGTACATAATAGAGGACAGACTCAGCAACAGACCCTGCTTTAAAAACGAGCCCTGTCACATTGAGTAATTTGTGCAACACCCACTGTTGGGTATATCTACATTTGACTCAGCTCATAGAATTCTGACTGTCAATCCTTAATCACTGTCAGGTTGGGCCCTATCAGGTCTTGCCAAAACACAGAGTTCTGCTGGCTTAATCCTTATTCTCCTTGTCAAACATAGAAAATAGTTATACAAACTTCGGTTAAGATTTAAGTTTACATCAATACAAACCTGGTTCTGTTATTTGTGGGTCCCATTAATACAAACCTGGTTCCAGGCATAAATCTTGGTTCCATCCATACAGACCTGGTTCTAGGCGTAAGTCCTAGTTTACATTGATAAAATACAACATGGATCCAGGCATGAATCCTGGTTTTCATTAATACAAAACCTGGTTCGAGATATGGCTCCTGGGTTCCATCAATACAGGACCTGGTTCTAGGCATAAATTCTGTTTTACATCAATACAGAACCTGGTTCTAGGCATAAATTCTGTTTTACATCAATACAGAACCTGGTTCTAGGCATAAATTTTGTTTTACATCAATATAGAACCTGGTTCGAGGCATAAATCCTGATTTGCATAAATACAAAATCTATTCCAAGCATACATCTTGGGTCCATCAATACTTGTAAAGCTGGTGCTGGGCATACATCCTGGTCTACAATAATACAAAACCTAGATCCAGGTATGAATCCGGGTTTGCATTAACACATTGTACAAACCTAACGCTACTTCCAGACATAAGTCCTGGTTAACATTATTCATCCTGCTTAACATTATTATAGACCTGATTCCAGGCAAACACACTTGCAGTGCGTATTTCCAGGCAGAACACTCTGCATTTAGTGAATGGCCTAATAAAGAAAAAAAGAGTTAGACAACAGAAAACAATAGTTGGTTAAGTATTCTATCCCTGCCCCTTGCAATATAATTTAGCCCATTCTCATAACTTCAATATCTTGTCTTGATTTCTATTAGTCCCCACTGAATAACATCACATCATCAAATTCTCTAGTTTACTACCTTTGATGTATATCACAAGGTAGAACTTACTGCCTAGAGTATTCTCTCTGGAGATCATTGTGACCATCTGCTGAGGCTTTAGTTGTCCAATCATTGTGCTGTTCATTCTTCTTTTAATTCATTCATCTCGTGGTATTGAATTCAGTGTCAGAGAGAGGTGCCTTTTGTTCTGTGTGATTCTACTACAAATCATGTGAAAGTAAATGCATATGTCTCCCCATGTAAGTGACTGTTTTGTGTTGTAATGCCATTCCACCCACTAAAACCTTCCTGCTGGTGAACATGTGAAATAGTCTTAAGCCCCTTTTTCCTTCCTCCCACCATAGTCTTGTCTCATATTGTGTGTCATCATTCCCAAATGCAGTCTGGAGGTCTCAGTTTAGAATGGTACTGACTTTCGACTTATACTTGCAGCATCTCACTCGAGGTGATGACCCTCAACCCGCTCTGTGAGCATGTGGAGACGTCCGAGGGCGTACCGCTCACTGTCACTGGAGTCGCACAGTGTAAGGTAATGACAGAGCCCGAGCTACTCAATACCGCCTGTGAACAGTTTCTCGGCAAGTCTGTCAGTCACATCGAGCAGGTCATTTTACAGACGCTAGAGGGACATCTCCGTGCTATTCTAGGTGTGTATAATCAATCCATTTTGATCAACCCTTTGTTGTGAGTTAATAAGGCCACCTAAAAGATGATTTGGTCTATGAATTTTGGTGTGGAAAAAATGATGTGAGCAAGTGACATTTTTCCATTTATCATATGAGCTAGACCATTCAAGCAAATATATCAAGTTTGAATAAAGAATTTAATGAATGACATTTAATGGTGGTATCCTCCATTACATACAGGTACGCTGAGTGTAGAGGCCATCTACCAGGATCGGGATCAGTTCGCCCAGCTGGTGAGAGAGGTCGCCGCACCTGATGTCGGACGTATGGGCATCGAGGTCCTCTCATTCACCATCAAAGACGTCTATGATAACGTCGAGTATCTTCAGTCCCTCGGTCGCGCACAAACTGCCAATGTCAAGAGAGATGCCGATATTGGTGTTGCTGAAGCCAACAGAGATGCTGGCATCCGGGTATGAAAATATTGAAACTGACAAGTTATTGTTGTTGTTTTTTTTTAAATTGTTATTGAAAATCAAAGAATAAATAACTGGCTTGTATGATTTGAAAATTTATTATATAATTCAGTATCTTTTTATGTCCTTTTTCAGGAAGATGATAGTGAAGTGAGAACTTAAGGCTTAATATACTGTAGTAATGTGTATAAGCTGGATGCCCAACTGTTACAAATGCTAAATTTTCCTAGCTGCTCCTGAGGTTTCAAAGTGTCATATATTTGGATATATAGGAGGCGGAGTGTGAGAAGCTTAGGATGGATGCCAAATACGACGCTGACAGTAAGATTGCTGACTCCGCCCGTCAATACCAGATGCAGAAAGCCAACTTTGATATGGAAGTTAACGCTCGGGTAACTATCATAGTATCTTTTGGCATAACATTGTATAAATGGGTAATATGATGACTTGAGATATAGTCCTTCATGTTGCTCAAATTTTGCTTTTCAGTGACAAAGGATTTAAGATGAATTGATTCACAAAGTATACCTGAGGATAATGATACCCATAGCATATAATAGAGAAAGGAAACATATCATTTAGATGAGAAGCTGTGTATATTTTCTTATTGTATTTAATACATGTAGTTAGGAGTTACTTAAGTTCTAGGTAGGTCTACAGACTAAACTCAACCTGAATGTCATTGACAAAATGTACCCTTATTAAAATACCCTAACTTTTGAAAATATCAACTAAAAAGAAGCTGTAATCTCTGCTTGTAGAAAGCCGAAGCTGAGCTGGCTTACGAACTTCAGGCTGCCAAAGTCAAACAGAGCATTCGGAGTGAGGATATTCAGATTGACATTGTTGAGCGCCGCAAGCAAATTGACATTGAGGAGAAGGAAATTTTACGTAGAGAAAAGGAACTTATCAGTACTGTTAAGTTCCCTGCTGAAGCTGAGGCCTTCAAGGTCAACGTAATTGCTGAAGGTCAAAGGTAAGGAGTCATTTTCACTGGTATAAGTGTGGACAGACTACTATAAATGTTTTTTTTTCATGTATGTATTAATAATTGGTCTGTTACAGCCAGGGACGAGCTAGATACAAGGCTGCTGCTGACATGTGTAAGGGATAAGTTACCAATTACCTCCCCATTTAACTCCTGCCTAGAGTACTGTGGTGACTAAGTCAAGTTGAACCTCAGAGAGTCGCGTGTAGTTTTGTGACAACCATCAAACTGACACGCGTCTCTAGGACCTCAACTTACAGCCATCCCATCTGCCCGATCTCAGTGTTGCCCATCCTCCATTGTAATCCCCAAAATGAAAGACTATCTAACTTGTATCTATGAAGTAAAAGTCCAAACTGTGAACTGAAACACCAAAGTGCTACTTTGGTCGGCCTTGCATTGCACGAATAACTCAATGGAGTACTGGAACCAGTGGACTTTTATTGGGATGGCATGTTTTAGATACATAGATGCTCTCCCCCACCTAAAAAAAGAAGAAAAGTATTTGTTCATTCCAACAAAAGTTCCACTGGTGTGGTATGAATCAACCAACATCTTGGATACTGATGTGTACCTTGCCTAAAGTATCTAGCATGTGGCTGCCAAGGTCCTATCCTAAATACAGAAAGGAAATAATATCCAATTCTGCTATGTATATCTGTGCATGGATTGCAAACTCTGAAAATACCTGTGGGGAATTCATGTTTGTTTTCACATTTAATTTGGGTTTTTCTCAAAATGCTTTCATTTATGTCGCATAATTTTTCTGATTTCAGATCTCTTGACCTACGCTTCTTTTTTTTCATTTTATTTTCATCTGTATCCCCAGCAGTTTTGTTTTCCTTGTACCGTAATCTCCCACGTAGAAGGCGCGTCTTCTACGCCAAACAAAATGCTGCTGGGTCTTATACGCGGGAGGTAAATTGCCTTGAGTTTGGGGTGCGCCTTATATGCGGGTTTTTCCAACATCTCATTTGGGAAAATGCGCCGATGACTCATAGCGCCAGCACCGCGGCAGACCGGGAGGTGTCAACGCGCTTGGCGGGTTCAAGCCGACCGTGTGCCGATGACAGCATAGACTCAACAGGTTGACAATGCGGTGTGGCTTGCCGGGGTGTAGGGAACACGTGCGCCGATGACAGCATCGACTCATAGCGCTAGCGCCGCGGCAGACCGGGAGGTGTCGACACGCTCGCCGGGGATAAGGCCCACCATACGCCGATGACAGCTTGAACTCATATAGCCAGCAGCGCGGCAGACCGGGAGGTGTCGACGGGCGCTCGGCGGGTTTGACGCCGACCGTGTGCCGGTGACAGCTTGAACTCATAGAGCCTGCACCGCGGCAGAGCGGTCGCTGTAGATTTGCTCGCCGTTTTTTTACGCCGACCGTGTGCCGATGACAGCTTGAACTCATAGAGCCTGCACCGCGGCAGAGCGGTCGGTGTAGATTTGCTCGGCGGGTTTGACGCCGACCGTGTGCCGGTGACAGCTTGAACTCATAGAGCCTGCACCGCGGCAGAGCGGTCGCTGTAGATTTGCTCGCCGTTTTTTTACGCCGACCGTGTGCCGATGACAGCTTGAACTCATATAGGGGGGTGGGGAGGGGGGGCGCCTTCTACGCGAAACAGCCCCCCTGTGAGTTGGGGGGGCGCCTTATACGCGGGTTTTTCCAGAAATCGATCCAGAGGAGGTACGTGCGCCTTCTACGTGAAAAGGCCTTCTCTGAGTTGGGGGTGCGCCTTCTACGCGAGCTGCGCCTTCTACGCGGGAGATTACGGTATATGATTTAATCCAAAAGAGAAATAGACATTGAAAAGAAAATCATTTTCAGTTTGATAAGCAGTAACCACTCCAGATTCCAGTTGTTCAATATCATACTCCTCTCTGCCTCTCCAGGACTGTAGTTGTCGAACAGGCACGTGCTGAGGGAGAGAAGATTAAGCTGATTGGCCAGGCTGAGGCCAGTGCTATCGAGGCTGTTGGACGGGCAGAGGCTGAGCGTATGCGCCTTAAAGCCAATGCCTACAAACAGTATGGCGATGCCGCTATGCTGAGTCTCGTCCTCGAAACACTACCCAAGGTATGTTTATTTTTTGCCCATGGAACAAGCAGAACCTTAGAACATTTTTTCCCTAATGTTATGATTTCCCACATTTTATCACTTTAAATTAGTGGCAATGATATGTAGTGAGATGATGGCTGGCAAAAGGAATAGCAATGATTGTAGTGAGATAATGGCAGCCAACTTAAATTAAGACCAAAAATGCTTTTTAAAAGAATATCTCTCTAGTTCCATTAAAGCAATTATACGTACATTAATTTCACAGCATACAACCCTAACAATACCAACACCACTGACAGTTAAGTCATTGTTTTTGACATTTGTAGGTTGCTGCTGAGGTCTCTGCACCTCTGGCCAAGACGGACTCGATCGTGATGCTCGGGGATGACCGCACCACATCGGAGGTGTCCCGCCTCGTTACCAACCTGCCACCTGCTGTTCAGGCACTCACCGGCGTTGACTTGTCTAAGGTGAGTAAAACCTGGATGTAGACAGTATGATACCTGGCATCAATCTTGAAACAAATACTTAACTGACAAATATCCAGTTTATATTCTTCTGCTACCAAGCAATATGATTTGGGGTTGAAAGGTGTCATGAATGTCACCTTGACCTTGCTTTATTTAGCTTCGAATTTGTGGAATAAATTTAGATTTTATTTCTTTATACTGAGTCCGTTATAACTATGTGTTACTGAAACACATACATTTTTCACATCTTATTTTAAATGAACACCTGTTTCAAAATGCTTATGTGATAAACTTTTTTCATTTTGTATTACCTGGATGTCTTGTTTGGCTACACAATATTTATATTTGCATGTGCATGTTTTCTTTAATGTTCAAACTGTACTGAATCATGGGCATCCGACAAGAGAATCTTTTGAAAAAAAAGGTGTATAGTGTGTAGTCTTCATAAAGATACCAAAAGCCAAGTTTTGTCAAGCTTTACACTCATCTGACAAATATCTCATCAGTTCCATTGATGTAATACTCCAGGTAGATGGGTTCCTTTTATGTAAGCTCCTAAATATGCGAGCACTTAAATCCACAATGGTATTAGTGATTATAGTATTAAATACTAGACCCTACTTCAATTCAACTGAAATAATGTGTGTTCCATATCCTTGCTTAAAGGAACAAATGAAGTTACTAACTTTAGAGGTTTAGCTAACATAGTGTTAATTTCTATTAACTTAGCATACAGAGGTATGTTCGAATGAATTACAAAATACTGCTGCTTGAGAAAGCCTAAATCCTTTGTTAATTCAATTGCATAAAGCATATGTGTTAGTGACCCTGAATCGCTTTCATCAATCCTTCATATATCATGCAACTTTTCATTTTTATCTTTGTTGGTTTTGTTCAAGAGGATTCTCAATTTTGAGTATGGCTGCTCCGGCCAGCATGATTGACTACATATGATTAAGTCAGTGTGCATGACTCAGTGCTGTTGATGGCATTGCCATTAACTCAGCTAAAAAAAAAACTTATTATGGTTACTTTACAAGAATTCCACACCTACCTAGGTAGGTGCCTGCCATAAAGAAAAGAAACCGTGAACATTTGCTGTTCAGTGTCATGGCAATGCATCTAGAGAACTAATGTTTCGCAAAATTCTTTCTCGTCGCTTCTGAGAACTCATACCTATCTATTCCCCTATCTAGATGCCCGACATGTTAAAGGCAAGTGCTCACTACAGAGTTTCATCTTATCTGGTGTTTTTATGTATGTAGATTCGGCAACTAGGCCACTTTAGTATAGCTATCATTTGATTTCAGTATTCCAATCCTATGACTTCAAATAGTTTAATTTCAAACCCAGTCTGCTATATGTTTATTCTCGTATTCGTGGCAGTAGCTTCAGTTGATTTTCTACGCTCGGTCTTGATCTTACCATTGCATGCACAAAATGGCCATGATAAAATAGATGTTTATTATTATTCCTTCTCAATAGAAAACAGATCCAAGACTTTATTTGCAATGAAATATTTGAATAATTCAGGTTCATTTACTTCATTGTTTAACTTAGTTCACCAGCACACCATTTCAAAACATTTATTAACAGCCATGCTAAATTTGGTTAGTAGCTTGCATTTGTTGTTTTCTCACCAGGAATTTAGAAGAAGATAATAGTGACTGCTATAGATTAAATGGCACTGATAAGTACCAATACATTTTTTATACATTTTTTTCCCATAAGAAAGTTGCCTACAGAAATCAGTGAGCATCTATGAAAAGATCTCATAGTGAGAGTGCATGTACCCCTCGATGATTTATGTAACCCAATTAGCCTCTTCAGATCAGTCTCTGCTTGTTGCATGTCAACTTTTAGCTAGACACTAATACATCCTTTAGCATCCGATAGTAAACATAGAACCAGGGTCGAGTGGACAGTGCCGTGCCCAAATTTCCTCCTATAAGATACAAACAACCTAATTTTTGTTGAAGTGCTAATCACACAGGATGTGAAATGTTGCATGTCCAGGCAAAGGTTCCTGATAAGTGTGATACCCTATCCAAACATAATACTTGATATATATTAGTAGGTTATGCTGGTTTTCAGGAGAAGGGAAACATAATGATAATAAATTTATATAGTCTTCCCAATCACTTTGCAGATTCGTGCAACACTGAAAATATAAGCCAGTTGTTACAGAAAGGCTATGTAGCTTATGCAGTGTATCTATATTGCTATTGTAACAGGCCATAGGAGAAAGGGGTATAGATTAAGGCTGCAATTCCCTTTTCATCAGTATGGTTCCTATCAGTTAGTTAAAGGTCGGGCAAAAATGTAATTCTTTTCATTTAATAATCTGAAAGATATTTTGCTATAGCTTGAGAAAACCAATCTTTTTTTTTCTATGACAGTGCAGTGTTCCATTATTTAAGGCCCAAACCCCCCAATAACTATTATCTGTTTTGCTAGGATTTGACATTGCAGATGTCCCTTTGTGTATTGACAGTTGAAAAGATAAATGGCAGAATTAAAATTCAGTTAAAAGTCATTCTCGACTGTGATTAAGAATGGGAATCCAGATTTAGGATGTCAGCAAAATCAGGGAAAGTTCTTGGGGCCCATTTGTAGGCATTTTCCCAATCAAATGTATTGGATGGACACTATTTGAATTGTTTTGTGCACGGCACTGATCATATCACTAGTGTATTTACCAAATTCTAGGCATAGCGTCCTAATCAATACTGGCAGTGATGTAATTGCTTGTCTTCCAACATTGCAATAGTCCTCCAAAATAGGTGACTGCTAGTAAGTATCAAAAACGAATGGACTAAATCTGCACCTTGGCTTACTACTTTATCTGCAAAGAGCAAATAGGTCCTGCCTAACCATGTAAGTGCAAAATAGTAATAAATAGATCTCTTAAAGTAACAATTTTACACAAGACGAGAACCACCGAACCTGGTCCTGTTAAAAAAGTATGCGGCCTGCTGGTTATGTTCAATACCGACCTATGCCTAACAAGTTTTAATCCTTGCCTTTCACACTGCCTTAGTCATTTTATTGACCCAGTTGGACTGTTGGCGATATTCACCTGACCCCAGTCTCACGTAAGTGGCTTCTCTCGTATTACTGGTCGCGTCACTGGCCAGCATTACATAGTTAGTGGTGTATCTGTCTGGCTAGCTGCCTGATTCACAACCGATCATACAAACCAAACTTAGGATAACTCCCCAAAATTCAAAGTCAGCATGTGCATTATTTACCCAGTTAGTGATCCATGATGATAAATTCTTTATGAGAACATTGGACTGACTCCCATGCCTGCTCTCTAACACCCAGGTGACATATAGCTTCTGACTAGTTTTACTATGTAAGGCCCATGTACAACACAGTTATACAGTGGCACAAGATTCTTGTCCTATATTCATCACCTGAACGTAAAAGAGAAACTTGGCTGATTTTGATCCAAAACTTGCTTGAAATGAGGTTTGTATGGTCTGTTGGTGAGTTGGGCAGGTCCCTGACTAGCTTCACTATCTACGCGCAATACCCAATCTGTCACCAAGGTTCTTTTGAATTTCAGTTAATGCTGTCTTTGAAGTTTGATATTTTAAATCAAAAGAGGAGGGGGAGATGGAAGAGGAGGAGGTGAGGAATGGTAGTATTGATGAGTATCCAACTGTAAATAATCCCTCAATCTTGTGCTATTGCAGGTTTTGCAGAAGATTCCTGGAGCCCAGTAGAGAGCTGGTCATATTGTCATCAACCAATCTTCCCTTCAATGATGTCATGGGATTATGACATCATCATCACGACACGTTGGGCATCTAGAGAGCGAGAAAATATCAGACAGCGACAAATGTGTCAAATCAGGTTCCTCCTTGTTTTATCATAATTAGTTGTAGACCATGTAAAGCCAAGGAGATTCCAGTTTTGTTGTATAAGCGTTTAGCATATAACACATGTTCCTTGTACATTTTATGTACTCCACAAAGAAACAAGAAAAGGAAAAAAAAAAACATACGACAAGATACTCCCAAACGGTTTAACTAAGGCGTTAATCTGAGATTCGCGAGTCTTTCCACCGCTTGCTGAACACTGCAGATAGCATCATGCATGTGTATGGTTGATTATGGTAATCAGATTCAAATCATCAGGTACAGTAAATGCCTTTGCAGCTAAGTAATGTAGATACACAACTGGATAATGAATGGAACAATGCTACAGCCAAGAAACATTTAATGGCAGGAAACCTCTTTTTTTTTTTTAATTCTGCACTGTTGGTTAAACCATGGATATGAAAAAAAACCTAATGATTTCCCAGAAAGAGATTTGAAAACAATGCTTAGTATTCGAACTGTGACTTCAGAAACACCCAACCATTGAGTGAAGCACATGGGATTTCCTCATAACGCCTATGCATTATGCCAACAAAGAATTAAGGCGGCATGCGACATCTGGTCACTTTCTATTTTTATACCTATATATATGATTTATCTGGGTTATCTGAGTGGATCTAATGTTACTCTACTCAAAACCTGCTGTCTAATTATGTATATGTCACATTACTTGCATTGATTGAAAAAAAAGGGGGGGGGGCTCCATATAACAAGTACTAGTCAGATTCCTGTTACTGTTGTCTTTTTCCAATTATTTTATGCCATCACCCTTGCTAAACTCTGGAATGAAGTCCACACTTATGAAATTGAACACTATACTTCTCAGTATTTTTTGGAGAGGAAAATGTATACTGAGAGAAATTCATGGAAATGTGAAGCCACCTAGGCACAACAGCTGTTCAGATACTCTTCAAGGTAATGCATATAATTAAGGTATATTTTTCCAATAATTACAATAATACTCATTTGTTGACCCCATCTCTGCAATATAGATTTTAGTAGAGTGCTGTTTTCAAAACTTGTTCCAAAAACTGGCCAATAATCATGCGAACGATACGCATGGAAAACCACTTCTATTTACCTCTTCTCAGGGCATTGTGCTGTAGATGATCTGATGTACAGATTTGATAATAATGTGCCCCTTAATCAAATGCTTCACTTAATTCTGTTTTATACCAGCAGGGTCTTGTCCTGATTTTAATGATTATGTATACTTCATCTTTAGTAAATCTCAAATTATTGTGCATCAGCTTAATGGAAATCACTGTATATATAGTACACTTTATTAATGATATGATTCCATACCCAGCATTACTGAATACTATTTTCTATAATGATAACTAACTGAGAGGTTAGTGCAGTAAACTCGTGATATGTCGTCCTTTGAAAGCTGCATTTAAGTCTTGGTTGTCTTTTTGTTCTGTTATTCAATCCAGCAATAAATATTTACTTGTACTCTCATTTCTTATGTCACTTTTATAAGCAGAGACTTTTGTTAGACGGATTTCCCATTCTGATTTACCAACATGTTAATGACAATATAATATACACCAATAGTGTTTAGGCAGGGGAATAAAGCTCTGTTCAGGATTTTATTAGTATTATTTTCATAATATAGTGTGTAACATTTGATAAACTCTTTGGTTATGAAGCTCCTCGTAGTGCATCAGCTCTACTGATGGCACTCGGGGTGCGGTACTGAGGGGCTTATGTGTACCGCAGTGCCTGCATGTTAAACCCAGCGCAGAGATGTTATAAATGTACCTTTCCGCGGGGATCATGGGATTTACTCCTCCAGTTGGTCATGGTAAATTAAAACAATTGCAGTAGAATTAGAAATGATTAACACAGTGGAAATGGTGGTAGGGGATGCTGACCTTCAGCTTTTGCCTTTTGTGCACCAAGAAAAGGATAAGACCCCTCTTAAGTATCATCTTGAGTTTTATCCAGAGCAGCCAAACAGGAAGGGTGCTACATTCTGCAGTGCATACAGGATCATTTCTGGAGAGTTAGGTTAAGGTTCTTCTGATGCCATACATGGTGCAATAGCAGGAGTATGTTCCTGGATCCCGTGGTGTAATGCTTGAAGACATGATTTAATACTGACTTTCTGCCTAGGGTCAACATGCTGATTTTTTACATACATATATAAAAAAGATTTATAGTTTGTTATTGATTTCGTGTACAATTACTGTTGTACAGATGTATGCATATTGTCTCATACGAACAAGCTGTGTCCTTCCTATACTAACAAAGAAACTGAACATAAAGTTAGCTAATTATATTGTACCAGTACCTTCATGCAAGTGAGAAACTCATCTTCCATAACAAGTTGAAGTGTCGTCCACCGAAAGCTTTCATGTATCTCAGAATCTGTGTATGATTGTGTATATCTATGTCTTATCTGACTGGAATGGTAGGAATTATATTCATACTGTATCCTATACATCTTCCTTGGTTTCCATCCTTTCTTGTGTGACGCGTCAGATTCTGGAAGCAATGGACAATTTCAATTTAGACAAAAATTAATGCGATAAAATCTTATTTGACAGTGTTCTAACCATAAGGTAAAGAAAAGTTCTGACAACTTGCACAGCTTGGAAGGAAACAAGAGAACGTGCCTTTTATATAACATTTCTGTCACTGTTCCTATTCTGTAAAAGCCTTCTTGAAGGTTTTGCCTATGCTCGATAATGTACATTCTTTAATTGAAGAGACGTGCTGCATACGAAAAGTACTTAGAGAATGGGGTGTCAAAATTCGACACATTTTTGACGTCCAGGGGAAAAGTTTTGTAAATTTCGACAGTGTATAAAACTTACATGGATATTTCAGGGTTGGGATTCAAAACTTGTACATTTTTTTATATCTGTAGTTCTGTAATCATATTTGTGTAAATAGGGTTGGGTAAGTTAGGCGTATATAATTGCTAAAGTGATCAGTACATTTGGGATTTTTCTCTGATATTTGAGCAGTTAACACACATGGCAATGCGAACAATTCTATGGGAG
This sequence comes from Acholoe squamosa, assembly GCA_949317995.1. Taxonomy (NCBI): domain Eukaryota; kingdom Metazoa; phylum Annelida; class Polychaeta; order Phyllodocida; family Polynoidae; genus Acholoe; species Acholoe squamosa. The sequence goes on along the minus strand of OX439041.1, from coordinate 28,708,561 downwards.
TCATTGCGAGGCTGAGGTTGTGACCCCCCCACACACCTGGTGAACCGGTGAGCAGCAATAATGGCTCTTCTTTACTGTTATTTCCCTCCAACTCCCTGCCAAAGACAGATAATGTACAACCTATGGAGTACATATTAAGATAGAATACCAATATCTGCTCCAAACACTGTAGTTTATCATACCATATGGAGTTAGGTGGTATATGAGTGTATTGGATCTTAGTCGCAAAACCTGCTGCGACAAAGCAGCTACATGTAAATAAATTTGCTGTGTCACTCGGTGAAAGACGAAGGATTTGCAAACATACACCAAAGCTACCATGTATGACAAAGTCCTGGAATATCCAAGAAAGGAACCTGTTTGTGCATGGAAGTGTTTCTGCCATCATGTCTAGCTTTGAAATTGTTCCATGATTCAGTGGCCAACTAGTGCTGATCCTATATTAACAGCACCAAGAAGGCATTTCAGAATGATAGTAATTGTTATCATTTTGAAATGCTGCTCTGGCCAATGTGCTAACAAAATTTCGGTGAGGAATGAGTGTGAAGTATGGAATTTACCACTTTGTAACTAAATCAGCATATTACATACCCTCCTTGTCAAAAGCAAAAACAATCCAGGATTAATCTTTGAGCAAACTACAGTGCTCTTTAGAATGAAACATAGTGTAAAATAATATTAATAATTATCTTTCATGTAGAATAACCCATCTTCAGCTACTGTTATCCATTATAAACACATACCTCTTGTGTCATTATGGTATAGTTGTTGTCAAACGTCTATAAAGTATTGATTTATTTTAACAAACCAAGTGGTCATGTGACCTAGTTGTAAGCAGGTAAGTTTTTCAAAGACTTAACTCGTGATAATCGACTAGGTAGACAAGTCTTAAAATGTACGGTCCATTGCGTGGTTCAAGTGAAACTCATTGCTAAAACGGATACCATAGCTTTGATCTATCATTGTAGTAGACACATAGCATGGTGTGTTTAATGAATCTGAATGCTTAACAAATAAGGTTACTCCTGGGGTAAACTGTGTGACTTGGTGTTAGTGTGTTTTGTTAGCGTTACTGCAGTCATGATTATAACTGTCTATTACACCCGACGTAACCATATACATTCGTTTATTACAATGTTTCATTATCTGAATTGTGTAACCATGAATAAAAGTGAGAGCAGAAATACCTGATCCTGGTTGTTTTATGTCAGTGATATTAACCAATCCAGCTATTCATTTTTTTCTAAAAAAAAAAAAAATTAAAATTGAACCTGACCACAGTACCACTTGTGTTTTTTATGCAGCAGAGGTTCAGATTGCAAACTGTAAATCACTTTCCCACCCTACAGTATTACATACTTTAGGCACTTGGAAAACTCGCAGCAGAAGTGCAGTCAAGCAGGGCATACTAAAATTGGCCCCTCTGTTGGAGTTTGACTTACATGACTGGGTTTTTGCTCTTTCTAAGGCTCTGTTGTCAGGGGTGTGAAATCTCCGCGGAAATCCGCGTTTTTGATGCTCACAGGGATCATTCCTGAGATCTGTGCAAATCCACTGAGAAAATGAATTACCATTTATATGGGGGGGGGGTTCTTTTGAATTTTTTCAAATGTATAGATCTATTGTCCAAAATCAGAAATTTGAATATCCCATGGGTAGTTCTTAGCCTCTCTGTATGACAGAGGATGACATGTATACCATTAAGTATTTAAATGACCTTTATCTAGTGTAAAAATGTAAACTGGAAATCATTGCGAAATAGCTTCAGAGGAAATGTATTTTAGGATTTCACACCCCTGTGTTGTGCATATAAATGCATGAAATATCAACTTTGAAAGGTCTGTAATGGAGCTAGTGGCTACTTGTCAAAAGAAAGCTTATTTATTTTGCTCTGCTTGTATGGTAAATATCTGAAAATAAGGTTCAGCTTTCACTAAAATATTTCATTGAAATATTCATCAGCCCTCCACATTAACATATGGGAGGACCATTTTGATAGAGAACTTGCTTCATATGTAATTACAGGCAGATTGAAGGGGACGCAGTGGTATTTCTAGGTGCCACATCTTGGCAGATATTAAATTTCTGCCATCTCTGTGAAGGAAATGATACCATGGAAGCTCACTAGATGGCAACAATGTAGATCCCATAGCCACCTCATAGTAAGGCCTATGCATCAGAGTTCAGACACTATCTGCCAGATGTCACCAAAGTATGGATAAATTCCCCGTGAACCCTTTCGGGGAGAAATGGTGCCGCGTTAGCGCTTCTCCTCGAAAGACGTTACCTAAATTCCCATTTGTTAGCTTCTTCAAAGTTAATCATCAATATACTTGTTTGTAATAAGTTGTCCATTAGAAGGTCTAATTTAGTTCATGAGGTACCACTTTTTTTCCACAGTATACATGAGACCAAACAAGAGGTTCCCTAAAAAGTGTGGGGTCAATGTGATTGCTGTTAATGAGGTAATTAAACAGGGAAGCAGCCTAGTGTGACTGGTGCCAATCTCCCACTGCCAGGCTAGTACAAATCTATAGTAGCTGCTTGCTTACCCAACCCCATCCACAATCACATTGGTTTCTCTGCTTCTACTCATGATAGTGACATAATCAAATATGTTCTAAAAAGGATTCAATGTGGCCTATCACATGGGAAGGTAAAATTGTGAACTTTAGTTATTTGGAAAAATATTTCCAAGTGCCTCCATACTTGTCATGGTTTATAATCAATAGACTCGGTCTCAGCATTATAACTTCCAACCTGTGGGTTAGGTAGGGACTAGCATCATCATTTGATACTTTAGACCCATGGGCAACAAATTATATGTTGTGTTTTGAAGGTTTTTAAATAATAATTTCTTTTTTTAATGTCTGTTTTCCTTTTTGTAATGGGGCGGATCCATTCATCTCTGTGTATTCTTAGTGGTTCATTTTAACAGAAATGGGCACCATTTCATCATATGTGGTCATCTTCTGCTAGCAGAAGTATTTGTGTCATCTATGTATTAGTGAATGATTGTCTGCTGCTGACAGAAAAAAAAAATTCTTATACATAGACAGGTATTTGCTGTTGCCAGCAGGATATTATGTCCCTCACACCCATTACGCATTATGCCAATGATCTCCATATTTGTTTACAAATGATACAGTCAGCACGTGATTCTTGTTAACCTGTAATGACTGTGCTGTCAGATAGTAGCCAAACTGTTTTAGGGATTCAACTGGTTCGTTACAATTCAGTTAACTTCTCTGCTCGTACTGTTGTAGTCTGATAAATTGCTATATAATCTGATACAAAACCTGCTGTTTTCTGGATTTTGTTTTCTTAAAAAAGGTAGCTGAAAACATTTTGAGCAATTCAAACAAAAAATCTCATTTCACACCACCCCCTTAAGTATATATTAAAATGCAACATCAGATACCATTAAAACTTCAATCAATACTGAAAAGGCCCTATACATTTCTATTATTTTGAAATTTCCCAACATTTTATTTGCTTGGTAGTTTATATGTAGAACCGCAAAAACAAAACAAAATGTAGGTAACTAGTGTCTATGGTATACAGGAGGATACTATAGAAGGGATGTGGGTCCGTGTATTTCTTATGTCAATTTGAATACTGACTATCTTGCATTCTAAGGCTCCATCTAGTGTGTGTACTATAGACAACAGATTAGCAGCCTTAGTTTTGGATATACTCATCAGATGGCCCTTACCCTTACTCTGGTTATATTTAGGCCCAGGTAACCACCATAACAAGAAACCCAGGGCAGGTTTGTTATATAAGGTGCATGTTGATCACAAAACTATACATCTCTTCCAGCCAAGTTTAGGATTGTGTAGTAGCTGCCAGTACCATCGTAATTATGCACTATAGGTATGAGTCACAGTGAAAATGACTACAGGGATGCCCTGGGGATGGAGTGCTAGTCAATCATGATGGAGGATGTAAATATATGTACCCCTGTCTGGTATGATTTTAAGGGAGATCAGGATTATAGGGCAGGGGCGGATACATGGGGGGGGCTAACGGGCCTTGCCCCCCCCCCCTCAAAAAAAAGAAAAAAAAAGGAGGGGGAGGAAGAAGAAGAGAGAAAAAAAGAGAGAGGGAAAAGGAGGGGGAGATATGGTGTTCCATATATCGTTTGAAAGCTTAGATCATAAGGAATGTAACTGCTAGCTTCGCATATATGTGCAATGTAAACGATTTTCTTCTCACAATTTACAAATTCAAATTACACCTTCCAGTCACCCCAGCTCTCCTGGTATGTCTGCCCCCCCTACACGGGGTCTGGCCCCTAAGTCTATCTAGCAATGTAATGTAATGGTTGATAAATTATTGGATCCTCATACATGTAGTAACCCTTAAACTTCTGCCCAGGCCCTTCTATAGTCAGTAAAGCCCTTCATTTAGCACTGCAGGGGAGTAGTAAATGAGAGGGGGAGGGAGGAAGGGGGGCCTGGGCCCCCTCAATCATAAAGGAGAGGGAGCCTGAGTATGTCTGGACCCCCCACCCCGAAATTTACCAAGACTTAATAATAAATTGGACAAGAAGCTAAAACTTTGCATCTCAAATTAGATTAATATAGTAATTGGATAGGAAAAAAGGGGGCCAGAGCCTCAAATCAGACCTAAAATTCAATAAAAATTACTTTTCTACACAAATTCTATATAGGTATATATAGGTGTAATTGCGCTTGAGTCGACAGTTTAAAGTGGTTGTGGTGGGGCCCATGCTGGGCCCTCCCAATGAAGATTTGCTTCCTACACCTCTGCACTGACAAGCAACTCATAAGGGTCCCATGTGAAGGGTGGAGGGTCAAGCAAAATGCGTACAGATGGATACAGGTTAGGGGAGTGGGGTCAGAGGCTTTGAGTATGTACGCATACGAATTAGGAGAAATTGGGGCTTTTTTGGAGTTGGGGGGGGGGGGTGGAGGGGGTGGGTTAATTGTAGGTCTCTTTGTACAAAATATGCTGATTGTAGTGAACACCCTACTTCCTCCATTGAAAGATTCACTGTATCATTACCCTAGTAAACATAATAGGATTGAGGTGGCAAGATTTGCTTGGTAGGCGGACATTCATTACTCTCTTAGCGGTGGGTGGTCATGGAAAATATCTGCCCATTTTAATGGTTCCACCAACCTTTATCACTTTGGGGAGAGTGGGTAGGGGGGTTGATGCCAACATTATATATTGAGTGCCAGAATGCCTCAAAATGCACCATTTCAAGTAAAAAATTGCAAGATTTTCTTGGGGGCAAAGCCCCAAAACCCAAAAAACTTTAAGTGTCAGGACCTTAATGTACAATTATTCAATAATGCATCAAAATAGATTTTCTCTTCTGTTAGATGTCTTCAGGGCGTTCTGTTTTTGTAGGTGAGCAAAGACATGTTACCAATTACTCGAGAATCTTTTACATAAATACTGATTTCTTACATACCTGAGACTTAATATGTTCAGTAAGAATGCATCAAAATGCACTATTTCATGTCTAAACCCTCAAAAATTTCTTGGGGGTGCATGTCCCCAACCCCCCTAGTGTGACCACTGCGCTTCGCTTGCGGTGCTCCGAGCCATGTATAACTTCACTACTTTCACCAGATCTTTCCCCCCCCCCCTCTAGAGAATCCTTGATCCGCCACTGCAGGGATATGGTGGTTTGGGTGGAGTCAGTGTTCACCATATACCATAGTATAGCCCAGGTTATGGCTCTAGACCCCTAAAATCGACATGGCGACATGAGCATTTTTTTGGCCTAATGACATGAGACATGGCCAATTCCTTAAAATCGACATGGGGACATGGCCATTCCTTAAAATCAACACAGGGACATAGCCATTTCTTAAAATTGACATGGTGACATGGCCATTTCTTAAAATCGACATGGGACATTGGGACCCCCCATCAAGGGCCCCCAGGTTGGGTGGCGGTGGGGGTTTGGGGTGTTCTAGAATCGTTTGAGAAAACGTGAAATGATTTTCGGAGTTCCCATGGGAGAAAATACAAAAAAAACATATTGTCGAAATGACCTTACCAGTACACTCTATGACCCCAACCTGACCAATCCATCCTTTTATCTTTAGGCTCCCAAGTGAATAAGCTAGCATCAACACGGATGATAGGAGATGGAAATTCCCTTTCACCATTGATAACCCATAGTAAGCTTTTTGCATGAAACATTAAACATACATGTACTTACAGTGCGCTTGATAATAGTCTCCGCCAATAAGACTTTCATAGAAGGATACTCTAGTATTTTCCTACAAGGACTTCTGCTAAAACCTATCAAAATCATAAATGTGGGTCTGTAAGGGGACATCCATAGTTTGCATATTTTTGGCAGAAATTGACCATTTAGACTAGCCCTCCCCCTATGCGCATGTGCTAACCATGTGGACTCCCTCAGATTGTTTTGGGGTAATACCTGTAGGCTGAAGTAAATAAATGTTAGTTATGCGTAGTTAACTCCTTCTATATTTTGGCCTTATCAAGTCTTTTATAGGGGGAGGTCACTATAGTCTGACACTGTCACTTACCTAGTATTAGACATGACCGCTAAGGACAGGAGACGGGTTAAAAATATAGGGGGCAATCATCACCCCACGCCCCCCCCCCCTCATGCATACATACTTAAACCCTAGGACGCATTTGGTTTGACCCCCCCCCCTCCACACACACACACACACTCCACCACGATGCGGACATAATCAATGGAAGCCCCCTAACTATAGGCTTGACTACCGGGTATCTGAATAATAAACTAGATATACAAATGTATATCGACAGATGATATTATTATATTGTATATATTCATGACTATGGTTATTACAAACAAGAGCAGCTTATTGCAGGTGTATATTTTATTACTTACATAATATAATCAGTAACATGTATCTTTTGACAGGCCCGTAAATAGCCCTCGGTGTGGATTGCTTCAATTTCCAGTATGGCGGAACTCAAACGGTTCAATGGTGGAATGAATATCATGAAGCAAATGCGAAAATTTACTTCATTTCTGTGCTAAATGATAATACTAGTGGGCTATACCTGAAACACATTGTTCAGTGACTACGTGTATGAAGTAGTAGAAGTCAATGTTGCCATGCATAATTATGTAGTAGTATATGAAAATGTCACTATGTGTGTGGAGTAGTATATAAAAATGTGGGTATTAGTGTGAAGTAGTACGTAGAAATTTTGGTATAGGTGTGGAGTAGTATATAGAAATGTTACTATGGGTGTGAAATAATAGTACCGTAATCTCCCGCGTAGAAGACGCACTGCGCGTATAAGACGCACCACAAACTTAGCAAATGCATTTTCGCGTATAAGACGCACATTTTAAGGCTCAATTTTGTAAATTCAGTAGATTTATATAGTAAAAGTACCCCTCGTATAAGACGCACCCCCAATTTCAGTACATCCTATAAGACTTCCCAGCATTTTGTTTGGCGTAGAGGACGCGTCTTATAAGCGGGAGATTACGGTATATAGAAATGTGGCTATGGGTGTGGAGTAGAATATAGAAATGTGGGTAAACGGGTATGGAGTAGTATATAGAAATGTGGCTATGGGTGTGGAGTAGTATATAGAAATTTGGGTATAAGGGTGTGGAGTAGTATATAGAAATGAGGGTATACGGGTATGGAGTAATATATAGAAATGTGGGTATATGGGTATGGAGTAGTATATAGAAATGTGGGTATATGGGTGTGGAGTAGTATATAGAAACGTGGCTATGGGTGTGGAGTAGTATATAGAAATGTGGGTATACAGGTATGGAGTAGTATATAGAAACGTGGCTATGGGTGTGGAGTAGTATATAGAAATGTGGCTATGGGTATGGAGTAGTATATAGAAATGTGGCTATGGGTGTGGAGTAGTATATAGAAATGTGGGTAATATGGAGTAGTATATAGAAATGTGGTTATGGGTGTGGAGTAGAATATAGAAATGTGGCTATGTGTGTGGAGTAGTATATATTCTTTCAAAGGGGATCTACGATCCCCTTTGAAAGAATTCTTCACCAGGTTTACTATGTTGAAAACAGAATGAAAATACCATTTCTAGATCAAAAGTTATAGGCAAAAGAATAAGAAAATTATGCTAAATTAGCTAATTAGCATAAATTATGCTAATTATAGATGTATCTCATGACCAATTAGGCATAGAGCTTATTGCTATTCAGGAAATGGTCATACCTACCCATATTTAGCAAGCCATTCCCCTGAAACTAACAGGAGTATCTTCTCTTGCTATATATCACTGGAAAGCTAGTGATCTGAATTTTAAAGTTGACTTTTAGCACGGAGCACCCTTTCTCCTTGCCTCTACACGTATATAGAAATGTGGTTATGGGTATGGAGTAGTATATAGAAATGTGGGTATACAGGTGTGGAGTAGTATATAGAAATGTGGGTATAGGTATGGAGTAGTATATAGAAATGAGGGTATACGGGTATGGAGTAATATATAGAAATGTGGCTATGGGTGTGGAGTAGTATATAGAAATGTGGGTATACAAGTATGGAGTAGTATATAGAAATGTGGGTATAGGTATGGAGTAGTATATAGAAATGAGGTACATACAGGTATGGAGTAGTATATAGAAACGTGGCTATGGGTGTGGATTAGTAATGTGGTAGGTACTGATTAGAATGTAGAATTGTGGCTGTGGATATGGAGTAGTATATGGAAATGTGGATATGGAGCAGAATCCCAGGAACAGTCGCATCTAGGCTGCCTGCTAGCTCATTTTTAAATGTCCGACCAAGGCCAAAAATGTATGCATCATCTCAATGAAATAAGACCCTTATCTGACATCACATCGACTGAGTTATGAATCATTGCTGATGAATTGAGCATTGGCTGACATCTCAATCTAGCCAGGCACATGTTGATAAAGGACAAAATGCCTACCTAAATCCACATGTCTTGCAATTTGTATGATGAGTGGATTACTGAAGATCCTCATCCTACTGTCTAGTCTCCGCAAAGTGTCAGTAGGAATAAAGAACACCAAGGGATAGGCTTAGCAGAGCGGACACCCGAATTTATAGGACAGCGGCTGGTGCTATTATCTACATTTGGCGTGAATTCGCAGAGGACAGTTGATTAATGTGAACGCTCAGGTCAGTTGCCTCCTGTTTCCATAACTCTAATGTTACATGTCATCTCGGAGCCCTTCAATAGACCTTGGAGTGTCTACAGCAGGAAAATCAGGTCTATACATCTTCATGAAAGTAGGCCCACTGGATATTGGAAAGAGGACATGTAATGTACATGTAAAACAAATCACTAGATGGACATTGAATTAAAATCACTAAGGAAACGTACCTTGGGCAGTTCATTAAATAGTTTGACCCAAAGTTTTGAAGGAATCACCACAATAATGATATCATAGTATATCATTTTTGCTTATTAAGTGCAATATACATAGATAAGGTCTTTGGGCCGAAAAGGTAAATCTGAAATGAGGAGGTTGCTCCAGAATCTTCATTAAAATGTATACCAAAACAATAATTATTGCAAGAATCCTCTTTGAGCTATTATCTTACAATGTTCAGAATATTATAGGACAAACCACTCCCACTGATGAACTGTTAGACATGACTCAATGCATATACCATAAGCACTTGAGTGCACATAGTTAACATAGACCTATGAGCAAACCATAAAAAAGAATCTCCTAAAAAGGGGAAAAGTAAGAGGAGTAAACAAGCTGTAAATGTGTTAGAGAAAATCTTGGCTTGCCACTTGGGGAATTGTCTGTTTGGTCAGTGGCTCTCCTTATCTGCTGGTCTCAGAACCCAAAGCAGGTCGGGTGGGTATACAGTGGGCACTGACAGGTGTTAAAACCCATTACTGACCCTTCCATGAATCACCCACCTCCTTACTGAGTGTCAGGGTCATCTTGCCCCCTGCCCTCTGCAGTCCCCAGGGAAGGAGCTGGACTGGTGCTGGAGTGACCACAGTCATACAGGAAGGATGGGTTTGTTGGGACACTTGGACGGGGAAACATGTCTTTTAAATCACACTTGAGCTATTAAAGGTTGATATTATGACAGGATCAAAGTGCTACAATGTTATATTGGATTTCTTGCAGTGCGACCATAGTGGCTATCGACAGAGCCAGAGTCAGAGAACGCAATGTGTCAAATAAGCAGATAACCATCAACTAATCAGTAGCAAATAATCATCATAATTACAATCAGCAATGACCTTTCAATCTGCCACAGGGTAGATTAACCTAAAGACGACCGTTCCTGTGCAGGTTTTCAATCAGGTGTTTGTAGTTGCTAATATTTCTGGAAGTTTTGGGTCTTCAGACTTCCAAAATACACTGAATAAAAGATAATTGTTTGGGCTTTTGTACCGTAAAATGGGGATACTTTGGCCCACTTTTTGGATATTTCCAAAAAATTAGCATGATTAGAGTGCAAGTATTGGAGAAATAACTATAATTAGTTTGAGTTTTAGTCAGTATCTTTCAGATGTATGTGTAATTTTAAAATTTTGTGTCCAGCAAGTACTAGATTTACATCAAAATAGGTTGGGGCAAAGTTACCCTTACTTCGGGGCAACTTTGGCCCACAAGGGATTCCCTATGGTGGTATATTTCTTATTTTTTTACAACCAAATATTGGGTCAAAGTTACCCCTAAAACTTTGTCAATATAAAAAGCATTCTTAGAAGGGATCCAATTCAGGTATTTTTCATCAAAGGTGAACAAAACTCATGGAAACAGTCTAAAATATGGCATGTAACAAAAATTGTGAAAAATACGATTATTTTGACTAAAATGACAGGCATTTAGTAGTGGCGGGCCAAAGTTACCCCCAAGGGCCAAAGTAACCCCAATTCTTTTTAGAGAAATTATAATTTTACAGAAAATGTGAAATAATAAAGTCCTTCTTGGGCTAAATGAATATAGTGCACTTGATTTGAGATGCCTTTGGGTTAATTAATTGTTGGTTAAAACCACCAGACTCATTCTTGAATATTATTGGTTGATCCAGACGCAATTTCCGGACACACCGAAAATCAGTGAAAATTTTAGCCTCTACTCATTGCCTTATATCTAAAAAAACTATCACTTTCAAAATTCTATTTAGGCTAAAATTGTAGCTTAGATGATAGGCTTTTTGATAAAAGTAACCTAGATATGAAAAATATCCTTGATTGTAATATCGAGATCAAAACAACATTTTTCTGTGACTGGGCTAAAGTTACCCCTTAAGGGACAAAGTATCCCCGTTTTACGGTACCTGTTATATTTCGAAAATCCATTTATATATATATATATATATATATATATATATATATTGTAGCGATTATCCAATTCGCCCTTCCTGTAAACACAACACAACTCGGAACATACAATTCAACAGTTTATTAAACCCTGGCACCTGGCCACACCATCTAACTCCGGATCGGAGGTTCTGTCGTGTTATTTCTCTGCCGTGTGTCCGCCTTGCTTTCCACTGGGAAACCGTCTTCCCCGAAACTACACGCACACGCGCTTTTATAGCCGCCGCAGCTTCCGACGCTGGTATCACATACCCAGCGTCGGACGCTCCGTCCCTTGGCTCGGACTCCAGGCGCCCGGAGCTCCGCCGGCCCCATCTACGATGGTTCCGACTCGGCTCCGTGCTCCCTCGGTCTTACCGCCACACTCTCCCCTACTAATATAACACTACGGGGTGAGGTGCAAAACAACAAAAAACCCCCTTATGAGGGTAGCTAACTTCTACATAACATATTTACAAGCACAGGATCCCTTGGGCGCTGAATAAATAATAACAACTTCCTCCGTCTTGGCCTCGTTTCTTCTCCTCGGACCCCAGAGGTGACTCGGTGAGGACTCCGCATCCGGGCGCTCCGATCGCCCCGATGAATAGCTGCTGCCTTTCCACGAAGGCACGTCAACTGGATCTCGGAGATGACTCGGTGAGGACTCCGCCTCCGGGCGCTCCGATCGCCCCGATGAATAGCTGCTGCCTTTCCCCGAAGGCACGTCAAACTGGAACCCGGAGGTAACTCGGTGAGGACTCCGCCTCTGGGTGCTCCGATCGCCCCGATGAATAGCTGCTGCCTTTCCCTGAAGGCACGTCAAACTGGAACCCGGAGATAACTGGAACTGGCCCCGGGATACCGTCTCCGACCTCCTGACGCTCCCTACTGCGTCCGCCTGGCCCGGCGTCCCTAGCTCCACGTAACGTATGTACACACGGCTCCCTCCGCCGTCCGCCCGCGACAGCTGCGGCCCTTGTCTGCCTCCGACCCTGCTGCCGCTGCCACCCTCATCGCTTCCACCCTGCAAGTACCAAACATGAAGCACCCGATGAGCCACTGCTTTCGACCTCTCCGTCCTCGGTAACAGCCACCCCAGTACTCTACTGCTTCCGGACCCTTGCCTCTCCGCCCCGTCTACTCGGGGTGGGTTGCCCTCGTCCTTCGTTTCCTTCCCCGCCCTCTGCCGCCGTGTACTCGGGGCTTAACGGGTTTCGACACGTCACTAGGAACAGGATGAATAGAGTCACACTTACCGTGTCCCTCTCTGCTGGTTCCGGGCTCCTCGTCCTCCCCACGCTCGCCTCCCTCCGACTGTGCTGGCGACTGCTCCGTGTTGCTCGGCTCTGGCAGCTGCCGCCGATTCCCACACTCATGGCAGAACTTCCCCGGAGCCGATCCCACTGGCTCCCCGAACCGGGTGCGATATGTCTGTACGACCTCAAACTGTCCCTCCGGCAGCTGCCGTATCTCGGTGCCCATTCCTCCTCCCGGGACCACCACCAGGTCCGGAGTAAGGTCCGGGTTCATTCCCAGCATCTCCGCGTATGCCCGCAGCGTCGTCGGGCCGTCATATTCCGGAACCCAGAACATTTTCTTCGCCCTTCTCACCCTCGCTAACTCCTCCTGTGGTATCCTCTGTACTGGTGGCGGAGAGACGACTCAGGGCTGGTCTCCTCCTGGTTTCAGTTTACAGTCCGGTACTACCACAACCCGGCTCCCTGGCTCCCCTTCCAGAGGCAAGCAGGAGTCCCCCGGTCGCCCTATTGCCCACGGGGTCCCCTCAGGTAACATAATCGTTGTGATTGTCCCTTCCCCTTCTTTCTCGGAAGCGATGACTTGTACAAGAAACTCGCCCCCTTCCGAATCCAAGCAGATGCCATGATCCGGGACCACCGCCCGTATCTGGTTGCCCAGGTCAACCCTCACCTTCTCCTCCGCCTGGCCCCATCGTCGTGGGGGAGTCTGTTGGACCTTCTGTAGAGCTACGTGAGGCGTCCCCCTCCGGTTAACTTGGTCCCGGAGCTCCGCCTGCTCCTCCGACCGGTCTCCCTCCGACCCCCGCCCGATCTCCCCTGTCTTTGCAGTCCCAAGGTAAGTCTTTTTCTTACTCCCAACGTCCTTTCCCGTCTTCGCTTGCTCTCCGAGAGCTTGAGGCGGCCTGTCTTTACACGATGATTCGTGTGTTCCCTCTCCCATTCGCGTTTCCTGGGCGGCTTCCCTACTGGCCTCCACTTCGGCCTCTCTCGCCTTCCTCTTTTCCTCCGCTTGCTGCCTTTCCAGCTCCGCCTCCTTCTCCCGCCTCTCCCTTTCCACCTTCTTCCTCAGTGCTTCCTCCTCTTGCTCTTTTTCTTTTTCCTTCCTGACCTTCTCCGCTTCTCGCCGGGACCTCTCCGCCTCCTCCCTTTCTCGCCTCCTCCCTTCCCTGAGCCGCAGCAACTCCAGGTACTCCTTTCCCAGGTCGGGGTCGTCCCGGAACATGTTGGCCACCGGTTCCCCAGTCGGGGGCTGCTCCCGGCTACTGCCCTTCTCAGGGGATGATGGTAACGTCAGGTTCTTGGTCGCTAGACTCCCCCCTCCGATTTCTTCCCCCGAGACCTGTTCCAGCTCGGCCTGTTCCGATAAAGTCAGGTTCCTGGTCGCTAGACTCCCCCCTCCGATCTCTTCCCCCGAGACCTGTTCCGGCTCGGCCTGCTCCGATCCTCTCTTCGGGGTGCTGGTCCGAGGCCTGCTCGTCCGGAATGAGGTGGAGTGGTCCAGGCCCCAGAGGTTAGCTGATGTCCCCCCTTCTCCTGACTCCCCCAGCTCCCCCCTTTCCACTTCGTCGGCCGCCGGTGCTGGGAACAACTCGGCCTCGGATGGTTTTGGGAACAACTCATTGAACTGCTTCTCCAGCTCCGCTATACTGAGCCCCGCGGGGGCTGGGGACCCCCTCATTCGCTGCAGCATCTGGTTAGGCGTTTCCCCTATCTCTCCGTACTCCCGATGCACTTCCCTTATTATCCACTCAACTTTGTGGAACTGCCGGGGCGTTAGGTACGTCGGCATCCCTTCCTCCGTCGTTATCAAGCTGCCCCCAAGAGTTGGTTGCTCCCCTTCTTCCAGGTTCACTCCTAGTGCCGCTGACGGCTGGGTTTTCGGAGATGCGCCAAGATTCGGCCCCTTCCTCTGACCACCGCTCCGCGTATGGGGCTTGCCCTTCGACGGTGCCTTCTCCGGCGTCCGGTACCCCAGCAGCACCTCCAAGTTGATGGCTGCCAGCTCCGTCTCATCCCCGCTGATGGTGCCCAGACTGCCGAGGCTAATGGCCGGCGACCTCCACCTACTTTCCGTGGTGGACCCCGAGCCCCCTCCTTCCGGGAGAGCTTTGTTGCGACTGGGCGGAGTTGTCTCTCCGGGGTACCTCCGGGTCGGGTTGCTGACTGGGGTCCTCTCCGTCTCCGAGACCCCCGGCTTGGATTTACTCGGGACTGCGACCACCCACTTGGGTTTCCTCTTCCTCTTATCTGACAATCCCTCGGCCCATTTTTGCTTCTTTTCCTCCATACTCTGCTTCCTCTTGCGGCTTGCCCCTGGCTGCACTGCCTCCGGGTCTGGGATGCACCACCTTCTCCGGTTCCCATTCTCCGAACTCCGAGTGCCGGCTGGCAATGTGCGACTTCATATCCGGCAGATAGTCCTCCTTTACCTGATGGCCACAGCCCCCGACCGGGCAGACGTACCCCCTTACGTCCTTCTCGTGTGCCTTGAGATGCCTGTCCCTGTTGGAGCGGGAGGAAAACCACCACTTGGGGCCTCCCTCCTTCAATCTGCACCTATCGCACCTCCACCTCGGAAGGGAGTCCGGCCCGGCCTCTAGAGGCGCCGTCTCCGGTCCTCCGCTCGCCATTTCTGTCTCTGATGGTGATAGTCGTCGGTTGTGTCTCTCGTCGAAGTGTTCCCTACAGGGGTTCGCTGCAGACTGGTTTTCGGAGCGGCTCCGCTCCTCTTTATACCCACCTCCCCCTCCAGAAGCGTGGGAACTGCTCCTCTCCGTCTGTGCGACCACGTCGCTACGTCCGGTCGAGCCGTGGGAATGACGTCTTTTAGCACGTTCCGTCCCGTGCGCCCTCTGCCTCTTCCTGCTCCTCGACTCCCTTTCCCACGCCTCTGTGCGACTTCCGCGGGAGCTGCCCGACCTACCCCTCTTTTGTCTATGATGACTAGTCGAGTCAGCTCTGGCAGCTTCCACCCTCGTCCGCTCCCTGTTCCGAGTCCTCTTTTTCTCATCGCCTTCCCCGGTCACCACCACCCGCCTGTCTCCATTGCCGACTGCCATTATTACCCTCAGCCCAACCCCCCCTCCTTCTTTTATGGTGGAGTCGCTCTCTCCTGATTGGTCGGTACTGTTGCCGGGGGCCTCGTCCGCTCCCCCCTCTCCGCCTACTGCGCCGGCGGTCGCTAGGGTGCTTACATCCACGTCCGCGCCCTTTCCCGCCCTTTCTAAGAGACCGTCCGATCTCTGGGATTGGCCCCCCGGCTCCTGCCGTGTTGGTGGATCCCATACTTCGGATGACTCCCCTGCCTTCCCCGGTTCTCCAGCTATTGGTCGCTGGGCCTGGATCATCTCCCTTTCTCTCAAGAGATTCAGCCAGTTGTCCTCCCCTGCTTGTTCCATCATCTCGTCATACCGCAGGAAATTGTTCCACATCATCCTCCATCTTTTCACCGCTCTTTGCCTCTCCGGGTCTGCCCTTCTCTCCGCTCTCCTGGCCTCCCTCGCCCTGTTTCGAGCTATCCTCTCTCTCTCTCTTCTTTTTCCGCCTCCGTGCGTCTCCGCCTCCACCTACCCTCCTCGTCAGGAGAAGAACGGTCCACCCACTCCCTGTCCCCTGACAAGGGGGATTCCTCGTCCCAGGAAATGCTGGTTTCATCCTCCACTGGTTTCTCAGGGGGAGTCGGTGGCCACACCATGGCTGTCACTCGCCGAATGATGTCGACCCCCTCCTCTCCCCGAGTCGCCTTGTTCTGGTCCCGCGCCGGCCCCGACTCCATGGCGCCTCTTGCCTCTCCGACGCTGTCCTCCTCGGGCAGGACCTCCTTCAGGGCGTCGTAGTGCACCACCTTCCGGCTCCCCCCTTTTCGGATCTTGTAGACCGCCTGCCCTATCCTCCTCTCTACCCTCCATGGTCCCGTCCAATAAGACTGCAGCTTCGGAGACTGACCCATTTTTTTTAGAGGGTGGAAGTAGTACACCATGCTCCCCTCCGGGATGGTTTTGTGGTCCGTCCTCCCATCATAGTTCCTCCGCTGCCTCTCCACAGCTCGGCCCACCGAGCTCCGAGCTGTCTCGAACGCCTCCGCCATCTCCCACTGCATCTCAGCCACGTAGTTCCCGTCTGCCTTTTCCGGCCATTTCTCCGGGTAGAGCAACCCCAAGGGCGTGGCCGTCTCCCTTCCCATCATGAGTAGGTTCGGGGACAGGCCCGTGGTAGAGTGAGCCGAGGACCTGTACGCCGCCATCACAAACGGCAGGCGGCGGTCCCAATCTTTCTGGTCCCTCCTGACCACCGTGGCCAAGAGCATCTCTATCGTCCGGTTCGGCCTTTCCACCATCCCATCACTCTGTGGTCTGAAGGCGCAGGTTCTGGTTTGCTTTACCTCCAACAGGGCGACTATTTCCCTAAACAGGGCGGATTGGAAGTTGGTCCCTCGGTCTGTGTGCAACTCCACAGGCGGCCCCAACCGGCATACAAACTCCTCCACGAAGACCCTGGTTACCGTACTGGCCTCCTGGTTCACCATAGGGTACGCCTCCGTCCACTTTGTAAAATAGTCGGCTGCTACTAAGATAAACTTATTGCCCCTGGTAGATCGGGGCAGGGGCCCCATCACATCCAGAGCCACCCTCTGTAACGGCAGCCCCGCCCCGACAAGCCCCATCTTAGCTTTGTGGATCGAGGCCGCCGACTTCCTCCGGTTGCATGCTTCACATCGAGCGCACCAGCGAGTGGCATCCCGTCGAAAGTCGGGCCAGTAGAACCCCTGCTGCAGCCGGCGTATGGTTCGAGCCCTTCCCAGATGGCCCGCCAGTGGGGTCCCATGTGCTCCCGCCAGCACCTCCGTCCGGCTTCCCTTTGGTACCGCCACCTGGAAGCTTTCCCGGTTCATTGGGCCCACCCATCTTCGGACCAGTATCCCCCCTCGGAGCTCCAGCCTCCCCGTCTGGACCCTCCAGGCTTGCTCCTCATAGCTGAAGTCCCGCGCCTCGTCTGCGGTTGGCGCGTGCTCTGCCTCCACCCAACCCTGGACCCAGTTGAGCAGGTGGTCCTCTTCCTGTAGTTTCCTCCAATCTCGTCGTTCTACTTCCACCGGACTCTCTGTACGTGCTCCCAGACCTTCCACCCGCGCCCGGGACCTGGACACCACTCGGCAAACCTCCGGCTCCGGGGCCCCCCATCCACACTGCTTACATGGGTCCCTGGAAAGCCCATCCGCGTTTCCGTGTTGTTTCCCTGGCCGGTGTACCACTCTTATATCATAGGTGTCGATGATCTGGATCCACCTCGCCAATTGCCCTTCCGGTTCCTTGAAGCTGAGCAGCCATTTCAGGGAGGCGTGGTCGGTCCTCACCTCCACCGGTCGCCCCACCAGGTAGTGCCGGAATTTCCGGAGCCCAAAGACGATAGCCAGGAGCTCCCTCCGGGTAACGCAATAGTTCCGCTCCGGTCGTGACAGCGTCCGGCTAGCGTACGCTAGAACCCTCTCCTGGCCCCCTTGGGACTGACTCATGACCGCTCCCAGCCCTGAGTCGCTCGCATCAGTGTCCAGCGTCAACTTCCCCTCCGGCTCCGGGAACGCCAGGACCGGCGTGGAGGTCAGTCGCTGCTTCAGCTCCCGGAAGACCATCTCACACTCCTCCGTCCATCTGAAAGCTCTTCCTTTCTCTGCCAGGACGCTCAAGGGTTTGGCCACCGTCGCAAATTCCGGAATAAACGCCCGATAGTAGCCTGCGAGCCCTAGGAAGCTCAGGATGTCAGTGACGGTCGCCGGTTGCCCCCACTCCCGAACCGCCTTCACCTTCGCGGGATCCGTGGCGACCCCCTCTTCACTGATAACATGTCCCAGGAATTCCACAGTCCGCCTGGCTAGCTGGCATTTCGACGGTTTTATCCTCAGGCCGGCAGCCACCAGTCTCCGAAGGACCTCCTCCAGTCTCTCCATATGCTCCGCGAAGGAGTTGGAGAAAACCACCACATCGTCTAGGTACACCAGGCATGTCCGCCACTGGAGTCCTCTCATGACCACCTCCATAACCCGCTCGAAGGTACCGGGTGCGTTACAGAGGCCGAATGGCATGCGGCGGAACTGAAAGAGCCCCTTATGTGTGGTGAACGCCGTTTTTTCCCTGTCCTCTGCTCGGATGTCCAACTGCCAGTACCCACTGGCTAAATCCACCGAGGAAAACCAGGAAGCTCCGGCCATGGTGTCCAGGCAATCCTCCACTCTCGGAAGGGGGTATGCATCCTTGACTGTCACCGCGTTCAGCTTCCGATAGTCCACGCAAAATCTGGTGGACCCGTCCTTTTTCCTTACTAGTACTACCGGGGATGCCCAGGGGCTCTGGGACTCCTCTATTTCTTCCGCTGCCAGCATCTTATCCACTTCCTTCTCGATCATCTCCCTTCTGTGTGGAGCCAGCCTCCGAGGTGGTTGTTTGATGGGTGTCGCCTCCCCCGTGTCGATTTTATGCTCCGCCACCGTCGTGTGACCCCTGTCCTCCGGACCCAGCTGGAAAGCGGTCCTCCACCTGCGTAGCAGCTGCGCCAGCTCCTCCCTCCGGCCCATTTCCGTTCCTTCCACCAGCTGGCGTACCCAGTCATCCGGCTCGGCCCCTGCGGATCCCAGCAACCGACACCACTCTCCCGGCGCGTGCTCCGATTCTCCTTCCACCCTCTGTACCGCCCCTAGGGTCATATCTTTGTATACAGTAACTGCCTCCTGGCCTGGATTCAGCACCCACACCACGGTTGTCGGGCCCTCCGGTCTTATCAAGCTCCGGGCTACCAGGAACTTAGGCTCCCCATGGTGTCCAGCGAGGCCTTCCACCAGCCCCTCCTGTCCGTCCTCCCACTCCCCTCGTAGCGTTCCTTCCAGTACCGCCTCCTCCCCAGCTCCGATCACCGCCGTACGTGAGCTCACTATCCAGCAGGAACTCTCGCCCTTCGACCAGACCAGCCGCTCCCGTCCCAGATCCACCACCAAAGCTTGTTGCCGTATGAAGGCTGCTCCTAGTATGGCTTCGTTCGGTACCTCCACCACTCCGAACGTCAGCCGGACCGACCTGCCCCCCAGCTCCAAAAGGGCGCTCCCTTCTCCCGCCCGTTCCATGGACCGTCCTTCCACCGTAAACACGGTCCTTCCTGACTGCTCCAGTGACCTCGGCTCCCCGTTCTTCTGCCACCAGCTCATCGAGATCAAATTCATGGAGGCCCCCGTGTCAATCAAGAGCTGTATGGGGGCCCCTCCCAAGCGAGCCTCCACCAACAGGCCACCTCCCCCTCTCTCCCTCCGTCCTTGTACTATATTCTCCGGCCTCTCTACTCCGACCTCCGCGTGGCCCCTGGCGCAGATCGGCGCTAGTTTTCCGCCGGCTTACTGGAGGTGGGTCCCCCACTACCACCTTCCGACGCGCTCCTCCGGCCTTTCCTCTTTGGGCATTCACGCTTAAAGTGCCCCTCTTTTCCGCAGCCGAAGCATGCTGTCCCCGGGGTCCTCCTCCTCCCGTTTTCCTCCGGGTCTCTCCTTTCCGCCAGTACCTTCACCAACTCCACGAGGCTTTCCAATTTCCTGTCATTGGACAGCAGTCTTTCCGACACCGTTGCATCCGCTGCCCTCACCCGAGTCCGCTGGTCCCCCTCGTTTTTTAAATAGGCCTCCCCACTGATGGCGGTCATGACCGCCGATTGAAGGCTCTTTGGTGCCGACTGGTAGACCCACTGCCTCAGGGGCAGCGACAGACACAGCAAGAATCTATCCAACACCAGCGTGTCCCGGGTGCGGGCATCCGCCCCCGGGTATGCCAAACGCATGTACTTAGCCAGGTCCTCCTGCAACTCCTGCAGATCCTCCCTGGGCTTCCGCTCTCTCGTCCGGAGACATGCTTTATAGGTTTCCTCCTGATTTACCGGCTCAAACCTAGCTATCAGCGCCGCCCTTAATTCCTCGTATCCTTCCTGAGTTCCGGGTTTCCTCCCCGCCAGCAACCTCCTGGCCTGTCCCGACAGACTCAATCCTAGAAACACGCCAGCCTCCTCCGGGGACCATTTGTTCGCCTTCACACAGAGGTCGAAGTGGTTCAAGTAATCCGTCAGGTCGGAGGTCCCATCGTACTTAGTCGGTTTCACCACCAGCTTGCCGCCGGTCCCATCACCCGCCTCCGTAGGCCGACATCCGTTTCTCCCCTTTGCTGCCTCCACCGCCAGCTGAGCTATGGCCTCCGCCAATCTGTCTCCCTCTCTTGCCCACTCCTCTCTCGTCTGGTCCCGATCTGCGTTAGCTCTCTCTTTACTCCTACCCCCGGTTTCTTCTCCTTCCCCGTCGCTCGAGTCGCTTCCATCATCCGGGTCCCTGTCCGGTCCCCCTCCGGCAGCTCCTAACAGACGTCTGGGTGCCCCTCCTTCAACGCACGACCGCCCGGTACCAGCTTCAGTTCGGGCCCCGCCCTGGCGCTCTGGATTCGGCCCCCGCTGAACCGCCTCTCCCTGCCGTTCTCTCCTTGCAGCCTCTGCCCAATCTTCCTCCGTCCACCACAGCTCCTCTCTCGGGCCAGATTCCGGTCTAGGATCCTTTCCCGCCACCCTCCAGTGGGGTTTCCTCTCCTGCCCGTTCTCAACCCTCTCCGATCCCATCTCCCACGGCCATCTTGGAATCAGCCTGTCATGTCCCTCCTCCTGCCTCTCCGGTCCCGTCTCTCGCCGCGGGGGCCCCTCTCGTCGTAGGGTGATTTCCTCGTCTACCACTTCCAGCAACCTCGCCTTCCCTGCGGTTTCCATCTTCACGGCTTCCTTGGTGTCATCCGATCCGTCCATGTTTACGTTGAAGCGGGGTTCGTCACTAGCTGTCACCAATGTAGCGATTATCCGATTCGCCCTTCCTATAAACACAACACAACTCGGAACATACAATTCAACAGTTTATTAAACCCTGGCACCTGGCCACACCATCTAACTCCGGATCGGAGGTTCTGTCGTGTTATTTCTCTGCCGTGTGTCCGCCTTGCTTTCCACTGGGAAACCGTCTTCCCCGAAACTACACGCACACGCGCTTTTATAGCCACCGCAGCTTCCGACGCTGGTATCACATACCCAGCGTCGGACGCTCCGTCCCTTGGCTCCGACTCCAGGCGCCTGGAGCTCCGCCGGCCCCATCTAGGATGGTTCCGACTCGGCTCCGTGCTCCCTCGGTCTTACCGCCACAATATATATATGTTATTTACAGTTTATCACCCTTACTACATAAATTCCATTTAGTTCAATTTCACCTTGAGTTGACCACCCTTTTGATAAAGCCCTTTTGATTAAAACATCAAATTAAGGATTAAACAACTTCCTTAAATATATATGAAATGAAATAGCTTCGTTAAAGATAATGCACCAAAAGGAAAATATATGATTCAGAGTGGCTAATATAACTCTCATCACAACAGGGGTGATAATGCTAACCCTGCATGAAAAAAAGCTTTGTTTTAACTGTGCTTTAATCAATTTGAAATATGCACTATAATAACCCAGCTCTTGATTTTATAATCATGCTCTCAGTATCACAGACCTACTCTACATACTACTAGTACAGTAAAATCTCTTTACTACAAATCCTGTTATAATAACGAAATTTCGGTTATAACAAACAAAATGCTTGATACCAAATCATCACCATACATTTCTATAGTAAAGTAATCCCTATATAATGAAGTTTTGGCACCAGAATTTGGATATAACGAAGTAATTTTGTCATAAATACACCTTTTCAAATGATAAAGTGTACAGAATACACAGGCTATATACAATGGGGAGATCTGAGAGGTGTGAGTGGCTTTGATAGGGCTTCTTCAGCGGCCTCCCTTCTCACCTGGGCAGGTGGGGGAGATCTGAGAGGTGTGTGAGGGTGTGAGAGGGCTTCTTCAGCCGCCTCCCTTCTCACCTGGGTGGGTGGGGGAAAATCTGAGAGGTGTGAGGGGGTGTGTTAGGATATCTACAGCCACCCCTCTTCTCACCTGGCCAGCCATAGATGTCAAAGAAGGGTTGGAATAACTTTTTAACCTCTATATTCCTTTGTTTGGTTACTACGAAATTCGAATTTACAACGAATTTTTTTGCTTGTCCCAAGCACTTTGTTGTAACGGAATTTTACTGTAGTAGGACTCCAGTAAAGGTTAAAATGTGTGTATTAGAACATCATCCAGGGAAATTTTGTATCCGAAACTGTTCTAAATATGAATCTTTGGATGTAATGCTATATTATAAATGGTATCTATTCAATGAAATGCATAAATAACTCAGTAAGGGGTGGTCTGCTCAAGGTTAAATTGTGGTCATTTCAAGGTGAAATTGGTATGTTCTAGGGAACAAGTCCTATACAGAAAGTATTTAACATTTCTGCACTTTTCCTTATGCTATCATTTAGCAGAGATATTTATCTTTGCCTAGAGTCAAAATGTTGTATATGTGAGCACTTGTCATTTTCACATTATCGAACCAAAGTTGGAGAATTCTGATGAAATGACCAGCTGGTCATGATAAAAACCATTCAAACATGGGAACTTTAGTGTATTATCATGCAATGACAATTACTTCATATATTCCAGGCCATCATTCTATGGGGTATTATAACACCTCTATTTTAATAATATTAGGGTTTAAGACCAATACACTACATGTGAAAGTGAGAAAAACAAGCTGACAGGTGGTCAACTCTAGGTATGTGGTCGTCCTTAGGTTAATCTACCCTATAACCTTGCTGTCAGCCAGCTTACCATGTCTTTCAGGCGTTTAAAGTGGCATATCCACTACAAAGACAGATTTGAAAATTTGTGGAAACGTGTCTAAATAGTTTGTAAATGCCATCTAAGGGGCCTACTAATCGTTAGATATTTTAGCACGTGGTTTAGAATGTTGTCTAGATGGCTATTGAAGAGAAACTCCAAATTTCATTCTGTGGTAGCTGACAACTTTAAAGCAGACAGGTTTTTCAGTGGTGAGATAAAGGTCTATCACCCATGCATATATTCCTATCTTTCTCACTCACCCATAGACCTGTACAGGTCTGTAGGGCCCAGATATGCATGTTCCTTACAAACTCTGTCCACACTAGTCATGCCCCCATCTGGCTGCTCTGTGACCATAGTGAAGATTACTACTGCCTGCAATAGACATGTGTTCAATCTTAGTCTGTCACATACATCAGTAAAATCGACAGGTTCGTAAGTCAAAATCTGTTTGCCTTGAATTATGTTGAAACTATCTGTATAAAATTACTGTTATATCAACTGTGATTATCTCACGATTCAGGGCCTTTTTGGTCATAACCCCTTTCCGTTATTGGGGTTTAACCGCACTCTGAGACTTCATTTTTTTTCTAAGATCATCTTGGTTAGAACCTTGGCATGTTAGGGAGTGGTCATTATTTATCAACAGGGGGTGGGTGGTGGGTTTTCGCACGGATGTGCAGAAATTTTGTACGCCCCCCCCTCGACGGCAGTCAAAATTTTTAGCGCCCCCCCTTGCCAGAGGCGCAGAGAGTTTTCGCGCCCCTCTTTGATCTATAGTAGCGCGCAGGCTTTTTTGCTAAAAAGGGGGTGAATTTTTTTAGCCTCCCCCTCAAGAGGGGTCAAATTTTTTTTAGCCCCCCCTCGGGAGGGGTCTGAAAATTTTATGCCCCCCCCCTCAAACCCACCCTCCCCCCCTGTTGATAAATAATGACCACTCCCTTAATAAATAGGAGAAGGATACAAAATCACCCTCACCATACATTTCAAGGTAAAACCGTTCAAGGCTCTATGGGGAATCGATCCCCGGCAGCTGTGGCAGGAGACGAGCTTGCTGTCCACTATACCATGCCAAACGGTACTAGAAGCCAAGGTATATGAGGATTTGAAAGAGTTTTCCAACATACCTGATGTTTACACACCTCGTTAGCATAGAATCCAATGGTGGAAGGTGGAGTTATTAACAGGGAAACTTCCTTAGATATCCTTGATGAACATGCCATGCCTAATTTCTCCATTTTTTTCGAAATAAATAAGAATCCATTGATTTTCTATAGCGATCCAACGCACACGACCATTACGTCTTGTTGACCTAGTTCTTCAGCCGAAAGTATGTCAGGTTACATCTGGGCACCTACCCGCTTCGCTGAACAAGACGGAATGGCCGTGTGCATAGGATCGCTATGTAAAATCATTGGATTCTCATTTATTTATAAGAAAATGGAGACAAAATGTAGGCGAACACCAACTAGAGATCATATAGTTGGCGGTGCTAGAAGTACAGGACTTGACATGCTTGGATTCTACCCGAGAAGTGTTTGGAAAGACGAGGGTATGACGGGTTGAGTAAAAACAATGGCTACGGTGGCTTGGCAAACCGTGCGGATCGCATGCACTAAGAAAATGTCTTCTCCTGGATTAATTCTGGGGTTATAAGGTAAGAAATTCATACATAATGGATGAATAAGTGCGATAAACGCATTAATGCATTGCTAAGACTCGGTGAGGTTAGCTGGAAATATTCACCCTCCCGCTCCATGGTCTCGCGAATATTTCCAGCAAATCTCACCTCGTCCTAGAATATCAATGCATTAATAGCTTGATAACAGACCTTTTACACTAATCTTAAAAGCAACAATTCCCGTGTATTTGATTAACTATACTCTTCATTTCATACTGATGATTACCTTGAGAAATGTAGAGCTGTATCCCAGATATAGAATATTGTTTTCCCAACCGCAAACTCATATGTCTAGAGTAGTAAATCCTAGAAACGATCTATGACATGGACTATGATCAACATAGTGCTGAGAGGTAGGCTTTACTCTGAAGTTTAATGTCATTCCAAATGCATTCACCCTGTTATACTGGAAGCATATTTCATAAGAACACACTTTATCTTTCCCCTCTCAATGTGACAGAATTACAAGCAATAATATGAAGAACCTAACTACAGCAAATAATAACTGAGCACAGAGATCATAACTTATTGTATTTCAATTGCTGCTGTCTCAAATCTGAAATACATATGCTCAGATTACAGTGTTTGTAATATTTACATTCCTACCTTACCCTCCTCCATAAAAAGCATAGCATATCTATCACACAGGGACTGAGCACTGTATGTAACAGTGCAGTGTAGTTCATGAAATACCATTTGCTGACCTTGGTACACAGGTTTATCATTGGATTCTTATCTTGCCGTCCTTGGGTGAAAATCTTTCACTGCGACATACTCACTAAAAGGAACTCTTTCAATATTATCGGTATACCATTTAAAATGAGGGTCCGACCCTTTCTTTGCCGGAAAATGGCGAGTGACTTAAAGCAAGTCTTTATTTATTGTTAGAAAGTTATCCTTTTTAACTAACATCTGACTAAGATTTTGAAGATTTTTTTTTCCAGCGTGTGAGTCCCTATAGGTGTGGAGAGCTGTGTGGTACAATATCATGTAAAAAACTCGATTTATGCAGTTGTGATGAAAAACGTTGATGGGAAAGTCTTCAGCAGTACAAAACCGTCACACAAAGGAATGGTGATAAGAGGACTTGCCCTACATCACTCAAAGTCTAACTATTTATCTATAAGAGATCTATAACCCTTGCATATGGAAATCGTACCATCGATAGAAACCTCCAGGTCCTACACTGCAGGCTCCTAAACTTCAACATCAATACCGAGGCCTTCCGACTGGGGCCTTCATTGGCACATTCATTTAGCTGAAATAGGGCAAGTCGCCCTCTTACAATGAAGAGAAAAACAACGGACGCAATACGCCTAAAAATTGGACAGGGAATTGTTCGGGTAGCCTATAATGGCTTAGGATCATAGCGTTTCCGAAAAAATAAAATCTTGATAACTTAATATTTCTCATCAGACCCACTTCACATGATCATGTAGGACCTATCAAACATGTAGGCCTATGCAACTAATTAGGCCCTCTTCCTATAGCTAGGACCTATTGGTCTGTAATCGTACAGGTTTCTGTTTACCTGGTATTGAGAAAAAAGCAGTTCAAATCCATCCATACTTACTCTCCCCCTGATGCAGACGCAATGCCTACACGACAAAAGGTTGTTGGGCAGACATTCCTATCACGCGCATGTGCAGACGGATGTACTACTCGCAAGGATGGTACAGTATAGGATAGATTACTCCATACAGTCCTATAGTGAAGGCCAACCCCCCTCTACCCCCCCATGAAACTAGGCTACTTTATGTCTTAACTATTGGGCCCTATGTAGGATAAGGGGGTTTATGGAGCTATCATGTATCTTTATGGAA
This sequence comes from Acholoe squamosa, assembly GCA_949317995.1. Classification (NCBI taxonomy): domain Eukaryota; kingdom Metazoa; phylum Annelida; class Polychaeta; order Phyllodocida; family Polynoidae; genus Acholoe; species Acholoe squamosa. The sequence continues at coordinate 28,681,734 of OX439041.1, read as the reverse complement.
GGGATATCAAATGAAGCGAAGGGACCACCTAATCCAAAAAATCCTGCTAAATCCAAAAATGATAGTCTTTATTCTCAGACTTTGACTAAAAGTACCTAAAATTGAGGTTTGAAGGGGGAAATATTTTAAAAATGTACTAAAGTGATATTGAAAATAATTGGAAATCTTTAAAGATACATCTCAATCAATGTTAGTACCTCAACCCACATACACAAAATTAATGATGCCCATCTCTCAATCTGACAAATACTGTGTTTGTGCATTGCTCTGCCTATCCCACATACACCATATCAATTAGTGTACCTATCACTCATCCTGCATATCTCTTCAATCTAAAACATCAAGAGTTAAATCTAATTATCTCTTAAAATGCTTGGATTCTCATGCTTACCTCTAACCTTACCTTAGCTTATCTGTTCCTTCTTACCATTAGTCTACCTATCCTCAGTCTGACTATCATTCATTTTACCTATCCCTCATGGTGACTATCCCTCAGACCCTATGTTAAAACTGCATTGTTCATCTAAGCCTCAATGGTTAACAGTACATTGCTTATAATGTCTACTATTTTGATCTTACCTATCCTTCATAATTCCTATCATAAAATCTACCTATCCCTCATTGAGCCTATCCCCCAACTGTGCACATCCCTCATATTTGACTTGCATATTGGTCCCTAGCACCATGCTTTCTTTCTTATATGTTTGCTCATTTTACAAAGTACTGTCTGAGCCTATCCCTTAAACTGCTTATTGTTCATACTACCTATCCCTCTTTCTACCCATCCATGTTCTATATATATATATATATATATATATATATATATATATATATATATATATATATATATATAGCTGTCATACATCTACCTATCATTCATGCTGCATATCATTCAGTTTACCTATCCCCCAGTCTGTCTGTTCTTCATAGTGTACATATCCCCTGGTCTGCCTAAACAACTCTCTTTATACCACTCACATTTTGCTCTTTCTTACTAACTTTTAGTAGATGTTTAATGAAACATACAGCCCCATTGTATTTCAGGGATATGCAGAGGGATATGTATAGCAAACATTAGTGATATGTAGAATGGAGGATAGGAGATAGATAGATCTGGAGATAGGTGGAAGGAATTGAACACAGTTTTAGATCTATATAGAGAGAGAGCTGGCTAGATTGATCTGAGCTGAGATAGGTAAGAAAGTCATATAGAGAGCATGAGGGATAGGTCCTGGTATTCAAAAGGATGGGTGGCAAGGGGGATATGTAGTATGTGCAATAAGCAGTTTGAGGGATAGGTACAGACAGTACCTAGTAAGATGAGCAAATGTAAAAGAAAGAAAACATGGGTGCTAGGGACCGATATGCAAGTCAAATATGAGGGATGTGCACAGTTGGGGGATAGGCTCAATGAGGGATAGGTAGACTTTATGATAGGAATTATGAAGGATAGGTAAGATCAAAATAGTAGACATTATAAGCAATGTACTGTTAACCATTGAGGCTTAAATAGACAGATGAACAATGCAGTTTAAACATGAGGGTCTGAGGGATAGTCACAATGAGGGATAGGTAAAATGAATGATAGGCAGATTGAGGATAGGTACACTATGGGAAAGTGATTACAGAGGAGAATAGGTAAGGTAAGGAGTAAGCTTCAGTATTTAGGCCTTTTGGGAGATAGTCTTACATTGTCAGGATGCTTTGGATTTAAGAGATAGGTAGTATGAGTGATAGGTAGACTACGGGACAGGCAGTATGTGGGATAGGCAGAGCAATGCACAGTTAGAGTATTTGTCAGATTGGGAGATAGGTAGACATTTGGACATGTACACCGAGGTGCAAACTCTGGATTACATTTATCTATCTAAAAAGACTTCTAATCATTTCAATATTACTTTTGTACATTTTGAAATATTTTCATCATCAAACTTCATTTTTGGGTACTTTTGGTCAATTTCTGAGAATCATGATCACGCATTCTGGATTCAGCAGGATCTTTTTGTCTGGGTAGTTCGAAATCCTTCTTCCCCTTTGGTATCACCCTGATAAAGGAATACCACAGCTCCATAAACCACCAAATCCTCTATAGAAATATACACTGAAGCCACAAGGTAGCTTAGTTTCAAGGGGTGGGGGGTAGAGGGGGGTGGCCTGTCACAGTCTACCCATAGACTATACTCTCAGTGACCCCTCCTACTGTGTCTAAGCTCCTTGCTACTCGTCACAGCAACTGCTGCGTGTGTCAACAAGGTCAAGTAGAGGTCACACGTAATCAGAATATATGAATTTTACCGAATCTCCCGCCTACTATTGGATCAATGGCCAATTTGAAGAGACGCCTGGCCCTGGGCACGTGACCCCATTGTCCCCTATTGATAGTTTCTTGTCGTTCCTCGCGACGCGGCCGAGACTTGCTGGGCGGGCTCGTTCAGTGTTATCTCGTTTGAGGGCGCCCCAATCGCCGCCCCCACCAGCAGGCTGGCCATCTTCATGCCTAACTCCCAGCATTACTCATAATTTTATCGGACATGGCCCGGCATTCATTAAGACGCAATCTGGAACTCTTGAAGCTTCAATATCCATCTTCATTCTTCGCCAGCAGAGCATCTACTCATCTCATCCTGCCGCCCCCTCCTGCCAATACTTGCTACTCCTTCCATAATCCTCCTGCACATACTCCATATTTCCCCCCCCCCTTCTTTACAGCATATCATTGGCTTTACTAATAACACACGCTTGCAGGTACTGGAAAAGTAGGCTGTAGAGAAAGCACTAGCTCCCCCGTCACTCTGTTGTTGCTAGGGGAACACTTTGCTTATTGCTACAAAGATTGTGTCCAAATTGATGGAGAGTGCTGAAGTCTGTAAAATCAATCTGCAATTTGTGCCGCCTTGTGGCACCATTGGGGTGAAAAGTGATTGTGACTGGGAATTTTATAGCTGCCTCCACATGTACTAAGGTATTGCTGTCTATATTAGAAAGGTGATTAATCAGCATTCTCCTCCCCTGGTTACCTATTTGCGTTGTGCTGTGGAAATGGCGGGGATAAAATATCATCTGCTCTGGGGGCAGGGGGCGCTAATCATCATCCGGGACTGTGGGGGCGTGTACACGTTCCTGGCGGGGAAAGAGTGCACTCTCAGCCGGCATTGTAAATGAACTAACTGATCACTACCGTGTGTGGAGGGGTTGGGCCAGTGATCCCCGGCCCACCCCCGACACACAGGGAGTGATCAGTGTTCTACCATAGCCTTCCAAGATCCCTCCCCCCCCCATGGTTAAAAAAACCTCTAATGCCAGTCCTATAAAAACCATACACAATCACAAGGGTCAGGTAGTATGACAAGCTAGTGACCCAATTCTGAGTCAAGTGTAAGGCTGGCCTAGTTTGGAGTTGTTTACCTGCACTCCTGCATGTAGTAGTACTACTACTAGTAGTACTATACTAGGGCTAGGCTATTATGTTCCATTCCCTGTTAACACTGGTTAATAGGAAGGAATGGATAGCACCCCCTCATAGTACTATATAACCTGATCATTCTTTACAGTGGGCCCTTCTTTTAGAATTAGGTATAAGATGAGATTCATTTATACACTAAACAGGGAGGCTAGACTTTGAGAGTAGGCCTAGAACTGGGCGTTAACATAGGGTTCAATGGGATCAACCTTCCCAGCTCCACACAGCTATGGTAGAACTATGAGTGAGTGAGTAATAGATGTTTAACGCCATTTAGACAGCTAAGGTCATATTCATGGCGAGAACTACATTACACAATTTACAGGGGAATGTGTCAGTGCCCGCGCATATGTGCACCACACACATCCCGAGGGGATAGGAAAGAGGAGAAATAGACCCTTTTAAGTGGGCTAGGGAAGCCCGGTAGAACTATGAATAGCCATGTAAGTAGGCCGTAGAACCACATGTAGGAACAGTACTATGCACATGGGCCTTCATGCCTACACAAGGTAATACTGTTTAGTAGAATCAAAAGCGTTGCACTGCGTATTTACGTGAGCAGGCTGACAGTGTGTAAGCTATGAACAATACTGGTACTATTAGGAACAGGACAAGGCATTAGGTGGCAGGCTGACAGGTAAGGCATCTATATTTTGTGTACAGAGGAGTCACCACACATCCCCTGATTGTGGCCTAACAGTGAGCTTAACTTAATAAGTTACAGAGTGTAATCCAGCTTATTTGAAGGACAATGAAATGGAGTCCAAAAACAAACCATCTGTGAAAAAATCAAGGTTAGCTATCTAGTCTATTGAATGTGATTTATCAATTAGAATACCTTTCATGGTGCATACTGAACCCAATACTCACAATCCAATAATATTCGCATAACAGGGGTGTAACTAAGCATGACCTACAACACATATCTTATGGAGAAGTTATTTGATGCAAGCCCCTACAAGCTAGTAAGAATTTAATATGATATGTGGATCAACAAAGGAAAAGGGACCTCTGTGAGGGGCTTCCTGGGAGGCCCCTTCCCTGGTATAGGCAAACTCAAACATGTGTCTTGATTGGTGCTATTTACAGTGTGGCTACACAACCCTGGCACCTGTGCTATGTAGGGTAGATGCACCATGAGTCTCTGTTATCCAAACTACTGTACATTAAGTAGTTAACAGGGACCATATCTGTTTTAGGTGCCATAAAACCTTAATTATAATTAAGCCTTAAGATCTTAAGGATGGGGTGCGCCTTATACCCAAAGCTTGCCTGTAGAGTAAGGGATGTGCCTTATCCAAAAGCAGTGTGCTCTCACAGGCAAAATGAAAATATTATGAATAAACTAAAAGGTATTTCTAATTCCTTAAGTATGGGAGCTATGGATATGCAAACAGTGAAATCCAGTGATAGGAATGGATACTGTTAAAGTATGAATGTATCAGACCTAAGGTGTCGATAATGATGAGTTACATCAGATCAGTGAGGAATATTTATATGTGCCTACTACTTTTACAAGTCATATCCAGGCCCATTTTATTTGTGGTTTAGGGGGTCATGTGCCCCCTAGGACATGCCCCCACCCCCACCCCCTTGATCTGCCCCTCAGGTTGTGGTATGTGAATGCTGGCTATTACAGGAAATCAAGCATTTCATTTTTAAGATAAAACTCCACAATACAAGTGTCAACTCAAGGTGTATTTACCCTAACCACACTTTTATAAGCACATAGTTGGCAGACTGCCCTTTTTTATGACATGATCTATTTACAGACCTTGGTGAGCTAACAACCCTGCCTGCTCTTACCTGTAGTGTGGAGGCCAAGTTGTTACTCAGCCTGCACTGGCCTTGTCAGACTGCCTGCAGAGACCAACTCCCAGATCACAGTTTCAGGCACCATTCACACTACAACCTAGTGTTCCTAAAGTACCCATATCAAATATTTCACATTCAATTTTCTCAGCTTATATGTAACTTGAGATCAGAAGAAAAGCTGATTTGGACTATGGCTTGCATGGACAAACAGATATCTGACATCAGAATTATTAGATGGATTCTAGAATTCCGCTCCTGTTCCTACTTATACCCGTTACCTAGCACCCAAAACCCACTCACAGTCTACATAACCACTTGCAGTCAACACTACTCTGATTCAACAAAACCATACTTAAACCTATTTTTAAAACTATTAAAGCACAGCCAATACACGGACGATACAACCAATATAAAATGCGACCAAATATGCACAACCACACCAATGCAATAGACCCATAGCCACACACTGTCAATATATACAGCCATATGTACAGTCAACACAACCAATAGAAAATATGACCACATGCAGTCAACAGGGCTTCCCTAGCCCACTTAAAAGGGTCTATTTCTCCTCTTTCCTATCCCCTCAAGATGTGTGTGGTGCACATATGCACGGGCACTGAAACATTCCTCTGTGAAATTGTGTAATGTCGTTCTCGCCATGAATATGACCTTAGCTGTCGAAATGGCGTTAAACATCTATTACTCACTCACTCACTCATGCAGTCAACACGACTATGATTCACCACAACCACTCATATTCAATATAACTACACAGTCAACACAAACACAATCTTTCAACACAACCACACAAACCTCAATGTCAGCTTGTCATGAAAAAGTCAACACAGCTATCTGAAAATCACATCAGTAAGTTGTCAGTTTGTTTGATAGTCTGCTTGGATTCAGCCTGAATGAATCGTGCAGTGCGTCTGCTGCTTTGATTCCATGATGGTATGTTGGAAAATAGATCAGTAGAAAGTGACAGTAAGCACGACCTGGATCTTAAAAGTCCTCTATATATCAATTAGGCCTGCCAGTTAATGCGACAGACCAATGGCTGAACAGCTTGGTGTATGTGTCAGGGATTGGATCAGATGGCTGACCATAGCTGACATGGGCTAATTGGGGCTAATGAATCCATAGTGCTCACTGAATCCAACCTAAGACCCATGTAGAGAAGGGCTAACTAACACACTGGGGGCTATTTCAAAACGGCCTAACATCACCCCTCCCATCTTGCAATGGTAGAGGAATCTATGTCTAGCACTGCATGCTGAGTTAGTAGTTGGCTTCACCTATTCAAGTAGAATGCAGTATTACACGACTTTTGTGATTTTGGGTTCTTTTTGTGGATATTCCCAGTCTGATACCTGTCGATATTGCATGTCATGATGCATGCATCATGACCTTTGTAAAGTGTGCTGTTATCCATGGATAACAGGCACCCAGTGCGGTTATCCATAGTTAACAGGCATGCCTTAGATGTCATATGTCGCATGTTAGGACATGTTAAAACCTACAAGAATTCTATTGCCAAGGGCAGGGGTCAAACCCATACCCTCCTGATCAGAAGACCAGCTCCCTATGCATTGCGCCACAGGGACTGACGAGAAAGAGTGTGTGTTTGCTTGTATATATACAATGCCATAGGTACTACCCGTTAGGAGCGTCCCCAGCTTGTCACATGCACAAGGTGAGAATGGCATTGTAATTATAGAGGCAATCACACCAGTAGCAGACCGTGACAATCTTCCAGACGCTTGTGCCGATGGTGGAGTGGAGAGAATGTCGCGCTCCTAAACCCAGGTGCAGGCGTTCGCCTCCGGGTCTGGTTCAGCTTTTTCGCAGTGCAAGCTGTCAAATCTTGTGTGTACACAAACTATGGCAGGCTTTGAGTCCAATGGGGAGGTGAAGAATGTTTTTTTTTTCAAATTGAATTTATTGATATTCTACTGATTATTTATTGATTAATCGCGTAATAAAATAAGTAGTTAATGGATATGTCATGACTTGTGACTGATATCAAACAATAACATGCAACTCGGGGGGCTTCACCCCCTTGTTGCATGTTATTGTTTGATATCAGTCACGTGTAATGACATATCCATTAATTAGTTGTTCACTATTCATTGGGTGAGAGTAGCAGATACCCTAAAGCTGCTGTACCGGGCACAACACGCTTGGTACACAATACAGGGGTTACAGTGGTTGTTATTTAGGGTGTGCTACCCATGGACTGCACTAATGTCAGTCCCTAACAGTTACACAAATGTGTCCAACACAACCATTGCAGAGGGTGCGATGTTAGTCCAAACTCAACTAACCTCCTGATCAGCTGCTGATTTGTAATTGTAGTTTATTCGAAGGATTTCCCTGATTGGCCCCTGCAATGGCGTCTGTGCAGCACACTGCATTCTGACTAGTGGTTCCTGCCCCCAAAGTGTTGGATGAAAATGGCGAACAACCTTGTTTTTCAAGAAACAGCAAAGATCCTTAGTACATATATACTGCCCAGTGAAAGCAGAGAATTACAAAAGTATTTGATAACCTTGTAGGAGAGGGGTTAGTTGTTGAATGTGTACAATGGTCAGAGGGCAAGAAGGGAAAATTGACCTCTTTTGGTTTTCCCACATGTCCATTGGAATCATCACTTCCTGGAAACCTCAAGAAAAATCCATATTAATAGTTGGGAACGTCATAACAATGTGTACCAATTTGGATAACATCTACGCTTATAAGCAGAAGGTCTGGTATTTGGGTCGTAAAAAGGTCATATGAAAGGCAAAGGCAGCAATACTGCTGATGCTGCACAAAGAATGCATAATTGATTTCCACCATGCTAAACAATCATGAGAGCTATAAAAAGTGTCATTATACACGTGGTTGATTTATTAAAGGGGAAATGTTGACAAATGTGCTGTGGTGAAGTATACAATGCCATGTATATTGATGACCTAAAATACATATTGATGATGGCCCTTTGGTGGGTTATTATATGGAGGGCGTCACAGGTGCATAGTTAGAAATCCACACGCTGTTATTAATCCTAGCCGACAAAGGGTGATTAATCTAACTGTTGTGCCTTACCAGCCGACCCCTAGGCATGTTGTACTGGTGGGTTGTAGAGGAGATGGGGCAGGGTGGTGATGCTCATGATGCACTGTGGAATGGTACTTTTGATGATAATGACAAACAATTTACACGCATATGATTGCCTTACATACCTATGGAAAATGCTTACATTTTAAGAAAACTTTAAACCTAGAGCAAACATGACATGTGCTTAAATCTGTGGATGTATAGATATAATTATGACCAAAGGTTTGGCAGTATGCATCAATAATATATCTAGGCCTGGCTTCATTATTTCATCATTAAGACAAAATCAATCATGCGTGAGAAGCCTTGGTGCATGATACCGTCCTTAAAGGGTAAGTGGACAGTATCAGATATTTAACATGTATCACATGCTATAATGAGTGACTTGAGGCTTTTCATTCCTAAAGGTGATATGAGGAGTGATGAGGTGTAGTTTACCAATGGTGGCTTCAAGGTCTTCCTTAGACTACGGACATGGATTCAGAGATCGATTTACTTCAATAAACAGAACGGATCATCAGGACACAATCCCATTAATGATCTATTCTGCGTGGCTTCTCGTGGCATTGTAGATACTTCCGATTTAAGCTTCAGGCTAAGCCCTAGTATAGTTGTAGCATTTCTGACAGGTTATATAGCCTTGGGCGGTGGCAGTGCTTGATAAATAGCCTTTAGGTGGTTTGTAGGATGATATTACATAATAGCTTCATCATAAGCCTGGGGCTGTGCGTGAGGTACGGTTTCCAGCATGGGTGCTGGCATGGTTGGGGACATGGTTTGTGCTGTGGGTTATTGGAGTATACCTATACCTACACCGTCTGTGGTTAGGCTGATAGCTCAAATCTCCCCTACCCTCACCCCCAGCCCCTTCATTCTCACAACCCCCCCCCCCCACATCACTCCCTAACATAATGAATGATGTCTACCATGGATGGCGGCGCCGGGGCATTTTGTTTGGGGTATCTCAGCAATCCGTGCTGAAACGAGAGGGTCGAACATAGGTATGGAGGCCTATATAGTGATAGATTGGCCCATCGTGGCCCACCGCAGTCCCATGAAAACAAATGACATGGGCCACACCAAGAGGCAGACATTGATATATAGTACCTGATGATGCTGGGGACAACAGGCAGCCACTCCAGAAGAGGCCATCAGGCGAGGCGCCAATGGCACCTCATACGGTAGGAATAAGTGGAAGAAGGCTTCTACAGTGGGGCAGATTGAGAGTTATTCGTCATTTTGAAGGGCAATAGATTATGCCGTGAGATTAGTTTTTGAGTGGCCAAAACCAGACACACCAGGGCCTGCTGTACCATCTCACATCTCACTCGCCACATCATGACATGGCATTAATACCTTCAAGGACTGCATAATATATTTTAATGAATTTCATGTCCTCTGGTCATCATGGTACAAAGATGTATTCCTCGAGAAATATACTTTACAATAGTAGATATTCCTCGAGAGTACACCTTGCAATAGTAGATATTCCTCGAGAGTATACCTTGCAATGGTAGATATTCCTCGAGAGTATACCTTGCAGCATGATGTATAGAGTAATCGACTGTGATGCTGAATTACTCGTAAGCAATGTATTGGTCCTTAACGGGTTAAAACCTTACCTTCTGTCATCCACCTATAACACAGTCACACTGCCATTCCTGATGTTGCACTAAAAGATCCCCTACAAAATCGCTTTTAACTAAAGAAAGGCTGATGGACAGTATGATCGGAGCAGTAGTTAGGATTATATTTCTTAGTAACCTGATGCCACACAAAAGTAGCACTCTTGATTCATAAGCCAAGATGAAAGCAACTGATGTTCACTTTTAATTAGCCATAGCTATCTTAGCTAGACAGTATCACCTTAATCTACATGTGTTGCGTCTCTGAAGTCAAGGTGAGAGAACCCCTCCCCCATCATTTTGCCTATCTTCTTTTGTAGATCCTATTCAATATCTAAGAATGATGAATGATAATAAGTCTCGCCTGTTCCTTACTAGCTGTCAGCTGCAACTGACAAGACCTGATGAAAGTTGATTTAGATACACATGGCCTCTGTATCTTAGGTCTCATGCCACCCCATGAATGATATATGTCTGAGACGGGTTTTGAGTGTGTATCGTGAACCTTAGATACTGTGGCTTCAGGCATGGCTTCATTACCATCCCCAACTGTAAATGTAACTTTATACATGGCTATATCAACTAATCCATTTACAATTCTTCCAACGTGGCTTCAGATGACTTCAATTCCGTCTACTACTTTAAATGTGGCAAAAGAGAGGGCCTGGTTATGCAGTTCATCAAAAACCTTAAATGTTCAGACATAGATTCATCACCTATCACCTCATACCCATTTAGGATATGGCTCCCATCGGGGCTTCATTGACAAACAACCCAGCGTGGAATTCTAAGACGTTTTGGGTTCATGGATAAATCAGAGCACATCTTGCTATGGCTTTACAAAACCATGGTTTCATATGTACTTTCAGGCAGTACTGTCAGATAATAGTCCTGATGGTGTCAGATGTGGCTTCATGGCTTGCTTCAAAAGCTTCTTTATTTGGCTTTAGATAGTTTTGTCTTGATAAGTTTAATTATAATGTAATTAAAGTAGAGTCTCAGTTTAGGTTAAAGGTGGCTGGCGAGGATAAGATAAAAGTGATTAGATTTTCGCCATATTGTCATCATAGTCTCAAAAGTATTATGTACTTTTCATATGTGCAAAGATAATATGGGGGTCTCATGCATATTTTTGAGATACAGAAGATTCAACCATATATAGGATTATATAGTGATTTGTCACATAAATCCTCAGATTCATATCCAAAGTAATTAAATCTTTTTATAACTTCTTTAGCAATTAGATTTTATGCATATCTTTGCAGTAAATATAATATTGACGTATGGTCCCAGGCATATTTCTTATGTTTTGAATGATTGAAATAACAAATATAAGGAAATGGCTAGATTGGTGACATTTAGATTATGTAGCCTCTTCTAGGTGGTCACATACAGCAGTCCCCATGGCTCATGTTTAGGGCTTCTGCCTTACTCTCAGGAGGTCCAGGGTTCAAATCAAAGCCAAGCCTTCCTGGATTTTACACGTTTATCCTTGGTGTCAATGGAGAAAAGAGACCCTGGTGTCAAAATTCTGAACTAACAATCCCCGCCAGCCACCTTAAGGCTTTTTGACGTTCAGACTTAGGCTATAGAACTTCAGTCATGGGTTCATCAGTATAGGCCTATCAAATTATAACTTTGAAAGTGGCTTCACATGGCCTGAAGAATATCATATATGCCCATGTGCTATTGCTACCATGTCTTTCCTCTAGTACGTAAATCTTAACCCAGAGGACGTTTGGTTGGTGTAGTATAGAGCTTTTTATTGGGTCATTAAAGGTAGTTTGCACCAAGAGACCTAGACCATTTGAGGCACTAGGTACCTTACAATAGCAAAACAATGTGGCGGACAAGATAAAGTAGGGATCCCGGGCGGGATCCCGGGTGGGGATAGCCTACTGTCAAGGTCACGAAGTACAAAGACTGACCAATCAGCGTTAAGCTGCTTCATCCATTGTCAGAGGCAGATTAGTGAAGACTTAGCATGGAGCATCCATCGATACACGGGGGACCCCAGGCAGCCAGATGGCACATAAACCAATAACGGTAACTGCCAGTCCGGAATGGCCGACCTAACTGATCACCATCCTTTGACAGCTTCCCAACGAAAACAGATCACCCGTCTTTGGCCGGCGACGCGCGCTAAATTCAATCAGAGGCAAGTCGGCAGTCAGGAAGACGAGCAGACGACCTTCAATGGGCGTTCTTGCCGGCAACAAGTGATGCACCTGAAAGAAGTGGCGCCAAAATTATGGTACATGCTTTAGGCACGCTAGGGGGCGCGTTGATCTGAGACACTGGAAGTAAATTGCAGCGCCCTCTGGTGTGCCCGTGCGGCACTGATTACCTCTCCGATTTTGGTGAGAAAATGGGAGGAGGCTCCTCACGCTTCAGTCTGTCAACGAGATGTAATTAAACCGATCGTCTGCTCGCTAATGCAGTTGATTAAAACGTCTCACCTGCATGGCATCTTAAATGGAGTTTGGTAGTTCTGATAGTGATTTGAAGAGGCCACTTAAATCATTCCTCCTTTTGGTATTTCAAATAATCTAGCTTATACAATAAATGAGCAACTCTGAATAGACCCTTGTAATCAATCCCCTTTAAATGCATTTAGTGGTAGGGCATTCGCTTACCCTTTCCTTTTCTGTAGATCATTGATGAACTGGTTACTGGTATTTCGAAGAATATTATCCAATATTCCATTTCATTACTTACTTTCATTGTACTTATCAACGTGCTTTATTACTCCTTTATACCATGGTTATCACGTTCTTGAATGAATTTACGATGCCTGGAGCAGATAATGACGTTCGAATAGTACGCGCTAAGTGAACGGATGTTGACACATGAGACGAGACGACGTGACAGCAAGTTGACATGATAGATTTAATTCGATAATAAAAAAACTATAGCATTAAGACCTTAATGCTTATAGAGGATTAAGTAGACATTATATTCTAGCACCTACCTTTAATTCGCCATAATATAAAATGTATTTTCAACAGGATTGAAGAAATAAAAATCGAATCGAGTGACAATTTCCCCGTCATGTTGACTGCGTAGCGCACGGATTATTTACCGCGGCGAGACACAAGTTGTGACGTTGGCATATGCTCTAAGGGTATTCTGGCTGTCGCGCGCAGTCCTTACCAGCGGTTCTACTATGAAAATGCCTGTAGAACACACGCCGAGGTAACACTTTGCGTCCAGGCAGTCCTGTCGTCTCGCGATGAAACCAAGATGGCGGAGGAGTTTGAACAAGACGTATCGCTTGGATTTTTATTTCTTCATTTTATAAGGTAATTACTTAAGAAAATGGAGGAAACCATGGTATAAACGCCATACATAACAAATAGAGGTTCACTCTTTGATTGTAGGGGCTAGATAAGAAGACACTCGGCCTACGGCCTTGTGCTTCTTATCTGCCCCTACAATCAACTCGTGAACCTCTATTTGTTATTTATGCCTTTAATACATTAAACAGTACACGGCTATTTCATGCAAACGTAGTATGCATGGCCCAATCTATTGGGATAAAGGTAATAAGTAGAGTAGCTGGTCAATTCTCACGAAAATGGAGCACAAGGCTTAGGATAGGAAAAATCGTGAACTCCTTTTATCATTCCAATTTTCTTTTGACTAAAAGCTATTTGATAATCCAGATTCCTGACAAAATTGGGAACACTAATCTTGTAAATTGAACATTCTATGCCACTTTTTATGTGTGTGAAAGTGGACCTACGTACGGTGATGCACCCTTGGCATAAGATGACCAAATAATAGGCTTTGGTATTGAATAATTAGCATGATATTAAGTATAATTAGTCAATATAGCCTAAATAATAGTTGAAAAATGATATTTTTCAATTCTATTGTTCATAATTAATGATGGGTTCATTTTGATTATACCACTCCTGGTGAGCCACCTACCCATGGCCATGTACCTACGTACGGTGATGGGACCATGGTTTCTGCCTACCATGAATCAAATGCTTTGGGAAAGTGATTGTTTTTTGCATGAATTGAATAAAATGGTCAACTAGCTATATTGAAAAAAAGTTATACCTTCATCATGTTTTTCAATACATCAACTTTTAGCCTGAGACCAATCCATGGTGATGTACCTACGTACGGTGATGTTTCCATTGATTTGCTTTATCAATTGTAGGAAAATCACCCTTTATGTCTAATAATTTGCACATATATTCCCAAAACAAAGTATAATTTGGGGCTAGAAAATTTCTCATTAACTATCAACAGCCTTTGTTTTATAATGATTATAGTGGACCTACGTACGGTGATGCCAGTAGGTACACCACATGCTTGTCAGTGCTATAAATTATTTACATGCATATATTGGAAGATTTTCTGTTTGACCCTTTGTTCCCCTTATTAAACCTTAAAAATTGAGATATTTATCTATTCCAAAGGAGTAATCTCCCTGCTGTCATATCTAATACAATGTACCTACGTACGGTGATGCAAAAGTTACACAACTACTTATTTCCTTTCAAACCCCCCATAAATATATTGAAAAATGATTTTGAAGTCATCAAAATTTTCCTTTCATGATTCTACAATCGTCCATGCAAAATTTTTGTACTTTCTACTTTACATTCACCTTACATAAGAAATCACAAGTATTTTATATTTTTTTTCCATGCATTAAAACATTCAAAATACACACATTTCACCCTATATTGGCATAAATATTGATGGTAGACATGCAAAAGTATGTACCCAAGGCAAGAAAATGCTGGTAGTAATGCAAAAGTATGCATATAATAGCTGTTTGCTCCCTTATTAAGTGCATGTGGCATAAAAACGATATTGTGACACTGTGCTCCATTTTCGAGAGAATTGACCAGCTGTATAAATGGAATGGTCACAAGAAGCTCATATGATTATGGCTCAATGCATATAGAAATCAGATAAGGGATACAAGCTGGATATCCTTTCATACATAGATAGAACTAAACGACCGTGGTGTACGAGGTGGTCGATCCACCATGAGGGAGTTGTCTACAACTCCTGAGGGGTGGATCGGCAACTGAGGACACCAGGGGAGGTTGGTTCTATATTTATTTTATGTTTTTAGAGTGTTTAATTAACTGAAAATTAGCAAAATCCGTTACCCTAGTTCACCGCATGTGCGCCGGTCCGCCATTTTGAATGTTTACAGGCAGCCAGAACGAGGCTACGGTACCGGATCGGCCGCTGTGGTGGATCGGCACACGTTATGCCACTGGGGGTGTGTGGATTGGCCCTGCAATGATATCTCTATGAGAAGAAGTTATTCACATAAAATAAAATGAAAAGACATAAAGGGTGCATGTGGGGTAAAGGCTATGAGGTAATGCCAGCTCTACAGGTATGATGAAAGACATCCATAGTGTTTATTCAATCACACCTTGCCCTAAGCCATCCAAAATCCCCTCATCCAAATATACACATCTCCAATAAGTATCATTATAAAGAGGCTGTAGGAATACCTATATGTAGGCACCTGGAGGCTGTCAGAATAATGAACCTAATCCTTTGAAGGCTCCTACTGTACCTGTGGGTGGGGCTCCTCCTGTGTACTGATTTGATAACCATCTCAGATACAAGTGACCTTTAGCCCTTTAGGGGCCACATTCTGCCTCTATTAAAGTTCACCCCCTGCCGCCATGATGCACAATTGCAGTGCTAGCGAGTCTACTTGCCAGCACTGCATTGGAGCATCACACCGACCATTCAGAAGGGCATCTATTCAATAGAGTCAGTAAGATCCAAGAATGTAAATGCGAGCTACTGAATGGCCGTGATGTGTCGATCCACCATGAAGCCCTTAGTGGGTTACAATGTAGATCATCAAAAGCAGAGCGCGGACGTATACCTTTGTTCACCTGTGTAGGGGGGACAGAACAAAGGCGGCATTGTACTAAGTAATAGGGACAAGGGAATCTGCATAGCCCTCTAAGGCCTGCATGCTGCTTTGTAGTGAACGCTCCTTTGTTAATATGATGCACTGATGCAACAGCAATTCCATATCAGGTATCATGACAGCATGATACATGGATGCAGCAGCAGCCAGTTACTCGCCAGTGCTGTATTTATGAATGATGGAGAAGCCAGGAGAGTAAGGCACTATGCTGCCCTAGCAGGGGTATAGCAGCAAAGGGAGTATCACATTAAAAGGCAGAACATGGTGAATGTACTATGTGAGCGTATTAAGGGGAAATTAAAGGACACACAGAGAATGTCATGGCAGTGATAGTGCATCTGGAGGGCATTTCAAAACCATAGCTATAGATATCGTTTTGAAATACCCTGCTGCATCATGGTGGGATTGACGTCATCCTTGTACGTCATTACAGTAGGCTACTATAGGTAAAACGAAACTTGATTACGATGTCTCTGATTTCTACGAGGTTTGATCTCCAATCATCAAAGAATACTACTACAGGTGTATGTAAAGGTTGATTTGGATAGTCAATAACTAACTTTGTTGAATAGGATTAGTTATTCTTCTGTATATTGATAATGTGAAGAAAAAGAATAGGAGAGGTCGGATCCTCAATAATTAACTTCTACAATAGGGAATGCATGGAATCCACAGCCCTCCACTGCGTAATCACTATTTGCTTCTTACTGTGTCAGCAATACCAGTAGAATGATGTATCTATACTGTAGACATATTGAATACAATATTGAAAAGTCAAAACACTTTGGTTATTTTGTAATCGATAGACATTGCTTGAGGTGCCTTAACAATAGCACATGGACATTTATGTAGACAGTTTTATGACTTCCCCTGTAGGGTGCTTTTTTGGTGTTCCTATTATAGTTTTAGTATATCGGGTGGATTAGAAAGTGAGTGTTTAACAGAGTTAAGCGAGCTTCCTACGGTCGTAAAGTAAAACAGCGGTGTGCCATACCAAATGCCATCATCGTTATGTAGATCTACTGCTTTTAGAAGAAAATCAATAAAAAACGCCCATGAAAAATCGGCATTCAACCACCTGACTAGATTCACTAACTCAATCATCTCCTTGCCATTTTAGAGATTGCTATAACTATTCTATTTTTATGACCATAACGTCAAGTTCCTTTCATGAATGCATCGTGGCGAATTGTTTTAGTTCCAAGCGTTATGTATGGGGTAAAATGCTAGACATCTAGATTTGTCATCTTTAGCTCTTTAACAAGGCGGCCGGTGGGTTGAGGAAGGGGGGAATTGTCACTGCATGTCCTAAAAAAAGGTTTGTTTCCAGTTGCCTAACCGACCCTAGAAAAACAGGGATGATCCTGGAAATTTCTTTTTTATTTTGTGAATTTTTAACATTTTTTGGTAATTTTTAGGCATTTTCCCCGTGATTTTTTTTTCATCAGTTTTTCATGGAGCTTATCTAGGTCTTTATCTATCGGTATACACTTCATAACTCTACTGTAAAATCATAGAATCCAACATGTCTGCCCATAGATTTCTATACAAAATCAAAAGAAAAAAAAAAGATCCGACATACCGACCCTAGATATTTGAGGCATGTAACTGGAAACACAACTTTTTTTTTGGCCTAACCAAATTTTAATAGCTGTTTAACGTTCTATTTCTATTTCTCCCTTTGTCCCTGGGGTTAAACTCACTGCATTTAAATTCTTGCCATCTGTAGTATAGCCTGCTTATACCCACGGACACTAATATTATGGGTATAGACTGTATCGCACACCCCTGACCTTATTATAACCTTTCCTGACCTGATATGTCATAGGCATGCAGCATCCTAGCAATATCCCTGACCCTTGCATGTATCCACATTTGATAATTAGCGCGGCGACTAGTGAGTACTACTCGTGAGATGAGTAGACTAGTGTATGGTTCACAGTCGCCACAGTGTAAGGGATAGGGAGGCCTTGCAATCTATTTTTGTTTGTGGCTCCTCTGCTATGGACTATTCCTGCTCACTATTGTAATGTAATAACAACAGTGTGTGTACTTTACTTATCAGTGAAGGAATTTTCAGAATATATCTCATACTTTTGATTTTATCTGCAGATAAGACATTTCATCATTTGGAGCCCTATGGCAGATTAGCATTAGAGCATTTTAAGATTCAGAAATGCATCCCTGTAGCCTTTGTTTTAGAATTGTTCATTTTGAAACTACTATATATATGTAGTACAGGTTTTATCGCAGTGGGTTATGGTACAATTGGATCATATTTTCTGTATTTGAACAAAGTATTCACTGTCAAAGATCTCTATGGAGAAATCAGTGCTAAAGTGTGTGTTGCCATATGTGCATTTTTGTAAATCAGAGGAGGTTGAAGTGTAAGGCCACCTTGTGGAACTGCTACATTCCTTTCTGTGTAAAATTTTTAGTTTACATTGAAATAATGCTATCTCAGAATATGTATCTACTATTGGTGATGAAAGATTAATTTGATTACTCCTTTCATTATATAAACGATTTTGTGGAACACTGAAAACATATATGTACACCGAGGTATTTACACTGTGCTCCCCCTCTATAGAGAGGTGGAGTGATCTGGCCGGTTTGCTGACCACTGGCCCGTGACAAGGTACAAACTATTACAAGTGATTGGCGGTTGGGTGTGTGTGTGTGTGTGTGGGGGGGGGGTGGACAGGCAGAGCAGGCTCCTGGCAATCTGAGACAGTGTACACTCATAATGACACACCTGTTGACTATGGCATTGAACATTGAATAAGACAGGTCCCTGTGGCAGCTGAGTGAGGTGCATGCAGAATGGACAGTCTACAGACTATTAGTACTTAGCTGCAGTGGGTAGTTCAGGTTGAATTTGTGCTATATACTACCAAAAGCCCAGATGATAGTATGCCCTATCTGTCTCACCAACTGAAACTAGACACAAGATTACAAGTTGCCGCGCCATGTCTCACAGGACTATTCTCTACTATTGTATTAAAATCTACAACACTATGGTTTTATTCTTGTCTCATTTCTACACATTAGGCAACTTTGATCAGGGTATATTCTCCGCTGGCAGTGTACTCTTCCAACCCCAAGAGTACTCGTTAAGGTTTAGACATAATCATTTATATAATTGGTCTATATTTGCTGATAACCACCATTCACTAATAGCTTTTATATTTTGCCAACAAGTACATATTAGGCACTTCTGGCTGTAACTCTCAGCCCGCCCCACAACCCGCCGTACTCTCAGCTCGCCCCACTGCGAGTTACAGTTGTAACTATAGCCAACTGCTGAAGATGACCACATGACAGGAAGCCACTCCCGCGCCCTGGCGAAGTTTGATTAAATTATAAGAGGTAGGAACGCAGCAGAAGGTAGAGCTAACCTACTTAGAGGAGGAGGAAGATGTTAGAAAGAGCAACTCTGTATGGTTCAGGACAGACTGAACCATACCACTCTCCAGCCAAATAAAAAGGTATATTTCAGGTAACCCAACCCTGCCTACTGGGCCAACCCTAGATATTACTTCTTTTTTTCAATTTCGGAAAAAGATGTTTTGTGGATTGAAGGGTTGATTGAGAGATTTGCCGAGAGCCGACAACTACATTCAGCATTTGTAAACCGTTCTTTGGCTCTTGATTAAAAAAAAGAAGAAAATTGATTCCGGTTTTTGTGCTCCCTCCTCCAACTCAAACTGAATATTGGTGTAAGGGGACAAGGAAATTATACAGACTATCTCAGAGTCCTTTTGCACAGTCCCAATCCATATCGATCATTATAATGTGGCCCCAAGGGTTACAAAACGACATGGCGACATTTGGCCATTTTGAGGTGACATTCTGACATTGCACCCTTTTTAAAGTGACATATGTCATGCCCATTCTCTAAAAAAGTGACATGCCTTGCATTTTGAGACACAGCTTTATTTTCAGACATATTATTTTCCCTAAAAAATGACATGTGCCTTGAATTTTGGCGACATTGTGACATCGGGGGGGGGGTCCCCTTGGGGGCCCCTATAAAGGTATCATTTTATACATTCTCGTGGTGAAGAACGACATCGTCAGTCTGATAGGGCATATTTTTTAAATTATTCGAGACTTACCTGTAAGTTGAGGTATAATTAAGATTATACCGAGGGAACCTAGCGGTTCAGGGAATATACGGGATAATTGTAAGATAGCTTTTATCAGCATGTAAGCAACATATGTAGCATGATTGTAATCACCCAGTATAAATTAAGAACTCAACATTTTCTAGTGACTGAGGGAGTATTCCGGGGCTTCTTAGAATTGACATCAGGCCTACCTCAAACATCATTGAACAAAACATTGGGAAGATAAATTTAACCATGGCTCTGTAATGAAGGGCCACCATGTTTATCCCATGAGCCCATAGGTGAACATTGGCTCAAAGGTATCATCTCTGGGGATGAAGCCAGACCATGCATTTTGGGTAGGTACATGTCTCAGGACCTCAAGTCACTTTGTTAGACATCTGGAGGTGGTAGCTTAGCTTCAGAATCTTCAATCTTCTGATGGAACTCCAATTATCTTTGACAGCCTCACCAAGACCAGTTTATTGGTCACCATTACCTTAATAATTGGGTTAGAGAGATGGGACCAGCCCCAAAATAAGGCCCAGAGCAAGCTCCTCATCCCCAAGTCCCGTAATGATGGTTATTGCATTTGCATATTTTGAACATTCATGCAAACATCTAGATCTTTTGGAAATATTTTAAAATATTTCACTTTCACAATGCTTTTAAACCCAAGGACACAGTGTTAGCTTTTCATAACCATTACCAGCAAAAGCCCCCAACATGTTCCTTGCTAGGAGAAATGTTTTTTGATCAATAGCTCTTACATAATGTATGAAATTGACCCAATATCTAAAGGGTGCGAATAATACTAATCATCGGAGAAACTGGTATTTTCACCATAGTTTCCCTAATAATGGACATAGACACACACAAATGGTACTAGAATGTGGCTTATCATATGGGCTAGACACTCTGCTTCATAGATATCTTTTAATACAAATTCCTCTTGTCATCCATAAAAATGAGATTTCCTTTATCAGTGTTTATATAAGCCAAAGTGAGTTAGACATAAGAAAACAGTTGGACAGAAGAATGACTTCTAAGTGTATCAAGGTGTTTATCTATCATCCCAGGATACTGTCCTTTACCTTACAATACAGATATGATGAATTATATATATATGGATTTTAATCATGAGATAATGTATGCTGCTTTTTGGGTGGCCAGATATGTTCTGGTAAGGATGACCTGCTTCCCACTTTCTTCAAAGTCCCCTTATTTTGAAAATGGGAGAACACATTGTTGGTATCAAAACATGAATGGACTGTGCAGAATGATCCACAAATCATGATCACCCAATAGGATCCCTTATAAATATGGAGGCAAAACATAATCTACCTGACAAATTGCACTGACATTTTATAGTAAATTCAATAGAAGAAAAGCTGAGGGCTGGAATAAAGATATGGGGTAAAGAGATGGTGTGATATTTTCTACTATCAGCCCTGAGAAACTGGATAACTGGCATGTGTTAGCAGGAGCTAATGCATGCCCATGACATCACAGCACAAAAACAAAATGGTGGTGGTTTGTTTGCATCATTAATGGTCAAGTTTGCATGATAGAACTCCCTGTTCTCATCATGTTTTTGCAAAATAAGTGATAGTCTAGCTGACATTGTGATATAAACAGAATGATACATGGATAATCCAGAACTTGGGCTGGGTATCCATGTATTATATATACCCTTTTCATATGCAATATAACATATTTACATACATAGATAATTCATGAGAATATGCTAAAGTTTTATTTATCAACATCATGATTTTTTCAGCAATATCAAAGCAAAGTGAAATCTAGGAAATGCATCCAAAGGTTCCCCATCTGAAACCCTCAATTTATCCTGTGCTAGACAGGCACCCACTTACTGGCAGTAGAAAGTAGAAAACCTTTTCTTCAAGCATGGAACTGGTTCTTTGTAAAAGTACCACCCCTTACCTAGTAGGCACTCCAGGAGTGTCTTCCACCAATACCACCCACAGTCTCCCAGACCTTTGATACTGGCCAGGTACCTCTGGCACCCTCAGATGAGTTGAATATGGACCCCGCCTTGAGGAGATAGGTATGGAGTGAATCACATCCTATTGAGGCAGAAGTAATGTCTGCACTGCATCTTCAGTTAACCCAGATAAGGTTAATATGGCAATTTTGGTTGCAGCGTGCTGAAAAGTGATAAGTGGGCCAATATATGCCCAAAAATGTCCTGTACAAAATTATGGAGCAGTACCTATGTTGCATCTGGAGATATCAGGGTTTGCCTGCCGTACTAAATGTAGGACGGTAGGTCAATCCACTTCTGTCCTATGAAATATTGATTTTCAGGTTGCCATGGAAATGGCAATTCCTATTTGGGAGTGCTGAAACCTGAGAACTAGGCTTACATATGACCATTTATGCTGTACAAGAAACTTTAGGGTTTTACCTATTACAGATCCAGAGATAAGCACCATCCTACATATAGGACAGTAGGCCAATACCCAGAACATGCAGCAAAACATTTCAGTACCTATATTATATAAATGTCATAAGGCTAAAAACAGAAGAATTCATGTTTCTGTTGTAATTCATTTATTTATCTTGGTTTGATTTTACTCCGAAGTTGGAGTGTCTTGCTTCTCGCCAGCTTGGTGCTACTGGGCATTGCTGGACATGCTCTCCATTAGACTTAAAGTTTGATCTTCATAGCTACTTAGACATTAGAAATGCCTATATGCACAGCTTGTGACAGGGTTTTAGTCAGTCCCATTTATAATGGATTAGTTGATTTGGACCCGGTGCTTCCAATAAAAGGTAAGAGAAATTTGGGAGAAAAGTCTGTAGGACTGTAAAGAGAAGAAGGGGAGAGAAAAGGGGAATTTTATAGCTCCAATTATTTTAATACTTGCAGCATGGGGCAAGCTTTAGATTAGTATATCAATAATATGTTCGATGTGCAATTCAACATAAATAGACTTACATAAGTCATGAATTCTTGTTTTCAGCCTTATGACTACATTATCTGATACTGGTACACTCTAGAGTATAGGATCTAGGACTTAAGAGATCTAGGACTTAAGGATTTACTTATGAAGAAGTTAGTGGTACTTCTGTCTCTTCCTGACCTATAGCATGTTTGTCCTGTTCACTTCTATATATTAAATGAAGCACTGATTATGAAATCAGCAGAGTTATACTAGCAGTGAATCAGGAACACCTTCCCGGACCTCTATTAATTTGATCAATGGGCCAGCTAATCACTTCTATTGTACTGTTAGGATCCACTATTTGTAAGAAAAACATACTTCTAGAAAATGTGCACCCATTAGAGCCTCAGGAGAACTAAGGCTGCTAAGGCTGCCTATGATGTCTATTGAGTGCTTTCCCATTACCAGTACCCAGGTATTTCCTTAGCTCTTCACACCTCAGTGCCACAACAGCTGCACACTGAGGTGCCAGCTTTATATCCTTAATAGATTAAGCTGCTTGCTTTTTATGATACAGTTAGCTGACCGCCCTTCTTTTCAGCCCTACTGCCAGCTGACCACCCACTGCTCCATCACCATCAGAACCCTACCTCATGCCCCCTGGGCCAAGTACACAGGAAGGTTGTTCTTAAAGAAATGTGAAGCAGGATTGGTCTGGCCTCAGTGAGGCTGCCAGTAATAACTAAGCTCAGAATTAGAAAAATGAAGATTCTGAAGCTAAGCTACCATCCCCAGATGTCTAGCAAAGTGATTTGAGGTCCTGAGACATGCACCTACCAGAAATGCATGGTCTAGTTTAGTCCCCAGAGATGATAGTGAAAAACCTACGGGCTCATGGACTAGTTACAAGAAGTTCCCCAATCAACAGGCGAGTTGGCAAGGGCATGACCATTTTTCAGAAATTTCAAATAGGCTGGAATGAAAAAGAATGGCCTTGCAAGTCAATCCTGGTTGACCCTTCCCACCAATGTCGCCCAGTCCCTGCAGTGCCATTACGACTAGGAACCGGCTGTTCTCGGCCACAGGAGACACGACAACCAGCAGCAGCAAAATGTCGTCTGCTCCCTTAGAGCCTCTTCCTTACTGACGTCATCCGACAATGTAACACATGACCTTAGGGTTGTGCTATAGTGCTTTAACACGTTTGTTTTCCACATGTTCCCATCTAACGTTCTAACAGCCCCCTTTTCTGCAGATAATCCTTGTGTGTTCGTTTGTGGGAAACATTTTAGCCTCACATATGAGGCTAGATTTTGTTGCCTGCCTGCTCTGCTTCTATTGGCATGGGCCTAATCTCCACCGTAGATGGCATAACATAACTATTTTCATTATGACCAACAACAAAACAAACAAATATCAATTAGGGCGAAAGGGTAGTTAAATTTCTGGGATTAGACCTATAATTGCAAATGCAGAGGTGAAAAGATGACATGCCTCTCAAAGTGGTCTTCACTTGAAGTCGACAGGAGATATATACATGGAGCTCCCCTTCAGATCTGATTCTAGAGGTGCTGCTAGAGTTGACCTGTTAGTGAACAAGTAATCAATGGATAATTCATGACAAGTGTGTGTTAGTGAAGGATAATTACATGAGGGCGTAGCCCGAATGTAATTATCCTTTGCTAACACACACAAGTCATGAATTATCCACTGACTACTTATTTTATTCCACGATACCAATAGATAATCAATAGAATATCAATAAATTCAAGTTTGTACAAGACCGGTACACATACCTCGGCGCCCGGCTGGCAGTGGGCACACGGCGAAAAAAAGGCGCGCCCGGACCGGGACTCAACCCGCCTACCTCTGACGGCTGAGCGCAATGCGCTAACCACTAGACCACCGCGTCTCCTCCTTCAGCGGCCGTCTCGGCTTGGCTATGTTTGAATGCGTACCGCGGTTATGGTAGCGGACAGCCCGCAGTCGTCACCTCCCTGGGCTTTGTATCATATCAAGACCTGGTTGTAGCCAGCCACTACCTGTCAGTCCCTGTGGCGCAATGCATAGGGAGTTGCACTAGGGATCTGAGACTGCAGGTTCAAGCCCTGCCCTGGCTATGAAATTTCGTGGGTTTTAACATGTAACATATGACATGTAGGGGCATGTAAGGTGTGCAGGTTATCCATGGATAATGGCACCGGGTGCCTGTTATCCTTGGATAACAGCACACCTTACAAAAGTCATGATGCAGGCATCATGGTGTGCAATATTGACAGGTATGTGCATGGGAATATCCAGGAAAAGCACTGAGAATCTCGGAAATCATGGAATAAAGCCCTATACAGTGTCAGAGGTCCCATACACATACGCCAAGAACCATTCATCGTGGAGCACCGAGAAAGGACATGACATTGACACCAGTTTCAGGTGCACACCAATATTGAATTATTAACAGAAGGCCATTGGAACACTGCCCGTCGAGGGGATAAGGGGAAATGCACTCTTTATGTGTTCCTTTGTCTATCAATATGTTCTGACGCCCTACAAGAGAATATAGTGTGCTTTTTGTGGTCCTCAAACTTTCTTTCAATTTCTTATACAGTCAGAATAGGCATGCATTCTTGTTTTGTGCTTTTTCCTTTTTTGTCCTTTATCAGTAGACCTTTCCTTCCTCGGCCCATGTACTGAAAAAGCAAAGGCCTCTAGTGATTGAATTACTCTTATCTATAGATATAGCCCAGGCTCTCAATGACTGCCACATTAATGATCAACATGGAAATGGCCGTTTTGGAATGTAGTGCAAACCCCCCACCGGAAAAAAAGACAAAAACTAGGGTATTTATTAAGCCTTGTGTCCACAGGTGTCCACTGTGGGTGACGTCACTGAGGCAGCATGACATCACCAATGATGTCATAGGTGACAGGGAGAAAACCGAAAACATTATGGAGTTGCTACGGTCGCTATGCTCCTGGCCGCTGACGCGGCTTGCAACTCCAAAAAATGAAACATGGTAGATATTATTGCCAAAATAGGGTGACAAAATGACTTTTGTCGACCAACTTTTCAATTGTCAGCCGACAAATGTGTAAAGTCAGGCGACAAACATGGTTCTATCATCGGAAATGGCACCGGACACATCAAAACATAAAGCATATACGGCAAGTGGATAAGTATCATACTCACCTGTTATATGTAAGTGGTAATGGCCTAATCCTTTGAGGCCCACCCACATTTGAAAGCCATTTGCTCTCAAGCCACAAGAATGCAGCTCTATAGCAAGATAGGGCTGTAATCATGCATGAGGATGACTCTTCAGAAGTTTGCCAACCCCAAGCTTCAGGATCACTTTAAAGCAATGGGGGAATACTATCAGGAATCCTCAGGATGGTAATTAATACAAACACCTCTAAAATCTGGACTGACAGCAGATGTCTGCATAAATTGGTGATAGTTGAGGGAGGGACAGATATTATTTAAGATAAAGGCTGACGGCTGCCATTCAGACATCACCCTCCCGACTCAGCATTTTTGATTGACTGTGACTTCCACAAAGATATGCCTCCAGTAGGGAGATGGGAAAGTCTGTTAGTAAAAGGTATAGATTTCAAGCAAGGCTATCATAACCTACAGTAATAGGAAATATTCCTCATGATACACCCTACCTGGGGATGTCTGGGTTGATCTGACAGGGATATATGGTGTATAAATATTGGTGAGCTGCTCATTGCTGTAGTATTACTCAGCATCAAGAGCTGCTCACCACTAGCCCCATGTCAACAAACGTACTAGTACATCTAAGATAAGAATATTATAACGGAGTATAGGATATTCCTATGCACTATCCTGACTTGGCTGACTTCTTTGAAAATACTTTTGCTAGCAGGCCTGAGAGGAATGTAGAAAGTTGTATCAAAAAGAAGCTGAGAGAAGGAGCATTGGGAGGTACAGAGCATGAGAGATAAGATGGTATAATATGGGGAGTATGGTCATCATGTGCATTTAGAATATAGGTTTTAGTCTTCTTATGGGATAAAATTTGGATGAGAGTATCACCATGTGTCAGGGCACCACCCATGTGTGATAAGGTGGGCATTGGTATAAGTAACATCTGTTGATTCCTACGAGCATAGGTGTTATACTTAAAGGATACTGATACTGGAAGGTCAAACTGCAAGATCCGATAGTGAACTCTGTGAAATGACATAATGCTGTTGTTCACAATGGTGCTATTTTCTCTTCATTTCTGACCAAGTCAAATTGGAAAAAAGGTAATCAATCACAGAAGGCAATTTCACAATTTGCATTATTAATGTGTAAGGCCTTCAGATATGGATTGTTGCTGGTGGTTGCTGACAAGCGTGTAACATTGCCTCTTTGGTATTGTGCCAATGGCTCCTCTTGCGAATCAGCAATGCCCAAGTACAACACTCATGGTCAATCTGGTATGTCCAAAAGATTGCTTCTTGGGTTAAATCACTGAATTTGAATGATTAAATGTTATGTTAGTTTTGTAATTATCAAACAAAATGGAGTAAATGATTGTATTCGGCTGCATCTAAAGCTTGATACAGACCCGCATCTTCACATTAATAACAATGACAGAAAGTAACACAGTTAAGTAGATATCGTGTTTGAATTCAAAACTAAGACAACATCAATATACTTTCATTGTTTAGTATGTATGGTAGAGATGCAGGTTACCTAGATACAAGACAATGCTATGATGTTTCCTTCCATGATGAGACTAACCAATGATTCATAGTGCAGACACGCACTATGAATCAACTAGTGTATTTGATATTAACCCTTTAAGGGCCGCCCATAGGTCGTCATGATGCACCAATGAAGTGCTGGCGAGACTGCTCACCAGCACTTCATTGGAGCATCATGACAACTCTCCACGAGTATATTTATCAACCTTTAGGGTCGTCATGATGCTCAAATTAAGTGCTGGCGAGCAGTCTCGCCAGCGCTTCATTTGTGCAAAATGAGGATTTGTAAAACATTTATAGATATGCATCAACTACCATAATATCCTGCATAAAAGGCGCACCATTTACACAACGGTAGACCCCAAGTATGCCTTATAGATCGGGGGGTAGATGTCCCCCCAAACCTGCCCTGCCCAAACCGAAACCGGCAGAATTGTCAGCCCGATAGTGGGTTTTTGCTATCGGCGAAAGTCGTCGGGTGCCTGTCGGGCCGACAATTTTGTCGGCCCGATAGTCAAATTTTATCGGGGACAGTGAAATCGGGTCTCAAAATCACAAAAAAATTCACTCTTCCACCAAGGACAAAATTGTCGGATTATCATCGCTGACAGTCATCGCGGATGCAAGTTCCACCCTCTTCCACCAGAGGCCTCTTCATCGGCGATGACCTAGTATCAACCATATGACCTACATACTGAGCAAATCCAACATGGAGCCCACAGATGTGCTCGTGGTTGCTCACGCCACTTTAATGCTCATGAAACTGGATGAGGAAGATGCTGATATACTTCAAGGCAAGAAGAGGAAGCACAAGTACCACGTGGCTCCATACTTGAAGGACCGGACAGACAATCTGCAGCGAAACACCTTCACTAAACTGCACAGGGACCTACTGGAAGTAAGTAGTCTGTCTTCCATGTTTTCTTGGGGGGGGAGGAGTCAAGGGGCACCGGTCTATGGCTTTATGTTCCCCTGACAGGAGTAGAGCTCAATGGGGTGGTGGTGTTTTCACTTAGTTTAAAGAGATCAAGACGAGAAGAGCAGCTCGTGGTCATAAAAAAATAGATGTGAGTCCTTTTTTGTCCAAGATAAAATTTATCAGAGATAAAAATATAATAAAATAATTTCAGATGGACGAGGTGAATGAGTTTCGCCACACTCTGAGGATGGGCCCTGGAGAATACAAAGAGCTCCTGAGCAAGGTCTACCCCCTGATATACAGGCGTGACACAAACTTCAGAGAGTCTATAAAGCCAGAGGAACGCCTAGACATAACCCTACGGTATTTGGCTTTAGGTGAGCTTTTGTTTTATTTTCTATAAAATGTATGAAATATAAAATGTATCCTGTGAAGTTACAAAGGTAGAATATCAATGATAAAATATGTATTTTAATATAGCATCTTTTATTTTTGGATTTTAACTATCTGAGACACCTGACTTAATTTCCTTTTTATTTTGTAGGAGACAGCAGTCAAACTCTACACCACGGTCATTTAGTGGGGGGGTCAACAGTCTACCCTATAATAAGAGACACCTGCATTGCCCTGACTGCCGTTCTTAAAGATTTCTTGAAGGTTTGTTTGTTTGATTTCTTTTCTATGGGGTATCAAGTGTTTCAATTATAAAGTCTTGGATTTCACCTAGCCGAAGGTCTTGTCTGCCACAAAAAAATCTGGGATATATACAAGAAACATAATTAAACATCTTCCTATAGGCTTCCCTTTCCCCCCTTTAGGTCCCACAAACAGAAGCGGAATGGAAGGAAATCGCAGATGGATTTTGGAAGGAGTGGAAAGTCCCTCACATGATCGGGGCAGTGGACGGGAAGCACATTCATATTCGCCAACCCCGGAAGAGTGGAACCACCTTCTACAATTACTACAAGAAGTATTTTAGTGTAGTGTTGATGGCTGTCGTAGACGCCTACTACAGGTTCATATATGTAGACATAGGGTCAGAAGGCAAGGCAGGTGATTCCTGCATATGGAAGGAAGGGCCCCTCTACGCTGACCTTAATGACCCAGCGAACCCTCTGAACATACCACCAGCGTCTAAGATAAATGGCTACCTTACTTCATGGTAGGGGATGATGCGTTCTCCCTAGCAACCAATCTCATGAAGCCGTATGCGGTAAAAGACCAGGGAGATGAGCAGATAGTGTACAACTACAGAGTATCTCGGGGCCGTCTCCTGTCTGAGAATGCTTTCAGAATTTTTGCTACCAGATTCTGCCTCTTCCTGCGTACACAGGACATGGAACCGAAGGGAGTTAAAATGGTAACTATGGCAGCAGTTTCCCTGCACAACTTCCTTCGCACTCGAGCACCATCAGAGTACATCCCAGCAGGATCCGTCGACTATGAAGAGCCAGAGCTCGAGGTCCATCCTGGACAGTGGCGGCATGAAGATCATGGCCTGGATGGCCTTGACAGGTCTCACCATGGGAGGAACATGCCTCAGAGTGCAAAAGCCATGCGGGAAAGCCTGTGCTGCTGGTTCAGCTCCCGGCACGGAAAGGTACCATGGCAAGACAAGTATATGCGCAAAAGGCGGATGGAGGCTGTAGCAGAAGTTGAGGAAGAGGAGGATGACTAAAATGTAATCTCTGATAAAAAACGTCCAAGATAATTTTGTTTGGGACAAACAAATCTGCGATGAGGACTTTTGGGTTTATGAGCGACATGTATTGTTTTCTGTTATGGAGTATATAAATGTTATCAAAGTCATTGAAGGGAAGAATTAATTATAAAAGTAGAAACCTCTTTTTATTGAACACACCACAGCGGATGAACTTTTAACTTTTATTATCTCTTCCAGACGAAGGAACTTTTAACTTGATATAAAAACCATGTAGTAAACTAGAAATAAAGTTGTCAAGTCTGTTTCCATGATAACCAGAAGGCTTTTTGGTTCTCCTTGAAATAAAAAAAAATATTTTCCTTTTCCATGAGATAATCGTCTACTACAAGTAAGTACAAAGCAGCTAATATAAAATAGTTATGCAAGCCTTGTCTTCAGTCCTTGCTGTAATAGTTCTTTATATCCTGATGAGATATGGTAAATGAAAAATTGTTGTCGCATATTGTTTTTTTTACACCACAACAGAACATATAGCAAAAGATAATATCAAGTCTTTTGAGTCAAGTGCACTTTACAGTAAACAGAATATTGGTTGACATCATCGCTCGGATTATCCTATATAAAAAATATCTGGGATATATAACTTTTAACTACAAATGTGGGATACTTCGTCGCGGGCAAAACAGTTTTTTTTATGTCTTTTATGGGACCCAATCCCCATTCACAGCGTCTAAAGCCAAGCTGTGCACGTGTAGCTTAAACTTTTCTCATACTCTCTGGTTCATTCTCTGACACTGGAACAAGATCATCTTACTCCAGTGGGAGTCCTCCGTCTCAGGTTCTGCCACAGGAGGAGCTGGAGGAGGCTGAGCATGGCGTGCTGCAGCAAGCTGGGTCAGCTCTACCACAGAGTTGGTGCACTTTTCAAAATATTGCTCTCGATTTTCAAGGACCTCTGCGACAGTCTTGTTTTTTTTTCTCGGAGATACTGAGGCTCCTTGTTCCTGAAATATTCATTGGAAACCTCCTCATTCTTTTCATAGAATTTATCTTTGTCATGCAGGTAATCTGTCCTGTATGTCCTCCGGCCGTCAGAGGAGGAGGGTCGCTGTACGGTCCAACTGCCTGTGCTGCCAGCCCTTCTGGGGGGGGGGGGTTTAGTGGTAGCCTCAGGAGTTGGCTTTTTTGTAGAGCTTTTACCTGAACCTTTCCCCTTGCCAGAAGAGGGGGGGGGGTCTTAGATTTACCAATGTTCTGTTTGTTGGGAGAACTATGCGTCCTGGATGAAATAGCTTCTTCTTCGTATTCATCTGGGATTACATCGGCTTCCTCCAACCCTCCTTCAGGCTCCAAGTTTTCCTCCTCATTACGGCCCTGGTCCTGGTCCTCGTTGTCGGACTCCTGTTCTTGTGATTCCTCCTCTATCTGGGTTTGCTTGAAAAAACAAGAAAGGGGGAACAGTAGGTCACAAATCATAGAAAGTGTGCATATGGGCCTTACATGTCATTCGCCCAGACATGTGCCCAGAAAAAGAATTTGTATAAGATTGCTTCTTTTACAATAGCAAGGACACATCTGACATAAATGATAATGTGATTTTCTTAATCTACAGGTCAAAATAGTCTGGACCTGAGATTTTCATGGAGGTATGAAGATTTTTTCTGTAGGAAATTAAGCCCTCAACATGGCTTGTAACTCAAATGTCATTCTCCCAGACAACAATTTCGCCCAGACAATTTTGGTCATTTTGGGCACATTTTACCCCCCTGGAGCCCAAAATATGCATGTGGGACCATCAAAACCCATATGTAACATGAAGAACTCATCCAGCCTGACACTTTGAGCCAAAGAAACAGAAGGGGAAACTAAAATTCGAAGAGTAGGGGCTGGAATACCTCCAAATTCGTCATATGATTTTCAACCAGTAAATGAGCAGAGAAGGTAGCCTGGTAAATAAGCAAGTCTGGTGTATGATGAATTAATCAGGGTAATAGCAAGCAAAAATTATCCAAGATGCATTACTTTATAATTGTCGTTGATTGATTAATTGATCAAGGTAGCAAGCAAATAATATCATTGATAATCAAATTTTTTATTGGGCTATTTTGTTTGGGATTATTTTATTTGGGATTTTTTTTTTGTTGGAGATTATTTCAATTTGGATAATTGTTTTAGATTTTGATTCCATTGCGAGCACCATTGGCCTTCAAGAAAGGCAGCGGAGAACTTACCTTTCTGTAGTTAGTTATGCTTGCTTCCTTCTTGCAATATGGATCCAAGAAGAAGCAAAGCCGCTTAATGAACTCTTTCTTGTATGGGAGCTTACCGTCGGCTGCAGAAGAGCCCGACTTGACCTTGCCTGAGACTATTTTTTGATAGTCTGTCCTCAGCGAATTCATCCTTGTGTTGACAAAGAAGGCTGAAAAAAATAGATTTTTTTTCATTTTCATTTTAATTCAGATTTGTTTTAAATACAAGAGCAAGTGGCTATAGAAATGAAACAAAGCTGTTTTTAATCAGAATTATTTCTCCCTATTTTATCTTGGATTCTTTCTGTTGTCTAGGACGATTTGAAATATGTGGGTCTAGGATTAAAATATATTTTCTTGAAAATCTTGAATTAATTACCTGGTATCCCTAAATCGTCGCCAATTTTTCCCAAGGCGGCCCACCTTGCTGTCAGGTCCTTATACAGCTTGTGATTTTTGTCGTACAGGTATGGAACAGCCTCCCATAGCTCACACAACCTTTCCAATACCGCATTGTCTTTGAAGTACTGTCGGCCACTTCCAGGGGCAGTTGGTCTGGACTTTAACTGACCTATAGTCTTTTTAGGAGTAACCTGGCTCTTTTTAGGAGTAACCTCCCTCACAGTCTTCTTAGGAGAGACCTTGGTGACCTTGGCCCCCTCCTGGTTTCTTTTAGTCATGTCGAAGTTTGTGGGGGCTACAGGTCTTTTCTTTTTGGGTGGCTTTATAGTAGGAAGGGGATCGTCTTCTCCTTCTTCTTTGTCCAAAGAAAATTCCTGTGAATCATAATCGGGGTCCATATACCAGGGATCATCCTCGTCGTGATAAATAATTATTTCTGTACCTGCAGAGGTAGGGGGGCTCTTAAGAGACTTTGCAGGACGAGGACTGCCTTCTTCCTCTTCATCTTCGTCTTCATCATTGTTTTCATCGTGATCGGGGATGAGTTTTCTCTTGGTTAGGCGGCTACCACCCATACCTAGCCGTGAGTAGGGACCTTTGGAGTCAGAATACCCTCCCCAGGAATGGGAGGAAGGTGTGCAACTAAGGTCTTGGGGTTCATTGTCGTCGTCTTCATTGTACTCCTCAACTACCCCCGATTTACTACCGGTACGGTCGAGAAGACGTCGAGCAGATTCTTCATCTTCCTTTGTTATTTCAAGCCTAGGCCTACCTCTTGCTGTGAAACGTGTGCCCTGTCCCTTCCTCGAGGTATCCTCAGGCTCTTGCACCTCATTCCCCTCGTCATTTGTTGTATTTGCAGGTTTTCTTTGCGTCTTACGCTTAGTTGCACGCCGTGGAGCCATCTTGGATGTTTTCCTCTAGTACGGCCGAACTGCAGGTCACGTGATTTCCATGTGATCGGCGACGCGTACACCCCCCTACTGCCTTCCCCGGAAACTAAAATTGCCGGGCTGACAAAAAATAGAAACGATTCCTGGCCGATTTTTTCTGTCTGAACAGAAAAAATCGGGTCCAAAGTGAAACCGTCGGCGATCGTTCCCGATGCGTTCCCGACGTGATTCCGATGGTCTCCGATTTTTTTCACGACCTCTTCCACTGCACCCGATTCTTGGCCGATGATACCCGATTTCCACCCGATAAGGGTCCGCTCGTCTCTATTTCTCTATTCTCTATTTCTGTCGCCGATGCATCGGAAATGCATCGGAGATGGACTATCGGCCAAGAATCGGTTTCGGTGGAATACCCCCATATAGAAGAGTACAGGGGCATCGTGTATGGGTGTTTGTCTATTAGCTGTCATAAAATTGAGACCATGTCTAACCATTTTATGTGCATATACCTTACAATGGAACTGTCTCCTGTGAACAAGTTTAGGGAGATTTGCTATGTGATGGATTCTATCAGTAGATGTTAATACATTCAGTCCTAGGCAGGTTTTAATACATTTATTTTGTAGTCGTTGGAGTTCATCTAATAATGTTCCCTTAGCAGTACCATAAAAGATATCAGCATAATCAATTATAGGTAGTACATGGGGTTTTGTATACACTTAAGAGTACCTCATGGGATAGCATATGTCGAAGTTTATACAATAGAAATGATTTGAAACGTACATTTTTCATTAATGCTTTCACATGTAGATTAAATGTCATTTCCTGGTCTATTAGGATTCCAAGGTATTTATATGAGTGAACACACAATAGTACTGATCCATTAACTTGTATGTTTGGTCTACGTAATTTTTTCGATGTTTGGGCTGAAGAGAAAGTCATAATCTTGGTTTTGCTTTCATTTATAGTTAATTTATTTTTATTTGCCCACGTTATGAACTTATGTAATGCTAGTTGTAAGGATCGTTCCAGTATATCAATATCCACTCCAGATACATAGAGTACACTATCATCAGCATACAACATAGTTTTGTGTTCATCATCAATTCCAATGCAGTCATTTATATACAACAGAAAAAAGAGAGGACCTAATATTGAGCCTTGAGGTACTCCACAGGTTAGAGGTAATTCAGCTGATTTTATATTGTTAGCCATAGTGCATTGTTTTCTAGTTGTTAGATAATTTCTTATTAATTCCAAGTTTTTCCTCCTTATACCGTAGCGCTCTAATTTTTCTAACAATATCTGATAATTCACAGAATCAAAGGTCTTTTTTATGTCAATAAAAGCTGCTAAGGTAAAATTTCCAATATTACGATTTTTCAAGACTTCATTAAAAAGAAATTTATGGAGTCAGTAGTGGATTTGTCTTTTTGATATCCTCCTTGACTTATAGAGTTCGTGGTTAGATGTCTGGAGATTGCATTATGTATTATTCTTTCTAAAATTTTACCTGGTATAGGAAAAACACTGATAGGACGATAGTTTGATACATTTGTGTGATCTCCCTCTTTGGGTAGGGGGGTGACTACAGCAATCTTCCAACTATTGGGAATTTTACAAGTATCAATACATAGTCCAATAATTTTCTCAAACCTTTCAATCATGTTCAGTGTTGCTTCTCTAAATACATTAGTGGGTATATAGTTGAGATAGGAAGATTTCGACGTATCAATATCTTTTAGACACTGAGTAATTTCAT
This sequence comes from Acholoe squamosa, assembly GCA_949317995.1. Classification (NCBI taxonomy): domain Eukaryota; kingdom Metazoa; phylum Annelida; class Polychaeta; order Phyllodocida; family Polynoidae; genus Acholoe; species Acholoe squamosa. The sequence continues at coordinate 28,646,178 of OX439041.1, read as the reverse complement.
CTCTAGTAACCTCGCGGTCAGGCATATCTGCTATACATGTTAAACCATCGAAAGACCAAGGATCTGTATATTTTTCCGCTAATTTTGGTCCTATATTGACAAAAAATTCATTTATAAATGAAGCAGTATTGGATATGTCTATTGTATCAGCATTGTCATTAACCAAGTTAATCACTCTATGTTCAGACTGCTTAGATGGAATGATTTTTTTTATACTTCTCCAAAATGCCTAGGTTTCTTTAATGTTATCATCACATTCTTTTTTTGAGATAATTTTGCATTGCAGTCTCTTTTTCCATGGTTTCTAATTGTTCTTGCTCTGTGCCAGTCGCGGACAGATCCAGACATTCTAGCTTTTTTTAACATTTCATTCTTATCATTAATCCATTCCAATAAATAATTTGTCATCCAAGGTGAGCTTTTATCCTTAATTCTGAATTCTCTAATAGGGCACATGGTATCTAAAGTATTGTACAAGTTTTTGTCAAAAATATTCCAGCAAGTTTCAGAATTTTGTGAGTTATCAAAGTTGGACCAGTCTAGATTTTTAAGCCTATCAAGAAAAGCAGTACCATTATAATTTTTATAAGACCTTCCTGTAAAAAATCTGTATCCAGATTTAATTGAGGCATTTTCTTGTATCATATAGATCGGATGATGATCACTTAAGTGAATGTTAAGCGGTCCATAAGACAGGATATTATTACAATTTGTGAAAATTAAATCTAGACATGTATTGAAGCCTGCAGTAGTGGTGACACTGTTAATAAGTTTTATCAAGTTGAAATTATCCATAGTTTCATATAACATAGATTTTTCATTATCTTCAGTAAGTGCATCGACATTAAAGTCTCCAATACAAATTATATCAAATTCATCAAAGTTTTCAACTTGTAACAGTGTTGCCAGCATCGAATCACAAAATTTAGCTAGATTACCACTAGGTGGTCTATATACATTACAAATTAGAGTTTTCTTTGCCATACCTTTTTGTATAAGAAGCATTTAGTTTCTATATTAGGATTACTCTTTTTTAGATGTTGGTATGCAGTAGCAGACCATGTTACAGTGTCTTATATATGTGCAATCAATCCACCATCTCTAAATTCGCTTATCCTATCATGTCGATACATGTTATACCTAGATAATCTATATAATGCGTCTTCATCGGTCTCATTTAGAAATGTTTCAGAAAATAATAATACATCAATGTTCTTATTATCTAATTCATCCTTAAGTCCAGCAGGTATAAGAGGGAGTGATCAACCGTATTAAAAGCCTTCCTCAGATCGAGGAAGACCATGGGCGAGCACCCCCCCCTATTATAGCTTTCAAACAAGTCATATGTTAATTGCTAGATAGCATTGGATGTGGACCTACCAGGCATGAAGCCATACTGATTTAACTCAATAAGTGTTGGAGAATCTGGGCATGAATTGTTATTTCAATAAATTTCGATATAAGATTTAATTGACTAACTGGGCGCCAGTGGGAAATATTACGTAAATTCCCAGATTTAGGTAGGGGGATTACATTGGCCCTCTTGAAGATGGACTTAACTTCAGTCTCAGTAATAGAGTGCTTAAGGTTGAAAATCATAGAAGTGAGCCAAATAGAATTTTGGGGATATCAGAAAAATCCTTGGGGTATCTCCAAGTTATTTTTTGTGCATAGTCTATAGGTGTTGGGGTAAGTGACCATGAGATATTATGAGTTAATTATGAAAACCATCGCAATGGCAACGCATGCAACAAAGATACCCTGGAAATGTGTCCGGGCGAGTGACCATAGGAAGATATATTCCTTGTAGGCCTTCCATATGAGAAGGAATAGCTTTTTGGTGCCTTGTTTTATTGTTTTTTTTTTCTGTGGAACTGGGTCTAGTCCAAACTATGTTATTTACCCCTCACATATACCTAAGTATGTAATGTATAGAAAATTTGGTTATTGCTTTGCCTTGCATCAACAGGGGGGGAAATTTATTATGGCTGTAAAGAAAATGTCTGGGCGAGTGACCATTTGCAAGATTACAAGGTATTTTCAATGGTCATTCTAAGGTACAGACAGATTTTTCCCCCACTTTACCTCTATACCAGCTGAAAGCTTATGTTGTGGGCATTGTCTTACATATAATCACTTTTGCCTGTAATACTCTGTGTCCCTTTTATGTACAACAGCAAGGAAAAATATTTTAGGACCCAGAATTGAGTGAAAACCCAGTCTAGACCATGTAGGAAGGTGACCCTTAAGTAAGATAAAGGCCCAGAAGATATTGCTATATGTCTATGAACCCAACCATAGTTAAATGTAACTGTTCATAGCAGGGTCAGGCACATTAATTGTTTATCCATATAAGAAATGTGAACAAAATCGTGATAAACGATTTCCATGATCTACCAGTCAAAATGGGCTAGACCTGCTATTCTCATGGAGATCTAATGCTTATTTCCATAGAAAATAAGCATTAGATTTCATCAACATGGCATGTTACTGAAAGGTCACTCGCCCGGACACGATTTTGCCCGGACAAAAAGGACTTCCAATACCTGCTACTACAAAGCATGGGCAGAAATGGACTATCCTTTACATTGGGCAGTTAGGTATATGTGGGGGGTAAATAACTGACATAGTTAGGATAGTGAAATATATTTATCCTACACAGGAAGAGAATGAGCATTCATTTTTTCCAAGACAAGAAAAGTGACCAGAATTGCAATAAACCTTTATTAAAAGTATGCGCGTTTTATGATAACAAAGACACATCTGACATTAATAAAAAAGTTGATTTCTGTAATCTCCAGGTCAAAATAGTTCAGACCCAAGATGTTGGCAGAGATATGATGATTATTTCTGTAGGAAATAAAGCCCTCAACATGGCATGTTATTAAAAGGTCACTTGCCCGGACATGATTTCGCCCGGACAAAAAGCACTCCCCATCCCTGCTATTAAAAAGCATGGGCAGTAATCCATTATTCTATACATTTGGTATTTAGGTATATATGAGGGGTAAATAAATGACATAGTTGGGATAGTTAAATATATTTATCCTACACAGGAGAGGAAGGGGCATGATTTTTTGCCCAGACAAGGAAAAAAATGGGTTTTTGCAAGAAAAGTACTCATTACCCCCTCACAGTGAAGTTTATGGAGAGAATCAATTATTCAGCATATGTTACCCCAACCTGCAGCAATCCTTTTAAGGCATAACTGAACCCATTTCACTTTTAGATATTTTCTGGGGGAGGCAAAAATAGGCAAATTTTCGCCCAGACAAGCCACTTTACCAAAAGTAAAATGATTGAGAAAAATAGAAAAAATCCACACAGTAACACAATTTTTGGACCTATTTCATCACAAGACTCTGTATTCTACATAATTAAACTGGACAGCCACATACCTAATCCTAATTTCATAAAAAATACAAATACATTTTGTGTTTTTACCGGGTCAAAAAGGGTCAATTTTAGCCACTTTTAACCCTCTGGAGCCCAAAATATTGACTTTAGACCAGTAAAACCCATGTATGACATCAAGAACTCATTGTGCCCGATAAAATGAGCAAAAAAAAAAAAAAATAGTGAAAAAATCCAAATCCTAAGATCAGGGGCTTGGCGACCTTCAAAATTGCTATTTGGCCCACTTCTGTGATTTGTAATCTTAATAGTATCATACAATAATTGCGGCTTGTAGAGCATGATGTCACGCAATACCATTGACCACACATCTTTGATGCTAGCAGACTTACCAGTGTTGATACCCTTAATCAATAATGTACAATTTAAGATATTAGGGGGTACAAATTCCAATTCATTAGCGTCTGGGATCGGGTTGAGTGATTAATTGGCGAATCAAATCACAACTCACTGCATCTGGCAGTGGTATCTCTGTTGCCAGATTAGCACCAACTGACAAAAAAATCCCATAGCGTTAAGGAAGAAATTTTGTCAGTTTTGCAGGCTTCAAGGCTATGATAACTGTTCATAGGGCTGAGAACCCCCACCCATGGTAAAGCTACGGGTATTGTTGTTTTGAAGATGCAATAGCATTTTAAAAAGTCATAATCTGATATTAAGTCTAGTATTGTTGGGCAGTAGACCTACCTAGGCCTACATATATACAGCGCTACACAAAAAAAGGACAGCATAATAATTATCATTGGGTCAAATGGAGAAACTAAAAGAAGATCATTCCTCTTTTACTGTAGTTCGCTAAAATTTGCTTCAGCTTTGTTCAATAGAAGAAAGCAGAAGCAAAATCATCACTTCCATCCTGCTCATGTTCTATCATCAGGCTTACTGGTATGAATCATGTGTAAAATAGTATTTTACCCTTGGTTTCTGTTTCTCCCTTGCAGCTGCTGTACTCATATGATGGCCCAAGGAATAGTCCAAGAACTCCCCGGCCCAACTCATTCATTCTGTACAAAAAGAGAAGACAAGTATTTTATTAACGTATCCCATCATCTGGGTTTAACGTCACAGACTTTGCTAACAGGAACCAGCTCCAAGGTACCAATAACCTTTTGATTCTTATATATTCCTGATTAGTTTTTCCATTTTTGTGTGCTCCCACTGCTTGATCTTCTACTGAAGGCCATTTCTTATGGCACTATGTCTGCACCCTCCAACTCAGACCGAAATCCCCATAGGAATAGCTTTGAGATTTAAAGGCATGGGGCTGTGTGTAATTGCTGTGCAATAAGAAATGACCTCTTGGTGAAGATGTCAAACTGTCACAACAGGTCTGACCTTCAGTGAACAGTGAATAGAGGAAATTATTTCATCAGCCAAAGCTGTATTAAAGGATACCCCCTCCTTTTTGCCTGCACTCAGATGTAATCTATTGTACCAAAAGCATCGCCCAGAAATAAGGATGCCCCACCCTCTCTTTTCCTAAATGAGGGATGTTCCATCTCATTTCCTATAGTTTGGCATTTGCATTTAAAATCATTGCAAACTTCTACCATAATATATTATGTTATCCGCAGCAATGCTAAACGAAATAGCTTTACTTCAATTGGTCCTGTTTCATTCTCATGGGTTAATGCTTTGTATGATGCATATGGAGTAGAATGGAACCAATACCTTGACAACAGTGCCAGTCTAGTGGTGGATGGTGAGTACCTTGGTCAGTCGTTCATAGGGATACCTGGTATTATACCACACTCCTTATATGCAAGGTATTACATCTTCAACATCTTCAACATTGAAATTGAATATAGTATATGTAGATTAGTAGATATTGTTGGCATTGTATCTGCAAAACATGTATGCATTTCCAACATAAAATTATGCTAACTACAAATCGATTGTGAATTTGAAGATATTGCAGCCCTGCATTCTTTTACCTGAAGGTATAGACTATATCCCTAATGATGTTGACCTGAGTGTATTTTTACATGTTCATCACACCACAAATCCCGCATCTTACAACTGTGGGGTTTACAGCATAACCCCACCGTAAGTATATTGATTTCTATATCAAGCATATTGTACTACAATGTGGCACTTAAGTGTAAGAGCTAGATCTACGGATTAATATTTAGATACAAAGAAAACAGCCACTATGAACAATTATAATAATTGGCATTCTTGTTGGAAGGTACATATGTAACTTGAGTTTCTCTTTCAGGTCAAGAGATTTCTAACTAGATCCAATAGATCCAGAATCCTTCACTGCAGATACAGCTGACTTTAGACAAGGATCTTTGACCACTATGCCAATGAGTATTAAAAAGATTAACCCTAGTCCCAGTGATTTTGATGGTAGGTAACATCAAATTCATTGTAATTGGTGCAGTATAATTTATTTTTCAATGTTTTACCAGGAGGATGCTGGCTGAATATCCGTAGATCAAGTGGTGTCTGTGTACCTATTCAGACACAATGATATTTGGATGATCAGAAAAAGTCTACTTCTCTGTTTCACTGTGCATATATAATGTTCCTATGTGCAATTCAGTATGAATTCAGGCTTCTAAGTTGTATTTCACTTCATGTTTGTACCTAGACTTGTATATTATAATCTTGCGGAAAGATTGCACACCATGATGATGGTTAGTTCCACTACTAAGGTTCTACATGGGATAATTGTCAATGTGGAAGGGGGCAATGGGACAGCTTCAGGATTTAGCCCCCTACCCTACCTGACACCAAATATAGTGCAACATGAAGGAAACCATTTCTTCTCAATCCTGGCATATGAACAGGTGGCCAGTTTCCCAGCCAACCTAGACATGGCACCATATATCTCATGCACTAATCTCAGCTAAATTATCAAAAGGATATAAAAGATTTTTTGATCAATGAAATTACTCCCTCCATTCACTGCTGAGGTCTTAGTGTGCAGCTGGTACCAATTGTAGTGGCTGTTATCAGTCCTCATCTTGCCAGTACCTGCTTCAGCAATGGATCTGGGAGGGGCTTTTTGTACATATGTAGACCTCCTTACAGTTCATAGGTAGCCTATTGCTCCTAATTATCGATATTTCATCCCAACAGAGAATTCATCAAAATGGATGGCTTCATCTCAGACAATGAGCTTACCCTGGTCAGTGTGTCCATAGTGACATTCAGAGACAATGATGAATACTCGAGATGCAGACGGGGCAATGCCTAATTAGTTTTCATAATTAACCTGCTGTTTTTGAGGTCTTGGCGATACCAATGATGAATGCAACAGCAGTTTGATTAAGGCATTTACCACACAAGCTAATCACTGGGTTATATAGAACATAAACTTTTGTTTTTTTCCTACCTTAAATCTTATTTTGTTGTCAATATCTTTTAAATAGCTTCACAGTTAATGCCTGTATTTCTATGCTCTTTTACTGCACAATAAAAGTATCAATATGATTGTTTTGTTTTCCTGTTTTGATTTTGTAATTGAAATAACATTGTTCTCACACAAGAGTTTCAGAAATAATAGCAAAACATTTATTTTCTGTATCCAGGAAAATGGGAATCCCATCATCAATTGATATATTAAAAACTACAAGTTGAGATTCTTAATGCTGTCATAACAGCATGACAAAACAGCACTACATGAACTCATGAGACTATTGTGTGACTAAAATATATATGTGACAGAATATGGGGAAAGGTGATATTACTGGTAGTGCTGCAGCATTGGGCTGCTACGGGTACTAGTACAGAGAACACCTGTCACTAAAAAAGGATAGCAGACTCTTGGTACCACTGAAAAGCCCAGATAGAGTACATAACAGCCCTGGCCTGAGTACGAATGGGCTCAGGGGACAAACTTGGCAAATCAGTAAAGAAAAGAAATGTTTGAAAATAATTATATACAATTTAATCATAATAAAATAGAAATAAAATGCTGAACCTACAAATATCATTCCTGTCTATACATTTTTGCATAGGACTACAACATAAAACTTATATGGGTAATACTTCAAGTTTTTTTAGGTCATAGGTCGAAGGGCAAAGGTCACATATCATGGACTAGGGATATAGATATGATATGTAGATGGTGGGATGAAATCATATCACAAGACCTAAATGAATGAACTTTGGAAATGCCAGAGGTCATAGGTCCAAGGGCAAAGGTAAAAAATCATGTTTATGCATATATACTTGTGACCATGCTCATGTTTTACCCTCACTGAAAGCTCAACTATATTCTAATCAGATTGCAGTTTCAAGGTCAAGAATAAGGTGAACGTCAAGGTCATTGGTCCCATGCTGTTTGTTCTATGTATTATTGTATGATAAGTGAATTCATTTCATGTCGGAAAGAGTGAAATATCCAGTGAGATAACCCATCGCCGTATCTCATGGCTAGTAACTGCACTCCGAATAGTACTTAAACATGAAAATACTCATCATTTTATGTCTTCTTAAATGAGTTTTTACCATTACTGTCTCAGATAACACGGAATAAATACAAAGGTTCAATTGTAGTGGGTCTTACAGAGGGTTATCTAACTTGGCTTTGCCTCATGAGATAACCCTCTGTCATACCCACTAATCTTGACCTTTGTCTATGTGAAAATAATACCCAGTACATTATTAGAAAACCAATGACCCGATGATATTGGAAGCATCCTCAAGATGATACACTGTAGGATGGCCTCTTCTCAAAGGAGAAAGGTACCATGGAAGAAATTGCCACCAAATGAAGATAGCTTCCTCCTAAATCTTCAACAATCATTTCAGCGTAGGATTTGGAGGTCAGCCAACATTGGTGTTCAAGAGTTACCAAGTCCAAAGGACAATGATTTGGATCAGGACTCCGAGTCAGGTGGTTTGATTGCAAAAACCATGTCACAAGGATGCAGTGCCCCTGAACTTTTGAATGACCTTATCTCTGTATCTCTAATGCATGTTCTGAAGGATGTGTATGTGCAAAATATAAACAACCACGTGTCCCTGCCTGTGGATGTAGTAGTGATAACAGCATTGACACATGTGCAAATATGTACTCTTTGTTATCTGAAAGTGTTGACTCTGAATATGAGTAACTTGGTCCATATTTAAACTTTGGAAACATATGCCATAACAGGCAGGTAGGTCAATACTAATGACCTTGACATTGCTAAATAAAAATATTTGACATTGACCAATCAATAACCAATTATCATTGTGCAAAATGTCTTTTTTTGTATGCTTCCTGTGTAGGGAAAGACAATTGAGACAATGTAAGTATCAGATGTCTTGCCTCTCTTTTTGTCCAAATACATCATTTGAGGAATGACCTTGACCTTTATACTAGACAAAGGAACATGAGGTGCATTTCATGAACTGCAAAGTAAATGGCTGAAGCTCCACTATGATTAATGATTACAGTCATACATTAATTACTCCTTAATAGCTCCTCTTTGCCTTTTGACCTATGACCTCTGACATTTCCAAAGATCATTCATTTAGGTCTTGTTATATGATTTTATCTTACCATGTACACCTACAAATTACCTTATAGGTAACATATTGTGGGCATATCTATACCCCAAGTCCCTGATATTTGATCTTTGCCCTTCAACCTATGACCTCAAAAAAACTTGAAATATTATCCATCTAAGTTTTATATTGTAGTTCTATGCCAAAATGTATGGACAGAAATGATATTTGCAGGTTCAGCATTTTATTCCTATTTTATTATGATTAAATTGCATTTTTAAACTTTTATTTTTCATTACTGATTTGCCAAGTTTGTCTCCCGAGCTCTTTCATACTTAGGCCAGGACTGCAATGTACTTGATCTGGGCTTTCCAGTGGTACCAACAGTCTGTTATCCTTTCTTAGTGACAGTTGGACAGGTGATATGCCCCCTCTTGCTGCAGCAATTGATGTTTGGCCCCCTGAGTTTCAGCCTTGCAGATCATAGGCCCACTGAAGATAGGCCCTGATGATCGCGTTCTCTCTTTCCTATGTCTCACTCTCTCTAAATAATCCAACACTGAGCAATGTGACATCAGGGGGCCCACCCATATATCATGGTGAATTATTGAGGATAAAGTGAAAGACCAGTATGAGGGTCTTTAGTATCATTAAGAGAAGAAAAAATGGATTCATTTAATCAAAATCGGTTCTGTTGTTGGGATCGTAAAATGTAATTAGGATTTTATGCTATTTCCATGTTAGGTGTAATGCACCTTTATCAATAAAAACACCTGCAACTCTTCTCTGCTAGATGGTATCAATGTCAAAGAAACACATGCCATTAGGCCTAGCCCTGGATCATGTAAACATGAGTCTATCATCCTTTACAGCCCTTACTCAACCATGCACATAAGGACATCCCTCGTCACTCAATTTTTACTGAGAAGTAAGACAAGATTTCAGTGATGCCATTCTATTCTTTGTGCCATAATTATGGGTTAGACCATGCGGCTAGGGGTCATAGTGAAATGAAGTGCTGGGAAGTTTCAAAGAAATAACACTGTCATGTGAAACAGTGGTATATGTAGCACTCCTCGCCACAACAATCCATCAATGTCAGCTAACAAGATTTTATAATGGTAGGGTTTTTATATGAGTATCATCTCCTAATCTGAGTGAGTGAGGAAAAGGTTGAGCTCTCACTGCCTTCTATCATTCTCATTTCTCGTCTAACTTCTGGACTTTCTCCATTGTTCACATTGACAGAACAAATACATTAAGTCCACTGAACCATAACATTCACATCTGCGAGGTGTTAGTAAGCCTTCTAATCAGCAGGAAGTGCGGGAGGAGGGAGACAACATTTCTCCATTGGCCATCAGTCGCCTGAAGATGGCATTGAGGCAGTGCAGTGAGCAATATTTGGATAGGCTACATTTGGAGAATAAATGGCCATAAATGGTGTGAATTTTTCTCACATTTATGGAAAGAACCCAGACCTGAAAGCAGGCATCATTCTAGAACAAAATTTATGATAGAAACATTATGTTTGTTTTGTTATCTTTCAATAAAATGAATGAATGTTAGTAGTATATGGAAGCTGGCCTCAACCTTAGAAGCTCCATATCTATAGCCTATGAAATAGGCATGGAAATGACCATGGCCCTACACATGTTGGAATGCAACACCATCCCTCATATAGAAAAACACAGCCAAAAACAAAAAAATATCAACTGAGGTGGTGACGTGGCTGACCCCTCCCAACACTATACACTTTGTTTGTCGCAGGTAGATTAAGTTTGCCACTCCTAGTGGTGGCTGCAGTATGAAGGGGTGTGTTACGTTCATCAGATATCATTAAACAGAAGAAAACTATGAAAAAAGTATTTCTAATCATATACCATGAAATATACTCACTGGATTATAATATTGATGCATCTGTAATGGTTCGTCTCGTTAAGTTAAGATTAAATCATAACGAAGAGAGAGAAAAGTTTCCGGGTAGGCAACCGAGCTTTTATTTCTTAGCTTGCGTTACATACAATCACAGCCTCAGAGGACTACATGCTACTAGGGCATTCGGTTACCCTTTCGGGTAACAACCTGGTTGAGCAGTGGGTAAACCACTACTGAGGAACCTAGGGCTAGGACCAGCCTTATATAGGGGAAAAGCCCGCGAAACTCAGACCGGCCACGTGACGTGTGGCGGACGAGTGGTAGGCCCCCTGGTGTAATGGATACGAACCCAGAGGCAGGTGCTGCCACCTGCCATCCGGATTCCCCCACCACACCCGAAGGACCTAGGTCTGAGTCTCACGGGTACATGAACGTTAAAGTGTAAAATACCATACCCCTACACTGCCCCCCTTAGACAATAACTTGGGGGTGATTAAACCGCAGTGTATTAATAACCTAGCAAGTAATTGTTTATAATACTAAAAAGGGGTATTAATTACACTTGCTCGATGTGAAATAGGCTATAGTATAAGGCTATCCTATTTCTGAAAAATTATACAATAATAGCATCGAGTGTCGTTCATGTCACTTCCACTAGTAGCTTATAACAACCACAAATGATAAATATAAAATTATCACAGATTTATAGTAACATTTTGACAACAGTAGGGTCCTGAAAAGGACCGGTGGTTGTAAATAATGACCGTATTACAGTTATTGAACCCGGAAAAAAAATTTCGACTTTTTTAAATTAACAACTCTGTCCACTTTACAAAGTGAATTGAATATTAATGATCAGATATGAACAATTAATCTGATACTATATGAACACAATTAGGTATTAACCTGAGTAATACAGTATTAAGTTTAGAGAAATCCGTTGGACCTTCTCTTATTTTATGGAAAAATATTTATACTTTTTGAGACGCAGCTCAGTTTATACCTTAGTGTTTTATATTTACAGGTTACAGAAGAAATATAGTCTCTTTATATATTGAGACCAAGAATGACCTATCTAGACAGTTATAGGTCTAGGATTACCATAAACAACTTTTAGGATTCGCAGATCCAGTATATTTATAGACACTCTATAATAATATATCTTTATAAAAGATATTATATAGTTATAAATACAATTTTACACACATTATAATATTATCAACGAAGTTACTTGTTTTCATGATTGGAGGATGTAACAGGAGTCGGATGCTGCTGATGTCTTGGTATGGGCGAGCTGAACCCTGATGCCTGAAGTGCTATAGTAAAACTTGTTGGTGGGTGTAGCTAAACCCTGATGCCTGTAGTGCTAGCTAACTGGAGGTAATAGTAGATCCAGTTGTAGACTGTTGATGGACTTTATGGGCGTAGCTAAACCCTGATGCCTGTAGTGCTAGCTAACTGGAGGTAATAGTAGATCCAGTTGTAGACTGTTGATGGACTTTATGGGCGTAGCTAAACCCTGATGCCTGTAGTGCTAGCTCACGAGTAGTAGTGGTGTAGTAGTAAATCCGGTTTGTAGTTCAAGAGTCCATATTAGTGTAAATTGTCCATGATTTTATAATAGGCACAGTCATTATATTATGGCACAGTACAATTATGGTGTTTACAGCATTCGTACTCCTCCTCCAGAGTGACTTGTTTGTTTCTCCTTCTGTTTTCAGTTTCCGGATTAGGGTACAGCTCGGTACCCGAATCAATACGGGTTGGATAAAAAAATGGTTTCTTATCCAACAATACATAGGAAATAGCACCCCGGGACACACAATTATGTCCGATCTTCATGCAACAGTTTTTTTTTACTGTTCCATGTTCTCCTCGGGTGGCTGGTTTGGACCCGGTTGTTGAGCCTGTGGCTGAACGGGGGGTCCACACCGGTTCCATCCGTAGGTGCCAATGCGGGGACAGCAGGTGTTAGTTTCACCTTCTGGCGTGCCTCGAACAGGTTCAAAGCATGCTCAGGTGTGCCTTCCCAGTTATCCATGATAACTCCGAAAACCTTGAAGAACTTTTGCTGGTTCTTCATGTTCGTTGCTCTTCTAGGTCGAGCATCTGAGAAGCTGTTTTCTTCTCGGATAGGGCCTCCTGCCGCAGATTAGCAGCTTCCTGCTTATCTTTGGCAACATCCGCCTTTATCTGAGTCGAGATCCGGTTGATCTCTGACTTCTGGATCGTGTCAATGCACTGGAGAGTGCTCGACACGGTCCGACGATACATATCCAGGTGGAGGTTTTCCAGATGGTGCTGTAACGTCTCAAACTGCTTGCTCTGAATATTGCAAGACAATTTGTCCTCCTTCTTGAAGAAGGTCTCCACGGTCTGGATCAGCTTAGGCCGATGAACCACAGCACCAGGTGGGGGTACCTGACCCTGAGGCTTCGGCTGTGCTCCAGACCCACTCGCAGTGACAGCTACCTGCGTGTGCGAAGAAGCAACCGCAGTAGTAGCCGCACTAGCAGTGGTCGAAGAAGGGCCTTGCTTTAGTGATCCCTGTGCCAGGGGCAACCGCGACAATTCCCTTCTAAGGTCTTTGGCCGTCAACAATGGCGCGGGTGGACGTTGTCTCACCACAGCACTCATTGTAGGTCGGGGAGCTTGACCTCCTACTGTCCGCAGTTCCTGCTTGACCCTCCCGTACTGATCAAAGATTTGCATCTCTCGTCCGGGTGGGCCCATAGCAGGGTACTGCTTCGGGTCTCTGACATTCAAAGGCACGTGTTTCCGGGAGGACTGGCCACCCGGTCCACTGACACCAAAGAATGTCGGGTTCTGTGCACCTAGTGGAGTTGGTGCTCGTCCATAGTGGGAAGGAGTTCCAGTAGGAGATGGAAGATGTGGCTTCTTCCTTCCCCCATTCGTTTGTCTCTCCAACGCCTCCAGTGGTGACCTGGCTCGGCTTGGAGATTCAGACGCCTGTCTCTTCCTATCTGCCGCGGAGGGTCCCTGGCGGTAATCCCTGCGGCTTCAGACCTGTTCTCCGGATGGAGTTACATAAGCCCCACCACGGCGGCGGGCCTTGTTGCTCCTCCATTCGTTCAACAGATCGTACTCCTCCTGAGCGTACTCTAGTTTGCCGGACCCGGGAGTCTGGGCAAACCGAGCCTTTAGTTTCTGGTTAGTACCAGGAACCGTAGGCGCAAACTGCTTCGTACTCGGTGTGAGGGAAGCCAACTTCTCTGCATTGAGGCCCTTAAGGTTACCATAGAGTTCCGAGTGAATTTTCATCACCCGATCTATGGCTGCCTCCAGGCCCTCTCCATGCGAAGTCACATAGTGCCGGACCATGTCTCCGCGTCGGGGGGTGACACATCCTGTGCATTTAGCACATTTCTTGCCAACCTCTCGATCGCAGACATATTCCGGCCTCTGGTGCATATGAACCTCCACGAGATGACGAAGGAACTCGTCTTTCTCGATGAAGAATTCAACCTCACCCTCACTTTGAGTACAACGTTGGAAGGGACAATCCTTACGATCCTCCCCGTAGTACTCATCTAGAGCAAACTTGAGCTTGCCCTTCTGGTCATAATTGTACAGACCATTGGGTGAATTCTTAACGAATTCCCAATAGATCCAGTACATATTGGCCGGCTTTCTATCAGAGAGCTTCTTGCGAAGCCACTCCTCCATATCCTCACGCCTCTCACAGGTGATCTGAGGGGGCAGTCTCCATACGGATTTACTCCCCTTCAGGTGTCCCCTGTGTAGAGGAATGAAGTCAGCAAAGTTGCTATTGGCGTTAGCCCAGATAGCAGCCTCTTGCTCGTCAGTCGGAGTGGCATCCACAACTGGGTCAACCGGCTCCTCTCCCTCCGGGTCGGATGTTACATCCACAGGTTGCACAACGGGTTGTTGACCCGCGAGAACCTGGGCTGCAGCATCTTGAGCGTCTCCACTCAAATCGGCCATTACGTCGTGTAGCTTGACGATTGGCACACCGAGCTCAACTTTTACGGTTGGGACAGCCGGTTCAGCTTCTGTATTATCAGCTTGAACGTCTACCTCGATAGGTTCAGGTTTGCGTTGGTCAACCCTCTTCTTATTCCGCCTGCGGGATCTGCCGTTAGTAGAAGTGCCAGGCTCGGATGCATCCGTCTCATTGCCGGAGACATCCGAAGTCTTAGCGCCCTTCTTATTGGCCGAGCGTGGAGACACCCGACGGGTTCGGGTACTGTCGGCCACACTCGTGCTGGTAGAGGGTTCGGTTCCTGACCGCTTCCCTTTACCCTTACCTTTGGTGGGGGTTGCTTTACCCTTTCCACCAGCTGCTTTCTCCTTTACTTGCTCAGTCTTCGTAGGGGTAGACTGAGCAGTTTTAAGGGAAACATCTGCATCAGGTAGGGCCTTCTCAGGTACTACTGCTGCGCCTCCCAAGGTAGGAGCTTCAGCAGGAGACATGAGACGGTCTATCCGATCGGCCATCTTGGCTGTTACTTGCACGGGTGCGGGTCCGGGTACTAACTCCGGATGCGCCAGTGCATACTGCCTCTCCAATAGACGTACTACGAGGTCCTGTATTACCCCGAGTCTGTCTAGTGGAGACACACCAATACGGGCCTCTTCTGCCTCAATGGTTTGAGACGTAATGGGGACCCCTGGACAGTAATCCACAACAGCGTTACCTGCTGCTTCATACTCATCCGCTGTGCCTAACAGTAGGATCTGGTCTCTATCTATGTATCTAGAGACCTCATCTGCCTTGACACCGGTATAACCCGTTTTGTCAGACACATAGGAAGGCCTATAAGAGGGATTCCTTCGGAAAGCCATTTCTGCGTCCCAGACGGCTTTACGAAACCATAAGTGGACTACCAATCCTTTGGCCATCTGATGGTAATCCATCAACCAGGACTCCGGAAAGGTATTAGCCCATTGCGGATGAGCACATTCCCAGATTGCGTTGACAACACGTTCGTCAACTTGTCTGGACGTCCCATAACAGGTGGGTATCAGCATTTCCGCAGAAATTGCTAACATCCGTCCGTCATAGGGACCGGCTACATCGTGCCATTCTGGACTGTCTGGGAGGGGCAGCTCTAGGTACATTGGCCTGTCAACCGGAGAAGCAGGTCCCAAAGCACCGAATGAGGTACTCCCACCAAGACGGGGCGGCAGTTGAGGGGGAGGTGGCATCAGAGCCCTGTCATGAGACTGGGCTCCTGTCGGCTCTCCACTCAAACCTTCGGATGGAGGGGCTACGTAAGGCTCACCTACATCAATTCTTTGTTGAACACCTTGGCGTTCAGGACTAACTTGTCTGGAGTTGTCGGATGCGTCATAGAACGATTCTATGTCGTTATCGTCTACTCCAGAGAAGTACTGATCAACATTCATTTGTTGATCCATCTGATCAAAATCAGCATCGTACTGCTGATCGTCGTATGTATAAGTGGGACTCTGGGGAGAACCACTTCCATACTCCGGCGGGGTGCTAGCACCGGCACCACCGCCAAGGCGGACGGCCTCTTCTGCCATCGACAGAAGTGGCTGTTCGGGGATAAAATATCCCAATCCACTGGATAAGCAGTAAGTACTGCTTACCCAGTGAAAGGCGGGTGCCTTTTAACGAGGGCACACCTCGGAATATGGCTGTCACAGGCTATCAGACTCCAACAAGAGTAAGACCACCCTCGGCCACGTCTTCTTCCTTTGCAGGAATAAGACAATATGGCGGGATACTCGAACTTGAATCGCTGCGCATGATCAAACCGGCGCCTCACGTGACCATTCGAAAATGGGTCAACAACTTTCCCGCGTGCCCTTAATTAGGTCACGCGTCCTTACATAAAAACAATACAATACCCGATCGGTCGTCCGTCCGTACTCAGGGTTCAACTATGACAACTCGCTAGGTATTATGGAGTTTATGGATAGCATAAGCATATCCACCGGATTATCCGTCCAAAACCATGGGTACATTGTCATAGGGCCTTTTCCAGAAACTCATGACCGGCTCAAATATACATTGAACTAGGTTACAACATATAACAGTACACAGTACAGGACAACACACTCGTTGTGTTAACAGGCTAGGTTACGGCAGTCTTCAGCAACCTTTGACTGCGTCTAAGAGGTTTTGAGGCCTCTTTTATTGACCTGGTATCCATAAGAGCCTTTTCCAAGGTCTTCTTAGCCTTAGAAGGACCTTTCCTCTTATTTTTACCTGCGCCTGCCGAGACTTTTTGTATCTTACCCTGCTTTCCGGATGTTACGACAGGGGGCACCACCCTCTTCGGGTCTGCAACCTTCCGTGGCCGCCCGGGTCCTCGCTTTCGGGTCGGTACCACTTCGAGTTGCTTAACACGACTCTGTTCCATTACTTCCAATAGACCATCGCCATACATTTCGGTGGAGGTATCCCTCCCTCTCCATGGGCGTAGTCTCGCTACATTTGACTTGTAACATTTACCAAGCTGTGATTTAATAATCACTGTGCAGTCACTAATAACCTGAGTTATAGTGAAAGGTCCATCCCAATTGCTGGCTAATTTCAGGTTGGCTAGAGGTTGGTGTAGATGCAGTACTCTATCTCCTAGATTAAAAAATCTAGCTTTTAGACCTGTGTCATAGCCAACTTTCTGCCAACGCGCAGTTTTCTGCAACTCATCTCTAACCCTCTCATAGGCTTCTTTGAAATTATCCCGTAGGGATTCTACAAACATCACCTGACAAGGGGTTTCCGTATTCATTCTTATTACGCCAAACACCAAATCGGCTGGCATAATCAAATCCTCTCCAAAAACGAGGAGATTAGGAGAACAGTTTGTGCTCGAATGTACAGTGCCACTGTAGGCATGTACCACGAATTCACATTGTTCATCCCAATCATCCATCTGCTCATTAACCAGAGACTTCAATACTTGGATCAAAGTCCTATTGAATCTCTCTACTTGTCCATCGCTCTGTGGCCTATAGGGATTAGTTCTTGTCTTGCAGATCGCCAGACAATTACACATCTCTTGCCACAGACTAGACTCAAATTCTCTGCCTTGGTCACTATGTAACATGAGTGGGACACCTAAGTGCAGCACCCACCCTTTTACAAAGGCCATAGCACAAGTAACAGCCTTATGATCCAGTAAAGGAAACACTCGGGTGTACTTGGTATAATAATCAGACACGACCATCATACACGTGTTGCCACTAGGAGTGGGGGGAATCCCACTAATAATGTCAACAGCTATTCTAGCAAACCTTACACCAAACAGTTCCTGGGATAATGGCAGTTTGCCTAACCCGGGTCCTGGTTTGTTCTTACAGCACTCGGGACAGGTCTCCACCCACCGGGTGAGATCTGTACTCATGCCGGGCCAATAGTATCGTCTGGTCAGACGTTCTAGAGACCGTTTCTTTCCAAAGTGTCCACTAGTTCTATGACCATGACAGAAATACATAATATCTCGTCGCATAGCACTAGGTATGACAACTTGCAAGGTTTTCTTACTATTAGAATGGTTCTTCCATCGGAACAGAATACCATCCCGGACTTCTAGCTCGGCCCATTGAGCTAGGAATCGTCTCATCTCTCTGTTTTCCAATGACACTTCGGGTCTTGGAGGACAGATACCCTGATTAAGGAACTTAATCAAACGTGATGTGACTGCATCAGACTCCTGGAACTGCTGGATGGTCTCCAAGGACCAATTCAAGACATGTTCCGGGTGGGTTTCGAATGTAACTCGAACCCCTGCCAACACAGCATTGTGGGCTCCACAATCAGTGCACTCAGCATTTGCACATTTCCTCACTGGGATTCTAGACAAAGCATCTGCATTCAAATGCTTTGCCCCGGCTCGGTGTTCAATCTGGCTGTGATTTAGACCGAATTCGGATAGGTGCGCTAACCAGCGACCTATCATCCCCTCTGCATCTTTGAAGTTCAATAACCATCTGAGGGAAGAGTGGTCAGTCCGTAGAGTGAAATCACTCCCCCACAAAAAGTGCTTGAACTTCTTCGTATAGACCACCACAGCCAACAACTCACGTTTAGTGGTACAATAATTTCTTTGAGTTTTACTCAACATGTTACTAGCGAAGGCTATAGGAACTTCAACCCCATCCTGGACCTGAGAAAGGGCGGCTCCTATGCTTTCATTACTAGCATCAGTATCTAGAATGAAGTGATCATTCTCCGTAGGGTACTTCAACACAGGTGTACTTGCAAACAAATCCTTTATTTTCCTAAAGGACTTGTCTTGCTCGGATCCCCAAGGGAATCGTTCCTTTCTTATCCCGGGTGTCCAGTGGGACAAACTCTGGATAGGAAAGGCAACCCTTGAATATCCTGGGATAAAGTCCCGGTAGTAGGAACAGAATCCGAGGAAGGATCTGACTTCTTTCGCATTCGTGGGTGCCTGCCAATTTGACACAGCATCCAGTTTCTCCGGATCGGCTTTAATCCCTTCATTCGAGATTATTCGCCCCAAGTAATTGATAGATCTTTTGAAAAGATCGCACTTCTTGGGCTTCAGCTTCAAACCATTAGTTATGATCCTTTCCAGGACCATACCTAAATTTTCCAAGCATTCTTCGTATGTCTTCCCAAAGACAATCACATCATCTAGATAGACGAGACATTTCTTCCATAAGAGGTCACTTAATAAAGTTTCCATCATGGCTTCAAATGTCGCCGGTGCATTGCACAATCCGAACGGCATCACATTATATTGGAATAATCCAATATGACTGGAAAAGGCCGTCTTCTCCATATCTTTCGGATGCATACCCACTTGCCAGTACCCGGATTGTAAGTCTAGAGAGCAATACCATTGCTTACCTCCAAGGGAGTCTATAGTCTCATCAATCCGTGGTAAGGGATATGAATTCTTCTTGGTCATACCATTCAATTTCCGGTAATCTATGCAGAAACGGATGGTACCATCTTTCTTAGTCACCATGCACACAGGGCTAGACCAAGGACTGGTTGATGGAATTATTACATCCTGTTCAAGCATTTTAGCTATCTCCTCCTCAGCTACCTTTTTCTTGGCTAGTGGGAGTCTTCTATAAGGAATCTTAAAAGGTTCGTTCTCACCAGTGTCAATCGTATGCAGTACCTTATCGGTACGCCCCAATTTTTCACTTGGTGCTGCAAAAGCTTTACGGTACTTGTATAACAAGTCAGTTAGAGCTTCACTTTGTTCATCACTTTCTACATGGCTTTCGGATACTAGAATGTCTAGTTCTGGGCTCCTTTTGGGTGAGGAAGGGGCTCCGGGTGCCGAAACATGTTTACAGCCTTCTACCAATTCAGACAGGACAACCGACCCGAGGATCGTATCCTTCTGTACGTAGACAGTCTTATTACCGGTATTGGATATAGGAACCACCGTCCAAGCAGCGTTAGCTACTAGAACATCGGCGGATTCCAATCTGATACTTGACAACATGGCCATGTCTGGCTCTACAACTCCAGTTTTTCTGGAAAACTGTCTGTCCGCTCAACATAAGACATCACAGGCTGTGCCCGGTGGTATCTTAACAGTCTGGGCTACACTGGCTACACTGCTTACTTGCCTAAGCACACATTGTACTTCGAGATGATACGGGTCTCTCACTTCCAATATTCCCCTCTGGGAATCTAACCTTGCTCCATATAATGCAGCAAAATCCAGACCAAGTATACCATCATCCGCGATGTTCGCCACAGTAGGAGTAAGGAGGTAGTCCTTATCTTCCTGTAGACTGAACCTCATACATGTTCTACCGAACGTTTGTATCATGCTACCGTCGGCCGTACGAGGATTTCCTTCCGTTGTGAAAGTTTCATGATTCGTAGGCAAAAGATCGTAGAATCTCTTAGCAATGCAGGAGTGGCTAGCACCCGTATCGACAAGAAACTCAGCGGATCTACCACTCACAGATACAACTGCGTACCACCTCCTACCTTTCAAGTAGGTAGGACTACTTGCGTACTTAGCAAGTTCCGTCTTAGCGCCGAGGTCAAATCCACATCCCTTCAAGAATTCGAGACAAGGATGACCCGGGGGGAACTGGGCACATCCCACCCTGGCCAACTCATTGGCCGCTCCCTCTGGACTGATATCGGGTTTCCCCTCTGTGTTCTTCTGCCGGTTCTTGACACCTGGTGTACTATCAGTCTCCCCAGCCTCATAAGTAAGGAACTGATCAGGCTCCTTAGCTTCACTGCTGGGCGAAATCGCTAGAGGATTCTCACCAGTACCGCAAGCGGCGATAGGCTGGCAGTCATGGCAATCACTCATTCGGGGGGTAATCTGATTGCCTTCATGGACACCCCCTCTCAGTTTTCCTTCTTCACTGAGTCCTCCTTACCCGGATTGTTCCGGTAACGAGTGTTTCTATAAACTGGCTTATCTGCCTCACACTCGGCAGCATAATGCCCAGTTTCCTGACATCGAAAGCATGTCACAACGCTCCTATCAGGCTTAGGCCTCCTAAGATTTTCAGTAATCTTCTTTACCAAATTGTTAACCAGGTCCTCTGATAAAGACGGACCGGTAGTAGGTTTGGTATCGGGTTGAGTCACAGGAGGTTTAGAAGTAATCAGTTTCTCCTTGACGTAACCCGGCTTCTTTCCCCAGTTCCGGTTATACCGGGGGTTCCCTTGGCCAATGGCCCCAACGTTTTCATCTTCGTCAGGTTCCCCTGATTCGGATGAATCGGTTTCGGGTATTCCTTCCGGGATTATCATTGCTGACATCCGTTGGGGTACCTTCCCGGCAAAGATACGGGCCTTTCGATCATAATGATCTAAGGACTGGAACAAATCTGTCAGAGAGGCATCATTCTTCCAAGCTTCACAGGCTACTGTCCTGTGTTCTTGATTCCGCAATCCTTCAATGAATTGTTTAAACATTTCATCTAGGAAGCATTCATCATCTAGTCTCCATTGAGGTCTGGCTTTATGTAACAGCCGTTGA
Organism: Acholoe squamosa; assembly: GCA_949317995.1. Lineage (NCBI taxonomy): Eukaryota > Metazoa > Annelida > Polychaeta > Phyllodocida > Polynoidae > Acholoe > Acholoe squamosa. The sequence continues at coordinate 28,624,483 of OX439041.1, read as the reverse complement.
CATTCCAAGCCGAACACTTTGGCAGATTCCTTAGGCTTCTGTGTTCTTTTAGTGAACGTCAGCCAAGGATATTCTCCAACTATATTCCCATATAGATATGAAGCAATCTCTATGAGTTCATCATATTTCATATGGGCTGAGAGTCCTACTATTTGAGAATCTCTCCATTGTTCCACGGCTGTTTTTCCGTCGCCTTCCTTTAACCAGCATACTAGATAGGGGAGAGCTTCCGCTTTACCCCATCCATTGCAGTTAAAGACATCCGCGCAGCCTTGATACTCCTCCTTCCAAGGGTTCTTGGCGTTAAAGGGGGTAGGTATCTTAGCTACTCTACGAGCCGGATTCGTGGATCCAGTAAGGGATAAACCCTTACTCCATTCCATAATTTCCGTATCGTCCAGACCTTGATTGTAGCAATCAACACTTAAGTTAGCAATCGCTGCATTAGAGTCATGCAGCGCTTGTAACCCTGGAGAAAGAGATACTCGGCGACTGAGTCTCTTTTTCCTTGGAGGATTCGTGCCATAAGTACTTCCAGGGCCTCCAGGCGGTGGTCCTCCTCCGCCCCCTGATCCTCCTGCTCCATATGGAGGCACCTGTAAAAAGGTGTATCCGCTGGTTTGAGGAGTTGGCCCAGGATTTTTGATGGATTGTGTATTTCCACCAAAGCTAAAGAAACCACTATTGAGATTAGTGTTTCCTCCTGTTCCATCTGACTGATTTCCATTATTGGAACCAGTCCCACCAGCAGAGGATCTGCTTCTGGAACGATCTCCTGGAGGTCCAGATCCTTGGTCACATCCGGATTGCCCTCCAGCTGGACTGGAATTCCCGGATGGTTGTCCGGTTGTTCCTCCGGACATGTTCCGGGTGCTACCTTTGGACGGATTCGCTCCTGTTTGGGATTGACTCCATCCATACTGGGCATACGGGCCATTTGGTCCCCCTAGAGGTGACTGTTGTGGCCATCCGCCGTCAAAGGTGGAGGTGTTTGCCGAGTGGCTTTGTTTAGTTCCACTCGCAGAGCCAGCCCCACCATTTCCCGTACCTAAACCAAGAGGCTTGAAGGTATTGTCCGTAAATCTAACCTGATGACTCTTTATTCCTTCATAACGAGGTACAGTTGTCTCTGTTACCCCGTCATCACCCCTCAAAGAGTTCATCCGGTTACTCGTCGTGTTTAGGGCAATTCCTGAAACAGTGAAGTCTGATTCAAGAGTGCCTACTGCACGACCAGTATCTTCTAGATACTTTGACATCTGGATAGCTTTAGCTTCCAGTTCGGAATAATCATCCATCATCTTTGTCTGTTTGGCAGCCAAATCTGTGGATTCACGTATCCATTGACCTTTGAGTTTTTCATGTTCATCGGTTTGTTTTTGATACGTTTTCCGAGCATCCGTGAAGGCTGATTCAATTTTCATCAGCTCTTCTTGGTACTTGCCATAGGCCGTTTGAGTTGAATTTAACTCTTGTTTAGTTCTATTCAACTCATCACACAAGGCTCTGTATTCCAGATCCACCATGTATAGTGCATCACGATACTGTTCGTGTTGGAGTTGAAAATCTTGTTTTTCTTTCTCCATCTGATCCAATAACAATTGTTGTTGGCGTCTACAACTTTGATCGTAATCAAGACGTTCTGATATCAACTGTTTGTTTTCAGTCAGAATCTTGTCTCGGGTTCCGGTCAGTGTAATAAGATCCTTCTGGATCTTCTCGTATTCAGCTCTCATGTCTTCAAGCTCGTCCATTTTGTTCCTTTCGAATCCACATTTCTGGTGTTTAATTCGAGAACTATATGGAGTTTCAAACATACCTGCACTAGGCTTTGGTACCTCAAATGGTAGTTTACCAAATTGAGCAGTACTTTTATGCATTGGTGCAGGTTTCGATGTAGGTGTGGAAATGTCAGGCCAGGGGAAGTAGCTCAGAGGAAGAGCAGCCGCTTCGAAGTTGGAGGGCCCCGGGTTCGAGTCCCGGTTTCTCCAAGAACATTTTCACCGACCTCTACAGTGGTGGAGAAACCGAGCATCCTAACACAATCACAGATTGAAGATATGTGTGCCTGCTCATGTCTTAACACAATCATGGATTGAGGACTCGGGAACTGGGCCGATATGATACAGATGACGCTTCGACCAGTCCGGTAATTGTACTGGTACATCCACTGGGAAGTCAGGAGTGCCCTAACACTGCTTGATAAAGCCTCAATTTCCAGGTAACTGGTTTGAGGGGGAATGCCGGGTGCTGGTGGATGGTGGTTGAAGCTGATGGGGAGGAGTGTAGGGGCAGTAATTCCCTGTACTCGGTGGCAGACCCCCAGGGGCGGGTCTCCGGGTAATCACTGCCCCCCTAGTGTGTATCATACTGATCCAGGTGTGGATGGAAGGTGGAAATGTCAGGCCAGGGGAAGTAGCTCAGAGGAAGAGCAGCCGCTTCGAAGTTGGAGGGCCCCGGGTTCGAGTCCCGGTTTCTCCAAGAACATTTTCACCGACCTCTACACATCTTTTCCATGCATATGATATCATACCTTTATTTTCGCCTATTTTCCACATCACTTAGGTTATGGGTAAATTACCAGATAATGGGAGCAAGAGGTGAATTCCCTTTAAGTGCAATTTACAATATTTGTAAATAAAGAAAAACTATCAATATTGCACAATATTTCACTAACTGGTGATAGCAAATGATTGTACTCAATGTTATTGGCCACACCTGAATATATTGCCTTGATTTAGATTTATTTTCTGAAGGATTTTACCTTTTATATATGTTCAGCCACTAAAGTCACTAAAGTGGTCAAATTAAAGCAGAATGAGAAACTACCTTGACAGAAATCTTGCACTAGCTGGTGCACTGCACTTCAAAGGTACCCATATGGTATTTGCCTTCCTTTTTATAGAAGAATTAAGCATGTTTTATCCAAATTATGTATGTGAATCTGACGAACGTAACATCACGCTCTATACCGACTTAGGGGATCGTCCAATGGGCACCGTCATTGCTGAAGCTGGTTCCCAGCTATTATCACTGATAACAGCTATCTGATGGGTACTACTGCCCCCCGAGAGGACTGCAGTGAATAGCTGGTGTTATTTTATTGGCTGATAATTAAACCAGCTAAGTCGGTATGGCATATTTTTCATATTTTGAAGTGGAATTTCAGAAATCTAATGGCATGATGTGGTAGGGGCCCCTACACACACACTATGACCTTATATATAATTTTATCATAATTCGCCCTATAGTAATATAAAAAAATACTCCCCTAGACAAAACAGCCTTAAAAGCCTCTTTGGACCCTATTTATTGAGGAAAAACAGTAAAATTCTCAGGATTAAGCATATCTGCTCTCATATGACTACTATATATGTGAAGGAACTGTGGATATATAGGGGTATATTTCCTCACCAGATGAACCCTTCACCCACCTGAGTCAGGTGGTTCCTTGCCACCACACCAGGTGGCACAGCGCCAGATTGGAACAAAGGGACAGGACATAGACTTTTGGTTATGAGATTTTTTTTCTCTTTATTGTTACTGACATTGGTCTGTTAAATGTTAATAAACCGCCCTTTTGTCAGTGACTTTGGGCAAAGTGTATACAACAGTAATGTTGTCCATCCCACCAGGGAAATATATAGGATACACCTCCATTTACTATTAAAAGACATCCAGAAATCATTTTATCTATTCAATTTAATTACTTTTTCATGAAAAACTGTAGTTTTAGAGGGGAAACTTCATTTTTTAAAATATTCATTAAATAATGAAAGAAAATTTAAAATTTCTTGAGAATAAAAGAGGATATAGAAAAGTTTGTCTATAAAATACTGTACAAGGTGCAAAATGGGTAATCATAGCGTAAAGTGAAAAAGATTTGAACAAGAATGACTTTTCTCTACGGAGCCCCTAAGAGGACATGCCAAAAATAATTATTTTCAGCAGAAAAAATATTCTTGCGGATACTGAACAATTCCTGCGGGTACAGAGACAATTCTTGCGGGTACTGAACAATTCCTGCGGGTACAGAGACAATTCTTGCGGGTACTGAAGAATTCTTGCGGGTACTGAACAATACCAAAAAGATTTTTTTCATGAAAAAAATATTCCTGCGGGTACTGGAAGATTCCTGCGGATACTGGATACTGAATTCTTGTAGGTGCTAGAATTATACTTGTGGGTGCTAGAATTATGCATTCACCTACCAAAAAGTCTTTTTTTCCTCCAATAAAATCTTTCTTGTACCCGCAAGAATTGTTCAGTGCCTGCAAGAATTGTTCAGTACCCGCAGGAATTGTTCAGTACCCACAAGAATTGTTCAGTATCCGCAAGAATTGTTCAGTACCCGCAAGAATATCCCAGTACCCGCAAGAATACCCCAGTACCCGCAAGAATACCCCAGTACCCGCAAGAATAATTTTTTAGAAAAATAATTATTTTTGGTATGTCCTATTAGGGGCTCCGTATTTCTCAGGGGACATTGATTTTTGTACGTATGGAGATGACTTTCACAAAAAGAAAATAAAACGTTATAGTTGGATCAGCCTAGATGAGTTATTAATGGGTATATACGGTTAAGGCTAACATCTCCCTTCAACTTGAAGTTCAAGCAATTTTTTGATTGATTGAGCCGTCCAAATACCTGTTGATGGGAAAGCCTGTGAGCCTACAATAATAGGAACTATTTCTCATGATACACCCTACCTGGGGATGTTTAGGTTGATCTAACAGGGATAATTGGTTGTGGTAAGTACTGTTGAACTGCTCATTGCAGCTGCATTAAGGACTCAGAACAGAAGAGCTGCTCATCATTAGTAAGATGAGATGAGATGAGGTAGCTAATCAGCATTGCCTAGTATGATAGTCGTGACCAATGGGATATGCCCAAGATGTTGTTTCAAATTGCCTCTTTGAATAAATGTTTTATTAGTTGTGTAATCTTCAAAGAAAAAGTAAATTATTCTATTTGGTTAGCATTTATGTACCTGCATGGCAGCATCTAAAACTAAATAGGGATACATAACTTCTCATTTTTAATAATTACATAACGCTGCACAGTTAAGTAGATATCATGTTTAAAATGGTTACCAAGCCAACATCAATAGAATGTCATTGTGTACAATATGGATGTGCGATGCAGGTTAGTTAAATGTGACAGTCCAAGGGAAAACCAGGCTTCTGGGTCCGGATATCAATTTTGCCATCTAAGTCTATCCTAAAAATAGAATGGCTTGGCTTTATAAAACTGTGCTTGATGTAAAAATCAAGTGAATGTCGTGGGTCTTGGGAAGTGGATGTTAATTTTACCCAACATTAATAAATATGTTTCTTGGGTGCCTAAGCTTCCAAAAATGTATGCCGGGAATTTTTCTTTTCATGTTGGTTACCATGGCAACCATTTTCCTTTTCAACACTCAAAATCAGCTAAAAAGCTCCCTAAAGTGTATAATACTGTGTCAAATGATAATACTAATCACCCCTTCCCCCTAATATCAAACCTATTGTGTGTACCTTACATATTGGTTTGTTGCTATGGACCTTGGTTGCTTAGCAACAACAGCCTTTAAAGGACAGTCCCATCTACATGTATAGCACATGAAAAACATAGACATAAACACCTATAAAAAGACCTGTAAATCTCCCAAATGATAGATTTGCCACTTCTATCAACTTGATGTCATTGTCACAGGCTCTGCAATTTCAAATAACCTGTTTCTAGTCCCCTTGGTTCCTTAGCATCAGCAGCTTTTGCAATGGTTTCACCAGTGACAAGTTCAATGCAATGCTGTTCTGCATCACTTATGATGAACATTCCAAGGGTTGACTATGGTTTAAAGATCGTATCCCAGCTAAAATTTTCTCATTTTTCAGTCATACCATGTTTATAAAGGGTAACCCTGCCTCAATGTATTCCCCAACTTTCAAAACAAAATTCAGTGTTTCTCAGCTTGAAAAATGCTTACTTAGACTCAGAATTTTTACTGTAGGTCGACAGTAAAACAACTGGATAACATAGCACTCAGTCAGTGTTTTGGTTTGTCATGGATGAGCGGTCAACTCTGTAGTATATAGGTTCCTTCGGTTACGTCTTTGGGGGAGAAGCGCTAACGTGGCGCCATTTTCGCTTGTAAAATATGAGCAATGAACTTTCGCCGGTACCAGGGACACACTTCCGATCATACCGTTTCTCCTCGAAAGGGTTCACGGGTTCCTTCATGGCTCATTAGTGGCACCTTGTGGCTAAGGGTTGCACTGCTTACCCATGGTATGAATGGGGATGTTATGACAGGGGGTAAGCTGGTGGAGCCCCCTTATGTTATACTATATCAGTACAAGCTTGCATTGTGGCCATGGATTTCCCGCCCTAGAGAAGAGATATCCTATATCCATGTTCCCCTATATACACACAAAGGGTGCTTTTACATCAAAATAGTATATGGCATGTAATAGGGAAACAGGTTGCTTGAGCCAAGCTGCCATTTTCCAGTTGGAAAGTTTAGCTGAAATTGCATCTTTAACAGGTACCCCAGCCCTTTCATGAAAATTTTGGGCCAAATTTTGATTGATGTTGCCAGCATAGTTTTGATGCCATTTTCTTTGCAATAGATGCATACTATGCAGTTCACTTTTGAATTATCTGTAAGTAAGTGTTAATTTTTGTGTGTTCTACATCCATTATAGAAATAAAAGTGAATATATTCATACAATTCATTTTATCAAACCAATATGGCTAGTTAACAAATAGGCAATATATGTTAACAATTTACCTAGCAATATTATATCAATTCCACAGTTTTTTTCCACAGCATTTGTATGCTGTCAGTCAAATTTTCCTAAAAGCCCATGACTGGCTACCAACATAATTTTGCCCAGGAACATTCATTCTTATTATCTATTAGATGCATTTTTGACTTTATCTATTGTTTGACTAACAATATAATTGAAAGATGGGTGGTATTTGACAATTTCCATCTGGGGAGTGAAATTCACAATGTTTAGTATAGATATAAAGAGTGTTCAGGTAGTGATCAAGTATTACTAAGAATTCTACAGTCTAGAAGACATGTCAACAGAAGTGGGGTCCAAGGGCATTTCATTCTAAAATTCAGGGGACTATCCCTCTTTATCTATATGAGGGTGTAGAATTCAATGGAAGAGTCGATTTTGAAATTTTCTCGTTTCTGTTGCCATGGCAACCATCTCCCTTAGATACAAAAGAAAGTGGGTCTGTTCACTTCTTGATGCTTTGTCAGTTTCTACTCTCACTAGGAAAAGTGGTTGCCATGGCAACAGGAACTAAACATTTTGAAAATTGATCTCTTCCATTGAATTCTACATCCTAAAATTGATAAAGAGGATTAATCTTCTAAATTTAAGAATGAAATGCCTCTGGACCAAGGATATTCTTGATATCAGTCTCAACTATTATGTTGAATCTAAGATGACTATCAGGAACAGTCAATGATTAGAGATGGCTGCCTCCTTGCATGAATACACATATATATCCTTGTCAGAAAAGTACAAGACCCCATTCTCATGGATATTTTTAGTGTCTTTAGTTACTAACTAAGGGCAGCATGTTAATCCCATTCTACTGCCCTAGAGCACATAACTGGAAGTCATGGCCCAAAAAGCAGGTAAGGCATTAACATGTTCACTGCCAAGAAAGTAGACCAACTATTACAAAACCAAACAACTAAATGGGCTATAATAGGGTTACTTACATTACCAACTAGTTGCATTCAAAGTCTTGAATATTTGAAGGTGAAAGGGTAGTGGGCTTTTTTGTGTTTAGTATAAAGCCACTGAGAGATTTTTTGGGAGGGGGTATTTTGAAGGCAGTGATCCTCATCTCAAATACCAACTGGAGGAGGGATTTAGGAACCATCTTGGATAATTCTTGAAAAGCCAGTCCCATATCTGTTCTCAATTATTGGGGTATTCTCAGCCAGTAATTTTGGCCAGTCTGAGGGCCTGGCCAGTCAGGCTGCACAGCAGCCCTGGCCAGGTCCGAGAGCTGGGCCTAATTCCAGGACAATGCACTACAGAGCAAGCCCAATTTCGGTTCTACCTTAGGTCAACATCCCCTAGTAAAACATCAGCATCACATAGCAAAGTGAACTAACCTTTATTCCTTTTAATCCAGTCAACACATTAAAAAATATTGAAAATTCATGCATGCCATCATCCTTTTGTTGTTACCAGAAGTAGAAGTGCCAGTGACATCATATATTGTGTTGTGCAGCAACCATGCCATATTGCATAGTAACCATGTGAAATTTCATAGCAACTGTGTAGGGCATTTTCCTCAGGGCATTATGAATGGATTAAGCCCCGGTTGCCTTGTTTCCCTTAACCCTGAGTTCTATGGAATCAAACTGTCCTATAGAAGGGGCCAATGTCTCTGGCTGTGGAAAATTATAGCAAATGGTAGTTTCTATATGATTTGATTGTTTTTGCTACATATAGGGCACTGGGGTAACCATTAGAACCAGCTTGAATGAAAACTTATGTAGAAACATGCTGAATAACTTTGTATTGATATTGTTGTTAAGGAAATCCCTTAAATAGTGGCCTCCCTAGCCCATTAAAAGGGTCTATTTCTCCTCTTTCCTATCTCCTCGGATGTGTGTGGTGCACATATGCGCGGGCACTGACACATTCTTCTGTGAAATAGTAATGTAGTTCTGGCCATGAATATGACCTTAGTTGTCGAAATGGCATTAAACATCTATTACTCACTCACTCCTTTAAATAGCTGTTGTTGCTAAGCAACCAGGTGCCTAGATAGCAAATGGTAGTTGCTATATGACTTTGCTTTGTTTCTGATAGATCTAGGGCATTGGGGTAACTGATAGAGCATACAGACGGAAAAGACGATGACAGCGGGTCTGTTCTAACCCGAAGAGATATCTTGGATATCAATCGTACCACACTACCGAAGACCGCTGTTTACTTAAAGCGAGGCGACAGTGTAGGGGTGATGAGTTTGGTAGAACACGTGGCTGAAGCCGAGTTTGGGAAACCATTAAAACCTGTTAGTAAGCATCCTCTGGATGAAGAATTTGAGAAACTGATAAATAAATCAGATTTAGAGGATACGGAGGATAAAAGGCAACTAGGGGAACTCCTCCAAAGGTATGAGAATGCCTTCGGTACGGATGGAGGACCCCTAGGTAGAGCCGACAAGCTGTTACACACCATTGATGTGGGTGAGGAGAAACCTTTTAAAATCCAATGCCGTAGACTTCCTCTGAAGAAGAAGTTAATATGCGAACAGGAAATACAAAAACAGCTGGAATTGGGGGTAATCCTGCCAAGCACAAGCCCTTGGTCTGGCCCTTTATGTATGACCACAAAGAAAGATGGTACTATCCGTTTCTGTGTCGATTACCGTAAACTAAACAGAATGACAAAGAAGAACTCGTATCCTTTACCAAGGATAGACGAGACTTTGGATAGCTTGAGTGGGAACCAATAGTTCTGTACCCTGGATCTACAATCTGGGTATTGGCAAATACCAATGCACCCAAAGGACATAGAGAAAACCGCATTCTCTAGTCACTTGGGGTTGTTCTAGTATATTGTCTTGCCTTTCGGGTTGTGTAACTCACCAGCTACTTCGAGGCTATGATGGAATAGCTGCTCAGTGACTTGTTGTAGAAACGATGTTTGGTTTATTTGGATGATGTTGTCGTATTCGGCAAGTCATTCAAAGAATGCCAGGCTAATCTACAATTGCCCAGTGGGCACACAATGTTGCATCAACATTGACAACTAGTTGATGTTATGTTGATGGTGTTGATCAACCTGTTTTCAACACTTTTTCAATATTTGTATTTCAACGTTGTCAACCATCACCATTTCAACATCCAGTCAACAGTTGACATATCAATGTTGAAATATTGTTGTCAACTCAACGTTGATTCAACATTGATTTGTCAATGTTGAATCAACAATATTGATTTCAATGTTGATACAATGTTGATTCAACATTGATATGTCAACCAAACAACTGTCAACATTGTTTCAACATTGTTGCAACAATGTTGAGTCAACATAGGAACACAAACATTGAATCAGCGCTGATGGTTAGATGTTGAATCACAGTTGATTTTGAGTATGTTGTTTCAACTTTCAATTTCAACTCTATTTCAACCCTAAATCAATGTTGATATGCAAACATTGCAAACGTTGTTTCAACGCTGAATCAACATTGATGTGCCCAGTGGGTGGTCTTGGATAGGATTCTAGCAAATGGCCTTAAGCTGAAGCCTAAGAAGTGAAATTTGTTTAAAAAGACAATAACATACTTAGGAAGAATAATTACCCTGGATGAGGTAAGTGCGGACCCGGAGAAGCTGGTAGCTGTAGAGAATTGGGAGAGGCCTATGTGTGCTAGACAAATTGCTGAGGTACTTCGAACCACTCAAGCGATTAAAGCTTGTAACACCTTGGGAGGGTCCGTTTAAGTTTATAAGCATTGTCTCCATGAGTCCATGGTAATTATGAAAGATCGCTACACGGGTAGAGAATGGAAAACCAATATAGGGAAGCTCAGACCCTGGAAGGGACGCGAAACAGCAGAGAGGGGGAGAGGGGCTACGGATACCGACCCCCAGAGCCGATCCAGAAGAGGCCTTAGGTTATAGTACCTGAGAAACGCCCTAGGAAGCATCCGAGGACCAAAGAAGCTTCTGAAAAGAAGAAGACAGATCGAAAACAGCCAAATCGTAAGAAATGGAAAAATGTCTCACTGGGTGAAGGTGTTACATATGGGAAAGGTCCTGCTGTGGTTAAGCAAGACCCGGAAAAGGCTGTGGGTAATACCGGGAAGAATAAAATGCTGACCGAGGGCGTCAGATGCAGTCCTAGGTTAAGGGCTGCTGTAACCTAACCCAGTACACAACAAGCATCTGTGTGTTGTTCGCTTTAAGCGAACAATATATGTTGTAGCGGATCGGGGGCCAAAATTATGTTCCCTTGATGGAGTATCCCGTGAGTGGTGGTCGGATAACCCGGTACATTCGCTATCACCAAGCTCCAGAATATACCATCAAGGTAGTAATATACGAATAGTATACCAAGCCGAGCCCCTAGGTCACCAGATAGCTCGCAGCGGGATCTCACTAGGCGAGAGCTTTGACGCCATATTGGTTTGACCCAGTTATAACTAGGGTGGAATTGTTGTGCACCGACGCCATTCCTTTCTGCTCTGGTTGTTCCTACTTCCCCATGCGGCAAGTAGGGGCTTCGAAAACTTCTTTTAGTTGGACAAATCCTTTGGGAGGAGTCAAACTTTACTGTCGCCAATTTTAAATTGGAAGGCGTTGGATGAAGACGAGGCTCCAGTAGTCGAGTCTTGGGTGGAGGAAACAATGGAGACCTCCGATGCTGGCCTCGGACACGAGCCAGAAGTGGAAGTAGCTGCTAACTGCCTTGCTGCATTGTCTACAGCCAAGGCAGATAGGCTCCGTATGCCTCCTCCACCACCTTCGGGCCCAGTGGCGTCTGCGTCAGGTTCTACAGATCCGACCGACTCGACGTCAGAAGTTTTAGATATCCTGAGTATCGCGTTGTATCCCCCAGGATATAAGACCAAGACCGAATGCCTCGCCCATCTCGATGAGAAAGAAGGCGTCGTCTACACCAGCTGGGAACCTACATCCCAATGCATCCCTCGATGTTGGGGCATGGACCAGAGGCTAAGGTCCCCGGGCAACAAGGGGAAATACCCAAGTACTTCATGACACTAGTCATTGACTCATGTTCCGACGAGCCGGCAAATAAAATGCTGTGGAACTATCAATGTCTCGCTGGAGCCAGGATGCTTAAAGAGGAACTCGCTCAGGCTGTTTTAGTAGTGACTGCGTGGTTCTCTTGGAGAACCCGGAAGTGGAGAGGCGACGACAGGAGGGAGAAGGAGAAACAGGCTCATTTGAAGGAAGCTACCCGGGCGCAAACCCCAGCCGCAGCTCAAAAACGAACCCGTTCGGATCGTTCCGAAAGCCCCGCGGGGGTCTAAGGAGCAATCCAGACCAGCCAACCCGGGTGGTTGGCACCGCTTCCTGGGCCACAGCACTGGACACAGTGCATGGTGGGCTGGTGAAGAAACGGCAGATGACCAGCGCAGGCATACAAAGAGTACATGGCGAAGTTTCCTTCTATGGGACCTGCAGGACCCGAGTTTCAAGTCATGAGCTCAACAGGTAGGGTGAGACCTGAGTTCACTAAAGCTTGGGGAAGGGACTGTGGCGGATGCGAGTCCACCCGACCATTCGCAGGCTATGGTCGTGGACGAGGGGGTGCTACGGTTGAGGGTTCTGCCGTCCCTAGTGCAGGTGCACGGCCTGTTGCTTTAACCCTAGGTGTGGAGGTGACAACGTCGTCCTCAACTACTGTCCAGGTACCATCCGGCACTCCATCTGGTGGCAAACACCCTAGCTGGAATTAAAGATCCAGAAAAGTTTGTCGACCATCGGGACGAACTCACTTGTAAGATTCAGAATGAACTTATGAGCGAATGGCAGGCACTTCACTGCAAGAAGTCTATCGACTACTGGCAGGATGTGACTGAGGCTATGTTCAACCTCATGTACGAGATGCAGAAACGTGAGGAAGATCGGATAAAGCAACAGGAGATGAAACGGATTGAAGAGGCGTACAAAGCCTGTGTTGAGAAATGGAAGGAAGCCGAGAAGCTTAAGGAGTTCCACGCTGCTGAGAACTTAAAATACTTAACCAGGTATAAGGGGGCGGACCTTAAGTTCTTCCTCTGCTTTGGTAAGCATCTGGATGACTGGGATGGCAAACTGTCGTCCCTGGTTGTCCCCTCGGATGCTGACGCTGGATCAGTAGGGGGTAGTTCGTCTGAGGGCGCCAGTGATTTGAGTTCGCGTCTGTTAGAAGTGGACCCAAACACTGGGAACCTCAAGCTTCTCGAGGTTGAGAATGATGGCAGCTTAGCTCCAAACCAGGAGTTGGCTGAGAAGATGGACACTGACAGTTAGTCTACCAACTTGTAAGTGTCCATCTGTGGTTGTTTTTATATGTACCTGAGGGTAAAGGCATTTGTTATATGCCAGAGATTACTCTTGTGTGACCACCCGAGTCAGGGGACATCACAACAGCAACGTGGCTTGACATCACATCAATGTCGCCGGATGAAGCTGCAGAAACCAGTCATTCTAGCTTCGCCAGAAGTCTAGTATCATTGTATGGGTGGTCTAAAGCGTTAAATCCACTAGGACACACGGCTCATGCGTCAGCGATGCATCTGTTTTGGGAGCAATCGCATGCGTCTCAGTCGTGCGTCTGGTCGTGCCTCTTCAGAAAAAACTCACCTTGAATCGCTTCCACTGGCCATGAGTGTGCGTCTGTAGCAGACGCGTGAAAGATGCACGCCTGAAACTACTTCCACTACGCATGCGTCTGTCTGTGCGTGTGGTCATGTGGCCTCTGTTTGGGTCTTTCTTGGAGAGGAAAGTCGGTGGTGTTTGGAAATCTTTGCTACTGAAAACATCATGTCACACAAAAAAAAACAGGTTGAGATTCAGGCACAGGCGCAGTCTATAGAAGAGAAACGTCTGCAGAATCTGAGGAACCTGGCAGCCTATGTTATCATGGATGATGACTTGGATGACAACAAGGTGCAGAGGTCACACACATATTGGATGCACCCATATCTGCCTTCAAGGAAGGAGGAAAGGATGCAAAGATTCCTTGCCAGGCTGGAAGAGGATTTTCTGAGGGTGAGAATTTTTTATGCTGTTTTTTACCAGTACATTTATTGTCATCCCCATGTCACAGGTCAATGTCGACATAAGGCCTAGTCTCATGCCTCTGTTATTTTTTATTTTTATGGAATTAAAACATATCAATAAAAAGAATTGGTCATGTCCTCAAATACAATTTCAGATGCACACTCATGAGATGGAGTCTATATGGACCCCTATGTAAAAAGTGTCATCTCTTTAAAAACCATAAACCTAAAAATTAAAAAAAAAACATTTTCCTACACTACACGCATGTCACCAGAGGTGTACAAGGACCTGCTAGAGATGGTGTGACCATACATCACATACCAGGACACATCTTTCCATGATGCAGTCACAGCTGAGGAGAGACTGAGCATGACTATCAGGTATCTGACACAAGGTAAGAAGTTTGAGTCTGTACAGATACAAAAGGGTGAAATGTTTCCTTCTCGTTGATCTTAAGTTCAGAAGTAGATGAATACAATTTTTTTTGATTTATGGCCAAAAAGTGTTAGTCGCTTTATATTGAAATAATTTGATTAACTTCACACAATATTTCAGTCAATTATTTTTAATTATGTGTTTTTCCTCTCCAGGAGACAGTGTTATGACTCTTCACCAGGGTTACCTTGTAGGTGAGCCGACGGTGCTACCCATAGTGAGAGACACTTGCAAAGCCATCTTCAGGGCCCTGCATGAAACCTACTTGAAGGTATGTGTCATTAGACTATGTTGATGTTACCCCCCCCAAAAAAGAAAAAGTACATCTCTGCTAAAAAATGTAATAAAAGGAATCACTTTAATACTGTCTGTGACATGGTAATAGACTTTTCATATCATATAAAACTAATCAATAAAAAAAATTCCTGAAGTCTGAGTGTGGAAGAAAAAGAAATACCCATCTGGAGAAGCACAAGTCTAAGCCTGCTTATATCTGACTGTGATTTTTTTTTATGTTTCAGCCGCCTACCATGAGGGATGAGTGGTTAGCCATAGCCAAAAGGTACCATGACAAGTGGAACATGCCACATGTTCTGGGTTCTTTGGATGGGAAGCACATCTGGATTAAAAAGCCAAAGAAGTCTGGTTCGAACTATACAATTACAAAGGATATTACAGCATAATTCTGTTTGCCTTAGTTGATGCAGACTATAAGTTCACATATGTGGATGTCGGAGCGGAAGGTGAAGCATCAGATAGCACTATCTGGAAGTACTCCAGTTTTGCTCAGGATATCAATGCCCCAGGTAACCCCCTTAATGTGCCAGAACCCTCAATATTTCCAGGCTTCAACGGGGACTTGTGCTATCATTTTCTTGATGATGACGCATTCGAGATGAGTGAGAGACTAATGAAGCCATATCCCTCCACCAAACTCACCCCCCAGCAGAGGATATTCAACTACCGCCTCAGCAGGTCTAGACGGTGTGTGGAGAGCGCCTTTGGGATCCTGGCCACTCGTTTCAGGATTTTCCTCTGAGAAATAGAAATGGCTCCAGAAAATGTGGACGTTATAGTACTGGCATGTGTGGCTCTGCATAATTACCTTAGAACGGTGGCCCCAGGAGCATACCTTCCAAAGGAAGCTTGCGACTGGGAGGGGAAAGACTACAAACAGCACAAAGGTCTGTGGCGTGCAGAGAAGGTCCTCCCAGGCGGAAAGCCTACTTCTGTACGGAACCGATCAGACAGGGTCAAGATAATGAGGAACAATCTCGCGGGATGGTGTCTGACCAAGGAGGGAGAACTTCCCAAACAGTGGGATGTTGTGATGCAACATGACTTCTACTTTGAGCTCTAAGTGTGGACCCCTGAGTTGATGTGTGTGTGTGTATGCATAGAATAAATTATTTATGTTTTACTTCAGTACCCGTATGTGTTTAAATGCAGAGTCATGAGATCGTGATCCTTAAAAGAAAGTCTTTCAAAAAAGGGCACCTGTATTCGGGAAGCCCTATATGTCATACATGTACACTTTTAGTTTGTAGAAGCTGATTGTACTTTCATTTAATATATAGACGCTCACCTTTATAAGTTAAGTCCAAGAGCGTCGAGAGAACAAAAAAAACTCATGAGTTTGAATCATGCATCGTTCATCTAAAACAAAAGGTTCTTGAGCACCAACTGTAAAAACTTGGATAAATACTTGTTATAGTAACATAAGACATGAACATGTAATTTTCCATATTAAGCACCGTGCAAGGTTTTCTTGCAGAAATATAAAAATAAACACAAAGTTCTTTTCCTTTTTCATACAAAATGTTCAAACAAATTTGTCTTGTCTTGTGTGATTTGACACCTTCCGTCTTTTCTGCATAATCATCGTGAATGACAAACATGAATCAAGTTTACTTAGAAGGCCATTCCCCATCTAATGCGTCATACGCCATGTTAGTGCCATGATGCATGAACTTCCTTTGGAGTTTCGGTGACATCTGCTCTACCTGTCTGACCAAAGAGTCGGCCCACAGTTGGGCATCTGATGAAACAGGGCCTGAGGTAAGAGGCTGAGTAGTGGGCTTCTACCATTTTTTCAAGGTTTTCTGAGTTTTCCCCATCATCCTCAACACTGGGTCGTTCTTGGCCTTCTTGGCGTTCTTTTTGTCCAGCTCAGCCTCATGGACCCAATGATGCTCAGGTCCTTGCTTGATGTACCAATTTGCAGACTGGATTTCCACACCATAGTCAGTAGACCTGTCCTTCATGGAAGACTCACCCCCATGCATGGAGGTCTCCTTTCCTGTGTATGGTTGGTAGAGAGAAGCTCTCTTAGAGGAGCCATCCTAAAATAATGCAGGGCAGATTTAACTTCTGCTTTGCTGAACAGCCTTTTGTACCTATCCAAGGCTGGCCCTTACCTTTTCTTGAGGTCTGATGCAGCCCTTTGCCTGTACCTTTTTCAGGGTCTTTGGAGGTAGAAGCTGCAGGTGCTGTGTCCTTGCAGCTGGATGAGTGTCCCGACCTAGCAGGCTGACTCTGTTTCTTCTGTGGATTGCGTGGTGGACTCAGACGCTTAGATCAGTGTGCTGCAGCCTGCGTCCCAATGTGTTGGTTTCTGCTATAATGTTTTTTACTAGACTGGAACACAGGACTACCCTCACCCTCACCCTCATCGTCTTCCTCATCCTTACCCTCACCCTCACCGTCTCCTTCACCCTCATCCTCATCTTGATTCAACTCTTGAGCTAGTTGTTCTTGTTCCTGCTTCACCTTCCGGCGCTTAGGTTTGAATGGTATCTGAGACCTCCAAGTTCTCGTCAGTCTGAAATA
Organism: Acholoe squamosa; assembly: GCA_949317995.1. Taxonomy (NCBI): domain Eukaryota; kingdom Metazoa; phylum Annelida; class Polychaeta; order Phyllodocida; family Polynoidae; genus Acholoe; species Acholoe squamosa. Next base: position 28,607,450 of record OX439041.1, on the reverse strand, counting down.
AAAAAAGGAAATTTATGCACTCTCTGTCTTATATTTTTACCATGACATCTTAACCCGTCATGAGCGTGACAGAAAAAAACCTCTATAATCAGAAATCATGACTAACAACAAGGGATCTCTTTGGTTTCACAAAAAATGTAGACTTCATATTTTTTTAAGGTTTTATATATAAGAACTTGATTGAGATTTTTTGGGGAAAATAGACTTACACAGAAGGGGGCACAAGTTAAAGACTCATCTAAAAGTTATAAACAAAAGCACACTCTTACCTCTAAATCGATAGGCTGGGAAGCTGTTCCCTTTGACTTAAGGGTAGATGTGAAGGTGGCCTTCCCGGGGCTGCATCCAGAGTATGTGTTGAAGGTTTCGTTCTGGTTCAAGTAAGTTCTTAAGAACCCGACCAACCTGCATATTTCCTTCTGTCGAGGGGTTTTACCAACAGCAGCTGAACCACTTTTAGCAGTTTTCAGTATCTTGGAGTACATGTTTCAGAGACTCCTCATCCTTATTTCGATTTTCTTTGCTGGAAAAGGAACAAGCAATATCTTGCAGCAAGATGTTTGTTTAAAATGAACAAATGTTTTAATTTTTTTATTATTTCATAGACTCGTTATGAAACTGTCAACTAAATACTTAAGGTCAGGTTTTTATTGTATAGCCTATGTTAAGTATTGAATAACAAAAAACATATAGGGAACAGGGATTAAAGGAACAATAAAATAATTACTCACATGGAACCTTAAGAATAACTGCCATTTTTGCGTAGATCAAATCCTTCACAGATGCCACCCGATAGCCATTAGCCCTCATATCATAGAGAGCTCTCTCCTGTTGCCAGAGCCTGCATAGAGTCTCCTCACAGGTAGGGTCTTCTGTCCACCAAGTTTCCATATCCTTGTCTTCGAATCTCAAGTCAAATTTGGATGGAGTCATTTTCATCATAGTCGATTGGAGGTTGGCAAGGTCCTCTGCGTCTTGGTCTACCTCTTCGCCGTCTTCGTCTTCTTTCTGTTGGTCCTTGTCTAGAACTTGATGTTTTGTGTAATCACCATGACCTTTGAAGAGAAAGAAAAGAAAAGAAATTCAATGAAACACACTTGTTTACAAAAGAAATAATTTACAGGACCATGACTTCAAAGGAAAGCTCGAACATAAAAGTAAACCGACTTTTCACAAAGGTTCTTTAACATGTAGGCATTTGGTACATTTTTAGTTGGTGTTAGGGGAAGTAAAGGTGAAATGACAATATTTAATTTTTTTATAATAGACCTTTGCTTAACCTTTTCTTAAAAGCCAAAACAAATAACTTCCAGGTAGGTTGGGATACAACACATTTATATTCTGCATGATGTCTTTCATGGATGGCTACTGACATCAACATTAGGGTCCAGACTCAAACTTATAACTCACCTTCCATAGTACCTTGAGATTGGTTCAAGACATCTTCCATTTCTCCTTGGTTGGATTGTCCTCGCTGTCAACATCAAGCTCATCCTCCTTGGACTTAGCTGCCTTCTTGCGGGAACGTTTTGATTTAGGCATCTTAGGCAGAAGGGACTGCGACTGAGTATCTGACTCACCCTCTCCTGACTCTTTTGGCAGTCGTTGAAACTGCAGGGATTTACTAGACTTATGACGTTTAGTTTCTTCTCCGTGTACAAGAATGTCTTCTATCTGGGCCTTCAGGTAGGGGGATATGCACACGTTACCTCGACCAGTCACAGTCTTATGACACTGGGGAGTACCAGGAACGCTGTTGCTGTCCTCTTGTACAGAAGCAGAAGGTGGAGTCGACTTCTTTGGCCTACCCCTCTTCGTGGGAGGAGGGAGACCCACCCTAGCTTTTGATTTGCCAACCTTCTTAAACCGCAGGGAACTTCTAGTATGCACAGCAGCCACCTTCCTTGCCTTTGAGGGAGTGCTAGAAGAACCAACCTTCTTCTTTCCTGCCTTCTTTGTGTCTTGGAGAGGCAGGCTGTCTGGGATTCTATCGATTTCTTTCTCTTTGAAGGCACGTTTGGTCTGACGGGAAGCCATTTTGGTTTTCTGTTGGTACGGACAGACTGGGTCACATGATATGTTCACTACAGTGGCGCCGATGTGTGTGAAAGAGAGGAACTAGAAGTTGTGTTTCTCTCACACTAGATGGAGCCCCCTTCGGCAGACGCATAGGCAGAAGCATGGAAATATCTAATTGTTTTTGATATCTAAAAACAGAGTTGCATCTGTATGCGTCTGACTTTCATAAGTGTGTTGACACACGCATGACAAAAATCTGCTTCCACTCATGCATCTGCCGTGCATCTGTAGACGCATGGAGGATGCATGGGAGATGCATGGACAGTAGATCCAGACTCCACCCTATGCGTCTGTCCTTTTCTCCAATAATCTGACGCATGAGACTGCCTCCACTGGCTTGTGCGTCGAGCTCATGCTTCCATTTTCAGATGCACGCATGGCCTATGCGTCGTAGTGGATTTACCGCTTTACTATTCTGGTAGGACACCTTCAATTTCTTAATTATTGTTTATATAAATACATGTGATATTCATACTAAATATCTATTCTTTATGATATACAAACTGACTACTAATCGTGTTAATAAGGGTAATATCTAAAAGATATTATAAACCACCAAATGTGGCACTATCTGCGAAAAGGGGGCTTAGTGCAGAGGGTGCTAAGACCCCTTTTCCCAGTTCATGTCACAAATGTGTTCTTAAATGTTAATGGGCAACTCAATTGTATGAGTTCACGCCCGGGTATATATGAATATAAAATACAAAATGAAAAAAAATTGTAAAACTTTGTAAATTTTTTTTTTATTTTTTGGGTCAATATGATATGGCAACAGTTTTAATTCTGTAAGTTAGCACTCTCGGATATATGTATAGTTATTGTACAAGGTTGATGGTAAATATTAATAGCAGTATAACTCTATAATAATAGGTCGATGATACATAAGGTATCACTTTCTATCTGGTTGTACTTACATACTTATATACTTCGGGTTATATGTAACGATGCCTATTAATGTACGTAATATTTATAATGCCCCTTCTATTGTTATATTAGTCATTTACCTACTATACCATAGACTTACCTGTGTTAATACTAGTCACTATATGTAATATGAAGGTTTAATAGTGTACCATTGTAACACTCACCCTAGGTAAAGTCTAGGGGGGTGGTGTAGGAGTCGGTATTGTTGTATATATAGTGCGGATCACCCGAGAGACATGTACAAGGGGGGCAGCACCACGCATTGCGTCCAGCTCCTACTAATTAGCCGGGGGATCGGCAGAAGGGGGCTGGACCTCGTCCAGTCCATACTAAAAACTACAAAACTAGGTATAATCCCTTTCCAGCATGCTGACATCAGGGAGTTCCAGTCCTGATCTCGCAAAACCTCTACCTGGCATGTTGTGCGGTTTGGAAGCAAGGTACCCACTTAAACATCACAAAGACACAACATAACCAAAGCAACGTTCATTTAATATCTAACCATCAATGCTGACTCAACATTTTTATTTCTATGTTAATTCAATGTTGTTTCAACGTTGAATCAACGTTGATAGTTGTCAGGTGATTCCTGGTTGACATATCAACATTGAAATGGATATTGTTGATTGACAAATCAATGTTGAATAAACGTTGTTCTAACACTCACGGCAGTGACACGCCTATAGACGTAATGGACTAAGTGCAGTGACTTGGTCACAGCACCAAGCACACTGTAGATTGTTTTGTGACGTGTTTCTTGGAGGCCGTTTTACCGCGTTTATTATACCATCCGTATATTAAATGCGGAGTCCGCCTTTAATAAAACCGTTTCTGCTTGTATTTTCTTGACAAAAATAAAAAAACATGGACCTCCGCGTTCAAACCCGGAGGTCCGTGTTAGAACGCGGACTTTTTACCGTTTCAGCTCAGAACACGGACCCTCTGCCCCTCCACTTTAAGTCCATCTTCTGTCCCTTCAACGTGGAGGGGTAGGGGACCACTAGGTGTTCAAACACGGACCATTTTTAGGGTATTTTTTACTTAATTTTAGGTCCGCCTTTCATTTTACCCCTCCTCCTTGACATTAAACTGAATGACCTTGACCCTTGACCCCTCCCCGATGCCATTTTCGATTGCAAGTCAAGATGGGGAGATACTATGTCTTAGCTGTGAAGAGGGAATATTACCCCAGGCTTGACCCTCTTTCTTTCTACACCCTCAAGAAGTTCCAGCAGCGGTACAGGCTGACCAAGGACGTTGCAAGACAGCTGATAAAGAACTACGTGGCCTACCTGCCCCGTAAAAGGCGAGTCCTGAGAGGGATGCATGCTGTCCCCCACCGTATCAGAGTGAGTACCTTTTTGATATACAGTACAGAGTCCCCAAGGGCATGAACTTCTCATAATGTGTCTAATTGAATTGCTTGTCACAAGTCTCTCATCACGGTGTCCATTCCCATTTAAACATATACCTTTCTCTCCTTCCTTACATGTCATCTCTTATTTTCTTTTTTTTCTAGTTCTGTATTGCTGTCCGCTTTTTTGCCACGGGGGCAAACTACTCGACGAGATAGGTGATTGTCACGGCCTTTCCAGGTCTACGGTTTGTCGGTCAGTACAAGAGATCAGTCAGTACTTTCATGACCGGCTGGAAGACTACATGGTGTGGCCAGACTCTCTTCTAGACAAGACTAACAAGGCCGTCATGTTGTATCGGGAGAAGAGAAAGCCCGGTGTCTTTGGATTAGTCGATGGCATTGCATGCCCGAAGGGCGTTGTAGTGGATGAGAATCAGTACTTTTGTTACAAAGGTTACTATTCAATAAACACTATGGTAAGATATTATTTTTCTCTTCTGTTCTAAATAACTTATGTTCATAGAAATCCTTCAACCTAAAAAAAGACATATAACTCTAAATGGAAAAGTGAATAGCTATAAGGTACTTTCCTTGTTAAAATTTGCCTCTATGAGCAATAGAACAATGTAAAAAATGAACTACTTTTTGTAATTCTACAGATCATCTGCGATTGGGATTGCGTGATTTTCCATGTCAACGCGAGCAACCCTGGCTCGTGTAATGACGTGTATGTTATTTATTTAGAACCCTTTTTTTCTAACTATCATATGATAATTAGAACATCCCTGCATTTTTTCAAATGATCAAATGATACTGACAAAAAAAACAGGGATGCCACTGAACCTACCCCGTAATTTCTTTTTTTCTCCTAATTTTCTGTTTATGAAATACCTACATCCAAGAGGACATGAAAATCGGAATTTCTAAACAAGTTGGGAAACATGGAATAAATTTTAGTTACCTCCTGCTGGAATCATAACCTTGGACTGCGTACCAGATATGGTCCCCCCATCCGTCAACAATTCTGAAGACGTATGGTAGTTGCCACCCTCCTCTTCTGTTAAAAGAAAGAAAACAGAGAATGATTTTCTTTGTCACCTTTCAATTTTACCCTCCCTGTTAGCACATGACAACAAAAAGACTTGAATAAAGTGTTAGGATTACCATACAGCTGGTTTCGAAAGGGTAGTTAAGTTTCCATGATCCGTACCTGCATTAGTGTATGGATGGGTGAGGAATGCCCCAACACTTGAATCTTGAACATGAATCGCAGCTTCCACGGGGGTAGTCTCTTCTCTGCCCTCTGTGTCCATAGAGGTAGCTTCCGGAGCCTCGTAGTCTGTGCCACGCTCAACCACTGCTGGAGCTGGAACAAAATATTTTTCTTCTGATCATTTCTCTCTTTAAGGTAATATAATCTGGATGAGGATGTGGTTTAAGGCTAGGATATGTTTAGGTTTAATATGTATACACATTTATTTAGGCATAGACCAGAGTCAAGGTAACTTATTTTTCTTTTTGCATCTCATTGCCTGCTGATACTATAGTTTGCATGTCATTAACTATTGAAAGTAAAAAAGATACTTTTCTCACCTCGAATTAAGTTATGATTAAAAGAGTACGAGACAGCTTGATTTAACTTTTCGACTGTTCCTATCACCTGCTGAAGTATGGTATCTGCAGTTTCAGCTGTCTTGAGTCCTGTCGCGCACCTCTGTTGTAGGTGATCTACTTCTATGAGCAATGTACTGAAGGTTTTAGACAAAGTTTAGTCTGAGCCTGGGTTAGTTTTTCTGTGTTTTCGATCATGATTTCACCTAGCTTTTCCATTGCCTTCACCATTTGCACTTGTTTGGTAACTATCTTATTTGTCAGGTCTGAGTGTATACCTGCCAGCATTTCACTGTCCTCTTGTTGCTCTTTCAGTTGTTGGGCTAGGAACTTGGTCTGCATGTTCAGCATAGTATCTGCTTGGGTTCTCAGATTGGAAGCCGTTTGATGAGAATGTTCACGTAGGGCTGAAGTTATACCCGTATTGACCCCTTTAAGCGACTTAACCATGATGTTTGCAGTTTCACAGGCATTTTGTGCAACCTCATCCTGGTGTTTCAGGAGAGACTCACAAATTTTCTCTTGCTGCTCTGTTATATGCTTGGTACTTTCTTCTATTATAGCACGCTTAACGGATTCAATTTCACCTCTCGTACATCCTTGAACTGCTGTATTGTCATAAGGAGAATTTCTACCTAAAGAGGGAAGAGAAGCATTAGGGCTAGTTTGAAACAGTTTCCTCCTTTTTTCGTCAGACTTTGCCTCCTCCACAAATGACGTGTCTGCTTTCCTTTTGCTGGTAGACAAGTTATTGTTTCTAGCCTTCCCATTACCCATATGTGGGGTACTCGTGGTGAAAACAGGGGAAGCAGGGCACTCCTCGACCCCAGATATATCTTCTTTTAATAATCCGCTGAAAGATGAAGGTCTGGTCCTCTTCCTCTTTGCCGATTTTTCAGGTTGTTCCACATCCTCTGTATGTTCTATCTCAGGCTCTGGGTCATGTTTCAAGTTAGAAGAGGAAGGCCGTGCAGGTTCCTCCTTCTCAGGAACTGGTTTGAAAGTTTTCTGTGTTCTAACGGGAGGGGTCTTCTGTGTGAGAACAGGTCTACGAGCGCCAGGGGCAGGCTTTTGAGAAAGAACGGTAGGATCCTTGAGAGGAGCTTTCTCTTTAAGAACAGGTATAAGGGCTTTTTTAACAGGGGTCAATTTCTTTGGGGTATTCCTCCTCAGTATCTGGTCCGCCTCTGCCAAAAGATTTTTTTTTCTTTCATGTCGCTCTCTGGCATGAGGCGAAAGGTCGTCTTCGGGGTTTCTAGGTTTACCTGTTATTCCTTTTTTTTTGTTGTTTTCTGTCTTGTCAAAATTCAACATAGTGGTCCGCGTGATACTTTTGCTTGGCGGAGTCTTTAGATCGTCGTCATCCGGTAGAGACACGTTCTTGTTCCCTCGGGGACAGGCAGGTAAGTAGTTCGCCTCATCCTGTACGTCATAGTGGTCGACTGGGTCTGTTTCCTCCTCCAGTTCATCAAGGTTGTAGTCCCCCTCTTCAACGTCCAGGATGGAAGCTGTATCAGGGAAAATTTATTTTTTTCGCCCTTTCTACAAACACATACATGCATCCGTAAAGAGGATGTTATATGACAGATTGTTACATTGACATAACCGGTCAACATCGGGCCCAGGTAAATGTTATGGGTATGGTAAAATAATGTAATATTCAAGTAATTCTTGGTTGACATTGATCAAAACTTCAGTACATTTTATTTTCAATGTATGATATTATTTCTCTTCCACCTTACCGCTCCTTAATACATGATTTGACTCTTAATTTGAGTTAAATACCATATAATATAATTTGGCTAACCTCCGTCTTCGTCCTCTGCCAGAAGGTCGCCCTCTAACACCGCACGCATAGCGTCACTGGGCATCTGGATCGCGACATAATCCTCACTGTTTTCACGCTGTGGGTCAAAGTAGGACCAAGGCTTTTCTTGTCTCCCTCCTCCCTTTAAGTTGGGAGGTTGCATTCCCGGTATACCTGAAATCAGATTCATATGTGCCTTCATTGTTTTGTTAGGAGATTCCCATGCCCATACCAGAAAATGAGCAATTCCCAATTTATTTACTGAGCAAAAATAATTAGATTATATGGAAAGAATAACTTCAGCACACACAGATGGCCCATTGACACACAGAAAAAGTCATAATGCTTCACTTACCAAGTGCCACATCTTCCCCAACCCAATCAAGTATGGCCTCCTCCAGTTCAGTGAGATAGTCATTTTCGTCGCGTTGCCCACTACCTGATCGACATTTGGCGTCTGTCCTCTGTCTCTGAAGAAAATAGAAAAAAAAGATGAAAATTTAATACTGATCTTACACCGTTTTGGTATGACAGCTAACTTTACCCAGAGCTACAACAAAAGCACACAGAAAGGGAATTGACATAGGGAAAGGGAACTAACACATATAATTGAACCACTATAGATAATTGCCAGAGTATCCCTGTACATCTATTTACTGTATAGTGTTACCGTACCTTTTTCTTGGCATCCTGGCCAAAATACAGGAGTTTGTCTTTACATTGCTTGACGGACCACTCCCTCTTGCCTATAGACTCGACATACTCTGAAGAGAAAAAAAAATCTTTCTTACAATATGTGCCTCTACATAGATTTGTTATAATGTTTTCATTTTTATTTAAGAAAATTAATGTCAGCTTCTTTCACTCAGTCAGCCAAGGAGAAAAGAATACATGGACAAAAGCACATGATAATGTGATAAAATAAGACTAGGTGAGAAGGACAAATTACATATATAATAAAATATAGTGAAACTGGTTATTATGTTAACGTTGTAAGTCAAAAAAAGAAAAACAGAGAAAACAATTATAACTTACCTAAAAGTTCCTCCCACGCAAGTTTTTTCATGGTCCGCCCGTCGCTGCTGCTCTTGAACTTGCCCTTCAAAACGGGTTTCAAATGGTTAGCCCCGAATATAAGGGCTCTGAGCTCTAAGGGATTCTAGTGCTTCAGAGTTGTGTCAGAAGTACAAGAGGCAGCGGAAGTGTTCGATCTCGCCCCCCCTCGAGAACTTTTTGCTCCACGTCCTCCACGTCCTTGGCCCCTAGCGCGGGTGCCTCTGTTTCCCCTACCAGACACTCCTGATCCATGGGCCTTCCCCTACCCCTGGCAGGTGGTTCAGAAGAACAACCACGACCTCGGGCCTCCCGGCCTCTAGTGCCCCGTCCTCTAGGACTAACAAAGTATTCTTCTTGGGGGTCATAGGAAGGGTCATGCCGGCTGTCGTCTTGGTCTTGTGTAGGAGCAGAAGGCTTCCTAGAGAGACCATAATGGGAAAAGTGTTCACTGCTGGGAGCCTTCCCTTTCTGGCGTTTGTCTGATAGATTTTTCTGTTTCTGGTCTTTGAGATACTGATTATAGAAGAGGTGGAACATATAGTTTATGTTTTGTTGTCCGCTGTCCCCTGCGAACTCTGAAGGTTTAACTTGCTCGTTCTCCTCGTCCTCTTCTCCTTCCTGCGCGTACTCCTCCTCCTCCAGATCGTCGTAATCCTCCTCCTCATAACAGGTTTTCTGTAGGAACATAAAAAAAGTATATGTTTTAATGTGGACACATATAACAGACAAACATCTTTTTCCCTTTCTTCACACAAAATTCAGAGAAGAGATAGCTATGAAGGGGTCAAGGCCCCCCCACAAAAAACACACCAGAAAACCTACTCCCTGTGAACTTGACCTACTTTTAGGCCCAATAACCTAGCCAACTATATGAAACCACCGCTTTATGATAAAACTACAGTGCTTTACCTTCCATAGACTAGATAAGACAGATAGAACTGACTGACTTACACGTACACCTCCTCTAATATACTCCCCCGTTCTCTCCTGTGTTTCTACAGGGCTTGACAGATACCCCCCCCCCCTTCGCAATCCCAAGAGAGGCGCCTTTTTCTTGAGTTTTATTTGTTGTGGGCCTCGTACGTGACAGTGACATTTTAGCAGACAGTGACATTTTAGCAGACAGCTGGCGCTGTCACCTTGGAAATGCTGCTGTGAGACAATGACAGGCCACCTTCACTTCACAGGAACGTTCTTCTATTCCCCGATGTTCCTTTATTGGAAAGACATAAGTAACAACTCACCTTGTCCCTTACTTTAGGCATTTTTTTCGTTCCCTTTCGGCCAAACATCAATTCAAAACAAGCTTTCGCGCAATCCAGAAGAAGATGGCGGACCCCGACATCCCATAATTCATGACATCACAGCGGATATCCCGGGTTTCCCCGAACAAAAATCATAGATTTGGGCCCGACTATAAGAGGGTCCACTGCTGTAAATAACAAACGCGGAGATTCAAAGGCGGACGTCCGTGTTTGACTGTCCGTGTTTAATGAAGAGGGTCCGCCTTTATTAAAATATGACGGAGGTTATTATGGACAGGCAACTGAAACGGTAGGCCTGTTTTTTTTATAGAGTCCGGATAGGGGTCCACATTGAACATCCGTATTTATTAAGGGTATAATAAACGCGGTGAAACAACCTCTTGGATACGGCACTGTCTAGCCAATCAGCGTATGTTATATAGACAAGGGACTGCGGCGTGCATTGACAGTATCTTTTCACGTCTTTATTAATGCAAAGTAGGGCAAATATCCTCAGCTTTAGATATAAGAGTGACACTAAATTGAAAGAAAAGAATATGTCAGGCTAAAAGGGAAATCTTTGCTTGTTAAGTTAGTACTACATTGTGTAGTTTGACGTCATTATGACCAGTAGAACCATTAGAATCTTTATTTTACTAACAAGTGTTTACCGTCGTGGTATTAACAAAATAGTATTTTGTTGGTAGTCAGAACCGCGTTTAACCATGTCTAGAGACACTCTATGGAAACCATGGTTAAACGTGTAGATAAATCCATGTTGAATCATAGTTGACAAATCACTGTTGAATAAATGTTGACGAATCAATGTTGAATTGAGAACAATATTTCAATATTGGTGCACTATTGATCTACTGTTGAAATGATGATGGTTGCAAAAACTGAAATGGAATAATTGAAATAGTGTTGATGACAGGTTGGTCAACGCTATCAGCACATATCGACCAGTTGTCAAGTAAGGAAATCTCTTGAAAGACACAATCTCAATTCTATTTCATTCTATTCTTTGTGCCATAACTATCAGTAATTGATAAATTGCGGGTAATGAGACTGACAGCAAAATTCATACTCCACCTTAGTGGTGGTTCCAAGTACTCACCAGACTCTCAAGGACTCAGCCCGGTGGCCCCACCTTCTGCTAATCACTGAGCAACTCTCAACCCCGGTTGCAACAGGTGACACACTTTACCTTTTCTCACCCGGCGTTCATAACATTACACCTTATAAACTTTACATATTTAATCCATCACTATCACCGTCTAAAGTGACCATCTGACTTCCAGAATGAAGCGTACTAATACTACACCATCTACTGCTGCTCCACCTAAAAAGAAAGCAGGCGGTAAGGCTAAAAAGACTACTTCTACGGACAATTTAGGTGACCGTGTTACAAGCCACGAGGACGATGTCCTCGCCATCCGGTTTCAAAACAATGAAATCCTCGCTGCTATAAACGGCCTTAAACCTGCTGCTACACAGCCTACAACTGCACAAGTACATCCACAGGTACTGACTTCAAGAGAGTCAGTACCTGTAGTACAGACTCCATCTAGAAATACTCCTGCCGCTGCAGCTGCTGCGGCCATCCCAGCTGCAGTGATGTCACAGACTGCTGCGGGACCGGTCATCGATGAGTTTGCTGCGGCCATGGGGCTGTGTACAAATGAGGTCATGCATTCTTGGACCATTTTTGACCCCCCCTCCCCCCCCTTTCGTCATACAACACTTGACCCCCCCTCAGCATGATGTCATGCAGAGAGATACCCCCCCCAAAGTGCATGAATAGTGAAGGCCTATAGGCTATAAACAAATTAAAATGGTTCAAAGGGACATATAGTGGGTGTGAATTGCCAATAAAGGATAACATGCATGAAAAGTGAAAAAAGAACTAGCACTGATCAACAAATGAACAGAGAAACATGCCAAACACTGTCAGCTTAAATAATGTATGGGTCCCTATAAGCAGGATGTACCATTTCCGTGCCTTGTAGTTGTAGGGGCTCATGGAGTGTTATATATAGTGTTAGCTCCCTATTCGAGAGGGCGGGTCGATCGGTGCGGTTACCACCATTAGGACCAGAGGTCGCTTCGATCTCTGGCCGCTATGTGTGTTGGTTGCACAAACCCGAGCTAACTTGTCTGGTTTTACTTGATATTGACATATCTTGAATTAAACCGAAGTTATATAAGAACTCGAACCATTACATAGTTATACACGGAGTACTATGGTAGTGATCATACACAAGTATTTCCTGTCACAAAAGGGCTTAAAAACTGTCTAGATCAATAGTCCAATACAGTTAATAGTCTGCCTTCTTTACAGTGAAAGTTGTACACTTGTCAGCGAAGAGAAAATCAAGAACAGTTATTATTAAGGATCATATAGTTCAAGAGCTTGAATGTATTGATATATTGAATGTATTGATTTAATCTGTAACTTTAACCATATACAAGTGTACTAGGAATAGGTTTCAGGGAGAACACTCTGAACTTAGTGAGTGGCTTAATAGAAAAAAAAACTCAGAAATTCTCAGGAGACCATCGATTGCAATCATAGTTCCAATTTGTGATCTTACAAAGCAATCAAGTCACCTCAGCATTTTACTCTAGAATCTGCAAATAAGTTGAGTTTGATAGAGTTCCATTCAGACAAAGATGTGGAGAGTAAGCTTGGGGGGAGGTCCCCTTTACATCTCCCTTGACACCTCAAGAAGGAGGGGGGGGGATATCACACCTTTTCAAAAAGAAGCCTGTGGATGACTACTGATGCTGCCCTGAGGCAACAGGAGCAGTTCAGGGGTATTTTAGATGCATCATTTAGATCCTGAGGGCAGCAGTGGCCCTTTTCAAAAAGGGTTAAATTGGTATAGGTAGGATAGAGTAGTAGTGCCCCCTTATAGTGGCCTGGACATCACCTTGATTTTACACTGACATTGATGGCAGTGACACTCATTGAGTGAGATGTCTGAGGAATGCATGCATGTAGGGCCTATAGGTAATAAATTTATGTCAGATGAATGCATTAAACTTCCCTACCTTAAAAATTCTTTTTACAAAAGTTTTTGTTCTTGCCAAAACCAAAGCATATTGTGATTTTTTGATGACATGATGTCATGCAGCCCATGACCCCCCCTCCCCCCTTGTCATGCTTGGTCATGGCAAGTGGGACCTCCCCTCCCCCCTCCTGCATGACGTCATTTGTACACAGCCCCCATACAGGCGGCTACCAAGCAAGGAAATCCCTTGTAAGACACAATCTCAATGATGCCATTCTATTCTTTGGGCCATAATTATTGGTTAGCCCCTGCATTGAGGCGTCAGTGCAAAATGAAGTGTCAGGGAAGTTTCAAAGAAATAATGCTGTCATGTTAAACCATGGTTTATTGAGCACTCCTTGCCACAACACTTCATCAATGTCAGCTAACAAGATTTTGTAGCAATAGGGTTGTAATATGGGTATCATCTCCTAATCTGAGTGAGTAAGGAAAATATTACCTTCTATCATTCTCTTTTCTCATCTAACTTCTCCCCATTGCTCACATTGACAGAGAGAGATCTTTAAGTCCACTGAACTGTAACATCTATGTCTGCGAGGCGTTAACAGGCCCAATGCTGATCCACAGGAAGTTCAGGATTATTCACTTCCGGGGGAAGTAGACAACATTTTCCCATTCACAACCACTCGCCTGAAGATGGTGTTAAGGGCCACAAGGTAATATTTGGATAGGCTCCCTTTGGTGAAGGAGTGACTGTCAAATCTGCACCCAAAGTGGTGATATATTTGTACGCTACAAACCTGGTACTGATGGAGCATTAAATTTATTGTCATCGCTCTTAAAGCCATAGTAGTTAGTTTGAACGAGATCATGTCTATGCTTATTGAAATGATTGCATTATCTTAGATAGGAGTATACCATTATACACATGAGATCCTGGCTCTCTGAGAAGCCAAAGACAACTGCCCTCCTCAAAATCTCGCTCATTTAGTCTTGATTTAAGACCCAATATTCATCATTTAGATATTCATCATTTATGAGATGAATGGGGAACCACATAGACAAGTATACCATGAAAATGTACACTAATGTAAACAAACAGGATCATTATGCACTCTACGACCACCAAATGGGTAATCTCACATGTTGTTCTATTCCACACCGCAATGTACCGGAGCGGCCTTGGTCTGGGCATGTCCCCTAGATAGGCTTAGAACTAGGAGTTTATCCACATTATCTATAAACATGACCCCAGTAGTGACCACTTACATCACTGGCCTTGGACCTTAACAATTGTTTCCGATTATCCTTGCTAAGCTGATTTTCTGATAAACCTTCAGTTAACGGAAGCCCTATCTGAAATTCGGCCAAAGGACAATGTATATAAAATTAGTAATACTTTGTTAACTGTGGCCTCCGAATGTACAATGTGATCCCAGTGACACAGATTTACAGTGGATTGGCTATTATTCGAGTCTACAGAGGGAGTTGCTGTTGATTCAAATGTAATGACTCCACAATCCGGGCTGAGAGTGTATGGTCCATGTTCATAGTCCTAGGCCTACCACATATTTGCTAGGTGCTGTGAGGCGCTCATAAATGATATTAGAATTTAACATGCCTTTGGGCTACAAATAGGTATGTGTAGCCAGACGAGGAAGAATATGCCTCACACTCTTAAGATATCTTGAGCTTAAATAATCCGGATGCATATTAATTTTTTGCAGGGTAACTTTTGAATCATCGGTTAATGTCCATTTTACATTGCAAATGCTTCTCTCATGTGCGCCTTTTCTAGGAAACATTAAAACGCATATCATTACTGTCAGTCTCTTTATTACTGGAAACGGCAAATAATCTCTTTTTTTCCATAAATATTGTTATGACAACAAAAACAACATTGTTTTATTGAAAAAAAGAATAAAAAAACACACGCTACATTAATGATTCTTTCCATCAAAATATCAGTTACATGAGGAATTTTCAATTTTATGTTCCTTACTGAATCAAAGACTACCAGTCACTGTACATCATTTTTTGGAACTCATCAGCTCCTTCATCGATCTATTCTCCCCCTAAAGATCGACCCTTACCCTCTGACACCTATTCAAGAAAGATAAAAATGTACGCCCATTATGCCTCATTGTAAGACTCTGATAAGTACAAGTTGTTATTGTTTAAGGTCATCTTACCTGTGTACAGAATCCAAGGGTCACATGGTTTTCAGAAGCTTCTCAAGCCATTGTTGTTCCATGATATTTTTATCTATACTCATGAAGACGTCACATGGCCAGAACGTCTACCTATATTCGGAAATCTATAATAAGCTCAGTTTACCAAATTCCAATTCCAGCATAGACAAAAACTGATAGATATATTGACAGTGAATGTTTTTACTAACATAGGTCTACCTGTTTTTTTTTCTTTCTTCAAATTTCAGTGTTTTGCAAGTAAGACTACAGATATATGATTATTTTCTTCTCATCCATATCAGTTTCGTATTAGACATTTTAATGATGGGCTAGCTTGAAACCTATACTTGGTCAAATAGAGCATCA
This sequence comes from Acholoe squamosa, assembly GCA_949317995.1. Lineage (NCBI taxonomy): Eukaryota > Metazoa > Annelida > Polychaeta > Phyllodocida > Polynoidae > Acholoe > Acholoe squamosa. The sequence goes on along the minus strand of OX439041.1, from coordinate 28,591,800 downwards.
TGGGGTCGTTGTAATTTTTCATTCTCAGGACAAAAATTGACAGTAGGTGTAAATAATGACACACCATTGCCTGATCTCTGAGCATCATTCCCGGGACTCCAATGCCAAAGAGACTCAGACCCATACCTGGATGAGGCAAAGGTCAGATCACCAAGAGATCAAAGATTTGCCAGTTCTAGGATAAAAAGTCATAATCATGACATCATAATCTCATGATTATAGCCACCCGGTGAACATCGCATTCACCTGTGAAAATCTCGAGGTCGTCCTTATCTTTCACAAAGAGGATCCACTGTACCCGTGTGGGAGTCCAGAGTACCAGGCGATATGATTATCTAATCTTATACCACTATTCTGCCACCTCCCTTACTGTTATGCTATCCTCTACCAGTGCCTTATGAGAGCATATACGAACATGTGCTTTTTTGGGATTTTTGGATATACGTTTTTTGGGGTCAAATTGGACTTGCAAAGTCAGTTTAATGTGAAAAATCGTCTCAACTCATAGGAGAATTGAACCCCGACCGCAGTGGAGGTAGGCGGAGGCCTTAGCCATTACGCCATATTGAACGCTGATGAAACCCAATGCGAAAGTGAATAAATTCTAACCTGTGGTCCTAGTCCTATATTTACACTTAACTTTTGTCGTGATTCCAAGCTTGACATGTTATAATATCAAAATCCCAACAAGTATTCGATCCAAAGATGATGAATGTGTGCTAATTTTCTCCTTTTTGTTCAATATAAATAAGAATCCAATGATTTTTCTATGGTAAGCGAGTCCCCGTGCAGCCATTTCCACCCGCCTCCATGTCCGAGGAAAGTGTGTCAGTGGCTCGGATGTGGAGATAGGTCAACTTCTCGTCATATGAGAAAGATGCTGAAAATATTGGACCGGCTTGAAAAATCAATGGATTCTTCTTTATTTTGAATATATTAGACATAATAAGTATGGAGGGATCATCTAGAATGTCTAAGGATGTATACGTTTTAATATATCGACATGTCATGGTTGGATTCAATATGAAAAGTGTGTGTAAACACAGTGGTACAGGTCCGGGCAAGGAACAATAACAATGGCTCCTCACAGAGCATAAATATGACAGCCCACAGCTTGTATATTGACGATATTGCACTCACCTTCGGCTTGTGCAATATTCATCAATATAGAAATCTTGGGCTGTCATTTTTATGCTATATTGCATTATTATTACACTCCGCTCATCACCGAGGCTTAGGTTTATCTGTTTAGGCCATAACGAAAAGAAATGGTTTCTCTTCACCAATCTCTGATACCTATGGCAGTTTTTTGTTCAATAATTCTTTTAAACAAGGGCATACTTGCTGGGTATTAGTGGCGAATGACTATAATATAGCACTTTGTATGTGATATGTTCTATCTAAAGTACTACTGATGTAAGAGAATTATCAATTTTGAAATTTTTAGTTAGCTCATTGTTATCACTGACACTGCCACCACGCAATCAATGTACAACGTGCAGACCTTAGGTAGGATGCAGTAAATAACACCATAAATCTATCTTTGAGCCATCAAATAATTTTATTTTACCTCACCTGCCTCTGGTATCCTTACCACGGTGTGCTGAACTTTGGACAGTGTTATCTGAAAACCACATTTATTTTTTAAGTGGCCTTAGATATGAATATAGGCTACTATATAAGAGCCAAGTACCTGTGGCCTTGACCACACCATCCAGGGTACCACAAAGCCTGTAGCCTTGACCAAGCTATTACTAGCCCTTATCGAGAAAAGTCCTACCATCACTATGTTCAGCCTCCTCATTCTGGCCTTGTTGGGTTCTTCATTAGCTGCCTATGATAAGGGCTTCAATCTACTTTACACTAGTAATGACAGGGAGGTCCAAGATGCCATTGTCACTTTTGAAAAAGCGCTCCCAGAATGGCTCGATGGGACAGTGGTGAGTAAGAATTTGTTTTTATGCAATAGGTACTTGAATTGCATTTTAACGATGGTAATGTGCCTATATTTTGTTTATAATATTATATCTTTATGACATAAACCGAAGGAGCGTTTTCCATCGACCTTGAACGTGGTGAGGTTTTATCAAAACCCATGGATGTCAAGATATACAGCTAGAAGATTAAACCTTAATTTTACTCCTAAAGAGTCCTTTATGTAAACCCATTTCCCTTGTACCACGTTCCACAGTTCCACAATGGTTTGGGGATGTTTGAGATGGGACACAGGAACATCAGTCATTTCTTTGATGCCTACGCCAAGATGCATTCCTGGAAGCTGAATGGAGGTTCTAACGAAGCCCTTTTTACCACCTCCTTTGTACGCACTGGCTACTACAATGATTCCGTCTCAATGCAGGTAAGGTTAATTATTGATACAGACACCTTATATAGGATAGGGCCATTAGGGTAGGGCGCCCATAAATAGACCACTGCAGTTTGTTGGTACCTAAAGCTGACCACCCTACTAGGCTTATCTCCTCCATATAATATAATCAAAAGTCGGTATATACTTCATTACGTATATGTGGAGAAGCTAGTTAATCTCAAACCATTCTTCTAATTAGTGAAAACCATCTGGCCAAAGTTGTGGTGGTACGGTGGTTGGCAGGTACCAATAAGCTAAAGTGGGCGAGTCATGGGCTGGTGATCCTATAGAATGTACCCAAAATTCAGTGGCCCAGGCTCGGAAACTACAGTGCCATTTTCGGAGTGTCGGTGCCGTCATTTCCGTTTTAGTACAAAATAATTATCACACCTACCTACAATGCAGGTGGCCATTAGCTGACCAGGAGGTTGTTGTTCCTATTGTAAACAGAGCTGTGAGCATGTGCCCTCTTTTCTAAACCAGACATGCACCGCTTCACCCAAGTACTTGCACTCACCGCATTAGTCTCAGAAGTCACATGCCTTGTTTAGAACAGAGAGAGCTGGACTACCAGGTACCTCGTAGTCTCACACACTGTAACAAGGGCTTTTATTATGATAACTGGCAGGACAGGTAGAACGGGGCTGCCAGCTGCAGTGCATGTGTAACTCACTTTTTCAGGATATAGCCCCCTACATGTTATTTGCAAAGCCGAAGCCCAACTTTAAGCCAGGCACGTGGAGGAAACAGATGAGGAATGGTATGGACAATGCTAATGTTAACCTGTTCAAGATGGGGGATGACCTTGTGGCAGTAGCAGACTTTCCCAGGGTATATGTTATAGAGGAAGCTGGGCTAAAAACAATAGCTAGAGTTGATCCTAAGGTAAGCTCTGCTTTTTGTATAATATTCTCATTTACACAAGGTGTCTAGAGGTAGTAGAGAAAACTTATGGTGCTTTAACAATGATGTTGGTCTTCCACTCTTTTGTACAGCTGAGAAGTTTGGAAAATAATTCCACAGAAAACATCATTAATTCATTCTTTCTTTGGTGCACATTACTTTTATACAACTCTAAAATAACTGGCAGTTTCAAATGAAACACACCTTCATCAGGATTTCCCAATACTTGTAAAATTCAAATCCAATATGTAAAGCAATTGATAGCACTATATATTGATACAGCCATTTTCTTTCAGATTACAAATGTGCCTTCCATTGGAAGTGAACAGATGCATCTCTCTACATCACACCCTGTTCCGGAGTATGGGACCAATAACTGGATAAACATCATTACAATGGGTCTACCTTTTCTAGGCAGTAGCCTTCATGTTGTAAGATGTAAGGGGGCTACAACAAGAGAACTTATAACAACCATCAGATTCACCAACACCCCCTACATGCACTCCTTTGCCACTACTGAAAAATACATCATACTATTTGTCAACCCAGTGTCCATTGACTTTATTAGGGATATCATCACAGGTGAGCCAATAAAAGGAATGAGCTGGACCAAAGGTAAACCGACCTATATCCATGTTGTAGAGATTGCTACTGGTAAAGTCCAGGTTTTAAAGACTGAGCCATTCTTTGGACTGCACTATGCAAATGCCTATATGATGTCCAATGATATTATCTCAGTTGATGTATCCACTTACCCAGACCTCACTGTTCTACAGAAACAGACTTTAGATCTCCTGCTTGATCCAGCTGGACGTGACACTATCCCTGTTGATCAGGCCCAACTGAAAAGGTACATAATTAACCTGAAATCAGAAACTGTCAAACCACAGAAACTACCTAGTAACCCATCAGCTCCAGCTGCCAATAAACTCGATTTCCCAGTCTTCAATGAGCTGTATCGTTTCAAAAAGTACTGCTACATCTATGGTGTCACTCAGAAAATGGACAATATCCATACAGCCAAGTGGGCTTTGTCAAAGAAAGACACCTGTGACCCTAACGGTGATAAGGTATGGTATAAGGCAAATCACTACCCTGGTGAACCCTGGTTTGTGCCACGCCCAGGAGGAGAGGAGGAAGATGACGGGCATCTGATGGTGGTGATGCTGGATGGGGAGAAGGGAAGGTCCTACTTAGCTGTGTTTGATGCCCAGACCCTGGAGATGGTGAACAAGGCTTACCTCCCCACTCACTTACCAATGACACTGCATGGACGATACCTTGACAACTAAGACCTGAGCATAAAGTATTTGAGTATAGACTGCCTATTTCTGAAGGTTGGTGTAAATGTGTGTGGTGAAGTTTGATATAGGAACACTGGGTGAAAAGAAGGTAAATCATGAAATACAAATTTTCTTACAATGAAAGATGCAAAGACACTATCATAGGTCAGAAGATGCTATTACCCTTGTCCAGATTACTATGTATATATTTGTATATAGACTGAATTGTGTATTCCTAACACAACTGAATGTCATTGATATGTATATATGGAATAAACTTATGAACAACATTATTTCTACTCTCATTTTGTTTGAGATTTCAATGCTCCTGACAACGTGTTCTATGAAGTCTTAGTAAATGAAGATTGCGAGATTTCTTAAAATTGACCACACTCCATAATCTAACTTCTGTTCTGGATTGGCGTCAATACTTGAATTGCCTGTGTGAAATTCCGGCATTTAAGCAGGGCTAAAGTGAGGATATACACACTGTGGTTTGAAGTGTGAGGACGTGAATGCCATTGTTGTATAAGTTGTTCAATACAGTAATTGCAATTCACAAAGTTTGCCACATCGTGCCTGTTGGGAGCAATGACCAAGATGGAAATGACCAGAAACCATAAAAAAACTCCAAAAATAGAACTTCTAATGTTCCAAATAGTTCATTAAAGGGCATTGCCTACAGACAAAGACTGAAACCCACATTAGCATTCCTATCAAATTCCTACCCCTAACCTTTCAGACACCCACAATAAACCATAACACCTTTTAAAGAAATTCCTATCTAAGCCCATTAGAATCTTACCAATTCAGCAGTTTACAATCTTGTTACAAAAAGAATCATTCTGAATAGAAGACTTCTCTCTTCTTCCTTCGCCTTTTTAACATCGATGAGCCATTATTATGGTCCTTAGGTGGGAGGGAAGGTATATCTGAACAGAGGACATGGCATTCATGCAGGCACTAATGAAGCATTCAATTCATTTATCAAATTGGAACAGCAAAATTGTCAACATTACCAACTGATTGTCAAATCCTTCTTTCCACCAGATGGCATATTGAGCTTGGGGAAAGATAGTTTTGTAGGATTTCTGTCAGTTCTTGTGTGACCCAATGTCTAAGCAGAGTCTCCCGCCATGATTAAATTAATTTCACGAGAATATCCTTTTTCTCAATTAAAGACAAAATATTGGCGCCAATAACAGCATGCAATGACGGAAACTTTGAGGTATATGATATAGTTTACTGTATGGTTTTCTGACTTTGATGGATACTGATATGAGCAATGAACCTTTTGACTTCATTTGATTTAAAAAAAAAAATCACAAATGACAGGTGTCGCAAGGGGTTCCCTTTTTTATAACATATACTATTCTTGTAGTATGAGCTTCTGTCTAAGAACAGGGACAGTTCTTGTATTTCAAAGTGCGATAAAGTGTCATAGACAGTCTAGGTCTGGTGATGCTCAGGTGGTAGGCACGTTAAGGAGGCACTCTATCCTACTCTATCATGTCTAGCCAGCTCAATCCAAGACGCCATCTATCCACCACTAGATGAAAGATGCATGGTGCTGGAGGGGAGAGCCCTTAGACCTGTTGTATAGGAAAACCACGGGGCCTTGGGTTGTAGAGGAGTCTAAGCTGCATTTGGGTAGATTCACCCTGAGACGGACACACACCTTGAGTCAGACACTTTTAACTTGGACACTTTTAACTTGACATTGAGAATTGTCTGTTCAATATGGGGATAAAACAATATTAAATAATGAAAATTTAAGTGTTTACATTGTTCACTGTGAAAAGGATGTATCTTTGGAAGACATGATCAATGTTTTTCAGTGTGGTAAAGTCAGGTTGTATTTTTTTTTTTTCGGATGAGATTTATTGCAGCTATTGCAAAAAAGTTTTCTTATTTCCTCTAGTGTGCATATTTCTTACATACATGCTATTATACAGATACCAGATGAAAGCCATAAACCATGAAAAGGAAACTAGCATAAGAAGAATTTTTGTAAAAATAACAGTTTATTATATATAGACATGTGAAGGGGACCATATAATTTAACCTAGAGTCGGACAACGATTTCACCTTGATTCGGACACCTATTTGGGTGGTTTCTAATGTGTTTACACAGTTTATCAGCAACACAATCATGAGATATTGATATAATCATATTGACCCTTTGGGATCGTTCTATGCACAAGAAAAAGAGGATATCAACCAATATACCTTGTCTGCAGAATAGCCATTAAAATCAGCAAATTACGGTGACCTGTTATATCACAGCTCCTGTGGTACATTGATACTCATGTATCAGTTGTAGTTATATCTTAACATGCAGCTTATGGACTGTTTAACTTACTCGTGAATAGGATGCCTGTTTGAGTTAAGCATTGCCCATATCTGTATTTCATTATTATTTTAAATGATACCATGTAGAATATCTTAAATAATCTGCTCCCATTCAACTAGTGGGTTACACAGAATGCCCTATTTACTCAAAACTGCAGTATTATTCCATTACCATTACTACTATAGGGGCTCGTAGATCGTGATATAGTGTGAGTGTCTTCCTCAAGAGGGCGTTTTGAGCGGTGCGCCCATAGTCGTAGTCACTAGAGGTCCTCACGACCCCTGGTCGCTACGGGGTGGTGGCAGCACTGTTCGCCTTGCTCCAGGTCCTACCTGGGGCCGGGGAAGGTGTTAGTCTGGCTCTGCCTGTCAATGAAGTTGGACCACTTCTCATCAAGCTTAACATTTCATTAAGCAACCTATATCGAGGTAGATGTAAACCATACACCGAAAAAACACGTGTCAGTTGCACTAACCTGAGATCCCTTGTCTGGTTTTCACTTCGAAACATTCGAGTTATACATTCGAACCACTACACTGGTGCCATGAGCAGTTCTTGGTGTTAGTGCGCGGCCCTGGAGGCCGAACATGCGCACGATGGATCCCAAGAAAGAAGTTCGAGTACCTCGAGATCCACAATGAGTGACACTGTTCATACCAATGACACAAGCCGAATCCAAATGAAAGGGTCCCCCCCATAAGTGGACCAATAGTAGAGAGATTATTTCGAAACCTCCGGTCGGAAGAGATGCTTGCGGCACACCTCCCCCCGAACCATCCATGTGTAACCTTTTTGAAGGGTTTTGGATGGGAGATCAGTGATTCTCAGGAACAACTCTGATTTGCACAGAGCTCCTCTTCTCTGGGGGGAAGCGTTGGTACATGAAACACTACCTGTTGGTGTTAATGCTTGCACGGCCGACGGTAGCCAGATGCAGACTTTTGGCAAGACATTCATACAGATTGGAATGGGGGGCTACGAGTATGTGATGAGTCCCACCATTGCCAACATAAGTGATGATGGAATAATCGGTTTGGATTTCGCAAGCTTGTATGGCGCTGTGTTGGATCCCCGTTTTGGGATGTTGAAAATTCGGCAACCATACAACTGCGAGATCCCATGTATATTGAGACATGTGTCCTCGGTAGCCACTGTAGTACAGACTGTGAAAATTCCACCTGGAATGGCCTGCGATGTTCTATGTTCTTCGAACAATGCTTTTCGAGGTTTGGACACTGTGTTCGAACCTAACCCAAAGGTATTGTCTAGCTTCCAGCTTCCTAGTGGGAAATGGATCATGGACAATAGTTCCAATTATGAATAGAGGACGAACCCCTATTTATTTGAAGAAAAATGAGAAAATTGGTGAGATGTTCTTAACTGAACATATCTCAGAGGCTCAATTTCAGACTGAACTGCCTGAGGGCATAGTCCGAGGGTTACCAGACGACCTAAAGAAGCTGGTGGAGGATTCTTCCCTGACAAATAAGTCAGAAAAGGAAAGGCTTCGAGCTTCTATGAAGCCTTCGGGAAACCTGGAGGTTCGGTAGGTCAAACTAGCAAGGTGTTACACACGATTGACACTGGCAATGCGAAGCCATTCAAAATACCCTATCGGAGACTACCTCTGAAAAAGAAAATGGAGGCCGAAAGGCAAATACTCGATCAGTTGGAAAAGGGGGTTATTGTGCCCAGCACGAGCCCCTGGTCCAGCCCCGTGTTTATGACTACAAAGAAGGACGGATCTATCCGATTCTGCATAGATTACCGGAAGTTGAATGGTCTAAATAAAAAAGAATTCCTATACCTTGCCAAGGATAGGCGAGACTTTGGACTGTCTAGGGGGAAACAAATATTTTTGTACCCTGGATCTCCAATCCGGGTATTGGCAAATCAGGATGGACCCGAGGGACATGGAGAAAACTGATTTCTCGAGCAACATGGGCTTTTTTCAGGACAACGTCTCACCTTTTGGGCTGTGTAATGCACCAGCCACTTTCGAGGCTATGATGGAAGAGATGCTAGGTGACCTTCTCTGGAAGACTTGCTTGGTATACCTCGACGATTTCATAGTATTTGGGAAGACTTTCAAGGACTGTATTCACAACCTCGAGTTAGTCCTAAAGAGGATATTAGCTAATGGTCTGAAATTAAAGGCTAAGAAATGTAATCTATTTAAAACATCTATTACTTTTCTTGGTCGTATAATAACTCCCGACGGCGTAAAAGCCGACCCTGAAAAACTCTGGACGATGTGAGTGGCAGAAACCCATAAATGCGAAGGAAATAAGATCCTTCCTAGGGTTCTGCTCATACTATCGAGAATTCCTCCCGAACTATTCTAAAGTGAGCTATCCTTTACAAATATTAGCACATTGGACTCCAAGTAGGGCAAAAGAGCGCTTTCCCTGGGGTGATGAACAAAATGCAGCCTTCAAGCAAATAAAACACCTGTTTGCTAACACACCAGTATTAAAAAATCCTACAGCGGATGATCATTTCATACTGGACACCGACGCTAGCAATGATAGCATTGGTGCAGCCCTGTCGCAGGTCCAGGACGGGGTCGAAGTACCTATTGCTTTCGCTAGTAACACACTGAACAGTGCACAACGAAACTATTGCACCACCAAATGTGAGTTGCTGGCTGTGGTGGTGTATACCAAAAAGTTTCGACACTTCCTATGGGGCACAGATTTTACACTTCGAACGGACAATTACTACCTGAGGTGGCTCCTTAACTTCAATAATGCCGAAGGAATGATTTGCCGTTGGCTGGCACACCTGTCAGAATTTGGGTTGGAGCATAGCCAGATCCAACATCGAGCAGGTTCGAAGCATGTGAATGCGGACACCCTATCCGGAGGGCCCATTAGAAAATGCCAGAAGATCGATTGTGATGATTGTGGAGCCCACAATGCAGTAGTTGCTACAGTTTGAAACAGACAAATCGAACCCCTATTGTATGCCTGTATGGAAAATGTTGTAGAATGGCCAACAGAGACTATCTATTTCATTCCTGAACACCAATGCAAAGCCCGAACGGCCTGCATTATCCCTCGAAGACAGAGAAACTCGTAAATTTCTAGCCCAATGGACTGAGCTAGGGGTTCGAGACAGGTAACTAGGTCGATGGGAATACTAGCATGATGGTAGTCACCGACTACTACACCAAGTATACTCGAGTATACCCTTTACCCGACTACAAGGCAGCCACTTGTGCCTTCGTGAGAGGATGGGTTCTACATTTAGGGGCACCACTAATGATGCACAGTGATCAAGGAAGAGAATTCGAGTCTAACTTATGGCAAGAAATGTGCCATTTCCTAGCCATCTGCAAAACTCGAACCAATCCATACAGACCCCAGTCTGATGGTCAGGTAGAGAGATTTAATCAAACATTGATACAAGTCCTCAAACCCTTGGTAAATTCTTGCCAAGACGATTGGGACGAACAATGTGATTTTGTGGTACACACTTACAATAGTACTGCACATTCTGCAATGAATTGCTCCCCCAACTTATTAGTCTTTGGGGAGGATATTATAATGCCTGCAGATCTCGTATATGGTGTTATAGGGGTAAGCCACGAAGCCCCATGTACCGTGATGTTTGTGGAATCTCTAACAGATCAATTTAAGAGAGCATATGAGCATGTTCGAAACAAGCTATTAAAGAATGCAAATTGGCAGAAGATTGGATATGATACTAACCTGAAGATATGCCAATTCAATGTTGGCAATCAAGTTTTTAGAATACATGAACCTTTAAGGTGTCAGAAATTAATTTCGAGCTGGGATGGGCCTCATGTGGTCACCCGGATCATATCCGAGAGTACAGTTATGCTTATGAGCTTGGCTACTGGCCGAATGAATAAGTCTAATGTATGAAGATTGAGAAGATGGAGAGGGCGTGACGCCGCTGACTTCGAATGTGAGAAAATTTCAAGAAAGTTGAATGAAGAAAAAGATGAGGTCCTAATGAGGACCAACGAGTTAGCCAGAAAACTGAAGGAGAATGCCCCGAGACGAAAAAGGGGCCGATGCTGTAAGAAGGTAGTTGAGGGGATGCCAAAGAGGGGACGACCTAAGAAGGTCGACTGACACGAATTCAAAATCTAATCGTGATAAAAATGTCTCGGCGGAACGGAGAATCCGAGGTAGGAGGAAGACGTTGGCATCTTCCACTAAACCTTCTCGAGATTTTGAAAAACAAAGATAGAGAGGTGAGGCGCAGTCCCAGAATTGCTGGGCGGACTGCCGTTACTTAATGTTCCGAAATCACAATGAGTGTATAGTCCTGTCTACATGTTTTGTTATGTGTTTGGGCATTGAGATACCTCGACCATGATTTGAAATACGACCATGACGCGTATAACGACCCTGTTTATAGTTTCTGTGGGTGTCAGACAGCTAGCCTGGCGTGTATGCATGATGCTACATGTTTTTCTGCCAAACTCCTGTCGAAATAAACAGAGAAGGGGGTAGTCCCACCAAGGGCCTATGAAGAAAACTAAGCCTCGAACCTCGGTTATCCGGCATAGTATGGACGCCTGTCATGAGCGGGAAGGGGGGCGCTATTGAACCAGGGACCCGGAGTGGCGCAGTGCAGTGGTGCATGTGCATTGGTCTCGCTTCGCTTGTTGTGACCCTAATATCGCTCACAGCACGCGAACCGTCTTACAGACGTGCCGCTGTTTCTCTTAAGCCTCCAGATACCACCGATTAACTTGCACTACCTTAGTCTCTGACAAAGGAGGGCAAATCCTGAGCCATCTGAGCCTGAAATATGGCTCAGTCGGAGGTGGTGGCGACCGTAAGGGCCACTTCGAGCCCAAGACGAGGCACCCTGAAGTCAAGCAGTTGAACTAATGGACACCACCGAAATGGAGCCGTCTCTGCCCGAGTCGACTCTAGATACCTTGAGCATCCCTAGGGGTGCAGAATTAACCACTCCAGCTCCAGCGACACCACAATTGAAGGTGTCTGAAGGAACCACACCTTCGGTCATCATTGAAGTCCCGGTGTCTCTGCCTGACCGACCCCCAGCCGTTGGATACGTGAATGTGACCAAAGGATTCATCCAGATGGCCACAGGTAAAAACCGATATTGTCCCCTGAAATATCTGGGTCTCAAAGGCGAGCCACCTCAGCTGATCCCCTACGATTTGCAAACCAGAATCTGCCGAGGATGGACCGGGTCTTTGACGTTACCGACATCTGGTTCGAAAACTGCTTTGGACTAGCTGAAGCCATGTGCATCAGCAATGGACTAGTTGCCGTCGTTGATGCTATCTGCGAGGACGATCGAATTAGGTCACAGACTGTATACCCACTGCTGTATGGCCTAGTGGGGTTCGAGGAGCGCTTGCCAAGCATCCACTCACCCGAAGTCCTCCTACCACATGGACCTACCAGAGAATGCACCTACGTATTCATGTCAGACTCTTAGAAGAATTCTCCCGTGAGGGATGAAGAAGATACCTTATTGGCAGACCCCGAGCTCGAGAAGGAAGAGCAACAAATGGCGAATGAGACAGCTCGTGATGGGGACGCTGCCAGCAAAATCCCCGATGCTGCCTCGAGCAAAGTAACCACTGCCAAAGAGATGAGCCTCAAAGAGCTGAATGCTCGACAAGAGGAGATCGACAAGGAACGCAAGGAGCTGATGAAGCGTAAGACAAAAATAAGAAAAGAAGTCGAAAAGGCTGTGAAAGAATCTAAGGATAAGCCTGAGACTAAACCAAATCGAACCGCCGGAAAAAGAAGGTGGTGGAGGAAAAGGCCGAGGATAGTGATGACTCCGCAGAGAGGTAGCAAGACTACCAAGAGAGAGGACTCTCCCTCTCCTGGTAGGTCCACCCAAACCAGACCCTCTCGAAAAGCCACCCCTATACCCCCCGAGCCCGTCAGTAGTACCGCAGTCCAGGAGGGTGAGCTTCAGGAAGACCCCAAGGATGGAAATGGAGATACCATCAGGTCGCTGAGATGAGCCGGCAACTGCTGGAGAATATTGACTCCCTGGAGGAACCCCTGAAAGACGCTCCCGACCAGTACAGTCTGAATAAGTGGGTGAACGCCCGGACTGGATTTCCTGACTACACCCCGAAATGCTTCATAGACTGCCAGCGCTACACTGAGAGTTACTCGATTTCTCCCGCCACCAACCGTGATGGTGAGAGTGACGACGAAGAATGGATGAAAATCCTAAAGAAAGATGCCGGCCCCGCAAAATTTTATCGCGTGTGGGTGGCTTCCCTCTGAGACATGGTAAAGACACCTAAGTCTTACTATGGCTTCGAACACCACACGGAGCTGCAGTATGCTGCTTCGAATTGGGCACAGACCAACCCGACCTGCCCATTCGAGATTTGTGCCAACAAGTCAGAAAAAGAGAGGACTCGTTCTTCCAACATCTCGTTGAGCACCATATGCACCATGCCCAGGTGTATAGGTGCACCAATGAGAAGAACCAGAACCAAAGGTGTCAAGGACTGAAAACCATGAGGCGAGGACGCATGGCTGAACATTTGGCTCAGGTACATGGCCTCAAAGCCAGTGACGCCCGACTGAAAGCCCTATAGCTCCACGAGCACCTGCTGACAAAGTGGGAGCAGATGACCTCCGAGGAGAGACACTCGATCACATTGAGAACCGACCACTTCTGTCATTCAGTAGAGGGAAAGCAGGACGCCTACTTCCTCAAAAATGTATGCTCCCACCGATTTGACATGTCTGCAGAAATGCACTGGCGTGTCAAAGTGCAGAGGAAGGACCCCGACGCAGTATTCCGTAATGGGAGACCACGTCCGCACCCTGGGGGCGACCCTCGATCTCATGACGCTAAGCGACCGAAATCCGAGTCACAATCCCCAGCCCCGACACTGGACCACAAGAAAAGATCCCCTGACCCTAGCAAAATCTTGGGAACGGTATCTCGAGACCTTACGAGTATGGAGCACGTCTCACTTCTAGGCTCGAGTTTCAGCGGGGACCTCAACTGGTAACCATCAGACCTGGTTTGAGGGGCAGACCATGCTGTCCCACTCAGACTGGATGAGAGGCGACGTAGAAGCCACCCCACGGTACCAGGGCACCCCGGAAGAAGATGCCTTGCTCCAGAAGCTCAAGGAGGCACCTGACCCAGATGAATTCCCAACACTGACTGACACTCAGAAACCAGGCCCCGAATCCCAGACCCTACTACCATCTGGGAAACTGAAGCCTATGGGTCCACCGGCTAGTCCTGCCACCACCTCCACCCGTGGACAGACTCGACCAGTGGACCCGAAAAGACCAGGCAGGGAACTGGTGATGAGGGACCCCACCTAGCCATTACCCGAGGCTGGAAGGGGGCGTGGTGTCACCATCGATGAAAGTGGGGCGGTGGCAGGATCGTCTCGATGACCCGGCACTACTACACCATCCCCGAATGCCACTGCCACTTCGAGCTCTGCCTACGAGAGTGGCTCTGATTCACACTCGACTCCTGTTGCAGCACCTCCAGTCAGGAACATGAGAACCACCAACATGCTACACTTGGTGAAATCAAACCTCGAACTGGAGGACCCCGATGATTATATCAAGCATTGAACACAGGAGTCCTGTGATATCCAGGCCGACGTCTTTAAGGCATGGCAAGACAGACACATTAGTCAGGCGACCGGATACCTTCGTTGTGTGACCGAGGGTGTCTTTGAATGTCTGCACGAGATACAGCTACGGGAAATAGCCTGAATCTCCCAAGACATGCAGGGACAAGTGAGGGACCAACTTCGGGCCTCGCTCCAGCGTGAAAATGAGGTGAAAGCCATGAAACTGGAATATGAGACCGAACTTCAGGAGCTACGGATGCAGTATGACCATTAGGACGTTCGATTCATGGCAGTGTTCCGCTGCTTCATGAAGGATTGGGATGGCACTCCGGAAAGTGCATTCGAGAAGCTCAAGGGCAAACTCCAGGAGGCCAGACAGCTCGAGGCAGACATTGATTCATGAGTGTGTCCACCCCGAAGCACTCTGCCACTGAGCCTGGAGACCCAGCCGGACCTCGAAGGGAACCCAAAGCTGCCATTGCTGCCCCGACCCCTTCCACAGTCAACCCAATCGACACTCCTAACCCAACCCCTGGAGTAGCCACTGCGGGTGTAATCCCTGATTCAGCCCCAGTGGTTCATAACCTAATAAGTCTGGACTCCAAACCAGAAACCAGCCCTGGTGAGACGGTGATGGAGACCGACTTATAAGTTCCCGATGTACTAAGTTACAGTCAATGATTCTCCATAGGGAACTATTGAATACATTGCCCTTGAAACCCAAATTGTGCCCCCTCGAAGGATCCCGGATGGATGTAGACCCAGGGAATCCAATGGACGAATCTCCATCTCCATCCATCGTTCGCCGATTGGATCTGCAGACAAGCATTGAACACCCCAAATACATCGGTTTTAACGGCCCTAAATAAGCATCAAGACAACCCTAAAAAATTCTGGGAACAGATCAATAATATATTAGGGAGAGGTAAGAAATCCACCAATACCATCAGGTTAAAAGATGCGAATGGTAATGATGTTGATTTTGAGCAAACTGGCTCCTATATCAACCACCTTTTTGGCACCATTGGAGAAAAACTTGCTGCCCCCCTCAGTCATCTTCCGGGTAATCTCATCATGGAAGACATACTCCTACAAAACTCAAATCTTGAGGGTGAGTTCCTCTTTAGACAGGTAACTCTTAATGATGTAATTAAATTTACCAAACTTATTGACAGAAATAAATCATCTGGCCTAGATTATGTTAACTCTAACATTTTGAAAGATTTCCTCCTCCTCATTCCAGATCAACTGAAATTACTCTTAGACAATAGCCTCACTACAGGCTCCTTCTCTGAAAAGTGGGCAAAGGGAACCATAATACCGATCCCCAAGAAAGGAGATCTCTCCAATCTCAGCAATTGGAGGCCTATCACGCTTTTACCTGCCATTAGTAAAATAATGGAAAGAGTGGTTCACTTGCAGCTCATTGACCACATGATGGAACATAGCTTACTGTCCAAACATCAATATGGTTTCACCCCGGGCCGCTCCACCGCTGATGCCTATAATGAGGTAACCTCTGGAATCGATAGAGCTATTAATATGGGAAATTTGTCCTCATGTCTATTTATCAACATGAGGAAAGCCTTTGACACGGTCCACCACGGCAGATTATTACATAAAATAGCACTTTTGGGAGCCAAGAGATCTGTACTTAGATAGTTCAAAAGCTATCTAGAGAATAGGCAGCATAGCACTAGAGCTAATAATAAGACCTCCCCTCCCACCTTAGTAAAGTATGGAGAACCCCAAGGGTCAATTTTAGGCCCCCTCCTTTTTTCTATTTATATCAATGAACTCCCTGACATAGTACAAAATTCCAGAATTATCCTATATGCAGATGATGCAGTCATGATAACGGAAGGTAAAAAACCACAGGACATAGCCTTAATTGCCCAACCTGATGTAGATAGAATATCTGACTGGTGTGACCTAAATAGGCTTACCATCAACTCTGACAAAACCTTTCAAGTCACTTATGGCACTCCCACAAAAACTCTACTAGTCACTAATCCTACTCTGCAAATAGGTGGAAAACCCATCGCCATACAAAGAACGTTTAATTACCTTGGTGTCACTCTAGATGAGAACATGACCTTATCTCAACAAATAGGCAATATAAGAAATACTAGCGGATATAGGCTCTATCAGGCACACAGAGTCAGGCATCTTGTAAACCAAGCCCAATCCCTGACCATCTATAAGCATTGTATCCTTCCAACTCTTGAATACTGTAGTTTTTTACTAGATAGTGCCAGTTGCACTTATCTGAAAAAAATCCAAACCTTACAAATCAAGGGCCTTAGAGATTGCCTGGGCATCCGGGACCCACAAGAGATAAGTATCGATAAATTACACCAATGATGCAACTTCCAAACCCTAGCACAGAGAAGAGACGTACAGCTCTTATTGTTTATTTATAAACAAGCCCTGATAACATATTGACCCTGGAGAACATTAGAACTAGAGGAGACACCAAATTCAAATTCAAAAAACCATGACCTAAACTTCAATTAGTCAAAAAATCACCACTCTACAGAGGCCTTGTTCTTTGGGACTCACTCCCCTCTGACATTCAAAAATCCAAAGAGAAGGAAAGTTTAAAAAATAAAGTCCATGATATTGATTTTACGCCTATTAAAAATGCTGCCATATAGTCTGCATAACGTCATAACATGCCAGGTAAGCAGGTACAGTGCTCCAGCACTGCCCCTTACCTGACTTCTAAATACAGTGCCTATACATGATTTCAGTCATTCATTCATTTATTCATATACCTCTCCAAGCTTATTCTTACTCCTGCTTTTGTCACTTATATCATTGCATACATATGGGTAGGTACAGTGCATCAGCACTGCCCCCCTCCTCAGGAGCATGCGATAACTCATGACGTGGAACTCTGCACCAGACGCAATCACCCGAAAATGGGTACAGTGCATCAGCACTGCCCGACCTAGCATACTACATGAGTCAGGTACAGTGCATCAGCACTGCCCACTCCCTCGCCTCCATTATTTAAAAGGCTGAAGCATTACTAGAAAAAGCTCTTCCTTTAATATTTATATCTACTAGGTACAGTGCACCAGCACTGCCCTTACAGTAATTCTTTTGAAGCGATATTTTTCTTAAATTTTGCCCCAGCTGCCTATTTTTCACTACTACTGTGACATAATATAACAAGATCCATCAATCCGCTACTTTGATACTGGATATTCCGAGATTACCCAGTCAGTCTTGTATACACTACATGACAACCTGTTGATTCTTTATTAACTGTTTCTATGTTACTGCACACTGTTCTATTTTTCTTGACCTAGTCATTCGTTCTTATTTTCTGACGGTGTCAACTATCATCACCCAATCAGGTGAAAATTCGTATTGTATAATGCGTAACTGATTGCTCAATAAACAAACAAACAAAAAAACCCCGAAGTATATTTTTATTGTACAGCAGACCCACTACACTGGTGGGCTGCTATAGATTCGTATATTGCATATTATATAGTTAACCACTATTTTCCTACCTGATGTACAGTAGTTACTCTATAGACATATCGACCTTAATATCGTCTACTAAGTTCGATCTCATAAATATTTTTCTATTTATTACTACTAAAAAAGTTAATTGGTGCTACAAACCTATGAGATCTGTAACTCGAAGTATGTACATTTGCTTTAAAAGTATTTCTCAGGTACCAACCTAATGTGTTCACATAATATTTCAGGGGAAAAGTGGTATATATAAATGTAAAAAACCCACAGTTATTGTAAACTGTGTTTAAAAAAACTAATATATAGGGTTCATACGTGAACCATACAATTTTCTTTTCGGGTTATGTAACATATATCACCATAAATAATTACGAACATGGTATGTCATTAATAACATACATTAATACTCTTATGTACGGATTCGAACATGTTCTTTCAAACTTGTCTCAATCCTTCTCTAATTATGGTTATAGTGTATTGTTATGTTTAATTTACCTTAAATAATTATAAGTGGTCGACTCCTACTACTAAGATGTCACACAAATAACATATCACGTTCTACTTCGAACTCTTGTTAATTACATCAAGCCCTTTAATGTAGAATAATGAAATCGTTCTACTTTAAATATGTTTTTTTTGTACACCCCTTTCCTTATTCTGGTGGGGGTAGTGTAGGGGCTCGTAGATCGTGATATAGTGTGAGCGTCTTCATCAAGAGGGCGTTTCGAGTGGTGTGCCCATTACCAGTAGTCACTAGAGGTCCTCACAACCCCTGGTCGCTGCGGGGTGGTGGCAGCACTGTTCACCTCGCTCCAGCTCCTACCAGGGGCAATAGAAGGCGTTAGTCTGGCTCTGCCTGTCGACAGAGTCGGACCACTTCTCATCGAGCTTAACATTTCATTAAGCGACCTATATCGAGGTAGATGTAAACCATACACCGAAATAAACAAGTGCCAGTTGCACTAACCCAAGATCCCTTGTCTGGTTATCACTTTGAACCATTCGAGTTATACATTCGAACCACTAGACTACCATATGGCTAATCCAAGAGTCCGACTCCAGGTGAAATTAGAAGGCCGGGTGTCCGTCTCAGGATGAAAAAAGGCCTTTCAATTCTTCTGTATTTGAATATGAATGATTAAATGAAAGTCTATCAGAAGTCTCAAAATGTCAATGCTCCCTAAAAGTGGGAACTTGTCGAAAATGAAGTTTAGTTGACTTACGGGCCGCCAGTTAGTTTCTAAATTGCTTGAGAAGAAAATTCACTCTCAGTTAATTAGATATGTCCTCTCTGAAGGCCTTGTCACCAACCGACAGTTCAGATTCATACCAGGTCGTTCTACCACAGATGCGGTTTATGTCCTTGTTCAAGATTTGTATGAGGCAAGGAACAGGGGTGATTTATCTGTCATGGCCTTTCTCGATCTGATTTGATACCATTAGTCACTCCCTGATACTCGATGAGTTAAAACTCTTGGGTTGTACTGAACATACTTGTGCTTGGTTTTGAAGCTACTTGAACAACAGGTTTCAATGTACAAAAGCAAATAACACTATTTCCCAACCCAGTCCAGTGTCCTGCGGGGTACCCCAAGGATCCGTGCTAGGTCCGCTGCTTTTTGTCTTATATATAGACAAAGTTAGTAAGGTCATTGAAAATTGCTGTTATGTGCTGTACGCTGATGACCTAGTGCTATATATGTCAGGTAAAGACACTAGAATCATGCGTGAACACCTCCAAGAGGACTTGAATCATATTGATAATTGGTGCAAGTTCCGAAGGCTCACTGTGAACACAGAGAAAACGAAAATATTGTGGTCATACTCTGAACTTAGAATACCCGACCTGTCTGAAAGCGATCTGTACCTATGTGGAGAAAAACTTGTAACGTTAAATTCATTCTGTTATCTTGGAGTAGAGGTTGACTCGCATCTATCTTTTAAATCATTCTGCGACAAAAAATACTCTGCAGCCCTAGACAGATTGTAAAAAAAATTGAAAAAATGGATGAACATGGACCTAGCTCTGAATGTATACAAACAAATGGTGATTCCAGTGTTTGATTATGGTGCAATTGTAGTGGATGGTGCAACTAAGTCTAAATGAAAAAGATTGGAAACCATCCAAAATAATTGCCTGAGATGTTGTCTGTCCATTCATGTTGCCACCGATATCAGCAGAGTAGAACTGTTGAGGTGAGCGCGATGCACGCGATTGCAAATTCGTCGAAAAAAACAACTTTTGGGAATAATGTATAATCTCAGTAATTCAAATGAGAATATAATTCAACCCATCAGGCATCTGCGTGGCAATGCAAAGATCAGACTGCGTGTCAGTGGAGCGAATAAAGGTCGTTATATAGACTGATAGAGGTGAAATTATATGGTGCCAACTGGCGTGTGATGTCCAGCAAACAAAGCCTAAGCGTAAGTTCCTAGATACGCTTAAGACAATGTAAAGTTAACTGAATCATATAAGTCATGTGTACCAACAAATGATGATTGATAGCTAGCATCTTCTTCTACGTGTAATACTAAATGGACACTGGGTTTACGTTACTGACTACTACTCTTTGCTGTATTCTCTTTATTTCCTTGTTTGGCTCCAATGAACATTGAACTGTACCTATTTGATTTGAAGCAAATGAAAATTTTCAAACTCAAACTCAAATGCATCATCATGTCTTACTACCCCTCTCTACATGGGTACTTTGAGAAAGATTCTATATGGAGTATGTCCATAGTTATTAGAAAACAGAAAATCTTCATTTTGTTCCATGAAAACGAACGTCCCGAAGTGATGAATCTACTCTAAACCATAACTTTATTGCCATTCTGAGGTTAGAAATCTTGAATTCGGTTTTCATGCTACATAAATGCACCCTGGCTCACCATCACCTATGCAGTAATTTTCTGCATCAGGCTGACTTGTGACTGGTGCAGATCGAGTTAGCCATTTACCAGCACTGCATCTGAGGAGCATATATGATAGTTTGAAGCCTAGAAGTGTCACACTGCCCAGAATAGATGAAGTAGTAACTTGGGTAGTGCACATGCCAGCATTTCAGGGTATTTGTCTGTGGTATAAGGAAACTATGGGATATGACTTATAAAAGTAAATATCCAACAGAATGATTTACTTCATTTTATTTTGGATAGCACAAAGGAGTTTTTACGCTGCAGCATGTCTTGTTTGTAGCTCGACTCCATGAGCCCTGGTTAATAGTAAATTTCCATTCAGTAAAAATTAATGGTTAGAATAGAATGATTCTGTCCAGGTTTGCTACAACAATATCAAAAATGAGAATTCAGTATTCATACTGAGGAAATATTGAAAATCACTGCTTGCATTTCTGGCCTTTCATTTTTTTTTTTTGCTGTGAATATTGCTCACTGGAATCTGGCCATTTCGGAGAGGAAATATACAGATCCCACGTGAGTGGCTTACATGCATTATAGTCCTCCACATCCATCAATCTTCTGCTAATATTAGATAAGTCAAGACACGCTTGGCCCAATATGGGGAGGATAGGTTAAATCCATCCAACTTGTGCTTGGAGGGTGTAGGAGTAGGAGGAGAGCTGCTCAGACTTGCTGAGGTCTGTGTGAACTGTGGTTAGACTTAGTGATTGTCATGGAGCTGTCTCTGGACCTCATGAAGTATGTGTGTCTGGAGAGAGGGGTGTAGGGTATGATGATGCTGTGTTGGTGTGCGGTAGGGGGTTATAATGTAGGCGGGTAGGGGTCTGGGGTAAAGTATTGTTATAAACCTTGAGCGATCTTAGCAAATCATTCACAACTTGAATGACGATGTCTGGGGGTCAGGACACAAATGGCAAAGTCACTAATGCCTACAGGCGTAGCCTTTCAACTAAACCTATAAAAAACAACAACTTGATAACAGACTGAAGGCTTTCCCAACGCCCCCAGTGCTACTATCTGGGTTATCATGGGCCAGCCGTGTAAGCTACATGTTGAAGTCCTAAATTTATCATTTTACACCTCTCGGATTCCACCCTACTAAGCTCAATGCCAAAAGTTCCAAATTTCCAAATTTCTCCATACCTTTAATAATCAGTGGCAGATCCAGGATTTGGAAAAGGGGGAGGGCGCACATTTTAGCCATGGAATCTGCAGGGGTGGATCCAGATGTTTGTAAAGGGGGGGGGCAAGATATGGTGGTGAGGCTTAATGTAGGGGGATGGCACAGCGCAGATTATCACAAGTGCAGTGCAGCGATACACCTAGGGGGGTTTGGAGGCATGCCAAATTTTGAAATTTTCAATGTGCATTCTGCTGACTTGTAGGGATGACTTCATAACGTCTTTGGTTCTAGTAGGAATATTTGAAAAATTCTTTCGCCATTGGAAAGCTTAGGAAGTGGGCATTTTGACCAACCTATTTGGCAGAAAAAAAGGGGGGGGCGCCCCCGGCGCCCCCCCTACATCCGCCAGTGAACTTTATCGGCCTAACTCTAACTAGCCTACCTTTTCTCTGCTTCTTGCAGGTACTTTCTTTGTTCAGTTTGGATCGGCATCATATAAAATCTACCTCTCTACCAAATGTCTCTGACATTTGCTGATTAAAGCACAGAGGACAGGTTTGTAATTGATGGGAAGTGATGAGCTACAAAAGTAAGAGATCAGTTACAAGCTATTCATGTACAAAGCACAGTG
The DNA here is from genome assembly GCA_949317995.1 of Acholoe squamosa. Taxonomy (NCBI): domain Eukaryota; kingdom Metazoa; phylum Annelida; class Polychaeta; order Phyllodocida; family Polynoidae; genus Acholoe; species Acholoe squamosa. The sequence continues at coordinate 28,569,131 of OX439041.1, read as the reverse complement.
GTAAACACAACTTCTTTTCAGACAACTTCATTTGCAGGTTCAGCGCTGTCTGGTCATTTATAACAGTATGTTTTCCGGGAGATACCACTGTCTTGGGCTGTATTGAGTAGGTGGTTTGAGGTGGTCATGGAGGTTATGAAGATGGCAACCATATCATCTCCCAACCCTTTTGTTATTACAGAGGGGGTAACTACCATAAGAACAAACACACTGATGAATTTTTCCCCAGTTGTTCTATAACATTTTCGTTCACAGACTTCAAATCTGTGTTATTCTTTCAGCAGAGAGAGAAGTGTGGTCTAAGTGAGCCCAGCGTCCCTTATCTCTTCCGATCTCATAGTATCACGTGCACTGAAAACATGTTGGTGAAAAAGGTCCTCTGTGCAGAGGACTTTGGGTCCTCAATTTGAGGACTTTGGGCCCTCAAATTGATGGGTCCTGGGCGGAGTACCAGGTCCTCACTAAAGTCCTCAATTTGAGGACCTAATGTCCTCAATTTGAGGACCTTTTATGATGAAGCTATGCAATCAATATGATGAGTGTGGGTAGTCAATTCAATGACATTCATTTTTAATTTCCATTAATTATGAAATAGTAAGTAGATTAACCTTAGAATCCCCCTACCCCACCATAGCCAGACCTTTATTAGATGTATTGTCTTTCTGGTAGACCAAGTGACTGGTATTATATGTAAACAACAGTTTCTAGCCAGTCTGTGCACTTCTAAGTAAGTCTTCAGACACATAAAAGGTGTTCAAGCACATAGAGATCCCATAACTCCCTTCAAATTACTTGAGCAAAATTTCTTGCTGTATTTCCTATCCAGCATAAATATAAATGGCTATTGCAACATTCGTGATGCAGATAAGTACATTATTAACTAACAAAATTATCTATAGGATGACCTACAGTATGAAATATAGATTACACTACAGCTTAGTGGGGCCCCCTGGTGGAAAAAAAGTATTGTCTTCAAAATGATGACCCCATCTTCAAATTGATGACTTGAGGTCATCAATTTTGAAAGAGGACCCAAGGTCCTCTGCACAGAGGACTTTCGTATAAGCTTAAGTTTTCAGTGTGGGAACACGCGATATCGACATTTGAAAGAAATCCCTGGATGCACCCAAAAAGACAGTGAAAGAAAGCTGGTCTTCAGGGGTCCCTTTCTGTAATTATTGTGTATCATGGTAGATCTAATTTCAGGTTTGTTAGATAGGAAGGATTGGCACAGGGAGGCTGGGGTGCAAACACGTTGGGTGTGCCCTGTAGTTGGGGTATTACGGTATTTCAGGTACCAAATAGAAAATAGCTGATGTAAGACATAATTATGGAAAGGATTATTTAATCAATTCTTGTAGTCTATCTCTGGATTCTGAGGCATAAATAATGGGTGTGGGGGTGTGTGGGGTGGGGATGAGGAGGGCGCTCAATATAAATGAGCCTTAGTGCATCAGAGGACTACAATTCAGTCCTCTTAGGTGATTATCATTGCCATTGATCTTGATATATTAATGGCGCAATTACACTTGAACCTGAAAACCAGGATTATAAATTAATCTCAAGCCACCCAGGACCATCAAAGGTAAATACACTAAGTCAGCGATAGTCGGGCATACTGTGCTATTGGCCTACATCTACATATTTATCCCCTTCAGGCTTGGAAAGTGCATTAAATAAGATGCCTAACCGTCGTCATTATGCATGAATGCAACTCTGGCAAAGCTACTCATCAGGACTGCATTCATGTATCATGCCCATCATATGGGGTTGATATGCTATTTGAGAGTCTTCAGTATGTACTACTTAAATGGTACTTAAATGGTTAGTTTATAACTGAAAGAAAATGACTTTTGTTAGATAATGTTGGAGTAACTATGACTACCTATAGTTAAAGGTCAGCCCTTGTCAAAATCAACTTGTAACATAAAAACTACAAATACACATTTACCATTCATATTTTTGACACTTGTTGTTTTCAACATCAATTGATATTGTACACAACGCAGAATAAAGGGTAAAACCTTGAAGGCATCGGCTGCTACCCTTACCAAGACCATTGCCAACTTAGCATAAAACATTGAATCCAATTGTGCTGCTCAATCTATCAAAATGTGCAGTTACTGTTTGTCCACTTTATTCACAAGAAAAGCAGTGGAGTCTAATGGGTTAAGAAACATGTATACATTGTTCTCCTCAAACTTTCCATCCTTAGTAATTTTGGAACAAAGAATTATTAACAAACATATTCACAAAAGGAAATAAAAAAAGGAAAATTTGCAAAAATGAGTCTATCAAGAAGGTCCTTCCATGCCCTTGTCAACATGTCCCAAGGATATAGGTTTTGAATGCCCAAACTCTTTCAGGAAAGGTTGTAGTGTTCCAAATGATCAGGTTTCTGTAATTCATTGACTCCCATGTGAAAAAGCAAAGGGCCCTTGGATAAAAATCCACATCAATCTCATAAGATACAGGAATAAAGGCAGACATGACTGAACAGTAGCAGATGACATTTAAACATTACTCAAAGAGGATAAAACACACCCCATTTAGACAATGGTCTGTCAGCACTGGAATCATCAATCAGTATTATACTAATAGAGATTCACTTTACTCTTCATGACAGGGTCTGTCCACTGTACACAGGTGGATGATGGAAGATTCAGCAACACAAACTAATACAAATGTCATGTGCCATGTTGTCTGCTTATTTGGTTCCAGCTGATGGCTTCAGAATTATGTACAAAAATCAATTAATCAAACTTTGGTCCTTTCAAAATTTCCTGACTTTTACAAAGTACACACTAAAAATCTGTCACTGTCCCTTCTAGTGTAGTCTATGATCCCACATGCTTTTACCCTATCGCATGTCTTGTTCAAGAATGAGAATTTGATATTTATACTGAGGGGAAATATTGAATAATTCTGCAAGTATTCCTGGCCTTCTTTTCTTTTTTCTTTTTACAGCTGTGAACGTTTCTCACTTGTATTTAGCCATTTTCTAGAGTCTATATACAGAGCTCACATGAATGGCTTACGTATGGAATACTAGTCCCCCACATCCGTCAATCTCCTGCTAATATTAGATAAGTCAAGCCACGCCGGACCCAATATGGACAGCACAGGTTAAATCCATCCGACTTGTGCTTGGGGAGTGTAGGAGTAGGTGGATGATGGAGAGCTGCTCCAACCTGCTCAGGTCTGTGTGAACTGTGGTTAGACTCAGTGATTGTCATGGAGCTGTCTCTGGACTTCATGAAGTATGTGTGTGGAGGGAGGAGGTGGAGGATATGATGACTTTGTGTCGGAATGTGTTTGGGGGGGGGTTGTGATGTGTGTGTGTTGGCGGGGGGTCGGGGGTAATGTATTGTTATAAACATTAAATGTGTATTTGTGGCGGTCCTCAAACTGGTGTGGAGGTTTTGCAGTACGCCTACTAAGGAGTGCCCTGGAGGTGACATGTGAACTCACAGCTGGAGGTGCCCAGTTTATAAGATGTTCACAGAGCAATTTCTTTTTTTTAGTCAGATGCAGTTAGACATGGGAGTGTGGTGTTCAGTGGCATTTGGTGGATTAAACCATAGGGGGCAGGCCCCTTGTAATTAATGGCAAGTGATGAGCATAAGTGTTCAGATACAAAAGCAGGAGATGAGCTGCAAGCAATATAATGTACAAATCAGTGATAAACACAACATTTTTTATGACATTTTTATTGTTGGTTCACCTCTGTCCGATTCTCCATTACATTATGTCTGCAGGGGATACCATTGTCTAGGCTGTATTGAGTGGTGACCTATGATAGGCTTATACATATGGACAGGGGAGGGAGAACTATGCTCCCATTATGTTCCTAGACCCTGATATTGTGGATATAGCCACACCGAATGAGTGTCTATCAGCCTTATTTGCAAGGCTATTGCATAAACAGTGAATTCTGATAATGGCGACATAAAAAAAGGCCTATATTAGGCCTAGCATGCAACTGAGAAAAATCAGGATGTCACCAATGAGTCCCTAGACCCTGAAAATGTGCTAGTAGACACTTTAAATGAATGTCTAGCATCATTAGATGCAAAGTTATAAGGAATTTTGGTAATGGCTACCTTTATCAGGGCCTATTTCAGAGAAAAACAATTTGTGCACGTGGCATCCACCTGAAAGTTGATCATTATGGACCATACATCAAGTCTGGCATGGATATCACCCCCTAACATTCCGTCCCTCATATGGCAAATTTTCAATATTTTTCCTCCCTACTATTCGTCGTATTTGCAGGGTGTGCCTTGTAGGTGGAGTATTACGGTATTTCAGGTAACAAATAGAAAATTAAGCTGATGAAAGGCAGAATTATGGAAATGATTGTTCAATTCTTGTAGTCTATCCTTGGATTCTAAAATTCTGATGCATAGATAATTGGTGTGGGCATGTGTGGGGTGGGGATGGGGAGGGCGCTCAAAATAGACAAGCATTAGTGCAGCAGAGGACTACAATTCAGTCTGAAGTGATAACCATTGCCCTTGATCGTGATATATTTATGAATGAATTTGTTCCCAATAAAATCAAATCCCTTTATACATAACACATAATAAAGGGTAAAACCTTGAAGGCTTTGGCTGCTACCTTTACTAAGACAATTGCCAATTTACCCTAAAACATTGAATCCATTTATCCTGCTGATTCTATGAAATTATACGGTTTCTGTTTGTTCACTTTATTCACAGGAAAAGCAGTGGTGTTTAATGGGTGTAGACTCATCATTCTCCTCAAATTTTTCTTCCTTAGACACTTTGGATCATATGATTATTAACAAACACATTCACACAAGGAAAATAAAAGGAAAATTTGCAAAAAGACGTGTATCAAGAAAGCCCTTATACGCCCTTGTAATCCTGTCCCAATGATCTAGGTTTTGAAAGCCCAAACTCTTTTAAGAACTTGGGACCTGATATAGGACAAAGGAAGCAGTCTGGAGTTTCACCATACATTAGTTTTAGTATTCCAAAGGATCAGGTTTCTGTAATTCATTTACTCCCATGTGAAAGAGCAAAGGGCCCCTGAATAATAATGCACATCAATCTCATATGATACAGGAATAAAGGCAGACATGACTGTACAGTAGCAGACAACATTTAAACATTACTCAAATAGGATAAAATACAATCCAATTAGACAATAGTCTGTCAGCACTGAAGTCATAAATCAGTTTTATATTATTAGAGATTCATTTTACTCTTCGTGACAGGGTCTGTCCACTGTACACAGGTGGATGATGGAAGATTCCCCCTGGGAAACTAATACAAATGTCATCTTCCAGGTCGTCTGTGTATTCAGTACCAGCTGTTGGCTTCAGAATTATGTAAAAATAATCAATTAATCAACCTTTGGTCCTTTCAAAATTTCATGACCTTTCCAAAGTACACACTAAAAATCTATCACTGCCCCTTCTGGAGGTTAATTCAAAACATCCTGGGATCACAACCTCAGCGATCTTAGGAATTATTCTACCTTATCCTATTAAGCGATCTTAAGATTAGACTGCGTTCACATTTCCTAGCCAGCACTAAGATTGCATCGATCTTAGCCTCAGCCCTCCTACACTATTCCAAGAAGTACTGACTGGGCACAGGGGTAAGAGTCCTAAAATAAAGGAATAGCTGTGGAGCCACTCTTCTTCACAACAGTGTTTATACCATCGTTCCCCGTCCTCATATGGGCTAACAAAGATCCCTCAAGGACACTCAGCAAACATGCTCCCTGCCCTCTATACACTGTAAGAAATGTGTGTTGCATTTACATGCTTTGTAACACACTTCTTTGCAGCATATTTTTACTCACTTATTTTTTTAACACACAACACACTTTTGCCAAAAATGTGTTAAGAAGTGTGTTCATGTCAAAAGGGTGTTACAACAAAAGTGTGTTGCAAAAAGTGTGTTCATGCATATTATGTTTTCATAGAAAGTGTGTTGGTAAGTGCTCTTGTACTCAGGTGAAACCACTATGCAATTCTTAGAGCTGGAAAAGGAATAGTGAAGTGATCCCAGGACTTACTATTCTTGACAGGCCTGCAACCACTGCATTAGATAGGGTAGACTGGCCAGGTCTTATGATATGTGCCTACACTAAGATCACTGGGGTTGCGATCCCAGGATGTTTTGAATTAAGCTCCTGGTGTATTCGGGGATCCCACACTGAGGGTCTATATTGTGATTGGTCAGTTACATTTTATATTCATAGTGCTGATAATAGATGGTAGAAATTATCCCATTTTTCCAGCAGAAGTCATCCATTTATTTCTTGTCAACCGTATAATTTCCAGACGGCTTTGCATAAACAACAAATGAGGTAGGTCCAAAAACTTTGAGAAGGGGAGCTGTTATCGAGCATAAAAATTATGAATACGATATTGATTTCTCAATTAAGTCAAATAAATATCAAGGTCAAACGGACAACAGTATCTTATGTCATTTCAGCTATATTAGCCAACTACAATCAAGTTGTGATCTTAATTGATTTTCAAGATGGGCAATTCACAAAAAAAGCGAATCATACCTAGTGTAAATTCTTAGACCATGCCACCTGAAACACACTGATGTTCATTTTAGCCTCATAACCACACATAGATTTACCATCTACCATATACCATACCAAGATACAACCCTGACCTTCAATCCAAATATCTAATTAACACAAGGTATTGATCACACACTGTTTTCTGCCCCAATGCACTTATCATTCCATCCCGTGGGCAAAATGTACTCCTAGCCATTACGACTGCAACTACATCAGAGGGCAACCCCATTTCATCAGCCATCTAAAAGCAGCATTTAGCCAAGGCATTTGATTGCGTGGAGGGTATAGGAAAAATGAATTGTTGTTGGTACAGGCTTGTACAGTGGGAGAATCCCAGCACCCGCTGATCCCGAGGTTGCGAGTTGTGTATGGAGGGTGCTGCTTGCATACGTGTGTGATACATGTCCATAATTCATGAAAGGGATGTCTTCTTTCGAGATTGCATCAATCCATAGTCAATCACTGAACTAGTATGGCCATCTCGTGTGTATAGTATGCACTATAGACTATAGTCTCTGTGCTGTATTCTGGGATCCGCCTGTATCCAGTGCACACTCATATATTGCTAAGAGCGGGAAACAAACATGGCATTTCTGAACATCCCGCTAATGCCTTTACGCTGTTCTCGAAAGTCAATACAAGCAATTCCCTGTCCTCTCAATGGCTGGATGGAGTTTCACAGAGACATTGCCAGAATCCTGCACCAATCCCCTCCCTTGGCAACTAATCCCCAGTGTGGCATTTATGCACGTGTTTGAATAGCCCACTTATTATTAGGCCAAACTTCCACCACAAAATGTGTGGCTCACTAGGCTCCTATTAATCGGGGGCTTGTCCTGAAGTGTTCTCTGTACTATCTTTATACAATAAAGAAGCTAGTTTCTCGATTTTGGGGCTACTGTGCCTCTCTGCAAACTATTTATGTACCTTTTTAGGGGCTGTTCTCCAGGCACTGGGCACCCCTAAACTACTCTCGGCGCTATTTATGTACATGTGTACTTTGAGAGCTGATCCCTGGCTTTGACTGCATCTCAGCTGCATTGTATACTATATGGACCTCAACCAAAAGGTCAGATTCATGGCTTTCAGATTTCCTCAGATTTCCTGTGCACTACAGGGGCCCCTAACAATAGAACAGCCTCATAGTCTGAGTTCTCCTCAGCTACTTTTAGGACTATGAGGGCCCATTAACATGGAACATGACTTTTTCATGACTTTTGGTGCCCTCAGCTGCTTTAACTCTGTGGATTATGTGGGCCTAATATCATGGAACAGCCGCATTACTCTGGGTTCTCCTCAACTGCTTTTAGGACTATGTGGGCCTAATATCATGGAACACCCTCATGATTTTGGATGTCCTCAGCTGCCTCCTGTCATGTGAAACTGGTACTTGGTATCCGTCTAGTGGTATGCCCCTTCAGTTGCTTTGTGTACTACATGTTCATAGCGACCCACTATGTGGAACTGTCTCAAGGCTAAGACTGCACAGAATTTGTTTGAGTAGACTTGTTATCTAGAGAACAGGTTCAGTTGTTGTGCACAATACTAAGGCCTAGGTTTCTTTATAGAAGCTGTTGCTCTTCCACTTTGACTGTTGGCTCCATTGTGACCTAAGTGCACTAACGGTGCTACTCCACTGGCTCCTCCTTTAATCTGTTCTTCAGCACCTAATCAGACCTTCTCCCAATTAAAATTGCAAGTTGATCTACTCAATGGCCATACGGGGTGTTCTATACGGCAACAGACACTAACCTTCTTTCCTCTCCTATTATCCAATCCCCCCCCCCGCCCCATGGGGACTGTGGAGGAATGGATGGGGGTAGATTACCCATGTGGGTGGTAATCGGTGGTCAGGGACTCAGCATTGGGATGTGACCCTGATTGAACATAGGTCAGCCCTATTCCCTTTCCTGCCAGGCTTCTGTGCCCGGGTATCTGAAGGGTGTTGCTCCTATGGGAAAATGTGGTTTTGCCTAAGAAGTGCTTCACCTGCAGCAGTCTCTTTTTTTGTAGTCCTAACATCTTTTGTGTTGCACAGAAGTGGTCAACACAACAGCACTTGAAAGAGTGTGTGACAAAAGTAGAAAGTGCAGCACACACTATTTTTAAGCAATGCATGTGCCTTTTCAGACTTATATTGAGAGTGGAAATTGAATGGTGAAGCAGAGCGTAACTACTTCAGAAAGGAGGGCACCAAATCCCAGCTCTTCTTAGCATACGAGCAACAACCTCCAGCATAGTCAAGGCACAGCCACAATGTGTGCATAGGGCTCGACTCGTTTTTCCCCACCTAGGGAAATTAAGCCACTCTTGTATCCCCATATAGCCCTTGTGGTTGGGGATTTGCTGGAGACTGACAATACATGGTACACCTGTTGCAGGCCATTAAGTACCCAGTGTGTATAAAGTTATAGATTATTACTTTCTATAAAATATTCAAATAGAAAATAGGTAATGTTTTCCTATGTTCAGGCTGCTGGTTCCCATATAATATATTGTTAGCTGTTACTTAATCACATTTGCTGCAAAACGGAGCCAACTTTCATATGTAATCTACTTTCGTGATTCCTCTCTGTATGCATCTAAGACTGAACCCACCTATCATTAGTTAATCGGCTTTAGGGGCAAGACAAATACAATTTAATGGAACAATTTTGGACTGGCTACCGAGTTTGTCACCTACTATCATACTTGTTATTACTAATTGTCTTGGCAGGGAAAGTAGATCAGAACTCATCAAATATTCAAAGATCATGCTAATATACTACAAACTGTTGCTTTAAATACATACAGGAATAAACCCTTCACTTAGGAAATTGGACTTACTCCTGCCATACATATGCACATGTGCCTATAACAACCATTACACACATTGAACCTGATATGGTAAACACGGTCATGCTCATGATAATGAGGATCATGAAATAGTAAGGAAGAGACAATATAGCTCAAACAACGAAAACTATTCCTACATCATTGTATTTAGTCTACACTAAAGTCCGCGAACAGGTCAAACCTTACAAGAATTGCTCAAAGGAGCAAACCCTCACTTCTGTCTGGCAGTGAGCTGCACACACACTTACACCTTCCTCCAGAGGGGTCAGGCCGGCTACGTGCCAGCTGCCTGCTTTATTTGCTTCTAAGTGGGCGCCAAAGTGTTGAGGCCAGAATAATAATAAGCTAATAGATGATGGATATCGGGGCCCTAGTGCTGTATATACAGTATATACAGCCCGTGGGGCCCCGATATCCATCACCTAATAGGTTTATACCACCATTTCCTCCATTTTGTATCAATTTCTTACCTGATTTCCACAGAATATAGCCAGGAGAAGATATTTTGTAAGTGCAAGCGATCCGGCCCGGGTCACCGCTCTGCGCGAAGCCATTGTTTTTGTTCCTTGTCGGGAGAGGTAGCGCTGTGTATACAGTCACTTTTCGTATCGAATCCAACCATGACAAATCGAGAAATTAACAGGTTCATATCCTCAGATAGTCTAGATGATCCCTCCATACGTATTATGTCCAATATATTCAAAATAAAGGAGAATCCATTGATTTTCCCAATGTACGCGAGTCGCGGTCCGGCCATTCCCACCCGCCTCCTTGTCCGGTGAAAGTGTGTCAGTGGCCCGGATGTAGATATAGGTCAACTGCTCGTCGTACAAGAAAGATGTCGAAAATTTCTGACCGGTTTGGAAAGTCAATGGATTCTCCTTTATTTTGAACATATTGGACATAATACGTATGGAGGAATCATCTAGACTATCTAAGGATATGTATGTTTTATTTTGAATACTTGTCATGGTTGGATTCCATACGAAAAGTGAGTGTGAACACGACGGTACCTCTCCTGGCAAGGAACAAAAACAATGGCTTCGCACAGAGCTAACCGGGCCGCGACTCGCTTACGATAGAAAAATCATTGGATTCTTATTTATATCGAAGAAAATGGAGAAAATTAGCACGCATTCCTCGTCTATGGATCGAATACTTCTTGGGATTTTAATATTATAACATGACAAGCTTGGAATCAAGACGGAAACTGACTGGAAATGTAGCACTAGGAGCTCAGGTTAGAATTTATTTTCTTTCGCATTGGATTTCATCACCGTTCAGTGTGGCGCTATGGCTAAGGCCTTCGCCTACCACCTCTGCGGCCGGGGTTCAATCCTCATATGAGTTGGGACGATTTTTCACATTGAAACAATGGCGAGACTAAATTTCTATGTCCGCCAGCATCTTCTAAAATATTCAACTTGTCCAACTTGACCCCAAAAAAGTATATACCAAAAATTTCAAAAATGCACATGTGTGGTATATGCAGAATAATGCACGGCTAAACTGCATATAAACCCACCGGAAGTTCCGAAATCGTGGTATAAAGGTGTATATGTGGTTCAGATGAGTCGCCCCTTCAGGGCAATAGTAACTATTTGTTTTAGTGATAATTATATTCATGTCATTTCATAATCTGAAATTTTATTTTCATTTCTGGGGTTGAAGTATGTGTACACTGGTATAGCTCTATGTTACCCTCGCCAGAATGTTACCCGTTACCATCCCCTTTTTTCTTTTCTTTTTAAATTAATGAGATCCTGTTTTATCACTGCCTTTTTGGACCATGTTATCTGAAATATTTCCCTAGTTTCTTGGCCTGAGTCAGTGGTCTTTGTGTAGGAGGGCGGGTTCCTTATTGTTATTGATTGGTGTACCAGCCGATTAGCCAGCACCCTGCGTGCAGGAAGGGTTGCCAGGCCGGCATGTATGTGGGCTGTATTGGGAGCCGCTAACAAGGACTATAGACACAGCAAGGGATGAGGATGATCAGCCAGCCAACCAGACCCATCCACCCCCACTTCCTCCACCCTTTATAGACAGCACAATGCTAAAATGCACCACATAGTTCTATCAGCATAACACATGCATATGTACATACGCATCACTTTGCCTGCGAATGTACTGTTGGATTTGTGACCGTGCGGTACAATATGCTCCAAAATGGATATCGTGATGTGCCAATGCAGTACTATTGGCACATCACGATATCCACTGTTTTGGTACATTTTGACCATGGGTGAATTATGAGACTTCAGATATAACGCCTTCATGAAAGGATTAATATTCAATCAGCCCCTATAGCTTATAGTTGGTGTGATGTGTAGGAATTGTAAGGGGAAGGGTTACTTCTGCATGTGACCATGTGCCCAATTTTAAATTGATACGAGAGGACGTGAAACAGGAGAGGGAAGTATACTGATGAGACTTCGTGGTGAGAGGTCATGGCAATAAGCCAGAACCAGAGTACATGTACAGGAGGATAGCAGGCCTATAAGTAAAGTGCTGAGTGATTTTGCCAGTTGGGTTCCATCATTGCAGGTGATGGGTAGAGAATCCTATACATGTAAATTACAGACCACCAGCATAGGATAATACATAAATAAATTAATCCTGCATGGATGTCATATCTGATTATTTTTTCGTCATGCAGACCCTGTGAGTACTTAGTTTGTCCACTTTGTTTGTTAGCAGGGCATGGTCTCCTGCAACCACTTACTTGCTGCATTTCTGCACCATGAATAAAATCACCCTTCAAGGGTCAAACAGATACAAGGGAACTGTAACAGAGGCACATCCATACAAGGTAGGGTAGGTGGGGCCTAATAAGCAGGTGTAGGGGCAGATGAGTAGGTGGGTTGGAGGTTGGGGTGAGAGTGGACACTGGACCCAAGGATGAGTAAGATTGGACCACTAGTGCCAGGTCCCTGTCCGCCTGGGTGGGTCATATCAAAGTAATCCTCCTGGACAGGAGCTGGCTGGGGACAGGTGATTAGCAGGCTTGACGGGAGGAGCTGGCCATGGAGAGGTGTGTCTTAAACGGCACCAGGGGGTGCAGCATGTCGGTAAACACTATTTGCCCTCAATGACTGTAAATGCTATTGTATTCATGTATTATGCCAACTCTATAGGATTGATACACTCTTGAAGGGTCGGCATGATGCACCAATGAACTGCTGGTGAGTAGACTCGCCAGCACTCCATTAGTTTTCTTGCCGACCAAGGAAATTAATGATGGAGCCATTATGTTTTCCTTTAGGGTTAATTCATCTACTAACAGACTTTGGTAGGTGGAAAATGGTTGGGCATGTTGGCTATTGGACAGAGGTTACCAGTCTAGTATTCTAACCCTCTGAGAGCTGAATGGCGTTTAGTGTACTCTTTTTATCAGACAAATAAATGAACTCTCTTGTCAAGAGGGTGATTTATATTCAAATCTCTTAAATTCGCCATTATGGTACAGTTTGGTCAAAGAAGAACCATACGTATTTGTGTAACACACTTCAGAGCTCCATTAAAACATCATATCTGTTCACGTCTACTATTATCATTACTGCTTCAGCTTGGCTAAATAAAGGAAGGAAGGGAAGCAGGGCTTGGAGAAATAAAATGTTACATTTTTTGTTATATGAGGTAACAATTAAGGCATTTTGTTTATACAATAAAATACATGGTATTGTATTATATGATAATAACAATCATGTTTAAAATAGTAAATGTTATTCCAAGTATTTACAGAGTAATGATAGATAAATATTAATTTATAGGCGTGGGTGGGTGGGAAATTGAGATGGCAGTGAGGAGAATCGACGAATTGTATGGGGTGACGTTGAGAGGAAGGGTTGACGGTTGTGGGTTGTGGTAAATAGTTGTATTGAACACCTGTAGGTGAGGTGATTGATTGGAAATTTAGTTGGGGTTATAGCCACCAGCTGGCAGCAATGACCACCCCTGAGCCCATTCAAGCTCATGAGTCACCGATTGGGACAAAGGGGTTGGTTATTTGTTGTTTTTATAACCACAAACCAAAAGCAACAAAAGTGGACAAAAACACACACAGAACAGAAATAGGAGAATTTTGAAATGTTTAGATGTCATTTGGATCCTCACAAATAATCCGAATATTCAGAATTGCAATATTATTGCAATTCTAAATAGTCAGGTTTTATTTTTAATGAATCCTCCTCCTACAGCATTTCTGATAAACTTATAAACCATTGATTATTCACGATCTACGAATTCATCCATAGTCTATGGAGGCTTTATTGTTAGACATCACACATCACCATCATGATGATGAGATATACGATAACAGCCGATACGATATCATCTTTAGCCATTGATCAATAATGTGGATTTGATTATCTTACTTCGGATTAGTGCCACCTGCCACCCAACTTTACATTATGATATCAATTATGGGGCATGTAGACCAAGCTAACCTTTCTCAAACATGCAACAGTATCCCTCAAGGTCACTATACCCTTGTACCCATATTCACCACCATCATGCCACATGATAAATTATAGACTACACACTAAGCTACCTACTCACCCTCTCCAACCTCCCAGACCCAAAACCATATCCTCCTCCTTTTCCATAACCAAGGCGCACAAGCCACTGACCACCCTTAAGATGATAAGTGATATGAATATACTGCCCTGCCCCTATACATGAAGTCACAAAAGACAAGTGGCACTTGAGAGGCCCAGAAACTGTCATTACCTTTGCATAAAAAACACCTTAGTGCCTGGAGACTGGTAGTTAGGGCCATAAGATTTCTTCAGGTTCATGTTCCCTGGTCATTATGATATACCAATGCACCAGTGGAAGGTAGTTGTATTGTAGTCTAATATCAACCCTTCGTGAGTGTATCGATTCAGCATGATGCAAGGATGCAGAGCTGGAAAGTAGCTCAGTACCTGATCCTTATGGCAAAGAGGCATATTCCATTAATATACTACACAGCCCATAAAGGTTTAAGCTTGACACGAGGAGCTCCTTCACTGAGCTGCTTTGAGCTGCTCATGACATGGGTGTTGTCACTGCTACTACTGACGTCATTCAGGGGGAAGCAGGGGTTTGAGCCTTGGGATGCAGGCCTAGGGGAGGATCCATCCACCCCAGAGGGCCTCCTGCTTCTGAACATCAATGACACCTTGCCCCCTACCCCTTAAACCCAATCTCTTGGCAAGGTATTCACACATTGTCAACCACCTCACGTTTCTTAGCCCCCCCTCCTCCAGCACTAACACTACACCATGTATATGATGCTCAGTTCTAAGATCCAACTACTTATTCCTTTGTCCATTTTGCTTCTTCCTCTCAGTTTGGTGATCCTAATAGAAGCACTCTGCCAAATCACATGAATAACAGATCGATGACAATTAGATTCCAAATTTAATTGGCTTTCAGATAAGCCTGGATCAAGATGGCTGTTGCCAAAAGAAATGGAGGAGAACCCATGGTTAATCTTTCAGGTAGAGAATGTCGGTCTGTGCATGGCCCAAACAATAATATGATATGACCAGAATGGCAAAACAAAGCCATGCTCACTTTATCTTTTCTGTGTCTTATTACTTTTTACCAAGACCCACATTGATAACCTCACATCTTTCTACCTACAAAAGTCCCCTCCAAAGAAGAAGGAGGAAGGGGGGGGGGACATATCAAATCACTACCTGTGCCCTTTTCACCCCTGTCTCAATTCATCTGCCAATGTTATCCATACCAGCCCTCTACTTCCCATGCCCATCCAAGAGGCTGAGTTCCCTGACCTTATAAGGCAACAGGATATCTAGGTTTGCGCTGCAGCTCTCAGGTGAGCTCATTGATTGATTTTTACACCCACCTTTCAGCTTCCTCCATTGTCTCCCCATTGTGTTCAGCCTGTGTGTGCCACCTTTGTACCCCTCCCACACACAGACTGACAGGTATTGCTAAGTGCAATGATGAACAATTGTGGTTAGGTTCTTGGAGCTTTTTTATGATTTTAGATTTTGCTTGGGTGGAAATGTCTAGTGTCAAGATAACTTTATTATATCATATCTGTTACATCTATGAAATGGTCATTATTTTTGTCTGTTGCAAGATAGGTATTATTTATTCAGATTTAATTTTCTGTATTCTAACTAAATGATATAAACTAGTTTCTTCCCTATTAGGCCTTAGCAAAGATACAACTTAAAATGAGATATTCAAAGAACATAATTATAATTATGCTACTTTTCAAGGGTTCTCTATGATGTAGAGAATGGATTCTCTATGGCCTGTTCTGTGAGTGGTATTTAATGGATACCTCTGCACAAGCTAGACTTTGAGGGAATCTCTATGTGCTGCTCACCCATTAGTAGCTCCTGATATGCCGCCCCCCATGTAAGTGTGTGCCCTACCCAGGGTACTTCTCCATAAGCAGCCCCCATCTGGGTACTTTTATAATTATTAGCAACCCTCATGGGTACTTCTCTATGAGCAACCCTCCCACTAGGGTTTTCTTGATTCTGAGCAGCCCTCCTGCTGGGGTATTCTCTATTCTGAGCAGCCCTCCCACTGGGTACTTCTCTGTGAGCAGCCCTCCCACTGGGTACTTCTCTATAAGCAGCCCTCCTAATGGGTACTTCTCTATGAGCAACACTCCCACTGGGTACTTCTCTATGAGCAACCCTCCTACTGGGTACTTCTCTATGAGCCGCCCTCCCACTGGGTACTTCTCTATAAGCAGCCCTCCTAATGGTACTTCTCTATGAGCAGCCCTCCCACTGGGTACTTCTCTATGAGCAACCCTCCCACTGGGTACTTCTCTATGAGCCCCCCTCCTACTGGGTACTTCTCTATGAGCAGCCCTCCAACTGGGTACTTCTCTATGAGAAACCCTCTCATTTGGTACATCCCTGTGAGATGCCTGCCCACTTGGTACTTCTGTATGAGCAACCCTCCCACCGGGTACCTCTGTATGAGCTGTCCTCTAAGTCATCAGCTCCCCATATGCTGCCCTCCCCTGAGTACCTGCTGAGCATACCATCTGCTGTCCTCATTGAATGATTCTCTGGTCATTAGCTGCAGTATGTGAGCAGCTGAAGGTGAACATGAGTGAGCTGCTCTTTTGATGGATCTCTGGTGTTTTAGACAGCAACAGGTGCTGATGTGTATGGGGAGAAGCAGGGAATTCTGCTACTTGGACAAGGCCTCAAAAGTCTTTGTATCCATTCATTAATGATTGACTTATTTTGTTCTAAAAATATTCCCAGCTGTTCATATGCATATTATTCCATTCCCTTTCTCAACTATCATGTCTGTAATTTAATTTCTTTTACGTGATCCTGGTTATTAAAGGGGGTATTTGCAGAGGCAACAAGTATTTATGATTCGTAACATCATGTATGGTTATAATACACAGAATAAAATAACTAAGAGTGCGATGAAAAATGATAGAATTTTAGGAAGATAAAGCAAATATTTGTATTACTTATACTATCTATCATCAGATTTCATACTACAGGAATTAGATGCCCTTTTATGGTTTCATCCTCTCAACAGTTGACAAGAACCAATATGAGTGAGAGTCTATCATGATATCCTGTAAACCCATTGCCGCCCCAATTCAAGGTCTAATCCTAGTATATTAGGGTTTTCTCGGTAAGCAAGCTAGGGATTAGGCTAGACAACTGCAAATTTCCACTAAGTGATTGAATCCTACTGAGTGCTCTAAGTTAGCCCTTATGTGTCGCATGATACCTACAGGCTTATGCTCTTTGGTCTTTATGATTCAGTGCTACAGATCTTGTGAGCAACTCCCCTGACTTGTACCAGGAGTGTCTCAGTGCATGAGGATTATATAAGAGATTATTCGACAGGGCTGTGTTTATGAATCATGCAAGCAAATGGGCATTATTCATTGATACAATATGCAGCCCCTAAAGAGGTGAATCTTCTTTTATTCACAACCACAGCTATGGAATAACAAAAATAGCCAGTAGTAAATCTAAGAAATCACTCTATCACCAATGATAACTGGGGGGACATTGAAGCAATGAGAATAGAGCAGCCATATCCAAAGCCGGCTAAATCATCTATCACTGATTCAAGCGATTGGAATGGAATAACTAATTTTTAGGTTATCAATTGCAAGGGTCGGCATCTCAATCATCAGCTATTGCCCTGTTCCTGAAAATGTCCACAAATTCAGCTGTGTTCCTTGTGTCTTTCTGGATGGCTGAAAATAAATTGATAAAAGGTCTACATAAGGTTTCCATCTCACTCATAATCTACAATAGATTGTGTGTTTCTTAAATGCATTGGTAGAGAGCTATGAACTCTAAAGCCCTAATGGGCACTTTATAATGTCCTTGTGGTTAGATACTCCTTTATGACCTGAGTGAACATAATCAGACAGGGTGTACCACGGGAATTGCCTATGGCTGTGCCTAGCTGAGACATTTCTCGAGTCAAGATACTGCCATTGCACACTGCCCTATGATTTCAAATGCCAGTGGTATTCCTATTTGAATTTTGGTATGAATTCATTGCTACAGGGCGTAGTATGCTAAGAAATAACCGTCTGGCATAACATTATTGTATTGATGCATTAAATCCACCAGTTAGAAGTTTATTGATAAGACATATGTGGCTCCAAATGGACTAAACACCACACAATTTGGGAAGGTGAGAGGATTTCTCTGTACCACACCTATCCATACGATATCCCACTAAGTTTCGATCACAAAAGTGACTGTTCAGTTCAGAGATATACATACATGAACACATGTACCTGAACATCTGTGCATATGATCCTGTAGTACACAATTATAGACAATTTCAATGCTATTGATGGTGGTACCCAAAACATGATAAATGGATCAGTATTTAGCGGATAAATAGGTGGTTGCCTGGTGACATTATATCGCAGGGAAAATGAGATAACATGTCATAAACGAGTGGTAATGTATAAATAGCCTGATAAAGACGTGAAAATAGGGAAAAGAAAAGCGAGAAAGGCAATAGTGATAAATCAGTGTCTCAGACACACCCACTGGAATAGTTGTACATGAGAATGTCAGAAGTAATGAGATACTATAAATAAGTAAAACATACAGTAAAAAAAAAAGAAAAGAGAATAATATAAGGCAGGACGTCCCTGTGCACTGTTTGTCAGTATCAACAAGAAGCGCCCTTTTTCAATCAATATAAATTATGGAGTCTGGTGCATTAATGCATCATGCCCACATATCACCATGATGCATTAGGGATCTGACGAGTCCACTTGCGTTGGCTTCCTTTGTGTATCATATCGACCCCCAAGGATTTGATATGCTCAGAAAGGATCGGCATGATACCTGAATGCATTAAAATGAAAGCATGCGGTTTTCAACACAATTCCAAAGTGCCTTGGATACTGAGTATTTGGAAATGTATTACATGTTGTATTGTAAGTTGACTGTATATCACTATTGACTGAACCTGTGTGTATTGCCATCACTAACGTGAGCCTAAGTGTTTCATTTATGAAAGTAATATATGATTATGCTTGCACTAGTGCCTTTTAGCTACTGATAGAGGCACGAGGCAGAGCCAAGTGCCTCTATCAAGTACCTAAAAGGCCAGTCTGCACCTTTAGAATGCATCAGAATGCACACTGCATTCACTGACATACAAATATATATATATATATATATATATATATATATATATATATATATATATATATATGGTATCCATAGGGTCTGAGACATATGACTCATCTAACCCAACACTATTGTCCAGCCCCATGGCCTAGTGGATAAGATGCAGAACTTTATATCAGAAGGTCCCTGGATCAATCCCAGACAATGTTGAGCTTTTTCAGTATGAACCACTTTCAAAACTATGTCATAGCTGCTGTCACATAATATTATAAGAACAGAATAGAAAAAGAACACTGTCAATATTCAAGTGTCAACTTCAGTGCCTCTATCCTGTAATAAAAGCACTCAGACTATCCAGTTTGGGCACCCAAAATCGTTCTGAAATGTGATAACCATGGTATAAATACCACATAAAGGTTAAAATAACCGACCAGGGTAGTAGTAAAGCCAACGTTTGATTACGCATTAAGAACCACATAATGCCTGTTGATTTGTGTTCCCTAGGTCCCCCAATTGCGTGACCCACCAGTGCTGCATTGGTGCATCAATCTGATTCGTCATTATTGAAATAATGCAACACTTGTGAGTTACTCACCAATGCCTGCATTCTTGTACCAAGGCAATAAATGTGCAACATTGAAAGGCTTTTTGAAAATGTAGGTAGAGAATTCTATAGACCTCCATAGACTAACTTCCCAACTCAAAACACATAAGTAAAGATCAACCCGCAGGGTCAAAAAGCAGTAGATAGTTATTTATTTTTTTTTTTTTGGGGGGGGGAGAGTTATCCAGGTCTATTTTAGCGCACTTATCTACCTTTAAACATTATAATATAGAACTCTGCTCTTTTTCATAGTAAGTAGTACTGACACCGAAAGGATTGTGGCAAGTAACAGAATGCATATTTTGCTTATAACAGCACATATGTGAAATAACCGTGAGGAGTACTGCCAAAGTAAGGGCTGCAGTAGGCAAAAAATGCCTATTTTACTTAGGTAGTTACTCCATTTATTCCCATATATATTTTATATAGCTTATATTTTGAGGAATCATCAGATTTACCAGATTTCATGTGATGATTCCGCCAAATACAAATGGGAAATACAAATTAAAAGGTCTATGTCAGAGTCTATAGCATTCAATATATTTAGGTTTGTATGAATCCTAGATGACCCTTGATGTACTATTAATGGATAAAAACTAAAAATGGTATTAGTAAAGCACTGAGTCATCATGCCAGATGGGTGCAATCATTGCAAGTGAGGGGTAGAGAATCCTATATAATTATGTAAAATACAGACCATCAGCTTTGGATAATACATAAATAAAGTAACCTTGTATAGAATATAATTTTACTTAGTATCTTTGAGCTACTATTTTTTTTTATTATCATAACGTCCGTGTGAGTACTTAGTTTGTCCATACATACCTTTTATGTTAGGAATGCATGATCTCCTGCATCCACTTACTTGCTGCATTTCTGCACCATGAATAAAATCACAATGCCACCCTTCAAGGGCTAGACAGAATACAATGCAACTATAACAGCGGCACACCCATACAAGGTAGGGCAGGTGGGGCCTAATAAGCAGGTGTAGGGGCAGATGAGTAGGTGGGTTGGAGGTGGGTGTGATGGTGGACACTGGAGCCAAGGATGAGTAAGATTGGACCACTAGTGCCATGACATGGGTGTCGTTACTGCTACTACAGGGGAGGCAGGGGTTTGAGCCTTGGGATGCAGGGCCAGGGGAGGATCCATCAATCCCAGAGGGCCTCCTGCTTCTGAGCATTAATGCCACTTTACCCCCTACCCCGTACCCTCACTCTCTCGGCAAGGTCTTCACACATTCTCACGTTTATAAGCCCGCCCCCCCCCCAACACTAACACTACACCCTGTATATGATGCTAAGTTCTAAAATCTGGCTAAATATACCTTTGCCTTTGGCTGCTTCCTCTGATTTTGGTGACCCTAAAAGAAAGACTGCCAAATCACCATATATATATCCTAAAATCTTTCAGACATAGAATGTGGGTCCGTGCATGGCCCATGCGATGATGTGAATGCTGTTGATACAAACACATGCACAATTTATCCATTCTGTGTCTTATTACCTTTTACTAAGACCCACACTGATACCTATATTCTCACCTCTCTCTACCTAAAGAAAACAGTCACATTTTGCCTGTCCCCCCAAAGAAGGAGGAAGGGGAAAACCATATCAAGCCACTGCCTGTGTCCTTTTCACCCCTGTCTCAATTCATCTGCCAATATCACCCACACTAGCCCCTTACTGCCCATGTCCATCCAAGAGGCTGTGTTTCCTGACCATGTAAGGCTACAGGATTTCTCAGTTAGCATTTCTCAGGTGAGCTCATTGATTGGTTTTCACACCCAACTCTCAGCTTACCATGATGTAAAGGATTACCCCAGCAAAACCTGCTCCTCCTCCAGTGTCTCCCCATTCTGTTCAGCCTGTGTGCACCACCTGTGTGCCCCTCCCACACACAGGTATTGTTAAGTACAATGGTGGACAATAGTGGTTTATATTCTTGGGGCTTTTTTATGATTTTCAATTTTACTTGGGTGGAAATATTTAGTGTCAAGAAATATCCAGTACATCTATGAATTTCTCTGTCCGTTGCAATATAGGTATTATTTATTTAGATTCAATTTTCTAATTCAATGAAGTAGATTCTTCCCTCTAGGCTATAGAAAAGATACAATAATTACAGTCAGTAAGTCTATAATAATGTTTGAAGAACAAAATATATAATGTGTACTAGGAGAAGGGGTTTTAGAATCCCCTGCACTAAGCCCCATTTTCGCAGATCGCACTAAACATATTACTTTTCAAGGGTTCTCTAAAAACCACACTAGAGAATGGATTCTCTATGGCCTAATCTCTGAGTGGTTCTCAATTACCTATTTGACAGATACCTCTACACAAAATGGATTTTGAGGAAATCTCTATGTGCTGCTCTTCCATTAGCTCCTGATATGCTGCCCTCCACATGAGTGTATGCCCTCATCCTGGGTACATCTCCATAAGCAGCCCCCAATCTGGGTACTTTTATTTAAGCAACCCTGATGATGGGTACTTCTCTATGAGCAGCCCTACCGCTAGGATTTTCTCTATTCTGAGCCACCCTCTCGCTGGGTAATTCTCTATGAGCAACCCTCACACTGGGTACTTCTCTTTGAGCAACCCTCTCACTGGCTACTTCACTATGGGATGCCTTCCCACTGGATACTTCTCTATAACTATGAACAGGCCGCCCTCTGGCTACCTCTGTATGAGCTGCCCTCTACGTCAGTAGTTCCCCATATGCTGCCCTTCCCAGAGTAGCTGCCGTACTTATCAGCTGCTGTCCTCATTGACAGATTCTCTGGTCATTAACGGCAGTATGTGAGCAGCTGAAGGTGAACATTAGTGAGCTGCTCTTGTGATGGATCTCTGGTGTTTTTAGAAAGCAACAGGTGCAGACGTATATGGGGAGATAAGCAGGGAATTCTGATACTGAACAAGGCCTCAACAGCCTTTGTATTCATTCATTGATGATTGACATATTTTGTTCTAAAAATATTCCCACCTGTGAAAATGCATATCATTGCGTCCCCTTCCCCAACTATCCTGTCTGTAATATAATTTCTTTTACATGATCCTGCTTATTGAAGGGAGTATCTGCAGAGTCAAAAAATGGTTATGATTCCAAACATTTTTTACGATTATTTATTATACACAAAATAAATCAAATAAAATCTGAGAGTGCTAGGTACCCCAGCCAATGAAGAATGATAGACTTTTATGAGGAAAAAGCAAATCTTATAAAATCTACCATCAGATTCCACACTAGAAGAATTTGATGCCCTTTTATGGTTTCATCCTCTCAATAATGGACAGCTGACCAGAACCAATATGAGTGAAAGCCTATCATGATATCCTGGATACCCATCGCAGTAACCAATTCAAGGTAGAATCCCAGTATTTTAGGGTTTTCCTGGTAAGCAAGCTAGGGATTGGGCCATGGGAAGTTAAGACAACTGTGAATTTCCATTAACTGATTGAATCCTACTGAGAGCTCTAAGTTAGCCCTTTAAGGGTTGCGTGATACCTCCAGACATACGCTCTTTGGTCATTGCGATGGAGTGCCACAGATCTGGCAAGTAACTCCCCTGAACTGTATCAGGAGTATCTCAGTGGGGACTATACAAGAAGTTACTCGACAGTGCTGTGTTTACTTCATCTCCAGTGATTACTGAGGGGACATTGAAGTAATAAGAATAGAGCATCTCCAAAGCCAACTAATTTACTGATTCAAGCGGTTGGAACGGAATAACTAATTTCTAGGTTATCAAGGGTCGGCACCTCCACCATCAGCTATTGCCTGGTTACTGAAAATGTCCACAAATTCAGCTGTGGTCCTTGTGTCTTTCTGGGTGGCTGAAAATAAATTGATAAAGGTCTATATAAGGTTTCCATCTCACTCATAATCTACAATTGATTGTGTGTTTCTTGAAAGCATTGGTAGAGAGCTATGGACTCTAAAGCCCTAATGGGCACTTTATAATGTCCTTGCAATATCATTGTGGTTGTATATATACCCCTTTATGACTTAAGTGAACATAAATCAGACAGGGTGTACCACGGGAATTGTTTGTGCCTGTGCCTAGCTGAGATGTACACTAATAACTAATAAAAATGAAGGCAATAACTTGTTCAAGCCCCTTACAAAGTCGTGCTGTTAAAGAGAACCACTGTATGGTATGCACAGTCATAAAATAGAAAGCAATGAAGAAAAAAAACTTCTAACCCTTCAAGGACAGCACTGTATGGATTTTCATTGTCAATTTATTAAAATGTTAATGCTTAGGATGTCATTTCTCGAGTCAAGATACAACCAACGCACACTGCCCTACGATTTAAAATGTCAGTGGTATTCCTGTGTGAATTTTGGTACGACTTCATCGGTACAGTTGCAGCACAGTGCAGAAGGTACTAGGGTAACTGGTGGTTACCCCATCAAACATGGTGGATAATTTGCAAACAAGTGAGAACACCTTTCCTCATTCTATGCGTTTAATACAACATTCTACTTCATGATAGTATTACAGAATCTTAGCTAGGGCATTGATACTTGTGCAGACAGGATCTGGGGTTACCACATTACCTGAATTACATAGAAATTAGACTGATAGTTGGGTACTAGGGCAATTCCTTAATAAGTTACCCTAGTACTTGTTATTGTAAACAAACTGAGTTACATTAGTAACAAATCTAAAACTTTTATAAACTAATATTCGAGAAAATGTCAACCTACAGTTATTAGCTCAGATTATTGTGTACCACATAAACAACTTAGCATTACCAGTAGAGATACAATCCACTAAACAGCAGCGTAGCCCCAAAATGGCAACACACCACACGATTTGCAATTGAGGAGGTAGGAGGGTTTCTCCATTCTACAGCTATCGATTTGACATCCTACTAATTATCAATCACAAAAGTGACTGTTAATTGTTATACATCCGTGCATATCCCAGATTACCCTAATGTGATAATTTATGTCATATAGTGCTGAAACTTGATAAGTAGACATTATGACCAAAATATGGGCTGTACAAAATTTCGAAGCTTTACCTGCATCGTGTGTAGAGATATGCAAGTTTGCTTACCATCCTACATGTAGGACAATAGGGCTAGTAGGACTTACCACTACTGTCCTTTAAAATTTGCATTCTTTTGTTGCCATGGAAACAGCAATTCCTGTGGGAGAGTGTTGGAAACTGAAAAAAAGAAACAGGATCATTATGGCCATTTATGTCATACTAGAAATTTTACCTTTACCTATAACAGATCCAGGGATAAGCACTGTTCTACATATAGGACATTAGGACTTAATTGTCCTCTCTGTGAAGGTCAAAATCTATACCAGTAGAAGGTGTTTTGCGACATGTGGGTGATGTCATAGAAGTACCATAAATCCTTGCATATAGGACGCCCCTCGTGTATAGGACGCACCCTGAATCAGACTAAATCCCATACCCTGGCATACCACACACCAGGGATCAAATTTTGGTCATTTTAGTACTATTCTATAGTGGAAAATCCTTGCCTATAAGACACCCTGAGTTGGGGTACATTCTATAGGAATGCACAGGCTGTAATTTTGGTGTATAAGCCGCATCGTATGTGCAAGGATTTACGGTATGTACAAAGACCTAGGTATATGGAGCATTTTTTGAAGCATTTGACCTAGAACTATAGGATGCAACATTTTACTTCCATATCTGTTAATTTTACTTGTGGATATAGACCTCTTCTCATAATGTCTCTCAGGTGCCCTACATGTATGACAGAAGGGTATTCTGGAATATATATATATATATATATATATATATATATATATATATATATATATATATATATATATATATATATGATTATGTAGAGCACAATTATAGAAAATGCTAATGCTACTGATTGTGGTATCTGATACATGATAAATGACTAAGTATTTAGTGGACAAAATAGATGGTTGGCTGAAGACCCAGGTGATATTATGTAGCAGGGCAAAGTGAGATAACATGTCATACACGTTCGATTATATGATATGAATACCCTGATAGACGGAAAAATGGGGAGAAGAAAAGGGAGAAAGGCAAATGTGGTAAAGCAATGTCTCAGTCACACCCACAGGGAAAAGAGTTGTGCATGAGAATGTCAGAAGTAACGAGAACCGATAAACAGGTGGAAATATACACAGTAAAAAGAGAATAGTGTCCTAAGGCAAGACGTGTCCTTGTGCAGTATAGATAGTTACTGGGAGAGAATTAAGTTATCTAGATGTATTTTTAGTGCACTTATCTCTTACATCTGTGTGGAGACATTGTATATTATAGATCTCTGCTTGCTTTCATGGTAAGTCGGACTAACAAAGTAGGGGTTGTAGCAGGTAACAGAATGCCTACGTTGCTTATAACATGAACAGCACAGATAACCGTGAGTAGTACTGCCAAGGTGAGGGTTTCAACAGGCAAAAGAATGCCTATTTTTCTTTGGAACAAAATCGTACTATTTCACCTTAATGTAGCCTGGGTTTTGTATTTTGGTGAAGCATTCAAGAGGCGGCACGATAATGAACAGTAATTCTTTCCATTGTCTTCATGTTCCCTCCAGGAAATTGTGCAATTTCAGTTAAAAGTATGATTAGTTGTGTGGGAAATGCCACTTCACCCTTTTATTCTAATAAATCACTCCTCTTCCATCCATTTTCACAACAGACTGTGGCCAACAACATTCATAGCAAATAGTTTGCAACTGCTAGGGATGTCATTGACATCCTATATTTGTCGATTCCGATTATCACGATTTTTAGTTTCAATTTTCCCGATTTTATGATGCAATAGAAACATGGTTTAATTGGCTCTCCAAAACATCCAGAAAGACCCGGATTGGGAGGGGGGGGGAGGATCATAGCTCAATTCTGTACTATGTTAAATTGTACTTTTAATTATCAGACATTAAGGATTATGTATTGATTCTATTGATACTGAAACAAGGTTGGGGGTCATTTTTTGGCAGTGATAGGACGCAAAGTATACTTTTGAAAACTGAGGTTTTCTGACATTATGGACATGCACTTCTGGAATACTCAATTTGCCTCTGCTGTGGTCATTTGGTTTCAAATTGAAGCTATTGTTAATAAGCCCTTAGAAAAAAAGCTGTGTTTCCGGTAACATGGTCTAAAAAGTTAAGGTCGGTAGGTCGGATTTTTTTTTAAAATCTTTTTTTGTATCCAAGGTCTCATATAGTCATATATCGCTGTTTTTACACTGATGATTGTTATAAACGTTGATTTCCTGCTGGAGATATGGAAATCCATGGGGAAATGTGTGCATTTATGTCAAATAACAATTTCGGAAGTGAATCTTTGAAAATTTTGAAAAAAAAAATAAAAAAATTGAAAATTTTGAAAATATTTGAAAAAAAAATCTGAGGTCGGCCCCTTTGAGCTGAGCACGGTCGGGTGACATGAAAAAAAACCTTTTCTTTTTTGGCCTATAAGGAACATGTTCAACAGAGATTCATCTGCATTGGTTGAATTGGAGGCTCAATCATTATACATGATTCAGGCTCATATGAGTGGCTTGTAGCATTTGTTTGAGTCAGTGTGCAGCTTAAATGCTATTTAAGTTCATTTGAGGGATCCCAATATTTTACTGTACAAGTTTTCTTTTGTATTTTTCACTCTTCATTTAGTTTCGTGTGTTGTTGGGAATTTGGGTAGCAACAGAGTAGGCTAGGCTGTGAACAGACTCTTTTGATTAGGTAGCCTCAAGGTGGAAGGATCTGCAACCCATTGCCTTTACAGATTTATTTTAGTTTCATCCTCTGTCGTCAAATTTCCATTCTTGGTTAACCTATCTTAAAGTATGAGAAAAATGGCCCGATGGAACCATCTAATATTTGCCAGAGATTCCAGTACATTGTATTGTCATCTAAAAAGAATTCTGTGTCATTCAGTTAATAATTTTACACCTTTTCTTCATTGCAAATTATATTACAATCTTGCCCCTCACCCGACCTATTAACCTGATGTGATTTTTTAGGGGGTGATTGGTTGGGAGGACAGGGCAGGACAATATTCACATTTCAATGGTTCAGAGTTGACTGGACTAGCAGCATTGTGGGAAAGCAGGATATTCCTAGCTCATTGTATTTGTCACATCATATGTTTTAATTTGATACCAAACATGCCTATACATGTCATCAGAGATCAGGGCACCCAGACTTAAATCTCTGTATTTTTTTAAATGAAACACTATTATGTATTGATATATCAGTAATGTTGATACAATATTAGTAGTATATACATGCAAACTGAGCGCAATGGATTAGCTACTAACTAGGTCATGACCTACTGGTAGACCGGAAGTGACCTAGTTTCAACCAATCAGAGGGCTGGATTTGACAGGAAGTGACGTCATAAGGTCATGACCTAGTTTTTTCGACCAATCAGAGAGCTGGATTTCATTTGACCTAGTGACCTGACCTAGATGCATAAATTAAAAGAATTGTGCCATACCTAGAGCTGACCTACTTACAAACCGGAAGTGACCTACTAACCTACTTGCAAAAACGTATGACCTACGTATGAGGGTGTATTGTGCAATCCTTGAAAGAAATTACACAATAACCATGACTCATTTTCTGATGCAATGTTCCTATGAATTTACGCAATACTTATGACTCATTATTTTGATATGAGATTAAATGCAACAAAGACACAACTCGGTTTTTTAATTCAATCTTTTTATTTTTTCTTCCTATCAGAGTACATGCTAGGTATGAATCATTATAATCAGATATGCTTTGCAAGCAGAGTACATGGATATTATATGGAAAATGAATTCTTGTTGCAGTACCAACTGCACCCGGTCTTGGTTGGAGTAGGACTTTGACTACGGTCCTCTAAGGCCCGCATTCTCTCCATTAAATCCTTCAAGGCTTTTCTTCCTATGTCGTTCTCCTCCAGGGCTACCACTTTGTCCATTAACTCGGCCATGATGATGAGAATCTTGTCTATTACTTCCGCCGTGCTCTGAAGCCCGTCTATCACGTCCAGTTCACGTTTAACTTTTCCTTTCACCAAAAGATTGCTCACGTCTGCTTTGACTGCTACTTCTTCTGGACTCATCTCGAAATTCATTGGCTCTTCTTCTCTCTTTTTCTCAGGAAGGGCCTGACTATTTTGTCCATTAAGTTGAAGGGGACCTGAGAAAACCTTTTCACAGTGTGGTGTGGATCCTTGGTCCGACATGTTTCTATGAGGAAGTTAATGCAGTGGGCTCCACACGTTTTAGCGTAAAAGTTTTGCACTTGTTTTCTGCTGAACGACCCGTGACCATCTGACGACTTTTGCATGAACCTCTGGTGATATATAGTAAACGGAGGTAAGCCATAGGGATCAAAGTAGAATACATTCCCGTTATGAGAAACGTAAAATGCCACCCAGTGCTGACCAGGTTTAGAGCTTGGATCTGTGTTACTGACGAAACATGTAGAGGGAATTGGTTTTTTAGGACATTGATTACTGGCAAAAGTTCCCAGGTAGAAACGCCTTGTGTGTGGATGGTTTCCCAGTGCACCTGTTATGTCTGAAGTTCTCATTTTTTTTTCTCAGTTCATGTGGTAGTCTGTGACAGGAAGACAGTCAGCTGTTAGTTGGATGTTGTTGTCGTAGAAGGAACACAAGACGGCAGATATGGCGTGAGTAGTCGGGGCGGCAAACCTAAGGGAAATGCCCAGCTTTCCTTGCTTGATGAGATTTATACGACTGTCTTCAGGTGCTCTGTCTGGGGTGAGGTCGAAAACAAAGAAGGAATATCCATCTTTGAAATCTTCCAAAGTTATGCCACAGTCTTGCCCCAAAGCCGACAGCCCACTGTCTATGAACATTTGACTGTAGGCTCTGATGCAGTTGCCTGTTTCGAAGTCGGTCTTCAACTCAAACTTTTGATCGTCATATCTCACGCATATTTCCTTCACGTTGAAATGCCTGCAGTTGAAAGGATTTTCTGTCTTAGTCCCAGCAGCTGCTGTTTCCTTTATCATACACAAGACTATCCTGGTGGGGATCTGAGTAGTGTCAGGTTGAGTCCAACTGTAGTCTTGTGAGCCACCGTCCAAAGTGTGTTTAGTTACTTTACACCTGGCTATGTGATAGTTGAAAGGGCCCCAATGTGGATTCCTGACACTGCTGACGTGAGTTTTCACCACCTCGTCGTCGACACATTTTTGGAGAAGTGTCATTTCAGCTTTGGTGATTTTGACCCAGTAGTTTTGATCGGCTGCTTGCATCATGTAGTAATTGGGCTGATTTTTTTCGAAAATGAACTTGATTTCACAGTTCGGAGGCAGCACCTTGCACTGTTTAATTAAATCCAGGTGCGGCTTCATTACTAAGGCATGCTTGTTGCGGGCACTGAACTCTGCTCTCCGTGCCGTCCATCCAGCATTTTCGCCCGCTCTGGCTTCCATGTGACCACAGGTGTCTTTCATGTACTTTTGACACCCTTTCAACCGAGTCTCTTTGTCTTCTTTGTTGCAACAAATTGTGTCCAAAATGTAGGCCTTGAGACCATAGTCTTCATTGTTGCCGGTGACTTTCTCCCCATTTATCAGCAACTGACAGGAAGCAAAGAGAGCGTGTGCCAAGTTGTTGACTGGAGCAGCTTCTATGCCTACGGCAAGGTGAGTTGTTCCGTCTGCCGCCACAGCTTCCAGTTCCATGTACAGCTCAGTTTCTGAGAGGTCTGTGTACAGGTTGCTTGGTTCGAAGGTGAAGTCAAATGATTCAGTGTGTGGAGTCAGGGCATTGTTGGTAGTTTTGGTTATTTTTTGACACTTTAATATGTCCTTTTGAGTGACAGGCAAGGCGTGTAGGTCTAGTTCACCTACTGCACATACCTGACCCTTGGGATGAAGGAGACTCATGACTAGAACAAGGTCCTTCCTCTAGCTTGTCCTCTGCCTCTGCCGCGTTGCCCCTTACGTCCTCCGCGCTTGCCGGTTGCTCGTCGTTTGACTGGAGGAGGTTCAGATGTACCTTTTATGTATCCTTGAGCAGAAGAAGCAGCCCTTTTGAGTAAGTTCTTCCCTGTAGCTTTACTTCTCCTAACTACACTTTTCTTGAAGCCTTTTCCTGTTACCACGTCGGACAAGACTCCAGCTCCTGTAGTAAGCAAGGCTTTGCCTGCAGATTTGGCAGCTGAGCGTCCTATTTTACTTAAGAGGGGAACAGCTCCTCTCAGTAAACCACCTATTAACGAACCAAGTCCGTGCCCTCTTTGTCTGCCCCTGCCACCGTACGCTGGTAAAGCACCGTTCCCAAACTGTGATTTTCTGTAGTATTCAGCGTACTGACCCCTAGGGGCCAGGTATGGAGGTGTTCCATAGTAGTGAAGCATGGTAATATACTCCTATCCTTGAAGAGGTCTGAAGGCAAGTACCACCGACACTGATCCGCTTTCAAATGGTATAGGTTCCCCAGTCTTGTCTCTTAAGTATATCCCTATCTGTCTGAAGGTGGTTTTAGTGACTGGCAGATATATCAAGTTCTGGAAACTTATGGTCTGCATGTCACCGTTGTAGCGATTTATGTTGATTTGCCTCAGAAGGGGTGCTTTAGAGTCACCCACAAGACTGTGCTTGACTATGTCAGAGTACACGAAAGCACATCGACTTTTGTACTGAAGGTCTACCACGTAGAGGCTTTGTGTTTTTCCACTTAGGAAAACACTTCCGTCAAAACCTAATTGTTTCCCTAAGTTTTCTGGGAGTTGCATGACCACACCAGGAGGCAAGGAAACTACACTTTTCATTGTGTATTTGTTGTAGTGAAACACGGTGGCTTTGTTGTTTTTCCTGTAGTTTCTTAGTTTTCTCACCAACATGCTCTGTAGTTTATTTATGGTCCTGTTCAAGTATCCTATCAACTCTGAGTTGCTTTCCAGGTTCACACCTTCTAAGGCAAACATATTGTAGATACTACCTTCCTTGAAGTAATACTTAGACAGGTATCTGCTAATTTCCTTGAAGCGTGTACATATTTTCACAGCCTGTAACTGACTGGGAGAGAGAGGAGAAACATTAGCAGAGTCTGTGAAGACGGCCTTTTCTTCAAAAAAAGAAAGAGACCTTTTTTCCCTGTCATCCATAGACATCACTTCAGCCACAGCCGACGATATTTCCCTTTTCTCTCTGCCTGCCGTGTCACGCTCCCCCTCAGCCTCCTCCTCTTCCTTTTCCTCCTTCTCTGGCGTGGGTTGGTTAGAAGTGAATCCTCCAGATGGCGTCTCAGTCGCAGCAGCAGGAGTTGGTGGACTTTCACTTGCAGGACCAGCAGGAGGAATGGTTTCAGTCGATCCCACAGGGTTGACATGACGTAGGTTTTTTGTTATTTTTACTCCTCTCTTCAAAGCAGATTGGGCTGATAAATTTGATGTAGAGCTTGAAGCTCTACTGAAGACACTATGGGCTCCTGGTTTTTCCAGAGGAAAAAATTCTCTTCTGCGTTTGTTCAATAAAGCTACTACAGAGCGGAGGTTGTTTGTCAGGTCGTTTTCTCCCTGTACCAAGAGAATGGGTTCTTCTTTGACGTTGTACCACGTGGTAGGACAGGTTATTTCTTGAAGAGCACACTCTAACTGAGTAGGAGAGTTAATGTATTCTGCCAAAATTGTATTGTAACTAGTTAAAGTGTTGTCAGGAAAAACGTTCATAGATGAGTTACTAGGTAAAGTTAAGGTAAACGCCATTTGTTTATGTTCTTGACAGGTTCCCAAGAGTTAAACTTGTCTCCATAGCCCTTCCACTTGATCAAGGCTTCTCTTTTCTTGCCTTTTCCTCTGTATTTTACTATTTTTTCTATGTTGTAGCGTCTTCCGTGACGGACTTGCACCTTCTGAACTTCAGGTTCGTAGAAGCTTCCTTTTATCTCTTCTCCAAGGAGATCTTTCAGGTTGTACCCTTTGGGCGAAATGTTGTCGACTGTGTATATTTCCTCAGTCCAGTTAGGTTCGTACCCTCTGTTAAATGTTTTCTTTGTTTTCAACATTCGCACTTGATTTTTTCTCTTCAACTGAAGGACAGGAACTTTTTTCTTTTGAGGTTGATCGTACAACCTGTAGAACAAGACTTCAGAGTTGTCTTTATTTATGTCTGAAGGGGCAGCTCCTAAGGATTTGTGGTAAGTCAAATTGTAGGACTTAACCAAGTCGGGCAGCAAGTCAACCCATTTGTAGTTATTGAAATGGGAGAAACATCTCCACATTTTTCCTTGTAAAGTAGAGTTGAACCTTTCGGCTAAGGCACACTTCACGTCGTCGTTCTCTCCTGTGAAAAAATTGATTTTTTGATCTTCACAGTGTTTTTTGAAAATTTTGTTGACAAACTCTTTGCCCTTGTCAGTTTGAATTTGTTGAGGTTTTCTTTCTTTGCTCATTTTTTTGAAAGCCTCTGTCACGTCATCAGCTCTCTTACTTTTCACAGGTTGTCCAAAACCATACCTTGAAAAAACATCTATTCCCGCTAGAATGTACTGGTATCCTTTGTTTTCCTTTGAAAATTCTCGCATGTCTATGAGGTCAAGTTGCCACTGTTTGTCTATCCCCCATGTTTGTGTTTTTCTTCTTGGAAATCTTCTCTTGTAAGGTTTGTGTCTGGTGTAAGCGTCTACATCTTCCAAAGCTTGTTCTATGTTTTTTTTCTTTGTTTTCTTGAAGTGATGACGTTGAAGTTTAGATACACTGGTGAAACTTCCAGGTTGTTCAGGATCTGTGTAAAACCTGAGGACATCTTTTTTCAAAGCCTTGTGCGCCATATGAACTTACGTCCAGTTCCTTTTTGACTTACTTTCCTCTTCTTAATAGGGGAAGCTCTTTTCAAGGGACTGGCAGCAAAGGAAGGACTGTGCCCTGCAAAAGCCGACTTGTTTTTGACAAATTTTAAGGTGGGGTTCAGCCTTTTAACTGCTCTCATGAAAACCTGGCTTCCTTTAGGTTGGTCCTTTTTCAAAGACTTTGGTCGGGCAGCAAAAGCTAACAAATCTGTTATGTCAGTTCCAGGCACACGTTCCCCGTTAACATATATTTCGCCGTCTCTGTTCCAATTCAAAATTTCACTTCCGTGACGAGATAATTCTCTGTAGAGATTTTTAGCAGTCGTTCTGTAACTTGCAGGTATTCTTTCTTTTATGTCGGCGTCCATACCCTCTGTGTTGTCTCTTGCACGAGGTTTAAATCCTTCCTCCCCTTTGAACTCGTCTACACTGTCTCCGTCTGAATCGTCAGGAAGTGGTGGATCGTCTCTAGTCTCTGTGAAAGTGTGGTCATCATCGTCGTCGCCGTCGTCGGTGTCTTCTAAAGAATTGTTTACACCCCCAGCTACTGCTGCTGCTCCTGCAGGGCCTTGTCCTACTGCTCGACCAGGATAGGGACCTTCCCTACGTTGTCCTAAGGCCTTGGCTTTTTTAGTTAAAATTCCCGACTTTATCATAAGTTGATTGTACTGCCTTAACTTTTCCTTCAGTTTGAGGTTAGGAGAGTTAAGCACCTCATGTGCTTTACTTTGAAGGTGGTTCAGGACTTGAACCAGGCTGGAATCAGGAGTTAAACCTTCTCTTAAAAGTTGAGTGCTGTAGTACTAGTCTTGAACACTAGGTCCAGGCTGGGGAGGAGAGGAAGGACTAACAAAAGAAGGTTTTTTTTCTCGGGGAACAAGATCCGCCCTTACGAGGGCCATCCTTGAATAAGACATGATTTTTTATCGACGTGCTCCTATGAGACCTGTTATCAGGGGTAAGGCGAGGCCCAAAATGGTTCCCAAAAATCCACCCTTTTGCTCAAAGGTTTTCCTCTTCTGCTTAATGGTAGCCTTGTGCCTTGTGACTGACTTGAGTTCTTTCTTGTAGGGTGATAAACGTTTGACTGCGTCGGACTCGTTACGCAACAGGTTTTTGTTCATTACGTTGACGCAAATTTGACTCATCAACCTAATGACCTCATCGCTGAGACCTTTGATAATGTGGGAACACTCTGCCGAGGAACACTTGGATATGTGTTTCAACAAGTGGTAATGTTTCCTAATTGTTTTAAATTTTCCTCCAGAAGGAGATCTTTTGGTCACCATTCTATCTTTTTCTTTTCGAAGCTGAAGCTTGAGGAATGAAAACCAAGGTGTTCCAAGGAGTTGTTATGCTGTTTCTTACCCTAAGCTCGTTAGGTGTGCTCTGCTTAAAGTCCAATAGGATGTATGAATGTTTCTCTTTGGTTTCTGAGTTATATACCTCCGTCAAAAAGGATTTCTGTCCTGGAAAGGCCTGTTTGCTAATGTGCCCTATCTGACTCATGTCTCTAGGGTTTTTAAAAACAACTAGGTAGTGTGCATTTAAGCTCAAGGTTCTGAAGGCAGGATTGTTGAAAAACAAGTTTTGAGTAACAAAAATTACACTTAAACTGCGATGGTGAGAGCCCACAGTGAAAAGTTTCATTATGGTGGGAACGTACTCGGGATCCATGAGATCGTCTATTACGACCAGTCCATGTTTAGTCACGTCTCTTTCATCCTCGAACAAAAAGTCTTCTGAAAGAAGACCTTTGTTAAACTTAATCCCCAACTTCACCATTTCGTCGAATCCATCTTGCCATTGACTGTAGCAGTAGTATATGTCGTGTATTTTTGGAGTAACAAGCTCGTCTACACCTTTAATCAACTTGAAAACAAGTTGACTTTTTCCACAAGAAGTAGGTCCAGCTATGATCATTGTGAAGGGGCTTTGTAGACGTGGGTCAAAAATGATCTCCTTTTCCTTGTGATCCATGTTGGACGATATCTTAAACCAAAGTGACCAAAGGAGCAACCTCGTCCTCTTTTAAACCAGTAGAACCCTTGTTCAAACCTTCCACGTAAAGAGCTACATCAGAAAGTCCCATGTTGTATAGACTGGCTATTAGGCAGCTTGGATGAGATATTTCTCTATATTTCCAAACCATCAGAACTTCGAAAACAGGATTTGTGACACCTTTTTTCCCTGGAACAGGGGTGGATATCAGGTTAAGCTCGTGGTCGCTCAATCCAAGTTGAGTTCCCAGTTTCCTCCAGTCAAGCATTTTGAACTTGTATGCCAGGTTGACGAACAAAGTATCAACTTTCCACTGTTCTGGAGGAATTTCACAATGGTCCACTACGTTGTAATATCCCATGTACCATCTACAATAATCAGTTAGATCGTAACGACCTATGTCACTTAATGCATGTCTCAATACCATCCACTTGCAACGCACGTTCTTTCTGCTCCATGAAATAAGCATTTCTCTCCCCATAGAACGAAGAGACGGTATTTTTTCCATGTAATCCATTAAACTTAGTCTAAGTCCTAAGTAAACCCCTAATCGAGGGTAGTCTTTTTCAGATATTTTTTCATTGACCTTGAATAACAACTCGTCCGAAAGGTGAAACTCCATAGCGTCCAAATAAAAGGTGTTGAGCAAGTAAGGTAGGCAGGTAGGAAGGCAGGTAAGTTATGACAGGCTAGAAAGCATACAGTTGACTTATATAGGGTAGGGTAGGGTAGGGTAGGGTAGGGTAGGGTAGGGTAGGGTAGGTGGGTAGGTGGTTTAGGTGGGTGGGTGGGTGGGTGGGTTAGGTGGGTTATTTGGGCGGCCAGCCCGGGCCAACAAGCCCCAAACCCCCCATACTTGAGGGGTGCCCCCACCCCCCCCACCCCATAGTTTTTTAAACCCAACCCCACCCTTTCCTACCCTACCCTACCCTACCCTACCCTACCCTATATTATCCTACCCTATTCTATCCTATTCTATATATCTCTCCCATTCCCTTCCCCCTGTTTAGGTAAGCATGTTACATCGTTCTTCGTTCGTTTAAATTTGTTATGACGTTGAGTGTAAAGCGAGCTGATTGTGGTGAAAACAGTGAGTAAGGGAGATAAGCTGGGTGCACCACATAGCCAGATAAAACCAAACTTTTTCTTTCTCCTCTACACTGAAACGATCCAGGGACGATGATGGGATGTGAAATATGGGGCAGGAGGAAAACAAAGTTTTGGTTTCTAAGCACTCAGCTAGAAGTTCCAAAATAGACATGAAGAAATGAAGACGCTGGTTAAGTAGGCGGGGATTTTCTTTGGCGTGATGCTCTTCTGCCGCTTTCAATGCTTCCAAATGGAAGGGGTTTTTCAGTGGGCCCTTTCCCTTTCTTCCATGCTTCAGGGCATAACCCAAGGTTTCCACCGCTGAAAATTTCGACAAGTTATGACTCAAAACCATTTTCCTCAAGGTTTTTCTGTCTTTGGATGTAAAACTTGATTGGACTGAAGAAAAAACTAAGTATAATTTTTTCCGGTGAAGAACACATTCTTTCAAGTATTTGCACACATACCTGAAACAAATTGAAGAGCAACATATAATTTCATTTCTTTCCCTCACGTATGTCAGAACTTGAGTGTCGTCGGGGTGACGTTGTTCTAATACACGCTGCAGGGAGTAACGCGACATAGTAGGGCGAAGGTTGTTGTGTCAAATAACGATGGTTTAGTCCCCGTTTAACCTTTATAGGAAACCTGTCAGTCTTTCCTTATCGCACTTTCCTGAAATGATTTATTGCTCAAGGACGAAACAAACGTCAGGGTCAGTGCCTGAGCGTTTTGAAAAGAGGGGAAAACATGTGGAAGGGTGGGTTTGGCCCAGGGGCCTTACCCGGAGGATCATCGTTTATTTTTGTTCAGTTTTATTAGGAGGACCAAAAATTAGATACGGGGTAGGTTGTTACCACCTTCAGCTGACCTTTTTCATGGGAGGTAGTTATTTCAGTTATAACTCTCACAACATGACAGCATCCATGGTAATTGTGTCCAATCTCTGTCCTGAATCCTCTTTCATAGAAAATTTTTGAACCTAAAGAGTGTGTAATTTTGTCTGGGTGAAGTAAAGTGGCTTTAATTAAAGCCTTCACCATAGTAGAATCGATGAAAACTGAATTACCAGGCCCTCCCCCCAAAGGTTTATCCCTTAGAAAAAAGGGTTTTTGTCTGTCTGAAATGAATTTCTTTGAACTTCCAGAGGAAATGGAATGTCTAGACATCAAGTGTACCATGGCACCATGTCCCAAAAGAACACCTGAAAAAAAACTTTCCCCATTTTCTGAGATAAGTTTTTTCACAGAGGGTCTACCAGGAACCAATGCAGTGGTTTGGTTGTGCAAAAAGCATTGTTTGAAGTTACAGTTAGGAGGGATGTAAAGATCCCTGTTCAAATTTTCAGGACAGAATTTCCACACAGCCCACACCTTACCTTCTTCTACGCCCCTCCTGATGTCTGAAATAAACACCTCCTGACGCCTTTTGTGACCTACGGTCAAAGACAAAGGCAAAGGACAAAAGTTAGCCATGTCTGCTTGAGAGAAGCTAGTTCTGATAAATGACGAATGGTCTGCGTTAATCACAGAATGGTAACAACAAGATTTGTTTTACAAGCCTCACCCTGAACGTTGACTGAACGTTATCACGTTTTTTATTTCAGTTAAGCTTTTTTACTTTTTTCCAAAACAACACTGACTAAGTGTAAAACATACTATGAATGGAAAAGCACGGTTATCTACGACTCATGGACGTGGTTGTACGTTATCTGAACGACAAGGGAACGTCCCAGCATCGTATCAGGATAGTTACTATAAAGTAGACTTGAGCTGCTCGATCTTCATCAAACCTTTTCTGACGTTTGTCTGCTGTTCGCCGTCCTGCTCCTGCACCTTCCAGCCCTGCCACCCTTTCATCTTCAAGGAGAACAATGCCTGGTCGCATGAAGACGGGACTTAGTGTCAGGAGAGGAGGAGCTAAAAAACTGGCTCCACTAACTTTTACTACTTCTAAACAGACAGTGGAAAAGGCGTCGGGCATCGCCCCTCCTCCTACCTCTCCAGCCTCACCTGATAAACCACCTGCAACTCCTGCTCGGCTTCCAACTGAAGTGCCTGATGCAGGAGAACAGGAAGCCGCTCTTGCAGCTCTTCATGGCGAAATCACTGATTTCCTGGATCGCGTCCGGGATCGCTCTCCTCAGGAAGCTGGCGACGGCGATTTTGACATCAGGGAATACATCAATCCCCCGGCACCTTTGAACTACCAACCCCCCACTGAAGCACCTACGTCCGCCTCTTACTCACCCGTGACTCCGGAGGAACCTTCTCCCCAGGTCAGTCCAATAAAGGTTATAGACCTTACAACCTCATCACCGGCAGTTAAACCCATAGAAGTGGTGGACTTAACACAAGGGACACCTTCACCTGCTCACCGCGGGGGGTATTCGCAGGTAGAGGTTATAGATTTAACCGGCCCTTCTCCTCTGTACTCTCTCCCGGTTCCGGTAGAGGAGCTGCTTCTTAAAAGCCCGCCGGAAAAAAGAAACTGTTCCAGTGAGAGAGAAGGGGAGCCTAAGAAAAAAAGACAGAAGCGCGCCTACCACAAGAAAACCCCTGTCTCTACCCCTGCTTCAGTTTCCTCAGCGACTTCATCCTATGGTGCCGAGCCAATTGGTTCTGTCCCAGGTGTTCCTTCTCCTAAAGACAAGTCACACAGGCAAAAGTTTGGGGAGGGCACTGCCCCCAGTTCTTCCAGCAAGCTTGTGGGCTTTAGGTCAGTGCCTTTGGTGGTAAAAAAGTGGCCTGCTCGATTTGGTTTCCAAGAAAAGTCACCTGCCCCCAACCAAGTTTTTTATCCGGAAGGGGATAACAACGCCTGCATAGAAATATACAGGGAACCTAGCATCAGGGGAGTATGCTTGAGAACCTACCTGGACAAACCTTACGAGCGGTGCTTAAACCTAGAGGCGCGTGAATTCAGGAACTTAGTGGACCAGATAGAGTGCATCCTAGGAAAGTACAAGGAGTTACACCGCCTAGCTGCCCTTGGAGAGAGGAAGGTGGATAATCTTTTGTTGTCCTTGAACCAAGACTGCACCGACCCCAGTGGAGGCCGGGCTATGGTCCTGGTAAACTTGTACAAGGGAACTCCTAAAGTTCACATAGGAACAACCAGCTACGTGGAGGAAATGAACGCCTCGGTGTCTTCCAGCTTCAGAATGCCCCCCTCAGCCACACACTGCGGACACACTGTGTCCCCCTTCATTCTGGAGGACATAAAATCACGAGTTGGTCCCTTCCTAGACGAAACGACCGATTTCTACTCTGGGTAAGTGGTCAACTTTGTATAGTGTCTGGTCAACAGCTCCTTGTTCAGTGCTTTTACATTATCATGTATATCAGCTAATTTGTAGTTAGATTTAGATGTACTCCGTTTTTAGTCAACATAGCCCAGCGTAGGTTTAAGTTTCATATGTACTCCATGTATACTTAGGTTAGGTTTTAGTTATAAGTTTGTATATAGAACATAAAGTGAAACAAGAAAAAGAAACCTTAAAAAATGCCACCCAAAAAGGTAAAACAACTTTACACCGTCAACTGTCCAATGTGTAACACCCCTAGACCTCCACGTTTGGTTACTGTAGAAAACAGTGGAAAAACTTTATGTAACTCAGATTCTTGTAGAAGAGAAACTTTTTCCGACAGCTTAGAACTTCCAAAAGAAATAGAAAAAAATTCTTTGCATAAAAGCAGTTACCGTGACAACTTCAAGTCCATAGCTTCAGGTTTGGCTGTGCTTGGTAAGCTTCAGTCCATTTTCAACGTCAGAATGACAAGTTTCAACAAAGACTTGGGAGCCAAACAGGTAACAGAGGCGCTTACCTCTATTCATAGAAATCAAGTTATGGCTTACAAAGTGGCTGTCTCTTTTGGAAGGTTGTTGTCTTCCTCTAAGGAGGAAGAAGAAGAGAAAGTCATGTACTTTCATGCTTCTGCCAACAACTCGTCTTTGTTCTATGACAGTGAAAGTCATAGAGACCCTTACATTTTTATAAGGGACGACAAAGACTTTGCAGAGTGTTTAGATTTAATAGAAAACAACATTAAAGAAGACACTCAAAGACCCTCTACTAAATGGAGTGTAATAGGCAACGTGAACGCCAACATCACACTCATAAGGGCTACGGGAGGAGAATATCTTTTAGGTAAAATGAAAACTGTTCCACCAGGTTTAAGACAAAGAGGAATGCAACACTTTCACAGAGACCCTAAAACCAAAAGGGCGTACAAGGACAACTTGTGTTTCTTTAGATGTCTGTCTTTCTTCCTGTATGAATCTTTAGAAAAAACTCAAGAGCTTTTCCTTGAAGCCTATCCAGGGGTGAACAAGGAGACTTTTGAGGGTGTTAACATAAGAGATTTAGACAGGTTAGAAAAAATGTTTGAAGTTAACATAAGAATCTTTTACCTTCCCTCTTTTGGTAAAAGAAAGAGGCGACCTAAAATTATAAGGTCAAACATGTGTTCATCCAAAAAAATCATGAACTTGAACTTACACAGAAACCATGTAAGTTTAATAACTAACATGGGACTGTATGGTAAAATGTACCCCTGTGAAAAGTGTCATAAAGTTTTCACTCGTAGCTTCCTTTTGAAACAACACAATGGGGTGAAAAAAGATTGCACCAAAGTCAGCTTCAGGTACAAAGGTGGAGCATACAATCCATCCAAAACAGTTTTTCAAGTTTTAGAGGAACTGGGAATAGTTTGTTCACCTGAGAAAAAAATATACCCCTATAAAATTGTTTTTGACTTTGAAAGCTATTTCGTCCAACCTGAAAATTCGTCCCCAGAAAATGCTAACACTGTGATAGAAAAAACTCACATACCCCTTTCTGCCAGTGTAGCTTCTGATTTTCCTGGGCATACAGAACCAGTGTGTTTTGTCAGAAATTCCAACAGGGACGACGATCCTTTGGTTAAAAATGTGTTGGAACACATAAACAACTTGGGGCAGTTGATAGGAGAACAGGTGAAAGAGAATTTTAGAGATGTTTTAGACGAACTAGACTCTCTAGAAGAAAAACAAAAGGAACTAGAACATAAAGCTAGCAAAGTTTTTCCAGCAAAGAACAAAAAAAATCCCAAAAAAAAAATCTCCCATGTTCTTGAAGTGAAGGAAAAACTTCTTACCTACATAGAAAGAGTCCCTGTTCTAGGTTTCAACTCTGGAAAGTATGACATTAATTTGATAAAAAAGGAATTTCATTCTTTTTTTATAGACACAGACAAAACAGAAATGAAAACCATAAAAAAATGCAACAAGTAC
The DNA here is from genome assembly GCA_949317995.1 of Acholoe squamosa. Classification (NCBI taxonomy): domain Eukaryota; kingdom Metazoa; phylum Annelida; class Polychaeta; order Phyllodocida; family Polynoidae; genus Acholoe; species Acholoe squamosa. Next base: position 28,527,332 of record OX439041.1, on the reverse strand, counting down.
ATAGCAGTGTACACAGACCATCTTCTTTTCCTTGACATGTTTAACTATTTGGCACCAGGTTATTCCTACGCAAACTACCTGAAAGCCTTTCTAAAAGGGAAAGCTGAAAAAGGTTTTTTTCCCTACGAGTGGATGGACAACATAAGAAAACTGAACAACAAAGCTCTTCCTCCACGCCACTGCTTCTACAGTTCTTTGTCGGGTGGTGGAATAAGCAAAGAAGATTATCTTGAATGTAAAAAGGTCTGGACAGAAAACAAAATGAAAACTATGAAGGACTACTTGATATATTACAACAACCTGGATGTTAAACCCTTTGTTTTAGCCATAAACGAGCACACAAAATTTTTTATAGATCGTGGGGTAGACATGTTCAAAGACGGTTTAACTTTGCCAGGTTTAACCTTGAAGTTTCTTTTCAACAACACTGCACCTAATGCCACTCCTTACATTCTTTTTGGTGAGAAAGAAAAGGATGTTCACTCCTTGCTCAGACGCAACTTAGTAGGGGGTCCCTCTATTATTTTTCACAGACATCACAAAAGTGGAGAAACAAGAATAAGACAAAAAAAATACGGGTCACAAAGCAAAGTATGCAGACACATAGTAGGGGTAGATGTTAACAGCTTGTACCTCAAGTGCATGGGTGAAGAGCACTGCACAGGTTATTATGTGGTGCGCAGGAAAGAAAACGATTTTCAAGCTGTCTGCAGTCAACACATTAGCTACTCAGCCACAGAATGGTTGCGATACAAAACTGTGACAGACAAAGTCAAGATATTACACCAATACAACTACGGGGAAGTAGTATTGGGTTCAAGGAAAATAAAAGTGGACGGTTATAATCCAGCTTCAAAAAAAGTATACCAGTTTCACGGGTGCTACTGGCATGGTCACATATGTCACCTCACTAAATCAGTTTTGAGAGACCCCAATGGAAAGGCATGGTTAGAAGAAAAAAACCAAAATACCATTTTGACTACCCTATATCTTCAGTCGTTAGGTTACCAAGTAGAGGAAAAGTATGAGTGTATGTGGTTGAAAGAAAAAACTGAAAACTTGTGCAGAGAAACAAAAAGTGAATGGGAAATTAAAAGACTGTTGTGCCAAGGCAGAAAAAGTCAGGATGAAATACTGAGAGGGGTTTCTAAAGGAACAACTTTTGGACTTATCCAGGTAGACATAGAAACACCTGAATCCTTGAAAGAAAAATTCAGTGAAATGACACCTATTTTCAAAAACTGTTTAGTAGGAAAAAAAGACGTAGGTGAACATATGAAACGTTACCTGGAAGCAGCAGGTAAGCTAAAACAACCGCAACGCCAACTTATAGGCAGCTACCACGCAGAGGGAATTTTGTTGGGAACTCCTCTCTTGAAGTGGTACCTGGAGAAAGGTTTGGTAGTTACGACAGTACACCTTCTCGTAGAATACACACCAGAACAGACTTTTTTACCCTTCATGGACGAAGTAACCAAAGCTAGGAGGAAGGGAGACGAAAATATAGACTGTAAGATTTTGTCAGATCTGTACAAACTTTTGGGAAATGGTTCATACGGAAAAACGATATGCAACAAACAAAACTTTGTTCAAACAAAGTATCTTCACCCCTCTAAGGCAAGACGTTTGGCCATGCACTGGTCAGTGCAAGATGTGCAAGACATAAGTGACAACACGGTAGAACTGTCCTGTTTGCCCACCTCCATCACCTACGACCTCCCAGTTCAAATAGGGTTCATGGTATACCAATATGCCAAACTTAAAATGTTGGCTTTCTATTACGACTTTCTCCTTGAATACATAGACGAGAAAGATTTTGAAATGTGTGAAATGGACACTGACAGTTTTTACTTTGCTTTAAGTGCAGAGAAAATAGAAGACGTAATTATTCCTGAAAAACGTGAAGCTTTTTTCAGAGAACGTCACAAATGGTTGCCCTCTGAATCATGTGACAACAGTCACCACAGAGAGACCTATGTTCAGACCAAAGTTTTGGGTGAGCTGTGGCTGCCTCAACCATGCTGTAAGAGCCGTCTGGCGTTTGACAAGAGAACCCCCGGGTTATTCAAAGTGGAGTGGGAAGGTGATGAAATGACTGCCTTGAACTCCAAATGTTACATAGGCACAGGAGTAAATGTGCCCGTTAAAATGAGTTGCAAAGGTGTAATTCAAAAACAAAACCCCCTGACCACTGACAAGTACAAAGAAGTACTGGACAGTGAAAATGTTGTCACGGTAGTCAACAAAGGATTTAAAGTAGTTAACCACAGCGTTACGACTTACTCTCAAAGGAAACAAGGTCTAACCTATCAGTACATAAAGAGACAAGTATGTGAAGACGGTGTAAGCACCCTACCCCTTTCTATTTAAAAAATGGTTTCTTTTTCTAGTTTCACTTCCAGTTGTACATTTCGTTGAAAGAAAAAATTTTAAACAAATTGTTCAAATGAACAAATTTCCTTCATAGAAAACAGTGTTAAAATGGAAAATGTTCATTTGAAAAATTGTTCAAACGAACATTTGTTCAAATGAACATTTTTCCCCATAGAAAACAGTGTTAAAATGAAAAATGTTCATTTGAACAATTGTTCAAACGAACATTTGTTCAAATGAACATTTTTCCCCATAGAAAACAGTGTTAAAATGGAAAATGTTCATTTGAACAATTGTTCAAACGAACATTTGTTCAAATGAACATTTTTTCCCATAGAAAACAGTATTAAAATGGAAAATGTTCATTTGAACAATTGTTCAAACGAACATTTGTTCAAATGAACATTTTTTTCCATAGAAAACAGTGTTAAACTGGAAAATGTTCATTTGAACAATTGTTCAAACGAACATTTGTTCAAATGAACATTTTTTTCCATAGAAAACAGTGTTAAACTGGAAAATATTTTTTGTTCAAATGAACATTTTTCAAATAAAAAACAAAGGTAAAAAAATGTGTACTGTATCATGAAAAAAAACTAATAAAAAAGTAAGAAAAGTGAACTGTATCACCCAAAAAATAAAAAAAAAACTTTTCACAAAAGTGAACGCTGTACATGTTCACGACAAAAAAATAAAAAATCCGGCGCTGAAGAAATTAAGTTGGAACAGAAAAAAAAAGTGGTACCAGATTTCTTAACTTATAGCGTCACGTTCACCAGATTATTAGTATCTGGTTAGATTTAAGCAACCATTTTAACATGGAAAGTTTAGAAGCTATGCTTGTGGAGCAAACCACAGAAACTCCACCTTATGACTATTACATGCGTCCAGTTTTACAAAGTGTTGCTTCATATAATCAAGCTTCTTCTATAACACCTGACAATGATACAAGTTCTGTAGCATGTGGATGTTCAGAGAATTTCTTTTGGGAAATAATACCTGCAGAAAACATTGGTTATTTTAGAGGAGCTGAACCAGACACTGTTGACCACTGTATAACTAGTGTTAAAATGTACAAATATTTCTCTTCAGCTTTTTGGGACGCCTACAGAAACTGCATGTACTATTGTCGAGTGAAAAAAGTTAACTTGATAATGCATGATTGGTGTATAGGAGTATATCAATTGCACACTGAACCTGGCTGCCCAAGACACTACACAAGGTACACTTTAGGAAGTGTAAGAAAGTTTGCTCTTACTCTCCAAGAGTTAGAATGTAATCCCATAGTAGGAGTGTTTTGTCAGTGTAATTGTAAACTGGAAGTATCTGCTATTGCTAAAACTATTTGTTTCACATGTCTGCAGGTCTCACTGGAACTTCATGCCTTAAGTATACCTGGAGTGAAAAATCATTTCTCCTTTGAGGTAAACTTTAAGGATGGTTTTTTATCTGGTCTTTTACCTGGACCCAAAAACAGTCAAACTTACTTCCTGGCCCAGGCTTTGTTCGAGCATGCTATATCTAACATAGCCAAACTTAACAGTTATTGTTTCCACAACACATGGAAAACTAGTCTCACTGGCCAAAGCTGGTATCAAGCAAGTAAATTCACACACAACAAATGTTTTTGTAGTATATGTGCACGCCCCGGAAATGGAAAATCTGTCTTCATCTGTAAATATTGTGTCTAATAAAAATATAATCTGTTATGTGAAATAAATGAGTTGTGTTTTATTTTAATGCATGAAATGAAGAGACATAACAAAATGAGTCATAAGTATTGCGTAAATCCATAAAAGTATTGCATCAGAACATTGTGTAAATTCTTACAAGCATTGCGCAATGCACCCTCATACGTAGGTCATACGTTTTTGCAAGTAGGTTAGTAGGTCACTTCCGGTTTGCAAGTAGGTCAGCTCTAGGTATTGCACAATTCTTTTAATTTATGTAACTAGGTCAGGTCACTAGGTCAAATGGAATCCAGCTCTCTGATTGGTCGAAAAAACTAGGTCATGACCTTATGACGTCACTTCCTGTCAAATCCAGCCCTCTGATTGGCTGAAACTAGGTCACTTCCGGTCTACCAGTAGGTCATGACCTAGTTAGTAGCTAATCCATTGCGCTCAGTTTGCATGTATATACTACTAATATTCACTATTCTAATCATAACGATACTTAATTATTGTGGATATCGATGACATTCCTAGCAAATGCCCTAAAAGGGTCCTTTCAAATTAAAACCAATACAGGCAAGCGGGACGGATAACTGGTCTTTTACAAGGACAATTTCTTTTACCATTCCACTAAAACAAAGAAACCCTACAAAAAGCGGACACTGTCTTTTTGCAGATGCTCTTCATCCGTCCCATAAGCACTACCTACACATTCCAGCTCCCCCTCCTTCCTCCCTCTTCCCCTGACCTCTTTCCGTCCCTTTAGTTTTCCTGAAATGAATTTTTGTGCTTCCTGACAAAAGACATTCCTGGCGCAGCCCCTAACGCGGCCGGCCCTGTGGTCAAGTCGCGTTAACTTAAAATGCACGGCTAGTGTGCTCCTAGGCCGCTGAGGGGCGGTGCTGTAGTGGGATGGAGAGTGAAAGTGAGTGAGACGGTGGGTGACTGCGAGGTAACATAGTGCCGGGCTGGAGCCGGCGGGCGGGAAGGCAGTCAGTCGTAGCGGCGGAGTGGAGCGTCAGAGACGGCCGGTGGGCGTGGAGAAGGTCCCTCATATACTACCATATAGCCTACAGGAGACAAGAGTACAGTGGTCGTGTAGTCAGTAGTCGGTGAGCTACTCACTGTAGGAGATACACTGGAGGAGTGAGTGCTCGCCCTGTGCCCTGTATATCATGTATTTGTGCACTCAGAGGACGTAGGACCTGTTTGGGAGAGTGCAGTGGGTGCAGTGCCTGTTTTACAGAGTTTAGTGGGCGGAGTGCCTCTGTATCTTCTTCCAACTCACATCTGCTCACACTATAGTGCCTGTGTAGAGGATAGTGGGCGTGGTGCCTGCTCACCCGCCCCTAGGAGCAGCTCAGGTTGTCGGCCGTGATGGTGGCCCTCCGTGCGGGGGTGAGACGGGGGGAGGCCCGGCACTATTACCGGGACCACGCCACTTAACGAGCTGCTTCTACCCACCAAGGACCTGCTCACACACCTCACTCCCACCAAACCCACCCAGGACCCCTACACATAACACAGTGAGGACTAAGGGTGTGTAGTCCCCAGGGCCCCCCTGTTACTCCTACCTATACACTGGAGGAGGTGGTGGGTGTCCTCAGGGAGGCAGGACAACAAGGCTGCAGATAGCAGCACTCCAGTGTTGGCCCAGGAGGAGGTGGGAGGACCTCAGTAGTCGGCTCACGTGCTGTCTTCCAGGGTCTGACAGGATACCTGTGTGACGGACCTTTATCTGTAACCAACCTACTCTCATCCACCCTGGATCATTACAGACACAATGTGTTACATGTACAGTAATGCTATACCTATGGGGTTACTGCACACTGTGATATATGATACAGTGTATGGGATATATGCACAATGATTGAAGATATTTCTACAGGAGAAGACGCAGGGGACACCTGTGTGAGTGTCAGTGTGGTATAACCCATTAGGAAACAAGAGAACGTGGCACACAGGAGCAAGTGTACTCCTATAGTATACAACCATATAGCCACAACAGAAGGATATAAACACCATCAATCACAGGATCCCATGTGGTGGCAGCCATTACCCTCACCCAGTTAAGACTTAACCTGAGACTTCTCCATGGTCCCAGTATCCCTCCTCCAGGCCGGTGTCGGCATGCTGCTACAGTATATAACCCAGATGGCTGACTACCGCAGACTCCCTGGAGGCAACATCCCTGCCTGATGGTGAAGGAGTAGGAACAGGAGGAGTAGAAGGCCACTGGAGGAATCTGCCACAACTCCAGTGGCTATGTGGTTGGAGTTGTGCCATAGAGATGGGGCCTGGAGAGAAATAGTACTAGCAGTAGTAGTACCCAGAGTTGGGGGTTTGTGTGAGGCATCAGTGTGGGGCTATACGGACCAGGGTACATAGCAGGGCGAGCACGTGGAGGAGCTGAGTACTGCTCAGTGGTTAGAGGAACTAGAGCAGCTCAGTGTAAGTGGAACAGCTTGAGTGGAGTAGCTCAGGGAGGAGGAGGCTCGATGTGGAGTATACGTTGTAAGGACAGGACAGGAGAGGCCGGCATGACGACCAGCCCCCAGGAGTGGCCGGGGCCCCGACAGGTGGCGGCCGCCTGCCGACCCCTGGTCATCGTCCTGCTCAAGATATATGCCCTACTGCTCAACATTGGTGTCACAGGTAGGTGAAATGCTCTTAGAAGGTTAATATGATTGATATGGGGTATCGGAGAAGGGCTTTGTTATTATCGGTGTATTATGGAAAAAGGTCCCAGTGTACACAATTCAGCTGAGTTCTGAATTCAATGCCGTATACCTAGTTGGTATTTTGCTCAGTGTGAATGAGTTTGATACAGTGGTTTGTGGCTTTGGGTAACTGATATTGATATGGTGTCGCCAATAACACACATCCATGGGTATGCCTATTGTAACAGTGTATGAGTACGGTAGAGGCAGCTATTAAAGAGCATAATAAATCTGGATACTCCTGCACTTAAATTAGTATGATCCATGAGTGAAACTGAGTGTTTTAATGCACAATTACTATGAAATATAACACAGCATATATACATCTTGTACAGACAGATAATATTATTGTCTCTATACTTATTGTGATATAGCTTCAAGGTTTAAATAGAGTTTGGCCTCTCGGCCTTTCTGTCTTCATTTGCCTGAATAAAGAACAGCGAGACATAAAGTAATATGTGACAAAGAGAAAACAGTAGATGAAATGGATGCAGCATGATTATGCCAATCACTACACTTAGATTTATGTACAACCCATGATCACCTGTACTAGTGCACAGGCAATATATACATATCCCCTTGATAATCGCAGTGTGTTCCTGGTTTATCACACGACCTCTGTGAATTTGGATGCTTTTTCTGGATATTCCCATTCTGACACCTGTCGATATTGCAGGTCCTAGGAGTGCTGATATCCTGGATATCAGCATCTGAAACCTGTCGATATTGCAGGTCCTAGGAGTGCTGATATCCTGGATATCAGCATCGTGACATGTCCTAACATGTCGTATGTTACATGTTAAAACCTACGAAATTTTCATTGCCAGGGTAGGGGTCAAACCTGCATCCGAAGTCCAACTCCCTATGCATTGCGCCACAGGGACTGACGAGAAACGCTTGGTTAGTACCAGGTCTGTATAAGTCATTGATATGACTGTAACCCCTCACAGCAACTCTCACATGAGCAAGGTTAGAATAGCATTATAATTATAGACCACTGCTGGACGCGTTCAAACCAAGCCAAGCCGGGCGTCGAGGTGTGAGACCCGGTGGTCTAGTGGTGAGCGCATTGCGCTCAGCTGCTAGAGGTAGGCGGGACGAGTCCTGGTCCGGGCATACATTTTTTTCCCAGTATGTAAACACACTATTGCAGGGTTTGAGTCCTGGGCCAGGGGGAGGAAAACGATTTTTGTTTTCAACTTGTATTTATTGATATTCTATTGATTATTTATTGAATTGGCTAACGGGCACTGAATTCAGTGTATCGTAGGATATCATAACTCATGGGCTTCGCCCACTTGTTAGGATATCCTACGATACACTTCGCCCACTTGTTACAATATCCTACAATACACTGAATTCGGTGCCCGTTAGCCCATTCATTACTCTCTTATTAATGCAAACAGTCAGCAGGGCAATGACCTGGGGCCTTCTGCATTATAAACCCCTCAGTCATAAAACAAAGCTAATAGCAAGCACCATGAATCAGGCCCTGCGCTATCTAGCGAGCTCCAGAGGCTCGTCTAAAAGCTAAAGCTTCCGGTGACTGATGCTACAGGTTGCTGCTTTGTAGTAGATTAGCTATGGCCATGGCCTGCCCTCTTAATTTCAAAGCTTCCCAAACAGGGCAGGTTGTCTTTCCTCCCTTGCATATTTAAATCCACGGCTCCTGGTCCAGCCTATGTTTCTGGCCCTGTAATATAGGACATACATGTACGCAGTATAAAGGTAGTATCAAATGTTATGGAATTATGGACATGTATCTTCCATCGTCAGCCATTGTTGATATCCATGTGGGCTTAATTATAAGGTACATTTGTTACAAAATTGTAGCTCGATATGGGGTAACGGTATTAGGGGAAAATTAACATTGGCTCTTCAGATACTCATCCACTGCACATGTATGTATAGCCTACACTGATGAATATATTTACATGGCCTACACTGAAGAATATATTTATATTTACATCATGGCTATGTATTACAATGCCATTAATGTGTATTCCAATCAATTCATTTGAAACCACGCCTTCATATTGAATCTATTCAAACTATCCTTCACATAAGAAATGGCACGTGATCAAAGCTCATAGAGAACGAGTTCTCATTCTTTACTTCTGGATTACTTGAAATAACAAAGACTACAATGGTTAGTATCCTGTTTCAACAAGGCTTATAAATGTACAAGTGGAGTTGTCCTTTACGAAATTTGTGTCACCTGCAAGAGTTTAAACCTGAAAGTACTTAGAACCATTGTATCAACCAACCCATGATATAATTTTGCTGTGATGTCTTCAATATTTCTAGGAAAAAGGTATACATGTATAGGTGTCCGGTTAGTGCCTATCTTATGATGTTCTTTCAGGTAGAGCTTTTTCTTATATTCGAGAAGGATAATGTAGATACTTTTGAAAAACTGTAACGTTGAAACCTCTTGACTATTAATGGGTTGCCTTTATGTTGATGCAAAAGACTGAAGATGCACTTAAATAGTGATCCATGTACCGTCTTCTCCCCTTAGAGGCCTTGTTGGATCGGATAACTGCTAAGATGTCTAAGCTTGCTGTTGTCGATAGAGGGACGACAAAACTTTCTGTGAAACACATATTTTAGCCACTGGATATTGATAGGCAAAGCTTTACAATTGATGGACTTCATCTTCAAACTTCTAAGGTTGTCATCAGAAATTAAACTCTCCAACATTTTAGAGTCTTCAAAGTGTCCCAATTCATTTCTAATCTATTCTGTCATGTAGGAAGAAAACGAGAAATCCCGGGGGGGGGGGCACTTGCCCATGATTTGGATACCGACTGCAGCCCGACGCTCGAGAGCGGTGGCGGTCGATTCCAACTAGATCCAAAAAAGGGGGGCGGTTGATTTCCATCAGATCCTTAACATCAGGGCAGTGGATTTAAATCAGATCCCAAAAAGAGCGTATTGTTTATACACCATACATGTGAGGGCATAAAATGTGATAAAAACACAGTGCTAGACAATAAAAAAATCTGATTCATACAAATGCATGAGGACAAAATACAGCTTGTGGAGAGGGGAGGCTTGGAAGTGGGGGCGGCGCAGGCACTATTTGGGATTGTGGGACAAGGGGGGCAGTCAATGTCCAGCTGATCCACTCAGGTAGGGCGGTCAGATTTCAAGATCACTGAGAGATAGGGCGGTAGGGCGGCAGTTGAGAGTGACCTACATAGAGTCAGTGCCTCCCCCGGGCGAGAAATCCATAGATAACATTTACGTACTTCTTATCCATAGTGCACATACCTATATGTGCCACGCCCTGGCCTCCATTGAGAGAGTTGTATGGTTTGGCCCTTTTTTATGAGGGTGCGGATGGACCCATACATTATAGCTGCCATATCAGCTATAGAAAGGAACCGTGGGCCTATTGATCCTTTAGGGACCACATGATGTCTCCAGGTATAGTTCCCTTTGCCGTCATGATACTCCCATGCAATCCCAGCGAATAAACCACCAGTACATCGAGCCGTGTCTGAGAGCGTGTATCAGCCCAGCAGGATGGACATGATATATATAAATAATCGAATGCACTCACTGGTCAGGACTCTATTGAGTCATCGTGCCTACGAAAGGGACTGGTACAGTTAAGTATCATGTGGCAGATAAAGAACATCCTATAGATAGATGGAGTGGGTTGGAGGTAAAATTAGTGCCTTAAGTCTCTGAAGGATCACTGACAGCCACTTGGAGATATGTTGGTTGTAGGTGTGTTGAGTGGAAGTAAAGAAGCTTCAGGAAGCCTGGGCTTAAAATGTAGGGTCGTCTAGCCCGACTGAGGTATTGTGTTCATGGTGCAGAAACCGTTCCTTGCATATTGCTCAATCTAAAATACACGAAAATATTAGCCCACTGAATCTGGATTCATGCCTGACAATTAAATGTTATATAAATGCATGATACTGGTCCTACATATGAATGCACTCAGGAGGCTTGGTATGATGCACCAATGTAATGGTGCTGATTGGTTTTCCTCTTTCCTAAAATGATGCATCATGCGACAAATGGACCTGAAACATAACAAGTTCTGCAGCTCTCATCGGGTTAATACGTAATTGGTGAAAATATATGTACAGAAATGTCTCGTGAAGCCCCTACTTTATGTGATTCTGTGAAATATGTTGGCATCATGACTGTGCCACAACTGACCTAGTAGAGTGACACGTATAGGAGCCCACTATATAACTACAACACGGTGCCAAGGCGGAATGTGGAAGGCCTGGAGTGAACGCTTCCGGCCATGGCCTGAGGTCGGCAGATTGTCCAATTCTGAGGTTCACCAGCTGACACAATGATTTGATATGTTTAAGTTAATGTGGTTCAGGCAGCCTGGAGGACGCCAGCACAGATGTGGGGTGGGCTGCACGCTCAGTGCTGGGGCATATACTTTGAGGGACTCGTAGGATTAAACAGTGTATATCATATCACTATTCATTTTCATAATGCCTTTCTTTATCATATTTGGGCACCACCCATCTAATAAGCCTCTCTGAATTATAGTCAGCTTATACAACTGATGGGCCAGTGACAATAAAGATGAAATGAAGGAATATAGCATAGTAATCTTCAAAGAGATTTTTTAGTGGTTATTAAAACTATTTCTGATGTAATAGCGTATAAATAAAGGTTACTATTGTCTATAGTTATTGGTGGCAACTGTTAAGTGCATGGGTCCTTGAATTGTGATATACTGTTAGCCCTATACCTATTGTAGAATACTTTGGCTGCAGCAGCTGTTTTTTACTAACTCCTCTGGCACTACACCACACTTGGGAGGATGATCTAGTGTTGGCTGTTGCACCTACTAGATGCACACCATCTCAAGGCGGTACTTCCATTGTTGACCCAACAAAAAGCCCACAATGCAGATCTACCTCTTGCATGACTTGTGCCTCCTCCAGGGTCGTCCGACACCAGCCTACACCTTACACCTCCTCCAGGGTGTCGGCCAGCTCCCTATTGAAGGCTGCTTTGATGGGCGGGAGGCACGCGTCCTCGGTCGGTCTGAGGCCAAGTCAAAATTTGAAAAAGTGAACAGGGAAAAAGGTCAATGGAGGAAAAGGAGAGAGGGGTGGGGAGAGCTAGTGAGAGGCATAGGCATAGTGAGAGAAAATGTGTGTGCGTGACATAATCTGTTTAGGAGGAAGTGGTGTGGTGGAGTGCATGGGTGAGGTGAGGGAGGGAGAGAGAGAACATGGATGGGCTAGAAGGCAAGGGAGTAAGAGGGAAAGAGAGTATGCATACACCAGAAGCAGTGGAATTGATAGGATGGACAGACATGATAGGGATAAAGAACAGTTATGAATGGCGTACACTATACCAGCTGAATACACGGGATTTGGCAAAGCAAGAGATAGACAATACAGACAAAACTTCAAAGTGATTTCATCCCTGAACTGGAGCTATGTTTACCATCATCTTGAAATTAATCAAGATGCTCAGTGAGGTCAAGCTTTCGTTTTCATTTATTCTGCTGGTGTCCATAAAAGCTATTTCTATTATTGATTTTATCAACTTTATGCAACACTAATTGGTTATGACAGTACATAGGGCTTAGTTCTTTGCAGCCACTTTCCAAGGCGCTAGAAAATGTTCTAACCTACGCCTTGGCTATTATGTGATGCTGTAGCAATGATTAGAACACAATTAAGTGTGAGTGATAAGAAAAAAAGACAACTTATCATTTGGAAGCAAGATAACAAACCATCTCAGGTTACAGAAATGAGGTATAGCCCCACTGTAATCACCCATGTCTGGAGCGGTACAAGTGGTAGTTACAGAGTATACAGAGCAGCTCAACCACAGACCACTATGAGCAGCTCATAGTGGCTCAGGGTGGTAGTTACATCGTGTAATGAGTTGCTCAGCCCCAGGAGTAGAGCCTCCATGGTGTCTCCTGGGGTTGTAACCGTCCTTCAGACCCTATGGGAAATATGGCTGGAAGTGAGACGTCGATTGGACGGTGGACTAGTGTTCCCAGTATGGCCATTGTCCGCCCTGGAGGAGACGGGATACAGGAGTAATCACGCCAACATTAACTCGCCTACTTAGCCACCAAATAAGCACCCAAGGTCCTCAGTGTACCGTTGCATGTCCTCACACTGGATGAAGTCCATTTTCATTAGCTCTGGCTGATTTTAATCTATAGTGGGAAGCTGTGCAAGCTTAAGAAAATGTGAATGGCTTTTTGGGCTGGAGCCAGCATTACTGCTGACTGAGGTACTTGTTTTTTTATTCTTCTAAAGTTTTAAGATCTACAAGGTAGCATTAAGTTCAGATTTCTATTTAAGACTCCCTTATCGCACGGAATTTCAAAGCAACTGATATGTTGGGATGTGCTGTGGATGATATTGGGCATACGTGGTGTAAGCTAGGTATGTTGTAACACTATCAAATGAGTACAAGTAAATGGAATATGGCTTTAGCCAACAATTTAAGGGCTTCCTAGATCATTAAAACTTTATTTGTGTTGCGATGAATTAATACAGCTTGTGAGTCTTGCTAACATTACGGTTAGATAAAATACAGGCTTGAAGGGTAGGAATGATGCATAAAAACAGCTCTGGTGAGCAGCCTCATCAGTGCTATATTTCAGCATCATCTGGGTTAGGCCTATAGAAGCCATATCTTTTAACATTTATGAAATATTAACTATCATGCCTAATCTCCTTATTTTCCCTTATTAAATTTGCTCCTAATTCTGATATCATGCTAATTCAATTGACCTCATGCATTTTACCTGCCTGAGGTCCACCCACCCAAGTACTCCTCTAATGGATGGCAATATTTCCTTGGCCATTTCTGATAAGGCCTGGCGAATTATCACCCACTGGATTCTTGAATTCGCATGAGAAAAGAAATGTCTACGTGTAATTTTCCATCATAAGGATGGTAATGAAGTGGAGATGGGTTTTTCAGGAAAGGGTCTGCCTCCCCTTAAGGTGCATTTAATTCTTCACTATCTCCATTATTTGATAATTGCCATCATATGGAATATAGAAATAGATACCATTGAACCATAAATAACCTCTAGACAGGCAAAGAAGATAGTGGCTTCCTTTTTCTAAACAATGATTTTCCTATCGATTGACAATAAAACCGTTCTAGTCATACTCTTTCCTGTTGAACGACCATAAAATATGTTACATCAAAATTTAAACGCTCGGAATTTACCAGTTTTCAAAACCAAAAACCAACTTGCTTTGATAAATTTCGATCCTTTTGCACCGAATTATGTTTTGAATTTTAAAAGAGGGCTGCCTTTGAATTAGCGTATCCCATTTCTTAAGTCCCTCAATATGAGATTATTTCCACCTTTTTTACCGTCTGTGGATTGAAATCTCCAAGTGTGGAGGCGGATAAATGACAACTGATGGCACTATTCACAACCGTTCCCATTGTCAATCATAATCAAATTGATAGATTATTGGCCCAACTCAACACAGCAGAACAACCTCAAACACTGCCAGTTTCTGAACCAAACAACCCTCAGACAATACAAAACCCGAAGAACCTGAAAAGGTAGAAAGAAAAAGAGCTAACAGAAATTGACAGTACTACTGTAGGGAAAGGCAAACAAAAAGGCGAGGCCCCCTACTCTAATCCCCATCCATCAGCGGTAGTCGACAGGGGCTATCCAGTTTTGAATCTTAATTCAGCATTGTCCGCCGCAGCTTTTGTGTACTCAGTAGCGGACAGGGTGCGTCTTCAATGGCTGAGCTGGGTTGTCGGCATAGACAATCAATAGCCGCCGGGCCATTGTGTAAATGTGGCAGCTTGTGTTTCCTACTGTATCTGCTTTACCACACACAGAGACACATAGAGAGACACTGGAGGAAACAGGCGATGTATTGGTGGGTGTAGGGTGTGTATAGGGTAGGAGGATTTAAACCTTTAACGACCCTGCAGTGCTGCATGCATGGTGCAGCCCTTATGAGTCTATTTTCAAGGGCTAAATTCAAACATCATGTCTACCCTATGGGGCAAATACTCTCTTCAAAGGTCGGCATATATATGGGGGCAATGCAGTTCTGGCAACTAGATTCACAAGCACTGCAATTTTGCATCATGCAGACCAAGGAACATGGAAGGGTTATTTGAGCCTTTAAATGGGTTAAGGGTGTGGTTGGTGCTTGGGGCGAGGTGGACAGGGGAAAGAACGGGAAAGGGAAAGGAAGTTGGAAATTCCAATGGTTGATGAGAGAGAGAGAGAGAGAGAGAGAGAGAGAGAGAGAGAGAGAGAGAGAGAGAGAGAGAGAGAGAGAAGAGAGGGAGTTTCTATAAACCTTTGTTATCATCTATTAGCACAGTGGGGATAGCGATGGCCGTAAAGCGCTTTCCGGCTCTCAGTTTGGTTGAGTGACTTTGGGGCCTCCTATAATTTAGCATTGCAACTTATGTACCTTAAAGCCAGAATTGGATAGGACATCCGTAAAGCAAATTAGAAAATATCCGTAACACAAGTGGTAAAATTTGCTACAACTCCCGTTCTACCCTTTTAAATCGGAAATTTCTCGGTTTGACATAACATATATTCGGTTTAGAATTGATTCATAATGTCCTTCATTCAGTGCGTTGCTTGCGGTATTATGCCATCTTATGAGGCTGTCTGTGCATACCCAGTCGGAGAAAATTTAATGGTACAGAGTCCAACAGGGTGAATACCTCTTGGTCCTACCAGTAGAGGCGGTGAGAGGTAAGGGGTATGGTGAGGTGCCCACGAGCTGCTCTGAGCAGTTTGTTTGTCAATGGTGCAGCCTGACGAGCTCCACGACCCTTCTGTCATACTAATCAGCTGTTTCTCTGTTGTCTTTTATTTCCACCAGGTGGCCGCCGTACCCGAATCCGCGTCTATACCATTTACACAGGTGGGTCTTATAGGGGGACCCGGAAGTGCCGCGCAACACGCGCCTGCGCACTAACGATGCCATTATGGCGGTCCCCCCCTACAGGTAGTGAGCAGCACAGTGTGAGAACTAATCACATCCACATCCGGTCACGTGTTCACTGCACTAGTCTTCCAAATTGCCACCAATAATTCCCCTATTTAGTGATCCCCCTTCACCCCAGACTATTCTACTAGACCCTGACCTTGGCTGATAATAAGGTCACCTTTAACCCTTTACGTGCCACTGTGCTAGTCATGATGCATGAATGCTGCCCTGATGATTACACTTACCAGGGTTGTATTCGCGCAGCCCTGGTTAATGTCTACATGATTCACTGAAGAACTGCAGAACTGTTGAATAGGCCTTCCAGGATTGCATTGGTGAATCAGGATCACACAGGTATACCTGTATGAACCTAGAGGCAGTTAAATGGTTAAAGGGCCCTCCATCATGATAATTATCAGGCGGATAGAGGTGGTCTTACTGGAAATACCCCCACATACTAATTCACATTGAATCACTTTAGACTACAGTCTTTGCCTTTCAGCCAAACACACGTGTGCACGTATTTCCAAAGAATCACTTCTGCAAGCACTACCTTGACTGCATGTGTGAATAATGACTCGTAGAATAAAGGCATCCCAGTGAGCACATATACTTGAATCAACTTTGATAACTGGTTACTCAACGTACATCAAGCACTTGTCAAAGTTGATTCATTGAGGAAAAGACTTTTGTCTCCAATGGGATGCTTAAAGTGCTTTAAGGATCCAAGTGTATTTTCCATCATGAAATAGTCATGCAGTCCTGGCAAGTAAGTTCGGGAGTGGCATTACACATCAAGTACACACAGTTTAAAGGGTTAAGGACACTGAGAGCCCATATCATAACTCACCAGTTTTGCACGTAACACACCTGCTTGTTGGTAACTGAGTGATATTTTCTTACAGCACGCGTTTTAGAGTCTGTGGAGTGACTACGTCACTGCATGAACCTTTAGATTTAAGCAGTGTGAAGCTGCTTAAAGTTGCTTAGATCTGCACATAAAGTTGCTTAATGGCCGTAGTTTTCAAGCTTTAATGAGCATTTTGCAACTTTAAGCATCACGGCCATTAATCAACTTAAAGCTGCATAAAGCTGACTAAACTGGTCAACTTTAAGCAAATTTGAGTGCACCTTTAAGCAACTTTACCTTTCTTAAATCTGAAGGTTCATGCAGTGTGCGTCTTTCATATCGCGAGTGTTTGATAGTTGTTCCATATGCATTATATTGCTAATCATTTATGTCTTTCTGATTTGAATCTCAAGGTCTGTGAATACTGAATGGATAGGCACCTTGAAAAGGCATTTCTATCCCCTGATGAATACAAGCAGCCAGAACAGCTGTCCCTATATAAATAAATTGATCATCTTTGAGTGTAATAAGGAATTATAGACCATTGTACAAAAAACAACAGATGTTCAAACAGAAGAAGAAGAAAAAACAGAACACCCGATGAAGCAATGTGCTGTATGCATGTGTGCCTATCTATTGCGGGTTGGACAAGCAATAGAGAGATGTATAGTGGACTTGTGGAGCACTATAGTAGAAGTAGCAGAAATAAGGGCTCTGTTGGGTGTTTCACAAGGCGTTCATACTTGTGATCAGTCATAGGAAGATATTATTTTGATTTTAAGAGTGGTAATAGGATTATGACCAATGCTGTTTCTCGAAGGGCTTTATTATCTTCGGTCATATTTTTCTTATAACTAGTCATATATTGCCGCCTGTTTAGAAACACTTATCAGTCGTAAGTCCCAACTTATGACTGGTTCAGTTGTAAATTTCGGTTGTAGGTGTATCCAAGGTAAAAAGTTATAGTTTCAGTAATAGGGGGAGGGAAACCAGTGTAAAACTGGGAAAACACCCCTATTACGTCATTCTGAAATTACCCCCTGTCATTCCCAAGAGTGTAAATTCCCAAAAAGTTACAAGTGGTTATGAGGCATGTTTATAGTACGATGACTTAGGCCTACTTCAATGTGTTTTTTCGTGTGTTTTTTTTTTAAATTCTTGTGTGGGGGGGGGGTCAAAAAGAGCTTATAGTAATTTGAATGGATACCTATTGATGCCTAGGTTAGTTAGAACTGCACATGTTGAGTATATCAGCATATTTCTTGGATAAGGGCCTGGGGAAGATGCCAAGCCATTCATAAGCCGTGGTCAGGTTGTAAATGGCATCGCAGTACATACAGCCAAACCTCCTGAGGTAATTGATGATGTATGGTACTTTATATGGGTCAGTATTCTTGGTTAGTGGATTCCTTAGTGGGCTGACCCCTGTTGGAGCTGGAACCTTGCAAGATATGGACTGATAACAGCCAGCATGATGGGTACCAGGTGTTATGTGATGCACCCTGAAAAGTCAGCACTGAATGAAAGGAATATTCTCATTGGTCAATAATGTATCCCACTAGGTTGCAATAGAGGTCTAGGCTCTAGCAAGGCCTAGTGGTTTGGCCATTGCTTGATCTACCTGAGATAATAAGGCAGTGATAAGAACAGGTATAATGGGTAAAAGGTGATACATATGTACCCAAAAAAGGTCATCAGTGAAATACAGGGACTTATCTGAATGATCAATAATGCATTCTGGTTAACCCTATACACCCACCACTTGCAGGTATTGTACTGGGATACTTGTGAATGTGACCAGGCCATTTATTCACCTGGTGCACTCAGCGACAACTCTATGTAGTACAAAATTAGTAACTATGTGACAGCTGTTTATAACCTTTCTATAAATCTCAGTTGTAGAAAACAGTTATAGGAAAACTTAACCAATTTAAGAGTGGTCATGAACTCAGCAGGTATCCATGTACGGTTAAATCACATTTGACATTGAAAGAATATGTCATTTTTTTCAGAAGGTTCCAATAGCATGTAGCAATGTTGTACTACATGATGGTATGTTAAAAAATTACATTTGCATACATTTTTCACAAACCTGACCATCAAATACCTCCACATGTTTTGATCCCTAGAAAAACCAACAAGCAGCCATAAGACCAGTTGTAAAAGGTTATGACTGCAGCCACAAACCAGCTATATCTCCTTGTGAAACAGATAGATGTAACCAGTCATAGTGTACTTATGACTGACCATAGATAATAATGGTCATAACTTTACTACTTCCCCTCTCCAGTCATAGAAACGGAAAAATTATGACTACTATTATCTTTGCCTTGTGAAACACCCAACTGGGTCAGGATACATTTTGCACACAGTGTGACAGTAGAGGGACCCCCTACAGAAATAGGAGCAGTGGCAGCAATCGGGGTGTTAGGTCAGGATGTAGTATTCATGTGTATAGTAGTTGTATCTATAATTCCTAAGAGTAATGGCATTAACCCATCGGGGTAGCTATGGTATATAGCAGGACCTTGCTTGCAGGTTGTCATGTATTCGTCTTAGCCGTTTTTTGAGTTAGATTATCCCGTGAAATAGGGCGGGTAGAGAGTAAAGCGAATGGGTGAGCTACCCCTATGGCTTAATGCCATTCCTCTTAGAAATAATTGAAGTACACATTGTTAGGTTTAATATTCAATTATTTCACGGAGTGGCATTTAAGCAGGGGTAGCTATTTTGTCTTGTTTGGTAAACTAACTCAGGGCGGATAATTATCCTAATTGAAGGACCACAAGTCATAGATTCATGTTTAGATAGACAGGTTTTATTTACACTTTGTAAGTTGTCTGCTCAAGCAGAGTAGGTATATATGTTGTATGGCTTTTGATCATAAATGCTTTATGCAGTATATGTTGATCTCATGAATAGTCTTTTAATCTATGTTGTGGGACACAGTGTTTCCACTGTTGATGTCTCTCCTCTCCCCCCCTTCTTCATGAAGAGAGGTGGTCAGGGCCACCTTTGATGGTGGTCCCCCCCCTTTTCTTTATACCTGTTAAGTGACATGTACTGAGAAGGATGATAAGATGTCCATGTTTATGTCCATGTCCATGGGTGTCTCTGGCATTAGAGTGCCTAAGTGTATATATATATATATATATATATATATATATATATATATATATATATATGCATATTCTGGGATAAATATGTTAATGATTGACTTTTAATGTGCATATTTTAAAGACTCAAGTTTGATAAAACCGCCACTCTCTAGGTGTGTTTGGTGTGTACTGTCTGGTTGGTGGTTTAGGAGTCTGTTTCACGGTTCATGATGGCAGTTATGAAGTTAGTCTCATGTGGGGTATCCTCTTTATCTTCGAGTAAAGGTCTGTTGTAGAACCTGGCAAATGTATTGGTTCTAGCCCATCCTGCTGAGCTGATTATGTCATTTATTGGCACATTTAGCCTATTCGCCGCACTTGTGGCAGCATGTCTTGTGCTGTATGCCCAAAAGTCTTCCTGTGTCATTTAGGGTCACTGTTATGTATCTTTGATAAGGTGACAGAGCTGGCTGGGGTGGAAGGTGTTTTTATGGTGCCAAACACCTTGGGGTGTGCTCCTTTTGTGTCCTCCCTGTCCAGGTAGGCCTTCAGGTGTGAGTAGACACATATTCGTGTGTCTTCATGTTTGTCAGTGGTGTTTTTTTTAGGGTGATTGGACTTCAGTTTTGTGGAGTATTTGATCCTGATGGTATCCTCTGAAAGTCTGAGGTCAGTTCTTAGCAGGGCATAGGCGCCCTGTATCCTCTGACCTGTTGCTAGCATGAAGAGTAGTAGGGTTCTCTTTGTCAGCTTGTCCAAGTCTAGTTCTTCTATGTCGTCCCACTGTGCCAGTTTGTGTATTACTGGTGCTGGGTCCCAAATGTATTCATAAGGTTCCTGTGGTGGGTTTAGGGCTTTTGCCCCTTTTACTAATTCCTGGGTCATTGCGTGTGGTACCTCCACGGTGGTCGCTGTAAGAATGACAACCTGCAAACGAGGTCCTCCTATATACCATAGCTACCCCTGGCTTAAATGCCACTCTGTGAAATAATTGATAGGAGTACTTAGCAGTAGCAGGAATTGGGGCCTTGGGTCAGGATTATACTATTCAAAGGTATAGCTCTATTCTATGGTAGTACTTAGCAGTAGCAGGAATTGGGGCCTTGGGTCAGGAAGTGTACTCAAAGCGTAGCTCGATTTCATGGTAGTACTTAGCAGTAGCAGGAATTGGGGTCTTGGGTCAGGATATAGTATTCAGAGGTATAGCTATATTTGATAGTAGTACTTAGCAGTAGTAGGAATTGTAGCCCTGGGTCAGGATAGAATAAACACACAGGACACTTCTATCTCCTCTAACAGTCATCAGCACGGAGGGCCATATTCTGGTGGCCGCCCACAGTTCCCTAACACATGCTCATCCCTGTCTATACTAAACTTTTCAGGACTACATAATGAAAGCTTTAAAACACACCATGCCCTTTTGTCATCAAAACGCATGAATGCAAACCTGGGGAATAACATGCTAGGGTTATGTCAACCTTACACCCCAGGAGGCCTGCCCTGAGGCCAGCACTGAATCAATGCATCCAGGTACGATGCGCCCCATGAAGGGCCATAGTACTATCATAGTGAGGGCAGAACATGTACACGATGGGTGGAATCAATGATGGGATCAATATGGTTCTGTATATTAAAGCCTCACAAAACGCACCACTAGATAACATGGGTCAGGGGCCTCAACCGAGGACTCACGGCTCCAGACCACATTCCAGTAGTTGAAGAAGGGGTCGTTATGAGCACACCGCCTACCCGGGCTCATCGGGTGATGTCATTTCCATGGGAGGAGGGCCTCTATCCCTACCATCAATCACAGACACTGCTTTCTGCGTGCCGATCCACTTCAGAACCAGTCGAGGATCACATCTTTCTCTCTCTGTCTTCTCCTTTGCCTCTCCGCCTACAGTTGTAGCTACTTTGAAACGGATTGTTCCCGCGAAATAGACTGCGTGAGCTGAGTACCCCTGGCCAGAGGCCGGGGACTTCTTTTCTTGGCTGTCGAGGCGGAAGAATATCCTGCTTAAGATGGTGTGTGTAATGTGCCGGACGTGCGCGGGGCTTGTTAATGGCGTGTGGCGAACGAACAGGAAGAGGAAGTTGTAACTTTGTAACGGGTCCCTGTCCATCAACAACTGGTCTCATATTTCACCAAGTCGTCGATGCCGCCATGCTCCCTACCCCTCGCACTCCCCACAATGCCACACTCCAAGCCGGAAGTACTTAGTGCACATGCGTCCTGTGGGGTGATTCGTGGAGCTATCAATGCGTGGCAATAGGGAGTAATGGATTACTCTCTTCACGCGCCATTTTGGCCTTTGTTGAACGAGTATTGTTAGTCCTTCAGAGGAAGATTGCCATCAATGTAATTATGCTATGTCACCATTTTCTCTCTCAAAGAAAGAAGTGAAGTAGGGGTCCTGTGGTTCATTAGATATTTTTTTCTGTAGTCCAGTCCAGTTAAGTTTCAGTTTGTGCAAACGAGGAAGTGCAAATTCAATTTGTGTTATAGGTCTAGCACAGCTTTTATCATAAATGAAGTCTCTCCATAAAACCAGTCTATAGCTAAAACTGTAAAAGAGAGCATGTTACACCGCAAGGTCACTGCTGCTAGTCCATTGCGTGTCTAAATATACCCACTACTCCAACCACCAGGGCGCAGCACAGTCGAGGTGTGGCAAGCATTTTGACACGAGCTCGTCCAATCATCAGGCTCGGCGCACATGGCCCCTGGCGACAAGGGTGCGGCAGGAACGCACGACCTACACTTGATCCTCCGGTAGGAATGTGGATAGGGTGGCTGAGGGTAGGTGATGGATGAGGGATGGGGTATGGATAGATGCTGACCCGTGAGCGGGAGAGGAGGGAGTAGGTAGTTTATGGTCTTTGTGGAAACTGAAGAGAAGTTAGTGATGTGGGGAGGGAGAGGTGTTGTGTATTGATAATACATTAAGGATGCCACGTTCTCACATCTTTTTTTTTTTTTTTTAGATTTTACAGGTGCTCGCTTGATGCACAAATATAATGCCGTTGAGCACTTGTGTCAGCACATCATGTTTATCAAGGGCAAGATATTGGAATGATGCATATGTGTAGCATTGAAGAGTGAATTGCCAGGCCTACAATATATGCATTATGAGAGAATGACATAGCAGATCAATGTGTTGATTAAAAGGCTGAAACGGTTGCTGCTATGCTGTTTGACCACTTGGGGAGTCATGGTACAAACAAGGTCATGTCGGCCAGGGCAGAACAATTAAGGGTAGGTTTATTGCATTACTCCATTTTAAGTATTTCGTGAATAACAAGTATCCATTTTTTGTTAATAAACCTTGTCTGGTTACAAGTGCACACTGTGGAATAATGGACTCTTGAAATCAAGGTTTTCCGTGGGTATATGCTTTGTGGTAATGGTCATGAATTATGTGACACTGTATTTAAAGTAATGTTGAAGACCAGTGATGCTATTCCCCGATCTCCAAAAGCTGTGTTTTTTTCTTCAGGAAATGCACTTGATTTGAATACATACATACTTACACAGGCCTAAAGGCGGGACAGGTGGCTTCTTTCTAAACATGGGAATGGGGTACAAGTGACAATTGATGACTGTATCACGTCGTGACTCTTTTTACACAATATATGATTGCTCGACAAGATGAGAGAAACTGTCTAATGTTGTTAATGGACAATATTGGCGTCAGTCTTAGAACCGCGGAAGCTGGTGGCTAAACCTGAGAACAATGGGCTTCCCTTTATCCCTCCCCATGTGAGCAATGTCTTTAGAGCAGGGGCACCAGTCTTACAACTGAGAACACACAAGAAAGAGCAATCACTAAAGTGTTTCTTCAGTTAACGTGACCTACGTCATAACTGTACGCCACAAGAAACGTCACGAACACCCCTCATTGTCCACAATGTCCTCTGTCTAACTATAGAAACCACAGGGTGGCTGTCATGACGTATGAATGCCAATTCCTGTAATCATAAACGACGATCGATGACTGGAGGACTCGCATGTTTTGCCTGATATCCATACAAATGGGGGACATTTGCATGGTGTCTGCATTAACTGGGTCATTATCATTAGCTGTTCCAGACAGGGAGAGTGAACTTTGAGGTGGCGGTTCCTTTCATTCTTCTGCAGCACCAGACTGGAATGTTGCATAAGCTAACTACTTCATCCAAACATATGCGTGAGACTATGACAAGGTTCCTGCGCAGCCGCAGCTCTTTTCTTATACATACCCCCGCGCGTTTCTAATCTATATGCAAATAACGCCAGATGCCCGGATGAAGCAGCATCGCCGGTGGCGACTCCTGTCGGCCTTGGTGGGAATGTAATACCCTATTGTGTGAGGTATTATTCCCAGGGAAGGCCACAATTTCATCGTCGGTAAATCACAGACTGGGATGACAAGGTGGCCCCAAGGGGGAAACAGCCCTCCGCCTGGTTGGCGATTCTTACTGCCTTCCTATTCTTACCTTACCAGCGATCTTTTAAAAAGGTGTTTAAAAAGGAAAGTCTTATAAGGTAGCTTGCGGTTAGTGCAAGGTTTCCTTCATAAGCTACTGGACCCTAGGGGATTGATAAGACGCTGAGTACAAGGATAGGGATATAGCTACAGAAAATCTCTACTTTCCTTTCCTTACAACACAAATTGGGTATTCAAAATGGATAGTGAGTCGATGACCACCTCTAGATACTTATGGATTATGTTCAATATAAATGGACAATATAACCTATGAATAAACCTAGGCTCTAATGAAAAAAGGGAAGGGAATTAAGGAATGAAAAAGAAAAGAGAAGGTCAACTATGTCTGAAATGTTGATCAATACCTACATACATAACACTGTGCATTGCTAGCAAGAATGATCTTTTGAAGTGATGAATCATAAATCACCTTTAGTTGGACAGCATACGCATTTGTGTGAAACATCAATTGTGATATATGAAACAAAGATAAAAAAAAAAAAAAAGCAAGAGTCCTATTCATGTCTATCCGATATACAGACCTACTGCCAGATTTCTCTTCTCTGGATGCCTCTGTACCTTGCCTTTGTATAGAGTCAATACTACCCAGTGCCACTGAGTCACTCACACCATATATCGAGAAGAGCAATTCAAACAAGCCACGTCAGACCATTATGCTTTTAACCAAATGTAAACATCACCAAGAGCCATCCATGGGCAATTGGCATCTCCCAGCCTATATGAGCTCACAGTGGGTGGAATGGTCTCGTTGTAAGAGCCCCATTGTCTCTAGTTGACATTCCATACAGTGCAGATAGCAGTATTGGCGTCCCGTCGATTGCTAGGCGATCCCTATGTCAGCATGGTCCTTTGTGCCTATTGAAACATTAATCATCGGTAGGCCATGGAGGACAGGGAACCCACATCCTCCACTGCTCTACCTGCCTCCACCCTTAATGCCCAGGTAGCAGGCTAATGGTAAAACCACCTGGATGTACCTGTGGGCTTTATATATATATAATTATATACACACAGTGGCCTTGTCATGTTCAATCCCCGATTCTACTAAGGCAACTGCAGCTGGTAATCAATGGTTGAACACTGTGGTAAAAAAAGGCAGATGCATTGGAAAAGCCGCATATGCCGCACAGTGTAGCATTAATTATTTCTTTCGATACCAGTTTTTCCTGTTTTAGCTATATAGGTAACGTATTTGTAAACATAAGGCCAAGAAAAATAAAAGCTGCGTTTCCAGTAACAGAGCTCAAAGTAATAGGGTGGGTAGCTCGGATTTTCTTTTTGTTTTTACTTTTATATAGGAAATGTTAGGGCACATATCAATGGATGTATCAAATTCTTTGATTTCATTGTAAAATAATGAAGAGAAAATGGCAACTATAAGAGAGGGGAAGAACACGAAAAGAACACAGGAAAAATCCTCAAAAAGTAATGAAAAGTTCTTTAAAATATGAAAAGAATGAGACAAAATTCTTCAAAATCACAAAAAAGAAGTTGCTTTTGCCCCTGTTTTGCTAGGGTCGGTCGGAAACACACCTTTTCTTTTTATTTGGCCTAATGAGTCAGACCCATAATTTCTGGGGTCAGGGGATTGAATGTATGCATTATGATAGAACACTCATTCATATATGTCACAGATGCCTGGCCAAATAAATTATACTATTTTTTGTACTTGTTGATTATTCAGCTATGTGATGGACTTGTAGAAATGACTCAAAGTGACAGGTGAACATCTAATTATTTTCGGTAGGTGCACAATATGCCATTAAATCTAATTTTCCTTGTTTCTTTTTTTTTCAACTCCCTCTTCAATTTCGTCTCTCTTTATCTTCCCATTGTCTATGGTTTAAACCTTTTCCTCTGATTAGGTTTGCCCTAGTTATGCTTGTCCCATAAACAATACTTTCTGTTTAATTCTGTTGTGAGTCTAACCATTGACAGTTGATTCTAACAGACTTCCATTCACTAAGATTAAGAACAAAATAAATTGAAGAATCTGTTAGCAGTATGGGTTCCAACGGGTAAAACACAGAGACAGTATGCCCCATTTCCCACACACACGTATAGGTTGGACAAAGATTTAAAAACAATCAATTAATCAATCCTGTCCCTCTGGCTATCCCTGCGTTTCCTTCATTCAGTCTTATTTCCTCCTCGTCCATCCTCTACCACCTACCACCACCTCTGGCCTGATCCCATTTCCCACTCCCCCCTTCCAACTGCTGTCTACCATTGGCCCTTAAATGATCACACAATGCTTCAATGCATCACCCTACACTGTTGCCATGATGGATGAATGTATATACAACCCTATTGGTTGACCTACAAGAGCTGCACCTATGTATCATGCCGACCAGTAGCAAAAGATAGGTATGATGCACCAATATGATTCCTGCGAGTTACTTGCCAGCACTGTATTGCTGTATCACCAGGACAAATGCAGCCGTAGGGCAATTTGCGGTGATAAAAGGGTTTATAGCTGACAGATAACGATTTGCTGCTCTCCCTGTTGTGTCATACGTCAACTACCCTGGAGCACTAATGGAAGAGACTGGGAATGGCTGGGTTTAAGGGTCAGATAATCATTATTCATGGTTGTGCAATGTGGGGCTCTCATTTCTTGGAGCATTAATTATTCATGATAATTGCCATGTAGGTTGGCCCATCTCATTCCTTGGGAATGAATCATTTAACAAAGTTGTCATTCCCTTGTTCCACAGACCAATCTTCATTAGGAGCGTGATATCAAGCAGGGAATGGAAAGAGCAATCAATTGGTAGACTATGTCATCTCTAAGGTTACATCTACGGGAAACCTAGAGGACGGGAGCTGCTCAATCAATTCCAACCTTTTCCTTCTTTGTTAAATTAGTGCTTGTTTGTCAATATCCATAGCTCCTAGAGAAGATATCATTCTATTTGAGGGGATAAATCTGGGTGGTTATAAAACTTGATGTGGGCAGTTTCTGTGGGTACTCTCATAAAACTACAGTTAGGTGAGAGTTAACCTTTGGACCATCTATGTACTATCACCTTGTGATCAGCGTGTATGTATGCTACCCAGAGGCTAACTTAAGACATTTGCTTTAATGCTAACCTTATAGGTTTGATACATTGGTAAAGGACACCAGGGATTTTACAGGATAGTGACAAATCAGCATAAAGTTTAAGGAATCATACCATCATGAAATGGTTAACCTCTAGGCATGTCTCCCAAAGGGTTAACCCCCTTCGGCTTCTGCAGACCCCACAGGGGCCTAGAGATAAGCCTTGGGCCACTTAACCAAAGGTATTGAAACAAGATGGCGGATTTATTGGGCCTTTAACTAGCCATATACTCTGACACCATCATGCCAAATGAGGCCTTTAGTATGCTCCGGGCGCGGGGCAGCCTTAATGTCATTGTTCATTGGCACGGAGATAAAAGACCCCGCTGAGTGGGGTAAAATGAAGTCCCCACTGCGCCATACCAAAGTATGATCCTCTTCTTTTATTAACCTTCCTGTCCTCTCTTTAGACGATACTGCCTCTAGCGTGCGGGTGGTGATGGGTTGACCCTCCAAGGGCCGCATATTGCATGACGATAAAATGGCCTGTGGCCTGACTGTTGTCCTTGTTGGGTTGAAACACTCACAAGGGGCCAACATGATATTCCACTAAGTGCTAGGGTCAGGGACTAGACTCTGCATTGGTGCATATACTCAAGAAAATGAACCTCGATTCATCTAGCGCCCCTTACAGGGTTAGATGATACTACATCCCTTATGCAGATGGCAAAGGGTTACAAGGGGCCATCGGTCAGTCTGTGCTGGTCACTCTGTATACATTGTGTGGCAGTCTGCTGTGTTACAACAAGTGACCAAGAGAATATACACAACAACAAAAAAAAAAAACGCTACCACTGGACGCTGTGTGGTCGAGCTGCTCCTGGTGATGTGCCGAGCAGTTCTCTGTAACGTCCACGAGCTGCTCACAGGACTCTGGGAGCTGCAGTGATAGTCCTGGGAGCTGCAGTGATAACTCAGTGGACGCTCCTGCCCCTGTATACTGATGGATGACAGAATAAAACCCGCCCGAAGCGACCCTGGCCGCCCGTAAAGACCCAAGCAGTGAGACCGGATAGGGCGGCCCCACCCTCCCCTGATCATGAGGGGAATGGAGCCCTTCACCCAATTCTCATGCCACTGCCTTTCACTACCCTGGTGACGGGGGACTTGTCCCCGCTGGCCTCCCATCGGCATTCCCTTTCACTGCTATATTAATGGGGAATGAACCCCATTCCCAGCTGACTCACTCCTACTCCCATACTGGCCGCATAGGATGGAAGGTATGCCTCATCCAGTGCCTGATGGATGCCTGCGGGCAATGCCTTTAACGTGTATTGCTGAGCTGAGCTTTCTCTTATCCTAACCTACTTAATTTTCTCTTATCCTACTTTACCTCATCTGATCCTACTTATCACTCTCCTGTGTCCTAATTAATGGTGTCCTACTCTAATTACATATTTGGTCTAGGTGCTAGATATATTGATAAGGGCTGTGCATACTGTGACACGGGGAAACTTTAGATTGAGGTAGTGAATCGTGGGTTAGAGTACGAATCGTTATGGGAAATATAAGTGCCAAACAAAGACCAGAGGTAGTGGAGTGGAGGGGGTCCAAAATGCCCCCCCTCATAACAAAAACAAAAACAAACAAAACAAAACAGCAAACAAACAACAACAACAAAAATGTCAGCTCTAAGTACACCAATCTGCCCTAAGGTGTGTAGGACGTATCCTGAGCTGCATATTGCCTATATAGATCTGCCACTGAATACCTATACGTCATATACGTCATGTTATTTCTAGACTATATATATTCAGAATGACGTCCCAGGGAGAGGGTCACAACTCTTCTATATGCGCGTGGGGTGAATCCATTCATTGGACCATGCAGGGGAGAGAGAGAGGGAAATAACCTATCCTAGAGTAAGATTTTGTATTTTCAGTACCGTAACCACATATGTAAGCGACCAGGAGCACTTCATGATAAATGCTCCATCAAGGTATTGGTTTTAGTGGAAGATATCTTTTTTTTCATTCAAGGTGAGGCTTATTGAATACCGGTCTTTATTCGAGCACCTGGTGATCTAGCAAATCATTATGGCATACAGTCATAACCAAGTGATATATCGTCCACTATTCAGAACAAGCTGTGGATATCATAACATCCCTGTTTATGGCTTTGCTTTGCGGATACAGCCTTCTTGTGATGTTGGATATATATCTTTTATTGCTGGTTTTATTATTCTAAGGCACCATAAAATTATGTATAAGAGGGGGATTCATATATCAAATGGCCCTCAAGAACCATAGACAGAGACTTTTATTTGTGAAGAATACCACTTGGCAGGTAGCTCTATATTTATGATCCATATATATACACTAATATTGTCATCCTATTTGGATTCCTACAGCCTTTAGATAATCAAATATAAGGAATATTAGAAAACATTCCTTTCTGTCTTGCATTTATGCAAGACAGAAAGGAATGTTTTCCTTATACTGTAGAGAATAAAAAAGGGGGAGATATGGTAAAGCTATATCATTATGGAAGCATCCATCTGGGTTATCAGGTTATGTCAAGTGTACATAGTAATAATCATGACAGGAGACCTGAAATAAATGTGTTTCAGGCTGAAAAAAAAACCCACATCCATATCATTCTAATGTACTTCTATGCCAAATGCTCTGGCACATGATGGGACTATGCGTAGGTGTTGGTGCAGTCCACAGACGAGAAAGAAACATTCATAAACTAAATGATACTTCTTTATTCTATAATTTAGGTAGTGTTTTATGTATTACTCTTTTTTTACTTCCAGCTACTAAATGTCTTTGCCGGTATTAGTTATAGTAACACGAAAACCTCCTCATGTAGCTCACATGATAAAACAAAGGTAGACGATAAATCTGGCTGTTTACATGTTGGGTGAAGCTCATTACCTCTAGTCTACTCTGTCATATGACAAGGTGGGCGTGATGAATGACATTCTCCTAGCCACAAACCTGTGTGGAACTGACCATTATGGGGAAGGCAGGAGTCAGTGAAGAAGCAATGTGAGAGATCAATCTCCAAAATACCCAAAATGGCCAATAGCGCCAGACGTGAGCCAGCTTGTTTTCTGGCCAAAGATTAGGGAGGAGGTCCTCCTAGGCGGATAAGAGTGGGTTATTTAGGTTGTTGAGCGATATAGTGTTGTTCTGAGAACTATTTACTGGCAGCAGGAGCCCCATCGACCTTCTGGTACTAGACATTAGCACAAGAAAACTGGGAGCCACACAAAAGGGTGATAAAACGCACTGCTCTGAGATCTATTAAGTTCATAGAACCTTCTAACAGGGCTCAATTATTTCCATGCCTATTCCATTACATGTACATTTGCAGGTAATGATATCCAATTGTGAAGTACAGAGAGCAATATTTTGATTTGGCCTTGACTGGAATGAGAGAAAACGACTTTGACGATCCTATGCCTTTGAGAAAATAAAAGGGGCAGTTGCAAAATGTCATTCTGCCATGCAAAGCAAAGGAGTTCACCTTTTTTGAGAAAATAATATGTTGAATGATATTACCACTCTAATTCCAACTGCAAAACCCATTTGGAGTCGTATTAGCAATTAGAGAGACCACAGGTAGGGGGTGGGGGGCGGGTGGGGTTACAAAGTAAAGTAATCTACATCATTTGTCATAACAGCATCACTCATCCAATGGTAACCATGCCAGTCGGTGGTGCGATGATACTATTGTTAGGCCCGCCTACCACATTAGTGCATTAGAGAATCTGTATGGCAGATCTAGGGGGCATTTCTGTACTCTATCTGCTATGTCACCACCCATCTCCTAACTATTACAGGGTTACATGCAGCATTGATGCACTACACACACTTTACACCATGAAGTGGTGCAAGAGGGGTGCCCTTTTAAATTGATTCATTCCTGGTGACTGAATTGCAAATGATGCTTTCATGCATCATGCCAGGTCCATCATGTGAGGGTTGATACAAGGCTTGGACAATTGGCATGATGCACTCTGGCAGTGCTGGCAGGTTGTTGGCAGACACAGTGTTGGTGCAGAATGGTGCTATATAAAAGTACAAAAGCAGTGAGGTATTAGGTCATCCCCAAAGAGCCAGCACCCTCACAATGCAGTCCCAATGAATACTTAAACAGCTGAGGGACACCCAGCCTACCTACCATGCAGCCGTGAAATCAGCGCCGACCACATAATAGTAATTATTGACATTAAAACCACATCTCCGGTACCTGGAAACAGCTGGGGGCTGGGGGGAAGCTGAGAGTCTGGGCGGCGCTGGACCAGCCCAACTCATTACTAGTAATTGTAATCTTGTAATGGGTGATTTTTTCATCGGTTGGAATGAAAAGGTGGGGAAGTATGGAAAAAGGCTTGGTTAAAATTGTTACCAATGCTGAGTCCCCCCCCCCCCACTCCTCTCACTCTCTCCCAACTCTGACTGTCACAGTAGGCACTACAGCTGTCGGTAGGTTTGGTCTTACATGATGTGGGTACCCAGCTGTTGGGGGAAGAGCCTGGGGACTCATGCCTGTGGAGAAGTAATGTGGAGTTGGGGGATGGGGGCTAGATGGAAAGGGGATGCAGGTAGGGGGTATGCATTAAGTCAGAATACACAAGGGATATTTGCTCAGAGATCCCAGAAAATAAAAAGAGGAAGAAAGAAAACACTAGCAGGTGGTAGACGGAAGGCCTGAGGTAAGAAACCTGTAACTTAACCCATGTCACAGTGTGCCAACCCTCCCCCCCTGAGTACTCCCCTGATAATATTCCATTGCATAATGGCAAAAAATGAACAGAGGAAACACACCCCGCCAGCGCCATGCTGTGACCGCCAAACGAACTAATGCTGTGTTTGTCCCGGCCGGAAGGGAAATAAAAGTTGACTCGTGAACGGGCGCATGGGTGAATAGGCGCATGCGGCACCAGCTCTTCATGCATAATGGCGTCATGGGGGTATCTAACAGCTCAGGTTCCTTGGCTCTTTAATCCTTTAGTAATCAAATGATGCTTTAAGAGCTACTCTTTTTCATTGGCATGATGCACCGATCCTGCACAGGTGAGTAACTTGCCAGCATTGCTATAGTGCATAATGCATCATTTATGGATCTTTGACATGGTGAAGGCATCATTTGGGTGGTGCTCGCCAGGGCAGCAGATAATTCATCATGATGTCAAGTGTGTGTACACATGTAGTGTATTAAATGTCTAAGCCGCTCTTAGTGTGTTAAGCTATGGGAACCCTGAGAGATCATAGTATTAGCTTACAGCCTCCATGGCCATATACCCCACTTAAAGTGTTGTTGCTGTTGGAGAACGGCCTCGACTATCATTACTATGGCTATACAACACCTGAGACGGGTCTCTCAGGTAAACTAAGAATGTCAGCGAATAATTTAAGTTAATCGACAGAGAAAGGCTAAGTCTCTTGCAGATGCACATTAACGATATTATACCTCTTTATCCTTGGTCCTATGATTTCGATTGTTACTCTATTTAGTGTTTCCAATGTGAATAAAATGTGGATCTAAGGCCCATTTTCCACCACCCGATATGGTCCCTCTATCAGCCGATAGACGTATAGTAAGCGCTGCCTTCGGCCGACAGGGCCTATGACCCTCCATCGAACCCTATGGCAGCCCAGTCGGCAGAAGTGGTGTGGTGCAGCTGTCGGCCTAAAAAAGAGGTACCCTGTCGGGTGGTGGAAAACGGCCCTTGCACCTCTATGTATACAGTCCCATTCAATACCTATGAATTTATGATAGACTATGTGTATTCACATAGCAGTATACAGTCCATATGCTTATTATAGGAATACATGCACATGTTTATTCATGAACTTCTTCATTTCCTTTGTGTGAATATGTCTCATAAGTCCAAGGTCTCTATGGCCGGCCAATACACAAAGACATCAAAGAGGACACTGTATGTGCCAGTATACATTGTCCAACTGTGTCCTTTCACCTTTTACAGGGTCCCACCCTCACCTGCAGTACCTATATCCAGATAAGCCCACTATCATATTATCTGGAAGATCTAAAACACATACAATCATCCCCTATGATGTCTCCATGACCTAGTTGATTTGATACAGTCAGGATATGGTACGTTTGTTGTTAGCACAGACGTGTAGGGTGCAGTGAGCATTAATGAAAAGCCTGCCGTGCTCTTAAGGGTAAAATTCATGCTTGCAATTCAGTCGTAATAATTATCCGTCTTATTATTGTGTGCAAACCTTAATGCGTCTGAAGAATAATTCACAGGTTAACTGTTGTATAGTAGGCCTATGTGAAAATAACCTCAATATGGACAGTGACAGTATACCTATAGGTTAATGTTAGTTATAACAACTTAAGCAACTATTACTAGTGTAATATTTATAAAGAATGGAGGTATACTAAACTACTGGTAGTAGTATATATAACATAAAGTGGTAATAGTAGTATATAAAAGTAACCAAAACGTCTGGTCGATATGTATAAAAGTATCATATACTAGACTACTGCCAAATAGTATGTGAACGTAACATAAACTGATGGTAGTTTATGTTTACAATATCACATACCTGACTACTGGCGAGTAGTAAAATGGAAATAACCACAAATTCTAGTCGTTATGTATAAAAGTAACCTAAACTAGATTACTGTAATATATCAAAGTAACCTGTGCTGGTGATAGAAGTATACGAAAGTGACCTCCACTTCTGGCAATTATGTACTTAGCCTCAGATAGAAGACTTCTACTAGTCTAAACTTCTGGTAGTACAAGTTGAGTATAATGCACATTTAAAGTTCATGTCATTGCACCTAGTTATTAGAGCAGACCTTGGATCGCAGTTCTGTCATTCTAGCACAGATCTATAATTTGAGAGCCTCACACAAATGAGGCACCAAAACAAATTAACCAATCCTAGAGGGGTCCACTAGGAATTCTTCCTCCAGTACTAAGCTAGTATGTGAAAGCAACCTAAACTACTCGTAGAAGTATATAGGGAAGTAGCCTAAACTACAGGCAGTATAGTGTATGAAAGTAAACAACTAGGTGAAGCCTTAACCAGTGATATTTTTGTATACACAGTGGATCAGCCTCCGGGAGGTGACATGATGTGTACGATATAGGGTATTGTGGTGCGGGCCTCTCATCCAAGTACCCAGGCTCTATCTTACATGGATCACTATGGCAATCTTTTGAAAATATCAGAAAGGTTCTAAGTCTATATCCAAATCTATCGCAAAATTAATGGATGCTGGCTATCACGCTTCAGCTTCAGCACCGAGGGATACCAAAGCTACCTCCTGTGTAAAACCCACCAATCTTGCCTTCCTTCTTTCAACCGTTTGAAAACCATGCATTAAAGATTTAACAAGATGCCCCAGTTTCCTTATTCCTTTTTTACAACGGTGTACCAATGCACAGCAGATAGATGACTGAGTGCGTTGCAGCGTTATATCACCTCAACAATTGGAATTGTAATGTGTATGATCGATATGCTGCATTTTTTGAAAAAGGTTTTTATTGGGTCAATAAAAATATTTACACAATAAAATTGAATAAACGAGTTCATACCTAGCATGGGGGCTTTCCCTTACCTCCGCTAGGCCCCCTGTATTGGCATACTTAGTCTTCATTGTCATTTATATACGGTATGGCACACCATACAGTTGCTTTGAAGTTACATAGTTATAAGTTTAGCGTTGGTACTTGCTAGTTGGACAGCATTTTCTGATGAGATGAGATGAGTGGGTGATTTATGAAATCAGGTTACGATATACTGCGACAGCAATATTTGGACACGACGATAATTATACATCTGCATGCTGTGTTGGTGTACATTCAGATGAAACGATATCAAGGGGCGCTATTTCTTTCATATAAAAGTCACCATCTCCAGTGACAGGCATTTTGTCTGCAATTTTACATAGAACCCAACAAGTCATATGGAAAGTGAGATCTGTGGCCGGTGCTTGCACCCGGCTCCTGTGTATTCTCTTTACACCATGACACAGAGATGCGCAGTATGCCACACTGGGCCTTTGGGAAAACTGCTATCATAGGGCAGGTGGAGTCCCATGATGCGCACGCATTCGCCATAAATGATATGTCAGGACTGCAATATTAGCTGCTAGACTTCACAGACTATGATGAAGTCTTTCAGGGACGAGGAAGTAGGTTTTCATAACTAGGACTTAGTCTTTTACATATTATTTTTTTTTCACAGACAAAGAGGTAGTTTTTCTCTGTTATGAATTAAATGTCCCTACAATACATAGAGAAAGAGAGAGGGTTAGATGGAGAGCAGAGAAAGAGAGACCAAAACCGACACAGACAGAAGAAAAAAAAAGAGAGCGGACAAGGACAGACAGACAGAGGATAGACAAGCTGGGAGGGCGGGGTTCAGCTAAGACTGTTGGGGAGGGACAGGGAGAAACATTATCAATCCCAAAGCGCCACTAACCCCTTTGACTGATACCCACAAGTAGAGCCCCAGACACTGGTCCTCAAAGGCACAGATCTAAGAACCTGTCCTACACCCTGAGTGGGCGTTACACAGTGTGCGGCTACTGCATAGTCTACCCTGGCCTACAGGAGTATCCCCTTACTCCAGGGTATCCTGGTAGAAAGGGGAAGGCGGAAGTAGTGGACGTGTATGGATTGGTAGGATGTAGGATACCAGGTTGGAGCTGCTCATTAAGGTTTCTAGTGTTCTATTCTCATGAATTTGGGAAAGGTCTGGTAAAATGTGAATAATTATGCACAGTTATTAGTGCTTGGGGTAATGTGAAAGCTGTATCTCAACAACATCAGGACTCTGGATATGTGAAATGTGTATTTCAACATCCTCTGGGCATAGTCCTGAATGATAACTAATGATAGTAATATTTCCCCTCATAAGATTCACTTGGGAAGTGACAGATCTTTGATCACTCTAGAACAAACCCACGGTAGACTTCGCTTTCAACTTTTATCCAGAAATTGTTCAAACTAATGGGGGAGATAAAAAATATGCTGCAAACTTAAACTTTATGTTAAAGTTTGGCTAAATCTGTGGGAGTCGATCTATTGGTGGTACTCGTGCAGGGATTTTGTTGGGTAGAGTTCAGGCTGGGCCTGGATAGGAAGGGCTGGCATGCAGACAGGTTCTATCATCTACACCACCTCCCCCCCTTCCTCCTACCCCACCCCTCCCCCATCACCAGACTGACCCAGGACATGACCACTGTGAAGATAAATTAGATCATTTTGAAGGGTCACCTTACTCGTGGCGCCCTACAGTGGTGAATGGTGGAATGAGGCGCCATACTGACCTGGCATCAAAGTCACGGCTTGGCGCATCCTTTGTGGGAGCTGTCATCAAAGGCCCTCTGTGTGCCTGGCCTAGCAGCTGGGTCAAGCCTACAGAGGTAACCGGGGTTAATTGTTTTATCGGTAATACGGTGTTCTATTTGTGTAGAATCTGTGTCTATTGTATGGTTTACAAAGGATAGAGAGGCCTGCAGAGACGAAGGAATGAACTCATTGGAAATGGAAATTTAGTGGAAACCCAGGGAAGAGTTTGAGTTGAGTTTAAAAATTTTATTGGCACAATAGCATCAATAAGATTGCAATAAGATTTAAAAGCCTCCTACTTATAGTAAAT
Organism: Acholoe squamosa; assembly: GCA_949317995.1. NCBI lineage: Eukaryota > Metazoa > Annelida > Polychaeta > Phyllodocida > Polynoidae > Acholoe > Acholoe squamosa. The sequence goes on along the minus strand of OX439041.1, from coordinate 28,490,460 downwards.
TAAAAAAAAAAAGAGTAGTGTTTAAAACATTTACCTATGCGTATTGATTCAGAAGGCACGTGTTATGTTTGTTATCTTTTCCTTTTTAATGGATCATCAATTGCTATTCGTGATAATTTTATTGTCTTATCAGATGACAAAACACCAGACTCTATAGTCCTAAGGTAGAACTGGGATCTACTTACATCACCCTAAATGACAGAGGTACTATGCGTGTAGATGAATATTGAAGTGGAAACATCTGAATCGATAAAAAGGTAGCTTGATATGGATGTAATGAATCAAAGATCTAAATAATCAATACCCCAAATGTCTATAGTGAGAGAAAAGAACATGGCATTGTGTATATTGATAGCAAAGTAAATCCACATAGGTAATAAGACAGGCCTTATGATCATACACCCACATGATATGTATACGTTCGAAGCATTGATGTATGCGGTACCTCGTTTCTGTCTGGTAATTGATGTTTTCTATGCTCTTTGCATTGATTCAAGAGAAGTTTACCTAATACGATAGGAAAATCATCCACCATGAGATTTCACCGTATTACAGAGGAAATGCCACTCGGAAGTGAATTCTATCCGTCATCTGGAAAATACTCTAATAGACTTGTTCAGAGAAATACTGCACATGTGTTTCCATGCCTGAGACCATTAATGCAGAGGCCCAAGACTGCATTGATATATTCTATTGTGGTGTGCAACATAAGGCTCATGTATAAAAGCATTGTATCTGAGCTTCAAATGATGAACCTTTATCCATCTGGGTGAGTTTAGAACCACAAACCTTAGCCATTATACTACTACTACTCCCTTTGGGTCTGCTTAACACAACGAACATTCATAGAGATGTAACTGACCAAGGCGGCATTGATGTATCATGCCAACCCGAAATGATACTCATGATGCACCAATGCAGTCTGCCTGGGTGATTAGCCAGTGCTGCATTGTGCATCAGGCAGAAAAGTGAATGGGAGCTTGGGGGCATCACAGGGCACTAAAGCAACAAATGAGTCCTAAAGGCCGGTCTTTATGTAGCTGGAGCAGTGCCTGCTGCTGTGTGCCATGTCTCTTTACAAGCTGTTGTTTGTCCAGTCTGTGGCAGTGAGAGTGATTACTTGTCAGGGACCAGTCTCAGTTATCTGTATCAGACCACTAAGCTGCTCCTCTCTTACTCATCTAACAATAATTATATTTAATCTAGTCTAACTTGGTCACTTACAGCTTTGTCAGAATTTATATCGATCACAAGCCACAAAGAAAACGTACATAATTCTGAGGGATGTAATCAGTACTATGGAAATCTCACCACATCTTTTGAGATAGCAGATATAGAAAGGCTCTTTTCAAACCGATGACCATACAGTAAATGTAGGCTATGATATTCTAACATAATGATATCATTGAAGGTTGGCAGGTTCTGGGGATGGCCATGGCAACTAGTAGAAGCAGTGGGCTGTTAACTGCCGCTGGGCATGCCGTGTGGTGAGATCGGCTATTTACACGTGGGGCTGGACTTCCGGGAACAGGGTGTATAGGTGTTGGAGGAGCTGGGCAGTGCAGTGAGCTGCTCCCTCTAGTAAGCTGCTCACTACTGGTATAATGAGGCGCATCCAGGTGGCAGGCACCTGACTATATACACACCTTATACATAGAAGGCATTGGTATAGGTAAGGACAAAATGATGATAGGAATTCGATATCTAGAAATTCTAATTTCAGGCCACATCCTATCTTAAATTTCTGTTCACCTGAGGAGGATGCACCACCCATGCTGTTTGTACTTACCTGACCCAGTCTACAAACCTTTATATCAACTAGTGCAAGGTTCAAACATCCACGTCGTCCTTTATATTTCAGATTGAAAGAAATTTCAGAGCTGCAGGTCCTCTCAATTCACCTACATTTTAGACTGTGTGACTTAGGACATCAGATGTAGGTAGAGAGTTGAGTCAACTTGGATGCTGCCAGTGGCCATTTCTGTTTTTAGCTTCTGGCTGGACCTCTAGGTTAAGCTCACATCCTCGCTGCACGCAATAAGCTGGCAGTACCTCAGCCTGAAAGTCTCTGACACATTACCTCTCTCACAGTCACTCCCTTTGAGACTACAGGGAGGCACTTTTCCATCCTTGTTTAAAAGTCATGTCAATCCTGTCAGTCCATGTTACATATGTAGCTCTACAATATCCATGAACATAAATCCCAACAGCAATTGTGTGGTATAACTGGTTATAAGTTGTGTCAACAGTCCTAAGCCCAAAATGGTACAACTAGAGACACTGGAGTCACACTGCATGCGTGCAGAAGCAGTAAGTTACAGGGAAATAGACTCCAGTACTGCACGTGCACATCATAACTACATAGGTATATGAATCTGGAGGCACTGTAAGGCATGTAAACGGTCCATACATTGTAAAGAATTGTTACCGCTTTATTTTCATGGAGATTTCTTGTACCACAGTCCTTTACTGTACTGGCATCTGGGCCTTCACTGTAGAAACTATGTAGCTTCAGTGCATTACACTTATAGTGGTTCACTCCTCAGTTTTACGAAGATGCCTGGTAGATTCAACAGTAATTTCTTAGAGTATATGAACAAAAAACAGCCGAAATGAGGTATAACGTCCAGTCTTTATGGAGCTGGAGCAATGTCCACTGCTGTGTGCCCTGTCTCTTTGCACTCTACTGTTTGTCCAGTCTGGACACTGAATGAGTAGGGCCAGGTACCAGTCTCAGCCATCTCCTGTCACACACAAGTTACCAGCTACAGACCAGCAAGCTGGCAATTTGTACAACCACTAACTGTGTCAAAAATACCGCTTCCTGAAGTACTTACTACATCATCAAACCACCATCTATGTAAAAGTTAAAGGTATCTGTAGTACCCACCTAACAAGTATCTGTAGTACCCACCTAACAAGTATCTGTTGTACCCACCTAACAAATACTTATCTGCATGAATCTATAGAAACTTCTCCATTGGCATGCTAATACCGATAGTCCAATAGGAATCATTCTCTCAATTTTATAATAGGGTTTGTTTGTGCTTTAACATCTAACCACCAGTGTTGATTCAACGTATGTATTTCTATGTTGATTCAAACTTGTTTCAAAGTTGGTAGATGTGAGGTGATTCTGAGATGAAATGTCAATGTTGAATCAAAATTGAAATCGACATCAATGTTGATTCAGTGTTGACAAAATCAATGTCAACTGAATCAACATTGAGAACAGTATTTTATTGCTGATGTTCCAACTGCTGTTGAAATGGTGATGGTTGGAATCATTGAAAAAGTGTTGAAGACAGGCCTATCAACACTATCAGCGCATATCAACCAGTTGTCAACTTTAATGTCCTATGCCCATAGTAGTACACTTAGCAAGATTGAGAGAATCTAATGTGTTTTGATAAAGGCAACCATAGCATTATTTTTACACAGATAGTTGAATGATGGTAAACTTCTATCTGTAGTACATAGCAACTTTTTACACAGATGGCAGTTGTTCAGCCCTCCTGTCCTTTACCACAACTCCCCACCCCCTACAGATCACATTACCACATTGGTGAATTAGCAGTATATATGAAGCGATGATGATACAGCAAATAAATATAATTATGTACACTCTTCCCAGGTATGAGGTCAGTTGAGTTGGTAGGGTCTGGGGCTGGCCACACAGTCTGGTTGCAGGCTTTGCTGCTAAGAGCCGCTGGGCATGCCGTGTGGTAGGTTTGCCTATTTACATGCGGGACTTGACTTCCGGGTAACAGGGTGTGTAGGTATTGGAGGAGCTGGTCAGTGCAGTGAGCTGTTCCCTGTGGTGAGCTGCTCACTACTGATATAATGAGGTCTCGAACACCTGTCTGTATACACCGTATGTATGGAAGGCATTAGTATGGGTTATGACAGGGAGTGGAGTGTGGGAGACATTACCGCGCCTTTAGAGAAAGGAAGGAAACAATGTATGTGCATTCAGGTATAGATCTAGTTAAAAGGGCACAAAGGTTATCATGCAGAGGGTCCCCTGATATGATTTTAAGCACACCTATGCAAAATATATTAATATGCTTTATGGGACTATGGGTGTAGCTTGTATCTATAGGTGGAATAAAATGATGAGTCATTTTAGGCTGTGCCACTGGAGAAGGGGCCAGGAGTAGACTATGAGATGACAATCATAGTCAGTTCATTGGGGTCAGTTCGCCCTCCAGCCGACCAAGCAGCAGTTTTAGTTTAGACACTCATAGCACGTGATGGACTGTGGCCCTCAGCCTCCCTAATACATCAGCGCATCCCTACCTCTTCACTCTCACCCCTAACAGACTATTTAAAGACCTCCATTAACGAACCATGTCCTGTTTTGTTAACACAGAAACAACATAGCTTTACAGCATCTTAAAGCTTACAGCATCACCTACTTATGAAAACACACGGTTCTCGAGGCTGCAATTATGTGTCACTATTCGTATGGTGTCATGTTATAGTCTGGGTTTTTATGGATGATAAGGACTAGTATCTTTACTTTTGGCATTGCCGTTTAGCAAAATAGACTCCTAGCATTGGATTGTGTTTGTATATCATTCCTATCTATTTAAGTTCTCTTCTATCTTTTGTGGTTTTATGTAAGTGCACTGAACACAAGATAGCAACGCCATCGTGACCAATAACCCAAGACCATGAATGCAACTTATACTTCTATATTCCTTTCACTCGCAGTGCTCAGTATTATTCCAAACCTTAAGGTCCTAACCTCTTGAACTGAGAATAAAACCAAAGAGTCCTACTGTGCCTCAGCGGTCATCATAGTAGCTGCTGGACCATGTTATGGTCAGTGGTCTTTGCCACATGCCTCCCATCACCATAATTATTACAAGTGCATTGCCCAATGATACACTGTCATTTCAGTGTGTTCCCAACAGATGTTTTCTCCCAACAGTGTGTATTATGCTTGACTAGCCATCCTTCCTATTATGAGCGTACTGACGACCACCCACCCTGCAACCCCTATTTTTCCCCCATTCACAGCAATACCCAATGGTACCCGGTCAGCCTTCAACTCTCACAGTCACAACACCATCAATAAAAAAGCCATGTGCCTTGTAACCACCATATACAATCTGACTCCTGTAACAGATCCCTCAATCTGAGGATGCTTTACAACTGAGTTACTCAGCTCCTCCCCTGGAGCTACTCCCACCCTGAGTATAAGATGCACACACTGCCCGCTGGCCTCAGATGTATATTGGCTTGTCACGGTGAACCTAAGCGGCCCTAGGTCGCCCTCTAGCCTCTTATTTATGCTGTAAGGGGCCTTGCAAGGATCAATGGTTGGCAGGACCATAAAGCTCGACTGGTACGCCGTCTACTGGTGAGGACCGACACTCATGTCCCGTGGGGAGAGTCCTGTGAGGGGAAGGGTTGAGAGGGTCATCTTATTGGGGTGGGGCGCACTGGGTGGGCCCGGTAGGCGATGCAGGACGACCATAAGCTGCACCCCTCAAGAGAGCCCTAATCAACCGAGCCCACCAGACATGTACTCGTTGGGGATTTGCTCACAAATTTCGCGTGCTCTGTGATCTCCTATGGTTGTAGTGGTACTGGTAGTAGGGTCTGTGGCCTGGGAGTCTGGCACCAAGGAAGGGAAGCAGTGGGAGTGAGGGACACTCAGTGTGCCAGGAGTAGTTTAATAGTACATGTAGCAGACAGTGACCATGGGGTGCCAGTCTAAGTACATACCAGGAGGTTCAAGTCCCTTAAGGGGAGCTACTTTATAGTTTAAGATGTCTAATGAAAGGTTAAGGTTTCTTTCACGACCCACTATCAATCATATCCATAGACATAATTTACTTCAACTCTACACTAATTTCCCATTTCTAACCTGTTGGACCTACCTTTAAAGAACGCACAAAGCTTTAGTTTTAGGGTCGTCTTATAATAGGGGCATTTTGATTTAGTCTAGGGGTTCTCTTTACAAGCCTCTCACTAACCATCCCAATCTGATCTCTGTGATATCATGAGGGTGTGTGGGAAATGAGTAGTTCCTAGTTATAATTAGGATCAAGGTGATAATGTATTTGTATCAAGTGTTATCCCAGCTATGCTACCAGCCACATTTAGACGTGGTGTACACGCAATTGGTCGATTGTTATATCAGGATAGAAGAATTCACAAAATAACAGTGCCTTCTCCTTCTTCCCTACCTAACTCCCGGAAACAGCTGCGGCCTTACTTATTAGAGGGGCATCTACATTGGTAGTATACGGAAATGTGACGTTGGTCCTGGAAACATTCTGCCGGAAGTAGTACTAGGAAATGGTCCACCCATGCAGGCAACACAGCAGCCGAGTTCCCAATGCCGTGTAACCAATGGGACTGTCTGCTATGAGTTATGCCACTTATTATAATGATGTGACTGGTATAGATATCTAATTGTGCTGGTGATGAAGTGTTGATGGGTGCTGATGAGACGTTAATGAGCATTGCGATAGGCATGGAATAGGGTTAGTGTTGCTGGTACAGTGTTAAGGTGTGGTGTGGCAGAGCTACAGGGAGGTAAATTCTGATACTGATAAAACCTGCTAGCCCCATCTGTCTATCAGATGTTTATCATTAATAAATGATTATGCTGAATAAAACTAATAGAGAAATGGAAAAGGGCAATGGAGGCAGAATATAGGATAGATCTATAGCTTACACCTAATAATATAAGCAGTTCACAGGAGAGCGTTTCAGCATGATCTGTTCCTTACACTGCCCAAATCCAATCCACACTCCACCCCTGTCACCATATCCCACCCAATGACTCTCACCAATCTAGCCCAGTCACAGACAACTAATAGGACACCCTGGAGTGACAGGTAACATAAAAGGTTCACATCACTACTTCCCATCCTCTCCAACCTCCCAGACAAATGACCACAATAAACCCTCTCCTCTCACCATCCCCTGCCCCCATCCCAGTCCCTCCTGTACATCTACATCCCCTTTAGTCAGCCTTAAGCCGCTCTCTGCCAGCTTCCCACTCAGATAAAACGTGTCAACTGTCCCTTTCTGTTTGGATATCGCCAGGCGACAGTGAGTATTGCCAGTTTTATGGGCAAGTGTCCAGTAGTTCAACTCATGTCCCCTGGACGAGATGGGTGAAAGGGTGCGGTGGAGGGAGTGGATGGGGTTGAAGTTAGGAAGGCTGGAGAGGAGGGATAGATTATGTGGTGGTCTTGTGATGGGTGTTAGAAAGGCTCTATAACATAAGGGTGCCTACTGTGTAATGGAAAGGCAGAAGAAAGATTCTTGCTAGGTGATGTACTAATTAATATCTTAAATTATTGGAGAGAGAGAGAGAGAGAGAGAGAGAGAGAGAGAGAGAGAGAGAGACAGACAGACAGACAGACAGACAGACAGACAGAGACAGACAGAGACAGAGACAGAGAGAGAGAGAGACAGAGAGAGAGACAGAGACAGATAGACAGATAGACAGACAGACAGAGGGGGAGACAGAGATAGATAGATAGATAGATAGATAGATAGATAGAGAAAAAGAGAGAGAGAGAGAGAGAGAGAGAGAGAGAGAGAGAGAGAGAGAGAGAGAGAGAGGTGAGCTTTTCCAATAGCAATATGAAGTTGTATTGTAATACCTACTATATATGATGATGAATCACCCTTTGTGAGATATGCAGCAGGCGGAACAGTAGTGTAGTAAGAAACATTGCGTGAGAAACCAAACCTCAGCAGTAAGAAATCCATTCTTTGTCTGAATATCACCATGAATGTGTATCTACACAACTCTTCTTGGACACTACCGCCCTGGTACTGGAGGACATACAACGGATGTTATTGTGTTCAATACATCATTATGTTCATATGGGGATTTTCGTTCTCCCGGACGAAGGGGAGAAAGCAGGTGATGTTTTATTCTAGGCTTATCCATCTTAGTGCAAAGGCATGTTCTTATGTAATCCCCCATGTCAATTCTTTTCTCTATTTGTGAAAGACTGGAGGCAGGGTGGCTTGAGGCCGAGAAAAGCAGGAAGGTATTAAGATCTTCAGGAATTATGTGGTGCTTATACACTGTAGTTATGGGACTTAAGGACTTCGCATACTCCCCATGTCACCTATTTATCTATATGTATATCTGCCCGAGGCAGAAATACTCTGTAAGATATTTCTGGCGTGTATATCAAGCTTACGTTGCTGGGAAGTGTAATCTTAAATCACACGGACACAATTAAACAGGATGTCCTAAGTAGAACCAGACCCCTTGGTCAGGTTCGGTGCTATGAGATTAGTAGACATACCAATCCCTTAAGGAGATGTAGAACCTAGTCCTACAGCCACCCTCCATTCCAACTCCATTATCTTTGGTCTGTCATACATAGACTGCCTTCTTAGTTCCATCTTCTTATCTCATCTCCCATCGCAACATCCCTCCGTGAAACCTTAGACAGGTCTACTTATAGAGGTAGAACACTGCCTGGGGCACTGCAGTTGATCATTGTAGGTCTACCATCATCCTTTATCCACACACACATGCCTACACTGAAAAGATAAGGCTTAAAAAGGTACTCTCTAGTGATCACTTTTTGTCATTTTATTGATGGTCCCGAGGGGGAGTACCCCATGATCTTTTAGGTGATCACATGTGATCACCCTGGGTGATCACTACAGAGTACCTGTCTGAACTGATTAGAGAGGAGTTTGTGAATGAGTTTGTGAGTTTGCCACATCCAAGCATCCATTGAGGGCACTTACAGCTGACTTATGATGCCTTGGTGAGGCATACATGTAGTTGTTTATATAAGGAATATGAGCTTATCCCCATGGTTATAATTATGGTTTGAGTGGAAAAAGAGGTGTCAATTATTAAACATGCTTTTGTTTTGAACCAAATGACCTTTTTGATCAATTAACATTCCCTTGTGATGACATTTTTCACATCATTCATCCTATAAACACTGATAATCAAGAGTATTATAGATACACATTCAAAATAGCTCACATAGTAAACATTGCATATCCTATTGTTGTATACTAGGGCCTCCTGGTGGTAGATAAATATCATCAAAGTGATGACCTTGGGCAGCTGGTGGGTGATCATAATGAATACCTTAGGTCATCAATAGGGAAAGAGGACCTTAACTCATCAATAGTGATACCTATGTAGAAGCCTATATTTTCAGTGTACAGCCCAAAAAACCACTATGCATGATCTAAGAAATTGAGCCTGGTGTGGAGGGCATTATCCCACAATCATGCCCAGCCCGAGGGCATGGCCAGGTCAGGCTGCGCAGCAGCCCCTGGCCATGCCCAAGGGCTGGGCATGATTGTGGGATAATGCCTGACATACCAGGCTCAATTTCGGTTCTACCATAGGTTATTTTGAGTATATTAACTTGAATTATCGTTAGTATGACATCATTGGTCCGAGAGGGCATTATCCTCAGGGCATTATCCCAGGATTAAGCCCTGCTAGCCTCGTTTTGGTTAACATTGAACTCTATGGGATCAAGATGCCCTCTGTTCCTGCCTATGGTAGAACATCCATCTAAGAGCCCACTGTCTTTCATATACCGGCTTAGTTAATGAAACTAGGAGTCACACATCTTGGCTGTTTAAGTTTCTTCCTGACTAAGAGCATCTATAGATCTGTCGAGGAAAAAGGATATGAGTGAGTGAGCAGCAGGGAGGAAAAAAATTGAGTGCACATTGAGTGAGGTGTTGGGACATGATCTAGTATATGGGTCCTCCAAATCACATCTTTACATGGGTTTATTCCGTCCGACTCTCCCAAGCCTTGTCCCATCCGCCAAACTGACTCATGATGCGATCTCCCCAAGAGTCCTACCAATCCGAGTGTATTTTTCCTTATTGACTCATGAGGGCATCCCACAGCCCTAGTGGCATCAATAACCACTCTCTCCTCCTCCATAAGCTTTAAACTGTGAGTAATTACCTGGATGATTCCGAGTGGGCAGGGTACAACTGTATGGAGATCCTATACCCCATCACAGACTCCTGGGGATAACCTGGTCCTAGTTCTTAAAGAGTAAAATGGGGTGATAAATCTTAAGAAGAGAGATTCATGGGTGGGTGTCTGGGGAGCCAGGGAACATGACCATACGTTTTCGGGATGGGTTAGTTTATTTGCACTGGGGAGAGTCGTAAATTGACCTCATGACATTAGGTAGTTGTTACCTGCACTGAAAGGGATCTTGGGATACTGAGGTAGAAATATGTTCTTGTAAAACATGTCCCTATAGTATTATATCAGTGCATCATGCTAATCATTTTGGAATGGATCTCTAATGGTATTTTGTAAGTACAATATTTAAGCAGCCCTGATGAGTCACTAACTTCCTTCATGCCTAATTATTATTCCAACTGTACCAGGGAATTAAAACGCTCTGTGGCCTTTGGCGACCTAACGATCTATTGACATGGCATCAGCGTTCAGGGCTCCAAAGCATTTAAGCTGGAATTCGTAAGGCTGGTTGAACCAGCTTGCTTTTACTTTTGGCATGATTCCTCGCCTAATAATGCAGCTTCTGAGCAGGCATCGTTAGTGCCGCCCTGACAATGAACGACCTTGTACCGAACACAAGAGTGAAGTACAACCTGGGGACCGTTAAAACATAAAAATACTGGAATGTGTAATTAGGAAGACGCAGCATGATGAGGAACTGCAAAGATGTAGGGGTACTAAATTCTGTAGCAAAGCCTCTGTAGAGTATAGAGAAAGCAGTCAGTGAGGATGAAGTAGACTGTAGGTGTTGTAGTCTCAAGGCGATCCAGACTTCATAAATTAGCCGCTTCTAGGCCCAGCACTAGGATAATCTATTTACCCCCTCCTACAGCAACCACCAGGACAGCCTTATGTCAAAGCTATCTGACATAGGAGGACACTCCCCAGGCATGATTTTCAAGGGTAATTAGCCTGGAGGCCCTCCGCACTACCGCCCCCTAGTGAGACGCTGGGAGAAGCCAATAGGCACGTTAATAAATGAAGCCAGATTACGGGTCCCCTCTAGCCCTTACTATGTCCAGATACGGAGTCCACACCCCATAGATTAGCTCGGCGGGGGAAATTGGGTCATAAATTGTGGAACAGCGGTGGAAATAGCACGGCAAGTAACGGCCTGTCATGTTTGGAGCCAGGATAGGAGGCTGAGCACTGGTTGTAGGTGGTGGGTATGGAGCAATACTATTTAGGTTCTGCTAAAGTGTAAATGGTAATGTAATTCAAGGGATAGAATGTGACTTGACTCATCTACTGGTTCTATGGAGCTCCTAATTGACCTTTGTTTGGGGCCTGTTGATGGCAAAATGATATTTATAATTAATCAGGTATGCATTCTACCTAAAGTGCTCAAATGGGGATTCATTTGTACTGTACGTGCAGATATATGCTTTGAGTCCAGTTTGAATAATATTTTTCAGAGGGGCCTGCCTAAATTCACAATGCACACACAGACGTGAATTCATACATCTTGACACATACACCACTGTCAGTGGCCATTATACTTAGCTCAGCATGTATCATGAGTCAATATTGCACAGACCCAGCGTCCCCTGGCAGTGAATATGAGTAACCTTGCCTTGCCATCCCTTCGCTGTCAGAACAGTTTGGCATTTGGAGTCAAATTCCATAATGGGCATTGAATGCTGGCAGTGGGGCGGAAAGGGTTGGCGTTGCTGACACGTACATGTCAAGGCAACATGGGGCCCTTACTGTGGAGGGAAATGGCAGACCTTCAGAAGGTAGCCATTGACCCTATGTAGAGAGTGGGTCTCCAGGATTTGGGTAGGCTATTATGTTGCCTATTGCAGTATGACCCCCATTGGAAGGGTCATCAAAATCACATGTACCCAGCAATAGGACCTTCAGATACCTATATGAAAGAACCGCATGAGACTTGCTGTATGGTGGTGAAATTCCTACCCAACAATGTTGGGGAATTTGAAACTTCACGTTAATGCACCTGAAACCATACCTTCTCCACTCTCATCACCTACGATTCAATGTGGAAGCCTGCAATGAGAAGATGACATGTTATCGACGATGACAGGTGGGTAGTCAGTAAGGATACAGTTATAGACAGTGATGAGCCTACTTTGTAGATACATGCTGCAGCAATGCAGTGCCTGTAAGTTAGTCCTTTGTAGAATGGTGACAACGAAATGGCCTATAGCTTTGAGGTAACATCTTACCTGACTGTCTTCTAATAATTACATCTGATCTGTTGGTAACACATTGCCTGTGCAGCTGAAACATAAGAAATCTTCTATTGAAACCGATCCCAAACGCTGTGCATTAAAAACAGGATACAAGTGCTCGGAGTTGCTCTTGCTTTGTAACCGAGATTTACTCTGACATAGCCTTTGTCCACTTAATGTGAATAGGAATTCAAGATGGGGTTAAATACTGGATAGCCTTCCTTAGCAGAGATTGGCCAAGGTATCACTGATTCCCTGCTCCTTGTTATCTTCTAGCTCAGCTGTATATAATTCCAATGCTTGGCAATCCTCGTTGGATTATATTACCAAGTGGTTGACGATTGCTGAGGTATTCTCTGGGATCAAAGGCAATTCTATACACAATGACATTCAGTTGTTCTCCCCTTACTCCCTTGTAACTACATGTTAGCTGATACTTGACATGCAACAAAGCCATGCACCCATAACTATTTGCATGTGAAACCAGGTGAGACTAAAAAAGATACTTCTATGATAAAATGTAATGTGTGGCATGTACTGGGAAAGGGGGCTTAGGACCCCCCTGCACTAAGCCCCATTTTCGCAAGAATTATAATGCTATCCGCTCCCACTTTAGTACATGGCTGAGCTGGGCTCTGAGTTGGATATCTAACACTGATAAATTTATACAGCACCCGTAAGCCCGGGTTCCTCAAAGAATAGTATTAGCATCCAGAGCTACTCCATCTTCATGCAATATCAAAATGGTCAAACCCCAGTCAGGATATCACCTATTTACATCACGGCATGTCCTAAGTAAAGGCAGGTGGAATTCTGTTGAGCTTACTTTATAGGGCTGTCAGTTGCCAATGAGCATTCCTAGCTCCAAGGACCATTTGACATCCATGACAAAAGGACAAGCCCACCTATGTATCTACAATCTCTATCATTGCTACTCCCTGTTTTCCAAACCTAGTCCTACCCTTGACTTGAGCCTAATATTTCAGATGTAATTTTTCACACAACCTTTAAAAAAGTTCTCTTGTTTTCCTGACTTGTCCCTGTTGACTCTCAACTCTCTCCCAACAGCAGCCTTCTCATTCTGTCGTCTGATGCTAGAGTTTACCTTCATCCTACCGGGTGTTAGAGCAACCCGGTGCTCTCCGGAAAGGCCAAGGTCGTTTGTCAAATGGAAGTCGTACATCAACTCCACTGCGCAGGCGTGGCGGCCTGACCTTTTGCCTATCCTTGGTTTCCGGCGTGCAAAGAGGAGAGGGGGTTAGGGTTCAAGTAATGTCTCTAACTGATCGTGAGTGGTAATCCCTCTGTAGGTGATGGGTATGGGTTCGCTGCTGCTGCAGCAGCAGCCACAGGATGAATGCTACATATGGTTTGTCATATTACCACTAGAACTTAGATGATGCAGGTCCTTATTTTAGATCCAATTAAGATTAAACATTCAGGCAAGAATTAATATACTGACTATACGACTTCAACTCTAGGGATATTACACCCAGGGCGTTTTAAGTACACTTTTCATTGAAATACTGTCTCTTGTTTCTTTTTATACACTGAAAACCTGAGAGGCATGAAACTCGTCAGTGCAGATGACTTAAAGTCCTCAGGTTGACAATACCTACTACAGCTTTAGGTCGTCAAAGTGGCGACTTTAGGCCATTATCCTGACCACCTAAGTCATCAGTATGATGACTTTGTATTGTCAGTATGACGAGTTTAGGTTGTCATTTGACCTTGACCACCCTAAACTCATCTGTATTGACAGGTTTTAGGCGGCGGCATGTTTTCTGTGTATTATGTATGTGTTGAGAGAAGGGTTAGCGGCAAACAGGTTAACTTTATCCCTGTAGGAAAATGAGCTGCGTTCAAACAACTACTTTTGAAATTCCATCATAATATGGAATAATATGTTCAGGAGAAAGCAATTCCCTAATAGACAAATACCAACATATGTAAATCAACTCTAATGAAAAAGAAAACGAACAAGAAAAAGTAAAGAAGAAAGCCACTAGACATGAACGGGTTTTTAGAGTTCTACAAGACAATTAGAAGTCCAACTGACATCAGAAAACTTTGTTCGACATTTCTGATATCCAGAGTACCCATTCCAAACGTGTCAATGCATTCAGCCAATTTTTGTTCACAACTTTAAGATGCCCCAGGACATCCTGTCAGCCAATAGAATGTGACGTCAGCGTTTCTTGTGTGGAGGACCGATTTCTAACAGAGGGCGCCAAAGTGAGGTTGTCACGTGACTAGATGAAGTCCGTACAAATGTCTGCTTTGAACGTAGAGAAAAAGTCGTCTGCTCCAAAATGACGTCTTCCGGCAATTAACGTGAAGCCCGTGTCTAATAGCGTTGCCTAGCGGACAATAGCCGCTACAACGTTAACCCCTTAATGGAGACATGATGCTTTAAGTCTTTATGGGTATTTGTCGTTGTCATGCACCAATTCATGCTGTGGTGTGGATGACCTTACCACGACAGCAATGGTTCATAATGCCTTCAGGATCGTGTATCTATCCATCCATCATGTTGGGAAGCACAAGGGCACTGCGTTACCTGCCAGTAAGACATTCTTGAATTAATCTGACAAAAGATCACATTGCAAGTAAGGGCTGTGTAACACTTGAAGGATTTGTCCAGTTCCACGACAAACTTCTAAAACCATTATACCACCACCCAAAAAGCGACATCAGCGTTCTGAAACCATTGTCTGGAGGGGAAATACTCACATGGCTAGAGTGGGAAGGGACAAGTACAGAGAGGGACAATAGAATCGATGTGCTAGAAGAAGTCTTAATGGGGAATCATTTAGATGAATCTGTCTGGGAAGGGCGACACTACACGTGACTTAGATTGATGGCCGCAAGTAGGGGAAGGGTAAAAACTGTAATATTTAACACGCGGCCGACTCCACTGAAACCCCAACCTCCTCCCCCCGTCTCCTCCCTCATGCCCCCTATTCCTCCTATCCACTTCTATACATTCTCCCCCATACCCTCCTTTCTTCCTTTCTCTCCTTCAACTCCTTAAATATTTGAGAAGACCCCAGGTTGGGAGGTAGTTCCATTCTCGTTACGGCTGCTAAGTGATGGTACAACTTTGTGGTCATGGGGGCTGTGTTACTAAGGGGATGCTGAAAGGGTAATGCTACAAACGACTGTTGATGCAGTCGCAACCCCCAGCACAACACTGTTATACTTTATATACTAGGCCGTCTAGCGTTAGCTGGAAGTATTCGGTCGGCATAGACATGGGCAGATTTGTCCCAGTATATTATTGTAGAAGATCCTCCTTTCAAAGATTTCCGAGCTCCTACAACCATCCTTTAAAAGATTTCCCATACCATACTCACAGTTAATTTCTGAGAGGCCGTCGCTGCTACTTGGAATTCATCTGAACTCATAACTCAAACAATACAGCTGTCCTAGAATTAATACTCCCAGGCTAGTTAACCCTTGAAGCACGATGTGTTGCTCCAAGGCTCCATGTTCGTTTGTCTTTACATATTGCATTAATGCAGGGGCCTATCATGGACTATTGTGCCGAGCCTTCCAGAATGTATCAAACCTTAAAGGGCTAAATGCAAAACTGGTAAGCCAACTATCTTTACAGACATCATAGCACACTGAGGGTTAATAATGTGTACTACTCCAGCACGAGCACTTAGGAAAACTGCACAGCAGGCAGCACTCTATATCTATAATCAAACTGAAAGGTCTCAGGACTCCTCCTGTGTCATATCAAGACATCATAATCTTCATCAGCCTCCGCAAGACCCTTCATTCATTTGCAGATTCCATTGATCCAATAGAGATGGATTCCATTCCAGTCAATGTGTTTAATGCAGAGATATGGAGGCATCACTAAAAGGGAGCCATCATCGATTAGCAGTAATTACAGTGTCTATACTTGATGTAGGGTGGCAGCTGAAACTCTATTGATGTTGATGAATAGGATAAATTTAGAGCAGCATCGGAGCAATATGGATAGCGAGTATCGCCTAAATTGGAGGCAATTAGGGTGGGTTTATTCTTGAACTTGTACTTTATTGGCATATATAAGTGCCCCGACGCTTATCAAATATAAAAAATCGATCTACCGTTAGTTGTTTATACCAGACTGACATTTACTTTTATTTAACGTGTTATATTTATTGCAGAATACTTGTTTCAGTTATGTTCCAGTCACTAATTTGAGACTAGTGCTTATTTGATACCACAGAACTTACATTGGCCAATGTGGTAATGGTAAAAATTAAAATTTCAGCTATCACCACTTGAAAAATGGAATGGTCTTTTTGAACCTGCTAAAATAGGCCTAGACCCCCCCCCCCATTTGACACATGGGGGGCAGTTTAAGAGATAGGCACAGAGGGTACCTTGTAAGGTGAGCATATTCAAAAGATACATTGGTGCTAGGTAATATCACAAATGTGCCAGTCAAACATGAGGGATGTGCATAGTTGGGGGATAGTCAGCATGAGGGATAGGTAAAGTGAATGATAGGCAGATTGAGGATAGGTAGACTAAGGGTAAGAATGTACAGAGAAAATTAGGTACAAAGGTGAGGGGTAAACTTTAATCCTTTAAGCCATTTAAGGGAAAACCTAATTAAACTCTAGATGTTTCAAGGGATATGTAGTATGAGTGATAGGTAGATTAAGAGATAGGCAGTATGTGGGAGAGGCAGAACCATACGCAGGCAGAGTACTTGTCAGGTTGAGATAGGCAAACAATGGGATATGTAGATTGAGGTACTGACTTTGATTAGCATGTTGCATCTATAAAAAGTTCCAATCAGTTTCAATATAACTTTTTTACATTTTTAAAATATTCTCATTATCAAACCTCATTTTTAGGTACCTTTGGCCAAATTTTGAGAATCAAGACCACAAATTTTGGATTCAGCAGGATCTTTTTGGTATAGGTGGCCCCTTGTTTCCATTTGATATCACTCTGATAAAGATTCCCGACATCTCCATAAACCCCCCTATCTTACATAGGACCCAGTACTGAACACAAAACTTTAAAAAGGGGGGGGGGGGGGGTAGAGGGGGTGGCTTGCACTATAGTACTCTATGGCATAACATATCCTAGGGAACCTATACTATTCTTGCTTGCAGACCCTCCACGACTCTGCTTTTGACCATTCCTTAAAAAAGGAACATCAGACGCAGTGGTCCTTACTGTCACTAGGTGTCTGCAGGATTTAATATTACCCTCCAACATTCAGCCATGGAGGCTGCAGATATTACAGCTGTAGCTCTTGTCGACACCACGTACACGCTCTTATTACCCACACAAGATTGATGACACTGAAACTAGGGGGAGAGAAAAAATAGGTATTTTACCCTGGCTTGGCGGCACAAAGCCCCAATACATCACTACGACCGGGCTATTTCAGACAATTATTTGTAATAAAATTAGATCCAAGGCGTGCCAAATGACAAATGACGCGGGCGTTGATGTATGGCCTACAGACTCAAGCATTTATTTGGGCACGGCACAGACAAAAACACTCATATAAACGGCTTATAAAGGTAGGTTTTATTGTCAGTGCCCCCCCCCCCCTGGAGGCATACACGCCCTTTGTGGATGTAACTATAATCCCTTCTCAATTTCCACAGCTCAGTGGGGTGACCATCTTATAACCATTACCTTCCTGCAACCATCACTCACCAGCTCATTGAAATCCCATTTTCATTTCCAGGACAATGGTCTTTGTTGAGCAGAGATTAATACCCTGCCCTTTCAGCGTGATCTCTTATTTAAAGTTTGGCCTTTACAGAGTCTCAGTGACTCATCCTCTGCTGACTGCAGAAAGTGAAGTTTTATAAAGGTGGTACACTATGGGAATAAAGGTAATATTAAACCACTGCTTGTCAGATGAACTTGTTACCTTTTGCTGCAACAAAGCCCTGCTTGTAAACTGTACTGTTATCTGAGAGCTGACATGTGAGGGGAGACAATACTGGGGAGTGAACCTTTTAACATATCAGTACTTCTATATCTCTATATATACAGCCGACTGTGGGATATATTCTTCTTATCAATATGAGATCAGCTTCTGCCTGTGAGTCAGCAGTAATCTGTGACTAATATATATAGACAGCAATGTGCCTAGATGTCTCATAATGTAGATAGAACATGAGGCACAAAATGTAATGTCCCTAGGGCATATTGTCAGAGGCCCAATACAGTTATGACACTTGCACATAGGGCACCCTATATTATCCTCATGGGTGGAGAATAGCGATTGGGATGTATACATGCTCTAGGCCACCAGTATTCCACTATTGGGGACGTAAATGGTGGTGTAGCAGCGGGCTAACTAGTGTTTTATTTGTTCAGAGAGGGCCTCTAGTAAACAACTGCGGCGATGGGAGGAAATGTGATGGGAATCGAGAAATAAGGAGTTGGCACCGCACCAAGATGGCCACATTTGGGGCGGGTGGGTGGGGTATAGAGCTGCTGAGATAGCTACTAGCCTACTGCTTGGAATCAACTGTTGGTCTCCTGCACCTATGGGGTGCATGATGTATAAATAACAAAATTATGGTAAGCATTAGAATAGCATTCTAGTGCTTCAGCTAACAACATTTACAGTCCAAGATAATAGTATCTCTCTTCATGCTATGCTAATGTGATAGATTACAGGGTTTTAAGTGTATTACACAAAAACGAAAAACTAGAATATTACACCACTGCTTGTCTGCACAATAATACTTTTGGATGGTAGTGCTTGATCGTGATCATCGTGGAAAGATTTGACCTTATAATGACAATTGAGCATATCCAATGTATTCACTCATATGAATACGCTGATGCACAAACTAAATACATAGTTCTATAAGCATATAAGTTCTCTGATAACAATTAGGCTTGTGTCAATCTGTTTGAGATGAAGGACTGCCACAAAAAACGGTAAGTATCAATACTGTACTGATTAGCAATGCAATACAATAGCTGAATACAGCAAGAAGTAGATATTATGCACTAATGAGATATCACATCAAAATTATAGCAGAGAGACAATTTAAACACCGAGCCCCCCATAGGGTCCAGTGACAGTAAAAGTACTCCCCTGTGTGGGAGATTCGATCCTACTGCCTCGGTCACGTGACTCGGCAAGAAGCGGGTGGTGATGGCGCCAAACATCCCGTCATTTCCCGCCACTAACCCCAGAGCAAAGTCGTTTTTGACCCCCTTACTTGGGGCCTTGCATCTTGTAGGGATCTTTGCTGGTGCTAGCACACAGCCAGTCCTGTGTTTGCGTGTCTACACGTGGAGACAAGGGTGCTGGGATTGTGGTATATATTTGTCAGCAATACTGCATGGGTCTCAGTTTCCATGTTCTTTTTCTTCAATTCCTCTTGGTGTCTACATTTGTAAAATGGTGGAGTACTTACCCATTGTTTATCTTAATAAACATTTCGTTAACATACTGCAATATACAGAAGTAAACGATTTCTTGTTGAAACTTGTATTAAGGGTAAGTTGATTGCATTAAACAAAACATTGTGCTCGTGCAAGCATAATATTGTGTTTTGATAGATTTATATGCCACATACCCATGTCAATTAGAAAGCCTTTGTGGCATGTTCACATGCTTCTTGTCCAGTCACTTGTGAGATACACATGAAGCCCGAGCGTTCATATTTCTTTTCCACGGTAAAATAAACCAGACATTCAGTGCAGAGCCAATGGTGCACGTGATAATGAGGTTAACCTGGGTGCTTACCCATTCATTCAGTAAAGTGTAAATAGGCAAATGTGCATGTTGAACTTGCATTTGGTCTCATAATTTCCCATAGCAATGTTTTGCACACTCTGACGGCCTTTGCCTTATTGATGCCTGCTGTGCATTTTTGGCTGCCTTGCGTTTCAATTGTCCACTTTTATTGTATTTGCCATTATCAGGAATCAATAAGCGTCACACTGGATATGCTTTTCTAAAAAGACAAATGCAATCGTACCTGGTGCCTCGGGTAAATTTGAAAATTAAGATAGGAGATCAATAAATTTCCCTTATCTTATGCTGCATGACTGTGTTGGTACAAAGAATGGTATTGCATGATACCCTTTATTGACCTTGGGATATTCGGTTTCAAGATATAAAACTAAATCCATCTCAAAGCAACTACTTTTCCAATCACCTAGTTTTAAAACATTTTTCCATAGCAGAATCCATAGGCTCATTTTAAACATGAATAATGGATCGAATTTCACTTTCGGCGAAAAAGCTGAGTTTCATGGAAAATAAACCATCGACTTCTCTCTAACTTTTTGTCAGTGCACAACTCTGACGGCACGCTTCTCATGAAAACACAGAGACAAATTCCCATGTTTCACAGAGATAATTTACCATAACCCTCTGCCTCTGCCCATGCCCTCGCACAGGCCCAAGCCAGAAAGCCTTCTGAGGCCAGGCCGTATTTATATCGAATCAGATGCCACAATTCATTTTGTCATCTCTTCTTGGGGCCAAGCTTTGATGCCTTAAAACGTGCAATCTTCTCGTTGTGATGATGTTATTGGCCCTTTTGGTTTTGCCACAGGCCTAATTTCCGGTGCGCATGCCCACTTGCACAGAGGAGACTGGTGGGTGACTTTATCTCTATTAGTGGGTGGGAGGTAAGACGGCACGATGTCAGTGAGAAAGGAGGTAAGATGGTGCAGTCTTAGGGGCAATGGAGGTAAAAAAGGCACAGTGTCAGTGAGAAAGGAGGTAAGATGGTGCAGTCTTAGGGGGAATGGAGGTAAGATGGCACAGTGTCAGTGAGAAGGGAGGTACGATGGTGCAGTCTTAGAGGGAATAGAGGTAAGATGGTAGAGTGTCAGTGAGAAGGGAGGTAAGATGGTGCAGTCTAAGAGGGAATAGAGGTAAGATGGCACAGTGTCAGTGAAAATTGAGGTAAAATGGTGCAGTCTTAGAGGGAATAGAGGTAAGATGGCATAGTTTCAGTGAGAAGGGAGGTAAGATGGTGCAGTCTTAGGGGGAATGGAGGTAAGATGGCACAGTGTCAGTGAGAAGGGAGGTAAGATGGTGCAGTCTTAGGGGGAATAGAGGTAAGATGGCATAGTGTCAGTGAAAAGGGAGGTAAGATGGTGCAGTCTTAGGGGGAATAGAGGTAAGATGGCATAGTGTCAGTGAGAAGGGAGGTAAGATGGTGCAGTCTTAGGGGGAATGGAGGTAAGATGGCACAGTGTCAGTGAGAAGGGAGGTAAGATGGTGCAGTCTTAGGGGGAATGGAGGTAAGATGGCACAGTGCCAGTGAGAAGGGAGGTTAGAATGTACAGTGTCAGTGGGAAGGGAGGAGGGAAGGGAGGTAATATGGCACAATGTTAGTGAGAAGAGAGGTAAGATGGTGCAGTGTCAGTGAGAGGGGAGGGAGGATGGTACCGTACCAGTACTAGTGTCAATGAAAAGGGAGGTAAGATGGCACAGTGTCACTGAGACAGAAGTAAGAGCTAGAGAACAGTATAAGTGAGAAGGGAGGTGATATAGCACAATGTTAATGAGAAGGGAGGTAGGAGTGAGTGAGTGAGTAATAGATGTTTTACGCCATTTCGACAGCTAAGGTCATATTCATGGCAAGAATTTCACAGAGGAATGTGTCAGTGCCCGCGCATATGTGCACCACACACATCTGAGGGGATAGAAAAGAGGAGAAATAGACCCATTTAAGTGGGCTAGGGAAGCCCAAGGGAGGTAGGATGGTACCGTACCAGTACTAGTGTCAATGAAAAGGGAGGTACGATGGCACAGTGTCACTGAGAAGGGAGGTATGATGACACATGTTCAGAGTGAGTGAAAATGACACACGAAACAGCGTGTCAGTATAAAGGGAAGTAGGAAGACAGCATTTAAGGTGTCAGAGTCAGTGAGAAAGGCAGTAATATTTTTTACATGGGCAGTGTCAGTCAAAAGGGGAAGAGAGCACAAATGTCAGGTCATTGAGATCTAGGTAAGATGTTACAGTGTCAGGGTTAGTGAGAAGTGATACAATGTATAAAGCAGCAGCTGAATACTCATACTGGGTCAGTGTCAGAGGGTAGAGTACCCGGTATATCACTTTGATTGCTTGTGCTCACTCTCCAAGCAGTCAAGGCTCCTGATGGCCAAATTGTAGGCAAATCGGCTTTGGTGGAAGCCACGCTTAATAGCAATTGTTGACATAAACCCAAAAAAATGATGGGGGTAATGGTAATAGATGATGCCGAACCCCACCCCCACTTTTCCTATTACATGCTCACGAAGTATGATGTAGGCTACTGACTACTCTACCCTAACAAGATGTGTCTCCTCTTGACACCACTTGGCATGGCCTCCTGATTTACAGCAGATACTTGTAGTTGACATCTTACCACATCGTCCATTGATCCCTGCTCTAGGAGACACCCACATCCATCTGCCACCGAAAAATCTGCAGTCATTGAGCGATAATACCAGGTTTTCACGCCACCGGAAGCGTTGGCTCTCTCAGCGCCGCAGCAAATAAACAGGCGCAGCTTACGGGTTGGTAGATTCGCATCGACGCCGATCGCGTGTAGGGGACTGGAAAGGTGGGTGGACACAGCCAATATTAGCCCACTTTTATCAAAGACCTCAGTGCCCGGTCGACCGCGAGCATCTTGGGTTGTGGGGGAGGTCGATAGGGTGAGAGTAGCTCAGTAACGTAAGGGGGGGGGGGCGAGCAGCTCAGTTGGAACATGTTGGAATCCACGGGTTAACACGTCAATAACTGTTTTGCTGGTTCTCCTATCTCTGCGATTGCAACTGTCTGTCCTTCCCTGTACAATTGTGGTGCCTCTCTTAACATCTCTCCCTCTGTCACCCCCTTTCCCCTCCCACCCGGGCCTCCCACCTACTGCATCTCTCGGTTCATCTCTCCTTCGTGCATCCTTCCGTATCCACACTGTATGTCCCTACTTGTGTATCAACACCTGCATCTGACTTCACTATACTCCAGCCCCTGGCCCATTTTTCTTCAATCTACTCCTCCCCCCATGAATTTTCCCAACTCCCCCTCTCCAAACCCTACTCCCTATTCACTAACCACCTATCCTGTAGGGTGTAGGGTACTGGAGTGTTAACTTCCTCAATACAAATCTATATACTCATCCCACTCCATTATCAGCCTCCAGCCCTACTATCAGCACCGGCCTAATCCGCTCACGTATCTAGTCCCTGCCTAGGCCTCCACACACAGCCCCAAAACAAACCTTGCTGATATGGGATACCCTTACAACTGCTGCTACTACTACCATTATGGAGGGGGGGGGGCAGTGATGGATAGGCTATTCCATATCATTACGGAATAGGAGGTCTATTTTTAGAACGTCTAAATCTCAATTTAAAACTGTGGTGGGTGTCGTGGGATCGGGGTCTGCTGAAATTGGATAGGTGTGGGTAGGTAAAGAGTCATTGTGCAGTTCAGCTGAAATCACGACATCTCTATTTGTTAGAAACGTAATTTCTCAAAAGCATTGGTCTTATCCGGTTTGACAAAAAAAAAAAAACCTCACATGTATTTTATGATTAAAGTCTTGATTGGCGCTAATTCCCTATTATAGGTAATGTGGTGCGGACATTCTACTCTGTTCAGAATAGAACCTTTGAGTGATTTTATTTTTGAGCAAGATGTACGATAATTATAAGTGTGCAGTCTGTTTTGTTAAGAATAATAAGTATATTATGCATTGCGTCAATCAGTCCAACTTATTTTTGATAGCTTGTTACTCCCTGAATAGCAGGAAGGACCTAAAGACAGAGTTATTTCTAGAATAAACTAATGCTATTCTTAAGTCCACCATCTACGCAGTGAAGCCAATTTATATAGGGAACTCAACAGGTTCAGGACTAACCTGTTTCTTAGTACACCCTAAGATTAAATGATAGTCCCTGGCTCATGGTGTGTACTAAGAACTCAGTAGCATTGTTTATCTTCAAATTTCTCTTTCTTTCTTATCAAAGTACATCATTTTGATGTCACCATAGGAAGAAAAAGGTCTATACTTTATATATACACCTTTTTACAGAACTAAAATTGGAATATTTTCTGAGAAATGGCTATATTTACAATCTTCTCTTCAGTCTTGCTATACTAAATTTGATTGGCTTTTTTTTTGTTTAATTGGCTGATAAATATGAACCCACAAGATTAAAGAATAGATAAATGCCTACAAACTGACGTTTTCATTTTAGCTAAGTGTTGTTTAATAAGGGAGTAAATGTATCATTTAATGTAAATATAAGTACCAAATGATGGAGAGGTTTCACCATCCCATCTTTGACCCCAATAATGTATGCACAGGTAGGTGTCATGGTCCAGTGACCAGGGCTCTGATTGGCCCATACACCTGTGGAGGTGAGTGTCATGGTCCAGTGCACACAAAAAGGTACTAAGATGCCAGTACATCCTAAGACTGTGCATGGTATCAGAATCCTAGTACAGACTAAAATCAGACTGTTGTACTATGATCCTGGTGTGTCCCAACAAGATAGTCCCGTCCCCAACCTGCTCAAGGTTACAGTGAGAGAATGGAATCTGTCAGCAGGTGAACAGCACTACCTCTACCCTCCTCCCACCTCACCACACCTACCTCCCCAACCCCTCCACAAACTGATAGGACCTGACAACAGACACAGGTCCCCTGCATCTACCGCTATACTGCACAGGGTGGTGTTTCACAATCATCAGCAGTACCACACAACACCTTTGTTAATTATCTTGACAACATCTATTCGGTGTAAGCCAGTTTTGGAATTCTTGTGGGATTATAGTCTGTTGGTGTCATCCCTGCCCTGGATGAGTCTCTCATCTATCCGTATTTACTCTATGTGTGATTCCAGTATTAAAACCGTAGTCTGGGTACAGCAGTACTGTTCTGCACATATATATATATATATATATATATATATATATATATATATATATATATATATATATATATATATATATATATATATAGTCTATTAGCACCAGTGTAATGAACAGGTCAGATTGAAATAAAATTCAACTTAGGCCCTGAAAATTCCCTCTATTCAACTCTAGACTAATAAGAACAGAAATGTACCTCACAACAGTGAATCATAACTCACACGGATGACTCGCTGACTGCAAAATTATGGAGTTTAAGATAGGACGTTTACTGCTACTGCAACGTGTAACGTCATAGGTCACATTGGGGGTAAGATTGTAATTATATTTAATGTACATATCTATCCATAAAGGGAATCACTGAAGACACATGATTGTCAAGTTTATATATGCAGAATAATGAGGTGTTGATTGGTTGTAGGGTAAATATATCACACTGTAATTACTCAATCAATCTACCCTTACATCCACTGAGTGCTGACCTGCTACTTCAGCACAGACAGACCCTGCATAGAGAAGGATTTCTTAACCACATTACCTGTACCTGTACTGCAACTTGTACTTCTAGACCTTGAAGTAGACGTACACGTACAAGTAACAAAATCTTAAACTCTCTAATAACTCAGAGGTAATTTGAGAATGAAAAAGGTCTCTCTCCAAATAAGCTATTTAAGTCAGTAAAATGTGTCCATTATCTCGAGTGTAGAGACAGATAACCTTAAACACAGTTTTTGGAACGCCCCCCCCCCTGCAGTGTTCTAAAGCATATGTGCAGACCCAGACCTGCTATCCAGTGTGCCACTGCAGTACACTACTATACTCTCTCACACTTTACCTAACCTGCCATCAAACGCACCACAAGTCATGATGCTATCTGATCGCTATAGCCCTGTAAGGACGACCTGATACCACAAGGCTTCAAGTTCACTGGGCACCATTGCTTCACCAGTGTGTTACTCACTGGTAAGGCAGTGGTGTGTTATTTGAACCCTCTGGGAGTGCATTAGCCTTAGGCTATATGATTTGCATGATACATGGTGGTAACACTCTCAGAACTGCAATACCCTCTCTAATGAATATCACAGGCTTCTATAGTTTTCTAAAGCCTCTGAGATCCTACAGTGACAAGCTTCTATTGGCTTTGGATTAATGCATTTTCCATGTTTCTCTTTATTTCACTGATGGTGATGCCACAATGGCTTACAGTGAAAGGGAAAGTTATTTGGTCAGCTTCTGCAGTCTATTACTTGGCCTTGGAAGCTGGGGATTGAAGTGAAATTTTGCTTTGAGCGAGATCCCCAAAGTAATTATTCATTGTAATTCAGGAGGTTAATTCAAAAGGCTCTGCCATTGCTACCTATGAGATGTTAGTGATTTCTCTCCTTTATTATTTACTGCTATGGTAAGGTAGGCCTGCCTTCCTTTCTGATAGCCAGCTACTTTCTAGTGAGCTCTGTTAGCCTCAGCCCTGCTTTCACTATTCCAAGCAGTTAACAACTGTGCAGAGTGGCAACAGGTCCACAGAGAAAAAATAGCAAGGTAAAAAATAGTAGTGGAAAAACTCGTTCTCTCAAGAGTGGCTTCACTGGGGTTCTACTAATTATATATACCCTGTCAGGTGCACTTGACCCTGAAATGTCAAGAGCCCTCAAGGACTATGAGAAAATCCATTCAAGTACTCATAACTCATGAGTAGCCTCAATAGCCCACAAGGACTCTCAACAGGTGCATTCACTTTTGTGACAAGGAATGTCCCCCACACAGGTGCTCTTGAACTCAGGGGAAACCACTATCATTTCTCAGTATAAAATAAGGGCTGGTGTTAGTACTGGAAGTGGAATAGTGAGGGACTGCATAATACTTCATATTAGTAACTGGCCTAACGCCACTAGCTATTTTATTGTAGTAACACTAGGTCATATGAAACCGTAAGAGATGTGCCTATGCTAACATCGCATAGGTAGCAATGGCAGAGCCTTTTGAATTAACCTCAAGATCCATCGCTGAAATGCTGTTAGCAGTTTAAATTTCATAGCACTGGAAGTGAGGACAGTGAATACATTTTGTGAATCTATGACATCTGAAAAGACCCAATTAAGGATGTCAATATAGGGGCTCAGATGTCATGTAATGCAGTGGCAAGCCATTGACCTAATTCACTTCCAAACATATTGTCCAAACTATAAAGCAAGGTGTTAGAGAGGTTTTCCTTTTCTTCCACATATAGTAATATATTGTAATAGATTGGCCCATAGCAAAATTATGGGGATATGCTAAATGTGATAGCTGCCCTCGATGGTTTAGTATTACTTTTGGTAACTTAGAGGTATTTCCATAAGGCTGATATCCTGCTGCTGGGGGGCGTTACACAAACAGCGATTATGGCATAACGATCATCATAACGATCAAAGTGCATTACAGAAATGAAAAAATTGTAAAAAATGTCTCGTTATATGTCAAAGAGGAAACCTGCGTTACACAATAATTTTCTCGTTAATCCTTTCTTGTTGTTTTCACAACGATTTTTTATTAAAGAGAGAAATGGCCAGATCACAAAGTGGGTGCTGCAAGTTGGTAACGATTATTATAGATTATGTATAAATGTGGTTTGGCAATAACCAGAGTCTAGGAAATTGATAGAAGAGGTCGAGAATGACCACAAAATTAATATGTGTGGTTGGGAATAAAGGGATGAAGTCAAGAAAATAATAGGGCAGGTCAGAAATGACAGGATGAAGTCAGGAAATTATTGAGCAAGGTTGAAAAATATTTTATAAAGTCAGGAAATTAATAGGTGATGTCATCTGTGGGTCTTTGAATTTTAGTTGTTCAGGAACATCTATGCATGTAAGCTTGCAATGACAGGAGGGGACGCTGTAGACTCCAGTGTTAAAGAGGAGGGGTTGCCATAGGGAGCAATGGTTTAGTTGAGATACACCATTGGATCCTAGCTTAAAGATAAGAGGGGGGGTTCTAGACCACAACCTTCGATTTCCTGATTTCTCAACCTGAGCTATTAATTTCCTAATTTTTCCAAGTTATTCTTAACATCATTTACTTATTTTCTGACCTCTTCTGATGATTTTCAACTTGATTGGTTTTTAGATCAGTGAGACCATATAATAATATATATATAATTATAAAGATGAACACAGATTGTTATAAAGATGAACAAAGAGATTTGGTTAGTTGCATACAGAGGTCGCTATAGACAATCTTAATAAAGAGAGTTATCTAGCTAAAATTGTGGAAACTACAATTTCTGGTTAAAATCTACAATATTCCTCACATTTGTCTTTGGAAATGGGTAGCTAACATGTTAAAACATATATCTCAATTTTCACAGCATGCAAATAAGACTTAAAATAAGGTTTTTATGCAGAAATTAGTAATGATATTTTCCTCTTAAGGCCAAAGTCCACTGTAAAAAGTATCGTTGTGACAACGCCTATCGTTATTAGAGGCATTAGCTATTGTGTAACAGTTCTTCAAAACTAACTTTATTATAATCGTACTTACAAAGAGGAAATGACATAATGATGAATCGTTGTTTGTGTAATGCCCCCCTGGTCCTTTAATAATATCTGTGTTATAGACACTCTTGGAGAACACAGGCATGCACCAATAGCCATCTTCTAAATGAGAAGAAATGGTCACGAAGCCAGGGCAAATCTTAGTTCTTTCTTCACTTCTTAAAGTAGTTGATTGGGTAAAGTGTTCCTAAAAGCTTGGAAGCTAATAATAAAAAAAAGACGAGTTTAGATACACATACAAAACAATACTGTACATATAATGGGTCAGGTCGTCAGGAAGTGTAAGATTTTGCCCTTGAAGGGCCTTAAAAATTCATTTTCTAATTACTTTATATAACCCTAATAAATTTGTGAAGGGACATCCCCTCAGCTCAGAAAACCAAAAAATACCGACTTAGGACATCCGGTTCCATTTTTATTGCTTGTTTTGTGTCATGTAACGTCCGGTACCAAAATGATGAAATATGGAGGTGATTAAAGTTGCTGTCAGTAATATAGCATGTCCCATTACGCATAGCAAACACATGCAATAGCAAGGCCAATATGTCTTTTATTGACTTCAATTACGAAATGGAACAAAAATTGAGTTATGCATGCACAGTAGACTGCCTCTTACATGATGATAAAAGTACCGGACGTTACGTAACGTCCGGTACTTTTATCAGAATTATTTCACATAAGCTGCTCTCACATGGAGACAAATGCTGATAGACACACAATTTTTTCCACCAAAGTAGGGGATAATAGGTCCCTTTATATAAGTAATAACAAAAATGTTGAAGGTTTATTTTTTCCATGTAATATAACTGATTTAGATTTAGGTACCGGACGTTACAAATTACAGACTTCCATTTTAAAAGACACATGATGAAAAATTCTCATTCAGTAACAGGTGCAAACCTCATGGAAATGATACCTATGATCATATACAATATAAAAAATAACTTTGGGATACTCCAGATGTTCTTTATTCAATACAGGACACTTGTAAAAAATACAAAAAAGTCAAAAAAGAACAAATTTGGCCATTTTTTTTCACTTTGGCAGGCTTCAAGTCTGAGAGTTTTTAATGCATGACCACAAATTTACATTTTTCTGATAGCCCTAAGTGTCCTCTATTAACTGAGTCTATGTAAGACAAGATTGGTTCACAACTTCTTTCTCCGGAGCCACAAGAGTCCAAAATGACCCCAAAACACAAAATCTACTGCTTTCTGGCGACCTGACCCATATACACGGCTTGATATTTGCCTCTGAGTCTTTGGTATGCCTTTCGGGGTGTGAAAAGTAACGGATTTTCCCACTACTACAGAACCTGAACCTGAAACGCAGCTCATTTTCTCTCCTCAGAAGCCGTTACCATAAACGACCAGGATATTCACCAGCAACCTTGGGTCTAAATCCCGCCAATTTCGGTGACGCCACTCATACGTCTGAATGTTTTAGGCGTAAACCTCGCTGCCATGATTCAGGCTGTGATCTGTGGGTGCTGTACTGTGACCATGTGTCAACAGTAGCTAGATGCATACAGCATCTCTGTACTAATGTTATGGGTATAGTATGCATGGTACAGTGTAGCAGGGCACACTCTTGTGAAATAGCATCCTGGTACGTTTTTTTTAGCTCTTGCATATATAGTGCGTAGATAATTTGTTGATGACAGAGAAATGTGGCAATTAAAACTCAAAGAGTCTTGGACTCTAAAGATACAAATTAAAGTGAAAATAATGATAATCTTAGAATTGTAATGCTACTGATTTCGTAGGAAAGCATATTGTGATCCTGTAATTATGGTTTCGAGAGATGCGAGGATGCAAATAATATTATCTCATCCGAATCTCATTTCAGTCTTTAATTAACTTATAAACCTGACTTTCCACTGCCATATCTCTCACATTTTAACATGTAATTCCATCACATATGATAGGAAAATTAGTGCTTATACTACAGAATCAGAGTCCCTGATTTGATAGTAGCTGTCAGATAATGTAGGGCTAAGTTGACTAAACCTTCAGGGGGATCTTGTTATTGTACAATGTCTTACAAGACATTAGTCCCTTCCCCAGACATTTATGTGGGATAATGGACACTCATTTAATACCCCTCACCAGGACACAGTCTTTCTCTCCTCTTGTGCTAATTATGTTTATGACGTGCCGTCCATTGTGTCTCTTAATTAGGATGAGCTCCGTTTATTCAATGTCAATCTCACAGTCCTCTAACTTTAAATACTCATATCCACCATAATTGTATCTCCCTTCAGGCATATAATGTACATATTCTTTTATTTTCTCACATAATGTTAATCCAATTTCATTCATTCACTGGCAATGTAATCTGACAAACATGTCAAAGGCTGTTATGCCAAATGTATATCTAAAAACTTTGGGGTACTATGTTGAGTTCTGTTCTCAAAGTAAATTAGGGAGCTAAGTGTATGGGGTAGGGAAAAATTAACAATAATGGGAATGCAACAGCGAGTTCATGCATTTCACACCAGGGAGCGCCATGGTCGGAATCCGCTGGTTCCCGATGTTTTGCTGGGCATTACGTAATACATTAATACGGGAATGTTTACAAATATTGCTGTAAAAATCTTAATATCGGTCGTATTAACTGACCAAGACCACCTATGGATTTGTATTGATGATCCCTATTGAATGCTCCATTGAAAACAAATAGACTGCAATGTGAACATAAGTCGATTTGCCACCACTGCAATGATAAGGAATGGGTAATTTGCCCACCGGAAGTCCTGTATGTTGGGGTTGGTGCGTGATCAAAAAATCTGTACTATCATGATAGGAGAGGTGTATACCATGCAGGTACAGCTGTACCCTTTCCTGTACCCCCTCCAGAATGCCGACCGTAACATTAGACTGGCGACTAAGGGAAATCGAGCTCTATCTGCAGATTTCTAATCTCATTCTCTTTGCCTCTTTTACAAGAGATTCTTACCTTTCTTTCCCTTTCTTACAACCTGTAAATACATAACATCCCTGCAGATATGCTTATATCCTGCCATCCATCAGACAGTTCTAAAAAAGTTGCTTCCCCAGCCACACACTATTGAAACAGTAGTTGTGAGGGTTGGCAGCCAACCCAAGGCTCGTTTGCCTTAGTTAGACCTGCCTAAGCTGCAGAAGGAAAAGCGTCATAATGCCTATAGGTGTATGGACTAATCCTACTATTGCAACTTAATAAATTGTCCAAGGCCATCATGCACCCTTTCATATCCCCTCACACATATATAGTGCTGTACCTAAGGCTTAACATGTCTTAAACATCTCAAACCTTTTTTCTTATGCATCTAAGATTCATTTTAAATGCAATTAGTGTTTAAAGCTGATAGATGAGTACTTACTTTTAGCAGTTACCATGAGTGACATCCCTCTTCCTGAGTGAATAATTAACATTAATGACATCCATTACCAAATGAGTGATTTGAGTGGTATCTGGCTGGTGTGGTGGAAAGGAGAGGATGGTTAAGAGCTACGTCTGTGCTATAAGATAATGGGAGGGATATGAGACAGGTGGTGCACGAGTAATTTAATATGCAGCCCATCTGCAGCAGGAGGAATACCAGCAGACGTTCCTCACCACAGGATGGGAAGGTGGGGGTATCCCTGTTCACTCTCCATCAGCTAACTGCCAGCTAATCTGATATACTGGTTTCTAATGTCCATAGTGAATTTCAGGATTTGGCAGGGGAATGTGGTGTTGGGAATAGCATATTCCTCAGTCCTCAAGCAGTGAATGACATATGAAAAGCGACGATGGTTGTTATCCTTGCATGATTGTGGTTATCATATAAAAAGAATTGTGATGAGCAACCTGTTTCACTGTCTAACAAAGGGTTTAATAGCAGTGAACTGAGTAGTACAATATCCAACAAGACATTGGTATTTACCTTTACATTACCCAGACCTCTGTACCTGAGATAATGGATATTGATTTTATCTATATCTCATCAGGATAATGCCGTCTTCCCTCCTGTGATAATAACACTGATGACTGATGCATTATAACGTCTCTTAATGAAGATAAGTTTGTTTTGGCAGTCCCCTTGGTAGTGATATATCTTAAGTATATTACTTTCAAAATTCTTATTCAGCACATCGACATTTTCATTAACGGTTTTGTACGTTTGAGCGTTTAGTACTAATGACTAGGATCTCCCACTTCCTTATGTCATGAGTGTACTTTAGACACGGTTTAATTTTTATAATGTTAAATCAGATTGCTGAGATCTACTTTGACTACTATCACCATTCGAACCACTGCACGGATGAATCTTGATGGAAATGAGATATGCATCTTCAGAAGCATGCACTGTAAAAACTAACTGTTGATTCTACCAGGGATCCGCGTAAAACTAAGCAGTGAACCACAATAATTACTTTGCAGTTATTACAAGAAGCCCCAGGTGGCAGTACGGTGATGCATGGACTCTCTGTGAAAATATTGATTGATCTCTGACAACTTTGGGACAAGGATTCCGTTGTTATTGTTCGGACACATTTTTACAGTGTAGTGCCATTCGTAAACATCATTGAAAGACTAACCATAATTTATCATCAACATCAGCATTATCCACAATTACATATCTGCCCCTTTAATATACCCATCCAGATCCTGTGCCCATATCACAAACATCAGAGATCACCAGAACCCCTTCATATTTACCCAGTACAGAGCACCACCCCAAGTGGCCATCAGTCAGGCCAATTGTCACCTAAATGATCAATAACACCAGGCACTGCCTCACTCCCTGCTGCTGCAGTCAATCAGCTGAGATGACTGCTGAATGTGTTAAATGGCCCAGATGAGGGATGTATCAATACCCCTCCACTCAACTTCACACGGAGAGGGGTTGTCTGGGTAGGTGTCTGGGTAAAGTAGGTGCTTCTTAACCCTCATAATGTTTTATTGTATAATGTCTAAATGTAGCCCTGGCGAGTAACTCGCTTATGTTGTGTACACCAGATATTAGATGAATACAGACCCTGTGTTGATGCATCTTGATAGTAAAGGGATATAACCTGAAGGCAGTAAGTAACCCTTTCAGTGTTAATGCTTCGGGTGTCGGCATCATATCCCAGGTGGAATGAACATTAGGAAGAGGTGGGTAGATGGGTGTAGGTGGTGGAGGAGTGGTGTCATCAACTGGCGTGTGTTAGGCCAAGGGGATCATCCATCTATTGACAGTCTTAAAACCCTTCAGACCACCGTTTGAATCTCTCCTCAACCTCTCCCCATCTCCCCCACATTCCCTAACTTAAACTCACACCCAATTCTGCTCCCCTCCCTCTATCGCTATGCAGTTACACTCCACGCCTTCTAGACGTTATCACGGCCACCAGGTGGCTTCTGGTGACACTTCCGCTGCTACTTCGGGTCATGAGGCCCTTTAAAATCTGTCAGTTTGGCTAAAGGTGCGGAGACTGATAGTGTCACGACGTAGCTCTGGAGCGTTTTGGACGAAGGTGGGGCGTTATGGGGTGTACTGGGGGATGTCGCTATGAAAGGGGTGGGTTAGGGAGGGGGATGCGAGGAACTGGGTGGTTCTAGTGTTAGAACTTGGGTGAGGTTACCGATGTAGATATTGGCTGTTAAACAGTGATGTGACTGGTTAAGGTAGTGACAGAAACGACTGCTCTGATGTGGCTACGGCTTAGGAGATTGTAAGCTGGTTTCTAAAGCAATAGATGGTATGGAGATTGACAGAGAACTAATATGATAGCAAAGAAGTAGGTATGTGATAACCATGAAAAGTACTCCTACCCTCGCAATTTTCATGAATGGATAAAAGTTGAACTATCATTGCAATTCCATGAAAGGCTTCTTTTTAATTGCATCTTCTTTTTCAATCCAGATTTTAGCAGGCTAGGCTGATGGGGATCCAATCCTGACCTTGCTACAGAGATTTACTCTACTTCCCATCTTGAGCCTTAAAATCCCACTTCTTCAACCAGCCAAAGCCATTAAACCAAATTCTATATTCATTTCAAGAGGGTGTATTTATCTTGGCATTATCAGCGGCATCTACTGAATAAAAGTCTACCAAAATACTACCTGTACACTACAAATTCCCCCTGTACCCAGCCCGGTGACTCGTTTCTATTCTTCGTGCCTTCCATCCCATACCCTACCACTAACCCATACAGACAGTTGATGCAACAATGCCTATCAGGCCCTCTTGTACCCTGCTTCTCTCAAGAGTGTGTGTACCACTGCGAAACGGCCTTTTCTAATGGCATTTGAATAGTGCAACCTTAGCTCTGCCATCCTGGTTGTGGCACCAATGTAATGGGATCTAGGAAAGCCCCTGTGTCCCCTTCAGGGGTCCATAGTACTACCACACTGTACCGATAGGTAATGCAATAGAGGCTATCAGGGCCACTTACTCGTGGCAGGAGCTGCAAAGCCCTCCATGGGGTGGCATTTAACTAGAATGTAAAGGGAAATGAACCATTCGTCTTCAAATCGTGTATCTCCCCAAACCGGTATATTGGATTAAATGCTGCATGTAATTTTGCATTAAATAGGTTAGGATGAAACAATGGGTTTCTTGTTCTGAAGTGAAAAGGCTATTGTAGTTTAACCCTATACAATACAGCTCCTCTCTGTATAAAATTGTCCCTGCATGCCAGCAGGATTAGTAATAACCATATCTGTATTGCCATGCTGCTTCCTTGTAGGATTTCCAAGGATATTATGAAGTGGATCAGATAGATAAACGTTTAGATACTAAGTCGGTGTATTCTATTGATTTTTTTATCCCTCTGCGGTAAACATTTGTCATTGTGTTTTATGTAAGTAATGTGTTCTTCCACAGCACCACGGTTAATGCTTAGCGATAAAAAAACAACAGAATTGCACTAAAACTAGATATGGCCAGAAAAACAAACAATTCATGTGCCTTGTAACACCAGAGTACAATGAGAATGTGGTAAAGGCCGTGGAGGTGGTTGAGTTAGTTAGGGTTGCTGGCTAGAGGTGAGAGCAGCTCACGCGGGTATAGACTAGGCAATGGGCAGACGCAGGTGCAAGATAAATGAGTGGCTCACCGCCTGTGGCGAGTACAGAGACAGTAAGGTTATGGACGAGGGCTGGAGGGTAGGAGAGGGGGTGTGTGGTAGGGGCAAAGCTGTAGGGTATGTATGGGGAGAAGTATGGGCCCTTGAAGTGTTGGAGTAAATTGCACCTGTGGTTGAGGGGAGTCCTGCTCGTATGGGTGGAAGCTTAAGGTGTTTTATCTTGGAATTCACATATGGGTCAATTTCGTCTCAATCAGCAAATAATCGATACTGTGCTGGTGAAGTGTTGGCTAGCATTGTGATGATGGAGATTTCCTTGGAGGAGTGTATAAAAGATGCATTT
Organism: Acholoe squamosa; assembly: GCA_949317995.1. Lineage (NCBI taxonomy): Eukaryota > Metazoa > Annelida > Polychaeta > Phyllodocida > Polynoidae > Acholoe > Acholoe squamosa. The sequence goes on along the minus strand of OX439041.1, from coordinate 28,454,447 downwards.
TAACTTAATCGGGCTAATGATGGATTTGTATAATGTAATTGCAGAGGGCATAGTGCATTAGGTCTAGCTACCCCTAAAGGGTTCAGCTGTCACCCTGCAAGTTTAGCCCTGCACATCACAGCAGGTTGGCAACTGGGGGTGGGACAATACAGCAACGTCTGCTAAACTCTCACCTTGGACAGGAGGTGCTGGCGTTCAGTGCAGCCTCGTATATCTCTCAGCTAGCTTTTCTATAACCCCTAAGAAATCATAATCTATCCTACCTCTCCCTTGGCCTACCGCCCTCGTGCCTAACCTACCTCCATACCCTTTTGCCATTACTCATATTTTTCTTCTATTCTACATGTCATTCTAACGGTGATCTTAATATATCAATCTAGATTTCTGTGTTATAATGGCATCCCCACCTTCAGTTAGGATTTATACCCACTACCAGTTCTCTTGTTGCCATACATGCTTCCCCATAACATACAAAAGCTATGCATTGCCTCAAATCTCACTTTCCATACACTACTTCAACACCCCTTAGCTCTTCCTGACGTACAACTGACACTAAATATTTTACCAGACAGCTGTTGGGTAGACCTCCAGGGACCCAGTCGCCACTAGTACTACCCCTGGCCAATCTGGGTGCACCTGGAGAATAAAGGGACCCTCACCTGACTGATGGCTCTAGGATACACTTTATACTCAGGGTCAATTCCATCCTGCTCAGTACCTGCAAGTTTAATCACTTGGTGCACTTCCCAACAACCGTTTGTTTTCCCAACCCCGAACCTGTTGCATTAGGGCGAGGTGGATGATGCTTCCATACTAGGGGAGTAGCAATCAGTTATGAGGCAGGGTGGATGGGAGGGGGGGGGGAGGGAGAGAGGGAAGGGACAGGGTGGATGGAAATGATGATGTACTAGAGGGACAGATTGTGGTATACTGCCAGGAACTACCTACATAATATATAATGCACACGTTATGTACACAGCCATTATTAACATAGTGTGTTGTCCCCTATTCAATACTATGATACAATGATATAATTGTGCTACTGGCGACTTATCTGTTTTTTTTTTATGTAGTTCAATGTTCTACTCTGTGGAACGCAAATCTGATGCAACTCCATTATTATTATTTATGAATATATGATATAAAAAGAAATACTGTAATAACCTGAGCATAGGGCAATGTGTGTATGACAGAACGGTCCCCTTATGTACCTTATATATAATAGGCCAAAATTGGGGGTGCACGTTATAGACAAAGATGATATAATGAGCAGAACTAAACTGCTAAAGGTCAAGTCTCAGCTATACCTTATAGCGTTCCCTTCAGCTCAGCCTTATACATGGCGTACACATTACAGTATTACAATCACAAATGAATAATTATGTTGCCGGTCATAGTATGTAATTATTGTTTGAATCAGGCTTGCATGGAGGCTTGGCAGGCAATGGATTTTTTTTTCAAACGGCATTGTCACATCATCAAGAATCAGTCAAACTGAGTTCTTTGCATCAAGACCAGAACTTAATTATTCTATACCTTTGTCCTTCGAGCTCCATTAGAAATATCTTATAGTTTCCTATTCAGGTTATTTGCAAAAGTTAACTCCCATGGTAACGATGAAAATAGTAAAATAGACAGTAAAATATTAACATTATTCTCCTGCCTACAAATCCTCTTCTGTAATTGGTGTTCTTATCACAGGGGAGTTACATGTACTGCCACATCTGTTAAGGATTATATATATATACACCTGATGACTTCAAATTCACTTGTCAGCTACAGGTGTGAAGTCAGTAGCGGTGAATTCCTCCATTAACTGCATGGTAAATCATGCAACAATTTGCTAGCGTGTCAGTCACACTGATAGGTGTGGAAAGGGATGTAGCACTGGTGAATTAGTTGTCTTGGTTGGAAATAACAAGGGCTAAATAATTGAAATTCAAGCAAAACTATCCAGTCCTCTCATTCCTCTGTCACCAGGCAGTCTCCTCTTCCTAGCCAACAATAAAATAGTAATCTTTTAAGAGCTGTTGTAATTTGAACTTAAAGACCGTGAACTGAGAATAGAACCAAAAAGGATGTACCTGTAATTACGTTGCTCTTTCCCATTTTATGGCAGGCTCGTCGATTTACAATAAGCTTTCTAGTGTAATTAGCTCTTTGTTCGGGAGGCTGCCTGACTGTTTCATCTCTAGGCTTGGTGATTTAAAAGCTTTTAAGCAATTGTCATAATCTGCATTCGGCAATGCACTGACCACAGATGGCGCTTTTAAAGATACACAATGCGTTTGATGTATTGAACCTACTCACACACTTCAACAATTAATGAATGTATATGAAAACATGCATGGAAATGTTGTTGGAAATGAATGGCGTTATATTTTAGTACATTTTGATAGGTATTTAGCTTTTGATTGTCCCAAAACTTATAAAGTCCACTGTACCTCTGCTGATATATGATAATTCATTTCGGCATCAATAGTTGCGCCAAATGCAACAAATCATCCATTGCAATTAGTGGATGTTCAGTTGGCCTCTCCTGATTTTTTATTTATCTCTTCTAAGAACATCCCCATGATGTTGCGACTCAAGACACTGGAAGGAAAATTCGAAAATGTAACGGTCATTTCCCCTTTAGATGAATCTCAGGTCATTTTGACATGGCCCCCTGGTACTATTACCAGGTCTATGCCAAATGCAAAATTACGACCCTTAAGTCATCTTTGACACAGGGTCATTTTTTACTCTGCCTCCCCTCCACCCCCAACACTTAACCTAATGAAATGACTTTACCCTAGGGTCATTTTTGACCCAGTGAATCTCATTTCATACACCAAACTCAATAGTAAAAAAGGGAATTTACACTGTGGCACCAGGTTAGACACATCTCCCTCAGCTGTTATTGCACCTGTAAATGAGGTAGCTCTTTGATAGCACTTTGCCCCTTGGTAAGGGAATCCCCTTCCACAGTAGAATGGACCATTACATGCAATTAACTGAGTAACACTAGAAATCTTGTCGTTCGTGCTATCACATGAATAGCTAGTATGAAGGCGGCTGTCTGGACGTTTTCAGAACTTTCACCAGAAATATATACTTTGGTTAATGATTGTTCAGCAAGCAGGTTTTTATGAACTAACACTGTGCTGCCCCTATAATGATCAAATTCTAAAGGGATGAGATAGCCCTAAGCATAATAGTTATGGTATATATGAACTAAGTTCAATAACTCTTATTCTCATGGTTACACCCATACTCTGCACGGTTGATGCAGTCCTGAGAATAAAGTAAGATATGTGTGATTGCATAAGAGAACTATATGTGCCTAATTGGGATTGAAATGGAAGTGCGATAATAAAAGGAGATCCTTTTGGATGTCTCAAACATTACCATATATATCCGCCTAGAGGGAGTTGGGATCTATAGGGGATTGGGGCCTCAATTCCCTGGTCTAAGAACATCTTTACTTTAACATCTTGTTAATGGCTTGCTTAGCTGGTGTTGTGGGCGGGTTAAAACTCTGCTGATGTGAGGGATTTTGAAGGAGGCGTTTTGGTTGCATTGAAGACTGTCGTTCCTAATGTCTTACAATGCCAAGAAGGGGATCTCTAGCCTGTATACATTGATTGTAGCTATTGTAAATGGTAGGTGTTAGAGGGTGACACTATGGCATATCTACAGTACATGTCTAGACGGACAGTCAATCCAGAATGAGGTATGTCAGGGACACTGGGGTGTGCAATAGGTCTAACAAGGGGAAGCATTTTGGAGTGAGTAGTATAGGGAGTCACTGGTTTGTAGCAGGTTCTACTTAGACCCAACATGGTTCAGTTGGTGGAAGATATGAAAGGGGCAAAGTGTATTGACAATAGGCAGATAGAATGATTATGTCATTGTTATCACATGTGCAGAAGTAGTGTAATGGCAAGATATCTCGAGTGTCTTTGTGGCTAGTATGATGCCATGTTGTGAGTTACTGCAGGAGCCAGGTGTATAAATGGAGTGCTATATTGAAGAGATGAGGTAAGGTGGTGTGATGGAGTGACACATACTCCTGTACACAGTATCAACAATACACCCTGTAGGCTGTTGCTCCTATTGTAAAAAGAGCTGTGAGTATGTGCCCTCTCGTCTAAACAAGTCGTGCACTGCTTCACCTAAGTACTTGCACTCACCACATAAGTCTGAAAAGTCAACTGCCTTGTTTAAAATAGATAGGGCTGCACTACCAGGTACCTACTCATGTCACACACTCTATAGTTTATTTATAGTTTATAGTACTGACTGACTTCTCCCACCTAGGTACCTACTCAAATCCCCCTTTTTGAGCACCGTACTTGAATGACCACTTGTGAGCAACAAAAGGGACAAGTTATAGCTACATGAAAAGAAAGGACTGGAAATGAGGTGAGGGCATTTTTAGCCAGCTCTTCCTTTTACTATAGGAGCAACAGCCTCCAGGAATACAGTAAACCAACGCGTGGTTATGCACGGGCCTATTGTGACTGCCATCATGTGAATGACGGACATAAATGCGTTGTCTGCCCCATCAATATATTACCATGTTTCCTTCCTATTTGAACTGAAGTACCCTTGATCAAATGTGTTCAACTACATACAAACTAAAGGTGAAAGGCTTTCCTGGCATTGTAACATAGAAGAGACTCTCGCTTATTTTAGGTTCCTGCTGTCATTAGCCACTTCCCTCAATCAAGGGGTTGTCTATATTTCTTCTCAGCTCTACTTGTCCACTCTGTATTGCCTTAGCTCATGCTGAGCTGCTCTGAGCATATCTTTGGTACTTCAGGGTGTCCTGGGGGTACCCTTACAGACAGCTGAAACCCAGGAGCAGCTCTGCTGAGCAATGCATGATTAATGTAAATACAGAGCCCCTCCTCTCACTCCAAGTCCCCTCCTCCATCTCCTATAGCAGTAGCTCATGCAGCTATTGCCTTCACTCATGATCTCTACTGAGACGTCGCTAACCCTGTAAGGGTTGCAGGATGAACTGTGATTTGATGCATTGTGGAAACTGTCATCATTATGCTTAAATTAACGATTGTGCCGGGGAAACGCTCATTAATTATTGGGGGGGGGGGTTGGCCCCTTGCCCCATTTCTACGCCACTGGTTATGCCTATCCATCAGCAGTCCATCAACCTATGACATCATGCCGTAATTGCATTAGTGAACATTGTACCACTTGAAGGGCTAAGTAGGCTGAGCCTATTGTTTATGGCCCGGGTCGACATTAATTATTGGCAGGTTTCCTCCAGGGTTACTGCAGTTGTAGATGGGGTGATAGGGTGAGTTAACCCCTTGTGAATCGGACAGACGGAGGCCTCCAGGAGCTGTATAACTGTAAAGTGCCACGTCAGCAAACTGTTCCTACAGACAGTACCTGACATGCAAGGCCTCCCTTTATAACAGGGAGCTAGCTAATCACACAAACTACATTGTATACTAAGGGAAATCAGATGAAGTAATCTCTGACATGCTATAATAGGGATGTGGTGGCCAATGGGAATATCACAAGGACCTAATAAAACTGCCACATACCAATCTATGCTAGATCGTGCAAACTGCCATACACCATGTCCTATGGAAATAGACGTGTGGTATTCTTTTTCCATTTGAAGACATAGGTCTAACATGCTATAGAAATATCATGTCCGGGACAAAAGTGATACTGAATTAACTCTGGCAAAGAATAAAAACGAGCTGTGTTAATTAAGGATCCAAGGTTCTAAGTCTACTATAGACCCAACTTGCTATATTGTCACAGATTGGGAGTAGTATCAGTCTCATTTGCTTACCCTCTTGCAGCAGGTCATGGTTGATATCAACTTTGAATTACTGTTTCTGCAGAGTGATGATTCGATGGCACAAAAAGTCATTATAACCATGACAAAAAAAGATGCAGATATTCGAATCAACAGGATTCTCTCCAGCAAGGATCAAAATCATTTATGACATGTGTACTTAGGCTGGTATTGTAATTACTGAATAAGGCACTCTTGGACCAAGTTGGTAGACACGCTGTACATTGTAGTCAAACAGATCTTTTGACTGCTTCATTGACTGTGTCCCAGCGACATCCACAGAGGAAACCCTTCAGCACCCACTCACCATAGCATTTTCAGACAGCAAGACAGGTTCTCTAAGTGCAAAGTGTAAACTGGTAGAGTAACTCTGCCTACACTCCTAGCTCACCTCACGTTCCCACACCCGCTCATTAAGGACCTGCAGTGGGTACAGAGGGACTACTGAAGGTCCCTTTCCCTGACAGGAATACTGGAGGCACCTGGACTAGAAAATAGCCTTAGTGGGGGTCGTTGAGAGGGTAGGGTTAAGTGAACAGTTGGTGGGAGAATAGGAAAGGACAAATTGGCTTTTTGTTGGTGAATTTTGTCAGCGGTGCGTGTTGTGGTAATAGGACATGGACATACATTCCCTGAAGTAACCACATGTAAAAAGGGCCTCCTCACTACTGAGGTACTGGTGTCATCTTGGAATAGAGACAAGTGCACGACATTATACAACATCAACAGCTATGATTCACCAGAAGCTACTGCATCAAGTAGGCAAGAAGGCACGGGGCATGGCCATGAGAGTGCTCCAGACTGTATCAAGACGTTGAGGAGGCTACGCATAAAAAAAAATCACACATTAGCCATCTAATATTAACACCGGAATATCAATTATAAAGTCTAAATGTGAGATGAAAATGTACTGGGAGTGCATTATCCATCTAGATAATGCAGGGTCAATCAGCCAATCAGAACACAGCATTTGGGATAAAGCACCAGATAAGATTAAACACTGACTATTCTAGCTATTTGATTAATCTGGCACCAAACGGTTGCCTAGCCGTATTATAATGTGTGCGAGTATTAACATTGCGAGGCAAATCATCACATCAGGCATATAAATGAATGAGCAACTCGTGACATATCTATCTCAATCTTTATAGGAAAGTTTGCAATAATGTATGAATAGAACCAAATGTTTGATTACATGCGGAGTTTTTCTGGAAAATTATTTTTCAAGATTCAGTTAGTTTGCATTGAGATAAGATTACACTGACTATTCTAGCTATTTGATTAATCCGGCATTTTGATTACATAGATCCACATATCCTTGCAGTAACAGTTTGTGCTCATATCAGGACGAATTCCGATAATTCTTTTCTTTTTATTTAGTAAATTGCTGTTTCTTAACTTGGAAAACCTGACTTTCCATATATGTGCAACCTAATTCAGAAAATGTACTTAAAGGCCCAAATGGACCTCTGATAGACAGTTATTATTGTTTTACTCAAACACTAGTGAGGCTCTCTCTTGCATAGGTCATTCAAACAGGATCTTGAATGTTTGCACTGCAGATGCTATTACCCAGACAGATAAAACGATTTAATATGCAAAATTTATGTAAAACACCAACACCAACACCGTTTTCATGATACACCACAAATGCATCTCATAAATGACATCTCAGACCCCTTGTTACTACTACACAGCGGCGGTAGGAAGGCAATTACAAAGGAATAGAAGATAAGAAATCCTGGTGCAATGTTTAGGAAATGAAACTGCCTCCTTTTTTGAGTCTCAGAAACAACTCTGTCTGTCCTAAAAGTTTGAAGGGTAATTCGACAGTGTTGGATAACGTACGGGGTGTATGGTTACTGATTAACTCATTACCAAGCCTTTACATCTGTTATTTTTACATTTTGTTATAATAACTGCGGACACCAGTGTAGCAATGCAAGATTATTATTTACCATAAAACTGTTTGAAGCCACCATAACCTGTGCTGTATTTTCATGTCAGGCTAGTTCCAATTTTCCCTATGTTTTCAGTCTTCTTAAATAATAACTTTAATTCAATAGAAGTTGCAGAGCAAAGTAATGGTGGCGATTTGATTGTATGACAGTGATGATGATGATGATGATGATGATGATGATGATGATCATGATCATGATGATTAATTTACCTTGTGTTTTCTTCCCCTACAGGTGAGTGCTAGCACAGTTGGCAATTTCCACAGCAAGTATATCATACTATTAGTATTACCACTAGTAGAAGAACTAAGATAATCATTTCCTTAAGATACCTACTAGAGGACAATTTCCAGTACTAATAATTCATGTTAAAATACTGAAAGTAATCTTTCTGAAACGTTACTGGCCTTATCGACTGTGCACTTCATACAGTTACACCATTTTAAAGACTAGTTCTAGGGTAACTCGCCCCTGACTCGAAAACTAGGCATGTTGGTACCTTAAGTCGACCATCCCACATTATTCCAAGTTATTGTCACAATAGATGAGAATTGTTCATAACAGGTGCAGGGTATTCACATTTTAGTTAATTGTGCAAAGCCAAATGGTTTTCACATACTATCTGATAGAAGTTTACATTTGGTGGTCGACCAACATGCCTAGTGGTCGAGTCAGGGAGGAGTTACCTAGAGGTACTACAGTGCAATTTATGATATAGAAGAGGAAGTCCACTTCACCCCCAACTCACCTCACGTTCCTACACCAACTCATTGAGGACCTGCTGTGAGTACAGAGGTATAACTGGATGGACATCTTTGGAGGTGATAGGACAGCTCCAGGCACCTGGAGGGGAGATAGCCTTGTATTGGGGGGAGGGAGGTGACAGGGATAAGGAGACAGTAAGTGTAGAGCATGAAAGAACAAATTCACCTTTTGTTGTTGGCTTTGCTAATAGGTGTGTCTTATTAAGGACATGGACCTTGTAACATTCTCTGAAGTAACCAGGTATGGTGGACAGCTTCTTAACCATATAGTATTGGTCATGTGATGATCAGGATATGAGGGTGTTATACATTGCTCTCTGTTAAATTCACTTGCATTGACTTTGCAATGATATCTGGTGCAATGATATGGATCTTCATTTGCTTTAAGTAATTTTGCAATTATGCGTCAATTGAAGAAGGAGGTTGGTCTCACAGTACTCCACATGAGGAATCTAATAGCATTCTCCTTATTTCAATTTGATTTGCTCTCAATGGAAAAAAGATCACGCTCAGTAATATTGGTATGGATCACTCTGATATCTAAAGTTTTAGATCAATATCAATTATCAATAACCACTCTCTCAGCTCTCTTTGGTGCTAATAAACACTCATATGAAAACTACTTTTAATACTTAATGCAAATACTGGTTTAAATAACATGATTTAATAATTTCTAACTGTAGGGGTAGACCGACTTGCATCTGGGTCGAGGAGAATAATTATGGGAACAACTAAAGCTTACATTCACAATAACCAGCTGGTTCCTTCATGATTTAATTTTGGTTTCATATTCAAAGGGTTTAGTTCACAAAATAAATTTCTCAATATCAACCAGCACCTCATTGGACCACAGTGTATTAAAGATTATATTGCACACCACAAATCTATAACCGGTACTTAGTAAAATATAGTCAAGCATGTAAGACTACCAAAGCAGCTATCCCCATAAGGGACTAAGGAACTTCATTATTAGTTCCAAGAAAACCAGCTTTGGACCTAATTTCACTATCCGTTTCATCATTGATTAGTAAGATTATGAATATAACATAATTATTATTATGACCTTAAGAGACTTCCAGTAGAGAAGGCAACATCAACTTTAATATAGTTTAGGTTAAGGGCCTGTGCAAGATGTTGAGAATTCAGAACTAATGTGACTCGATTTCTCCTGTGGACCATTGAATGGTTCAAATTTTGAAAACACAGATTGCAGAGTAATGCATTCATTCACCATGGGTAAAATAAACCAACAAATAAGATTATTCAAGGGTTGAATAAACAAAGACATCTTTAACAGCTGTCGATAAAGTACTACTAATACTACTGAGGTTTGTTTCACATACAAGACATCTTCCTTTTCATTCCACTCTAGACCCAGACATGTCTGCTGTCAAACACCAACTGTTGTTTATTGTTTACACCAAATGGCAGAAGGAGGAGCTGGCTGATTGTGTCTTACATTGAATGGTGTGTCGCATATTAGATTGTCCCCTTTGAGACCAATCAGGCTCAGACAACAATGAGAACCTAGTGCAGTTTTTGTCTATTTAAAGCCTCGCCTGGTATCCTCCTCTGAGTATATCAAATTGTAGAGGCGAGAGCAACTATTGGTGTGCATTGCTCTTCAAGTCTTTTGCTCTAATGGTCATTCTGTAAGACTGCATGTTTGTGGGGGCTAGGGTGGCGGAAATAGACAGGGGCTCACAGGAATCCTCCAAGCTGAATAGTTCATGATTTAAGGTGGCTAGCGGGGATAGACATGAAGTAACAAGATTTTGTTTCTCCATGCCATGTTTCTCCTGTGAAAAATGGGTAGTCCTAAGCATATCGACAATTATCAAAGCTTGCTCTCAACATGGATTAAAGTATCTATTTCCTGAATCACCCCCGGGTGATTGATTATACAATTTCAAATTGATCAACTGCTGCTGATTTCATAACTAAACACTATTCATGTAAGGATTTAAGAGTCAGTTCTTGTACGGATGAACTCTACAAGCACACTCATAGATAATCTATAACAGGTATCTAGTCACAGAGTTTTAAAGAGAGTATGTATAAAACGAGGTACTTGCTATGGGCCTACTGTGCGCATAACATGGCATTAAATTTGATGATAGTTATGATTCATAAATTCCTGCTGTCTGCCAAGTATTCTGCTGTAGTTTGCATCGGACGATGTAGTGTCAGCTGATACATGTACTGTATATCTAATGCAAGAAACAATTGCAGAAAGCATGCTAATCACTCATTGAAAAGCACCAGGGTTGCTAAAAAGAAAGATACAACGTACCATAAAACCACCAAAATTCCATATGAGGAACTATCAAAAAGTTAGGTCCAATGGAATCTCCCGTGGATTTTCGAATATAATGGTCTCTGTTTATCAATTCTCTATTTCATATTGCCATATGCCTGAATATACTATAACCATTGTAACATCAAGTTACGGATTGCATCTCAATAACTTCAGAACACACTTGTTGCTCTAAAATTGGTCAGCGTGTCCCCTTGAAATAGTCCATATCTGAAACCTTGTTACCATTTACAAAAAGACAACTATTAGCAATGTTTCTTCCAGGATACAGTCTATATCCTAGTTGATGTAAGACTGTAAACCTTCCCTGTCTATTCTACATCACAGTATAAAAGAGCGGTTGAGTATCGGTTGTCTAATGCCAGTTAAAAGGGTAATGATGATGGCAATGAACATCAATTGATTGATTAACATGTCTGCCCACGCATAGGCCTATGTGTACTGGCCACACATAGGGGACAGAAAAAATGAAACCATGGCCCTTAAAGGTGGGTTGGGGAAGGAAAGCAGATTATGTTTGATAAATAATGTATTTGATTATCACATGTCTCCTCTCTTCTAAATACTTTGGACATTTACTATACCTCTTGCCTCCCCTGATAAGACTTTTAGATATTGGATAAATGGAGTACCTTTGAGTGGAATCCATGCTTTAGCAGCAGCAGAAGCTATCAGCTGAGTGGCATTGGAGCTCCCTGATATCACAATGGGACTGCATGGTCTTACTATTTCCATTAGTGGGGGATGAAAAGCTATTCCAGGAAAGTGATTTCTCTCCCTACTGATGTAGTCTGAGTCAATCAATAGAGATCAAAGCCATTATTTGTTTTACATGCTATAATAGCCTGCCTTATTCTTCAAACAATGTTCTAAGCCACTAAAATGCTACTTATGACCATTTTAACTGTTGTCCCATTTTGCTAGCTTCCTCTATGAGTCTGGCTTTTAAAGACAATGTCTGTGTATTGACTATGTTTGGGACAGAGACATACAATCTGACAACTGGAAGCCATGAATTCTCAAGTGTAGAGAAACACATCAGCTGATTAGATCCATGTTTATTATTACGAAACATGCTATGGCAATTGTAAACAAAGAAATCATTTTTACTCATTGAAGTGTGGGAAAAATATATTTCTGCACAAGAAAAATCTTTGATTCAAAGAATACAACATCTATCATGAATTGAACTTACTATGCTATTGAATCCATCATAACTTCTTCTCAATCCCTTTTGTTGATATCACATTGAAAGCATGCAGAAATGTATTGTTATAGAGACAGAAGAAACGCACATATGAAACAGTCTCATAAGAGGAAGAAACCTATATGTAAAAAGAACAGTGTTGAGCTCTGCACATCCTTAATGCCACTGAAGATATTGATTCTGGAAAGGACAAAAGACAATTGATTCTTTTTCTGCATTGGTTACATATAGAACACCTTGAAGCCAATGCCAGCATGGCACAAAATGCCGCACATCTGAAACAGAATGCCGTTTGTTGCTGCCCAGGCCCCAAAATGAACTGTTTGGAGATAAGTGAATGGATAAAACAAACAATGATAAGAAACCTTAAATACTTTCTTCGCCAATGCTTAGAAGTAAAACTGGCATGCAACTAACCATTGTTGTCAGGTGGCATGTTCTTGGGCAGCAGAAGCAACTCAAACCCGTTTTAGTCTTAGAAGTACAACAATATACAAGACTGTGAAGACAATGACGATGACGATGACAATGATGACAAAAATGTTGATGATGATGGCGACAATCACAAATGATGATGACAATGATATTGTCACAATTCGCAAAGCCTCCTCAGGAAATTACTCCAAGATGAGTTTCCAACAATCAGAACTCATCATCATGCTCAATTTCCATCCCGTACATCTGTTCAAAGAGAGAGAAGCTAAAAATGAACATTTTCGTTCTATTTTCATTCCATACCTTGCAAAGCCTTCTAAACTGAAACTAATTTGAAGGAGACATCGATTCCAGTCACAGTGGTGTATAGTATATAATATATGACACAATCTGCGAAAAGGGGGCTTAGTGCAGGGGATTATAAGACCCCTTCTCCCAGTACAACATCCCTGTAACAATTAATGCACTAAAATGTATTCAGCATAACAAACCTGAAACGCTGCCTTAACTTAATATCTAATTCAGAGATATACCTAAAAGCAAACATGGGCCTCTGTTTCCCTATATTTCCAGTCTCCTTCAATAATAACTTCAATTCAATGGAAGTTGCAGAGCAAGAAGAATGTTTTACATTTTGGATGACAAAAACATCCCTCGGCATTACTGTTAACGATAAAAGATTCCGGAGGATAATATTTCCGAGCAGAGAATATGTGACCAGGCAAGCAACAACACCCCTCTGCAGGGAATTAATTATCAAATTCATCTCAAGATCTTTAAAATGAGACATCATTCGCTTAGATATTCCTAGTAGTTATGTTAGAACCCCTCCTTGAACATAGGTCGTTATTCATATCTGAAATAATATATAATAATATGGTGATATTTGTCAGATACTTTGATCTAGAAGGAGTTTTCCATTTCTGTTTTGGGTTTTTGGTGAAAATCCCCCCCCAAATTGGCATAAAATCTGCAAATTTAGATCATTGGAATGGTTGCCATGGCAACCTGGATCAGGCATATAGTTCGCTTTTCAGTGAAAAATGTTCATTTTACCTTCCAAATATGGGACATTTCTAACAAAAATAGAGCATTTTGAATAAGACCATTGAATTCTACATCTAAAATTAGCTTAAGGTACTTTTATAATCATTTTTCCCCCTCAAATGCCACCTCATGGCCAAATAGGGAATCAAAAATCCCCCACGGAGGTGCGCTATAAGACTTTAGGTTATCTTATCTGCTTCATTACAAGGTGTAATCATTATCAGCGCCATATACGGCACATGGCTATTGTATTATTGACCAATGGGAAGCATCCCTGGCATTTACTGCGGAGACGGGGGCTGAAGGTGTTAGTCATAGTGCAGTCGGGGTCTAATGGCGGCCTCCATAGCCTAATGTGCTAATGCCCTATAGGGGAAGTAGCTCTGGTAGAATACTAATGCACCTACTCAATAACTATAAGTCCGTATTACAGGTTACCATTTATTGAACATTCCATTTCAGGTGATATCCAATCCTTATTTACATTGATTCCTGTTGTGGGTTACTGGTATTCATTTAACCCTTCACATGTATATACAGTGTATCGCATGAATCCATATATGAGTGTGTGTGTGTGTGAGACCTCTGCTCGCGATCACCGAGGCTTAAGTAACAGCTTTATCTAACACTCGTAATCCTACATAGTGCTAGTGATAATACAGCTGGTGCACTCTCCTATTGGATTAACTCCGCGAGTACATCGCCCAGTTGCCGACCCTCTAGCTTCATGTGTTATATTACTCCAATAATAATATATATCCTCCTTTATCGTCCTTTATGTATATCCCTCTGTCCCTTTACTAGTTCACTATTCCCCTGGTAGGGACCCCCTATGTCCTTGATAATACTTTGGCCCAGTTTGTTACCTTGGGCCGCTTATGTTGGTATTTTCATGTACATTATTATATTAGCTGTAAGGGGCCTTCTGTTCTATCTTTTGGATAAGCTCCCTGGTCGGTCGGTGTAGGTGGGAGGGTGCATAGTATATCCTGTTTACATGATTCTCCCAACCTTTACCCATCTCTTTTTACCTTGCAGGTGTGGTTCTCCCCGGTTGTCTTCCATCTCTATGTTAACCCTTCATGGATCATGCTAACCCTTTATGGATTATAGTCTACACCTATGTACATTATTACTTCTGACACTCATTATTTATCACAACAACTCTTATATGCCCTTGCACAGAGGGGTGTTGTCCGTTGTTGAGTCACATATTATCAATAATCTACTACCTTATGTTGGGGATTTGATTGTATAACTTGATTGATGGTGCTTAATTTACCCTGTGTTTTCTTCCTTTTACAGGTGAGTGCTAGCACAGTTGGCATTTTTCAAAGCAAGTATATCATACTATTGATTTCACCATTTTGTAGAAGAACTAACATAATCACTTCCTTCAGATACCTATCAGAGGACAAAGCTAATCCATTTCCAGTACTAATAACTCATGTTTAAATGCTAAAATTCTGAAGCATTACTGGCCTTATCGACTATGCACTTCATACAATTCTGCCACTTTAAGGACCAGTGTTAGGCACAGCAGTCCACTTACACCCCCAACTCGCCTCACGTTCCTACACCAACTCATTAAGGACCTGCTGTGAGTACAGGGCTATAACTGGACAGATGTCCTTGGAGGTGACAGGAGAGCTGCAGGTACCTGGAGGGGAGATAACCTTAGTTGGGAGACGGTGATAGGGTAGGGATAAGTAGACAGCTGGTTTGGAGCAGGAAAGAACAAATTCACCTTTTGTTGTTGGCTTTGCTCATGGGTATGTCTTTAATTTAAAGGACATGGGCCTTACATTCCCTGAAGTAACCAGTCAGATGTTGGACAGCATCTGACCATAACGGTATTGGTCATGTGATGATCAGAATATGAGGGTGTTATACATTGCTCGCTATTTAGATTCACTTCCATTGGCTTTGCGATGATGCGCAATGATATGGATCTTCATTTGCTTTAATGAATTATGCCATTATGTGTCAATGGAAGAAGGAAGTTGGTTTCAGAGTACTTCACAGGAGGAATCTAATAGCTTTCTCCATATTTCAATTTGATTTGCTCTCAATGGAATAAAGATCATGCTCAGTAATATTAGTATGGATCACTCTGATATCTAAAGTTGTAGATCAATATCCATTATCAACCACTCTCTCAGTACTCTTTGGTGCTGATAAATACTCATATGAAAACTCCTTTTAATATTTAAATAACATAATTTGATAATTGCTAACTGTAAGGGTAGATCGACTTGCATCTGGGCCGAGAAAAATAATTATGGAAATCTCCCAATATCATCCAGGTCTTCATTGGGCCACAGTGCATCAAAGATTATATTGCCCACCACAAATCTATTACTGGTACTTGCTAATGTAATAGTGAAGCACGGATACTTGCTTGGTAAGAAAATGTAAAGCTAGTTAAGCCTGGCCTACATGCCTACATTTGACCTCCCCACTTTGAAATACTCATAGTGAAAGTAGTGGTAGTGCAAAACATAGCCCTGGCCATAAAGGTTTAATTGAGCCCCTCCCCTTTTCTGTGTCCTTTACTTCTATTATTGAGAAATGTATTGTTGTAGCAAACAAGAACTTGCCCAACACAACTAGAACCTTTTTGATCTGTAAAGTATGCAGTTATAAACTCTGATAAACAGTCCCCTCTGCACATAGGCCTATAGCAAATTTCAGCGGGGATAGTGTGTCTGAAGAGATCAACATGGTTTTTTGTAACCTTATTGTCCACTGCTATCATGAGAGCTACACTTGATAAGCCAATTCTATTTATAATGCATCATGAAAATCACCTTTGATAGCCTGTGTCATCTTACTTGAAATAAGTAACTCTACAGCTAAAGAGAGGAGACATGTGCTTTGCCGAAACCAAAAAAAGGATAACACACTGCAGTACAATTTTTGATGTACTTGCAAAGACACCTATTTACTATCATGGAATTGCATATTTTACCATATCATTCAATAGGACTATCAAATCAATTGCGGAAAGGTTAAGTTACTTCAGTAGGAATAGATAAGTCTGCATGAACATGATGACATTAAAGAGGTTAGCATGACGACATCCACTGCAAAGGTTGCATCTTTAAAGATAGGTAACTGAGGTAGCCAAATGTTAATGATGATGTTGTTAAGGTCTTAAAAAAATGCAAGATTAAACTGTATGCTGATGACATTGTGATTTATAGTTCTAACAAAGATGTAGACTTGGTTAATGAGAATTTGAATGAAGATGTAATTAACTTTAAGCGTTGGGTTATCGAAAACAGACTAACAGTAAATTCAACTAAAACAAAATTTATGTGGTTTTGTAGTGCTCATAAATCAAAAAGGTGTCATGATTCTACTATAGACTTCAATGGCAGCACTGTGCAAACTGTCACCTTCTCTCCATATCTAGGTGTACATATTGACAGTAACTTTAGTTTTGATAAACAGATTAAAATTATTAAAAGAAATGTATGCAATAAACTATTTAGGTTTGCTAAGTTAAGAAAGTTTTTAACACAAGAGCAAAGTGTAAAGATATACTGTTGTACAATCAGACCAATTATAGAATATTATTCATTTATAAGTACTAGTTGTAATGAGGATGGTCTTGCAGCATTACAACGACTGCAAAATAGAGCTCTTAGAGTTTGTCTGAAATGCAATATTAGACGGTATAGTGTGAAGGAGTTACATGAAATTTGTAAGGTTCCAGTGTTAGAGAAAAGATTTGACATGCTATTATTATGCTTAATGTATAAGAAATCAAAGACTGTGTTAAATAGACCACAATCTTATAATACAAGGTCTCAAAAGAAGATTGTTTTTGAACTACCCAGGGTTTGAACTACCTAGGGTTATTTTTTAGACACTATAAAAGATCGCCATGGTACAGAGGGGTGGCTCTCTGGAATACTCTACCTGAGGAGATTCAGAAAGCTACGACAAAGGTAAAATTCAAAGAGGGTGTGATGAAGATAGAAAATATAAGGTTGAACCTGAAATTGGGTTATAATTGATAATGAGAAGCAGGTGTGGAAACTGCGCCGCTTCATATTCATATTCATACTCACATTCATATCCTTTTTCATGTTTACATCCATATTGATATTGCTGATGTTCCCATATGCATATAACAGCATATACTACCAACTCTAATTATCACTTATTGAACTAAAGACAAGGTGTATTTAGCTTTATCTCACGATTTTGGCTTGGACAGTGCTTTTTTGCTCATAACCCCCGTGCATTATCAAGCCATAACCCTACTCTACCACCTTTTGGACATCTTCAAGAGGCTGCTAGTTTCAATCTGGACATGTTAATAAATTGGCGAAGTCAACCACGCCATAGTTTTCCAGTTAAAACCATTCAGGGTTCAACGGGGAATCGATCCCCGGCCGCTGGGGCAGGAGGCGAGCTCGCTGTCCACTATACCAAGCCGACCGGTGGTAGAAACTACTGCACATGGAGGATTTGAAAAAGTTTTCTGACATACCTGAAGTTTACACACCTCGTTAGCCTAGAATCCATGGAGCCTGGTGGAGTTATTAACAGAGAAACATCCTTAGATATCCTAGATGAACATGCCATGCCTAATTTCTCCATTTTCTTCAAAATAAATAAGAATCCAATGATTTTCCATAGCGATACGTTTCGGCACCCACCCCGTCGTCCGTCCGGCTGACCTACATACGGGACCTTCCCACACTGTCAACATGAAGCCGAGCATGGTGGAGGCGGGTGGCGAAACGTATCGCTGTGGAAAATCAATGGATTCTTATTTATTTCGAAGAAAATGGAGACAAAATGTATGCGAACAGCAACTAGAGATCGTATATTTGGCGCTGCTAGAATTATGGGACTTGACACGCTTGGATTATACCCGAAAAGTGTTTGGAAAGACGAGGGTTTGACGGGTGGAGTAAAAACAATGGCTACGCTGGCTTGGCAAACCGTGCGGATCGGATGCACTTACAAAATGTCTTCTCCTGGATTAATTCTTGGGTTATAAGGTAAGAAAATAATACAAAATGGAGGAATCTATGAGATAAATGCCTTAATGCATGTTATGGGAACGCACTCGTGTATTTACGGGTTAATAATCCACTCCCCCTACAGGGTCGTGGATTATTAACCCGTAAATCCACTCGTGCGTTCCCATAACATACATTAAACGCTTAGTAATCATGATGTACTGAAATAATGTGTAGACACACAAATCTCTATGTATGACATATTATTTACTATCTATCTCTTTTTGCTTTTAATTTGTTTGTCTGTACTTTCTATGTTAATAACCTATTGAGTGAATATTGCCAGTCCCAATGTTTCCATCTGCTGATTGTGTTCATATTGACATTTGTCAAGATCCATGAAGTTATTGTACTGTTTCATTTGTGACTTTCCTTTGGAAAATCAATAAAACTTGGTCTGCTCTATAGCATTATTTAAATGAACATAGCAGTTCATTAATGAAATGAGCAAGTCCTAAAACACCCCTCTATTAATGCACTATGTAGCACAAGTTTATAAAGGGTTGGAACTTTATTGCTGATTAAACATTTAGTTCATATCAGGCATTCTGTCAAATCCCACGTGTTTGCAGGGACATCTTCAGTCAATTAGCATTCCAAAGATTTCTGTCATTAACATATTGCTTAGATGTAATTCAATTCTTTAAATACTACCAAAGCTGCTATCACCCATAAGGGGCCAAGTAAAGTTCACTATCGGTTCTAAGAAATTTTAATGTTAATGTCTAATGTTAACCATCCGTTTCATCTTTGATTAGTAACATTATGATTATAACATAATATTATAAAGGAGATTACATTAAAATAGCCAACATCAAATATAAACAAACCGTTAAAATACTACTAATACTAGTGAGGTTTGTTTCACATACAAGACATCTTCCTTTTCATCCCACTTTAGACCCAGACATGCCTGCTGCAAAACGCCAAGCGTTGTTCACTGGCTACACTAAATGACAGAAGGAGAAGCTGGCTAATTGTCCCCTTTGAGACCAAGCAGGCTCAGACAAAAATGAGAAGATTGTCCCCTTTGAGACCAAGCAGGCTCAGACAAAAATGAAAATCTAGTGCAGTTTTTGTCTATTTAAAGCCTCGTCTGATATCCTCCTCTGAGTATATCAAATTGTAGAGGAGAGAGCAACTATTGGTGTGCACTGCTCTTCAAGTCTTGTGCTCTAATGGTCATTCTGTAAGACTGCAGGTTTGTGGGGTCTAGGGTGGAGGAAATAGACAGAGACTCACAGGAATCCTCCCAGCTGAATAGTTCATGAGATAGGTGGCTAGCGGGGATAGACTTGATGTAATTAGATTTTTAGCATATTTTCACAAGAGTCTCAAAACGGTATAGTACTTTTCATATTTGCAAAGAGGATAAAGGGGTCCTAAGCATACTTTTAAGATATACGGATTTTAGCCCAAATACATATATAGCAGATTTTCACATAAGTACCTAGATTCATATCGGAAAGTGATTAGATTATTTTATAACATCCTCAGCATTTATATTATAAGCATATATCTTTGCAGTAAATTCAATTGTGACATAGGGTCCCAGTCATATTTGTAATGTTTTGAATGGTTGAAACATAAAAACGTAAAAGGAAATGGATAGAATAACATATGACAGTGGTAACATGCTCTGGTGGTTGTTGCACAAAGGAGAAGGGTAGTTTTGTCTAAGAAGTGCCTGACCTTTAGCAGTCACTTTCCTTTCAGTCCTGACTTTTTTTCTTATTGCACAAAATTGCTTATGTTTGTCAGGAACAAGCACCTTTCAATGAAGATGATAACTATTCAAAATGAGAGCACTAAAAAGAGTCACACAGTAAGGCACCTACATGTGCAATACACACTATTTTTAAGCATGGCAGGTGGTTTTCAGGCTAATGTGATGCGTACAAGCTGAATCGTGAAGCAGAGCATGACATTTTAACATGAGAGCGTACTTTTGTAATGCTCCCTTTAGCTTATAAGATAAAGGGTAAGTATTATAAATGTGTAACAGAGTCCAGGGAGCAGCAGCAGTGACTGGAATCATGGTAATCTTAAGTACAAAAGAAGTTCATCAATGGGTAATTGGCGACCTATGAGGGGAAAAGAAGAAGAGAGCGAGTGACTGATCATATCTAATTATGGTTGTAGTGGTTAAGTAACACTCCTGGACCTAGAAGCCATGCAGTTTCCTTTTCCTCTAGCCCCAACCACCAACACCAGTCCAGCTAAACACCAACTGTTGTTCACTAGGTACAGCAAATGGCAGCGGAAAGAATGTTGATTATATCTTACACTGAATGGTGTGCAGCATATTAGCTCCTCCCCTTTGAGACAACAATAAGAACCTAGTGCACTTTCTCTACCTAAAGCCAAACTATAGTAGAAAGAGAACCCTGGAGGCTTTAGCTTCAGTAGTAATTTTGTAAGACTGGTGTGTCTGTGGATAAGAAAGGCAGATGAGAGCTATTCCCAAAGCAGCCCATAGTAGTTAATTATGCGATGTTACCATATTCTCTGCCGACGGATTGCGTTCTCTGGTTCACCTTAAGATGTATTGGTGTAATGCAGACTTTATTCTAGAGTCAAACTCATTTGACTCATATAATGACGAAAATCCTGAGTAAGGGGATACTCAGTAAGATAGGCTATAGTGGTTGGATAGATGTTAAAATTGGTAAAGAATAACATTGTTGGGGCTTTTTTGAATTTTGTTGATTCAGGGGATATTGCCATTCCCTTATGGCCCATGATGCTGCCACTCTTTCAGCAATAGAGAATTATCTTAATATAAGTGGTGATTTATTTAACATTTACTGATGATTTGGAGAGACATGATGTTGTCAGAGAAACCTTCCTAAGATTGGTCCCTATGTAGTCGTGCACATAGTATTCCATAGACCAGTCGTAGCAGTGCAACCACTATGTAGGTATGAATGTAATGGCACATGGTTGATTCCTTGATGATTCGTTGTCATCAATCACATGGAAAAAAGATACTGTATATGTACACAGCTATAGTTACATTCAACAAGTGTCGATGCAGGAAGCACAGGCCATGCAGGCCATTCATTGTTCACTCTTTTATACCTCAATATCTAAGGGAAATACCTTTTAATTGATTATATGATCATGCTCCAGCTGAAATGAGGAAAACTATGAAAAATGATGGGACAGCTGAAAAGAGAATGCTGTAGTAAACACTATTAATATATTTCCATACAGACTACCCTCTGGGTGTTTTTCAATATCCCTGATAATTATGGATATATAATAAGTGAAAATGGCTTGATATGATGAGCAGTAAATCAACAGATGAAAGATTCATGTATGTTTCATGAAGTGTTGAAATCTGTGTACCACAGGCATTCATTACGTTGTGGTTGTCAATACTCAAGTAAACAGAGGACACTCTGGTAGGAAAGAGAGCTGGAATTGGAGGGCCCGCTGGTGCTTAAGAACGTTTCTTTGGGGGTGTTTGGGCACAGCAGCTGGGATACAATGTACTGACTAATGGGTGGGATGAATAGTAGTTGTTCTAAGGGCTTTGGTGATTGCTGTCTTCTCATGCATTCCCATTAGATAAGGAGCCAGCCTTTTGAGGCACAAGTGTATAGCTCGAAGGGTTCTTAGTCCTACCGTTCCAGTACATATATTTGAATGTTGAGCAATTATTGTCAACTTTACGCATACACGATGATAAAAAAAAACATGCTTGAATAATATACTACAACCATTGTAACATCAAATTATGGATTGTATCTCAATAATTACAGAATACACTTGTTGCTCTACAATTGGTCAGCGTATCCCATTGAAATTGTCCATTTCTGACACCCTGTTGCCATTTACAAAAAGACAACTATTATCAACATTTCTTTCAGGATCCAATTTTTATACTAGTTGATCAAAAAATGCAATTTTAAACCTTCCTTGTCCATTCTACATGACAATACCAAAGAGTGGGTGAGTATTGGTTACCTAACGCCTTTGAAGTGGTCATGCAATGAACATCAATTGATTGATTAAAATGTCTGCCTACCCATAGGCCTATGTGCACCAGGCAAACATATAGGAGACAGAAAAGATGAGGCTGGGGAAAGAAACCAGATTGTATTTGATAGGCAATGTAATTATTATCACATGTCTGCTATCTTCTAACTACATTTGTACTTCACTGCACCTCTTGTATCATCTAATAAAACTGTTAGATATTGGATAAAGGGAGTACCTTTGAGTGGAATCCATGCTTTAGCAGCAGCAGAAGCTATCAGCTGAGTGGCATTGGAGCTCCCTGATATCACAATGGGACTGCATGGTCATATGATTTCCATTAGTGGCAGACAAAAAGCTATCCCAGGAAAGTGATTTCTCTCCCTACTGATATAGTATAGTCTGAGTCAATCAATCAGTTAATAATTCTGTTTTAGATGCTATAATAGCCTGCCTTATTCTTCAAACAATGTTCTAAGATACTAAAATGCTACTTATGACCATTTTAACTGTTGTCCCATTTTGCTAGCTTTCTCTTTGAGTCTGGCTTTTGAATGCAATGTCTGTGTATTGACTATGTTTGGGACAGAGCCATACACCCCGAGAACTTGAAGCCATGAATTCTCAAGTGTAGAAAAACAAATTAGCTGATTAGATCCATGTTTATTATTATGAAACATGCTATGGCAATTGTAAACAAAGAACTCACTTTTACTCATTGAAGTATGCTCAAAATATCAGGTTTAAATAATGTTATATCCGCATATGACAGAACGTTCAGCAACCTTGCTAGCAATATATGTAGGTCTGTGACACTAACAGTTCTCCATAATACTGTGCAGATAGACCCCTACAGGAGGATTGGGGATCATGGTAGATAGGCAGCTCTAGTGGGGTCCGGGAAATACAGTCGCGGAGTTAAGAAGGGGGGCACGGGGACGTACACCCCTTCCTTTTTTTTCAGTACTTGAGAGTTTGATTGCCCTTTTCGGACTCTAAAATTTGCCCAAAATAGAGGGTGCGCCCCCTTCTTATCCAAATGTTGGATCCGGCACTGTGAAATAGATGTTTGGAGAAAAAGAAGGGGCAACAAGTTGGTGTGTGTGGGGATAAGAGGGTGTGGTTCTAACATGATCTGTAGTCACAGTCTAGGAAAACAAAGAGTGTTTGATACCCAGGTTTGATATATGGATACATGTCTCTTAGTGTCCTTCTGTTAAATTGTTAGATTTATCTAAAGCTTTCTGAACAGGGAGCACTAGAACCTTTTGACAGTGAGGTCATAAGACCATACTGTCAAAAACATATTTCTGCAGAAGACAAATCTTTGATTTAAAGGATACAACTCCTATCATGAATTGGACTTACTATGCCAATGAATCCAGCATAACTTCTTCCCAATCCCATTCATTGATATCACATTGAATGCACAAAATAGAGACAGAAGAAATGCACAGATGAAACAGTCGCATAAGAGGAAGAAACCTATCTGTAAAAAAACAGTGTTGAGTTCTGCTGAGTAGGTCTTTCAACACATTCTAAATGTCACTGCAGATATTGATTCTGGAAAGGGCAAAAACAACTGATTTTTTTGCTTTCTGCAATGGTTACACATAGACACGTCAAAGCCAAGGCCCTTTTTGTAATATGGCGCAAAATGCAGCACATCTTCAAGGAATGCCGTTTCCTGCTGCCAATGCTCCTAAAAGAAGTGTTTGAAGATAAGTGAATGGATAAAATGAACAATGATAAGAAACCTTAATAGAGTGCTTTCTCTGCCAATGCTTGGGAAGTAAAACTTGCATGTAAATAACCATTGCTGTCAGACGGCACATGGGCGTGGAAAGCAGGGGGGACAGGGGGGACATGTCCCCCCCCCACTTTTGGCCAACTCCTCAAAAGGTCAAAACTAAAAGGTCAAGCAAAGGGAGGTCAAAAATTGCAGAAACCCCCCCCTGGTCCCACCCACTGTGAAACTGCTTCCCACGCCCTTGCGGCATGTTCTAGGGCGGCAGAGGTGATTCAAAATCCTGGTTAGTCTTAAGCAGGTGTTCCGCGAAAGCCGATTTACAAATATCGGCCTGATTTTAATCAGATTTGAGAGAAATAATGGATCAAAGGGAAGATGGCCGATTAGCTTCCAATTAAAAATCGGGAATCAATTGCCTTTGGTGGAACACCTACTTAAAAAGTGCAAAGAAACATGTGAAAACTGTTAGATTTCTATATAATGGTGTAAGATCAAAGAGATGATGACGATGATGATAAAGATGTTGAAATGTTTTATAAGTTTTGTTTTTTTTTGCAATTGGTAATGCAAAATAGATAATACGTTTATTCTTTACAGGTGAGTAGCACGAAAGATGAACTTTCCAAACACAGGTATACTGTAAAAAGGTAAATCATTCTTATCCTGCTTTAAGTCTACACTTGTTATAAATCGCATTAGAGATGCATATCCAATAGAGATCAAGAAGCAAAAGGACATCGGAGGGTTTAGATCAACGAGGATCTATAGTATCGCTTTTTAGCGTGCCTGGGATTTACATCTAAGCCAACTATTGACGTACTGTGCTGTGCAAGTATAATACAAGCTTGTACTGCACGGACACGAATTGCTCGATGGTAGGACATAGATTATGTCATCAAGTGAGAAATAATAACCCACAAATGACGAGTTGTGGCAAGGTTATATACAATTTGAAACAGTCTTGACTAATTTGATATGGATGTACAAAATGTATATACATAAGCCCATACGTTTAGACCTTTGGTCAAATAATGTGGAAGGAAGCTAAATGGGATGATACCCGTGGGTAGAACTCATGCTTTGGTGTCTAGTGACTCACTGGGGCCTTTATTCAGGCACGTCTCTTCATTCATCAGTGGATTGGTACAGGGGATCACAGCTCCCTGATATCACAATGGGGCTTGCACTGCCACTTCCATTATGGAGATAGGGAATATATCCCAGGAAGTGAATTCCCATTTCTCTATTGTAGTGCGTGTCAATCCATGAAGATTCCCTAACTATCCCCATCAGACTTCCTGTAGCTCTAGCCGACGCCAGTCCTTTTAGATAAAGTAAAGACCCGTCTTCATCTTCAAACAAAGAGCTGAGCTCTAGATTTAGGGCCTTTCTTACTGTATTCCCATATGCCGACTTTCCTTTTGAGTCTGGCTCACTTAGAGGAAAAAATGCATCAAAACGGGCATGGAGTTGGACCCTGCAAGTTGCATGGCACATTGTAGTGCCTCTGATACGTGTCCTAAGAACAGTTGGGTGACACCTATGACATAATGGGTCTTTGTATTATTCCTCTCCCTTGACAATAGGCAATGATGTACATTGTGTTCCACGTAAAGATTGTTAGTTGACCTTTCAGCATCCAGCCGAGCTTTGTTTCCACCTAGATCAAAGTATCATAGTCCCCCACAATGTCTAGCGGAAGGCCCTGCTCATAAATATGGTTGATGGACTCAGCCCAGTATCTAAGGGACACTCTTTTATCAGTGAACACAGGTCTAGATATCGCCTACCTTATACCTGGGGCGAGATAAGGGCAGGAAATAATGGGACAGATGATCAAGGGCTTCATACTTAGAGTCTCTCAGCAGCTCATATGACAAAGGTGGCAGCATGAGGTACTCTCCAAAATACCTCTGAAGCCCATTCATGATGACAAAGACCATTGGAGCTGCAACTTTATGAGAATAAGGAGCAGTAAACTGGATAATGGCAGCACCAGCATAGAGTTTAGCGATAAGAGGCAGGGCCTCAGATAGTGATGTCATGGATAGGGGCTTGTGTATTGGCATAGATAAGGAGGAATATGTTTATATACTGAGTCCAGAAGGAGATCAGGTTGATATTAATCTATCATAATAGCCAAAAAAAATGGAAAAAGGTAAGGTACTGTGATAACAGGCCCGTACTATCACAATAGGATGTATAATATGGCATGATAGGGCAGACCATGGTATATAGGTATAGGTGGACACAGCATGTCATACTATACCATGGCATATACCTGATAAAAGTCGATACCATATTGCAATAGTTATAAGAGCAAAATAAACAGAAACAATGAGACCGCAAAAGAAATGTCATATTTATGCAGGTATGGTGTTAAGTGTATACTTTATCTGGAGGATAAGTGCATTGATTATAGCCACCTGGCGTAAGGCTTCAGACATTCTGATCCCAGTTCTCAGCAGACAACCTGTAGACCTTTACCCCGTGGAGGAGTGGCAGAGACCATTACAGTTGGACATGTGCTCCAGTAGGTCCAGGAGAGATGGGTGGTAATGGTGGAGATGGCTGAGAGTAAGAGATAGCAGGGCTTGTGTGTTGCGGTTACTGTGGAGAAGCTTGGGTACTGGGGTTTGGTTTGGGAAGGGGCATTGAAGGGGGAGAGGGGGGGGGTGTAATGGGGTGGGAGATTGCTAGGGGGAGAGGAATAGCAGGTGCCAGTGATAGTAGGGGTACTGGAGGAGATACCGCCCACACCAGGCAGTAGATGATCACTGGGCGGCATGCCCTGAAGTAAATAGATTCAGTGTGGATTACCTTCTGGTCCGGAATCGATCCTAGGCACGTCCGCAGTGATGAGAATTTTTGTGTCCTCTATGTGAGCCCCCTTCTCCCTCACCCATACATACACACACACTCCCTCACGTTCACTAGTAAAGCTCATCAACACGCATCCCTCTTAGACAACCAAGTTATTGCTACCCCTTTTAAGGTCACAAAACTCTTGTTATCCCTTACAATGTCCTTAATACATGTGGTTTGGTTAATCGCTATACGGTTGAGCTCCTCGGGCATACAAGGCCCACTATACGCTGCATACACGGGACCTCCATTGATAATTCCATACACGGGACCATTACATACACGATACCCTGGGGGTAATTCCATACACGGGACCATTGCATACGAGACCCCCTGATGCTACTGCGTCATTGCGAAATGTCCATAGTAAAGACATGGAAATCCCGTGTATAGGATTCTTAGGTGAGTCCCGTGTATAGGATAGCTTGTGAATGAGTCCCATGTATAGGAATCTTCAGGTGGGAGTCCCGTATATAGGATTTCTCGGGTGAGTCCTGTGTAAGCTGTTCGGGCGTATGAGGCCTTATACGCCCAAGGAGCTTGATCGGATAGCATCAGCCATAATTGGGCTTGCTATCCGCCCAAGCTCCTTTGGCGTGTAAGGCTCAAGTGATGTAGTGTTCTAGACTGCCGTGAGGGTCACAAGAACTTCTCCATGTGTATGAGTGGGTGTCTGGTTGGAGAGTAGGGGGATATGTAGCTAGAGAGACACACCGGAAGACTGGAGTTTCTGCATACTTTGAAACACCTTTGGCACACCCACCCCGTGATATATTAATCCAAATGAGTGTTTTCATGCAACCTGATAATAATGGCATATATATAATGACTGGACAGGAGGTGACTTGACAAGGTGATACTATCGCAGACAACTCATAACTACTCAGACGAGCCAAAATGTGGTAGGTAATGACTGTTCTATTATGATCAGCCTTCATGTAATTATCTATAAAGGACTGGTAGGCCTTGCACGGCACAACAAGTGTTAGCACCCACCAATATCGGGCACTATCGGTTATAATCACACGATTTCTTGGATTTTGGGTGCTTTTTGTGGATATTCTCGTTCTGATACCTGTCGATATTGCATGCAATGATGCATGCATCATGACCTTCGTAAGGTGTGCTGTTATCCATGGATAACAGGCACCCAGTGCTGTTATCTATGGATCACAGGCACGCCTTACATGTCATATGTAACATGTTAAAACTGATGAGAATTCTAATGCCAAGGGCAGGGGTTGAACCCATACCCTCCTGATCAGAAGACCAGCTCCCTATGCATTGCACCACAGGGACTGACGAGAATAGCAGCAGTAGAGTTACACCACAGTGGCCAGAGCTGCCTGTCCCATAGCTGTGACAGCTACATACTGTATTATCCCGTTCATAAGCCCTTGCTTGTATTAGTACTACCTACTACCTAAACCTCCTTATACAAAGTGGCAAATTGACCAGGCCTTTACACGAGGATATACGGTACTGCCGGACACTTTCAAACCAAGCCAGCAGCTGCCGAGTGCTGAGGTGTGTGTACTGATAGTATATTGGTTAGCAAGTCGCGCTACTAACCCCAGGTGCGGGTGTTCGCGTCCTGGCCTGGTTCATCTTTTTTGCGGTGTAAGCTGTTAAACCTTACCCGCTGGTCTGTTTACTCACAGTAGACGATCTTTTCCCAATGAATGCATGATGCATTTTGATGCATTCTGGTGCATTAATCGTGTAATAGAATAAGTAGTTAATGGATAATTCATGACTTGTGGGTGATATAAAAAAAAATTAAACTCGGGCTGCACCCTCGTTTAATATCGTTTGATATCACCCACGCATCATGAATTATCCATTAACTACTTGTTGAATATACTGGTTCGAATAGAGGGCCCCTATCGTATCCTTGCGGTAATGAAGGGTCAATCAACCAATCATCATGATTGTAATGTAAAATCAGGCAACAAATCACGCTCTGAATTATGGAATGTTTGTCTCGCCTCATAACTTATCTATTTAAGTGAAATATTTAGAGAATTCACGGTGAGATCAATGAAAATATTTTGGCTTAATGTACTGCCAGCAGTTTAATGATTCTAGCTAGACTAGCACAGTGACTTGGGAAAACCTCTTGGCTCTCCTACTTGCAATCTGCTCCCTTTTCTCGAGAACAATTTGGCATCCTTCTTTAAGTGCTTTCAGAGAACCTGAAGTAACTCTCAGCTCCACATTAAGGAGAAATCAGGATCCTACTCCTAGCAGTCGGTTCCAGACATGGGAGAACCCATTCTCAACTCTGTAGACTCTCTTAAAAGCTTATACAATAAGTGAGAGCGCCTTTAAGCCAATCACTGTGTTTCACTTGCAGAATAGATGTGCCTGCGACCATACCAAACATTTACAAGTCTGTTGACACTCTCCTTTAGACACTGTCATGTTTTTATCGGCACTTCACTAGGAGTGAGACTTGGCTTTTATGCCCATTCCCAGTCGACCACACAGCTTGGGTGTCTCCTGTTGGGAAGAAGGAGGGGGGGTATCATTTGGTCATAAACACCCCCTGAGTCACCACATCACTCAGACCCATGTCTGAATCGGCAACAACGGGAAATTTTGTGGCGATGTGGCCTGCAATTCTGATCTCTGTCTCTGTGGTGAATGACAAGGGGAGTGTGCCTCCCCCACGAAGATGGCTTTCTGGGTCTTTTTATGAAGCACTATAGTTTGAGCCTCACGACCCAAGTCGCTCTAAGAGAAAAGGGGACCAATGTGCTAGGTCTTTTATTTTGGCCAGGTTCATTTCTGATAATATACATGGCCTGTTATAATGTGTTGCTAGGCTTGGGGAGTTGATATAATATTATCGTCACCATGTGAGCGGAAATGATATTACCACACACATGATGACGTTAAACCTAATTTAGCAATTAACCTGGTTAATGACCGCATAAGAAGGAAATCAGGTCATGGGAACAGATCAAAGAAGTTATGAGTTGTAGTAATCCTGCTTAGCTCCAAAGTTCTAGAATTCTCATTTTTGCCCCTGAGAGATTGATTTTGAGGTGACCAGTAAAACAGGGATTAATTTTTTTGAAAGCTCTAGATACAGATACAGAGGAGAGACAATACTCTAGATAAGCCCCTGAGGAGAGCTAGTCATGTTAGTACTAATTGACCTTTAATGTATGATCGTTGTTATTGTTTCCATTAGAGTTAGTCAGCAATTTAGGCTGTAGTCTATAACTCAGTATCAATCCATTAGGCCTACAGCTGACTCATCAATATTGAAATCACCACCATGTAACAGGCTGAAATATCACATTAAAAACCCATTGTCAGATATTACAGCCCGTGGTAAGGTTATCTCCAGTATGTAAAGCTCCATTACCGTGGTACCCTAATATCATTACATCCATTGCTGATGTTCTCTATTGTCTTTTTTTCCAGCCTTAATCACTATGACTTTGCACAGCATGGCAACTGGTTCAGGCTTCCAGACCTACCGACATACCTTACTCCCTATTTTGGACATACCGGTATATATGATATGTTCACATTCGTCCACTCTCCAGTAAGAACAAACAGTCCTGCACAAACTGTTCCAGACATCGAGGAGTGTCAGTCAATGTGATTCACTTGCAGAATAGGTCGGGCTCTGGCAAATATTTGCTGCTCTGCTGACACTTGCCTTTAGACCTTGTCTTCTTTTTATCGCCAACTCTGGGGCATTCGGTCTTGGATTTATGTCCATTTCCCAGTCAATGATCCATCTTCAGCTTTTCCTACTGGGGAATGGGGTGTATTATTTGGCCATAAACATCTTCTGAGACACCACATCACTTGCATATTTTATGACTGTCCCAGCAACAACTAGAGATGTCAGAAAGCTCTACCCTGCAATGCTGTCTAGCTTTTTCTGTCTGGTGATTGGAAAAGAGGATACCTGTCACAAACGACTATACCTTCGTGGGCTCTTTTCTTGCAAACTATATAGCTTGAGCCTAGTATGTTTCATATCAACAGGCTCTAACAGTCTTTTAATACATCAGGGAATTGGGCCTTTTAGTATCTACAAACTATAGAGTCCTTATGGGAACTCAGTAAACAGGGGCTATGCATCTTTAGATAACCAGATCCATCCTTTGCTCTCAGGGAATTCAGGTCAAAGAGGCAAAGATTAAAGGAACCCTAAGTGGTTATCATGAATCCTGATCAATTTCCACTGACAGTTTTAGACAAAACTGCTTGATTCACCTTTGCAAATAAGAATCCTTCCTAAATCAAAAATTGATATGTTAAGTCCTGGGAAGACATCCCTTATAAAACCCCAACATCTGAATAACTCTCCTTGTCTATGCAGATTGGCATAGTTCAACGATGATCTACATCACAATTCGCCCTATTCTAAGTCGGGTTCATCTACTTGGGTCTCTAAATCTGCCTGGATAAGGTGGCTTAGCCCTTGCAAGACGAGGACAGTGTTATCATAGAGTCTGGGCTAAAGGCTACCTACTACTCCCACTTTTTTCTCTCCTACACTACCATTTTCCCACGGGAGACTGTCTTACAGTCAGCAGTAGATCAGGACTTAGGGATTTATATGCTGTATTATAGACCTCTGGGAATTGGGGGTACTATCGGGATTGGCCTGGACATCTAGTATCCTTGCCCTGGATGATATAATGTATACCCTACACTTTCCCTAACACCGTTCCCCACACATTCTTAGCATCAAAGTTAACCCCAGATCAATTGGTTTGTAGTCATGTAGAAATATGCAAAATTCCGTTAGATGGAACGGAAAAGCATCTCCATTGAAATCAATCATCTGAAGGCATTGCCTCTTCAACATGTATGGTTAAGTTCTTCTCTTTTGCACCTGGGTCAAACCTCGATAGTATCATACACACTGCTGCTTGGTACATGCAAAAAGGAAATGATACACTTAATTTATCGATGGAAACTTGAAGTGTTGTTTATCCTTGTGAGTGGCTCGTGATGGTGTTGCTATCTACAAAATGTACAACCTTCATCTGTAAATAAGTAGATGTGTACTATATACACCTTCTCTTTCAGCACCCCTTATGCAGAACAAATGGCATTGGACTCAATAACACATACATACTTTCATTATTCATAACACATCCCATATATAATAACCACACACTGATAGCAGCCCTTACAGCAACAGCCATAATACACCCCTGTGATATTCCTCCTCACTCAATTCACATAAATACCCCAACCTCTCACCAGCTCTGAAGGCATACCAGATTGTTTAAGACAAGCACATACGTCTTTCCTCCAGCCACCACTCTCCTGCAGTATTGCTGATGTTCCCTTGGAAATTCTGAATCTGTCTAGGGTCCTCGGGAATGACTTAACAGGGGCAGATGGAGAATAAGATTCATCTCTTCCGTCGGCGCCGATAATCCCCCTTCAGAAACCTGAGATGATTTATTAAGATGCAGCTTGGGGTGGAGAAGGTTTTCTCAGGAGGCAGATTCTTCTATATGTTTTCCAGCTCAGGACAAATTAGTTTCCTCCTCTTGGCTCTCAGCGGAAGTGGAATGGTAAGAATAATTAGTGCAAGTTTCCCCAACACCAGTCTAATAGTCACAGTGTCAGTGCATACACTGTTCTCAATTAAATGACTCGTTACTATCTTGGTGTAGGACTAAGTGGATTAGCTCTACGCTAGATCTTCTGAATGCACCATAAATTATTATAGTCTCACTTCGGCAAAACAAGATACTGCAGCATTTGTTGATGGTGAATAAAAGAAATGGATGCAAACATGTAGGCCGTGCTAGAGGGCAGGACTATTTGAGAGAATGTAGTGGAGTGATTGGAACTGTATTAATTTTATGTATGTATAATACAACTTGATCTAAATAAAATTGAACATCAAATGACATCCCAGCAGAAACCTATTTAACCCCATTCATGAGTGACCGTCACTACTATTGCCTTTGCATATGCATATGCAATTAACATTCCATATATAGACTACACTGTCATGAAGGTGTTTAGAAATTAAACATGTTTAGGGTGATATTGTGCTTAAGGTTGTTAACACAATATTGGACATTGACCAGCATCCAAATACCATAGTGTTTAGACGACCGCTCTTAATCCCCTGAAACTTAATCCCACCTCAGTGGTAACCAAGGCAACCAATATCTGGGACAGTGATTGGCGTCACTTATTTGGACATGTGGTGGTTAATCCCATTGGGGGAAGGCTAACTTATGCTGGCATATGTATATATATACATTGGTATCAAATTACATTCAGACTATCAAGTTAGTCCCCAACTATCCATATTCTGTCCGTCTTAAGCAGTCCACCACAGAGACAGGAAGGGGAAACTGTCACATAGGCCTACTGGACATTGAGCTATACAGAGGAACTGTTACATACTAGGTAAGTATAATTCTATTTGAATCCTCCTAGGCCAATAAATAATTGAAACTGCTTTCTCATATATATATATATATATATATATATATATATATATATATATATATATATATATGTATATATATTATAGATGAATACTCAATAACAACCAATTTATACAGACTTTGTTCTTATTTCATACAGTAAACCCATCACAACTTGACGCTAAAATGTCTTCTCTCTTTTCAGGTTCTTTTTGGTGAGATGAATTTCCAACCACAGAAGCACAATGGATTACCATCTACATTCTGGAAGGATGAAACACTCCATTAGATTACTTCTAATTGTTGTAAACCTCCAAAACACATTATGTCTAAAGACAATCAAATCTAAACACATCAGAGCCTAAACACTAGCTTTTTCTAAACACTTTCTGTTTAAACACCTTTGATTCTAAACATGTTTAGGGTCTAAACACATTTCCAAATTTGGGACAACAATGTGTTTAGATTCTAAACACCTGTTCTAAGAGTGTAGACGAGGTTGGCCCTTAAGATAATAGAGCCCCTTGTGCAAGTATGAGCTTTCTCAGGCTTGTTTTCCTCTTGACAAAAAATTATAAAGCTGACATATTCGTGACGTGGGGCTCATGAATGATAGATCCAGACCCGAGGCCCTCCAGCACGTGGCGGGAAATGGGCCCACAACCCAGCCCTGTGAAGTCGACAGCAGTAATAAATTCTCCTCCAGGATATTTATAACAATGACCTCTGAGCTGTGCAGTGCTGCAGCCACCAGAAAAGGTCTTTGCTACTAGCCCAGGGGTCCTTTAATGTGGGATGCCCCTGAAATCCCTGATTATAGGGACCTTCTCTGTGACTTTAGCGCTGTAAGGTCACATCACCTTCAAAGGGTCATGTCTTGGGATGGTGATTTATAGGAGATGCGTGTGTGCATGAACCCCTATTGTTCAACCACTCTTTCACCATGCCGCAGAAAAAAACCGATGCTTTGCATAATATGTAACCATAGGCATCATTGCACCTCAAATCAGGATACCTAACATGTTGATAGGAAAACTGGGGAGTTATTTCAAAATTTACTTCGACTAAGACCTTGCAGCAGTATTATGACTGTTGATGTCTGTGTACAGTCTTTGACACTTTGGGCTGTACTTGAAGGTGTGCGATCGTAGCGTATCTGGAAATACCTACTTTGATATGTATACATGTCTATCATATATATATATATATATATATATATATATATATATATATATATATATATATATATATATATATATATGATAGACATATATATATATATATATATATATATATATATATATATATATACATATATATATATATATACATACTCTTCATTAGGTCATCACAGATGATATATCTGATATATCAGATGATATATATACGGGATATGTAGGGCATTAATTTGTTTAACCGTGTGAGTTAGCATTGTTAAGAAATGCCCCCCTGTGGACTCAATGTGGCCCACACCTTGATGTTGCCCTAGGTACAACCCCTCAACCCTAAATCACACATTTCCTCCAGCATCCCCCATCCCCATCCCTAACCACAGTCCTTACACGCCAGGGGGAATTGGCACTGACTAGTGTAGTCTTGTCCAAGCCGGATTACTTCATGCAGTGGCCCTCCTCTGAAGCATCCGTCAGCAGGCCTAGCCTTTCCCAGGGGTGGCAGAGAGAGGACCAGAGGACAGTGGCGTGTCTGCCTCTCCAGCCCCCTTCTATAGTCCGCCCCCACTTCAGGCGGGCAGATTAGATGGTAGGGTATTAATACAGGGGCCTGCAGCCATACATCACTGTCAGTGGCAGTGTGTGAGGCTGCCTGTTGGTGTATGGGTGAGTTGCTCAGAACTGCTCGTTATAAGGGTGGTAAGGATGACGTGTGTCCCCATCCTGTCCTCCCATCCCTCCCACCCTCACATCAAACACACACACCTGCACACACAGCCAGCTCCAGCCATTATCCCTCCTGTTGGTCACCTCTCACATTGCCCTCCAGTACCGCTACTCGGCCTACAGGGTAACTACGTCCAATTTCTTCTTTAAATTCTCCGTCCCAATAAATCTTTTCCACAGAGTGGTCTGGTGTCATATTTCAGAGTTTTGAATGAAGGTGTCATGCATCATAGAACACCAACTATTTGAATCTGACATCCAAATCATATTATATCTTAAGTCATTGGGAAGGACTGTAAGAAGAATTAGGAATGACCTTACATGGAAGTTTAAAAAGGACTTAAGCGGACAGAACAGTTGCACTTCAGCCATGCCTAATACAATATAAAATAGCTGTAGTCCTATGCTGTTGTATTGTTACCTCGATAATGTAATCTCAGTTTTGGATTTCCCCACTGCTTTTCCTATTCCACTGAGGACATGCACAATTCCAAGTGTCCCCAGTATCGTTCGGGCATGACCGGCTCGCTTATCCACTTTTCTCTCAATTTTCAAATAAAATCTATAGAAGTCAAACAGTAGTATTTTGAAAAGAAAAACAAGTCTATACCACAGACAAAGTGGATCGCTATATGAAAGGCGGATGGGTATTTCCATGTATATGCTTTCTCTTTCTTTCTAAGACAGTGGTGCAGTATAGACAGTTAGGACGAATTACCTGGTATAAAATATCGCACGGTAATCCCTCATCTGTTCTCTAGAGGAATTAATCCTTTCAAATGCCAATGCAAAACTGGAAGCCAGATCGCATTGTTTGCATGGCTTAATGACAAACCTTCTTTGTCTCGCATAAAAAACACCTTCAAGTGGGATTTAAGTAGATCTCCTAATAGCAGAAGATGAGCTAACAAGCTGTAGATTCAAAGTGTTTAAGGAAAAATCTCCCCAACAGGGTGAATCTTAAAGCTGAATAAATTGGAAACCGGATAACGCAAATCCATTTAATACATGTGGATTGGTGAACAATGCACGGCTGAGTATACATCAGCATGCCCCCCCTGTGCCATGACCAATTTCCTACCCTTTTCACTATCAGAACCCTGTTTGATATTCCAACTAGGGGAATGACAATTGATGACGGGTAGAAGTAGCAGCCTCGTTCATAATTGATTTTCTGCAGGCTTCCTATTTCTGAGGTGTCGGCTTTATGCACATGAACCTGTTGGATGTGCAGACCCTGATGGCGGCCTTGTCTGTCACATAAACAAAGCAGGAGCTGCAATGGCCAGAATACATCACATGTTTACAAAAGGGACAGGGGGAAGGGGGAAGGGGGAGGTCGGCGCATAATTATCTGGGAGGATGCACATCAGTTTAGGAATTAAAATGGGTTTGTTGGTGCATTTAAGAGTGCAACAGAAAGGGTTGAATATTTTGGAAAAATGGAGTCAGAATTTACCAATTGTAAAGGTCACCACGTGGTTCCAGCATCACAAGTATGTGGTTGAAATAATTGATATATCTGGTCAGTCCATGAAAACGTTTATGCTTTGGGCAGATTTTGATAAAGATTATCAACTATTGGGAGTAGAGAAGGCCGCAACCGGCCGCAGGAGAGCTACAAAGACAGAGAGCAATAGAGGTACAGAATTAAGAGAGGCATGAGATCACATTGAACAGGTGCAAAGAGGAAGGGAATAAAAACTACTGCTCCTCTTCCCAGAGTATAGTGGCACGTGCGGGGTGTGAGTGCTGGACTGGGTATTTGAAGAGATAACCGGCCTACAGGTGATGGGGTTAGGGGGAGGATTTTAGAGTGAAAGACGAAATGATGGATGTGCCCTTTATTCCCAGCTCTAGTCCCCATCACTCCCCAAACCTCCAGCCCCTGTTGTACCTTATAGCCCCTCTCAAGCCGCACAACAGCAGATCTGAATTACAAATTTCCTATAGCTATAAGGGGTAATGGGATATGGATAGTTGCAGGTTGTTGACTTGTTGAGATCGAGGTTGAGGATGTAATTGGGCATACAGGTTTGTCATATAGGGGCATTGGCAGCAAAGGCCTACATTGTTGGTACATTAGGGTCGCATAATACAAGTAGGGTAGTCAGATCCAAATTTTACCAAAATTCACTTTTCTATATGAATTCTAAATACCCAAATATAGACACCATCATGCATCAGCCGACAATTCAAGGTGGTCGCGATGGTGCCCTCACCGGCCCCCCCCCCCCCCAATGAAGATTTGCTTCCTACGCCTCTGTTCTGCCGGCACCATGTCTAATATATTACATCTACCTTAGAGTTAGCCGTAGACTGGCTATCAGATCTGTCTGGTTAGCAGGTTATAGAAAGATATCACCCAGACTATATATATCAAGACTCCCCCATCATACATTCTTTCCATGACCTTGATCCTCAAGCTCCCTCAGATACAGACATGACACCCAGAGGTTATGCCATGCAATCTCCGCATCCCATATCACCCATTCCATGTTACCAGAGGACCTTATAGCCAAAAGCAGTCCTTTCATGGTCGTATGGTGCCTTCAGTTTCATGTCCATAAGTAGTCATGATGCACCAATGCAGTGCTGGCGAGTCTACTCGCCAGCACTGCATTGGTGCATCATGCCGACCCTGCCGGGTTGTATAAATCATGTTGGATCAGCATGATGCATGTATGACGACCTTCCATTGCTGATTACCAAATGGCATGATGCATTAATGCACTATGCGGTCCTTGTCTCTGTCCTTGTCATGGGCCTTGGGGCAATGACAGATTGGCGACAATCTGATGCCGCCATACCGTAGGGCGGGATGGGTCTCACGTTTGTAATTAGAGGGTAATGAATGCTAATTACTCATTGTGCTTTCCGCAGGGCTGCCATCCTACTCCACCCCTCCCATCCCTCCATCTCCAGGCGGCGCTCAGATGACAATGACATCACATGGCTGCTGGAGGGACAATTCCATGGGAAAGGCAATACTGGGGGACACCCATGCATGGGGAAACATTTGTGCAATCTTAGGATATTTCCATCATGATATCATGCATGTAAGGATATCACAATTATTATGGTTCCATTAAATGATCATCGATCAGGGCAAACTTTAATCATGCCTGTCTGCATCTCCTCCG
Organism: Acholoe squamosa; assembly: GCA_949317995.1. Taxonomy (NCBI): domain Eukaryota; kingdom Metazoa; phylum Annelida; class Polychaeta; order Phyllodocida; family Polynoidae; genus Acholoe; species Acholoe squamosa. Next base: position 28,415,782 of record OX439041.1, on the reverse strand, counting down.
CAGGAGTGTGGACCCGTTCACAGAGAATAGGAATAGAACGTCAAATAGATAATGGAATCGCACATTATGTCTGAACCCAGACTGCTACACACCGAGAAGCAATTATAGAGGTCTGGAGATGATTAGCACAGAACCACAGGGACGTGAGTAAATAGGTGACTGTTGCAGTAATTTTACTACTTTATCATGTTGCTATTATCAATACGTGGCTTGATGTTTGCACAGGCAGCCCCTGCATTCATTCAAGACCGGCCGTTATTCAAGGTCATTTAATTTCCTTTTGCCCTTAAATATGGGACCATCACCTGTTCAAAATACGGCAGTTAAAAATGATAAACCGTGTGGTACCTATTTCTTCCAATAGGTCTACCTGATACTAGTCTCAGAGCCATCCAATATTTACAAGGCCATTCCCTTGAAAAATGTTTTTAATATTGAGCACACGAGGGCTCCTGGAGTCTAATCCAGAGGAGGTGGGGAGTGATGTATTATAATCACACTGAAGCTCCTAATGATTTCCCCTTGTGTCCCTGAGCTGGTATAAACTAAGGAGTTCCAGGGAATCACCCTATGGAATGAGGGTTATTCATCAACCTGTCGCTACCTTATATTAGATGCATGGGAAGGTGGAAGGAAGGAGTGATGTAGGGTAGGTGATAGGATCGATCATTGCAATATACACAACATACAGATCCGTCTTGGTGGGGGAGTTACATTAGAGATTTACACAGATTGAATGTCGTACCATGTACAATAGCATCAAAACATACCAGAAAGCCATATGCCAATATTGATAGAAAATTAACTATCGCATCAAATTCATTTCCCTAATATACACTCAGTAACATTAGGAAACAGTTCAAATGCAAATGCTTAAGTAGTAGACGATTTTAATAGTGAAACTAAAAGCTGTATACACATGTCGAACTGGCTTCTGTGATGGAAAAGTGGAAAATGCCTGGTGTCAGGACTGCAAAATTTGCACCAGGCAAAGTCTCAGCCCCCTTGCCCTTAGAAATCACCCTACACATTGGATGCCTTTTTCTATGGGTAGATCAGTAAAAGCTGACATATGGCACATGCTGTCCTTTCACACATGCTCTGAGGAAGGATTTACAAGCAGAGTTATGACCCTGTGGCATTGCCTCCAGGTGGAACAGCCACACCCTCGAGGCCTGACCTCATAACCTGAGTACTACCCAAATGATACTCCATACACTAGAGATTTATGCCAGTCAATGCAGCGGGTGTGTATATATGGTTGGATAACACCCAAAGTGAGGAGGTTATATTGCACAGAGTTGAAAGATGGTATATGTAGGTGACATACCCGGGGTGACATAGTGGGGCCATATCACATGTTGTGATACACTGTGATTCAAGCAGAAACCCTCTTACAAATTAGTTTTCGAGAAAGATTTAGTACCCAAACTAGGATTTTCTAGTAAATTGCTGCGAGCTAGGCGTAGGCGTTATCATTCCTAACAGAGCTTGAGTTGGCAATCATATATCATGTTCAGGTCTGATCCAGTAGTTATGCCATTCATGTATGGTCACATGAACCTCAATGCATGTCTATTCATGGTGCTGCATGATTACATTCCTCCCATATATCTGAATAAAAGAGTGTCTTTATAGCTCATATTTCACTTTGGTATTGATGATCATGGTATGGGTGGCAGGGCAATGCCGAAGTCAGATGGAGGCCTTCAAAACGCGAAAGCAGTCCTGCCCTGAGTTCTGCATGTGAATAAGTCATAAAGCAGAGACATACTGACTAACCTCAGGCACATGCTCCTACCTACAGAGATATCTCTTTGGGACAGACCCTGTCAAGCTCTTAGGCTAGCAAAATGCTGGGACGATATGGAAGGATGATGGCTGGATCCCCAAGCTTGAGCACAGACGAACTAATTCAAGGTCTATAGCAATTAATTATTGACTAGGTTTTGTGAGCAGCCGGCTGTACTAACTTTGCACTTGCTAATGTAGATACAGTTCCTTTCAGTGAATCACGTTTGAACCTACATGATGGGGATGTATATTTGATACCTGCAACAGCACCTTCTCTACACATTAACCCTACTCTGCCCTATCATAGCCCACTGCCTGTTAGTGTATTACGACATGCACACATTGAGAGAACATGTAGGGAGGGACAGTGCATGGGAAACTTCTGGGCGGTATATATCACCAAGGTATCTGCTTTTGAGGAAGAATATAAACAACATTACCCTTTATGTTGTATTAAATTTCACTTTTTAGAAGGTGACTTCGAGGGGGTAAACATCTAGTATCACAGTTCAATAAATTAATCTCCTTTATTTCGTTCCGATCCTTTACATCATTCTCAATTGGTGGCATATACAGAGTATGGGTAATGTGTTACAAAGTACCTCTCACCGTGTCCCAAAATGCCATGATGTATAACAGCATAGCTCAGATAAGTGAAAACATATTTGTTAAAGATGGAAAGGAAAGTAAATTTGCAGTCCGAATAATCATAAACTAAGTAATGCATGTACATATTGCAAGTCTTCTTCAGGACAATACCACAAAATCCAAATGGCAGACAGAGCCAATGGTACAGGTGGGCTAAAAATTATACTCTAAACAAGTAGCCTTGACCTTTAATATAAAAAGACTTATTGTTTTCTTTCAGGTGTGTGCATAAAACATGACTATAAAACAAGCATTTACCAGATAAAGATACTCTACATATAGATTTTGCCATCCATTGCTAGCTTTTTGAAGTCGTCCCCTTCGATGTCTGAGGATATGCACAAACACCAACAGGAATATGACACCACCTTCACAGAGAATGTTCCCCATGTTCTTCTCAGAGAGAGTCGTTTTTCAATACAGTCATGAATCAATTGTAAAAAGAGCTATAGCATAAAAGGAACTTGGCAGCACTCAAATCTACCGTTGGCAGAGGGGTAAGGGTAAAGTATGACAGGTGTTTACCATTGGTGGATGCCTAAATATGAGGACAGATCACAGAGTGTCGTCGGATCTATTACCCTTTCAGGATTGCATACTTCATTTATGCATCATGCCTATTTGTCATCATAAAACTGCTAGCTGTAGATATATTTATACATGTTTGGAACTTAGACCAGGTGCTGCATTAATCAGTTACAAATTCTCTCTTGGCCAGAAAGATCAATGATTGAATTGACCAATCTCTTATGTCCCAGTAGTTTGCCCAAATATCTGAATATCTTTTTAGCTACATTAGTATTAGTTTGAATAAGAATTCTATGACCCATCGCTTCGTATGAGAAACTGGATACAGTATTTATTACTTTTTTCCATTAACCAGTCAGTACTCAGCCATAATTTAGCTCTTACTGGAGCCCGCGGGGGCCGAGGGCAATGTGTACCTTACGATCCTTATTGGCCATTTCGCATAAGAAAAAAGACATATATCACAAGCTGTACTGTGCTAGAAGTAACCTCTCTACCTAATAGGATGGATGCTTTATGTAGTGTACACATTACAACGTTTAGTGTTTAAAAGGTCGGTTTGTTACATTTAGCCAAGTGGGGTGGCAGTCATAGGCTATAACAGTTTTCATTTTCTGTGATTCCATTCCACATCTAGGGTCCTAGGTCATACACGACAAAATTCATCAATTCACTGAAAAAAAAATTTACTATAATTTGAGTATGAGGTATATTAATGGACGTTAGGTAATTATGATAGTTGATATATATTACATATTATTTGTTGTACTGTTGATTTCTGTGAAAACAGAAGATGTGAAAGGCTCGGGAATTTGTAAATGCGACACCAAAACGGGTCCCTTAACCTCAGACTCATTCAAATCATCTTACGTCTCCTCCAAAAGCTGCAGTGTGGTACACTTTGTTTTTACACCTCACAGTCACATACCCCCAGGGTGGATTGATGTCCAGGGCTCCTCCCGGGTACGATATCACCACCAGGAGGTAGAGGTACCCCCACCAGCTCTGCACCACCCAGATGATACTCCATACACATGTACTGTTAGAGATTTATGTCAGTCAATATGGCTGGTGTGTATGCATGGATGGATAACACCCAGGGTGAGGTGGTTGTACTGGAGCTACATGAGGTGATGTATGGTGTAGTAGAGTAGTGTCATGGGGGACTTATATTACCTCCCTGAATACACCCATTGTAAGAAGGTCACATATTGGAGTGCATTGGAGTAGAAATGAATTATGCTTCCAACGGTGGCTTGAAATAGGTAGTCATTTGATCAATCCATAAGTGTAGGGTAATTGTTAACTGTGAGTGAGCCGATTGGGATTTCAGAACGTCTCATGAGTACTTTTACCATTTACTTGAGCTTTCATGGATCATTGAGAGAGGGAATGATTAGATAATTCTAGTCTGAAATAGTTCAGCAATTATTTCAAAAACACTGCCGTCTCTCACTGCGGCCCAAATCTATCAGTAATGGGGGATTCACTGATGCCATGTTCTGACAGTTTTGCACATATTATTGCACAAGTATTAAACATTTCAATATGACTTATTAAACATGCTAGCTATAGCATTATCTACGGGAATGAAGAAACTCGATTTTCTAAATCATCTTGGAGAAATTGTAATTTGCGGCGACGCCAAGAGAGAAGGCCAAACGTGAGTGCTCTTTCAACACTCAATGGCGAAAATGCCTTTATAGAATTGCAGGTCAATGTGTCATAAAACAGGGGAATACTGAGCAACCTCCAGTGCATTCTGGTAGCTACAGTGATGTCACTTTGCAACAGGCTGTTAGATTCCCTAAGGCTTCTGGAATGATGTGAAAGTAGGGCACATCAATGTTAAGGGAAGAATACAGCAACGAAATGGGGATCTGCAGTAGTGGTAAAACATGTACGGTTCCCAGCACTGCATTGACACACAACCACACAGCAAGGCTAAAATCTATGTAATGTATGTCCATGAACTTTGGCCCCTCCTGCCTAGTATCTTCTAATTGATTTTCATTTCTACAATAGAATTAGTGGCGTGGGCTGTACACCAATTTTCCAGTCAGACCTGCTGCCCACCGGCTTGATAAGTTGAATATAAAACTTGAGTACAGTACCTGTTTACTCACCAGAACAACTCATCAATGTGTGTGAATACCTGTGTGGACGGGGTCCTTGCACTAGGAAAATGGATGAGTTCCCACATACATTTTCTCCCACCGATCACCACCTTGGGGCTACTCTTTCATAGCCCAGTGGTTCATGAATAGACCGCAATTATGCACACATTGAGAGAACATGCTCAGGATGAAACTACTAAATGTCATGTCACCAGCAATGATATGTATATATACAGGGTCAAACTTAACTGTTTAGAAGAGGAAAGTGAGAACCGAATAGAAGTGAATATTCAATTAAAAGAGACTGCAGCTGCAATAGTGAGGAATCTCCTCATATCCTGGTCATCATGTTCTTACTTATGGACATGATGAAGACAGATTACAGTAAATTCTGTTCTATATCATAGTTGAATATCCCATCCTTGCAGCAGCCCAAAATGAAATGAAAGAGCAACTGGAGAAAATGGCCACAGAGGTTAGTCCCCAAAGTCAAATGCAAGTAGCCCAGGCCTTCAGACGCAACCTCTATCGATGTCTTGCATTGGAATCTGCTTCTGTGTAATACAAAAAGAACCCTTCCATATCTGTTAGTGATAGGTGTTACAGATACGGGCTTTTTGTCAGAAACTCCTTTGCTGACAACCTATATTGAACATACATGGAGCATTTCATATAGTGAGATAGATGTGGAATGAACTTTATCTATTTAGCATATCTCAAAGACAGACAGACAGGCAGAGAGAGATAGGCAGAGGCAGAGAGAACATGATACATTTATAATTGCAGACATCTCTGTGGACCACAAGTAGTTCTAAAATCTGCACTTCAGCTGACACCAGTCCTCTAAATCATCTTTGGCCTCTACTTCCTTTTAATAGATCCGTAAAATGTAGTATATTAGACACCTCCTGCTCTCACATGTACCTTTACAGAGTGGTGTGTCAGGGTTATTCCAGTGTATTACCCTGTGACACTACAGCCAGGAGGCACTGCTACACCCTAACAGTCTCAACAACAGCTACAAACTCTAAACTACTTGGATGGGGCTCCATACACATTTCCTGACTGAGATGAATGTTGTTTGATATGGTGGTTTGAAATGGGCTTTGGAAGTAGGTGGACTACAAGCTGTTATAATAATCAGAAGTTGAAATAGGTGTGTGTGGGTATTTTACAGTTTTCTACCCAGAATAGTAAAAGAAATAACCTGAATGTCCTATTTATTAAAACCTTGCATTATTCTCTAAACATATCAAGAAGAACTTCTTCTAACTAAAAATGATTATCAAGCAGAATTCAAAGTATGCCTGGTTCTGAAAGTCGTTGAAACCATCGTGCCAAACATCCAGGCAAATCAAAGACCGATTTCATCTCGACTGTTTACCAAATGGCCCCTTGAAATACAATATAAGAGTACATACCTCTTTAAAGCACAATTGTTATGGTTTGGGGCAATGCCAAAGCAGGAGGCCAGATATTAGGGTCGTTTTAAATCCTCGGTGATATCAATCGTATTCCTTTTAGCTTGGCATAAGGATAGGGCATAACAGAGAGAAATACCCAATGACCCCTGATGCTGCTGGCAACAGAGAAGCCACTTTGAAGCCTGTGCTTAGACTTTCTAAATGATGTGAAGGCATAGTAGGTAAAAAAAATTAAAAGCCCAGTCTCATAAAAAATAGGTACCCTGGCTAATATAAACCCTGCATCTGCTTTAAAGCTTATACTTTGGTTTTGTTTAAAACAAACGTCCTCTGTTTTGTGGGTACTGTAATTTGATACACACACCAGATGCAAGACATTCAAAGTGGAGTCAGTGCCACTGAACCCCATCAAAACGTCCTTGTTGTCATAGGATGCAAGCTTCATGTCTGACACCTTAACGTCCAGTGCAGATAATGAATATAACTGAAGTCACATTTAGTTTACCAGTACAAAAATGTAGGCATACTACACACTGGCAACTCTACTTATCCAAAGTCAAAATTGGATCCTCTATTGGGCGAGTGTAAATGCAACACCCGTGTTGACACCCTATCTACCCATTATCCAACCACTCACCACCTTGATTTCCCACAGCATGCACACATTGAGAAAACATGTGCAGGGAAAACTGCTAGATGTCATGTCACTGATGCTTACGGATGTAGGAAACATACGCCCAGTAGTAACAATGTCTGGGGTATGGGAGAGCGTAATGCTTAGTGATGTAGGTTTGGATAATATCTACAAAGATTTTGAATCTATACAGTCCCCATCTTCCTATTAGTAGAGGTATGATCAATGATCATTGTCCTTACTTTCTGCTACCTTCATGAAACCGAAACTTGACATATTAGGGTGCTTTGATATTATCCGGGTTAACACAGTATAGATATTCGAATTTAAAATTTCATATATAGGTTGATTTTGGTGAGGTGGATCAGAATGAAGTCATTAATTTGTTTTCATCCAATTTCTCAAACCTTATCACATGACAAACATTACTTTAGAATGTAACCATGTGATATCCACAGATGGTATGGATATGCGTCCTATAGATGTTGTAGAACTATGTCTTATGATAGCAGGGAATATGGAGAAAGACAAGAAATGTAAATCCAATTGTTTTTTTTTTCTGGGCCCTTGGTCTACTCAGTCAATTCATATGATACATCTTTGTCTTTGTGAGTGTATGTCCAACTCATTTGAATGGATGGATCGGTAAAACGTAGAGCATTGTACAACTCCTTTTTCACACAAATGGATTTGCATTCAGGGTTCATCCAGAGCATCAACCAGTGACACTCTCGCCAGAGGAAATAGGTGCCCCCTAGAGGCCTGCCCCCACATGCTGTAATCTACCTAGATGATGCTCCATAGATATACACTGTGAGATTTATGTCAGTCAATATGGCGGATTGGTATAACATCAGCCATGGTGAGCTGGTTATAATGGTGGTACATAAAATGATGAATGGCATAATAAATGTTGGCATGGCGAAATGTGATATTACACATTTTGTACCTTTTTATGTTCTAAATCGCTCCAGTGGAATTCGAGCACATGGTTCATATCAGTTCAGGGACACTCAGGGAAAGAATAGACTACCATAGTTATGTCAGTGCCATAATAACGTGCTGGCCCTTATGTAGGACTATTCCTTTGATAAATAACTTCAGAGGACTCTTAATATCTGAATAATAAATGATGTACGTTTTATGGCTCAAATTCTACAAATTGTAACCTGGTTCTTGGAAAGCCAAGGCAAGAGCCCTTTGAATTCTCAGTGGCACTGATTTATGAATATTACTATCGCATGTGGATATCAAATAACACAGAGATGTGCCCACTGGAAATAATGAGCTGTTCTGAGTACATGGAGCTTGCTACAAAGATGTTACTTTAACGCTGATGCTTGATCCTTCCAGATCCACCCATTAACCCATCAATCGCCATCTTGGCACCATCGTCTCCTTCTGAAGTGCTCAACATGCATACATTGAGAGACATGTATATGGAGAAATTGTGAGATATTCTGTAATCAAGGCCACTATAGTAGGAGGGCTATATCCAGTTTCACAACGTATTCGTTAGGATTCTAATGATGCTAGCAAACAATGGCTACTGACGCCATTTACCTTTACAAAGGAAAGGAGATCATAAAGGAACTAAGGGCAGACCAGTGGTGAGAAGAAAATGGTGTCAGTTGTTATTTATTGCCTTGAGCGTGGAAATCAGGGGCATATCAGGATGTTATAGTAGCAGCGTCTTTTGTTTATATAGGCATGATGGCTGTGTGTTCTATGGGTAACTCAATATTTGTGATAAGATTTCAATAAAAGTCATTTGTTAGCAGGCAACTAGAATTAAAGGGCACCCCGTGTCCCCTTTCATGGGTTATCCTTTAGTGCCTACGTCCTTATATTAGGTGGGAGACGCCTGTTAATAGGGATAACATCAGGACATTAACATAATATTATTGTGTTGCTATCTACAGGATGGAAAACACAATCCAACATTACAACAGTAGAGACTGCAACCTATTATCCATTACTATCGATGGATAGAATATTGCTAACCAGGTGCATTGATTGCAAAGCCTATAAACCTATGTTCATCGCTCTAAAATATACCCCATCATCATCATCATCATCATCATCATCATCATCATCATCATCATCATCATCATTATTAATTTACACAATCGCCTCTTCACTGCCACGTGCTTCTGTCCTTCCACAAAAATATGGAATAGACTGCAACATGTGAGTTGAAGGTGCTTTTATAGTGATACTCAACCTTGAATATTAGCATGTTTTGTGAATATTCCATTGACCAAATCAAAACAAAAACTCTTAGCAGACATGCACAAGTAAGTCACCAACCCCCAATGCTACGGTGATGGACCATGATATAAACATGTTGTGATGTTGAAGATGCCGAGCCCCTAAAGTGAATAATCATAGTATTAAGAAGGTAGTATTTATTGCTTATATGCGTTTCTCTACACCCCATACACTTTCTATAGCTGTGGCCAAGTGAGGGAAAACATGCCTCCTTGGGGGAAATGGCTTGGGCCTTAAAATGAGATATTCTGAGCTAAAATGTCCCTGGTAGTTTTGCTGTAATTGCTTGTCAAACATAGGTTGGTGTGTACAACTGAAAATAGGAAATATGCTCTAAATGTATTTTATTATATGGCTAATATCGACAACACTATAGATTAGTACTACTTACGCCGTATTCAATGGGGGGGGGTGGAATACGATCCTCATATATTCAGTGGCGCCATTTTGAAATTTATACAGAGCTAATTAGTTTCCTATTTAGTTATGGTTATTAGAAGTTTTACGCAGAAAAAGAATGATTGAACTAGTTAAATAATATGTTATGAATTGTTTAAGGTATATCTAAGTATTAGCGCCATGTTAAAAAAGAAGATATTGCCCTGCACAAGGAACATTTATATCGAAACTAAAAGCAGCGGCTAGCTCCGTATCACATGACCTACTTCGTCGAGCAAGGTGTCATGGCGGATGAAAACAAACCGGGACGACTCTACGCATTGAAAATAAGTAAATATGGTTGTGTTTCTTTTTTTCAAAGCAAATTCATCCCTTAGGGCCATATAATAAATGCAAATGTCCACTCCCGTGAATAATTTTGCATTGTATTCACAGAGGTGAGGCGTCCGCATTCAACTCAACCGTATAATGGCTTTGTTGAATACGGATGCCTCACCTCTATGTTTCCATGGCAACCAATGTTCCAAAAATGGAACATTTTCAGTGGAGATGGAATGATTTTGCCATAAAACCGGATTCCTTATAAAAAATTAGTCTAAAGCTTTTTTTTTTATCATATTGTTAGTGTTTTACCCATATACTGCCCCCTGGTGGCCAAAACCATTACTAAAAGTCCCCCCCCCCCCAGAGGCGCGTTCTCCCCCATTGGGCCACAGCTGCTGCTAACATCCTATAGCTGTTATAGCTTCTACCTCAGCTCCTTCCGCGTCTCTCCCAGGTCTGGTGGCTAGATCAGATTATACTTACTCAGCAATGCTCAGGAAGGTGATGCTCATGCGGCACCCTATATGAAAGATAGATTCTAAGTGTTAAAATGGGCCTTTAGAGCTCGAGTGGCAAGGGGTAAAAGATGTGTCCAGCATATTACCTACCAACTTTTGGGGAGACCTTCCCGCCGTTACTCATACTAAACTCTAATATGTGGCCACAGTGGAGCACAATAAGGACTGATGACCCACTTCAACCATAGGAGTCTAGCCATAAGTGATGCTTACAAGAGAAAGGGATTTCTGTCCTGTACCATAGTCTATGATATGACAGGATATTTTTGTATGTTCTAAACCTCAACAGCTTACTGATGGTGTGTTCCAGAGTATAGGTATAATGTGAATACCATCTTTGACATTATGATCTATGAAGATATAAATTTGGTACATTCTCAGCAGGTTTGAAGATAAAAAGTAGTGTAGACACTTTCTATCAAAGTCAGTAGTAATGGGTCATGTTCAAGATAAATAAGTTGGACTTTCCGCAGTAAGACCAGAGCCGTGTTTAGTTTGACAGAATCGGTTGTATTTGGACTGTTGTATGTTATCTGGTTATCAGCGTTTCATATTAGTGGTATAGTATTATGTTACATAAAATACCTTTATGTTATCTTTCTCAATCATCACCCTGTATAATATGAGATGTGAGTCCAGAAGTAACTTGTCGATATCCACTCATGTCTTTCTCTCAACTACACAATGTCCTTTACTGTGGGGATAGAATTACTTCAATATTAGTAACATGCTGACGTCAGGTGTTCATAGATAGCTGGACTTTGGCACAACCTGTTTGCAACGAAAATAGAAAAATGAGAAATCGAGTAGGCTGGTTATTAGAAAGGGCTTACAAGTGGGGGTGGGACTGAGTAGTATAAGGATATGGGGGTATGGGACTGGGTAAGGGGAGAGTAGTATATGGATATGGGGGTATGGGACTGGGTAAGGGGAGAGTAGTATATGGATATGGGAATATTGGACTGGGTAAGAGGTGAGTAGTATATGGATATGGGGGTATGGGACTGGGTAAGGGGAGAGTAGTATATGGATATGGGGGTATGGGACTGGGTAAGGGGAGAGTAGTATATGGATATGGGGGTATTGGACTGGGTAAGAGGTGAGTAATATATGGATATGGGAGGTATGGGACTGGATAAGGGTAGAGTAGTATATGGATATGGGGGTATGGGACTGGGTAAGAGGTGAGTAGAATATGGATGTGGGGGTATAGGTCTGGGTAAGGGGAGAGTAGTATATGGATATGGGGGTATGGGACTGGGTAAGGGGAGAGTAGTATATGGATATGGGGATATTGGACTGGGTAAGAGGTGAGTAGTATATGGATATGGGGGTATGGGACTGGATAAGGGGAGAGTCGTATATGGATATGGGGGTATGGGACTGGGTAAGGGGGGAGTAGTATATGGACATGGGGGTATGGGACTGGGTAAGGGGTGAGTAGTATATGGATGTTGGGGTATAGGTCTGGGTAAGGGGAGAGTAGTATATGGATATTGGGGTATGGGACTGGATAAGGGGAGAGTCGTATATGGGCATGGGGGTATGGGACTGGGTAAGGGGTGAGTAGTATATGGATATGGGGGTATGGGACTGGGTAAGGGGTGAGTAGTATATGGATGTTGGGGTATAGGTCTGGGTAAGGGGAGAGTAGTATATGGATATTGGGGTATGGGACTGGATAAGGGGAGAGTCGTATATGGGCATGGGGGTATGGGACTGGGTAAGGGGTGAGTAGTATATGGATATGGGGGTATGGGACTGGATAAGGGGAGAGTCGTATATGGGCATGGGGGTGTGGGACTGGGTAAGGGGGGAGTAGTATATGGATATGGGGGTATGGGACTGGGTAAGGGGTGAGTAGTATATGGACATGGGGGTATGGGACTGGGTAAGAGGGGAGTAGTATATGGACATGGGGGTATGTTACTGGGTAGGTGGGAGTACATAGTATATGGATATGTTGGTACGGGACTGGGTAAGGGGGGGAGTAATACATGGATATGGGGTTACGGGACTGGGTTAGGGTGAGTAGTATATTCAAATGGGGGTATGGGACTGGGTACAGAGGCTGGGGGTGGGTAGTATTATGGACATGGGAATATGGGACTGTTTGTGAGTAGAATATGGATATGTGTATAGACAAGGGTGTCACTCTGGCAACTTCTCCGAAAGCTTACAGATCAGATGAAGAATAAAAGTAAGACCTACTAAAAGAGGACACAGTTGTACATAGGAAAGGTCAAAAACAAATATGTGCATATTTGCTATATAAATATCAAACAAAACATTTTGGAGATTACACTGGAGGGATATTTCAGCTTCTTGTTGTCATGGTCATTCATAAAAATCTCATGTGGAGGATAAGCAATGAAATAAACCCTATTCTGAACAGCCAAAAGACCGTTCTTTTCCTCGGGCTATGTGGTGTTTGCTTATTATCAAGCTTTCAGAAACATGCACTGTATCCAAGTGTAGGAGCTGCATCTCTTCATGACATCCCATCCTTCCACACTCTCAACTATTAATTGACATGCTTTAAAATAATAATTTGTTTTTATCATCTATATGATGTAATACATGTACTATCAACTTTGGATGTCGGATAATAATCAGAAATATGAGCTTTAGGTAAATCTTTGATACCCGAGAGACACTGTAGCCTTGAGAGAAATGAGACCTGACCTCCCTAGGCTGTACCATATTGGCTTTGTCTGACCTTCCCCTAGACCATAGATGGCCTACCTTCCAGGGGAAAAGGTTCCCTTTGTCTGTTCTATATAGAGGATTGATCTGTGGATCTGACCCTGTCCTCTGAGGAGGCTCTGATCTAAATTGAATACCACAGGACAGTCTACACATCCAGAATCTAATAATGTGGGTGATAGGGAGGGGTGGGTGAATCGGCTGCAACAATGTCCTTATGGTCAAAATCCCTAGTCCACGGACATTCTCTCTGTTTTATTCATATTATATTTCTTTTGTTAGGGTACTGTTATTATGGAAACAGGGAGAGTCCCTATGTAGTTTACCAACTATCTGTTGCAGGCCTTAGCTGAATATGTCTACATAGTTTGCTCATGCCCATTATAATTCCGTTCAGAATTCTCCAAAAAGGATAAATCTGAATAATGACACCTAATTGTTATAATTACCTCCTCCTCTCAATTTAGTTCGGGTTGAGCTTTCTAGTGCATTTCGCTGTGTGTCTATCCCACCACACAACCTCTTATTTACTAATTCCGTCCTGTCCATTAGTGCTCCCCTCCTGTGTCTAGACCACTCAAGCCATCTGCACCTTATCCCCCACTTTACCCTTATCCGATCCCACCTTCTGGTGTCAGCCCCACCAGGGCGAAGGGATAATTAATCCTGTCGCCATGTCCAGTCAGGTCCAGGCTTTCAGACCTTGCTTTTGGATCTTTTTTTTTTTTTAATTTTAGTTTCCCTCTGGAGAAAATGTTTCAGGTTGACATTGGTTTGAGTGGACGTTGAGGAAATCCTATCGCCTTACTGAGTAAAGCTCAGGGGACACGGGGATATCATTTGCAGGGCATGCATTGAGTGGGGGACAACAGCGCCACTCAAGATCTCACCCACATGTCCATAGAGACGAAGGGTAAAGGTTAAGAAGGCAACCGAAATAAAATTTTCCTTCTTGGCCAGAGAACAGAATGCCCTCTGAGTACACTATCTCGATTTGTCATGAAGATAGATCTGCACATTTAGATTACGGGACGCACAAAGCATGTATTAATTGTAAACTACTGGGGTTTCCTAAAAAAAGAAAAGGAAAGGAAAGAGGCAAAGCGTGCTCGTATCCAGTTAATTTTCCCTTCTTAAAGCTCATGGCGTTGCCTTGCTGTGACCCCATTTTCATGGTGCCTGCTTTAATCCCCTCTCATAGGATTCCCAGATCCCGGCCGCCTTGGCCAGTTCCCTAAAGCCGATCACAATCCTTTCAAGGTACTCTGGAAAATGCATCACAATTTTTGCAAGACCCGCTATCTTCCTCAGATTTAAAGGCATTAGCCCATTGGTCAAGACCAGGTGGTTGATGTCGTTTATCCCACCTTTATAAAATGGCAGTAAGAGGCCACCTCCATCTCGAACAACTTGTCAACCCCTGTTATTTTCTTAAGATGTTACGTCTAAACACAGAAAATATGACTCAGAAGGTTTCCAGTCGTACTGAGCAGTAATATTACATGTCCTTTTTATCTCTAGAAAGGGGAGTTTGGGGAATATATGTGACAGGATCTGCGAAAAAGGCCCTTAATGCAGGGTGCATTAAGGTCCCTATTCCCAGTTCATGTCACATATACAGAGGCCTGTGTATGGAGGCCCTATGGCTGAATTGTGATTTTGTCCTACTATACGGGGATGATTAAGGTACTATTTCAACAGCGTTTACAAGTTATAATTATAATACATATAATGTAACAGGAAAAGATATGAACTATAGATACTAGCCGCATAGCGACTCAGCCAGCAAAGTCTCATAGACGAACAAGGCACGAAGTTCTCTTCTATCAGCATCAGGTGGGCCAGATATGACGCAATCTTCTCCAATCAAAGACAACCTTATTTAATTATACGTCCAGCTATGATTGCTCATGATCTATTCTTAACAAATAAAATCATCTAGCAAGACACCAAGTACTATTTACAGATTCCAAAGAACGGGGATAGTGGTTGATGTAATCAGATTATAAGTGGAAATTAACTCAGTTAATAATGAGACCTGTTATTTTACTAGTTACGGCTATACGAAACCCACGAGGTTTTGTGATAGTTCCTTGCTTCATTTTAAGGACCTTTAATGCCTAGCTAAGTCCATGGATTTTTGTTACTATTGAGGAGCTGCGATCTGAAGTAACAATCTCCTGGACACTCTTTTTACAAAAGCAAAGGGACTATGCTTTACTCATATAATTCAAATAGTATTTTATATAATACCCGAGAGTGTTCAATGATATATATGAACATTGTGAGCACTGAAAAGTACATTTTATCACTGGTGGGGTGCGATTGTAAGGAACTGCATGAGATTTCATAATTATTTTTACATCATGTATCAGTGAGTTTCGCCAAAGTGACTCCGAGTATTCCATTATATCTAATGAGTCTGAAGAAAAAACCTTGGCACCCTAATAGGTGATCCTAACGCCAGTAATTCACCCCACAGTAACATATATATATGCCATCATCAGCCACATCGCCTTCTGTGGATTATTAAATATTTCCCAGGCTGGATGCACCTTGTCATAATCTCATATGCGATATTAAACATTGGACTTTCAAATGTTGGTGTACTAATAAACTTTCCGGCCAGCCTAATAGCATTTACAGAATGTCAAGGGCGCCTGGAAAATCCAGGTTGTTCTGCTAAATCATATCATATATCCACTCTCTTATACAAGGTTGCAAAGTTGAATATACATGGCAAAGTGAAAAAAATGGCTCATGAGCTATCTGTCTCATCGGGCACACGAAACTATTGCCAATAACACCAAGTCCAGCACCAATAATGTCCAATATGGCGTCTCCCAGGGATCCAGATTGGGCCCTCTGTCGTTTGTCATTTTCATTAATGATTTAGGCCTAGAAATAAAAAATTGTAAGTTCAGTATGTATACTGACGACCTGATCTTATATGCCTCAGCAGACGCAGTTGATGAATCAAGGGTTCTACTCCAAGAGGACTTGGATAGAATACATGCTTGGTGTGTAAATAACTATATGACTGTTAATGCCAGCAAGTATATGTGCATGTATTTCGGCACTAAACATAGAGTGGGCAGACTACCTGGCCCTGATATGAAATTAGGTACAGATGTCTTACCAAATTGTGTTACTTACCCATACCTGGGTGTGGAGTTGGACAGATCCCTTAACATATGCCATCATATTACCAAATTAAAGAAAAGTTGAGGCAACAGAATATATGCTCAGTAAGCTCCGCAAATGCATGACTAAAGAAACCTGTATTAATATTTACAAAGTCACCATAGTGCCTGCAGCAAAATATTGCTCGTTTTACACCGGCAGCGGGCAGCAAGCTGATCTCTTAAAGTTGATCTCTGAACGGCTTCAAAATCATGCCTTGAGGGTCAGCTGTAAAACACAGTGCGAAATAAAAGTAGCTGATTTACACAGAAGAGAGTGTAAGGTAGAGAAATTGCAAGTAAGAAGGTCTAAACAACTTCTTCTCATGATGTGGAAGAAAGGCTGTCGAGTTGAGGTTGTAGAGAGGTACAATACTAGAACTAGGGGTGACCTCAAGTTGAAATTTGGCATTAGACGTGCAAAAACTAGCACCTATCATCGCTCACCATATTATTGAGGGGTCAAATTGTGGGACTTCTTGGATACTTGATTACTGAGACCTATAGTAACTCGTCTACCTGTCTACTCCATTTTCAGAATAGGAACAGCCTGGGAATTATGAAAATAAAACTACTCTCACCCTACTGCAGTTTCCATTCATGTAAGGGTAAGGGCTGAGTGGATTCAAAGAATCTGATACGTGTGACACTGGATTACATGGGAAGCTAGGGAGCTCATTTTCCACTTCTATAATTAGTCTATATTTGATTTGGAAGGTACGTGATACAGCTGCTCTTCTTTGATTGACATCAATTTGATTATGAAAAAGTCTTAAAAGACTCACACAAGCACAGCATGATACTATAATTTGGTAAATGGGGAATCTGAGCACGCTGGAATAGAGAAGTGGGGGCCCTAGGTTTAGGATTTGTTACGGATAAAGGACCTGGTAAATAAGGCAACACGGAGTAGAAGGGAAGGTGCACTCACACCCCTTCCCTTTTGATGGATTATTTGGGCCCAAAATCGGTTAACTCTAAACCATAGACAATTTTGAGGGAGGACGCGTGCCCATCATATATCCCCACCCCAGTCCAAATCCACTGTTAGAAGTAAACACTATTAATTTACAGCAAACATTGCTGGCAACCTTGTTGCCAGAAGCTTTTGCTCTGATCCTACAGGATATGGTTGCTGTAATTTCACAACAAAATCTTCTGTTACCATACCACAACTCTTATTGTAAACAGACAGCATGTTTGCATTCACCTGTAAATTTACAGCAAAAGTTACTACAATTTAACGCAAGCTTTCTAATGATTAATTGAACCTAGGTGTAAAAAATTATGGCTATATATAATTACAGTTTAACTGCAGACTAGACACAGCTACAAAAGCGTTGTAAGCATAAAAACTGACGTCGTAACTTTGGGCTTTAGCTGACCTCCCCTGTGTTCAACGTTTCAGGACAAAGTATTGCTTGATTCCTTTTTTTTATCTATAAAGATGATTGATCTGCCCTTTGAATTGATGCCCTAGGAGGAGGCTCTGATCTATACTGAACACTTCAAAGTGATCCACGTGGCTAGAATCTAATGATTGTAGGTTAGCTTAGGGCCCAACCCCTCTCCACTTTTGGCTGCCCTGGCCTAAACCTCCTCACCTCACAATCTGCATAGATGCATCAACTGTACCAGCAAATGTCCACATCACTCCTTACTTATGTGATACCCCCCCCCACACACACACACAGACACACAGGCTACAGTTCCATTTTGATGTGCTTGTCCCCAGACTCTAAACATAGGTAGTTATGTTGCATCCCTAGTGCAATTCAGACACATGAGTCCCTGTTGTAAAAATACTCCAGGTTAACATGGTTTAAGTGAATTTTGGGGAAATCCCATGGGTCGTGCAGAGCAATGCTAAAGGACATTAGCAGAGCATTGATTGAGGCAGTTCCAATTGGATTACTCGTATTGCCGCCCACGTCTTTACAGAGAAAAGCATCGAAGGTAAGAAGAGAAAAGGAAATGCAATCGCTTTTCCTGATTCTAAAACAGACGGTGTCCTCAGTTTGCAGGTAGAAAAAGAGTAGCCATCTCTCTTTTCCTACCATGCAGTGTGAAAAATCAATATTTCTCTTTGTCATCTTTGTATGAAATAAAACGTCTGATATGCACCATAATAGCTGTCCATTAACCGAAGCAAAAGGCAACCTGGAATACAGATTCATGACTTACTAAAAGAATCCCAATCATAGCTTTTGAAGTGTATGGAACATTAAACTGAGCATCATGAGAGAGTGAAAGCAGCCTTTATTTCCCATAGTTATCCCATTCCTGACCCACAACCTCAGTTGAAAAGGCACCTTTGATTTAAAACCACAAATAACACAAATTGAGGCACATGAGTTTCTAACTACCGGGGTTGGTCCTGACACAGTGGTTACCTGCACTTGTTTTCAAAGGCTTAAGTGAGAATCCCTCTTTGATTTCCTGTGATGTTATTTTTGGCCAGGTGGCTGTTGCGTCTCATGTTACAACAAGTAATCACCATAATTCCTCACATAAAAGGTGCAGGTTGTACACGAGGATGGGTCCCAGCTGAACCTGATGAATAAAGCAGCACATTATGAGGGTGGACTTTGTAGGCGGGGGGAATAGATTTAGATTAACGTAAACTCAATTGTTCAAGGAAAAATAGACCCTGATGGGTTCTTTTAGTAAGTATGGGGGCTGTTTCAAAACATCTTTGTAATTTTAAATGTTCAGTCTACAGCATCATTACATCATGTAGGATTACTCAGTTGGACTATTTAGTGTTGATAATCAAAAGGAGTATGCATGTGCTGCCGAAAGACAAAGCTATAGTAGCGTTCATTTACAGAAAGACAGTACTGTGTATCACTGTAAACCTGGAACATCTTAAACTAATAAGTGGTAACGGCCTTAGGTCCTCAGGCTGACAATACCTAAAACAACTACCTAAGGTGATCAAAATGACAACTTTAAGTCATCAACCTGTAGGGGTTCGTTCCCCCGTCAGGTGGGCAGAGCCTTCAGAGGGACTGTTCACTTGGTTGTGTCACTCCCCCTATGTATACCATACCGATCCAGGGTAGTTGGAAGGTGGAAATTTCAGTGAGGCCGTGTTGGTGACAGGGTATGTCAGGCCAGGGGATGTAGCTCAGTGGTAGAGCGCTCGACTTGCAAGCGAGAGACCCGGGTTCGAATCCCGGTGTCTCCAGAGACATTTTCACTGACCACTACAGTGGTGGAGACACCGAGTGGTCCTGCCTCGCATGGGGGACCTTTAGAGAGCTCGGTACCTTGGCCGGTATGGTATAGACAAGCGCTTCAACTTGCTAGTGCTGAGGGACTTGGAAACAGATGGGCTGTGTGTGACTCAGTACTGGTACCGTTCAGACTGGACTGGAGGACCGGTTCTAGCGGGATACGGTTGAAGCTGGTTGGGAGGAGTGTAGGGGTTCGTTCCCCCGTCGGGTGCGCAGAGCCTTCAGAGGGACTGTTCACTTGGTTGTGTCACTCCCCCTATGTATACCATACTGATCCAGGGTAGTTGGAAGGTGGAAATTTCAGTGAGGCCGTGTTGGTGACAGGGTATGTCAGGCCAGGAGATGTAGCTCAGTGGTAGAGCGCTCGACTTGCAAGCGAGAGACCCGGGTTCGAATCCCGGTGTCTCCAGAGACATTTTCACTGACCACTACAAACCTGACAACCTAAGTCGTCAGTATGCCACTACTGACAGTACAGAGTTGTCATACTGACGTGTTAGGTCATTAGGCTGCCGACCTAAATTCGTCATTTTGACCACCTAAGGTAGTTGTTTTAGGTATTGCCAGCCTGAGGACCTTAAGTCGTCACCAATGACTAGTTTAGGAAGTTCCAGTGCAGTCACCACTGGGGTGCACAAGTTTGGCCTATTGTGATGTCATAGACTGCCTTGGAGAACTTCTCTGTTTTCCCTTATAATAGCAAAATAGTGCTATTTCAGAATCATTTTATCAGATATGAAATCTACTAAATGAAACCATCATAAGAAATAGGGTGATCTTTGCCTTTCAAACTCGAGATAAACCTGATTAGACTTTCATGTGTTATACATGGGATAACTTATGTCCTTATGCACGAGGTATGTATTAATCAGTCACTGCTAACGTGCAACAGAACTGCCCATCCGAATGGATGAGATTTTGGGGCAATGTCATTTTAGTTGTCAAACACATATTTGTCGGCTTCAAATCAACTAGATCCGTGAATGAATTAGAATTCGTTCCCTGAGTTCCCATTATATTTAATGATGTTGCTTAAACCTATAAAACATATTCATGTGGGTGTGGTTTTTTTTTCAAGTACCTATTTATGTTATAATTGTGACAAATGTTTTTTTTTTCTGTAAATTTCTTTTTTACCCCATTCCATTTCCCATTCTTGCCATGGCTCCATCTTAGTGCCATCTGCCTAATCCACCCCGAGGGGATTCCAACCTTTTGCCCATCACTGGCCAACATCCCTAAGCCCACCTCCATCCCACCAGGGCACTCCTGAAAAAATTATCACAACTTTTCAAAAGTACCCTCTCGTCTCTCGCTCAAAGTGAGTTGGATTAGTCCCTGGGTGGTGATCAGCCTGTGAGTGTCCTTTATCTCACCTTTCTAAATTGGTAGACTCTATGGGTTTGCCATTCCTGCCAACCTTCCCTTGTGGCAGGAGGAAAACAGAGATTAAACCCTCTGGCCATGCATATAGAGACTCAGTCCCTCAGCTCTGGACTGTTTATCAATTGACTTTCTATTCTCATATTGAAAATTAACATAATGACGTCATGCACCCATTACGATTTTATACTTCCTATACACTTAGTAATTTCCACTTCCTACACACTTAGTCCCTAATATTATTGATAAATGTCAGACATTGTCATCAGGAATAAAGAGGCTTCCCTCAGATAGTTACATTACTGTTCACCTTGATGTAGTATCACTAATCATTTCCCATGGCATTGCTCGAAATAAAATGAAAGCCCCGCCCAGGATACCCATATTCTTCTAAACATTTTACATATATAGAACGATATTCTGATTACAAACAAAAGAAAGAGAGAAAGAGAGGAGGAAAAGAAACGCTGCAGGTTTATATTTAGGAATCTTTTTAAACACCTAACACCCTTTTGGCAATTTTGATATAACTGCAGCAGCTATAATATATAGACTACTTAGTAGCACCTCGCTGTCTACGCACAAAAGGTTTTCCTTTACAACAGGCAGTTGTACTATGTAAGAGGAGCTCCCCTTTAGCTAAGCAGTAAAATTTTATGTGGATGGATGTGTGTCCTTCTTACTCAGCAGAAATGTGTCTGCCTATCAGTGTTATGATACAAAGCAAATGGAAGCTAAATCTGTACTCTATATCATCTCTCAGGTACCCATGCACTCTTTGTATGGATAAACCACCGTATCAGATTTTGCCTGAGCTACACATTTATTCTGTATGTAAGAATGGTAAGAGGATTCCAAATCACATATTACTATGCAATGGTGTAAGGCCATTTACGTTATTCGTATAATAAAGTATATTTCTTTTCAAGTTGTGATAATACAATTCTGTGATACTGCAAGGTCAGCAAATAACTAACTGTTGATCCTTATCCTTATTGACATAACTGTACCTACAATGACAAACCTTTACCCATGAGTGAGTGAGTAATAGATGTTTAACGCCATTTCGACAGCTAAGGTCATATTCATGGCGAGAACGACATTACACAATTTCACAGAGGAAACCTTTACCTATGTGATAGCCAAATGTGATGTTGAACCTTAAAGCTTTGTTTTACACATAATATTATTGAAAGTCAAGACAAACACTGGGATACTGTGTATTTGGTTTATTTATCAATATGTGGCAATAAGTGATACTCTATATTAGATGCAACATTATATATGGTTATTGACAGCACAAAAATTTGATTTTGTGTATATAATTTATAGTCCATAAACAGATTAAATCCTTTCAAAAAGATATATTCAGGGGTTCCATATTCAGGATATGCATGTAGAACTGTATAGGGCTACACTATGTACTAACTTTATATCCCTATAACGCTACACACCAGCTATGCATGGAACGATTTCCTTAATGAGATTGATTACAAATAGTCAGATTATGGTGGGAATGGATTACTTGTTGACTAGATATGAGCCTAATACCATGGACATTAATAATCTCGGCACCCTGAGAAAGGGCCAATTGGGACCCTCTGCAATGCATACCTATTCCCTAAGGGGATCCCTTCTATAGTGCCATCAATCAAAACAGCCATAATGATATACAGATGCATAGGGCTCTTATGTACATGTATTCTGTCTAGCTGTCTATCTCCTATACTTGCTTCTAGTAACGTGGACATGCCCTTTCGGATGGCCCCTGCCAGATATCCTAAGCATTTAAGAGAAAGTGGAGATGCCTATATACGCATATATAAGCAAGACATTCCATGATGGAGGTATCTGTCCATGTATAAGACGCACCCTAAGTAAAATGTGGACTTAAGTCAGACTTGGTAAAATCTTACCCCAACTAAAAGGTGCGCACTCCTTCGGGAAGTTCTATAAGGCACAGTTGGCCTCGGATTGCTGTATAAGATGCACCTTAGATATGCAAGGTTCTACGGTGTTTTAATTTGGGTTCCTCTTCTCAATCAAGCTTTTCCTGCTGATTACACCCTTCATCTTACACAAACTCCCCTTCACACACACTTGAGGCCCTGGTATGACCCTGACTGACACTCAGACATCAAGGGATGCTTGGTGCTGTTAGCCGTCAAGATGACTAAATCATTAATTAGCTCCGGCACCGATAAGTGTTCCCTGCCCGGGCTGATTGCTGGCCTGCACCCATGTAGGCCACACCAAAAACACTGAATACCAGCTGGAGAAGGAAGGGAAGATGGAGGAGGGTGTCTTAAGCCCTGATTCCACGCACGCAGCATAATCAAAATAAAACATTGTTTGTTGCAAAATGAGATTTGCACAGCCTTTTCGTGGCTGTCACCCGTGGCAAAAGTAATGTTTGGCTGATTATATTATATGATTATGAAGTGAATTAGGCCTACATCACAGTTATATCACAGCAGATGGGGCAATGCCACAATTACTGAAGATGTGTAGACTCGTACAGCTAAATCTTTAATGCCAGCTGCTAAGTTGAAAAGAAATAATATGAAAATTAGGGGAATGATAAAGGATCCTGGATACAGCGTAAAGAAACAGAAATGAAGGACGAATCTCTTGCAAATGATCGAGCTAGGCTAGTCTAATAGTTTAGGCCCCTACCTCTAAAGCAATATCGAGAAATGATAAGGGTTGTTAAATTATTAATATTACAGTTGCAGTTATTATGGTTGCATAAGTCACGTCTACAGCCATGTACGTAATTTTCTTCACATAAAATTTATAGCTTTTATCAATTGACTGTAATTGATTTTGGAGACATGACGACTGTGGTGTCAACATCTCAGCAGAGCATCGGTAGCTCAGCTACCAGAAGTGGTGAACATATGAAAACACTTTCAAAAATATTACTATGCTTTTAGAAAGGGACACTCATAAAAGATTGTACGCCTGATCCAAGGAGAAATTTGTTGAATGGCATTACCTAAGATTATCTCATAGATCTGATTACCATCACGCAATGAAAACATCTGGGCTGTTATATAATGTAAGCTTGTACAGCCAAATGAAACCTAAATGTAATGTGGTAATAAGCTTGTTGTGCAGTGCATGCACCTGTGTCAATAAACAAGGTCTCATTCCACAAATTAATATTTGCTCATTTTTCACCGCGCGTTTCATAGAGCGTTTTTGCCGTATTATTTTTTGCCCATGTTAATGAAAGCTTTTTGCGCTGAACCACTTAAGAAATAATCCCCCTTAAGTAAGAATTAAACAGAAGAACAAAACAGGGAAAGCAAAGACAGCAATTGCAAAGGTCTCTTTCCAGGACGTGTCTCTTTGTGCATGTAGATGCTGTGACAGAAGCTGCTTAAAATGGGTAAATGTCATACAGTAGTCCAACGTCATAAACTCAAACAGCTGTGCAATATAAACTGGAGAGACAAGTCCAACATTGGCAGATCTATATTGTTTTTGCCTTCCACTGTTTAACTGAACATATCTAACAAAGTACTCATTAGTGAAAATATGTGACAAGGCACATATTGGTGCAAAGCACACGTACGAGCAGACCACAGAAAGGAAAAGGGCAGGAAAACCAGGAGCTGATCAGGTGGAATCATATATACAAGATGTTTATTAGTATCAGAGGGCCAAACTTGGGGAATGCCCAGTGAACGCAGACATGTATGTGAACCTAAATGAACATAGTCTCTAGGTATCAACTACGTAGATGTCCTACATAGAATTACCTGAAAACGTGATGTCCTGAATATGTTCCAGGAATGTTTAAAACATTTTCATGTGATTTCACATACATGGAAGTATCAAAGAAACCGCTTGATACATCTTAGTCAATTACATTTCAAAACGTAAGATTGCATTAGGTTTGAAACTACCTTCTCTGATGAGAAAAATAGAATAGCTATTTTCAAAATTCCTGACACCAGGATTTGAACCCCCACTGTGATTTCCTTTGAATATGAAGGCAGGAATTAAACCTATGTGGCCACGAAGCCAACCTAGGTGCCAATGGTGATAGGAGGCACTTGTTTGGCAAGTCATTATGACCTCTTTTGGTACCATCGATGTCTCAACAAGAATATTCTAAGTCCATATATGCAACAATTCTAAAGAGAGGTATACATACAAATGTTTGCTATGTTTCACCATGTTAAACCACATAAATTATATCTAAACATTCACCCAACGTAACCAGGACATAACATTTTAAGTTATTTAAACTTTTAATATCTACCAATTTGCTACATTGGATGCAATGTTTTGTGTTTACAGGGTGGGGAGTTGGGAATATGTTTGATTGAGGAGCAATCTTGGTATCAGTTGGTGAAGATATCCACAGTTGCTCCATAAACCTAGACGTAAATGTAAAAGGTAGAATGAGTCCACAGAGCTGTCATTCATAGTTTGTCTGATTAAATTGCAGAGACATATAGATATTGAGCACCCTGATTATCCTAACTTCAGAATATCAAATCTATTTCATTTGTGTGCCATAGGAAAATATTCATTTGTCCTGGCCATGCCACGACATTCCATGATTATGGACTACATTATTACCAAAATGCTTGATACGTAAAAAATAAAGAAACAGACTTCCTGGATACCAGACACATACATGCATTCTCTCAATTTGTTGTAGAGAATCTGTTATAAGAACAGATTGCAGACATAAACGAGCGAGAAGATTCTGTGGTATAGATGATCAGGTGCACTCATATATGAGATGTTAATTAGTGTTGGGAGGCCCAATCTTGGGAATGGGCAGTTAATGGCAATACTGGGATATGTATGCTCTGATAAAGGAGCAATCAGAGGGGGGTGGTTGGGGAGAAACACAACTGCAGCCTATAGGGATATAGAGCTCATAAACCAAGCTACTAATTAGGAAGGATATAACTACAGATAAATAAGGAAGAATGGCTCGGCCCAACCGACACCTCAAGGTGTGTGTCCCATAAATCACTCGGGGTTATAATCTACCATAGGTTTTTATTAGTATGCCCGCTGGCAGTGAAAAATAAGTTGCATAAGCTGTTGAAATACTTGGTTTACTGATTGGTGCACTACCAATATTGTTGCCATGATGAAAGTTGATATTGGACATTTAGGCTGAATTGACACCCTGAAACCTTGACGGCAGGTATTTGACCCTGAGTATAAATACTGCCAAACTTTTATTTCTAAGTATGAAATCATTATAAGAAGGATTTAATTGCATCAAAATTCAATAGGCCAAATCACATACAACTTAGGGCATTTCTTTCAATAGGAGTCAAACTAGTCGTTGTTTTATGAGTATCTTTGGAAAATTAAGGTTTTGAGTATGAACAGTTTTATGGTTCAAATACCTAGCATCTATCTAAATGAGTGAATGATAAGATTATGTATAGACACATGCCTGATATAAGGGGGACACTTTACATACACTATGATGCAATGGGTGAAGACACAAGAAGACAGACAGTCTTCCTTAAAAATCGATAGATCTTGTAAACTGTGCTGCTCATATCTTCAGTTATTCACCCCTTCCTTCACTCTTACTGCCGTATCCAAATCAAAAAAAAACCAATGATGATTTTACATGTTGCAGAAGACTATCTCTTTATTAAGCTTTATTTGCTTATAGCATCCTTGGTGGATTAACAAGATGTCTCTCAACAGAGCATTGGGAACAGCTGGAATCGTGACTCACGTTAATAATTTCTCATTTCTGACACCTCAGACCCACTATCACTTATTAGATAACATCCATATTACAACAGCAGGTATAAAACCTGTATGTCTATTGATGCCAGCATAAACGTCTATAGTTTAGGCCCATCTAGGATCCATACCATGGCTTTGAAAAAAAAAATCATATTTTTTTTACACAGAAGTACAAAATGATGTCTTATAATTATTGTCTTTTTACAATAGCCTGACATGTCTACTAAGCAATACAAAAGAGTTTAAAAAAGTATGCTGCTGCTTTTATATATTACTAGTGGATAGTCTCTTTTTACTATAAAATAAATAGAATAAATAGAATAAAAGTAAAGGAGAGAGGTCAGAGAAGGAAAGTAACATGTATTCAACCACCTGGGCAAGCAGAACTCACTTTAGCTTTCCCATGCTGATTTTGGTGCGAAAGTGTGACTCGCGTTAAAGATACCTAACAACCCCCCATACAGCCAACCTTGGCCAAAGTTCTCCATCATTTCAATTTTAGGACATCGAAATGTGTTGTTTACACTAAGTTGGGTGGTAAATTTGTAGGAATTAGCAGCAGTTTGTGATATATGCAGGTAAATGTCCAGTGAAAGCAAGTCACACTCCAAGCCCATGGTGAAAAAGGGTTTGTAGGTAGGGCCAATTTTCTTTTTTTTCTGCCAAATATACCTCTATAGAGACCCCTGTGATTGTATCTACTCAGAAGAATAAAGCTAGTATTTGAGCAGGCTAGCCAATATACTTTTATCACAGGGTTGTTGAGTAGAAAACCTCTCTTTTTTCATGGGAAGCCATACCATGAAATATTCAAGTGTCTAGTCAACTCCAAACAACATTGAAATATTTGTTAGGACCCTCCCTTAATGGAAAGAAATAGTCTAGGGGTTTCTAGGACTCATCCAGTAGGCAATACATGACCTATTACATGGAGGAAAAGGTAAGGAAATGCCATTTTTTGGCTATTTTCCACCTTTGAAGCTCAATATCTCCCAAAATGATAGGCTGACATATGCGATTTTGCCCTCATTTTGAAGCCCAAGAATGTATCTACCAAATATGACTAGGGGAATATTGTTCAAAATATTTTACAGTAGCTCCAAGAAGAAAAAAAGGACCAAAACATCATTTCTTGAATCACCCAATATGCAAACATCATCTCAGATGAGAGAAAATGTGCCATTATCTTATTAAGTAGCGCATGAGGGGAGAGGTGTTGTACTTAGCTTGATGAAGAAAAAGGAGGAGCAGAGAGAAGACAGATGCAGCATTTGGTATACACACGAAGAGCTCACACTAAAGTTTAAATACAACAGTGCATACAACTGAAGATGACATTGTAGTCAGTGATGTTGGGAAAACATTTTTTATGCATGTATACACTTATAATATTTCTAAAACTGGATCTCACTTTGCCCTATCCCTCATTTTATTTTTCAACATTTTTATCATCACCTGATTATCCTGATTTCAGAATATGAAATCTAATTCATTTGTGTGCAATGTCTGGACATTCTATGAGTGTGAAGTCCCTACTCCCAAAATGCCTGATAGTTAGAAAAATAAAGAAACATACCTCCTGGATACCAGACACATGCGTGCACACTCTCAATCTAGTGTACAGAGTCTGTTATAAGCAGGTTCGGCGAATATCGACGATTGGCCATCGGTGCACTGACCTACGGTGTTGGTCGATCGTCCCTCGGGAAGCAGTGGCCATATCTCCCACGGTGGCCAACTCTCCAACACCAATTTTTTCTTAACTATTTGTGCAAAGTTTGGTACATTTGTGCAAGATACCACTACTCTCACACGCAACATTGTGGTTTTATCTAACGCTTTACACTTTATGGAGCAAAATGAAGTATGCATTGCTGAGAAAACACCAAAACAGACTGGGCCGGAAAAGGCTTTACACTGGTACCTTTCCAGCCACACATTTCAGCCAGCCATGACTTGCCAGAAACAAGCTCCAGCATAAGTAGGTCACAATCTGGGACACAACACTAGCAACAGCTGTCAGTTACTCCAATGGATCTTCCAAGCTTCTAGACTCAGAATTTGTTGTTGTAGCTGCACTCTCATGAGAGAATCAAGGTAATTGTACTCCACATACGTTATGTGTGCTGAATTTGCTTGTTCTATGAATCCTGATCGTGATCTACTGGGTCTGGGAGGCTAAGAGTGAGACTGCCGGGTGAGACTCAGTCAGAGTAGGGCCTGTTTGAATTTTGAAATTGGGTAGGCTTTACCACAGATGCCAACATTTGATCATGGGTTTCAGGGACAAAAGTGCAAGGAGTCTGTGTGTCATGACCCCCCACCCCCGAAATCTCCATATAGGCCTATTGAATTGCATTGGTGCATTTTTGTGAATGTTTTGATTGAGTTGAAAAAAAAATCAAATCAATTGCAAGCTAAACCACAGTGCTAATCCCATTAGGTCTACACTATTAAAATGGGGCGGATCCAGTTTTGCCTAAAGGGGAGGGGGGCAATTGTAAAAAGGCTTGGGGGCATATCCTCCAAAAAATAATTGAAATGTACCAGAAGGCCTCTGACTTGAAATGGTGCATTCTGAGGTATACTATAAAAAATAATTTGCTCAAGAAACTTGTAAAAGTCAATAAAGTGGGGGTTCCATTGCTTAATAATGTATTTTGATAGAAATTTTTGTAGGTAGGAGGCAGGGAGTGGTAATTTAATACTTATCAACGGGGGGGGGGTGGATTTTCTTGAATATATGACATACCATAATTCCGGCCCAGTGTCAAGACTATGTGTGAGAACTTATATAGTTATATACTTAAACAGGGCTGGTACATTAATGCACAAATTTATTGAGATGATCTAGATACATGCGATTTGTATTCAGTTCTTCATTACAATCTGTTTACTCATGATAAGAATTCTTTTATTTTATGCAGGTGTTTGAATTCCTAACTCATCTCAACACTTAACTGGACGAGCATCCATGGATTGCTTCCCTGCCTAAATTATGGGAAAGGCAAAGAAGGTAATCTACCTTGAACCATATTTTACGGTTTAAAATGTAGCTATGACATATAAGCAACCCAGAAATTATAGAATTACAAAATGATGGATTATCACATGAATAACGTGAGGATTATCACATGAATAATGTGAAAATTATGTCATGTGTGCGGTGTGTGGTAAATCTGATCATAGAAAAAGTTTTCGGCCGGCAACAATGGTTTTTATCGACCGATGATATACACATGATGAGGTTGTGTGTATTTGTAGGTCTTATACACACGACCAGGTCTTGTGTATCACTACCCTCTATATGCACAACCACTGTTAAGTGACTCATGCCAATGACTTTTACATGACCAAATCATGTGTGTAGCTACAACCCTCTGGGTTGGGTTACCTGAGACAAACAATTTTCTTTTTGGCCATTGTTCTAACCTCATGTGATTTCACCCTATCTTTAAGGTACATCCCTACTTTTGGAAAGTTCTGTACGGTGCAACATGTCTGAGAATTAAAGTTACAATAAGTAGTATCTTGTGGTACTATGATAATCTAACTTTAATCCTATCCATTGTAGAGGAGGCACCTAGGCTACTACCATAATCTCCTATGTATACAAGGTGCACCCCACATATCAGATCTAGATACACCTAGAGTTTTAGAATATAGTCAAAACAAAGTTTTAAGACTTATACCCTCTCTCAAAGTCGGGGGTGCACCTTATATGAGGGATGTGGCTTATATGAGAGAATTTAAGATATTAAGACTTAGGGGAGTGTAACACATCAAGAGAGATTATGGTATAATGTGCAGTAGGGTATCGTTTCCATTATGTCATGCCTTCTGTGTCGGCTACTAGAGTGAATCTAACTGATGCTGTGAGGGAAACTCAATGTGTCAGGGAATGATCAGGGAATATCAGTGTTAGCCCTGCTAACCCTGACTTTGCATTGAGGTACAAACTGCACCTGAGTGTTGAAAATGGCAGATTTATTATCATTTTATAGTGCTAAATACTGTAATGATAGTCTCAGTTCTATCTTAATTTATCAGAAATAAGATATCAGCTGGTGTAAAGATGAGATGTGAACTGATAAATATGCATTATATCACATTTCAGGGACGTAAAAGGACAAAATGGTGTGCAACAGAACAGCTTCACAATGGAGATTTACCAATGGCACCCCGTAGACATCCCCGTAGGATATGTAAAAAGACAACTGCTGAACTACTTCGGCGCTGTGGAAGGCCTTCAGGTTGTCTAACTGGATATGTATGCATCAACTGTATACATGAAGTAGAAGGACCAAGATTCAAAGAACAAGACTATGTTTGCTCAGACAGATTTCAGCTAACTTTAGGTAATATTTCACTCATACCAAATGGTGTAATACAAGATGAAGTGGAAATGGATGTACCAGACATTCCTGTTGATGAATCAGATCACAGCGAGGTGGAAGAGGATGTACCAAGAGTTGGTGTTGGTGATTCATGCCATGATGACATGGAATTGGATGTACCAGCCATTGATCTGGATGATTCAGCTCATTCAGAAAACGGTTATGACCCCTCAAAATCTGCTTCTGGGGAGTTTCCATCTAAACCATCACTTACTGTGCCCCCTGCTGTTGAGCATAACGGTTGTGTGTTCACTCAGTCGGAATCACCTGGAACCTCCACAAACACAGAGCCAGTCATTGTCTTGTCTCCGGGAAATCTAAGGCAAGACCTCAAAGCATTATCCTTGGAAATGAGAGCTCTAATTGCTTTTGAATTAGCTGCTGGCGAGAGGACAAACATCAGGGCGGATGTCTGGAATCTGACAATGAGGGATTTCCGCAGCATTGAGTCACTTAATGACATATGTAAACCAGAATATCTTAATTCTCGGAATCCTGTTTTGTCCCACTTTTTAACTGGACTTTGGGATGGAACTAGCCCAAAGAAAACCATGGCTTCATCAGAGTGTGCAAATCTACCTGTGCCTGTGAAAGAGCAGTCACATATATATAAGCTGGCTAAAGCTATCGAGGCATGCATGGGCTTGACAATGCCCATTGCAGTGCTGCCCTTCCACTTCAGGGAGGTAGTTCTTCTGTATAGCCACACAAGAAGTCGGACTGCCCTCACTCTACTGGCAGGACCTCACGGCTGCTACCAGACAGTGAGGAACCGGTATGATAAACTTGCCCAGACA
Source organism: Acholoe squamosa (assembly GCA_949317995.1). Lineage (NCBI taxonomy): Eukaryota > Metazoa > Annelida > Polychaeta > Phyllodocida > Polynoidae > Acholoe > Acholoe squamosa. Next base: position 28,383,676 of record OX439041.1, on the reverse strand, counting down.
GGAGGTACCATCAATATGCCAACTACTCATGGGGATGCTCTTTGCGTATTTGACAATAATCAAGTTCTCCAAAGGCGCTGGAATATCTCTGTGGACAACCGTGCCATGTGCAGTGTAGTGACCATGGTGATGTTTGTGGATATTGATCCAGAGGTAAGATCTTAAGATACACAAATTTCCTACCTGTCTACTTACCCTACTGTAACTAGCACCTTACATATTAGGTACCCCTCATGTATAAGGCAGACCCTAATTTGAAAGGACACACTCAGGCTTGATTTCGACCACCTTAATACTTATACAGGATAAAGGCACCTGTTTTGGATGCTCCTTGGCAGGTAACATTCCATCCAACTTGTCCCTTGCGATTCAGACCCTTAGATCCTTTAGATTTTAGATTGTGTTACACCAGATGAAGCCTGATACAATGTATATCGCTGTTTATATGTATCAAGGCTTTTTATTTAGAATTTCACATTGTACAAATGAATACCTTGCTGTACAAGCTCTGACTTAGGGACGGTCAAATTGCACACTTGAATCAGACAACTCATTCCAGAAATGTCACTAAGGTCAGAGAGCATATATGATCATATTGATATGGGGGCCATGCCTACCAGCATATGAAAAATAGAAGATACACACACATACCTGGTATCTATTAGGCTACACATACCGTATCACAGCCCCACCAAGCACTTAAACAAGTGTTATACTGTATCACAGCCCCATAGAGCACTTAAACAAGTGTTATACCGTTTCACAGCCCCATAGAGCACTTAAACAAGTGTTATACTGTATCACAGCCCCATAGAGCACTTAAACAAGTGTTATACCGTATCACAGCCCCATAGAGCACTTAAACAAGTGTTATACCGTATCACAGCCCCATAGAGCACTTAAACAAGTGTTATACCGTATCACAGCCCCATAGAGCACTTAAACAAGTGTTATACCGTATCACAGCCCCACCAAGCACTTAAACAAGTGTTATACTGTATCACAGCCCCATAGAGCACTTAAACAAGTGTTATACCGTATCACAGCCCCATAGAGCACTTAGAGAAGTGTTATAGCGCATCACAACCCCATAGAGCACTTAAACAAGTGTTATACCGTATCACAGCCCCATAGAGCACTTAGAGAAGTGTTATAGCGCATCACAACCCCATAGAGCACTTAAACAAGTGTTATACCGTATCACAGCCCCATAGAGCACTTAGAGAAGTGTTATAGCGCATCACAGCCCCATAGAACACTTAGACAAGTCTTACAGGTATCACAGTCCCTCAGAGCACTTAGGCAAGTGTTATATCACAGAACTTATCAGAGTAGGCCTAGCCTCCTCTGTACCATACAGCCACTACTAGGACCCTCCGCCCAATCCCTGCACCAGTCTCAGACTGCAGCCAACATCACAAATCATAATATGGTAATTCTCATTCTAGGGATCTCTGCAATTCCAAGAGGAACTTAAACCAAGTAATTGGATGTGGCATAGTCTTGATGAAGCAAAACTGTCTACTTTAAGAGAGGGACATACAAACAAGTTACATCAAGAGACCCGCTATGTGAAACACCTGCATCCATGGTTAACAGACATCATCGAGCAGGTAAAACTAATAAACAGTTATCAAGTTTGTGATTGAAATAGCAATATTCTTTCTCTCATTATTTTCCAATGATATGTCTTCAAACCCAGTCTCATGCATGTAAATCAAAAAGATTACAGTATAGGAAGTTTCACTTCAACAGTGATAGAATTACATCAGTAGAAAGTATCATGGAGATTGATTGAAATATTTTCTCTTAGGTTGCACAGGAACAGACAGTTGTTGCAGGGACGTGCTCTGATGCTGTTGACAATGAAGTGGAGGCCAACAAGACAGCAGGGAAGTTCAAAACATGTCGGTCGTGTGGAGTCACTGGGATAAGCCTTCGGAGACGGGTTTGTCCAACCTGTGGAGCACAGTTACCTACTCTCCAATCACAGCGTGAAAAAAATGGTAAAGGGAAACTTAGAGCAAAGAAACGGAAGAAATCTACGGCGCAAGGTAAGAAGCCCCAGACAGCTCAGGCCACACTTGTTTATTCATTTGGGTTACGGGCCCGCAGACATGGAAAAGTCCAAATAAAATTTAAGAAAAAATCGACTATTTTTTAATATGTGTGATACTTAATACAGGAAAAGTAGGTGCATTTGGTATCTAATTGAAGCTTATCATGCCAGGAGCGCATTAAACGTGGTATCATCTGTATCAGAGACTAATTTAGATCATAGAATAGGGCGAATAACACCATTTCATAGGCCACAAACAGCTAGAATGTTGCAATTGTGACTTTTATTTTATTTTTACTATTTTTTTATTTCGTCCTCTGACCTGAAGCCTTATCTTGATCAAATATAATCAGGGCTCTTTTGAACCAATGTGTCTGCTGGGCACAGCACAAAATCAAATTTATGCTCAGCAGGGAAATATTGCGTGCCCATCCCTTTAACTCAATACATAAACCTGCTTTGATAGTTGTGTTCACTGGGTACAACTTGAAAAATAAGTTGTGTCCAGAGAAATACTTTTGTGTCCTGGGCACTGGACACAGGGATTTGTTGAGCCCTGACGAAGATACAACTGTAAATCATTTGACAAATTCTACATCTACATGACTTCATCAAATTTGAAAAGAGAGTTGGAAATTGTAGGTTTTTTCTCTTTCCTCATTTACCACCAAAGACTGGTTCGAAACAAAATTGATTCCATATTGGAAATAGTGTATTCACCATACATAAATCTAATTTTGCTCATTATTCTGCATGTTTACATGTCTTTGACACTTTTTACCACATACAACCCTGATACTCATCTGATATATTTTAACTTTACTTTGAAGGAGATGTCAGAGTTGTCTACACTCAGAAGGACGATGCAACCTTTGGTGTGACATACGAGAGGCAGCAAGTGAAGGAGACTGAGTATGACCACTTACCACAACTGCATCCTGCAACTCCCCCAAAGGTAACAGTCAGCGAGCCACTCTTTGTCAACCCGTGCTCCTATAAAGCAGTGGCAGACGTCTTCAGGAAAATTGGAAAGGATGCTGGCATCAAAAAGTATGGCGGGACACGAGAATGGCTTGCCATTGTCTGTGATGGCCTCCCATACGTACTCGGGTACCAAATAGTTGAACGCACCTTTGGGTGTGGACTCTGTGGTGTATCTGTGCATGGACTGGGTGAATGTGAGTACCATCAGGAGGAGCACACAAAGAAACAACAAGGTGATTGCAGATACAAGAGAGAGTTTGACTGGATCCTCATACAACCTGGCCCTGGTCACATAGAAATGAATATGTTGAAGACCTTTGTTAAGTTTACATGGCCAGTGTTTTGGGAGGACATGGTTGAACTCTTCAACTTCAAATCTGAGGTAGCCAAGCGATCAGCTTTTAATGCCAGTGACCACCATAAGGGCATGACATTAGCAAGGATAGCGAGAGAATCTTTCGCTAAGGAGTTAGTGCTCCCCTATGTACGCCAACAGTTGCTTGAAGGAGGGGAGCTCTCAGCAGCAGGGTATCTTGACTTCACCCTAAAGAATGTTAAGTCACCAAACTACGCCCTCATGGGGGAATTGACAATGACAATCCTTGATGCACTTTTCCTCTACCGTGCTGGCCTAAGATGTGGAGATGTCACCATGATAGATGCTGGTCGGGCAATCTTTGCCCGTATGTGGCTGGCACAGAATCATCCAATGTACCGACAGCTAGTCGTGTATGACAACATCATGTTAGCCTGTATGCCACCAGAAGTGCTTGAATTCATCCAGAAGACGAAATCCATCAACCTTCATGACAATCCATATGGTGGAGAGGGTGTGGATTTCAAACTTGAAGAGATGAACAAAAAGGTCCAGCACTTGCTACCAGCAGTCCCCTCCAACAAAGACTGGATTAATGCATGTGCAAACTTCCAGCAGCTGACACATCTTAAGGAAACAGCATTGAAGGAGATGGATCTCAAGGACAGACAAGATGACTCAGCCAGATCAAAGCCTGATCTAAAACCTGAGGTCTCTGCTCTTCGTACTCTCATCAGAGAAAGCAAGTTTATTGAAAAGCATGACAAGAAATCGCCCATAACATCGCTTGCTAAACAGCCACTCGATGAGGACCTTGCCAACTTTGCCAAGACAGCAGCGAAGAATGAGGCCATCTTCCTGGATAACTTTATCAATCATCAGAGGACTGGCGGTTTCATGATAAAAGTATCTGTACCATTCAATGAACCACCAGTCTTTGTAACACAAGAGGATCGTGCAGAATACAACCTGATTGACAACAAAACAGTCCCTGAGTTGCTTGGCATCATCAACACAAAGATCCAGGAAATAGAAGATGAAGAAATGAGGGATAACTTTGCTGATGCTTTCCAAAGAGAAGTTCTATCAAAGAAGGGAAAGAAGAAACAAGACTACATAGACTTCTATGGGCTCTTAGAGGAGTTCAACACTTATAACATGGACGTTGATGGCATGTGGCACCCTACAGATGCAGCTGCCAGCAAAGACCTCGACCATGTAGTAAATACACAAATCAGTGGCATGCTGTAGCTTTTGCCACAATGTGGGTTGTTAAACAATTCGAATTTTTATTTGGTGAAAAGTAGTGTTTTTGAAAAAAGAAACTTATCTAACGTAATCCCCTGCCTACAAGGCGCACCTCACATATAAGACATACCTACAGTTGAAGAATATTGTCCAAAAAAAATCATAATGTTGGGTCTATTGAATGGATTTTCAAAATTCAGAAAGCTATGTGTGGCTAGGGTCCCCCGCACCCCCTTGGACCCCCTATGTCATTTTTTGAGTTAGAGGGAGTGTAACATATGAAAAGAAAGCTCTTGGTGCCCCTCTTGTGGATCCAGGAAGAAATAAAGCCCCGCCTATATGACGCGCCTTATGCTCGGGAGATTACAGTAGTATTCTAACAACCTTCCATTTCCTGCCTTCCAAGAATCAAAATTTCCCCATATTCCAAATTTTGATCCCCTAAAAAGGGGATTTTCCGAAATAAAAAAGTTGTTCAGTCTTCCAGGTATGGAAAACTTTGGTGGTCAAGTAGGGGTGTTAGTGAAGTTTTTTTTTTACCGACCATACATATAGCTGAAATAATCTGTAATCCAAGTTTTTATAATTACATGGCCTCACAGTATGGATGTGGCAAGTTAACTACAATAAAAGGCAAGAAATAAAGCATGTAATGGCTTGTGTTTGCATAAAATCCACCCCTGACAAATATAGAAATATTATTCCTTAATTTCAGGCATATAGATTTCTGGCTCTAAGGGACTCTGTCTTGTAACTTTGCTTTCATCTTTCTATTTTCTATCAGTACAGGGTTATCAGTAGTATTTAAGGCATTCAGGAGTTAAGGAATATATACTTCAATCGGTCCTCAAGAAGCTGTATTGATATTACAATATCTAAGTTCAGGTCCTTTATGCAGTCGGTTTCTATGTTAATTTGACACACAGAACTGCAAAATTTTAGTATTTTTTATCTTTTAAAATCTATAATTCTGGCATGATAATCACGCCTTTTAGCTACTAGCATTGGTCCAGTGATTTCCTGATATATAAAGTGAGTTGAAGTTAACACCAGAAGATTCAAACAGAATTTTAAACAGCGATTTTGAACCCTTTGCAGATGATCAAGAAAAGTTCATACTCGGCCAAATCCAATTCAGGGTATCTATCTGTATTTCCACATAAAATGGATGGGAATCAGCCTGGACATCCCATGCATCAGGTGCAAAGCAACAAAACATAATTTTTGAAAGTTTCTAAATTTTATTGACCGGTACTACATGTATAATATGCTAAATGAAACTCATCCAGATATCTACCAGTATTACATAATCAGAACGCATTTACAGCGTAGTAAAAAGATATCAGTGGTATAATATTAACAGGTGAATAAAATATCAGGATGGAATTCAGTATTACGTGATTTTCTAAACTATTTTTGCATTAATACCATTAAAACCACTATTCAAAAGTGTCAGTCATAAATTCCATTCTATACGATGCACAGAGATGCCACTCATGGACAGATAAATCCCAACAAAATTTAGGATTGTGGACACCTCTATCCAGGATATTCAATGCATAGAAATCTCTGCCATAAATAGGAACACCTGGTAAACCAGGAGATGTAGCATTTCTGTGTACATCAATGTATAGGAGACATTTAGACATTGTCAACTTGCCAAGAGAGCTTACAAGTACGACAATCCTTCCTTAGGAAAGGAATATTTAAAATAAACAAAACGGGTAGCCAGGTGCATGCTTTTATACTAGTAGCACTTGGAGGAAGCTCTGGGGATAAGTCAGAGTCCACCTCAAACCCTTCCTAAGCCACAGCTTGTATACAAAAGGATTTATGGTATTCTTTGCACAGACAGCAAACTAAAATATCACAGAATAGTTTTAAAACTGAATATAAAGTATTTGATCAATCATAGTATTTGATTAAGAAATTAGCACAGACATTCGACATAATCAATCCAAATAATATTGGCATACCGTATTCAACATGATAAGGTCTCAGACATTTATAAAAAGATTGCACATATGGCACTTCAGTAGAGTTTAACATACTCTAAAATCATGAAAATTTGGTCCTTTTCTGGTCTTAAAAATCCCTTGAAAAGGGAGTGAGCGCTTGTTCCATTGAATATGGTAGTTAACTCAGTCTAATTCTGCCGCAGAACGTTGAAAACCTGTGTGAAAAATGGTTCCATTGTACTGTTTAACTATGTTTGAACAATAAACACAAGATGTCCATTTTTCAAATATAGCACATCCATAATTATTTCAACTACATATGTATACTATATTTCAAATTTAGGGTTCATATTTGACTTTGGAAGAGTATAGAAAAAAGAGATTCTAAATTTGAAATATGGACGCCTCTGTGCTTTAAAAGGGTAAAATGGCAGTTTGGGATAGACTTGCTAAACATTTTGTAAACATACAATGACATCAAGTGTTGTACAAGGACGGAGGTCAATCAATAAGTTATGAACATGTAAATGTCTACATTTGAGTATACATACATCAATGTATCAAAGAATGGACGGAGGTAGATTTTGATTGATTCACATAAAAATTCTGAAATATGATATCACACAGTTCCAGCATTAAAACATGTACAGTAACTGTTTTTATATAGATACAGATACCCGTCTGAGTCAGGGTCATAATGCTTTCATAGAAATTGCAAATGATCATCATGCTGCATAAGGAGGCTGAGGTATCCACACCATCTATTTCTATGACTACAGTTTGTTCTACAAACAAGTTACAGATATTAAAAATATGAGTTTGATTTTGGATACATCCAGTCATAAACACATGTTAGAATTTACAGTACAGCACTTAATATCTGCAGCATAATAAAGCTAGTAATTTGAGATCATCAATAAATCAGGACAGCAGCAAAGTGTACTTAATCATGGTAAAAGTGTGTTCCATTGGGTCCCATTCTATAGTATCAGTTTTACAGCATACAGACTAAGAAGCTTAAGATTCTTAGAACCAATCTATCAGACCAGTGTACAGTCAGATGACGAATATGACATAGATGGAATAAATATTTGAACCCTAGAATCATATCCCGCCCCATTTTCAGGTTTAAACAACCTAATTCATTGTGTTATACATTATTATTCTAAACCCTAAGTAAATTTTCGAACCCTGGAAGATTTCCACACATTCCTCAGGGATGAGGAAGCATGAATGGGCCACAGATATGTATTTGTAATCATTCAGCCATTAAGACTTCTGCCTCAACATAGTCTATTCAAATCAAAAGACGTCTTTTTCTATTCCGGGATGTCGCTAATCTTGACATCAGTTCATCAAACTTTGGAGACCTTCTCCGAGTACTACGCATGGATTTCTTTCGAGATGGGGTAGTAGTCTTGATAGCCACAGGTTTTGCCTTCACCTTAGTGTGTTTCTCTTTGGAATAAAAAGTTTTCACACTCTTTCCTTTTGAAGCTTGTTTCTGTGAAGAGGACAGCCTGTTCACTGGGCGTTCTATCAATGGCTTTGACAATAGCTCTGTGTCATTATGCTGTGCATTAGGTTGATCTGTTGTTTCCTCAGACTGTTGTGGGTTAGGTTGATCTGTGGTTTCAACAGACTGATGTGCATTAGGCTGATCTGTCATTTCCACAGACTGATGTGCTGTACACTGATCCGTCATCTCTGACGCCTGCTGAAGTGTCTTCTCTGTGGCTAGCGGTCTTGGGGAGTATGATGTAGGTCCTATGAGCTGCTGTGTTGATGAAGGCACTATGCCCTGCTGCAGTGGTAGAGCTGATGTGGGCACTGCTCCATACTGTGCTTGTGGATGTGATGTGGGCACTGCTCCATACTGTGCTTGTGGATGTGATGTGGGCACTGCTCTATAATGTGCTTGTGGATGTGATGGGGGCACTGCTCCATACTGTGCTTGTGGATGTGATGGGGGCACTGCTCCATACTGTGCTTGTGGATGTGACACAGGCAATGTGGCCTGATATGATGAAGGCATTGCTCCAAAATGCTTGGGTGGTTGTGATTGTGATGATGGAACAGTAGCCGGCCCTAATGGTACACATGACGTGGGCAATGTAGCCTGCTGTGCTTGTGGGTGTGATACTGATAACTGGGGTGGATTAGGAGATGATGTACACTGTTTTGGTGGCGGGAATTGTGTATATATAATGTTTTCCTGTGGTGGCAAGTACTTTGTATAACCCACAGGACGCTGTGATGGATATGATGGATCCTGTAGTGATGGCCCTTGATCAAAGGCTGCACCCTGCTGCCCTGGCTGGAGGGCCGATTGCTGTTGTGTTGGTCCCATGGAGTACTTTGTGGGCCAGTGCTGTGTTGACTGCTGATGTGTTGGTGGTGGTGACTGATTCTCAAGTTCAACAGGGCAAGGTGGAGATTTTGCTGAAGTAGGTGTTGATGTTGTGCACTCCAAAAGGTTGATATTCATGTTCGATGGAGTTACATTCAAATCAACATCAATGACAGTGGCATCCATAGCAAAGCTGAGTGGGAATGGTGATTCATTGTCAGCAGTAGGCAGAGTGATCTTCTCACTGACAAGTTTACTCTCTCCATCATAACGCTGGCTACCTTTCTTACAGCGAAGACCTGAAGAGAGAGAAAAAAATGAATTAAGTATGATATTTTTAGCATCCTATGGTAGGTTATGGCTATTACCCCTGGAACTTTTCCGAACAAAATTACATTATTCCCCTTCCTTCAATGTTTGAAAAGTAATCTGCTGTTTGATGTATAAGATAAAGCTAAGGCCACACCAAATCAAAATGTTTGTCTATGGATTTCCCACATCATATTTTTGAAAATACATATTTTAATTTTTTCTGAATAACTTTTTGTCTATGGGTAGCACCCACATCATTTTATGGAATTTTGGATTTTTCCTTTTTTTTTGCTAGATAATGTAGAAGCTACACATGAACTAAGAAAGACTCGGCAATGGTAGACCACTCATTTGAAAGCTGAGGGTCTGTAGATTTCATCAATGGTAATTACCACAAAATCTCACCTATAGGTCAATTTCTTTGCTGGTTTATTTTTAGTATAAGTTGAATTTTTGGCTGGGGACCAATCGTAGAAAATCCAAGTTGCTAAAACACTTATCAATATATATTTTCAAACAAAAAGTAAATGCTTATAAAACATGCAAATTCTCTATGTCAGTTGCACCAACATATGAATTGCAGCCTAATGTGCACTTGCATTAAGCTACAACTGGGTTTAAAGACCTGCTACATAGATTCTCTTGTACAAGCCGCACCCTTTTGGAATGAGCTATAAGCCGCACCCAAGACTTGAGAATTGGCACTTTGATATTATTCTATAGACTTCTATATGGCTGTATCCTATAATATGTACAATGTCAATGAACATGAAAAGGAAATACCAAGTTTTCAAAATTACCGGGTATAAGGTACTGTAAATACAATTCAACATGATGAATATATTCAATAACATTCTTTCCCAATGTTACTTGGTTTTTAGCTATATACTTTAGAACACCACTTAGAAGTATAGAGCAGTAGTAAACCAACAATATTTAAATCCACGATGTGGCTGATACCTGTTTCTCATACTTAGCTTATGGCTTAAACAATTTAAAGTGGCTTAAATGCAGGGTTTTTAAATATATTTGATGGATAAAGACTGGTAAAATTATCACCTTTTCCATTGAAGTTTTTCCATGTCTCTTCATCACTGCTGAAGACCCAATGCTTTCCATTATCATCAGCAAAAAGGCAAAACACATTACCCCCGCATATGATGGCCAGTTCATTGCACATCTTGAAAAGTGTTTTGCGTCTGGAATTCCTTTTGCCACGTCTTGAGTCAGGGTCTACTGTGTACTCAATCACAGGCTTGGCAGGGGGTCTCCGGTAGTTTGGATGCCTATGAATAAAACATATTCAAGGTCAGAATAATTACATCAATAAGTATAGGACCAGACAGCATTAAGAAAAGTTAAAGTTGATATGCAAAATAAAAAGAGTAACGTAAAATTTAGAGAATTTTCAGCTGTTTTTTACTTCATTTTAAGCATCTATAATTCTAGATTTATTATGTAGAGAATAGATATTGAATTTGGTGAAGAATCATTGAAATTAAAAGTAAAACAATTTTAGCATGTGGTGTCAGGGCCCTGTCTTTCCTTATCTTACGGACAGATACAGACGTCCGTATGTCAAATACGGACCTCCCTGTGTTGGTAAATCAAATCAGGCTAGGGGGTGTACAAGGTGGTATCCTAAAAGTGACATATGGACGTCCGTATGTGACATACGGACGTCCAAATGTGATATACGGACGTCCATATGTGACATATGGACATCCGCATGTGTGGTCTGTATCTGACATTATTTTAGTGCATTCTAACAAGGCCCCAGGACAAAATACCTCTCTGGTCGCAGCATACATGACTGCAAACATACCACCCACATCGCAAATAAATGATTATCATATTCATATTCTATGGATCTTTTTACAGGTGAGTCAAAATGATAATTTTCCATGGAGGAAAAGTACTAAAACTAAGGCCATGAATTTGCTCACTTTTACTTTAGTGACAGATATGAAGGTGGGCAATATCACCTCCCGACACCCATCCCTAGGCTTGGTTTTGTCTACGTTGGTGAAGAATGACCACTCCCTAACTAACACCATTCATTTTCGTGGGGTTTAGGAACTGCCTGAAACCCTGGTTCTATAAATATGGAAGGTCAGCCAAAAAAAAAAAATGGCCCAAAATCGGGAATCTCCCGACCAAAATGGGGTTGGCATGTATGCAGACCCTGTGCTTTCTCTGTAAAACTGACAAGTTTTACACAGAGATCCCGTTAATGTGATGTATTTAAATTGCATGGCTTGTGCAAGCTCGGAAATTAGGAATTTTCAGTAGGGAAAAAGACATGACTCATAAAACTAGGTCAACACGCCCTCACAGTCACACAGTCACTGACCTAGTATTTGGAAACTTCAGATTCGGGCAAAGAAAAGAAAGTAAGAAATGTACAGATGTACGTAAAATCCTACTTACATGTGTGGTGGAACAGGAGGATTTCCAGCCATATTTACTATGTTTCGATGTGAAAAATATGTGAAGAACCGTTCTATAATACTTTTTGTTGATGTGCACTTTGAACCTGTGGCGAGTTGATCTTGTTATCACCGGAATATGAATGTGCGCATGCGCGACTTTACACTCCCTAGCTGAGTCTTTGCAACCAAGTAGCTGAGAGCCAAGGGGTGGAGAGTGTTACTGTTGGCGAGGCCTCCAACGTGGGACACCTTCCCGCCGTTGGTCAGACCATGAGCAGTGAAGAACCCTCCACTGTTAGTTGAGCCTACAGCGTTCATATGTTGACCATCGTTTGTCATAAAAACAACGTTGGTGGTATTATACGATTGCCCTACCCTGATAAGAACAGATCACAGACATAAATCTTTTGGTTCAGTTAATGCTCAACACACTCATTTATTACAGAAAACACATACGAGATGCGGTTATTCTGGACATATCAATGCAATCCAAAATCATTTTCATTGTACAAACGTGATCAATTGGGTTTTAACATCCGATTACCATAACATAAAGATAGATGGAATACAGTTAGGGATGATGATAAAGAGATAGCTGCATGACAATACAAATACAGTGTATATTTTACTGACGATGAGTGGGCAGATTCTGTGGTATGGAACCCATGATCAGGTACACTCATATGAGATGCTAATAAGTGTTAGGAGGTCCAATCTTGGAAAGGGACAGTTAATGACAAGACTGGGATATGTATGCTCTGATAAAGGAGCAATCTTGACATCAGCTGGTGGCTGGATGGGTGGGTTAGGGAGAGGCATGACTGAAGCCTAGGGATGTAGAGCTCATAAAACAAACTGCTAATCAGGAAGGAAATAACTACAAATAAACAAGGATGAATGAGCCAGTCCATCCGACACCTCAGGGGGTGTGTCATATAAATCACATAGAGTTATTATCTACTATAGGTTTTTATTATTTTGACCAATCGCAGTGCAAATCAGATTTCAAACAGATTGAAAACGGTTCTGATACTTGGATTACTGTTTGGTGCACTACAGTATTGTTGCGATAATGAAAGTTGAAATTTAACAATATGGGCTATTTTGATATCCTGAAGTCTGTGGCGTTAGGTTTCTGACCATGAATTTTACTTATAACTATGATAATGTCAATACAAAGATTTCATTTCCTCAGGATTTATTTGCATAAACGACCAAAGGTATTTCTTAGAATAGAAGCTGAACTAATCATTGTTTTGTTAGTTTCTTCGGAAAGTTAAGGGTTTGCTTATGAACACTTTTTTTGGTTCAAAAGTACTATAAACTGATCAGGTGAATAAAAAGATTATGCATACACCGATACCTGATATAATCAAGGAGAATAAACTATGATGGTTGATCGAAAACCTGTCAAGGAGGACACTTGATGATGTGATGAGTGAAGACACAAGAAGAAGGAGAATCGGATTTTCTAAACTGCGCTCTTTGTACATTCAGCTAAACTACATGAGAAACAAGAAAAATGTGGCAAGGACCACAGATAGGAGTTGCCACTCTGCAGCTGACGTGTGACGTCACGACCGACATATGACGTCACGAATTGCGTCACAAGGTGACCGTGGCGTCACTGACAAACAGAAAACATAATGAAGTTGCTTCGGTCACTGCGCTCCCGGCCGCTACGTGGCAAGCAACTCCAAAAAAAGGGCTTTTCTTTCCCTTCCCTGTTGCAGCCATATCTGACTCTGAAAAAGTCAGTAATGGTTTTACAAGTTGAGGAATTCTTTCTTTTTATAAAGCTTTAGATACTTAGATTAGTAGATAACCACACCTGTCATTTATAAAAAAACAAATAGGCATATTATAAGTGATATGTCAACGAGCCTCCTGTCTTTGCTGAAATTGATCACAAACTTGAAATATCTCATTTCACGAACTGTACGAAAGGTCTAGGAGATTTTATAACACCTTCCAAGATAACATGGAGACGTTATCAAATCCAAACATCACGCAGTGCACATTGATATCACCAGCAGTACTCACAGCCTACTGCCTACATCCATCACCTAACACCCTACTTTCACCCAGACCTTGGAGGGACCCGTTATAGGACATTTTCTATTAATTTTAAACCTAATTCTAGATGGGGCCTGCTGCTGCAGCTGGGGTGATAATTACAATCACATTTGTCTGAAATCCCTTGTTGATAGTTGCGTGGAAGGGCACTGCAAGATTTCATTAATATTGGTGGTGAGCTGGGCTAGAATGTCACATAAGTTATTCAGGTCAACAATCAAGTATGCCGTTTACTGAGGTTGTAATTAAACTGATAATCTAGGTTAGGTGTCTTATAATTCCCAGTCTGACAAGCTGTACTTAATTCCAAAGGAATACGGTCGGCATAGTATTAGTATTACTGGCAATTCATACTTGTCTTATTTCTACATGCCTTTTGGCTTACACTACTTGGAAACATTACTGGGGAACAAGTAATTAATGGATAATTCATGACACATGTGTGTTAGCAAAGGATAATTACATGAGGGTGCAGTCTGAGTGTAATTATCCTTTGCTAACACACACAAGTCATGAATTATCTATTAACTACTTATTTTATTACAGGATATCAATAGATAATCAATAGAATATCAATAAATTCAAGTTGAAAACAAAAATCGTTCCCCCTCCCTGGGACTCAAAGCCTGCCATAGTGTGTGTACACACAGTGAGAAAAAATGTTCGCCGGGACCAGGACTTGTCCCGCCTACTTGTAGAAGCTGAGCGCAATGCGCTACCCACTAGACCATCGGTTCACACACCTCGGCGCCTGGCTTAGCTTGGTTTGAATGCGTCCAGCAATCCTCTATAATTATGATGGTATTCTAACCTTGCGCATGTGAGAGTTGCTGGGGTTGCTACTGGCTTGGTTTGGTTTGAACGCGTCCGCAGTCGTTGCGGTTATGGGAGCAGCAGAGACCAAGCTGGGGGGGGGGGGGGGGGTCACAACCCAGACTGCAGGATATTTTCACACTTTGAATGTATACTAGTTATATGTGAGTGACCTCCCCGGGCTTTGTATCATATCAAGGCCTGGTTCTAACCAAGCATTTCTGATCAGTCCCTGTGGCACAATGCAGAGGGAGTTCGATTTGGGATCAGGAGACTGCAGGTTCGACCCCTACCCTGGCAATGAAAATTTCATAGGTTTTAACATGTAACATATGACATGTAAGGTGTGCATGTTATCCATGGATAACAGCATTGGGTGCCTGTTATCCTTGGATAACTGCATACCTTACAAAAGTCATGATGCATGTATCATGCCATGTAATATCGACAGGTATGTGCATGGGAATATCCAGGAAAAGCACCCAAAATCACAGAAGTTGTGTTATAACAAATAGGTTTGGCTGTTAGTAATCTGCAGCTGTTTTGCCGGGTCCACAGCAGCCAGGATCAATTCTAATGTATTTTAAGCTCATCAAGCATACTTGTATGGTCGTTCCTATGCCTAAAACCTTTCAACAACAACGAGAACACCCCGCCTTCCAGACTACAGGCCTGTCAGACATAAGAAAGATACGTTCTAGCACTTTAGGGATCCAGAAAAGAGGAATGATGATAAAATAACATTGGTCTAGGCTTAACCTTTTACACACTTTTAAATTGCTGATATAACTTTCCCCCATTCATCTTCATTGTGGACAGCAGAGGCCTCTGACAGCAGACAGGACCTAAGCCCCTACTACCAGTTCTAGATCCCTAACCTTTGTACAGGGTGACACAAAGCGGTCACTGACCGTCTAAACCAGTTACACAAATCCCATAATGGCCCGCCTTAAAGGTCAACAGCAGGTCATGAGATCGCCATGATTTCACACTAGCCTCTTTGTCATTACGGCAAGTACCAAAGTCTTGTTGTCTCAACAACACGCCTTTAATCACATCAACAAAGCGCAACTTCCATTATACCTATATCATAGTATTTGGCTCCAGAAAATATCTAAAGTTTTAACTTGAGGAGGCCTTTCTAGACTACAACCCATACTGACAATGTCAATGAAAGTTTCTTTGCCAGCTTGTCTAGGAAAGGAACATAATGACAACGATGCACTAGGTGTCTGACATCATTCCACCGTCATGATTGCGTCTTCGAAGTGTGCAAAGTCAGGGTACACTGAAAACCTACAGGATCCAGAACTCATCAATAGTGATGACTTTAGGTCCTCAGGTTGACAATACCCAAAACTACAGCTTTAGGTTGTCAGAGGGTAGTCATAGGGGACGACTTTAGGTCGTCAATGATGACCTAAAGTCATCACTAAGTCTGTCCTTTGTAGCTACATAGTCATGTGTAAAGATTGAATATATGTATAGTATTGTCTTTTGCGTTTTCCCAATATTATTTCTTTAATTATATATCGTAACCTCATCCATCATCAAACAGTTTATTTTGAGTACTCCCGACCCACTATTATGGTTTCAGTGAAACAGTATGGTGTAGTTCATTGTAAGTACACACATCTACATGTATTATACCTTGGGCACACTCAAATAAGGGGTCATACTCTAGCAATGTCCATAAGAGAGGTGTCATTACCAGAATGATCATCTTTTTTTCTATCCCCATACTTAGAAATTTACAGGAACATTTGTATTATACATTTTCCATATTCTCCCTTTCAAAGTACACTATACAACAAGAACAATGTAAAGATAAGGCTCGATATACACCCAGGGCACATCATTTGTATTATGGAAATGGATAGTGGGGACCTCTCATGGCACAAACCCAAACTAGTAGTAAAGCCAGGGTGGTCATTAAGATGACTTAGGGTAATCATAATGACCTGACGACCCTCTGACGACCCTAAACTCGTCATATATGACGAGTTACCAATAGCTGTGAGTTTGCAGTGTATAATGGAAGTTTCACACCCTTCATGTTTTCCATTTTTATGTGGAGAATTCCCCCAGGCAGCAAGACAACTGGGATTATCCATATAATGAAGGTGAATCAATGTTTTACATGAGAAATACTGAAGCAAAAAGCAAAATCGCTCCCCTAGAGGCAAAAGAGCAGGCAGCTCTACACAAACACAATCAGGCGAAACTGAATATAAAGGCACGTTTTCTCTGACAGCCGGTTAGTGGCAGGGGTGAATTAGTGCCTGTGACAGACAGGACACCTGAGTCACCATTTTCCAGTTAAAAGCTGTCAGCGTAACTGCCAACTTGCCAGAAACAAGATTGTCAGCTCCCTCCTCCCTTCTGTCACCTCTCTGTCAACCCTCTGTCAGCCCAGCCAGTGTGCCATTCACATTCCCTTCCTCTCACCTTCACCTGACCTCAAATGGATAAAATGGACAAAGATGGATTTATGTAATGATGGGGGGATCTTGTCAATTTGCACTTGGTTTGCAAGGCGAGATTGGGCCATTTGTGTGGATTCTTGGGTACCTCGGCCATGTGCTTCGGCAGCTTGTTGAGATGGGACATTGCCACTGTGTTCAGGATAACCATAATCAAATAATGCAGCCATTGTAGGAGGCTAGTACACCTACCTAATAATGCATACCCAAATGGAATTCTCCCAATACAATAAGCCTATGTGGCCCTCATATATATCAGCTAAGAGTAGTTTGCTCAGCCTTGCCTGACTTCATTTGACTACCCCATTTCTAAAAAGTGTCATAGGAATGTTTAAGAATGGTGTGTATATTTAGAATCGTGTAGCGTTTTTATGTCATGTGTTTGCCAAAACATACTACTGCAGGGGAGGGCCTATTTTTTATAATAAGATAATTTCGATATATGCATCCCTGATACTGTTGCTCCTACATTGATTGTATAGCTGTCAGTTCGTGGTACAACCCTCAAAACCAGAAGGGAAGATCTTACTTTAATTAGAAAGTAACTTTGGTTCTGTTGTTGGTGTTTTTAAACCATTTTTGAGAGTTTTCTTAATCTTGTCTCTGTGATTTTCAGGTGAGTCGAAAGCAAGTTTGAACTGATCCTGTATGGTAGGTGCAATAGGTCTTAATTAATGACACATAGCCATAGAGTTTCACAACCAGAATTACTTTGTGCTGACAGCCATTTTGTGGTTGTCCTATACTTCACAACCATCAGTCAACGCAGATAAAAAAGGCTGAAATGACCTTTTGTGGAAAAAAAAGAAAAAAAAGAAAAAAAAGAGGTGAATTAAGAATTAAGCAGTTTGACAAATTACTTTGTATCTATTTCCTTTTCTACAAAGTAGTGAAATTACTTCTGACAAGTTTTGTTGAGCTAATGCAAAACAGCAATACAATACCTCTACTACTCATGTGCGGGTACCTCATTCAATTTCTTTTTTTTGCTACCCATACCCATATCAATTACTTTTCGAAGTGGTACAACTTATTACAATTAAAGTATGACAGCGCCCATGGGACGTGCAAGGACTTTTTTTCAAGGAACACTAGAATATATCATATGCAGGGGCGTGGTCTTCCTGCTGTACATTATTTTAGATAAAAATTGTATATCAAATCTATATTGACAAGTGTAATTGCCTTTTACGCGGTTGTACAGTAGGCCTAATATTGTCATATGTTTTGCTACCCACCACTTCAAACGCTGTAAGTGGTGTCGTGTTTTTCTTTAAATATCAAAACCACCTCTCTCGGTGTAAGAAATGAAACATAGTAATTATTAGACTGTATCCAAATTAGGCCCTTCTCCAAAGGTATTCAATGTCTTCATTTAGGTATAGACACCGTTGATGGTTTTACAACTGGTGACGTATAGACCTAGTTCTAGATTTGTGTGGCCTGGCTGACATAGGGATAACCACTGCTTTGGAAGGAGAGCAGGAAAAGGCCAGATGAGATAATGCTCAACATGAAGGTTAAGAAAATTGATCTGGAAGACATAAAACAGATACTCTCTGCCTTTGAATCATGGGCCGTTGGGAACTGAGGTCGAGGATGGCAAAGGAATTTATGAAGCAGAGAAGTGTGCAAGGGGGAGTTTAGCCGTTGGACTAGAAGGTGAGCATGTGCAAAGGCCATCCATCCTACAATACTGAAAAGGAAGCTTTGATATGCCAAGTCAGAGAAGCATGATATGTCAGAGAAGTAATAATTTGTAGGATAGAGAGGACTTGCAGTAGCTGAGCGTAAGGGACAAGGTATAGAGAAAACGCCTTTTATGCTGTAAACTATAATTTAGGATTATAATGTATAACGGATCCTAGCCATTTAGGTCTAACAATTACAACCTTGCCCTTGGCAATGAACGCTGGCTGACCTTATGTAATGGGATATAGTCCAGTGCTCCTACTGATTGGTCTGACATGGGATTCTTATCAAGTCTATGTACATACATTTTTCATTTAAAATCCCTCCTATCCACTCAGCCAAGGCTGTTCAAAGATAAAACAATGGCGTCCCTAATTAGTCCTATGAGAGCCTCTGTCAGCACAGGCTTAATTGTCAGCTACATAATTCCTCACCCAGGGGTAAATAAACTGAAGAATGTCTTCCTACAAAGAAGGAGATGCAAAAAGGTATAGTTTTTATAGAAAGCAATACTGCTTTATAATTACTGTATAGAGCCAGAATGACTGCAGACCAGACTATAACCATTGGAGAGGACATGATAAAGGTGTTAACATATATGTTAACACCTTAATCATGTCCTCTCCAATGTATATGTTAACACCTTAATCATGTTCTCTCCAATGGTTCTTGTACCTCAGGTCCCCATACACTGTCATATGTGACCCATCCCTACAGAATGCTTCTCAAGTCGGATATCCATGGGCAATATTTAGATATTGCCATATTCATGTAAAGAATATCAGAAGCTTTTATCTAATCTAGCACTTGTATATTTGAACAAGGGTGCCCTCTTACAATCATCTAGTCAAAGGTAGGCGTGTAGTCAGACACTTTGAGAATCAATCAAACTGAGGCATCTGGCATATTAGATAAATTACATATAGGTTCATAAATCCAATGTAATTGTATGTAATCGCAAATTCTGCAATTATAATTATATGCGTTTAATGCAGTTGGGCTTAGATTTAGTTTCACTTACCCATAAAGAAGCAATCTACCCATACATTAGAAAAAGCCAAAACAAAAATCAATTTTGAAAAATATTTCTGGCACAATACCACTTAAGAAGGTCTCTGAATGTGCGACCTCTGAAACATTTTGCAAGCTGGGCTCATTCAAACATTAATTTGCTCAATATAACTGAATATGCAGGTGGCCCAAGAAAGGGGACAATCTCCCCTTGTTATCACAGAAAAGAATTAGAAACAGAGATTAATGTCAATTACCTTAGTTACACTTAGCCAGTCATTTAGTTAATCTCACATAGAACTGAATGGGAGACAAACTCTTAACGTTAAATCCCTACAGTCATGAAAGAAAATTTTATCCAAAGTCTTTTGATGTCTAAATGTAGAGAACATGATGAATGCTTTGATGGTTCAGTCGCCTTAGGGAACAAAAAACTGTTAACTAGAACAGTTATTTCTCGGTCGAGTTTCCAGATTTCAAAGGTATTTTGAAGCGGCATTGTTGATCCTCTTCCCCAGGTGTCAAGTTTACAGAAGGAGTGGAGTGTGTTCAACACAATTTTGCACACTACTGCTTTGTGTGTTGGGATAAGGTGCCTAAGTCTATTGCAAGGCCTATAATGACTGTTATGCTATGGTTAGGATAGGTTCGATATTTACCAGGGTATTACAGTAGCGGATTTAAAATTTGCTCAAAATCCTTGGTTCGTGTAGTTACCCAGTGGGTGCAGAACGTTGGATCAACGTTGAAAAAAACACTGAACAACATTGGTGTTTCGACGTTAATTCAATGTTCTGTGCCAAGTGGGTAGTAGTATGTGGAAATAGAAATTCCCCACAGGCACTACAGCCATTTTGAAATACGCCACCCAATAAACCATATGCATGCTGTATTCTGAAAAGGGAATTGACAACTCTTTGATGTGCCTTTCTATCTAAAAATGTCCTTTGACATTATTTAAAAGCTCAATCCTTGGCACCATAAATAATCAAGGAATGATAATGAGGGACAGACCTCTAGCCTCCACCTTTTACATGTTATCAATTGTCCATATATTTGTCCTCTATACCATTCTGTCTCCATTCAGTATACAACAAGTCTCTGACAACAGCAGGTAGGACCAATCCTCTACCACCAGTACCATATCCCTGACCTTTGTACAGACTAGCGGTCACTACCCTATAATGACGCTGCTAAAAGGTCACCCATCAATGTCGCATGATCCCTATGAGTTCTCAAAAAAGCCTTACCTTTGTCATCAGGTCATGTGTAGGAACCGTATGCTATGGCTATGTACAACACACCAAATAATTAATGTGCCCTGATCTACCATGGTCATAAGAAGGGCAGCTTCCGGAAGCACCTTCTGAAGTGCTTGCTTCCCTCTACTTACATAGTGCTGCATAACACAATGTAAGTAATCTTACCATAAGATACGTCCATGGAATTGTTATTGTAGTAAAGTTAATAATTATGATCTTCAATAGGCAATATTTCATATCCATAGCACTTTCACAACTGTTCACAGCAAGAGTATTATGAATGCACTTCGTATTATCCAACATAACACACCGTTAGGTTCATAAAGTCATATGTCGCAGACCTACAGGACCACAACTGTAATGGTTCGGGTCTTTATAGAAGACTCATAAATATTGGTTGCTTTATGAAAAAAATGGTTTTGGAACCAACAATAGTTTATTGGGTACGACGATGCAGATGCCCAAAGGCTACTGCTCAGATGACAGTAGGTCTATCGTTGACGAGTGATTAGAGCCGCATGCCCTCAGGTGTCCATGACTTGACTTCTGACAAAGTGTCTGATCACTGTACCACCAAGTGCCATCTAAACCTGGAGCACTGCTACCACCACGACATGGTCAGGGTGAACTTTAGCCATAATTATGACTGACCCAGACATCCTGTCAGGTACCCTATCTTTATAGTAGTAAAGGTAAGAATATATACCAAACCTCTACACAAATATGCAGCAATATAAATCTCTAAAGTACATAATCCTAAAATACCTAAACCTCTTTTTTTGAGTATTTTCATAAGAGTACGGTCTTGGATTAATGGACACTCCCACAATATTAGTATACCTACCAAATGTAAATTGGACCAGAAGCTTTTAAAACTTTTCTAGACACGCTACTGTGTATATGCTCTCGTGGCAATGAAAGAAGAGACAACTGTGCACAAACTCCTGAACAGAGCTGAATGTGAAGGTACGTTCCGTGTGACAGCCAGTTAGAAGCTGGGAGTATTAGTCCCTGTCACAGACAGGACACCTGACCCACCATTTTCCAGTTAAAAGCTGTCAGCACAACTGTCAGACTCCCCAAAGCCAAACTGCCACCTCCCCTTATCCTACTATCACCACTATGTGAACCCTTCATCCATTGTAGTTTGTCTGCTTGCTACAGGCCTCTGCACTCACTTCTACTAATCCCAAGTGGGTAAGATGTACAGATATGGATTTACTGTTGGCTGGGTGATCTTGTCAACTTGCCTTTGGTTTGCAAGATCGGCTTTGGCCGTTTATATCGGTCACTGAGCTTTGTGCTTCAGAGTATTGACAGTATGTTTGGGATGACCATAATCAAATAGTACGACGCTGAGTGTGGACAGAAGAGGCTTGCTATATGTCCACATAGTCTACCTACTCAAGAGCTATCCAAATGAAATTCTCCAAATGCAATCTGATCTAGTCATAGGCCGTTCGAACCAAAGCAGACCCTATTCTGTTTGTGGGCGATTTTTATACTTCCCTTGCCATCACTGTACTTCATCATAAACCCATTTCTTTACCCATAAGCCTAAAGTCATTTTGCTGCACCTGTTTTGTGTTTGACATGTTACACCTCCTGACATTTAAACTTGTATTTACAGATGAAAAGAGTTTGGAGGCTGTAGGTTGTGAAGGGAGCGGTTTAGAGGTTATATCATACCATGGACGTATAATAGCTTACAATCACTTGAGTGGGAAGACGCAAGGAATCTGCCATGGTTACTATGTGATAAATACACCCACTCCCCAGCTTCCTTCCTGCCTGAACCTCAATCTTCAGATGTCTATTCGTTGGATTACCTGTGTAACCTCTCCTACACCTACTATACTAGCTGCCAGCACCCCTCATCGGTGAGGGGTGCTGTGGCCGATAGGGTTTATGTCTGTGTAGACATGACATGGATGACTGGGTAGCGCTATCTCACTACCCCTACTAACTCCATCCTTGGTCCTCACCAGCGACTGCTACACCCCTCCCCCCTACCTCTCTACCTCCAAGTGCTCCTTACTATTCATCTCCTCCAGGGTATGGGCCATAGAGAGGGGTATTCTCTGCTACCGTACCAACGCATCACCGCGCATGCTTAGCGGCAATGACTTGGAGTCCTGGTTAGGGTTGACAAGTGGAATGGTAGACTTGGTCAATTCGGGTCACGTGACATTTAGGCATGCGTACTAGCCCTGTCCTAGCGAGCACTCACACCATTGAGACTATATTCAGTGCGTTCATTGATCAACTGAAGTCCCCTGTGTAAAAGGAAAGAAAATGTTCTAAAGGGGGATTAGTGTGTAGTTATACTAACATTGGGCAATGCATATATGTTAAATCATAATAAGCGCACTATCATAGGTTTGACAAGACGTTGAATCAATGTTGGTAATCACCCCACCATCAACCTTTAGTAGCTACCTCATAGAAACACGGCTGTACGAAGTGTGTATGGATTATCCAAATTAAAATCAACAAGCTGCTGCAGCGTGAATAGGGATGACAAAGAATTTCAAAAGTAGATATAAATAGCGAGATGAATCTAGACTTTCCAGCCTTACAATGTGTCTGTCATTAACGCTTCATGTAACCTCCCAAGGAAAGGTTCTTTTTGAAGTCTCAAATTTGGATAATTACTCCTTAAACTAATTCCCTTATGTACCCTTAGATATAGGCTACTCAGTTACTGAGTTAGTAGTGTATGTAAATGGGAGTTGGTCTCGGGTACCATGGTTAATCTGCAAGTAACGTGCTTCCTTTGGGTCATATTGCATTCTGAAATCAGATTCAGGTACTAAACAGTGGCTGTTATAAAGATGGGAAACTAGTGTGTTCCATTATGCTATTATGCTATGTATTTTTCACAACATTCTAGAGCTTTTATTTATGTATTAATCCTACATATAAATATACTACGTTCTGGAACCCTAGTCCCATAAGTGTATGATTGATTGGTCATACCCTAGTCTCTGTACACTATTATTCTCGGATCACTCCCCTTTCCAAGACTTATTAACCCACCCAAACCCTTTTCCCTACAGCTGGCAGACTCACTACCCTACATTTCGGCTGGCTCAGTTGACTTTAGGGCACCCTGGAGATTCAAGCTAGAATATTGGCCGTGGTCAGCTCATAGGGTCATTCTCCCCTTATCTGCTCCATGCGTCCCAGGAGAGGTAACTCTTGTCTGTGATGATAAGAGCCCATCCTGCTGCCTGGATAGGGAGGTAGGGAAGTGCAAGGACCTGGAGGACTGAGGTTAGATTAGGTTGGGCCAGTAAGGCGTGTCTTCAGAGAGGAGGGGGACCAGAGGTGTACATAATGCTAGGGGAATTATGTGGGGATGTCTCCAAGTATATCAGGCCCTCATAAAATGGAAAAATAGCTGGTTAGCTCAGAAATGATACTTGGTTTGTTCTTATCTAAGAATATAACCCCATCACCAGTTATATCAAGATGTATTCGTCTTATACAGTGCTGTATTACTGGTAAGATGGGGCCTGCATGATAGCATTGGTCAGGAATGGTAAAGACGGCCACAAGAGCGTAAGAAATGGGGGAGGGGGGAGGGCAGGAGGACCCGGTCCCCTCCAATTATAAAAGAGGCGGGGCCTGAGTATGTCTGCCCCCCCCCATAATTTGTCAAGAACTCAAAACAAAATGGAAGAGAAGCTAAAACTTTGCATCTCAAAGTACATTTACATGGGATAGGGAAGATGGGGACCTGAGCCTAGAATCAGATGAGAAATTCGCCAAAAAATACTTTATATGCTAATTCTATGGCCCAATACATATATGTAGGCTATAAGGGTCATCGCACTGGAACCGACATTGATCATAGTGGTCAAGATGAGGCCCTTGCTGCCCCCCCCCCCTTGAAGATTTGCTTCCTACGCCTCCGATGGATCAATTTGTATCGGATAAGATAAGTCTCAGAGTAGATGTGTCCAGTTGATTTTATAATTTAAAGCAGCTCAGAAGTGCTATGGCATCTTTTTATAACACACAAAAAAGAAAGGATCAAGGATCTTAATTTTTGGATTCTAAGCTGCATGATGAGTGTGTGTATCTTATTTTCAATCTGGGCTGAGAGGCCGAGAAAGGATATCAATTACAGGATCCCAGCTCTGAGTCACCAGGACCCGAACAGAACTTAATTGCCTCCTCATTGATATATGTAGATAGGAGTCCCTTGCACATAGAACTGACTATCAGCTTACATTACTGAGCTGATCTTATTGTGATAACTGTGGGGTAGTGCTATTCACTCCAGCTCTGGGAATAGGTCTCTGGGTCAAGGGGTTAGTGGGACCCTGGAGCTGTTGGAATGGATAGATCGTGGTAGTGTAACACTGAGTAAGTTCTGTGATAATACAACCATTGCGATATGCAACCCTATCTCTACCGGCCCCTGGGATCACAGCTCTGCCACTAAAGTAATCAGGACTTTCCCAGACCCCCCTCATTCACACAATAATGCTATGCAAACCCACACACAAATCTAATTGCCACAGCTTCATAGATGACAATTGCAAGTGATATTGCCCGACCATATTGGCCATCTAAGATGGAACTAGATACCCTAAAATGGCTCGGTTTAAACATGATCATTCTCCTACCGCACAGCAGGATACTTAATTACCAGTGCCCATCAATATAAACTTATTTGGGGATGCTGATGCTTCGATGCTTAGTTTCCACAAATGTTATCATACTATGCCCAGAACACTATCTGAACATAGGCCCATGCAAAGGCAATTAAGATCAGGGGTCCATTATTTTTTATAATGATTTTTGATGCTCCCCCAAATGAGCCAAAAACAGGCACATAGTACCAATAATAAAACACTGTACCGTTCCTCCTGTATATATTTATTGTACAATCCCCTTGGAGGAGAAGCACCACCACAGGGGTTTACTAGTGCAGCATTGAGTGTCTCCATGGTATGGTCTCTGCTGTATACACCCTCCAGGCCCTACCAGTCTGATTAACTCAGCCAAATGGTGGATTATTCCCACTGTGAGCCGCCTCCCATATCGTAGCCTGGGCTACGTAGCAGTGGCACAGTCAAAAATAAATTTCCAGTATTCAGAATTCTATATCTCTAAAATGTCATGCTGTAGACAAATACACTTGTTATAGGAAAATAAACTGTTTTGAGATAGGTCTTCTTATAAATCTGCTTCAGAATCAATCATTTGCCTGTATTGGTTTAATGTTACATGGAAAACCTCTCTGCAGATAAGAAAGCTGTTTTTGACATTGGAAGTGGCCATGGGGTACTGTGTGAGTATGGACCTATATGGTAATGTAATACGCGGGTGTGTGCTGACATTGTGTAGGTCCCATACTCACATAACACCTCCAAATACTATTGGCCCCATCTATGGCCGCCTGCATCATTTGTGTATGCATATTGCTTTGCCATGCATTAGGCCATTGTAGTGAAATGTTTGTTGTAGGGATGAATTTACATGGGTCTGGATTCTAAGGCACAGGCAAACATTCCCTGCTTCCCTTATGTATATCAACGCGAAAATCGCTATGTTGACATTTTAGGTTCTACATTTTTGTGGCATTCTACATGTATATGTCTTTCCCAAATACTGCTGATAAATCCTGGCCTGGATTTAGCTTTTCAGAGTGTGGTGTAGCAAAATCAAAGAGTATTCGATAGTGTGTGAATGATATGGTATTAACACAAACGATTGTTTGAATGATATTAGTGTTAGGAATAACATCCCGTTTATTGGCTTGCCAAAAGAATATAAGTAATAATGGAGAATAATGGTCTTCAATTCTACATTGTTCAGTGATAGTTGACAGAACTGGCCTACGACCTTGCCAAATGCACAGATAGGCATGTGTGGCATTAAGAAGACACATGACTTGTATGATATGGTTCAAGGAGGATGAATTAGTTGTGTTAGATCTGAAAGGGAATAAATGGTTTATCAGCAAAGCATAGAGTTTACCAATGGCACGGTAAAGAAGAAGCAGGTGAGCAACACTGAACAGTTACAGGGAGCAGCTCCAAATGGAGCAGGTCTGCACTAGGTCTCCCCCTCGGAGCAGCACCTTCTGGAAGCTGTCAGGGCCGGCATTGGCTTTGGGGACATACTCAACCTGATGTCCTGCTCCAATTCCGCTGACTCCCCCAGCTCTTCCCACACCCTGCCCTCCATCCCATCCTGTCCTTGCAGGCTTGGCCCAGAGACCTGGATGTGCTTCTGGTGAGCTGCTCACTCCCTGTTCAACTCGGCTTCACCAGCTGCTCTGAACACTCTTAACCCACGGTACATGAATTCACTCTGGTGTTTCTTTTTTTATATATTGATAAATTTATCAACCTAGGAGAGTAAACCTCACGATAGAAACGTTCATGCATGATACTGACCTGCCCTTTGGGTTTAATACACATTTGAAGACAATTCAACAATGCACCTTGAGACACCATGCCAACCTTGGAGGTTTAAGGGGGGATGTTGGGTGCAGATAGGTTCTAGCTGCTGTGGTCCTGGTGGTGCAGGAGGACAGCTAGGGGCAATAGAGGTTAGGTTGGAGATAGTGGTGACGGTGTGACGCTTGTACAACGGGAGGATATTCAGAGGTAGAGTTGTAGCTAGGAGAAATATTGAGTGGTCGTGGACAAGGGTTAAAATCTTAAAGGACTTTATACTGTTCCAATTCCTTTGATATCAACAAGCAAGAATTCAGCCCTAGTGAGTATTGCGTCATTAAGCCGACCCTACTTAGTCCCCAAAAGGTAAAATGAAACACCAGTCCAGTGCTGGAGAGTCACTTATTAGCAGCCAGCACATACCGGCACAGGTAGGTCTATGTCATTGACTATTGGCCCCTCCTCACATGACATTCCATTATAATGAACGCCCATGAACGCTGGAGGTGTTACACTCATGCAGCTCAGGCACTCAAGCACGTTTAAGGATGCTGAGAGGCTGGGATGTTCTGATTGGTGACACAGAAAAGTGCAGGAGGGAGACAGAATGGAAGAAAAGACGGTTATAATATTGTGTCTAGGCTCGGACTTACCGTGCTGGAGATAAAGATGTGGCCATGACCTGGGGCACAGACACGCGAGCTGGGGGTGAAGGGTGTGTGCCAGGGGCAGGCCAATTATAGGACGAACCGTGCCTAAGAAGATGTCAGGGGCAGGAGGGGAGAGGGAACAAAAGGAGGGGTAGAAAGGGGGGTCTATGAGGCCATGAACAGGCGGCCTCAGTCACCAGTGGTAGGCATTTCAACTGGGTAAGTGGGATGGGGTTGGTAAGTCTATGCTACCTTATGGATACATGGGTGTAAAGGAGCTGAAAATCGAGCATGCATTACCAGGATACATCCTAACGCTCTAGTTGGACAGGAGGAAACCAGGCAGAGGATAGTTGAGAAATTCATACCTAATAATGCTCAGTACTCTATCTATCCCTCAGGTCTTGCAATCTCATATGCATCTATCCTTCAAATGCAATTGAAATGTGAACCTACCGTATTAGCCTCTATAAGTGCCGGGTCTTGAATGAACGCCAGTATTGAATAACCGCCGGGGTTTTATGGGTATGGAGCATTTTAAACTCAGTATGATTTAAGTCTTAAATAAGCGCCGGTCTTGAATAAGAGCTGGCGGTATAGCCTAGTTGAAATTAATGAGCGCCCGGGCGCTTATACCTGCCAATACGGTATGTAGAAGTTATACATACAAATTAAGCTATGGATTCTATGTTAAACACACAAAAAAAAGCAATACTGTAAACACGTGTTTATTTTAGATCACTTCTCCCTTCTTGTTGTTAAGATCTATAGGCAGAGACGTGCGTGCGTCAATGTTTTTGTACTTCCAAGTGGGAAACTGGTGGAGCTCAATAAGACCGTGGGCTTGCTGCCTGTCACGAAAACCCATGGCATCTCCAGCATCTCCCCACTTCCTCAAGGTCCTACAGGGACACCTCGCTCCATTACAAACCCATCCCTCCTCCTGCCCTCCTCCAGTGACACCTATTGAACTCACACATTGCCCAGTGCCCTACACCTACCAAGGCCCTTCCTCCAGGGTTCACTGAGGGACTAGACCAATCAAATACTCCTCATCCCCTTATCAAAGGCCCTACAATACACAGGCCAATAGTACTGTATAGACCCTGTAATAGCCTTGGGAGAGATAGCAAAAGAAATTGTGCTTATCACGCATGTTGATAAGGGAAAAGGGAAAATACAGTTTCTGGGGTGTTGAGGGTGGGACCGCGATGAGGAGGGGGGGGGAGCTTTAAGGACCACATATTGCCTTTTGGTCATCAAGTGTAAATTTTAAAGTGATTCTCCAGAGCCGGATTCAGGCATCACCAGCGCTGCATTGGTGCATCATGTCGACAAAGGGTTATATGATGCTTTAGGCACCTTGTGGCCCTTCAATACTTTGTGGTCGGTGCTATCTACGCACGCGAAATCTAGGAGCCAGACTTAGTCCTGCAGTACCCCCATTCCCTGCACATAATAGGGAGTGGGAACAAACATTGATCCGTGATGCTGTGATTAACTCTACAAGGACCGCATGGTGTATCAAAGCTACATTTTCCTTTGTTCCATGATGCACATATGCGAGGTTGGTGAGTAACTCGCACAGATTGAATTATGCGTAGAATGCACCAACTTTAAGGAGGATGGGCATGGTGCATAAATCTATGCAGCTCACTCATCAAGGCTGCATTAGATTTAATGCATCATGACGAGAGAGGGGCATACCATACCCCTATATGTTACCCATACCCCTATATGTTACGCTGTAAGGGTTAGGTTAGTTAAAAGGATGACCAGTGACAGGCCTGACAGGGAGAGATGGGACATATCGTGTGAAGATGGACACTCCAATCGTCGACTATTCTCTGGGGTCCGTCCGTCAATGTGCACTGATAAACGTTGCCATCAATGTCCCACCATCGATCCTCATCTCGCCCTAACTGTAGGGTGGCCGGAGTATTTCTTTTAAACGATATGATCAACAATTGAAAAACATCTTGTGTCAGGTTGGTACACTAAGTACAACCCAAGCTAAACCTAACTGAAAATGTGTCACCACTGAGATCATAAATCACAGAAAGTGGACTTTTAGGAATTTCGGAGGTATTCCTGCCCCTAGCTTAAGGATTTTCATTTTTCATCCAGTTTTTTTTTGCCCAAATTGTTGAGCTTGAAGAGATCCTTGTGTTAAATATAGGTTTTACTAGTAAGAAATCTATATTTTGGGTGTTGGGGACATATTATGCCCAAATTAGCCCAAATTGCCCAAACTGACCCCAAAACTCCTGAAAATTGATATCTTACATTTTTTTTTTTTGCATTTACTCCTAGATATGTGTTTTTCCATTATTGTCCACTATATCAGGGAGTCTCAGGAAGAATTTGGACCCAATATAGCACAGAAGATGATTTTTGTTCTTTTTCCCTGGAGCAGATTACATTTTGTGAAGTGGCCTGTCCGGGCGAGTGACCACCTGCATATAACCCCACCATTAAATACCCATTAAATGTATGGCTTAATTTTTTCTGCTAAAATTTAGAGTTAAGAAGTAGGTACACTATGCCAAAAAGTAAATTGGAATTCTTCTATTTACTTCATGCCAAGGAAAGCATACACGACCCTTTTTCTTGTCTGGACAAAAAATACTGTTTTCTTGTCCTCCTTTGCCAGGATTATAATATTTAACGGTCATAACTATGTCAGTTATTTGCCCACACATATACCTAAGTGCCCAGTGTGTTAGAAATTAAATTCTCCCTAATGGTTTGGAATAGCAGGAGGGAATGTCTGAAATGTCCTCCCGAATTGTATGTCCGGGCGAGTGACCCTTCAATAACCTTCCATGTTCAGAGCTTGATTTTCTATGTAAATGATATTCAAATCTCCCTGAAATCTTCAGTTCTAGACCATTTGACCTGTAGATTACGGAAATGTTATTTATATTTATGCCAGATGTGTCTCTGGTATCAAGAAGTGTGTGTTCTTTTGATGGACAGTTTTCATGATTTTGAGTACATTTTTGCCTTGAACAGACAATCAATGATTCTTCTCCTCTTGTGTAAGATTGATAAATTCAACTATCCTAACTATGTCAGTTGTCCGCCCCCCATACATCCCTAAGTGCCCAGTGTGTTAGAAATTAGATTCTCCCTTACGGTTTGGAATAGCAGGAGGGAATGTCTGAATTGTCCTCCCAAATTTTATGTCTGGGCGAGTGACCCTTCAATAACCTTCTATGTTCAGAGCTTGATGTTTTATATAAATAATATTCAAATCTCCCTTGAGAAATCTTCAGTTCTAGATCATTTTGACCTGTAGATTACGGACATAACATTCATATTTATGCCAGATGTGTCTTTGGTATCAAGAAATGTGTGTACTTTTGATAGATAGTTTTCACGATTTTGGGTACATTTTTGCCCGGAACAGACAATCAATGTTTCTTCTCCTCCTGTGTAAGATTGATATATTCAACTATCCTAACTATGTCAGTTGTTTGCCCCCCACATATACCTAAGTACCCAGTGTGTTAGAAATTAAATTCCCCCTATTGGTTTTGAATAGCAGTAGGGAAGGTCTGAATATGTCCTCCCGAATTTCATGTCCTGGCGAGCGACCGCTAAGTTAGATAGTGTTTTTGATGGAAATTATGAGGCATACACCAATTCTTCCCCCACTGAACCTGTATACCACATGAAAGTACATGTCTTGGCCATTGTCTTACATGTATACAACAGTCTCTAACTTACAGCAAGTAAAGGAAAACTTCTGACCTGAATTTTGCCAGAAATCCAGTCTCGAGCCAACATGAAAAATGAGCCATGGCCATGGAAAAAATATATGTAGTATATCTAAATCAATGACAACATGACCCTTATACCCAGTGCTATTGTAGAAAACATAAAAAGAATTGATGGGAATCATATCATGAGTCATTTTGCTCCTACTAAGGGAAAATACCCCTCAGGGTCACTTGCCTGGACACCGTTTCAAGGGTATATAGGTTCCAGGCACTGCCATAGCAACGTTTTTCTTATATTTAACTAATAGTGATTGGTGGTGAGGTACCCCAATACCTATACATCATCCACCAAACATATCTTTGAGATCCTCCATAGTTTTTTCTCAGACCCCCAA
Organism: Acholoe squamosa; assembly: GCA_949317995.1. NCBI lineage: Eukaryota > Metazoa > Annelida > Polychaeta > Phyllodocida > Polynoidae > Acholoe > Acholoe squamosa. Next base: position 28,351,491 of record OX439041.1, on the reverse strand, counting down.
AAAACTAATCAAGCCATAAAAGTCCACTTTCTGTGATATATGACCCTGAACTCCTTCTGACAGATCTGACTCTCCATACTGGAAACACACATGCTCCACATACCCCAGGTATGGTACAGATCTGCCAACTAGTGACTATTGCAGGTACCATTTACCAAGACCCTTACATAGTCATAAATCTGAGATACCACTCACTGGTCCCTGAAAATTCAGAAATCACCCTGATTTTCTCAATTTCCAATAGTTAATGCTTTTAGGAAGTTAAGCCACAACATGCAAAACACCTTAAAAGTTATGAAAAGTGGCATGTTTTACATGTATGTGTACGCTTGTGTGCCCAGCTGGTGGAGCCCTCTGTTGATATTACATTGAAAACTAGGCAAAAATTAATAGGCCCCAAAACAAGCCCCAAAAAGTTGCCTGGCGATCTTCTGGGGGTTGACACTATCATTCTCACTCCAGAAACATCCTGTTCTCCTAGTTTAGAGCTTTGTGTAGCAGTTTCCCGCTTCCCCCCCCCCCATTATTATGTGTCTAATGATCCTTGACCTAAAAAGGGCCTTTTTGAAGTGCTTATTTTGAATAGAAATTATTTGTATAGGTGGACATAGAAATATTGGGAGGATAGCATGGAGAGAGTAAATACATTTAAAAAAGGAATCTTGTTAAAATGTTGATTTGCAGTTGAATGGTGGTTATTCTCCCAAAGGTCAGGTTAAACAAGAAGGCATTGATAAAACTGACGTGAAGGTGAAACAGGCAGGTACCTTGAATTTTTTCAATAGATTTCCCCATTAAAGAGTAAGAATTAAGCCTAATGCTTTATATATGGGGTGCTCCCATCCAAGATCATCTTTGAGCAAGTTACTAGACATCTCCACATTGCATCTATCCAGAATGGGGGGCTTCTAGAAAAGTGACATTTACTATAGCATCAGACAGGGGAGTCAAAATCAGCTTAACTTGCTAAAAGCATAAACAGGATGTTTTTAGAGTGAGAATAATAGTGCCAACCCCCTGAGATCGCCAGGCAACTTTTTGGGGCTTGTTTTTGGGCCTATTTGCCTAATTTGCAATATAATATAAACAGATGGCCTAACTTCCTAAGAGCATTAGCCATTGGAAATTGCAAAAATCAGGGTGATTTTTCTGAATTTTCAGGGACCAGAGAGTGTTGGCTGGTCCCCGGCCCCACCTCCCTCACTCGATATAGGGCAGGTAACTAGAAACCCCAAGCATTGGCACTTTCTCAAGATCGGTATAGGCGAGTGACGCGCGCGCATGGGCATGCCCATGCATGCGCGTCACTCGCCTATACCAAGGCTTTGTACTTTGCCAATGCTTGAAGAGTGATATATAATCATAATTTATGATAATGATATTCTGGTTACCAGGTTTCAGCAAAGCTGAAATAACCTACCGGTGTGGAAAACCGCTACGGCACCAAATCACACGTCACACCAGCCTGTGATTTGGGGGTGGTGTGTGATTTGGCATCACTGCCAAAATAACCATTTCAAAGATGATTTTGACCAATCTGATTTATATTCTAATGGATATAAATCATGGTATTTCTTGAAACAATTAGTCTCTGTTGTACTTTTTCAAGTTTTACCCTTAGAGTTAGTTTATAACAGAGAAAAGTCGATTTTCCCTCTGGATTATGTCCCAAATTCATCACAACCCATTTTGTATCTAATTTGCTAATCCTTTATGTTTTTTGCTAAACGATGTAATGTGTATCAATGATTGAAGGAACATCCCAGTAAACTACTCACAAAAAAAGCAAAGTGATCTAATCAGTCATTAATGATAAAAGCCATTTTACAATACACACTTGACAATACGAGACAATGCAGCATAGCAGGATTTCCTACTGGTGCCTTTTCTTGCACTAGCAGCTTTTTTTGCACTGACGCGGAAAATCACATCACCACCTTGGGAGAGTGGTGTGTAAAACTACAACAGTGTGTAATTTCCTACCGGGGTGTAATTAAGGTAGTTGCTCAGACCTGGTCACGTGTTAGCTCTACTAGAACTCGTGACATCGTAAGGTCAGTTAGAAGCCACCTGGTGGCATATCTTGAGTGGTATATCAGATTTATGACTGTGCAAGGGTCTGGGTAAATGGTACCTACACTAGTCATTAAGTGGCAGATCTGTGCCATACCTGGGGTATGTGGAGCATGTGTGTTTAGAGTATGGAGACTCAGATCTGTCAGAATGAGTTCAAAGGTGACACATTTTAATTAGGTATAGCTTGGGTTGTACTTAGTGTACCGACTTGACACAAAATGTTTATCAAATCTCAATATTAGGGCTATAGGTAGGTGCTTAATACGGGCCTCCCTAGCCCACTTAAAAGGGTCTATTTCTCTTCTTTCCTATCCCCTCAGGATGTGTGTGGTGCACATATGCGCGGGCACCAACACATTCCTCTGTGAATTTGTGTAATGTAGTTCTCGCCATGAATATGACCTTAGCTGTCGAAATGGCGTTAAATACCTATTACTCACTCACTCACTCAGGTGCTTAATAATTGTCAATCATATCGTATAAAAGAAATACTCCAGCCACCCTACTGTTACCAGCTGCAGTCCCTTGACAGTAAAGCTCTACAGTATGTTTTATGTGTTTATCCACGTCAGAGATAGGTCCTTTGCCTTTCCACCATATTGCTCAACAAATTGTGGAGTCACAGTCCTGTCTTTTTCTTTATATCATTAAGCTATCTCCTGCGGAAAATTATACACAAGTGGGCTTTTAAGCATGTCAAGTCTAGACTTCTATGTTCCTCGCCGAGGATGTTATTGCATGGTAAAAAGTAGTTGATATTCTCAAGTAGACTGCATCAACCAGCGTTTACTGCAACGTTCCTGCTGAATTCTCGTCACATCTTTCTCTTAAGTAGCATAATGGTTCTAGTTATAAGATATTTGGTTACGTATAGCTCGTCGTGTACGAAGGCATAAGATGATTGTGAAACGTAAAAAGCATCGTTATGCCTCTAATACATAGACTCAATTAATCAGATAGGAAATTGTAACCCAATCCAGCTTATCATAAAGCAGCATAGACAGGGTATTATCCCGACTTCAATATCATATTCCTCCAATTAGCCCCACTGTGAAGCCAAGAACAGACGTGTGAAAGTTGTAAGGCGAGTAAATCAATATGACAAGGCAATGGGATCTCATCATGAGTAGTGGCCAGATTATAGTCGACATCTGATAGTCAATATCTCCCTTTTTATCGGCCATCCATCCAGCCTAGCCAAGCCATAGTGGATGCATTGCTTGATTCCTCTCTGCAACTATTAAACGGGTATACTGTAGAGCTATTGCACACCCCTTCCCTCCCGCGTAGACTACCCAGACCAGACCAATATGGTGAATAATGAACCATATGAGCAATTATGCTGGAAATATGCCTGTCCCAAAGACGCACAGACCGTCCCTTCTATACGGTTTCCAACTTTTTGAGGCATCATTTCATTCAAACCAAGAAGAGGGAACACTTTTATTCAGAACGTCTGCTGGTACATTTCAGTATGATAGTATCGAAATAAAGGGCCATTGAATCATTTAGCACTATGTGTTCCATAACGATTGAACATGGCTGGTTACCACACTACTGCTGCAAGTGTAATAGCAGAGAATGTGGAGAAAAAGCAAAAATGTTTGCTGGGAGGAAGATATTACGAAATGTGAGTCCCTTGAGGGCATTAAGAGGATGAATTACAACAGCACTGTACAAGGATGGAACATAGTCACTGGAGACAAAACCAAACACAATGTCTGCAATGAATATATATTAACCCTTTAAGCGGGTATTCCACTGCCGTCGGTCGGTTGAAATTATGCTAATTCGATCATTTTTAATAATACAAAAAATATATTTGCTATAGACCTAATCCGACGATTTATAATATATCAAAAGTATAGAAAAAAATCGGTCGGATTAGATTTATGCCTGTGGAACCAGCGCTTTAAAGGATAGTAGAAAATAGTACTTTATCTTCTCGGGATTCGACCGATTTTAGCCGAGAATCAGCCCTTTATCACAACCTGCATCTGATTTTAAACCTTTGTCAAATGTGTACATTGCATGAATGTCATGACAAGATTAACTTATTAACTTTTGAATTCGACTGAACATATCGAAGAAGAACAGCAATTTTTATGAATATGTCCCTATTGATGTCTACTTATGCCATGCCATCAAAAATCGATGAAAATCAGCAAAAATATCGGCCAATAATGGCTGTTTTTGTAAGAGCCTAGGCACGGTCGTTGTTTGGCCGTTTTGAGGTCTAAAGGCCTAAGCAGACCACTGGATGTTTATGGTGCCCACCTAACCTAGCTCAAAGTATTCAGATATAGTGCAATCTGTTTTCTGGTCGATTTCTTTTCTGAGGAAGAAATCACCAAAATATGTTTTGCAAGTCTTGGCAGGTGTCTTGATAATATGCTTTAGAGAGATATGAAAAAGTTGAAATGTTCACAAAAGGATTTTTCATGGGGTATTTTTCTATCAGTGAAACTCAATGTCTAAAACATGTTGGGTTGGTACTTGCCCTCAAGGAAAGATTACCCTTTGCGTCTGATAGGAGCATCAACAGCCCCCTAAAAGACCCCTTTATGGAGCTAACATGTTGCATTATAGGTCCAGGCACGCAGTATCTAGATGGATAATGCTAGGCTTGTAAAGCTACAAGTAGATATTTGGGCATATTAATTAACAAAACGTGAAGCACAAGTCGATCAATGAAGCCAAGTACTATAGATATGTCCAAAATCACTGACCCTCAAGCTATGATTTGTGGATCTGAAAGAAATCAAATCTAATGAATCCTCCTAATACAATCAGAAACATTGATTAACCCTTTAACGGCCGCTCATGCAGGAGTGAAACATTTTCAGAGACACTTCATGTTGAGAAGGTTTAATAACAACCTGTTTTGAAAACGTTGGGTGAGGCTGCGCCTGTAGGGGTCAGGGATCATCTCCAGCATCAGTCGGTTGGACTGAGATTACCCGAAGTCTTCCTCCACGGCAGACTTTGTGACCACGGCCTGCAGTCCAGGTACTTCCAACCAGCAGGACAGATAGGCCGGGTATGTATGCTGGGGGAAGGGTGATGGGAGGGGGGGGGTAGAGGCACTGAAGGCGGGGTTAGGCGTGGTGGTGTAGGGCCAGGCCATTCACTAATGCCCATAGGCCTTCTAGGGTTAAAGCCAGGAATATAGATGGCCACAGTGGGTAGTCAAAGGTTACTGATTTAGCAGGGCCGAGCCGAGGTTGCCGCTTAAATATTAGGTTTTGGGTAGAAAAATGTGCTTGTTGATAGATGGGCTGTTGGACAGTTTGACTGCTGTTTGGGTAAAACCGTAGAAAAGTTCTATGATGAACTATGTTAGTTTGACAGTCCGATAGTCGACGTTTGCATTTAATCATGTTTGGATCTTTGCATGATAAATCTATATGACATAAACATAGAGGACTTGAAATTGGACAGGAAATACTGGCATTACTCGTATTAGGCCTAGCCAATGCCCAGGGAAGGGGGGGATAAAGATGCAGAATATAACTATAATGTAGTAAGATAAGCATTGTATGTATCCTAAATGCCTGTTTACCGCAATTGCTTGCTATATTTCAACTGAAAACTAATATCTTTTCGGCTGAAGATTATTTCATTGTCTTGGAATCCATAGAGGGATTAGCATTTAAGTTGTTTTCCTTGTGGTTTACTAACATGCTTGCTCTTACCATTGCAGAGATCATCCATTTGTTATGTCAGTATATATGTTAATCTGTTGTTTTTTTTCTTTCTAGACTTGCCTATATCTTACATCTGATACTGTATAATTATGCAAATGTAAATAACTGGCACAATTCGACAGGAATATATATCCTCCACACAAACACCCCCCCCCCCCCAGCTAACCATTGATGTCATTTGTCAAGTCCCTCACTCCCTCTTCCCTCCTCCCACCCAGTACTACATATAACTGCGGATGTCCGCCAGAGACCGGATCCGGAAGTAGACCTCGGGGCATTGTGGAGCGGACATTGTGATACACACAGCGGGCCACGTGATTACACAGGGGAGGGGAGGGATGAGAAGAACTCTGAGCAGCTCAGCAAGGAGATTGTGGATAGGGAAGGGGCTGAAGGACGAGTGACTTGAGTAGGTCCCATTAACACTTGTGCACACAGCTCTATCGGTTTGGTCCGCATCTTGAGGCGCTACCCAATACCCCCATCACACTAGCCTCCCCTTAAATAGTCTACGACGTCTGAGGGATCCGGCTCACTAAAAACTAAAACCCTTCCTCTTAGTTCCACAGCGCCTCCAGACTAGGCCCCTCCATTAAAAGTTATGGCCCCTGGCTGGTCGGCTATTTGAAAAGGGAACACGTCTAAAAGGAGGGTTCTAGCATGGTATAGAGTGCAGTTTATTAGCCCTCCTCCCTCTACGTCAAATCCACAACCACACACACTAGCTTAACGTATACAGGGCATGCTACTCTAGGCAATCGGCAGTAGTATCTATAGGTAGTCGATATCTGTTGCTGGACGCTCAGCACCCAGCCCACTGCAGCCCCATTCTACCAACGTCGATTTCGTCCGATTAGAGTCATATTTAAGCGTGCGAAGAACGCCAATGAAAGCCAGCTCGCTAAATGGCTGAGCTTAAAAAGGCTGGGCTCTGCTCTTCTATAGGTTATCAATCACATGGTGGTACTTTGGCTATGCAGTTAGATAGACAGAAAGATTCACAGAGAGATAACAGATAAACAGACAGAGAGAGACGGATTGATGGATAGATGGATCAATGAATTGATGGATGGATGGACGGACGGACAGACATACAGATGGACAGACGGATCGATGGACGGATGGACACATTTGATCAGGCATTTATATCAAGTTCCGGTGTAGAAACCCAAATTCCACTTGCAGCAGATGACTTTTGGAGGATTTAATCAGAATGAGGCTGTGAGAGGCATACTGTGATTGGTCGGGGCAGGGATCAGTCACCGCAACAAGCAGTATGTCTCACACGCTGATTGGCATACTTACCACGCCACCCAGACAATGGTCCTCCTCCCCTCATATACTGATGCCAACAGGCATGCAACTTCTTCCTCTACTTATTTAGTAGACTGTCTGTTAAAGATTTGAAGTGGGCAAATGCAGTCCAGCCTTTAATGAATCTGGACCTTTAGTTAAATTTGCAAGTGCACTGAAAAAAGTCTTCCTGACAAAGTGACATGTATACCCATGTCAACTTGATTTGACACAGAGAGCACACATCATTGGGACATGTGCACATATGTCACCATGACAACTGTAACACACAGTAATCCTCATATGATTTGACATGCCTGAAAATGCCACGTCATCTGTGAGTTGACTAGGATCACGGTCATGTCGAAGGCTCTTGACAAGTGATGGTTTGACATACATCATTGTTCTAGGATATTCCACTAGATGGGGCAAACAACCATTTTGGTACCAGGATTAATCACTACCAAGAGGTACTACCAACACTTGAGACATTTGATGTATCTGTGTCATTTTGTTTTCATGAAGAATAAATCACTAAGGTCTGTAAATACTATCAACGAACGGTAGTGAATTCTATTTCATTGTTAAATTTGCACTTGTTATTGAATATCAAAATAGACATCCACAATCCTGAATTCTTCAACTGGAGAGGTTAGACACCTTGTGTGTGGGTCAGTGAAAATACCAAAAGATTGTATGCTAACCCACAGTCTATAATCTCAGTATCTTCATTGCATGGAGACAGATGGCATTGCCATGCACCTCCATGCCCTTGTCTTACGGACTGCATAGAGGTCCTCAGTCAAGTAGAAGTTCTGTAGGTAGGAAAAAGTGCCTTGGTGTTGCAGGCCTGTGGGACTTCTATTATAGGCCTGCCTTGATTGAACCATTAGTACATAGCTATTGACTGCTCTTGACCCTTACATAATTGTCTCACAGTATTACCTAGCACTCAGGTGAATGAATCAGAAATATGTGATGTGTCTTCATTACGCACGTCAAGTGGAGTTGACGAACCAAATATCAGAGGGTCAACCTCATTCGACATGCCTTCATACATGTCATGTGGGAGACAAATTTTGACCTGTGTAGTATGCATCAAAGCGATCAATGTTCTTCTCTCTGTGTGGTATATATACAGTGCTAGGCCCCAAGAAAAGGTTGAACTGCATGTTTCAGATTACATCATCTCAAAATCTATGTGTTGTTTTTTTCCGTAGGCGGTGATAAGGGGCTTTAAAGTATAATAATTGGAGTCCTGAACTGTCTTGTCTCATTACTTGCCTGTGAACCACAATGCACAGCATTGACTTCGGGGACCTTACAATCAATTTGACTCTCTATCGACAAAATTTATGTTCTTTCTCTAACGACCTTTGATCAGACATTGACAATATGTCAGTATGATTAAGCCAAACCCTTAGCCGCGATCTACGCTAATGCATTTGAACTTGATTCATCCATGGGCACAAGCTAGTCCTTTGGCAGCGCACCTTATCCGGCATGCTATAAATAGATAGACTAGGGACTGATCAATGTCAAAGACCCCCACGTTGCTACTGGTCGCGTAAACCACGAGACCAAACGAGACAACACGAGATACACAGATACCCTGGCCCACGGCCAGGAACAACCCAGGAGGATCATGGGAAGATCACGTGCTACACTCACCTGACCAACAGCCCCCTCCCACTTCAACCCCTAATCACTCTCTCGGCTAAACGACCGGAAGTGCTATTATCCATAAACAAGGTTCGCACTTCCGGTGGTATCGGAAGTTGTCGGGAGTTCTCGGTATATTCCATGGAGAGAGCTTATCTCCTTTTGCCGTAAAAGCTTCTAGGATTGTCTATAGATAACTAGTAATTGCTGTAGTGAGCATCAAAGTAATTCTTAATGCTTAAATGAACATAAACAGTGCATCCCATTCCCTGTTTCAAAGGAGGTATAATGTACGAGAATGCATCCCCAATCGCATCATATAATTCTTTCCAGAAACCACAGGTTCGAAGGAGAAACCCTAACCCACTGGCCCCTGAATGGGATTTATGTGTAAGTGTGGATGGCGTGCTTGCAATGAGATGTCTTTTTGCTATTGGCCTGATGTATCAGCCAATCACCAAGAACAGTTCCATGTCTTGGTGCCGTGCATGATCTTTGGACCACATAATCATGGTAGTGAAGCTTTTGGAGGAAAATGATATTATACACAAAACAAGGTAAATGGATTACCCAAGCTTTGGCATTCCTCTTAGACATGAGATATGGTTATTCTGACATACATACGACTCTGGTTCCCCCCAAAAAATAGTGGGATATTCGATCACCGTAACTGAAGTCTTAACCATACAAAGAGCACAGTATTTGTGTGTCATCTGCCACCTCCCACCAATCATGTCAACCCTTGTGCATTATTGACTCTGGCTACAAAAGCAGACGTTAGTAAATGAGCACTAAGATGTCCTTGCCACCAATGCACCTCAATTGTGCTGGACTCCAGGAGGGTGAAACTTTGCATGATACATAGATAAAGCCATGATATTGGAGAATTAGGTGCCAAGATATCATCAATGCATCATCAGAACAATGCTTCTCGGAGGCCGGTGGCATTCACTCGCCTTAAAAGTCCATATAAAAGCTCACACGACCGGATGTCCGAGGTGTTGACCATAGAAACAGGCCGCCAGACTGCCACCCAGTTTATAGATTTTAACTGTTCCTCTGCTATGACCATTAAATTGGGCAGAAAGTAGCAGGGATAGAAAATGGAAAGAGAAAATGTTCCGCTAGCACTCCCAGTGAATAGTCCAGTTAATGGGACAGCGGTTCAGTCCAGAGAGGGAAAAGTTTATGACAATAAAATGTCATGCCTTCAAGAAGGTTAGTCTCGTCGCCTCCGAGGCCCATACAATATAGTGCTACCAAAGACATATTTTACTCTCCCAACAGTTCTCTGACAGAAGTCATCTTGGCCTTCCTTAGGGGACAATTTAAGGTTAATGGTTCAATTATTAAAGCTGGTTGCTGGCAGAGTAAACTATAGATCTTCTTCCATGGATGCATGCATTGATGCAGAGGCGAAGGAAGCAAATCTTCATTGGGGGGGGGAGGGGGGCAGCAGGGACCCTACCTCGACCACCTTGAATTGTCCGATCAAGTGATACGTGCCTATATAAATTCTATAAAAATGTAATTTTCAAAGAATTTTAGAGCTGATTTGTGGCCAAGGCGCCCCCACTTTCCACATCCCATTACTCAAACAATCTAATTTGAGATGCAAAACTTTAGCTTTTTGTTCAATTTATTATGAATTCTTGGAAATTTCTTTGGGGCCCGGACTTACTCAGGCCCCACCTCCCTTATGATTGGGCCCCCCTCTTTCCTACGCGCCTGTGATGAATGCCTAGTCAGACATTATTGGAAAAAACAACCTATAGAGAATTAATTTTCCAACATCATAGTAGTACTACTACCTACATTGTAAAATATTACGCTTATTTCATGAGAAAACACCTCTCTGAATGCTATTCTTTACTGTTCACTACCAGACCCTATTTTATTGACCTGTCTTCTTCTTCCCAACTATTTCAGAATGAAAATCCATAAACCTGACAAAAATGATTCATCATTTATAACCTGATTAATCGGGAATTCAATCAGAACAGAATTAATGGACAGCCTGCTGTGAGCAGAGTGTTGGTCAAACGCCATTATGATTGTGAGCAGACGTCAAGGAAAATGGCGTTTTATGACGTCATAAACAACACCCAGCGTTCCGGCTGCAAAGGAGGCTGACATTTGCTTGTTGATTCAACGACAATCAACGACTCCCCCGCAAATGCTCCACCGCGCATGTCTATTGGTTCCCGCCATCACTGCGCAGTGGCGCTACTACATGACCGGAAATGACTGCCCACCAAGGGTGGCACCAATCTATCAAAACAGGAGTTGGGGAACATGGATGGAGGAGCCTGGGGTGCAGATAGAACTATCGCTCATGGAAATGTTATCGATTGTGGATGTGGACTGAAAGCCCAGTAGTTAGCCCCTGTCACCGAGACGCCCCCTGTTGGACTTATCACCAGTAACATGCTGTATTAGCACAGGTCAGGGCAGCCAGAAGGAACATCCTAAATCCAGCCTCTAGCCCACAGATTGGCCATGTCGCCTGCCATAGTGAATGCTCAGGACGTGTTGGATTAGACGTTACGTCCTGGAATTACATGACGTATAGTGATGGTTGCTGACGTAGTCATGACACAGAGTTTGACATGGCTGACGTGAATATTGCTGTGGAGGTGTGTCTATCATATTGACCAGTTTCAAGATCTGTCAGTGACATGCCCTCTGGTCAGGTCACATTAATTCAACATGGTTTTAATCATTGGCGGCCATGTTACCTCTTTGAGTGTACCCAGAGAAAGCCTACTATCGCACACTACTACCACATTACTATCTACAACAACCATATCAATCCATCACAGATCCCATCTCGAACATTATACCAATCTGACTTATCATAACTCATCTGACTCATCCTTGACCACCCTACTCCATCAACCCACAGACCACGTCTTGTCTCACTTTGATTACTTGTGGCTTACCTTCGTAGAACACTGCCTCTTATAATTAACTCCCAAACCCTTTCTGTATTTTCCACTTGCCAACTGTGTATGTAATCAGTGGCTACAATGCGTATATCTCATCAAAATCTATCATTGACAGAGAGGGCATCGATTTGTCATGAATTCTTCTGCATCACCATTTGGACACAGGTGGCTGAATGGCCTACTGTAATGGCCCATACAAGCGCCCGGGCGCTCATCGATTCTATTCCTACTGTACCCCTGACGCTTATATACGAGACTAGCGCTTATATTTAGACCACGTCGCTTAGACGAGCCGTTACGTTATCTGATTCTGGGGAATAATATTCGTTTCAGTGTACCGTTTTAATCTTGCTAGATGGGTAAAAGCTGATGATAAACAGGGCTAATGCTAAATAACCAAAAAGAAGTCAAGAAGGTTTAGCAGTGTCAATGTCCCTGTACTGCACCTGCCTGCAACCCCCAAGGTAATCATCACCCCACTAACTCACTCATCCTGCACCCCCTTTTCCCCCATAGACTCCTCCTGTCACAAGAGCTACATCTAGCTCTTCAAATTTATATACAAACCCATTGTGTTTAACCCGGGCTCACATCCGTTCTCTAACCCTCCTACTGCTTCCACCACAGCCACAACCAATACCGGGTAGATACACCATGCTTCATTTCTGATCTTGCTCTTGCATTTCTGATAATTCATGCATGTAGAATCTGCAATTGATGAATACACTGGGCTAATTTCCATTAGTGAAACAAAAACTATATAGTAGGGGGCTGACTCAGCATGAAAGATTTTGAATTAAGATATTTCAGTCCGGTAATGTGCCCGACTCAGAGTGAATCTACCCTACATCTCCCATCGTTACCAAGCTGGTATTGCCCCATTAAGCCTCCCCAACCTTGTCTACCTCCACACCTCCCTTCACTTGGCACCACCTCAATTCAATAGCCCTCCATCCAGCACTTCTCACCATGTCACATCCGCCGGAAGCTCTGATGCAATAACCGGACATCTGGTCTGTGCGCTGTTGTTAACCGGAAGTGCCGGCTGTCCTGCACCAATGGGTAACCAGGGACATGAGTGGGTGCAGGCTGGTGGATGGGGTTGTCATGGGGTGGGGCTATAACCCTGTTAGTATGGTGCTAACATCAGTAGTAAACCTAATAGCCCATGCAATTAGATCAGAGGATTACCATTCCAGGTCCCTGGCCGGGGTCCCTGGTCAGATGAAGTTGTGGCTTTACTTCATTTCTGCCATACAATGAGCCAACTGGTGATATTATCTGATATTAATCCATGACCCTATTCAAAGCTAGGATTTATGTCTGACAGAGCAGAAGTGTGCCAGTTTAAGCACGCCAATAACTCATGCCTATATGCACTGCATTATGTGACAGTATCATTCAATTGAAAATCGAGTTGGGCTAATTTGTAAGCACTCCCTATCTATAAAGTATGTGATATGAATCTCATCTACAGTGCCCAATACTTACATATCCCAATCTAGTTGAGGAAACCTCATAGAATGAAGAAATCTAAAGTGACTTTAGTAAAGTTCCCCATAAAGTTGTCAGCTTTCCTAGGGCTGGGAATAAGGTATTACAAGTTGGCTGTAAAGTGGACCTCAGGGGGTTGGGGTTGGTATTCACCCTGCGTCCCGGAGATTACACAAATCCGGCCCTGAATGGATCTTACACAAAAAGGGCAGTAAATCCTGGCACCGCCAATATTGGCCGTTTTGGAGGATGAGTATACATTGACTTCAACTGGTAGGTCAGACACAGTTCACTAGGGCAGTCCAATGGAATAGCAGGTGAATTTCATATGGAAAACTTCAGTATGATGATTGTTAATTCAGTGAATCAATAAGTGTGTGGTTGATAAATGCCCTTGGGACAGCTCAAGTCACATTCATGGTGAGAAAACTAAACGGTGGAACAGATTGCTGAACCCACTTGTGTAAACAAATGTTATTGATTCAGAATGGATGGGATGAGATGACAAGAGGTAAAATCGTGAGAGTGTAGGGGATGGAACGGTGAAAACTAAAAGTATACATTTCCATATAATAATCAGTTAGAAAAGGTAAGGCAAAGGCACCGCCCATCTGAAGATCAATTAGGGAGTCGCTGAACATAATAGATGAAGGAAGTAGTAACTAAAATAGTTATTGTGAATATACCTAGCAGGCCAGCACGTCGTAATCGAGCAAATAAGTTGAATATTTATGAGAATCTAATATATCAGTAAAAACTTAGTTGGGAACCTTTGGCTGACAGTGAGATGATTCGATCACCCTTATTTTGGCTTTTCAAAGGTGGCTTACACTGCAAAAAAGGTGTTTAAAGATACACACCAAATTTTCTCAACACCAATATTTAAACATCTAAACACTTGAAGTGTTTAGGTGTTTAGCTTTTAAACACTTATTCTCAAACACCTAAACACTGAAGTGTTTAAGTGTTTAGCATTTAAACACTTGGTTAAACACTTCCTAGTTAAACGCGTTTAAAATTAAACGCGTTTAACACTTAAGAAGTGTTGAGAAAAGTGGGACAAATAAGTGTTTAACCAAGTGTTTAACTTCTAAACACTGGTGTTTAATCCCTAAACACTGTTTTTACAGTGTAGGGACGGTCCTAAAACCCAGTTTGTCCTTGAATTTCTGAAATCAAAAGTTGTAATTTGTATTATTTGGATTGTTCACACCATCACCACCCAACACAACTATCACCTACCATTGATTTTCTGAGACATGATCAATACCCTAATTGGGAATCACTCTTGTTATAAGCAGAAACAGACTGAAGTCCGAGTTGAGGCACCAATGGTTGATGTCGCAACGGCATCCCATGCACTTTATGCTTCATTATATAGATATGGATATTTGCTACGATATCTTTACATTCATATACATCTATGTATATTTCTGTTGGAAAAGCATCATAATTTAGCTGAAGACAATCAAGAAGCAGAGAGGATGGATGTCTGAATCGTTAGCAGGTTTATCTCATTTGCTTCATCTGACATGAGATACTTATAGACTAAGTACCTGGCCACCCTATCCCAGGCACAAGGACCTATGCTGATCTTGTTCTAGCCCCTCCAGCATCATCCTGACTCAATCCTTACACAATGATGATATTACAAGTAGTTTATTTTTTTAGGAGAGTATGTCTTCACAAAGTACCAAGCACATTTGGATGAAATGTGGGAAACAGGAGACTGTTTCTCAGCATGCAGATTGATGTAGTTGGGGTGGTCATTGTGAGGTTATAGTAAGTGGGTGAGGATGGATCCCCAAATGGCACTATTTGTATGCTTCAGGTCCCTAACCTCACATTGTGGCAGTCGGTCGGCTCTAGATCAGCCGCATGTGAATAGGATAATGTCGTAAAATGGAGGTGTGTGCAATGATGCGCAGTTTACGACACCACCAACGAAGCGCCACCTACGAGCAAAAGCGACACCAAATACAGACCTCCAGAGACATACACAGATGGCTACTGTCACATGTTCTATAGATCTAGACCTGGCTGATTGCAGTTAGTCATTGCTCTAAAATACTTTGGTTTGAGGTATTTTCCCCAAGACAACTGAAAATTGCATTATTTTGTTGTTCTTATTCAGTGTTCAAACGGAGAGGACTAAAAGATATGGGTAGAGGCTAGCAGGTAGATAAGAAAGGTTGAGTTTAATATTAAAGCAGGATATTGTGTGAGCAGGACAAGAGAATACAAAGAAAAATATCATATTACCGGTATTTTTACATTACTTATTGTTAAGCTAGATGGTGACAAAACTGCGAGATACTGACAAAAATGTATAGGTTTGTTAGCACCTCGCAACCATCAGGCTAGATACCGACAAAACTGCAAGATACCGACAAAACATGTCCAGATGGTGACAAAAAGAGTTTTTGTCACCATCTCGCAATGCAATCAGGCTAGATGGTGACAAAATTGCCAAAATGTCACAAAACCCCTGTTTTCATCTTTAAACCTATGTTCTATGCATGAAATGGGATGGACATCTCTTGAGAAGGTGAGGGGAGACTTATATGTGGCACAAAACTGTGAGATAGTGGAGATAGTGACAAAAGCCACTTTAGGGCATTTTTCATCTAGAACTTTGTGTAACAAAACTGCAAGACAGTGACAAAAACCACTTTTTAGCATGAAAAAATGGTGGGATAGTGACAAAAACAATTTTGGCCAATTTTCATTTAAAATTTATGCTACAAAACTGCGAGATACTGACAAAAACCACTTTTTTACTATTTTCCCACTGAGCTTTGTGTGAAAAATAGGTGAGATAGTGACAAAGCCATTTTTGGCCAATTTAAAAGTAAAAATTTAGGTAAAAAAGCTGTGAGATAGTGACAAAAACCTTTTTTTTCTTTATTAATTTGCTAATAAAGTTTGTGTGAAAAAATGGTGAGATGGTGACAAAAACCAATTTTGCAATTTACAACTAAAATTTTTACTAAGAAAAATGTGAGTGACAAAAACCATTTTTTATCAATTTGCCCCAAATTATGTATACATGACAAAAATGGTGAGTTACTGACAAAAACTATTTTTTATCAATGTACCACTAAATTTTGTGTGAAAAAATAGTGAGATAGTGACAAAAAGCAATTTTTGCCCAATTTAAAACTAAAAATTTAGGTCAGAAAGCTGTAAGATAACGACAAAAACTTTTTTTTATTAATTTGCTACTAAAACTTGTTTGAAAAAAATGGTGAGATGGTGACAAAAGCCATAGGTGGGCAAATTACAATTAAAAACTCATGTTAGAAAACTGAGATTTTTTGCACAATTCAAAACTAAAAATTGTAATAAGAAAACTACGAGATAAAAAAAAATATGTTTTTTGTCACTATCAATTTGCCCTAAATTGTGTAAGAAAAAATGGTGAATTAGTGACAAAAGCTATTTTGGCCAATTTAGAACTAAAAAATTTAGGTAAGACAGCTGCGAGATAGAGACAAAAATTATTACTTATCAATTTACCAGTAAATTTTGTGTGAAAAAATGGTGAGATAGTGACAAAAAGCAGTTTTTGCCCAATCTAAAACTAGAAATTTAGGTATGAAAGCTGTGAGAAAGTGACAAAAACCATTTTTTATCAATTTCCCACTAAGTTGAGAGGGAAAAAAGGGTGAGATGGTAACAAAAGTCATTTTTGGGCAATTTTCATAAATTTGTGTGAAAAAAAGAGTGAGATAGTGACAAAAATAATTTTTGGGCAATTTTCATAATTTTAAGATTCATGTTAGAAAAATGTGAGATAGTGACAAAAACCACTCTTTCGTGTTTTGCCAGTAAAATTTGTGTTAAAAAAGAGTGACAAGAGCTATTTTTGGCCAATTTACAACTAAAAATTATGTACGAAAACTGCGAGATAGTGACAAAACCGTTTTTTGCCAATTTACAACTAAAAATTTTAGTAAGAAACTTTGAGATAGCGACAAAACCATTTTTCATCTATTTTTCGCTAACTTTTGTGTGAAAAAATGGTGAGATGGTGACAAAAGTAATCTTTGGGCAATTTACAACTAAACATTGATGTTAGAAAACTGCATGATAGTGACAAAAAACACTTTTTAGTGTTTTGCCACTCAAATTTGTGGGAAAAAAAGAGTGAAATAGTGACAAACACCCTTTTTCTTTTGTTTATTTGCCACTAACATTTGTGTGAGAAAATGGTGAGATAGTAACAAAAACAGGTTTTTGATCAATTTGCCACTTAAATTTGTGTTTTAAAAGCTGAGATACTGACAAAAGCAATTTTTGGCCTATTTTCATTACAGAATTTGTTGCACAAAACTGTGAGACAATGAGAAAAACCACTTTGCATCAATTTGCCACTCAAATTTGTGTAAAAAAAATGGTGAGATAATGACTAAAGTAAGTTTTGGGCAATTTTCATCTAAAAGTTCATGTTACAAAACTGAGATAGTTACAAAAACCACTTTTTAGTGTTTTCCCACTAAATCTTGTGGCAATCAAATGATGTGGTAGTGACAAAAGCCAAAGTGGTTTCTGTCACTAACTTGCAGTTTCATCATTTTTAGACATAAATTGAAGAAAATTGCTTTTTGTCACTACCTTGCGGTTTTCTAACATAGATTTTTAGTGTTAAATTGGCCAAGAATGGTTTTTGTCACTATCTCGCAGTTTTCTTACTAAAATTTTTAGTTGTAGATTGGCAAAAAGGGTTTTGTCACTATCTCGCAGTTTTCTTACATAAATTTTTAGTTTTAAATTGGCCAAAAATGGCTTTTGTCACTCTCTCACAGTTTTTTAACATAGATTTTTAGTGTTAAATTGGTCAAGAATGGTTTTTGTCACTATCTCACAGTTTTCTTACATAAATTTTTAGTTTTAAATTGGCCAAAAATGGCTTTTGTCACTATCTCACAGTTTTTTAACATAGACTTTTTAGTGTTAAATTGGCAAAGAATGGTTTTTGTCACTATCTCGCAGTTTTCTTACTAAAATTTTTAGTTGTAGATTGGCAAAAAAGGGTTTTGTCACTATCTCGCAGTTTTCTTACATAAATTTTTAGTTTTAAATTGGCCAAAAATGGCTTTTGTCACTATCTCACAGTTTTTTAACATAGATTTTTAGTGTTAAATTGGCCAAGAATGGTTTTTGTCACTATCTCGCAGTTTTCTTACTAAAATTTTTAGTTGTATATTGGCAAAAAAGGGTTTTGTCACTGTCTCGCAGTTTTCTTACATAAATTGTTAGTTTTAAATTAGCCAAAAATGGCTTTTGTCACTATCTCACAGTTTTTTAACATAGATTTTTAGTGTTAAATTGGTCAAGAATGGTTTTTGTCACTATCTCGCAGTTTTCTTACTAAAATTTTTAGTTGTAAATTGGGAAAAAAAGGGTTTTGTCACTGTCTCACATTTTTCGTACTAAGATTTTTTGTTGTAAATTGACAAAAAAGGGTTTTGTCACTATCTCGCAGTTTTTTTGCAAAAACTTTTTAGTTGTAAATTGGCCAAAAATAGCTTTTGTCACTATCTCGCAGTTTTCTTACTAAAATTTTTAGTTGTAAATTAATAAAAACAGGTTTTTGTCCCTATCTTGCAGTTTTCTTACTTAAATTTTTAGTTGTATATTGCCCAAAAATGTCTTTAGTCTGTATCTCATCATTTTTCACACAAATTTTAGTGGGAAAGCGCGAAAAAAAAGGGCTTTTGGTGAAAACTTGAAGTTTTCTTACATGAGTGAGTGAGTAATAGAGGTTTAACGCCATTTCGACAGCTAAGGTCATATTCATGGCGAGAACTACATTACACAATTTCACAGAGGAATGTGTCAGTGCCCGCGCATATGTCCACCACACACATCCTGAGGGGATAGGAAAGAGGAGAAAAAGACCCTTTTAAGTTGGCTAGGGAGGCCCTTTTCTTACATGAATTTTTAATTGTAAATTGCCCAAAAGTGATTTTTGTCACCATCTCACCATTTTTTCACACAAAAGTTAGCGAAAAATTGTTAAAAAATGGTTTTGTCGCTATCTCAAAGTTTCTTACTAAAATTTTTAGTTGTAAATTGGCAAAAAACAGTTTTGTCACTATCTCATAGTTTTCGTACATAAATTTTTAGTTGTAAATTGGCCAAAAATATCTCTTGTCACTATCTCACATTTTTATAACATAGATTTTTAGTGTTATATTGGCCAAAAATAGCTTTTGTCACTATCTCGCAGTTTTCTTACTAAAATTTTTAGTTGTAAATTAATAAAAACAGGTTTTTGTCCCTATCTCGCAGTTTTCTTACTAAAATTTTTAGTTGTATATTGCCCAAAAATGTCTTTAGTCTGTATCTCATCATTTTTCATACAAATTTTAGTGGGAAAGCACGAAAAAAGGGCTTTTGGTAAAAACTTGTAGTTTTCTTACATGAATTTTTAATTGTAAATTGCCCAAAAGTGATTTTTGTCACCATCTCACCATTTTTTCACACAAAAGTTAGCGGAAAAATAGATGAAAATGGTTTTGTCACTATCTCGCAGTTTTCTTATTAAAATTTTTAGTTGTAAATTAATAAAAACAGGTTTTTGTCCCCATCTCGCAGTTTTCACTATCTCACCATTTTCTACACAATTTTTTAGTGGGAAAACACTCAAGATTGGTTTTTGTCACGATCTTGCAGCTTTCTAACTTAAATTTTCAGATGTATATTGCCCAAAATTTGTTTTTGTCACTATCTCACCCTTTTATCATGCAAATTTTAATGGGAAAATGCCAAAAAGTGGCTTTTGTCACTATCTAGTAGTTTTCTAACATATATTTTTCTATGAAAATTGGCCAAAAATGGCTTTTGCCACTATCTCACCATTTTTTTCACACAAAAGTTAGTGGCAAATAGATAAAAAATGTTTTTTTGTCATTATCTCGAAGTTTTGAGGGGGGAAACATTAAAAAGTGGTTGTTGTCACTACCTTGTAGATTTGTAACATAAATCTCTTAGATAAAAATTGCCCAAAATGGTTTTTGTCACTATCTCACCTTTCTTCACACAAATTCTAGTGGGAAAATACCCAAAAGTGGCTTTTGTCACTTTTTGTCACCTTATTAAAAGATGTCCACCCGTTCCATGCAAATAATATAGGTTTTAAAGACAAAAACAGGGATTTTGTGACTATTAGGCAGTTTTGTCACCATCTAGCCTGATGGTTTTGCGAGATGGTGACAATAACCCTTTTTGTCACCATCTGGACATGTTTTGTCGGTATCTCTCACTTTTGTCAGTATCTAGCCTGATGGTTGCAAGATGCTAACAAACCTATACATTTTTGTCAGTATCTCGCAGTTTTGTCAGTATCTAGCTTAACATTTATCACAATATTTATTCTCATGGTGTGAAGAGGAATTAACAGCAGTTTTATATAAGATAAATCTGAAATACGCCTGCCAGGAAGTAGAGAGAGAGGGACAGGAAGAGAGAAGAAAATCCTCCTGAAGCAACATCACACAATCTCCTGCATCCCCCTCAGGCTAGCCATCAGTACGCCTCCTAACCTATCCATACGCACCGTCCTGCGTCACTAATACCACTGCCCCGGAGGAAGGATGCTGAGGGTGCCGTGGGTGGGGCAGGGGTGTAGGTGACCACACGCCAGCTTTGATCTCCTCCTGGGCGTCATGTAGGATATCTCCTTCAGAGGGTAGGGAAATCATCTCGTAACACGGCCGAGCCTGAAGCGTATTGAGTACGAACTACACCGTATATCTGTACAACCTGTGGATAACTATGCTCCAGGGTAGCAGGGTATGTTGTTTCTTACACTGAAATGGCGGGTGGGAAGGAGTCCGGTGGAAGGCTTAATGTGTGAAGTGAATCAACAGGTGATGTCAGTCGGCGTAGTGGAGGGTAGATTATTCACGTCTCAATGGATTAGGTACATGTACTGTAATCCCTGGCTGTCAGTGGCTCGATGTAACAGTTTTCTGTTTAAAGCAGGTATTCCACTGTCATCGGTCGGCCGAAATTTTGTTGATCCGATTATTTTTGATTATACAAAAGTATAGAAATAATCGGTCGGATTAGTTAAATCTCGGCCGACCGACGGCAGTTGAATACGCACTTAAAGGGCTGCGTCCACTGCGACGGATGGACCATCCGTCTCCCTTCATCTGTCATTTTCTCCATAGAAATCAATGATAAATATGATGGATGAACCCTACGGATGGTCCATCCGTCAGCAGTGGATGCACCCCTTAAGAGGGCTACAGTTGAAAAGTGCATTCTAGAGGCGGCCGCCATCCCTACTAACTCTGGTATATTTGATTTATCTGTACAAGTGAGAATAGTAAATCTGCTTTTACTGGTCTCATGAGTAGGATGAACGTCTTAGTCTTCTCATCTGTTCAATAAGAGACTAGCAAAACATAGCTATAAGTAATCACACCACCCGAGATGAGATTTCCTGTATAACTACCAAGGGGACATGTAGGAGTGTAAAGAAGGTGTGTTGTAAATGTTTGGTGCTGTAGGATTCACTAGACATTAAAAGTACTATGCTTTATTCTTTTGAAGTACTGCGTTTTGAGTATTCTAATGTACAGCATGTTATATGAACATTGTCTCAGCATTGTATGTTACTCTACGATTTATTTCGAGTAATAATCACTTTGCTATGCAAATTGCAAGAATTAATCATATATAATCAAACATCATATTGTACTATAACATAATACAAAATAGGGTCTTTTCAAGCTCTATAATAGCGCACTTTGGCACCTCTCCCCTCTCCCAATACTGTTGCATATAGCTTTGTGAGTAGTATATACAAATTGGCGTGTTTCCCGGGTGATACAACATGGACATTAGTAGTATAGAGGAATGGTACACAAGAGAACAGTGTACTGAATCACAGTCAGTCGTGTCAAAGCCAAATCAGACGTTATTAGGCGGGAAAGGAAGCCAGACAGAAAAACAGGCCTGTCTATTTTAATTTAAAGGCAGCCATTGGAATGCCATTACGACTCCCAATTTTTTCCCACCCTTCGTCCTGTGCAGATGCCTTTCAAATGGAAATGGGAATATCTCAAACCGCCTGTCCCAACATTTTCCTACACACCTCGAGCTTTATCTCAATGCTGAGAGATAACACTGGGAGGGGAGAATCGTCGGTGGGCCCCGGCCATGGGAGAGGGAGGCATGGAGGCGACACTTTGCTTTCATTAGCATACATCTCCTGGGCTGTCCCAGTAATGAAAACGGTTGCGAGGCGCGCTGTAGTCATTTAAGACGTGGGCCTAGTAGGAGAGGTTTGTCACACTTACCGCATATTGCCATAAATCTCTTGCCACCAGTAAGTCCGTCTCAACCCTCACAATGTAGCAAAAGCAATGTGGACATTTCTCTTTTAACGGGTATAAATCCTAGGCGTGTAACCACTCTGCATGGAACATGAGTGTTCACTCTTTTTTTTTGTACTCAGGCCATAATGACTGCTATCCTGATACTTATCGCCCTAGACAAGTAATCTCCACATTCAAGAAACCGCCTAGTCCACCTGAGTCTACATTTCCCTTAAACACCTTGTGAACCCCCCTTTTTTAGATGGTGTGATTTCAGAATTTCACGTATTACGCGTATTATTAGTTATCCCTCCATCATATCAACAATGATGCAACTGTAGGACCATTTGTGAACTGTTAAATTACCTGGTACACTCACCACATGATTAAAAATTACTTCACTTCTTTTTAATTTGAATGCACACACATTAATGAAAAACGTTGTTCTGAGTTAGCTCCTCACAATTCTGATGTATAAATCATCATCATCCATCAAAGACTGCTGTAAACTGCTCTGCGAGTTTTGAGACCATAGTGGAATAAGATATCATGTACGTGGGAATCTCAACAAATTCTATTGTAATACCTTGCATAGAATGCAAGATATTCATGTCAGATATAATTATAAATGCATCTGGAATTTTACTTTGCTCATTTTAGTGCTCGTCTGCTATATAAATGTGGACCTATTAGACACATCCTCAGATTTGATAAAGACATAGCAAGTCTCTAACCTCAATTATAAGCTATGCTTTATACACGAGGAATATATATGGTAGTTGAAGTGGAAACCTCAGGATCTTACTACCCAAGCCCAACGTCTTAGTTGATTATCGACAAATAAAACAGATGAGTGTATTGGCAATCTTTGCGACATCCCAATGCAATGGAGATCAACTCTCAAAATCCTTTTGTCCTTGAAATGATGCATTGCTGTGGTGGGGATTATCCGACATGACAGATAATCCGTCATCCTAAGGAGAAGCCACATGCATTCAATTCATGTGCACACAACTATTGACATTGATTCTTCAAGGGAGTGTTTAAACACAAAAGGCACTTGACACCCTCTTCAGGATGGCAGAAAAAAACCATAAAACAGATGACTAAAGCGAAATGGTAGGGGAAAGCGAGCTGAAACTAAGCCTTGTTATAAGTAATGGCTCTCCGGATTAAAATCGTGCAAAAAATGATACTCAGATAACGAGAGTTGACCGATGGAGGGTAGAGCCAACCTATCACTGCCCAGCTCTGCTTGCTACTCCTCCTCATCCCTCTCACACTCTCTTATCTTCATCAGTCAGTTGGCTACTAATCTCCTCACCTAAACCCCCTTCAGTAATGTCTAATCAAACTGTCATTGTGGTTCATTGACATACAGTGACGTGTAACGCCATGAAGCGGCAGACTCAAGAACTACCATTACCCTGTGTCCCCACCAGGCGTTTTCAGCCTCCAACCAGGTACCACGCGAGAAAGCAGATGCCTGGTGCACAAATTTCAAAAAGTAACACGCAACTTCCGGTCCATATCAGAAAAGTGCTGCCCTCACCCTGCTGTCCCGACCCCGCTGCCTCCCTCCCCTCTGCGACTTCCCTTTTTCGTCTGCGTCCTTCTCGTCCTCTTCCCTGACCTCTTCTTCATCATCCCCTTTCCGTCCCTCTCTCTCCATTCCCTTCTCTCCCTGCACCCTGTTCTCTCTTCTCCCTGCAGCACTGCTGTCCCGTTCCCTCCAATATTGTATATCCCCCCACTTTCCTTCTCATACAACCCTAATCCCAAACCCTCCAACCTCCAACGCCACATAAACATTTCGACATCCCCCTTCTCATCAGCGAGATTGGACAACTTAAGTTCTGTTTGAGTAGGGGATTATCGTAGCCGAAGTATGCTATCCGATTAATGGCCTCGTCAGATGTAGGCTATGTCAACCCTTGAAGGCTCGTGATAATGCACCAATACAGTGCTGGTGAGTCTGCTAATAATGCATAGATGTGTATGCCAACACTTCAGGAATGTATCGATCCCTTATCATTATGCACACTAATACAGCCCTAACGCATATAAGAGCTGTGCGTTCACACATAAGCCTATAACGACAAATAGACATAGTGCTTTAATGCATCTTGCAAACCTTCAGGGTTAACACATATCCCCTGGAGGTGTACGTATGTGTATAATGGTGATGAGGGATAACCCTGGAGGAATAAAGCCATGGGCGTTTTGGATCCCACGGTTGAGGGGAGTGATGGGGCGAGCGATAATCCCAGATTAAGATAGTTGTGCGATACTGTTACCGCCTTGAATAATATCAACGTCCATTATGATAATTCTCTGTAGTAAGCACTCTTGTTAATACCCCTTTTTGATACCTTGTCAATACAAAGGGAGATGGCGAGAAGAGGAGAAGTTGAGTTTAATGGGGATAATTAAATACATGTGCCACATAAAGCCCTATTTACTTTCCACTTGGCGCTAGATCAATAGAATAAGGCTATTTAAAAAGATCCGATTTCATCTTGGAATAATTGGATTAGGATCTCCAAAGTACACATTCTGCAGGCAGTATAATGGCTCCCGAAGTGTGTAATTATATCCTATTTCTGAGGATGGGGTTCTTAAAAGTCCCAAGTTAACAGATAATTTCTTTGTCCTCTGCGCTGTATCATTTTTATGCTTTATATTCCACCTGGCTCTGTACCCTATTGTTCCTACTGTAGGTTTATTTCCATATTCTACAGTTCGGGGGCCAGCAGGTTTTTTTAATTGGGTCAGTTCTGGCAGGAGGTTTTGTGAATTGGGTCAGGTCTGGGAAGAGGTTTTGTGAAATAGGCCAAGCGTAACAGGAGGTTTTATGAATAAGGTCATTTTTGAACAGCAGATGTAATTCTTGGGAAGATTCTGTCCAATATGGGATTTGTACCCACGCACCAGACAGTGCTGGGATCCTGAGTCTCATGTGCTAACCATTACACCATGAGTCCTCAGCTGATACCGTGGATGTTAAAACATCTACTGAAGGGCAATATGCTACTTCTATGACTGGGTAATCAATTGTAGATAACCAGAGTGATTTCACTTTGAAAGTTTGACTGGTCAATCTAGTGTAGTGGTTAAGGCCTGGGACTAGAAATCTAGATCACACAAGTTCAAACCCCTGGTGTGATTTTGTTTTATTCTTGGTTGACCATTGTCATTTTTGCAATAAATTCTAAAAATAATGTATTATAATGAACATCCTCCGATTGCCAAAATGATAAAGGGGGTTCGAAGTCAGACATGCTAACCATTATACTATTGAGACTGCTGGTAATTGTAGACTGGAACACCATATAATTTACCATAGCTTTGTATCACAGCCAGTGTAGAAGATTCAAATCCTCTTCTAGGCCTCTACTGTTTATGTCAAAATATGCTTATATTTATGGTTTTACTGTTACATAAATTTCAGTGGATGGAGTATAAGTCAGAAAACCTCCTTAGAGCTGGAGGTTTTGCCATAAAACCTCCAGCTCTACGGAGGTTTTCCATCACGTACCTGTCTCATGACTAAAAGGAAATACAACATTCAGATTCAAGGTTTTGTCTTCATTGTTAGATTATCTATCCTGATAACTGGCTGTACTTTTAGACTTCTTTTTGTTTGTCTCTATCCCTGTCTGTCTCTCTGCCTATCCCTTTGTCTAGCAGTCTATCTATGTCATCGACTACATGTGAGTCTTTCTCCGTAACCTATAATCAAATCTTTCCATCCTCCTGTCCATTATTTCTACTTCTATAGCTCTCCATAGAAATACTATTCCTTCCCTGTCTATCATCTTTGATTTCGACCCCTCTCAATCTCGACTAACCACCAGACCACCAACCTACTTTTGCCTTAAAAATAGCACAGACACATTACATTTTCCACTCTTGTACCCACTCAACCAGTCCTTCCCTGACTAATTTACTAAATTGAATCAGGTTACATTGATCTTCTTGGAAGAGTTCTAAGTCCAGAGACAAGCTCAGCCTATTGGGCGGCCAATGTACCTATCGATCTTATCCTTAAAGCCCCGGCTGCCTAATTTAGCGAGCTTGGCGGCAAATTCTCTGTGCTAACCACTGTTGGTTTTTAAGGTTCTAATTCCCGGGTTGGCATGAATACTGTTAATGATTCATAATCTCCGGTCGGTAGTAGGGGGAATGGTGAGGGGGTGGAGCATCCATAGTGGAGTGGCCTGACGTTAGCTTTGATAACGTCAGGCTGTCAGTCAGTGGGGAGCGGCTCGGGGTTCGTTAGGCACGGTTAGAGCAGCACCCTAAGGACAAGTGGCGGGAGGGAAAAACCTACTATGAATCTGTAGCAGGGATTAGAATTGGTTTTACTGAAATGGGAATGTCTCTATGATTTTAAAGATTTGTGCCTTCTATGTTTATTCACCTGCTGTCTATGGAGACGGCAACAATGATCTATTATTTGGTAATGTGTCAACTACTATTTATCAATGTGCATGGACAAAATTTACTGGGGCATGTATAATGGTACATATGTAATCAACATACACTCTAAAAAAATAACTGTTGAATCTACCAGGTCCTCATCCCCCCATAAAACTGGAGAGTGAACCAACTTTATCATATGGCAGTGAAGTAGTACATTTTCTAGAATGAAGCCGCAGATTGCAGTACAGTGGAACAAGGAAACCCTGTGAAAATAATGATGGGTCTCTGACAACTTTGGGACAACGATTTTGCTGTTGTTTCAACGACATTTCTTTACAGTGTGAGTCCTTACAAACAACATTTCTCCACACACACCACACTGTCATATACCCCTCTGAAAGAGAACAATGATTTCGTTATGTGAGTCTACACGTATATATATGCTAAAAACACGGATGTGTGCGGACCCTGTTGCTATTTAGACGAAGTAGACTTTAGTTATATTATCAAAAGAATCCAGGGAAGTTAGATAAGGCTCTTTGTTTTCATTTCTGTCTTCAGACTGTTCTTCATTCATGTCTGCATTGACCTAATCAGCAAAGGTAGGGTCGGGTAAATTTAGTATAGCCTGCAACACCCACAGACACTGGCGTCGTGGGTATAGACTATAAGAGTAAAAAAGCTCTGGAAAAAAATATGAAGTTGTATTTATTCTACCTCCGCTGTCCTTAAGTTGATGTTCCCTGATCTGTACTTTCACAGAGACCTTCTGACATATGTCCCTTACCTTTGTATGTTTTCACATTTTGCAATTTCTGTCTAATCTCTACACATTGATAGACTTTGATGGGGGTTGTACATCCAGGAATGTAAGTTCTTCAGGCCACTAGTTAAAACAAGCTTTAATTAGTCTCGATATCACTATCGTCATCTACTTGTTAATTTCGGCCTAGCCAATCAATACTTACCCAATCTGTAACTCTCAGCCTGCCCCACTGAGTGTTACAACTGTAACTAGATACACTGGAACACACCCTTTATGTTGGGCCCTACCAGACCTGCCCTCATCATTTTAATGGCTTTTAGACTATCTATTCCATTTACCTTTCTTGTCAATTCTTTATAGAAAGAGATAAACTTGGTTCAAAATGAACTTAAGTTCCATGCTTGCTTTGTCCACTAAGTGCTAAAGAATATGTTAACTATGTTTGTCATGCTATACGGAGGTGACCAGACAATGGCTAGTATTCATGTTGGACCTTTACATTATGACGTATGCGACGTCTATAGGTAGGCTGATATAAAATTGCAGACAATAAATACGTTAATCAATGACTATGGTTCATGACACCGTACACTGTTGATTATGGTTTGATGATATACTGGATACAGGAGTAAAGAAATGTGGTATGTATTTAAGTACTTAAAACTGCGTACAGAAAGTTATAAGAATGAAAGTATCTTGCTGTAATTTTCAAGAGGCCCACAAGATAGCTTTGTTTTCATCATAATTTACCCCAGCACCTTCATGCTCTTTCCTATTATCATGCATAATTTGATCCAGATCAAATTAAAAAAAAATGAATTGTTGCGCATTTACATACAGTATGTTGACAGACTGGGTATAAATAATGTGCATTCAACGACATTACTCACCACACAACATGGGCCGAAAACTAGTCCCCACAATATGTGGATCAACACGGTAAAAGGTACGCCCGCGCACCCCCTCGCGGGCATACCTTTTACCGTGTTGATCCACATATTCTCAGTTTAGTCCCCTCTAGTAGAATAGACAGGGTGTGACAGTCAGCAAAGTCCCTGGTCTCCCTGTGTTTACACAACCCACCCATTCCACATGGCTACTTTGCATATGTATTATTCAACATCTGACCATAGCACTCTTACAGTGAGCTAGGTGATAGGGCATACTTAATGTATTGGCTCTGTATAGGCCACTTCAGGCAAACAATCCAATTAATTACATTGCCCTGTGGGTATGTGTTGGGTAAGGTGACAATATCTCACCCTCTTGCATTCCATATACACATGATAAATAGGATCATAAGGCTTATTTTCTTGGTTCAATCATATAACTTCCTTATTGTCAGAATAAAGTTAGAAAATGTATTAGTATCAGCTTTGTATAGCTCTTACAGTGTCTTATATCAGATATATATTAGATACTCATAGAATTTCTACTCATGGTGTAGCTACCTGACCATACATATAAGGAATGACTGCCTACAGCTTACCAGCCACTGCCATACTAACTACAATTTACACTCAACAAGCTAAAAGTGGGCACTGAGGCAATTATAGGACAATTAATGACTCAGCCCTATAGACTTCAGCTATGTGTACAGTGTGTTTGGATACCTTTGGATAATGCATATTTAAAGTAGCCATGTGGAATGGGTGGGTTGTGTAAACACAGGGGAGACCAGGGACTTTGCTGACTGTCACACCCTGTCTATTCTACTAGAGGGGACTAAACTGAGAATGTTGTGGGGACATGCCACACAAGGACCCCGGACAAGGACATACCTGGAACCCAATCCTGCGCTATTCCCTATGAGAAGAATTTTGGTACCTATGATGATAACCATATGTTTACTTCAAACACCAGTTCCCCTGCCAGACAATTAACCAGTCCAATAAAAAAACATGTAATGCAAGTTCAATGATTATGGTTGGGAAATTGTCCCTGATGGTGCTCTATCGAATAACACAAACATAAATAGTCATGGTAATAGCAAAGGTTGGCTTCCTGATTTTCATAAGGTACTATAATTTATAGTTATGTGCAGGGAAACTCTGCATTTGAAGTCGTTGGGGTAAAAGAGTGGTGGGGTGGGGAATCCACAAGGCTTCGCAATCCAAACCAGAGGGAAAAACATAAAAAAGGGGGACAGCAGGGGCCAAAAGCCTTTTTTTGTCAAGCAAAGTAGGTGAGTGTACCTATTGAGCCAGGTTATTGAGATACCTATTTGGGTGCAGAATATCTAACAGGATATGATATTTCCTTAGATAACTACATACAATTTCCTCATTCACAGTCGCTCCATGTATAGGGTTATTGTAGGTATGGAAGAAGTGTGAGGCAGTATCATGAATATATATGTACATTCAATGACAACGCAAAAAAAAAGTGAAGAGCGAATGCATCTCGAAAGACGTGGCTAATACAGCGCATAGGAGTATGACAATATGTAGTGTTTAGGGCTAGGAGTGACAGTACCATGGTACTACGTGTGTGCATGGGGGCAGGGGAGGGGTAAGAGTCCCAGAGGCCCTATCCACCTACATATGCATGGCGTATTACCGTCATGTCGCCCGACAGAGACGATCTGTCATATTCAGCCATGCTTCATGCCTCTGCTCCTCCCCTCCTCAGGGTCTGCATTTGTTTACTTCGCTCCTTCCCACATCCTTTAACCCCCAGCCCTCCATCCCATCCCTTGCATAACTACTATGATCTCCCCACCCCCTTTGACCAGTTCTTAACCCCTCCCATCTACCTACCTACCATGAGTGAGACTTGTACAAGTTCGTATTGCATTTCCTTATGCATATTTACTGATATCTATATTCTTCATTTGTATGAGAACTATGAGATTTTAGAAGACCGAGTGCTCAGCATGCTAAAATAACTAAAAGCGTGAGTGTTATAGCAGAGATATAAAATGTCTCTGGTCATAGGCATGAGTGTATCAGTGTATGTATTCGACTCACATTGAATCGACATTTAGCACCCAGAAGCCATTGCCATAGCACTACACTCAGTCATACTGGTATGTGGGTATTGTCTGTTTGGGTTGGCCCCACAGGCTATACCCCTACCCTTATCCTATCGATCTATCTGTCAAATTGACCTTCACTGATCATCCATGATTGCTATTCATAGTAAAGGTATATATCTTGCTATTTGAAGAGATTCAATGGATGTATAGCCCATTTGGGACATCTGATAAATGGCTGTGATAGTTTTCTATAGCCCTATCTGATGATGTTGTAAGAATAGATTATAACACGGTGTAATAGCAGTATGGTGCTGCACAGTTACCCGCAAATTATGCTTAAACCCGTATGGTAATGTTACTACTATAGTACCACATCTACAGATTACTATTATCTGTGTCACTATTCTTTCCATTTATATCCTGATTCATCTGCAGCCCACAGGATCGAACCTAGGACCATTTGACTCAGAGCCATACACTCTGCAAATGTGCCACCCCTATAGGGATATGGGTGGTAGGGGGGTAGGTGAGGGGCTTTAGGGGAGTTGACATGGTGTCTCTGAGCTGAATGTCAATCCTTGGATTCTGAGCTGCTCGTAAGCCTCTCCCCTTTCTACTGCTCATAGGCAGGATTTATTTCTACCCTGCAGGCACATGCAACCCTAAACTCTATCTGGATGCTCAGAGACATGGACTATCTCAGGGCTCAAAGAGACTATCACCTCTCTCTCTCCTTTCAAAGATGTGTACATTATATACTATATAGGTCTATAAGGCCCACAAGCAAGCTTCAACTCTATGTGTCTATAACCTGGTTTTTGTGGTAGCATACTAGAGTTTACCTTTGCTGTTCAATGAGAAGATTTTCCAAAGAACTTCAAAGAAGTTAGTGGATGAGGGAATTTGTGACAATCAGCAACTAAACTGACATCAAAATAAAAAAGGCTATATGAGCAGTTCCAAAGTTAAAAAAATAAAAGCCATGAGCAGTTCCACAGTCATTATGAATGCTTCTTTAATTCAAGTCCCTATCCTAAGAAGGCTTATTTTGCTAGCCTAGGTCATTACACTTTATTCCCCCCATGCAGATAGAGTGCTGCCTGCACCGTCTAGAATATGAATAATAAAACCGTTTTGTTCTCTGCCCATGTCTGTAATAGCCCCTCCATGCCGCAAACATTTATCGTTAACAACGCTCCTTTTTATACAATATTGATTTCACTGGTCTACTGTTGTTGCTGACATCCCAAGTCTCTGTCACTATTCATTGCACTGATATCCTCTAGCTGCCCTTATTAAAATTCAACTCTGCGCCGACTGTCATCCGGTTCCGCAATTAACGGCAGGCCTTTCTTTTTCTGCCATGTTTACATTACTGCAAAGGCCTTAAGAAACTCTCACCAAAGCCACCTTTTCCTGTAGAAGGAGTATCAGGAACGCCTTATCAGATAGGAATGACTGGGGTGTTAGTTGACTGCTGCCGTGAGTGGATAGTGAAAGTCTGATGATGGCTTCTGGGTAAGCCTAAGAGATTATTGGTTCCTGGCTGCACCTCTGATAGAGGTTGGGGATTGTAAGCGGTCAGACGACGCCCATGCCGCTGGCCTTGACTATGATATCTTGTTTCTCTTCCCCACCAAGCCTCGCCTCCATCTGAGACAATCTCTCCCTCGGTGCCTAACGGGAATGTAGACAATCGAATCAATGCCCGGATTTGCCAGCAATCATAAGACGCTGCGACGCCTGGGGACGCTGGCGGCCCCGGATGAGCCACATACTTATCACGTGGGTAATCACGAGACTTGGGCGATAATAGACACACCGGAATGAGGGAGAAGGGGGGGGCTGTATGCTGGTGCTTATAGGGTACGAACAGTTGCAGGGTAAGATTTGAAAAGGATAACTTACCGTAAATCGTCAAATATCGCACATGGCAACATGCTTGCACAGTTCCAGATGGGAACTTGCACAGTCTCTAAACTGCTTAAACTGAGTGACACCCTGCACTGATACATTGGTGCTAATTTGGATGTACAAACTGTATTGGAAGGGCTCATGATCAGTGGGAAAAAAAACACACCCTGACAACAGCTGACAATGAAGTGGCTCGTACCCACTCACAGCACCAACTCCCTCTTGAGCACCCAAGAACTGATTTCTATAGGAAGTCCCCTTGTGTTCTAGTGGGATCACTATGGAATGTCCAGTCAACAGACCCGAAAGATAGCGAGAGTAAAACCCAACTTAAATGAAAATTGAGCAAACCCCCCCCCCCCGGACTAATTTTCAAGTAGACTGGGCGATACCCTATACTGATTATGTAACATTCTAAAATGTCATGTCATGGCTTGAAATCATGAAAATGTGGATGCACTGTATGGGAATTTCCTGCCGGTCAGAAACCTTCACATTCAGACTTGCAGCACAGTGGTGAGACATAGCCATAGCCTAATTTCCACGCCTAACATATCATTCTACTTTGGCCAAAAATACTGGCTGGCAGGTCACAAAAAAATCCAAAAAGACAAGTGCCAAGATGTTTGCAGATTATCGTGCTGACTGCAGTCACTACTGACTGGGGTGATTCCTCAACAACTAAATCTACTCGAGAATCATTTCCGAAACAGCCTAGAATGCCGACATTTTTCTCAAAACTGAATTTGAAATGCTAGGATGGACCCTGTTTTAGTTATGGTCAGGTAGGCTGAGACGCACCTGTAGCCAAAGATATCATTAGACTTCTGATGTGCTCCCTAGTATGGTCCCATGAAAGGTGGGCTTTGCGTTCTTTGATCTTGACAACGCTTTTAATGTTGTAAATAGGCATTCCTCAGAACAATAATTACCCTATCAGGGCACACTGATATGTAAAGTTAACTGGTAAGCAAGTTTGATCGCCCTTGAACACTCTTTATTGATTCTTAATTCAGGTTAGCGGTGAGTTTTACTGTAACCTAAATGTTTGTTTCAATTCGTAACGACCAGACTTGTCTTACTTTTCCAATTTAGGCCTGTCCGTTACTATCCTTTACGAATAATATTCTATTCTAATTGTACTCCTGTTATTCCTCTTTGAATAATTCATATGCACATGAATTTACTTGGTGATAATTTAATGGAAAATCTACGTTCAGAAAAAAGGATTCAATGATATAAGTGTGACAGGAAGGCATATGTGCATATTATTTTCACTAAACCTTCCCATGTTGCATTGCAGATTATGTTTAACTAGGTCTACCTTCTTTAGTTATTATTCTCTGCCTTCTCAGTTCTCTCATGTATATGTCCTACTGTGAAATGGTTATGTCCTCAATTCTCCCACATCTCCACCTCAGTTATCCTATTACCAAGTTCACTGACTTCTTCCAGGGACAGGAGTATTGATCAGTTAAAGGGTGCAAGATTTCATCACATTTCCATCATAAGATTACAGATAGTAAATATCTCTCTCATCATTATCTGCTCGCAACTCAAAATCCCTGAGCAACCTGTCTTTTTGCTTGCCTCAATTTCCTTCATTAAATTGTTTCAAATCTTCCCTCTGAAGGTTTCCCTTTGCAGAGATTAAATGCCTTTCAGCATGAAATGTCAGTAGCTGAAAGCTGAGAAGTGGGAAAGTGTGTCTCTGTGTGAGATATTTATTGAAAGATAATGGACATTTCCAGTCACATTCTCAGATGAAATGTGAGATGGAATTAACATTCATATCAGGTCTCAATAAGTGGGTTATAGAAATTCCAGACTAAAATCCATTCTAATTAGTCAAACTGTTAATCGACCCATTGGACAATACTAGCCCCATTGCTCTTCAGCTCAACTTGTCTACAGCAGTTTCAGACATGCATAAAATGTTCACTCTTGCAGCACCTTTATAATAGTGTCCGTAGGGGATTTATGTTAGATACTTGTGTTCACGTGGCAATTCCGAACACGTTCCGAAATAAAAGTGCTGAAAAGTACTGATTTCTTTTTGTACTAATTCAACTTTATAACTTTTCCTTCAGGTTCAGACTGGTGTGATCTGGACACTGGCTACACGACCATCACAGACGGACACGGCATCCCACACTCCGTCTACATCTCCGTAAACCGGGACGGGTCGGTGTGGATGCGGGCCGGTGTGGACCAAGCACCATCTGACCGCACCTACATTGACGAATACCACTACAACCTTCAGATCAGCATTCTCAACGATGAGGCATCACGCATGATCGAATCGCTAAACTACAGTGATTTCTGTGTGCTCACCGACATGGACTTTACTATCAAGGCGGAAGCCGGTTGGCATCCGTCCTTCTTGCGGGTGTACAACCCGCGGACTAAGCATACACGGGTGCTTTCCTTTAACCGTAACCTTCATAAGACACAACAGTGTGAGAGTAGCACTAATATTACACTGACACAAGATAAACAGCGAGTGACCTGCAATGGAGGCACTGTCAATTCTTGTGGTAGGAATAACTTGCCGGATAAGGGCGAGCGTTCGGCGCGTTACTTCCTCAAGGTACTGAGGATGGACCCCGCGGGTGCTAACAAGAGGGACCGTGCAGACCAGGGCAGTGACCCCTCGCCCTGTCCCAATAGCCATATGCGCAACTCCTACTCCTTCAAGATGACCTACTACCACGTGTTCGTCAAGCTCGCCTCCTGCCCCGCGCCTAGAGGTGAGTAGCTATTACTTATATCATCTACTTGAAGAACAAACTCTCAATTTTGATTATAACAATGTTGATTCAGCTTCCAGCTAGTTGGTAGGAGCACTGGTTAGGAACCTTCTGATTTGCTCTTCAGAATTGGCCAATAATTCTGAAAAGTACCTTCATCAAAAACTCTCTTTTCAGCCAGTGAATTTGTTATTCCAGTAGTAAGAAAATGGGTGATGTGGATTTCAAAAGCCACTGAATCACCAAGGCATTTTGTTAACATACTTGAAGTGTATGCCACTATTTGCATACAAGTGTTGCTACATGTCCTTTAGTAACAATAGGATGGGTTATGTATAGACAATGCCTCTTTGAGTATTATCATACATTTTTCATTGAAAAACAGTTATCTTTACCAATCCTACAGTAACAGTATACCAAATCATGGATTACTAAGGGAGATGTTTATGAATATGATAAATGGTCTTGTAAGCTGTGGTCTTTCTGTTCAGACCATTATCTATATATAACTCACACATTCAAAGAAGTGCCTGATTCTAGGAAAAGGCATTTTATGTTTCCCTATAGCCAAAGGACCTATTTACATTTCCATTAAGGAGGTAATATTTGCTTCAAAGAGAGGGATTTTGCATCTAGTATGTGACGTCAAAGGCCTGAAAGCAATAGTTGACACTGTTACTCAAAGTATGAAATGAGAATGGGGATGTTCTTCAAGTCAAGATTCTATAACATGATTTCAAGTCTCGTAAAAGGATGTATCACATGAATTCAAGAACCATCATGAATCTTGAGCTATGATTTTTCTTTTCTTTTTTTTTTGGCTTAGTTTTTTTTCTTGAAATTTTAATCCATTAAAACTTACCTCTCTACTAATTTGAAGTAGAATTGTATACCAAGGGAACCCATGGGGTTCAGGGGAATAGACAAGAGGTGGATATGCGCATGCTCAGTCAGTCCTTAAGAGCCTGGCGGGGGTGAATTAATTTAATGATTTATAATATGAGATCTACTCTCTTCTTATTCTAATAGAAATAACTATCTGAAGTAGAAGGTAAGCTTACGGGTGGGTGAGGGAGGGTGTCTATTTCCCTGAACCCCATGGGTTCCCACGGAATAACTACAATTCTACTTCAACTTAGGAGAGAGGTAAGTCTCGTATAATCATAAAATTATTCCTCGGGCTCGGGAACCCTCTGGTTGCCGGGAATCGACAGGAGTTTCAGAGCTTAATTCACCCCTCTGAACAGAAAAATCAAGAAAGAGTTAAAGAATACTAACTTTATCATACAGTTCACACTACCAGAAACGTTATACCAGACATAGCGTCTAATGTCTTCAGCGTTTACGTGTGATTGCCTGCATCAGTGTCAATGTTTTTATGGTAAAACTTTGCAAATGTTTCAGCGTTTTTCCATCTGGCCTGGCGTAGGAGGAGGTTCATGTTTGCTCCTACTGCCAGTGCCCCAGAGGCAGCTGCTCCTCTGGTCGAGTGTGCTCCATAAGTCTTAGCTGTTCTGACGCCAAACTTGGTCGTGTTTATGCCTGACTTAGCCACTGTAGACATGACCCATCTAGAGAGCCTCTGCCGACTTATGGCCTCCTAAGGAGAGATGAAACTTATGAATAATTGTTTCTCTCCAGTTTTCAGGCATAACTTACTGGTCCTATCCAGGTATCTCATTCAAGCAAGCCACCACACAGAGGCGGGGTTCTTCAGCGAAGGACCGCAGAATCATGGAGTCCGGCGGGTCCCCCAGCCTGTTGTGCTTCAAGAGCGACTTTGTTCTGACATTAACCGTAATGCCCTTTTCTGGGACAAGGGCCTGGAGACCTAGCAGGATGGCTTTGAGTTCTTTCACGTTAGTGTGTGAGATTCTTTCTAGGGGTTTCCACCTCCCCCTGTAGGTATTGGTCCCCTGTGGGCACCCCAACTCCCATCAGAAGCATCTGTGCATAGCTCTGTGTCAGCGCCTTCATTTCTTATTTTCTTCGAAGCCATTGGGAGGCAGTCGCACCACCAACCAATGTCCTCTAGGCCCCCCTCGCCTATGTACCTAGTTGCATCAAAGTTGTTGGCACACTTTTCTAGAGCTATGTTCTTTTCCCTTTTCAGATGTTTGATATGGGCCGGTCCCCTGGTGAGTTTGAGGTCATAAGACCTACCACCCCTGCTACCTGCCGAATCGTCGGTGTTTGTACAGAAAACACCTACCACCCTGTTGAATTTATCAATTTTATCCCTGGTGGGGGTAACTGTCATGGAAAGTGAGTTCAGTAAGAGGCCTAAATAGGTGATTTCCTGAGTTGGGGTTACGACTGATTTGTCCCTATGGATTACAAATCCCAATTTATCTAGCTCCCGTGCCAACACCTTGGTAGTGTGTGTGCACTTTGCTGGAGTGTCCGCCAGAATGAACGAAGGTCTATGGATGTTATTCAACAACCTGGTCGCATTAGTTCTACTGCCCTCTGAAGACTATTCATTTTAAAGTGTGTGTACTCCACACTTTCGTTCATCTTTGACAAATTTAGAATGAGCCTAAAATACCCATCGGGTTTGGGGCATAAGAAGAAGTTAAACAGAAATTGATTTGATTTCGGAGGAACTTGGTAAATAACTCTCTTTCCCTCTAGTTTTGCTGCCTGAACATCTACCTCTGCCGCTTCTGATTTGCTTAATGCATAAGGACCCGGGACAATGGTTTGGTTTGGGACCAAATCTTTAAAGGTAATAGTGACCCCTCTTACCATTCCTAAGACCCAAGGGTCTTTGGTGATGGCGATCCATTTGGAAACATAACAGGAAATACTACCGGCAACGAAATTTTGAGCAGTATGTACAAAAGGAGGGGGACTCACCTGCTCGCATGAGGCCTCTACTTCTGAAAACCCTGTTTCTTTGAAGTGGCACTGTCTGCCGCCGCTGAAGGGGGTAGGGGTCTGGGTTGTCTTGGAGTCGGTACTCGTGGGGTGGAGTTGTATCCCATCTGAGGAAAGACTATGGTGAAGCGCGGAAATCCCTCCCCATGAGTGCAACTGGATTCATTCCTCTCGGGAAGTTGGTATTCTGTCGCTTAGCCTGGGAACCTGTGCTGCTGGTTGTGTTTGTAGGCAGGCTTAGCCTTGCCTGGTGCCGGCTGCTGTTTGTCTATTTTATTGGCCATCTTATGGGCCGAATCCACCACCTTTATGGCCTCCTCCAGATCTCCTGCAAAGAAGAACTTGGGGTTCTCCCCCCCCCCTCTTGAGTATATGCTCACCACACCTAGCTATGACCATAGGCTTAAGAAGGTCTTTACATCTGGCGGTGATGGCGTTGACCATGCTAAATATGAGTTGCATACCGCCAGCAAATGGGTCTGAGATTTCGTCGAGCTGTTTGTCCAACTGCCCTCGGGATATCCACAAATCCATAACAGGCACAAAGGCAAGAAGGGCCTTGACAAGGTGAGTCTGTAACATCTTAAGGGCCTCTTCCTGCTTCAGGTAATCAGAGGTTTTAGGCTTGGTTATCAGCACCTGTATGATTGGTTCCAACTCGGGACCGGCCAGTTTGCCAGCATTGTCTGGTTGGGAATAAGCTGCATGAAGGAGGTCGAGATCCATCCTTGTCCTTTTTTCTCTGAACAAGGACTGCAGAAAGCCAGAAATGAGGGGTCCTATATCTTTCTCCTTCTTAGTTTTAGCCTGCTCCTTCTCTACCTTCTCCTCCATGATGGACCTTAGTTTACCCAGAGGTGAGGAGGAGGTCTTGGGATCCTCCTCTTTTTTCTCTTCTTCCGGCTCCTCCTCAAGCTGTTGGGTCATCTGCCCCTGCATGGCCTGCATCATCAGGGATCCGAAGAACTGCGACATCATAACACCCATGTCTATGCTCTGGAACATAGACGATAAGTCCGGGGCCCCTCTGTAGGGAGGGTTGGACTGGCTGTTCGTCTGCTGGTTCTGGTCCTGCGTGGAAGACATAGGATTCTGGGCCTCTGACCCTGCATCACTCATGGTGTGCAAACTTCTGGTCCTTCTAGTAGACTTAGCTTTAGAGGTATTGTCGGCCATCTTCTTTCCTGAAACAATAAAAATATATACTGCCATTAGCTCCAAGAAACAGATAGGAGAAGAGTAGAATTATGCTATATACAACTATAACTTTAGTAGAAATAACAATTAACAGGTACACTGTCCTGTGTATAAGAATCAAGTCATATCCAGCAGAATGAGTTTCATTCCAACCTCTGCAAAAAACATCCCGAAACACGTCCAGAGCGCCTTGGCCCCGGCAGGATTCGAACCCGCCACCTCCAGCTTAAAAAACGAATGTGTCCGTCTCACCAAGGCTTGCAGGATTCGAACCCACGATCTCTAGATGTACAGTGGCTCCAGCCCCTGCCGCGCTGCAACTGGAGGAACTATTCCAGCGCCTTAGACCGCTCGACCACCGGAGTCTGGCCTGGCCGGGCGTAAGGGGAGTCACTCCAGCATAGGTCGGCGGCGGACAAGGTGTACTGAGCGATGCTTGAGCGAATTGTGAGCGATTTAGACGCTTTAAGAGTGAATGACTCAACAAAAACTGATCTATTAGCTACCAGGGGGCAACTGGTCAACTAATAGGGCTTAAAACCCCTAAAACTAAACATTTTTGCACCGGGGGTGCAGGTTAGTCCAGACCCAGGTCAGCCCCGGGAGAGGGACGCCACCGTGACCTAGTTCCTGGCGTCGAACCAGAACTAAGGGGGGGCAGCCTAAAATCCCAAATAACTAATTTTCTGCTTAAAAGAGGTGGCTCCGGGGGGAGTCACAGGTGCAGAGCACATTCATAAGGGTCCCCAACAAGGGGCACTAGTAAATAACAAGGAAAATAATACTTACCAGGCGAAAAAACTGCTGCAGTTTTTCAAACTGACTTTGTTTACCACGCGGGAATCCTTGACTGACTGAACATGCATGTATCCACCTCTCGTGATTCCCGGCAACCCCGAGGGTTCCCGAGGAATAACCTTCATTTGATCCCCTTTGATGGTTTGATCCATGTAAGCTATAAAAGAACCTTTCCATACTAGGTCTTTTATAAAACATTATGTCTATCCTGTGTCTGAGTTTGTTAGGAGGGAGCAGGCCAGTGACGAGCAAGCGACTCCCTATTTTTATATCCCTGGTGTGCTTTTTCTGGTGCTTGATACTTTACAGTCGTGTTGGGTTCAAGCTGCTCCTGATGATCTAAATGGCTGGGTTTCTGGCTCCTGCTGACCCTGGATTGACCTTTCTGTGACCCTGTATTGACCCCCCTGTGAGCTGCTGGTCATTGGATATGGGGGATTTACCGCTGGGTTCCCAAAAATCTATAAAGCCTTTGCACACATCAACGAACATGACACACTGAGTCCCTTGCAGTATCCACAATAGCATCAATGGCATTTATTCATCATTAGAATTGCTTTGCTTAGACAAACATGAAGATACAGCAGTATATATTCATTGCCCTAAATACTTTCCTAAGGGAAACACGTCGCGCTATCCAAAGAATCATCGGATGCCTCCTTAGTAAATCGAGCAGTATGTGACCTGAGCTACTATGTACATAATCCATCAATCTACTTATCCAGAAAAACAGACTCAGTAATGTTGAAAACTAGGTAAGGTCTGGGGTAATTTGACGTGTTTCATCTGGATACACAGGGTGGATATCGACCAGCGGGTAATGGGGGGGGGGGACTGCGACAAAGTACAGACTTGATGCGGTGAAATGAGGCATACTGGGGGTTCTGCTTTATTGGCCATTCATGTGTATTAGTATGGGTAAGGGGAAGGAAGCAATGGGTAGGTTGGTGGGGGAGTGTGTGGGTGGGTGGGTTGGAGAGTGGAGTGAGTGAGTGAGTGAGTGAGTGAGTGAATGAGTAATAGGTGTTTAACGCCATTTTGACAGCTAAGGTCATACATATGGTGATCTCAAACTGCATTACACAATTTCACAGAGGAATGTGTCAGTGTCCATGCATATGTGCACCACACACATCAGAGGAGATAGGAAAGAGGAGATATAGACTCTTTTAATTGGGCTAGGGAAGCCCGGGAGAGTGGAGGAAGGAAAGGAATGGTAAAATGCAGTTAGTGAACATTTAGTAAAGTGAAGAGTAGATAACAGTGGATAGGAGGAGCTCTGACAGAGGAAGGGGAGTACAGAGGAAGGCATTAAAAAGTACGGTAGTTGTTCCCGCATGGAATGAACAGTAAGGATGAATAACTGAATAAGAAGACGCTTGTCATAGATAGGATGGTAGCGTGAAGATGAAGATGAATAGAGCGGTGCCTTGTGATTTAACGTCAGTTGATATAGACGGCCTAAAAGAATTTGGATGTTTTACAACTCTTATCCGGCTTCACCCTAAGAGGATCTTGGCTTTCATCTTGAGGGAGTTAGGTGAAGATGATTTGCAAATTCCAAAAGCCATGTTTACGACTGCAAATTAAGAGGTGTGACATAAAATCGTGAACTATGATATGTACTTTGCTGACCATGGTATATTCAGGTAAATCTTGAAAAAGTATACAGGCAAAACAGCAACGAAGACAGCAGCCTTGAGAGGGTATCAATAAATAGGCAGTATGACAGGGGATTGTACAGTAAAATCCATACAGTTTAAACTAGGTGAGTAGGTAGTTTAAACCAAGGTGAGCTGGATCCCTTCCTTCTCCATGGTGGACACCAAGGCTCTAGCCCCTCAGTCAGCAGTCAACCCACTTCATGTATAATGTAGTCACAGCCTGTAAGCCCTTCTGCATGCCTAATAGGACTATGTCGGGGTAACTGGATAA
Organism: Acholoe squamosa; assembly: GCA_949317995.1. Taxonomy (NCBI): domain Eukaryota; kingdom Metazoa; phylum Annelida; class Polychaeta; order Phyllodocida; family Polynoidae; genus Acholoe; species Acholoe squamosa. The sequence continues at coordinate 28,309,334 of OX439041.1, read as the reverse complement.
AGCCTATCACCAGCCAACACGGGCAAAGGTGGACAGCATACAAACCGTTTGAAGGCGGACGCTGGTGAATTCAAAGGTTGGGAGTCACTTACTGATTGGCTGTATGTTTTCATGGTGATCTTTATGAAGAGACTGTGTCTGATTTCTGCAACATGAGTCTAGCAAATATCATATCTGTACGATTCCTGACCAGATGCCACAGCTGCAGAACTGGCTGTCTATACATTAGTTGTATAAGGAGGGGACCATTTCATTTGCTGTTCCTTTAACCAATCGAGGGTGATCTGACCATGGGCAATATTTGATCATGAAATACCCCTTTAAGTACCAGCCAATGGGGAGTAAACCATGTAGGCTAACTTGAATGCCACATAAGCAGTCAATGTAATAAACACAGGTACTAAGCTGGTTTAGGTTGAATCCCACTTGGCGAAAAATGGCTGAAATATCTCTGCGATGTTGTCCCTTGCATTGTATGGCCCTTGTGGGGCCAGAACACGCAAGGATTGATCAACTAATACTGAATCCCACAGTGGTTAAGGGTCAACTTTGCAGTAGTCCTTGCGTTTTATGGCCTCAACAAGGGCCATAAAATGCAAGGGACAAAATCGCAGAGATATTTCAGCCATTTTTCGCCATGTGGGATTCGACCTATCGAGAGGACAAGATGGAAGCCTACCAGGGAGGATGCATGATTAGTCCAAGTGCTGTACATATAGCAGCCGGGTACGTGAGAGGGTAGAGCAGCAATCTATTCTATTTACACAGGTACCAACAGGTCCTACATCCCTGTACATACAGCCAGTGATACTGAAGGTGGTCACTCAGACTGGAGGATTTGTTCTTGAAGTGTTTGTTATAGGCAGAGCATGTTTGTGAATAACATGCTACATTAGAATACAGAACGTATACAGATACCATAGCCTTAATTTGCTATGCTTGCTCTCCCCTCAATCTGCCTCTATGTCACCACAAATAGTTCAGACGCATTAACTATGTAGACAAATAAATTAAACTGACTATAAAAAAGGACTACGTGGTCATTTGGCTCGGACCAGGGCCCAATTAGTCATGTTCAGGAAAATTGAAGCCATTAATATTAATTCTAGTGTACATGCTGTACTATATGTTGAAACCATATTATGAAGTAAGGTTTTAGGACACAGCTATTGTCATTATAGGTAATGTCCCATTATGATTAACCTATCAAAAACACATCCCACTGTAAATACACAGTGTGGTTTTATTGATTGTTATATCACAAATATTTCATGCTTAACAAGAAGTTAGAAATCATTAATTTACTCCAGCTCGTCCTCAGGGTGATGTTTCTCATAATAAAGCTTATACCCCCATAACACTAGATGTACCATCTCTATAGATACCAGGAAAACTCCACTTAAGTTATATATGCCTCTAGTATCATGATCTATCCAGTCTACTCTAGCTCACCATATTTAACCGTAAACCCGACCCCACATAAACTCTATAGCCTCATTTACCACCCCAACATACAAGGCTCCATACACCCATGTTCAGATCCATGATAAATAAAACAGACTGGAGCTCTACCCCGTTCTGATCCTCATGGGCCCTATTAGCAGCCTCCCCTCAATGTTTCATTCCTCTATAGGGCATTGTAAGCTCAGCTCTATATCTAAGATCGATATGCTGCAGGGCCTCGCTCCCAGTCTTTTCTCTACACGGTTTGCTTACAATAAATGGATCGGCCATTGAAAGTTAGATCCCTACGCACCGTATGTCGAGTCTATTTTGTATAGGCAGGGGTTATATAAAGCAATGTACTAGATGTGATGTTAACGTTGTAGCTGGAATTTTAGTGAACCATGAGATTCTCCCATTGCACATAGTACTATTTGAGTAGCCTGTCTTTGTACATAATCTCCTCTTGTTGGTATGTAATGATTCATAATTGCAGCGTCCTACTTTATGAGTTTGATACACTTTTGAGGCATTGACATAATACACATAATGCTACCCGACCAAGCTACTTGTCAGTCCTGCATTAATATCACTTCATAACTACAAAATAGATATTAATCCTTAAAACAGATCTCATCCTTAGGGGTTTAACATGTTTGCAGACTTTCAAGGCTGAGGATCAGATTTTACACCCGAGTCCGTTGATGTGGGGGATTAAAGTTTTGTTTTGTTTTTCGTCCCAGATAATCTCAAAGCAACAGTTCTCAATTGCATGCCAGAAAAGCCCAGCTTAGCTAACCTCAATCACAAGACACTGTTGTTTGTGAAGAAAATTAATCGAAATCCTTGATCATGAGAAGAAAAATCCCAACGGCTTGAGTGACTTTTAAGTATTTTACAGCCCCCATCTCTACTCGGTATGTGGTATAGCCAAGCATTGAGTACCACCACATTGCCGTATTGTAGTATAGCTCTATGTGATGTCTGCTAGTACGGCTGAAACCTGATTAAATCTACCCATATCGGCCAGAAAACGACTCTCAATGCGTCTGGTTGAATAGTAAATGAATGAAATTGGATGAAAACGAAAATGGCGTAGAAAGACGAGAAGCAGGCGACAATCACCACGTTCTTTCATAATTAACGCAGTCTAAATGTCGTCTGCAGAGGAGACGCTAGGAGAACGCAGCTCTGCAGACTCCCCAGGCTTAGCATGGGCTTCGAAAGCTTAAGCCGCCTTTTTTGGTCGCCTACTTGTGCTTGCTGCTGCATTGGAATGGAGGAAAGGGGATGTTCACCCGGAGAACATTTCCTGGGACAGAGTTAGTTCTATACCTGTCAGTAGGGGACGTCCATGTAGAACAAAAGGTCACGTGAATAAAGAGGTCTGCTGTTGCACTATTGTCACAAACTAACGGCTAAGTGACAGTTGACACCGGGTCATTCTTTACCTATTCTCCAATGCAGTCTAAATGTCAAAGTCAGTATGATACTGAAGCTTTCTGTGGATCCACACCCAAGATCCGCCATGGGGATGTTGCAAATACAAGCCAATTCTACTGTCGCTTCACATGCTTTGGGGGTTGATTGGATGTTGAAAGTACCGGAAAATAAATATGGGGCACCTAAAGTTAGTTCACTGCTTATTGGATCTAGATAGAGATAACCGGTTCTTTTTATCACTGATAACCATACTTGGCTTCCAGTACCTCTCTGTGTTGAGGTCTAAATCTAAACAGCGCTGCTACTATCTTGCTATCACAAATGCTAGCTCTGTCAGTAGTTGAAAAAGGAAGCTCTAGACTGGGTGGGTGGGAGTGGTGGAGGGGGTTGCTTGCATCAGGATGGATTCCTCCCCTGACCTGGAGCCGCCGAATGGGCGTGGTTTTCATTTTGTTGGTGATTACCTGCAGGGGGAAATGTCTTCGCCTCGTTAGGTGCCTTAGATGCTAATTGCTCTTAAATCCCCTGGAGGTGATTCTTGGAGAACCTCAATGAATTAGTAAAAAGTCAAAGATTACAATGTGTTTTACACATGTATCTGATACCACTATAAAGTAGTATCCATCAAACCAGACCTTTGCGGCAGATCGCGTTATCTTTGCTATATTATAGTATAATAGTATGCCATTAATGGATGTAAATTTTCTCACGATAATTTTTCTTTCATATTCGGTCCAGTAGGGCTCCAGTTATATTTGAACAAAATCAGAGGAGAATAAAATCGGTCCTACCCCCAGGGGTGAACATTTTTCTCATGATTTCTAATCGTCACTTAGAGTGAGTGTGGTACATTGTGTGTGGTAACTCATTGTAATTATAGTTTTATTCGTAAGAGTGACCTTACCCTGTTTTCCTTTCTAAATAACTTCTTTCTTTAGCAGCAGAGTGCCAGGTCCTGGAATGGGTTGCCCAAGAAATCTAATGTCTTCCAATACAGGGGCGTAGGAAAAGGGGGGGGCAGGGGGCCTGCCCCCCGCCCAATCACAGAGGAGGTGGGGCCTGAATATGTCTGGGCCCCCAAAAAATGTGACAAGCCCCACTATAAAATGTACAAGATTCCCATAGCTCACCACTCAAATTGGACTAATATGTAATTAAGATAGGGAAAATTGCAGCATTGTTTAAAGATAAGCCATCGAGGAATAACCTTTTATATAAATTGCATACAGTGATGCATCAACACCAGCACGCTCAAACCGATAATTCATGGTGGCTGGGGTGGGGCCCCCCTGGGCCCCCCAATAAAGGTTTGCCTCCTACGCCTCTGCAATAACACAGTACCAGACACAGGCAAATGGTCTACCAACAAAGTGGGTTATTTAAAGACGAGCAGCTCAAGGCGACCGAGCACCTCAATACAACCCTAAGTCAAACCTGTAAGGAAAACTAAATGTTTTAAGGTACTGAGGCCATGAATAACCCTTCTGAGAGTCTTCCATGAGTTTCATTCATGCACGTCATATGTCCGCAGGTCCATACCCTCCCGAAGAGTCATACAAATTATACAAGTCCAGTACTGGCGAGTAAGAGCATGGATCAGAACATCTGAAAATTGGAATATGAGGTGACCTTTAGAGGGTAGTGAGTCGACCAGAACAAGGTCTATAGGTGATATTCTGTGAATGGCTCATGTGAAAAAGCTCCACTTCCCAGTCACATATTGTAGATAGCTTTGGGTGATAGTGATTTGATTTTTACTGCTTGTAGCGATGGAAAATTGCCTACTTATAGAATAATCCAGAATCGATTTGAATTCCCTTTTGGTGTCGCTTACATGTGCTGGCCACTGGGTGTGATGACTTTGCAGTTGTAGGAATTTCCTTTAGAGATAGATTTACGTAACTGGTCCCCGGGTATCCCACCTATTTAAACACAACCTAAGCCATTCTCATCACTCCAATATCTTAACAACCACCAGTTTTTAATGGCAGTTTCCATTACTGTAGAACTCCCTATGGGTCCTTTTTTTTTCTTGCTTACTGTCCTGACAGCTTGGTTGTACATCAGGGTATTTGCTACATAAATAGCCCCCGCAACACTTCTTTCCTCCTTTTACTTGTACCCATTTGAGAAAATTAATTTGATTGCCCTACTTTAAATGCATCTATTTCCAAATAGATAAATGCATGTTGAATTAATGACCGAAAGGGACCCCGCTATACCATTGAATAGTGCCCGCTTCACAAGTAGGCCTACCACTTTCTAATGACCAGAGGGCTTAGGGCCTTCACAGTCGCCCACCATTCTACAGTGTGAACTCAATCCCTGCTTTCCAACAAACCTCCTCTCTGCTTTAGCCAACAACCCAAACACATGAATTCCCATGACTGATGTATCCCGGGACTAACAGGGCGAAGGCTGGTTGGCCAACACCAGGTGCAAAAACCATGGCCATTTATTGGTGAAGAAGTACACGTAAAGCAAAGAAGGAGGGCCCTTCGTGTACCTGGGGAGATTTCACTTTTGTATAGGCTCTGAGTTAATTGAGAGAACAATCTGTAATTGCCTCAGCGCTGGTCTGGGTAATTAGCTACAAAAAGGGGTGAGCTGCTCGCCTGCTGTCAGCGTGTAGCAGGATAATACCCTGATAACGGCTCGAGCTACAGCCTACTCAAACGCCTTTTGAATAGTCCAGGCCATAGCAGGCACCCTAGTTGTAAATAAATCATAAGATCTATATTTGACCCAGTAGTATCTGACTCTACATGTATTCTAAGAGCTGTCCCATTTGCAGTGGTGTTTTACAAGGGGAAGGCATTGTTCATTGCACACCATTCATCATTGCCTGACAAGGGATTCAGTCTGTCAGAAAGGATTCTCCAGAAATGGCCATTTTATTAAGCATGTTTTACTTACTTCATTCTTCTCCAATGCCGCCTTTCCTTTTCAATACTTCCCCTAGCTAGCGGCCGTAAGTTGATTCTCTCACAGAAAAAAAAGGATGAAGCAACTGAAATGAGAAATAAACACTTGTGGAACCTTCTCTCATTGTGCTTGTGTTTTATAGAGGAAGTGAGAGCTGTTCCCCTTTCACATTCCTCCTATGCTAAGGGAATACGAGTGGACTCTCGACTGAGCATCACTGAGCACGTTTTCCACATTGTGGCAGTACAGGTACAGTAGTGGCCCACATTGTGGCAGTACAGGTACAGTAGTGGCCCACATTGTGGCAGTACAGGTACAGTAGTGGCCCACATTGTGGCAGTACAGGTACAGTAGTGGCCCACATTGTGGCAGTACAGGTCCAGTAGTGGCCCACATTGTGGCAGTACAGGTCCAGTAGTGGCCCACATTGTGGCAGTACAGGTCCAGTAGTGGCCCTGCTAATTGTCTCATACAAGATGAGCTACACAAATAAATAGACCGCGTCTTTATAAAGAACGACTCTGCTCTGTGTCACAGTCCTATAATGCTTTCTTGTATTTGTTATTTCAATGGAAATTGTCTGCTTCCCTCCAGACCGATACAATGTCATTTTAGTTCAAACTCTAATGTCTCATTTGATGACATTTCTGATGGTATCCGCATTAAACAAACCATACATAGACTACCAGAGTCCTGGCGGCTTTGAGCATTTTACTGGAAAGCTAACTATTCCTAACGAAACTCTGATCACTTTAGTTAATAAAAGTCAATCATTGTCACATGCTCTATACGGAAGGTTGGTATTGTGGAAACTGTACATTTACAGATATATTAATGGAAACCTTCACTGGCCAATGCTTACTAAACAAAATGAACTTCTTAAACGTCATCTTGTAGATCTCCATTATGAATCTCATTCACCTTGATTAAACTCTCAATAACAGTCAGGGAATATTTATCATAATTGCATTTTCTGTTTGCAAATTTGTCGGAATAACTTGATTAATCCGAAGTCATTTGAATAGATGAGCTGCATGGGGATAGCTTTGCGTCAACTTGGTATGCAAGCTTTACCTTTCTGTATGTGCTCTACACATACAACCCCACTACCATGTAGTTAATACTTCAAACTGAGTGACCTTCACACTCGTCCAATATAGATACAAATACAACCAACTAAGAGATAAATTCAAACCCACACTGACACCCCACCAATCACATTGATTGGGACGTGTGATCACTGCCACATAAAGTGAAAGAAATACCCATATCAAATATAAAAGAAAATAATTTTAAAGGAATTCCTCAAATTTCCCTGGCTGCCTTTCCACTTAGTAGTAACTGCGGCTGCTGGCAGACTGAACTGTTCAAAAAAGGATATTGGAGTCGGCACTTGAAGAATCATGTACGAAGTAATGGGTCGGAAGGGGTATGAGCGTGTGCATTTTAGGTGAACTCATGATCAAGCGCTGTTTCTGGGTGGAAGGAATCAACACTCTACAAGAAATTAAATTGGGACAAAGAGGGAATTTAATCTCATAAAAGAGGTATTCCAAATTATATTATAGCTTTCTTATATTTTGCTGTTTTTCATATGCGTACATGCTAGATTCTCTTGATGTCGAATTCGAAAGATTATATTGTACAGATCTGTATATTGTTTGTAACAGACACTAAGTCTTATGTCCATGTGTATTCTAACGGTTGTACAAGACTATTAAATAGCATACATTCAAAGTCGATGGTTAAGGTCCTTTATAGTGTGGCTATAATACCCGGTTATAATATCTAAGTCTTAACGCTGACCTGTTGGAATTATGTCGATCGATGGTCTAGAAATCTTAAGAAATTCATTTCACATCCATCAAATGCTCTTCCTAGATCTAGAGGATAGATTGAGGAATACATGATAATATACTATTGCAGGCGTACCGTCCTTATGCATACTTGATGTGCGGAGGATATAATATGGAGCAAATAGAGACAATGAGCTGCTCCTGACCTTCCAGCTTCTGGTGAGCTTATAGTAACATAACGTAGCTCTATTCTAACAAGTTGAGACTATACATGGCCTATATCAGAGGTACTCAGAGGATTAGAAAAGGCTTTTTCCACTGGGACCGGGTCTAAATGTTTGTTTGGCATTGATGCAGTCCCGTTTCTATAGACCAGCCACCTACGTTTCAGATAAATTTCAAATGGCTGTTCGCTGATTTGACTGGTTCTCTCAATCATGATTACAATAGAAATCAAAGTATCTCGTCAAATCTGTTAGGTGGGATAGGTGGCTGATAAGTGAACCAACCGGCTTATTGAAGACCGATTGATCGAGACTTGACATACATATGTCTGGAACTTATCTGTTCGTATCAGCTTATAATTTATAATCATAGTAAGGGGATATTTCAGCCTGCAATATGGCCATGTGTTATAATAGTAATGGCATTATGTTGAATATTCCGTTGGTGAGAAATGAATACATATAATACTCGAATGCTCTGAACATCCAATATAAAATACCCTCCAGTGGTGCTACACAATATGTCCGTTTGGCACCCTAAACTGGTTTACAACTGGGTAAATTGACCGATAGGATGTACATTGGCTCTCCTCTGGAGGTGTGGAGGAAAAAAGCTCAATGGTGATAAGCCGTGAGGTGTGAGAAACGTCCGGTACCTGTCAAAGTGACCGATGAGTCTCGACCCCCTCCCGCAGTTCTACCAAGTAACCACCGATGACCAATCTTAGACGCCACTTTTTATCACCACAGGGGCGTAGGAAAATGGGGGGGGCCTGGGCCCCTCCCCCAATCAAGAAGGAGGTGGCGCCTGAGTATGTCTGCCCCCCCCCCCAATATTTTCCAAGAACTCATAAACAATGGAAAAGAAGCTAAAACTTTACATCTCAAATTAGATTATTATGGTGATGTCATAGGGAAAATGGGGGTCTGAGCCTAAAGTCAGATTCAAAATTTACCAAAAATTACTTTTCTATATGAATTCTATATACGCATAATCATAGATGCCATCACGCATCAGCCGACAATTCAAGGTGGTCGCGATGGTGCCCTCGCCGGGCCTCCTGAATGAAGATTTACTTCCTACGCCTCTGCACCATTATTTCACCTAGAGACCAGAGGGGATGGTTTTAGTGACCAAGGCCGTAGGCTTTTGTGTTGGATTGAAACATATGTATTAGACATTGGGGGCTACTTTCGAGGCAATTACTGGGGAATTTAGTGTAGCCAGAGCAGAGTTATGGATTTCCTATTGGGTTTAAAATTAGCTGGATGTGGCTATGGGTTGCAAGAGAGGAAAATGACAGCCGGCTATCATGACTAACTTGAGGCTGAAAACAGACATATTCCACCATGCCCTCAGAACATAACTACGGAATAGTTTAGGGACATAGTGTTTATGTCTTCCTTTATGTTAATTATAATGAAAAAGTAATTTGCGATATCCAATGTAATATTCCCTATAGGTATTTGACCCTTGTATGTGTATTCATCTCTTAAAGAAGGCTATATTAGACATTGCTTGATATAGCCTTCTCAAATGTTACATAGTCATCAACATTGCCTTACACACCTGCCATGACAAATACCCATACACACCAAATTTAAGCATTCAATAGAGAAGCCCAATAAAGACTGATAATAAATACTGCTGCCCGTCCAATCTTATCACAGCACCAAAGACTACCTAGGATATGTGTGGGAATGTGACCAGACTATAGAGATAAGACTGTCAGTACCTCAACCCACACAACTACCATGGCTATTAGACCAGAAGCCTAGTCTATACCCCTTGATGCCTGTTTGCTACAACAGATAAGACAGGAAGCCCTTCCCGATACTTGGAGTCATCGGCTAGACTACCAGAGGTCCACGGCGCGGCCAGTGGTGTTTTTCCCGGCAGTAAAGTCATTTGTCCCCCGGCACTGCTTGGCCAGGAGGCGGAGAGTCTCCGAGTCTCTCTGTCCCCGGGGATGAGTGATCGACTGTGTTAGGAGAGTGACGAGGTCCTCAATGAGGGTCTGCGCCACCAGACGGCGCACCTAGCGCCATCCTCTAACCTGACCCCACCTTCGCTCTGACCTCAGCAGGCTAGTGGCGCTACCAAGCAGTTGTATTGGGAGTTAAGGGTGGATCTGAGAAGGACCCCGTGGAGTGTCCAGCAATTAGTATAAATGTGAGAAGGAAGTAGAGAGAAGGGGTCCTTAAAAGTTCACGACTCTGATTGGGTCCCGTAATAGAAGATGAAGTTCTGAGGGATTATTCTTCTGCAGAGCCTATGTTAATAATATTATGTTTATAAAGGGTGCTTCTTCAGCATTGAATTGTGCAGGTTTAGTCTCACTTAATTTGTGTGAGGGATAAGGGGAAGGAGCCCATATTAGGGCCGTTACTGTTATATAGGATTTAAGAGCTAAGAATGGTGTCCCGATCATTCTTAGTACCCCATTCCACAACAATATATTACATGAATGAAATAACTGCTCTTGTTTTGAATATTGTTCAGATGACGAAAAGGAAGTGGTTAATACTACTAATTGTGTGTTTAATGCTACTAATTATCCATTTAATACAAACGAAATTATGACACCCTTGTGTGTGAATTATAATCAAATGAAGCTGTACGCTTCTCTTAGCAATAGAGCATACAGGCGGCATTGCAGTCCTCCTCATTGGATGGCTGTCAAATTAATTGAGATTTGCAGGAAAGGCAAAGTTAGAGGCCCTATAGTGAGTGAGTTAGGAGAAGACAAAATGTTAACGGTTGAAAGCAGCTTTCTCTGCAGTCTGAGCACATATCAGGAAAATTTGCTTAACAACAACACACGCCCCATTTCCCCTGAAAGGCGGGGAGACAATTCCGACCCGACTGGAACGGAAACCAGAAGCACTGGAGAAGATTCACCTCCAGGGAGTTTGGGGGCCTAGGGTGCATCATAAACAGGTTCCTCCTCTATTGGTCTGACACCTTTCTTCCTTTCTACCCCTCCAGGGTGAAATGCGCTGATACTAAGCTTGTCTATAGCTTGTATTCTGATCCTGCTCTCGATGAGACTACAGGAGTTTGTCTAGGTGTTCCAGTTCTTTTACAGCTTGTGAAGATTCAGTTTCATTGTTACCCTATCTGAAATAAATTCACTTTCCTGTACTGCCCTCCATTCAGGTTTCCATTTACTCGACATCCGTAGTCAAACAGCTCTATACTACTTCACACACTCACAGTGACATTTCCATGTATTACTACCCACTCACACTGACATTTCCATGTATTACTACCCACTCACAGTGACATTTCCATGTACTACTACACACTCACAGTGATATTTCCATGTACTATTATACACTTACAGTGACATTTCCATGTATTACTACACACTCACAGTGACATTTCCATGTACTACTACACACTCACAGTGACATTTCCATGTACTACTATACACTCACAGTGATATTTCCATGTACTACTACTACACACTCACAGTGATATTTCCATGTACTATTATACACTTACAGTGACATTTCCATGTATTACTACACACTCACAGTGACATTTCCATGTACTACTACACACTCACAGTGACATTTCCATGTACTACTATACACTCACAGTGATATTTCCATGTACTACTACTACACACTCACAGTGATATTTCCATGTACTATTATACACTCACAGTGACATTTCCATGTACTACTACACACTCACAGTGACATTTCCATGTACTACTACACACTCACAGTGACATTTCCATGTACTACTACACACTCACAGTGATATGTCCATGTACTACTCCAGACTAATGTAACAAATACTATTTTAAGGCAATAGCTACATTTCCGTATACTACTCTACACCGATCGACATACCTCAATAATACTCCATCCGCATACCCACTTTTCTATACTACCCCATCCTCATAGCCACACTTCTATATACTACTGTTCTATACCCACGGCCCTTTTCCATTTACTACTGCATGCTCACATTTCTATATACTAATCCTTATCCATATCTGTGAGCCAGCAAGCAGAAAGGACAGTTAATGCGGGATTTAGTACCAGATTTAGCCACCAGGGGGCACCACTATGGACTAGAATAGAAAAAATAAGACTAAAACTGTTATAGGCTACTTTTTTATGGAGAATTCAATGGTTTTTGATAAAACGTTCTATTTTGGGTGGAAAGGTTCCAAAATTGGCATGTAAAAGGAATGTTTTTGGGCATTTTTGTTGATTTCTGTTGCCATGGAAACATGATTTTCATTCTAAATAGGAAAATCAATAATTTCATTTGAAGGAACATCTCACAAGGTTTACTATGGCGAAAACAGAATGAAAATACCATTTCTAGATCAAAAGTTATGGGCAAAAGAATAAAAATTTATATGAATTTAGCTAATTAGCATAAATTATGCTAATTAGCTATATATCTCATGACCAATTAGACATAGAGCTTATTAACATTCTTGAAATGGTCACACCTACCCATATCTAGCAAGCCATTCCTCCAAAACTAACAGGAGTATCTTCTCATGCTATGTATCACTGTAAAGCTAATGATTTGAATTTTAAAGTTGACTTTTAGCACGGAGCACCCTTTCTCCTTGCCTCTACAACAAATTCTATGTGTAGATGCTCTCGAACCGCTGTAGGGTGCTCTATCAAGTTTGTCACGATTTCCTACAGGGCCAATGGGTGCTGCCTTCGGACGGGGCCTGGGATTTATCTTCCTTGCGTATGTATTGGAAGTATGATGATAAATATATACATCCGTTGAAAGCCCAGAGACCTAAGCACCAGTCCATATGATATGCACAATGATATGTATGCACTTTGGCATGTCTGTTTATGTGGGGGAAATGTGAGATTGGCCTCAGAATACAACACAAAGGCTATCCTTCAGTACAGTGACATAACCTGCATTTAAGCAATGTAAAATCAGAGGCGTAAAAGTATTTGCAAGTTCCAAGTGCTCTCAAACTTTTAATCCCAATAAAATATCCCGGCTGTGTCTCCTGCGTGTAATTGGCTGGTCTTTCTACTCTGCAATCCACTTATTTATTCTTCCTCAGGGAGGAAATTCTATTTTTCATTTTGTTATCATTCTTTTTTACATTTTCTCTGTTTATTTATCTTTTCTATTCTTTCGTTTTTTTTTCTCGGGGAGGGGGAGGGTCACCCTACCCACACCCATACCTCCATACACTGCTCCCGAACAAACTTTTATATCCCACTCTTATAACATACATTCATATTACTTTCCAATTTTCACTTACGAAGCCATTGTTTTGTATAACAATGAGGCAAACCACATGGTCACATGCTGTTGATCCAGATTATATCAGATTACTTAAATCTTCCACTCGAGTGCAAATTGATTGATGTCCCCTTTATTTATGGCCTAATCGTGGCACGAAATATTCAATATTTGTGGGGGTGACACCATAATCCAATGGGACCATCCTGTTGTGTGAGAGACCCCACAAATCACTGGTTAAGGGACATCCATTAAAATTAAGGTTGTTGTATGGTTGGATGTGTGGGCGTAGGAAAGGTGTATTGGGTGTGATGGGGATGTTGGAAATGTGTCAGTGCATGCACATCTGTACCAGACACATAGATAGGACAGGAAAGGAAAGAGAAGATTAACCCCTTTTAAGATAGGGTAAGGAAGCCAGTCTTTGTGGTGGAATGAGTGATTGGTGGAGATGGGCTGTAAATGTTCTGGGCCTAAGATTACATGCAAGGTTAAAGAATCCTATCAGGGGGTAGGTGGGTATAGGAATTACGTATCGCTGCACTGAAATGCGACGGGAAATATTTAAGCCAATCTAGCTTATCGAGCACTTATACAATCCCATACTGTATGTATTGGTGAATATTTGTAAAGAACCTCACAAATATCTGGAAGAAAAACACCCGGAATATCTCTTCCTACGTTTCCCACCTCCAGCATGATGTAACCCCACTCTCACATGACACGAGTAAATGCCTGGTCTCACGAGAAAAGAGGAGATCGTGGATTTGATTGGCTGAAACAGCGGAAGTAAAGCCTTAAATATAGATTGCTCCAAAACATGTGAAGTAATGGATGGTTGGCACAGTTTGACTGGGGTTGACTCTTGTTTACCGGAGATTTGCTGCAACTATTAAGCATCCTCCTACACAGTGTAAAGGTGGTATGGCTATAAATGGAGTTAATGACCACAAAAGATACTTACCGTCAGTAGCACGTGGGGAGCTGCCAATGATCAAAGCCCATATGTTGAGCCCAAGGTAAAGTTTACTAGTCATCTTTTAGGATAATAGCAGTAGGGTATGTGGACTTGTTGGAAACACACTTTAAGTATGATGTTAGCAATTATCTATATACGATCTCCATGTTAGAACTTATATGAAAATGCTAAAGGTTAGACGTGATAAGAACTTATTATCTATGATGTATGATGTTTCTTGTGATCCAAACTGTGTCAAACTCCCTGCCAGGAACTTGCGCGGCAATGTTAAAAAACAGTTAAAGGTATCCAGATCTAGGTGTTTGACGTATGATAAGTCACCACTGTACAGGGGATGTGTCCTTTGGGACAAATTGGATGCAAATACTCAGCAGATAGGCAGTAAGAAAGAATTCATGAACAAAATCTGAATGTATTTGGTGTATAACCGTCACTTGATAGACTACGTAATTATTTTTGAAAGATGTAATATACATGCTGCCTGCGGATAATCGACTTGTGCAAATCATGGTGATACATACAGCCCCTAAGAGGCTTTAGTTATGTCTTTAGTAATATCGTAATGATCTACACCCAAAATGATGCCTGCCTGATGTAACTTTGTACAACCTGATTGAGCGCTACACTATTTCTTTCCTGTTGCCGTGTTTTGGCCGATCTGAAAAACGTACATGTATGATTTCTGCCAATAAACTTGTTAAAACTCTGTTAAACTCAATTTTTTCATGTATAACATCTAATTATAGATGTTTATACCACGATTTCGGCACTTCCGGTGGGTTTATATGCAGTTTAGCCGTGCATTATTCTGCATATACCACCCTTGTGCATTTTTGAAATTTTTGGTATATACTTTTTCGAGGTCAAGTTGGACTTAGAATATTTTTTGGAAATTATGGCGCCTATACAAAGTTAATCTAGCCATTTTCCATGGTGAAAAATCGTGCCAACTCGTATGAGGATTGAACCCCGGCCGCAGTGGTGGTAGGCGAAGGCCTTAGCCATAGCGCCACACTGAACGGTGATGAAATCCAATGCGAAGGTAAATAAGTTCTAACCTGCTATGTTTCCAGTCAGTTTTCGTATGGAATCCAACCATTTCATCTTATAATATTGAAATCCCAAGAAGTTTTCGATCCATAGACGAGTAATGCGTGCTAGTTTTCTCCATTTTCTTCGATATAAATAAGAATCCATTGATTTTCCAAACCGGTCCGAAATTTTCGGCGTCTTCCTTGCACGACGAGCGGATGACCTATATCCACATCCGGGCCACTGACACACTTTCGCCGAACAAGGAGGCGGGTGGGAATGGCAGACCGCGACTCGCTTACGATGGGAAAATCAATGGATTCTCCTTTATTTTGAATATATTGGACATAATACGCATGGAGGGATCATCTACACTATCTAAGGATGTATATGTTTTAATTTGAAAACTTGTCATGGTTGGATTCCATACGAAAAGTGACTGTATACACAGCGGTACCTCTCCCGGCCAGAACAAAAACAATGGCTTCGCGCAGGGCAGCCACGGGCCGTGTCGCTAGCACTTACAAAATGTCTTCGCCTGGCTATATTCTTTGGATTTCAGGTAAGAAATTGATACAAAATGGAGGAAATGGTGGTATAAACCTATTAGGTCATGGATATGGGGGCCCCACGGGCTGTATATGCTGTATATACCCTCGCCGCTTCGCGGCTCAGGTATATACAGCATATACAGCCCTAGGGCCCCCATATCCATGATCTATTAGCTTAATATGAAAAGGCGTTAACCCTCTCCTTTGAATCTTTTAAGAAGACGGTTGTATCATGCACAGGTAGTATGGGCAGAAGCATGATAGATGCACAGCATTTCCTAATCAGTGGCAAATATAAACGAAACAGTTGCCTCTTTACTATCTTTCAGATCCATGGCCTTTCAAGAACACTGCATAGTCATTCAGTTATGTTACTGTGGCAAATGGTATTTTCATGTATGGAGTTGAATAGCCTCAGCTGGTTTTTGCTTTTACAGTCTTCTTATTTTCCGTCTTCAGTAAAACGACACCGACTTGAGACATATGTAAGGATATCTATTTTGCATGTCATGTTTCTTGCAAACTAGACAAACAAACATCTGAGTATTTTGCTACTTATCAAAGTACTGTGCATGAGGTCATATTACGTATTATCTTCCTTTCTAGAATAAACTTTCGTGAGACTCAAAAAGGGGGTACACTTTAAATAGTCTTAGTTTTAATTTAGTTAACATATGGTCTTAAAGACCTGCAGTGGGATTGAACACTCACTCAGGTCTGTCTCAAAGAAATGATATGATAGAAAAACTGAAAGGCTTTCAAAGCGATATCAAAGCCCTTTGGCATTTTACATTTAAACCAAATAAAACGATACAGTGACATAAAACCTGAAGTAATGTAAGGATGTGCAGGAGTTAAGTAGGAACATGGGGGGCAGGAGTGGGACTGTGTGTACAGGCACGCTCATACACGCACAGAGTGTTTTGCACCTGATAGTAAATCATGAATTCAGTATCATTATAACATTCGATATAGCCTTGCTTTGATTATTTTCCATCGCATTTCCAAAGGCATGAGTCACTTAAGCATTGCATGCTTACATTCTCAAAAACAAGCTGATGCGACAGAGGTGTTCTTAAGTCCTGTATCAGTAATCTTCTAGATTAGACTACAGAATTAATGGTATCTTCAAATCAGTGTCACCGTCTACATGACTGTGTGCACTGATATATGTATAGCTTTGGAATCTACTATTGACATAAAGCCATATTTGATGGGTTAACCCCAAAACAGCTTAGGTTAATACATTAAGATGTTCTATACATGTATAGGCCTACATACATGTACATACGTATATACCAACAGCCACATATATATATATACATTCCGTATAAATCTATGTGGTTTGGACAGGTTATACCACGATTTCGGCACTTCCGCAGGGTTTATATGCAGTTTAGCCGTGCATTATTCTGCATATACCACCCTTGTGCATTTTTGAAATTTTTGGTATATACTTTTTCGAGGTCACGTTGGACTTAGAATATTTTTGGAGACGCTGGCGGACATAGAAATTTAGCCTCGCCTTTGTTTCAATGTGAAAAATCGTCCCAACTCGTATGAGGATTGAACCCCGGCCGCAGTGGTGGTAGGCGAAGGCCTTAGCCATAGCACCACACTGAACGGTGATGAAATCCTATGCGAAGGTAAACAAGTTCTAACCTGATATGTTTCCAGTCAGTTTTCATATGGAATCCAACCACGACATGTTATAATTTTGAAATCCCAAGAAGTTTTCGATCCATAGACGAGTAATGCGTGCTAATTTTCTCCATTTTCTTCGATATAAATAAGAATCCATTGATTTTTCCATCGTAAGCGAGTCGCGGTCCGGCCATTCCCACCCGCCTCCTTGTTCGGCGAAAGTGTGTCAGGGGCCCGGATGTGGATATAGGTCATCCGCTCGCCGTACGAGGAAGACGCCGAAAATTTCGGACCGTTTTGGAAAATCAATGGATTCTTATTTATTTCGAAGAAAATGGAGAAAATTAGCACGCATTCCTCGTCTATGGATCGAATACTTCTTAGGATTTTAATATTATAACATGTCATGGTTGGATTCCATACGAAAAGTGAGTGTAAACACGGCAGTACCTGTCCCGCAAGGAACAAAAACAATGGCTTCGCGCAGAGCGCTGACCCGGGCCGTATCGCTTGCACTTACAAAATGTCTTCTCGTGGCTATATTCTGTGGAAATCGGGTAAGAAATTGATACAAAATGGAGAAAATGGTGGTATAAACCTATTAGGTCATGGATATGGGGGCCCCACGGGCTGTATATGGTGTATATACCCTCGCCGCTCCGCGGCTCGGGTATATACACCATATACAGCCCTAGGGTCCCCATATCCATGATCTATTAGCTTAGTATAAAAAGAGAGCAGGCGTGGGACCCCACCAGTGGTAGTTCCTCACATGAATCACCATCAACCTGACGGACCCACCGCACCAATAGAGTATAACAGGGGACAATCGGTCCCATCCGATGGGACAGATTTGTATTCGGGCCTCATTGCAAGAAGTGCCCTTCACTTGATAGTCTTGATCTGAGAACTATATTGGCCCCTTATTGATGCTGCACATCTGCCGAACTACTTCCCACAAAGAATATCACCAATTCCCACAATTTATCAATAATGTAGGCAGACATGTCTCTTGATGCTCACCACTCATGTGAATGTCTCCCACATTTGTCAGTTTTATACCCCAGAGAGTCGTTGACACCTCAATGCCCTCTTGTGGACTGATTATGGTAATACTGCAGAAACATGCAAGAAGTCTCCACTGAGTAGTATCTAGCTGATGGGCACAAATGTTTATTTGAAATCAATTTTAATCAAGTTCAATATTAATCTTTCTGCCGATGTATCTAGATTATTGTACTGCTGTGGTGGTGTTTGTATGTTCTAGATGATTCATTTAATTCCAACATTCTCCAAATCTACATTGAGCCCTACCTTGTACTTTGCCGAAAGTCGCTATGTAGGTTTTTTTTTCTATTCCCTCCTGTGGTTCTTATTTTCTATCGTGTCTAGCTCAATACATAGAAATATCTAATCATTCCCTTCCAGTGCTTTATGAAAACAATGGTCCTCTAATGAAATGTACAATACAGATGTAGGGAAACATGGCTGGGATGTTAATGAGAAACACCAGAATAATGCAAAGGACCTTGCCACCATGAGGATGAATAACAAGGATAGAGCAGTGAGATGAAGTCTTGAAAAAGACTCTTTGGAAAAGGTAGGACTGCACTGAATTCATTATCTAAGCAGCTACACAGAAATAACTGTCCATATGGGACACATAAGATCAACTGTTTTTTTTTTGTTTGTTTACATTATCTTAAGATGGATCCTACCCTTTCCCACTTTGAGCAGCCTTGAAAAGGGTAATGTATATGCACCTACGTAGGACATCCCTTTTCTGTGGCCGATCCCACAGATTATTCTTGAGACACCGGAGAGGTCCTCACCTCTCCCACCTACCCTTACTCCACTCCTCCTGCACCCCGGCCCCACATTAAGCTGGTGGGATACCACTACTATGGTTTATGGCCTCTGTTACTGTCTCAGCTGCACCCCCAACAAAACATGCAGCCTTGTAATACAGGCCCTGGAGGAAAGGGGTATCAGAGCCTGGAGGTGCTACATCACACTCCCGATATCTATGGATTAAGCTGCACTTGAAGAAATAAACCCAAGCCCATGAAATATCCCTCTGGATCCTACTGTCTATGGAATCCCCCATCTTCTAAAAGGGAGAACTTCTGTCATGTTGGCAAAACTGTGACAGGACGTCTGTGAAGCCTTTGTTGTGGGTGTGAATTATAAATCATACAAATCCACAATGACGGCTATGTACTGTGTGATGGGGAGACTCCAAGTGCATTCCTTTATCATCAACAGTTGTGGATTTAAGGGGTTCTTTTTAACAAGGAGATAAAAGTGTGCAAAGTGAGAGGAGGGAATGTGAGCTGGTAACGTGATACCAAGGCCATGATTTTTGCCTCTTTGATACACATTATTTTCAACCCACAGAGAACTACCGTAATCTGCTGCGTATAAGGCGCGTCTTATACGGGGGATTTTAGTGCTAATTGCATCCACAAGGGGGACTCCAAGACCTTTATTTTGACATGCTACATGCCCCCTTAGCCATAATAGGATATGTGGGGGCCCAGGGGGGTCCATGGGGCCCAAGTCACACATAGGTCTTTGAATTTTGAAACTTCATTCAGTAGAACCAAAGTTATGAATTTTTCATTTTTTTGAGAATTTTCCAAAACTCTAGGTGCGCCTTATATGCGGGCTGCGCCTTATAAGCGGGAGATAACAGTACATTACAAGGCCATCCCCTTTTTCACTATCAATTCCATCTGATATCATTTTATTGTTTATGTGGTGTAAGGCAAAAGAAATGGTCATTTTCTTAAGCCACAAGATCATTAGTGTACAAAAGAGAGTGTCCAAACAGGCATTATTTACCAGGCTGGGTGTACTAGTACAGCTAAAACTGCCATCAGCTATTTTTATGTAGGAGGCTGACAGTAGGCTGTCTTATTCACCGTTTGCCCTGCCCATTACATTGTTTTGTGGTTGGCAGGGTGGCAGGCCAGTGTGTGTGTAGTGTGGGAGAGCATTGTGTACCTCCAGGTCCATTCTCACCGGCTTCGCCAAGCTTCGGGAGAAAATAAATGTTTTGATTATGCCTTAATCATTTATTTTGCAAAGTATGCATTATAAATAGCCCCTAAATAAAGTTAAGAACAATACTTAATTTGATACCTTCTCATAGAATGCTTGAGTACAACATTCTATGATTGTTAATAGAGTGAGGTTATGTTTTGACCATACTCAAGAGAATCTGCTTTCAGGACATTGGTGTGGGTGGGATAGTACCCTCACCCCACCCCAATGGACCCAGCCCCTGCACTCCTAGATTCAAATTGACACCATGTACGTTCTGGAATTTTAAATATAACCCATTTTCACTGATCATTGACGGAAAGGAGCACCATTGTTTTCACAAAATCGCAGATATTTATGGCCTAAAAAGTACCCCTTTTTCATAAAATCCTGATATTTCTCCAAGGCTTACCTGCCCCCCCCCCCCTGAAAACAATAGGTTTCAAACCATACTAACATACTAGCTGTGAATGTACTCATGGTACTGAATGGGCATTGCAATTGCATTGACTCTCTCTTTAACCTCAAAATATGCCACCTTTAAATGACCCTAATTTCAGAAACTGGGAACCTGAGAAAAGGACCCCCTTTTCTGAGAGTTTCGAACGCTTGTGGTGTCAGATAGACACGTGAGTGTGGGGGCCGGGGCAGTGACCCCCCCCCCTCTCCCCATACCACACTGCTTACCGTGTCAACAATACGGATCCCTACCTCCAGACACGCCACTGGGGGCGCTGTGGTGCGGGGTTGAGACTGGGGATTGGGGGAGTCAGACTAAGGGCAAGGCACCAGGGGCTGAAGGATTGGGAGGAAAAGGGTTGTAATGTTGTCGCCTTGACAACGGCACTGTGGTCTGTAAGAGAGGGTTATGTGGGAATGTGGCATTGCTAGTGTGAATGGTGCACCTACTGGAGGATGGTGCAGGGGGCAGGACCTGCTCTACAGCCTTATACACTGCAGCTGTATTGTCCCCATCATGCATTAACCCTGTTAGGAGAACATGGTGTTTTAATGTATAATGCCATTTTGTTGTTATGATGCATAAATGGGTCGATGCAAAACGAGCAGCTGGCGTGATGCAGTAATATTGTACCATTGCTTCCACTGGACTGGGTATCATGACGACAATGAACTTGAAGCTGTAAGCATCATGCAATTATTAGTGGGTTGTACCTTCCTTACCCCTACGCCTACCACACCTCTACCCCTCCAGTATAGGCTCTGACAGTCATTGCCTACAAACCTCCTAGTCATGAATACCTCCTGCCCATGAAGGAGCCACATTCCACAGTCTGGGAGCCTAGGCCAGACACTTCCCTATGGCCCCATTGGCGAAAGGGAAAGTATCAAACCCATAACTAAATTATCACATAGTAGAAGATGGATCGGCCACCCCTCTTAGTGATTGGTTAGTGTGGCAATAATATGTAGGTTGACTAACACCGATGGCACTGGTGGTACTAAAAGGTTGTATATTGTTCACCTATTATATAAAGTAACTTGATATTCCTTAAACTACTTGAATTTCCTGATATGACACAGACATTCCAGATAAATTGTGCTCTGGACAAGATCTTCTTACATTATCTCACTTGAAAGAGAGAGCCCTACAATAGTTGTGAAGAGGGCATTTCAAAATGATAGCTATAGATGTCATTTTAAAATGCCCTGCAGACGTTTTAATTATGAGAGAACTGGTAGTCTGTATTATGTACTATTGCTACAGGGCTAAACCTAACCGTTTACTTAATGGCAATTTGTATGTCAGAACACTGCAAACATCAGGTGTGCATGTCACATTTTATGTTGGTGTTGATAATATTCCTCTCCACCTAAACAGGTGTCACTGTCAGTAGCTGACTGCGTTGGTAAAGATAACCTGACGTGGAGTAGCTGTCTAGTAGTCGATGTGTCAGCACCTTCCGTTCCCTGCCTGTCCGCCAGGGGGCCTTGTTTGATAGCAAGCCGCCAGATGTCGCCTATCTGTACCACGTGACCGCAACGCCCCCTGGCAGCCACCCACAGTGTCGACACTGGCGCTCCTCGCGGCCGATTGAGGAAGCCCGTGATGAGGACTGGCACCTGGTGGCAGGGTGGGCGAACTAGGCGACGAGAGTGGTGCGCATGCGCCTCGGACAGGGGTCTAGGAAGGTCATAGTGCTAATGTGCATGATCACAGCACTATTAGTCTACACAGAGCCTGTCATAGATGGTTTGGTTCCTCTTTAATTCCACCGCCTGGCGTAGCCTAGGTGCTGGGGAATTTTTTTACCCATGCCAGCCCGCAGCGTTGCTTAGCAAAGCAAATGCCTGCGACCTCTCCTCAGCAAACCCCCATGCACTTTATTACTTTTCCTCGTAGTCAGTGGAACTTCTCGAATAGCCTTGAGGTTCGGACGACAGGTCCATTGGTTGCCAAGCCAACTTCCGCTGGTTGAAGTAGGCCTAAGATTGCTACCCAGCTCAGTAATTCAGCAACCAGCGGAGGCTATACCCAGACCGGAAGTAGTGCATCAGTTGCCAGCTGCGCACGCACAATGGCATTTGGAAATGACCGGCAGAGCGGGAGAAGGTCCGTTGTTGAAGTGGCTGCCTAGGCAAATGAGCAGAAATCCAATCAGCTTCTGGTGGCCTTTTCTGACTATAACTGACCACAGAGGGTCAGCTAATTACTGGTGTTCCTCAACACTGATTAGCAGGCTGGTCAATATGATGGTAACAAGAAAGGGTTTTAGACTAATACCCTGTCACTGACACTGTTTTCCACTCATATTATCCCAACTTATCATCGGTAATTCCACTTTGAAGGCCACTTGTGATATGATACATTCGGCCTAATAAATCACACAAAAAGAGCATTCTCCAAAAGGACATAGCATTGCTGAACTGTTTGCAAGAACGGACCTAAGAACTGAGTCCAGTACCAACCAAGAGAAAGCCCTGAGCATGTATAAAATCTAGTTGATTATATCTGACACACCTGCACAATGTTCGGTAGCAAATCGTGTGTTTAAGAAAGGCAGATGACAGTTGGCCGACACAAACATGCACGTTCCTCATAATCAACGACAGTCGAAGCCGTCGCTTCTACCAGCAAATAAAGGGATTACAGTGTCAAATTGGAAGCCAGATTAAAGTTGAAACGTGACTAATTCGTCGATTCTACCTTCCCCTTTCCAAAGCATAAGACATTAGTGCTTTCTCTCTCTTTTCTTGAGTCCTCCATCCAACCCCATGCCTTCACTGGTTATGAATCACTGGTCTCTGGCGTGTAACTGATTTGTCTGTGTTGGCGACACGCAGGGGATCAGTGCCGGTTTCAAAATGAGACTGGATATACCATAAGGCATGCGCAGTGACGGAAGAGACTAATCTTGAACACTGAATTACCAATGGTGCATGGGTATTGGCATGTCTGTGTACTGTTGTGCTATATTTGAGAGGGATGGGTCTACACAGGAAAAGAGTATCTGAGTGTTGGAAGGTTGGTGTGGGGGGGGGGGAGGAACATTTAACCATTCCCTTGAAGTTTGAGAACTTGCCTTTCGTGATGCCCACCATCCGTCTAGCCACAACGAACAGACTTCGCTTTGTGATCTATGCCTGTGGTTGTCGACGATCGAGGCAATTGCATGGTATCTTTGATTGTGCACGACTCTTTGCTGAGAACTGAGAATCAGATTGCTTTGTGGGAATTTTGAATAGCCCAGGAAAACAGCTATTCATGCTGGTCGGGGTTGTTTAATTCCAGCTGAAAAGGGATCGGTGTTTTAAGGGGGAGCTCCTCCATAATTGTCTGTCTGGACAAGGTTTTGAGCTGCTCATATTACAGATGGTGTGATGAGTAGCTCATGCTCAAAGTGAGTGTATTTTGTAGAATAGTCATTAATGGAAGCAGCTCACTAACACGTACTACAACATGGGCCAATTACATTTCTTACCCAATGGGAATTCCATGCACGCTCTCTGATGAGGACATGTACAGCACTTTCTAGCATATTTCATTTATACAAAGTAAGCAACCTAGGTACACATAAAGAGAACTGCATTTCCGTTGTATAATATCATTGATTCTGTGAGATGGTGACGTGAAATAAGATTTTTTTACAATTGTACAACTGAGATACTCATAATCTTATGAATTCCATTCATTTGTTGATCAGATCCGATGCAACTCTGGGGACAGTTTTGTGATATCATGAGCAGAGAGCTCCGCGCAGAGAGAGAGAGAGAGAGAGAGAGAGAGAGAGAGAGAGAGAGAGAGAGAGAGAGAGAAAGAGAGAGAGAGAGAGCCAGACAGACAGACAGGCAGGCAGACGGACAGAGACAGACAGACCAACAGACAGACAGACACAGAGACAGACAGACAGACAGGGACAGAAAGAGAGAGAGAGAGAGAGAGAGAGAGAGAGAGAGAGAGAGAGAGAGAGAGACTAGGCCATAGCGGAGAAACCAGGATTATTTATCTATTCCTTCTTCCTGCCTGGTCAGGCTGCCTGGGGGTGTCAACTGCCTTCCTGCGCCTTAGTTCCTGACTGCCAGCCTCCCCGACCCCAGGATCACTTAACTTGCCCTTATTGGCGCCCCTTTAATTGGCCGTTGATGGTGTCCCCTGCGGGTGCTTGGCAGTCCCAGCACGCCGGCGGGTCGGGGTGATGGCCACCTCCAATTGGTTTGGTGTGCCCTCTCAGTTTGGAGCGACCTTTGCGTAGCCATTGGCACTGAT
Source organism: Acholoe squamosa (assembly GCA_949317995.1). NCBI lineage: Eukaryota > Metazoa > Annelida > Polychaeta > Phyllodocida > Polynoidae > Acholoe > Acholoe squamosa. Next base: position 28,284,272 of record OX439041.1, on the reverse strand, counting down.
ACTGAGTACTCGTGTAGGTCATGTATTGATGGAACTGGAGATCCCTTGGGGTCAGGACACTAACAGACGCTGCTCGTTGTGTCAGGATGACGTTACGGCAATGACGTCATTCAGACGTTAGAAGCTGCTCCCGGAAGTGGGACTTAAGTGAACTTATTTGGGAGAAGGCATTTAGTCAAGTGATTGGAGAATTGCCGCCTTCTAAATTGTACCCATGTGAATGCGTATTTGCATGTTGATGGAAAGATGCCTGAATAGCCATCTTCGTAATTACAGGTCTGGGCAATTCTGCGTTGCGTTATTGTGGTGGCCAAAGGGGGTTGTGCTAGGTATGATAAACATGTGTGTCGGTTATAATCATTTTGCTTTTTCAATGAGTGAAAGAGAATGGCTGCCTTGTGTTCTTTGCAATACTGTTCTTACAAAGATCTCACCCATGCTTTCTGGTAGCTACTAAAAAACGTACTGAATGAATCCACTAGAATACCCACAAGAAAGACTCACAAATTTGATGTGCAAATTGCCACTGATGATAAAGGAATGTTAATACTGACAACGTATTTTTTCTTTTTAAATTTGAATCCAAGCATAACAGTTTTTTTATTAACCGCTCTACAATATATCTATATTATTTAAAGTTGATAAAGTTAAAAAACGAGAGGAAAATAATTAGGGGGAAAAAATATCACACATGTATGCTATGCTGAGAAGTGCAGATATTTTGATGAGGCCTAATAAGTTGGAAAACACACACACACACAAAAGAAAACACCACTCCAGACTCAGAGCAGTAGGCTGGTACCTCCAGAAGATAACAGCTGATAAGAGGGGCAGGTGATGGGTGTGCTTGAGTGCCTTTTACAAAGCCAGATGGGATGCCATGCAGTCATGAGCAGGGAGGCTCTGAGCCCACCGTCAATTTCCGAATAATCACTGCCTCAACACCAGAAAATAAATTCCACAAAAAAGTACTTTCGCGCCGTGTGTCGGTATTCTGCCGCTAATTCATCTGCATTAGCTTTTTATCCCCGGGGAAGAAATTGAAGTTGAAGCTCTGAATGACACTGAAAACACTTGATTATGAAATAATTTAGTTTGTGAGTTGTTTGTGCAGTATTGGTCAATATGGTAATAAAGATGTCCACTAATTAACACACAGGGAAGTTTTCTTGTGTTTCAGTTTTAGTTATGAAGCTTGATTCACTGTTTTAAGAATTGAGAATTAAGTGTGCACCGACCTTTGTAGTTCGCCATTGCAGTTTACTCATTGCATGTCCATTGGTTCATGAATTCCTTCATACTTTCTTGGCACCTTCAAGGTCTATACAGCATTGAACAAAGGTTTCAGTCTAATATGTTGGGTATTGATGTTAACCAGCTACTGGTTTCGCCTTATACATACTACACTTCCTATATACTGCTTACCACAGAATGTACCATGAGCATTTTGGACGTCTTCATTGTTTCCTATGTAAACTAAAAACGTGAATCATTGGGGAAAGGTGAGACGAACTGAGTATAGACTGAATTGGTGAGATTCTGGAAGCAAAAATACAATATTTTGTAGACTACTTTTTACCAGACTGACGATATTTCCTGACGTCAACACCAAACTATATATGTAGGCCACCGTCATTGCCACCAGGGGGCAGGTCATGTCAAGAAGCAGACGACATTTTGAGTGCTTCCACTGCGATTGGAAAAGCGCGGGAACCATGCAACGTCAATGTTAGTTCTGCATGGAAACTAATGGCTCTGGGTGAGAGGTCAATCTAGTGGTCTGCAGTGCTGAGAGAGGGAACTTAACCCATGGGAGCCCTATGTCAGCGAGAGTCCTGTCATCTGTCAGTATACTTAGCTGTCACTGGTTTAACACAGCTGTCAACCAGCCTACCTCAACGATATTCACCCTCTATACCTTTAAGCACCAAGCCTGGCTCAGCCCCCGTGTAGGGAATCTGGTTCTGGAGGAAATTGGAGTTAAAAGCTTTCACCAAAGTTGGCTTTCTACAGCTTAGCTACATGGAATGACATTTTTACGTGCTGCATGACTAAGACCCATGTAGCTTGGGTTTAATAGAAAGTCCTTGTGGGCACAAAAGCGGATAAAATTCAATGTCTTAAAGCGGTGCTCTCACAAGATGCAATATGGTTGTTGTACTCATACAACTAGTAGCCTCTTGGCGTGAGGCATACTTTTGTATTGTACAACGCCATCAACTTTAACTATCAAGAGTGACATTATATCGGTGCGGATGCTTTCAACTGTTAAATTCCAGTAAGATGACACCACTCAGTAAGCGTGGAGTCTTTCTGAGGTTTAATTCACGAGAAGCCAGATAGCTAGTGATGTGTTATATAAATGTCCATTCTCAAACCAGTTACACCTCCACTCCCGTGTAGCAATCAATCTATCTAGTAAATGAATGATATTTCTCATATCAAATTCAAAATTAATCCCCTTGGAATTTAAATCGAAATAGGCACACTATATGAGAAGGAAATATTATATATGATATATGTTCGTATCTTCATCATTCCATCAACAGAAGCCCTCCTAGTTATCAATTTATGGACATATTCATTTCTTTGCAATTGATAGCTAGATCACTCATCACCTTCATGATGTATCATTTGTGATTAATACCGAACACTAGCAGATGATATATCAGAGTTCAGAGTTACACATAGATTGTAGAATAAGAGAAAAATATCTATCTATGGCAGTGTAGTCGTATTTCCGACTTGATCTAACTACAATGTTTCACTGATTTTTGCCATGGTTGATTTCCTTCTAAAGGATACCAGTCAATGAACGATTTTGGGGAGTCTGAATTTACCCTTTAACAGTCCCTCTATTTATAGTCATGTGTACGGGGCTGCACTCTACGTCATTTTAATTGCTTCCTCTTCACAGAATATGGCTTTTCGATCACCACTGAACCAAGGATGTATACTAGACACTCTGACTGTAAATTATCTCCTTGACTGAACTACCACAGCTCCAAACATGGCTTCAAATAACACTATGCTCACCTATCTATACGTCTCTTGATATCATGAATGATGTAATCTAGAACCTATTAATCCTTAAAGAATATATGATTGCACACACACCATACTCAATAAACCAATCTAATATACATGCTACGGCAATCATGATGAAGTCCTCTAAGTTGACACTTATAGAGTTTCCATTAAGTTGTCTATATCACCTCCCAGTGACTCCATCACTATATCATCTTATATTTGAACCCTTGTCCGTGGATACCTTTAATATGATACACTTGATATGAAATGGATATTGTCTTTCACATTTCTACTGCATTGCCTTTAATCATTATCTCATCTCCATCAACTCTCATCATCTCATGATATGACTCTATATTTACAGGTTTGAATACAAGAAAAAGACACTTCACTGTATCAAACTGCGCTGTCATCCAAAAGTCCTCCATCATGTGCATTGCCTTCATGGTATTCCCATCACATGTTCTGAATAATGGGTTTATGCTGTATCAACCCCATCATGTCTGTCTCCACCTTTCATGACCCTGGGGAGATGGGTATATGTATGTAAATGGGCGGAGATTCTGCCCTGCCTATTCCTGTCCTGATAATCAGGGAGTTGGATAACATGTTGTAATGGGGAGTTGCGGCTTCTAGCCCATGTCTATTTCACTTAATTACCTGCCAGCCTGTGCCTGATGCATGGAGGATTAAAATGCAGGGTGACAGTTGCGAGAAGAGGCAGTAATAGTATTCATGGCATCTGCCCAGAAAGGTAATGTCATAAATATATTGCCCCTTCAACCAAGATGTCTCCTTTCCATTAAAGCTAATTAACAGACTAATTAATATGTAATGGGGAGAAAAAAGAGATATGAAATATGGGGTATATATATGACATTTATTATACAGGACGCCACCTGCAATAGTGAGACAGTAATCCATGTATTTACTATAATAATGGCATTGTGTCTGAATACTGGTTGAAACTGTAAGAAAACTTGGACTTTTTATAAATGGAAGGAGGAAAAATGAAAGAAAATAGAATGCTACCTATCAAAATATGAGAAATACACCTCCTACGCAAGCTATCCATCTGTCTAGCATGACTCTCCAGACGCGATATGTTTGAATTAGATATACATTTTATTACATGGAAGAGCTCTTTTCTATGGCACTGTATAATACATTGCTTGAATATGAATGAAGTCTCGCTGCAGAGGGGAGCAATGGAATGATGTATTTCAGCAGTGTTTGATAGAAAACACCATAACTCTCAGTGATGTATGCACTCAGCCATATAAACCGCACTCAGTGAGGGGAAGTTAAATGATTATGTGGAATCCAAGATGGCCGCTTAGTGCATTCTCCTATAGCCTAGAGTGAGTAATGGGGTCCAAGATGGGGGCTGGTGACATTGGAATATAGTACCCAGGGGGGGGGGACTCTACGGAAACGTATTGCACACTGATAGCAATTAATCGCTCAGGATACAGCAATGCTACCCACCCAAAAGCAGGCGCATATAAGGGGCCATTGGTTGCCTATATAGGGCAGTCAGTACTGCAGTCATGCTTGTTGTCGAGGTATGAAAGTCCAATCTTTATTGAACCCCAGAGGAGCATCTTATATGCTACTTCAAGGGGATAGCCGCTAGTTTCCAGGGTGTAGTGGAGCATTTCAGTTTTTAGGGACAAGATGGCGACTTGCACCATATATTCAGCTGCAGCTGTATGGGGCAAAAATGCAGGAAACCGCTGTGTAGAATTACCGGTATATAGATCACCAGGCTCTGCTCAGTCTAGATAAGCCCCTACCCTTTGCGTAGCGACAATAGGCGGTGTCTTAGCCTGGAGGGGCTGGAAGGGTTGATAAATGTTCAATTAAATGTCTCAATACCCGTGGATGGGCCGCCTCCAAGGCCGAATTTCGCTCACTAATTGATACGACAGCTGGTTTCATCGCTGATACCAGCAACCCATAAGGGTACAAAATACAACCAGCTGGGTCCCAGCCATGGCGGATGTGATGTCATGCCCCTGTAACGGTTATGATAGTCCTTGAAATATTGTTGGCCACTAACGACAAAAGTCGCCATATATTCAGAACAGTCTCTGCCATAATCGACCCACCCCAGCCCCCCACCGATACACTTTCCTGCCATACATAATCCAATGGAAAATATGGGGACTATTCTGTACAGCTAGGTGTATCTATCACTACTGGTACCAGAAATTCAACTGCAGCCCTACAAAGCTGAAATGAGATAGTGTCTCCTACGCCATCCTATGGGATGATTTTCATATATAAACATACCCATTTATATGATGATACCTGTTATGTTAATTCTAGGTGGCTTCCTCTGTGGCTTCACACCATCCAGTGCCACAACGTGCCACATTCAGCATATAGAGTGCAGGGTTCTTTACTCATGGGCCTACACATTTGAACCTAGCCTTTGCCATAATCAGTATCATGTCTACAGAAGGCAGGTTTCTGGGTACCTCCTATATCAGTCACTGATGTACATTTTATAGCCATAGTCAGTCTCCTCTGACTGTGTATGCAGTCCCTTATGTCTCAGCAGAGGTCTGCAGGGTCTCACTAGGATGTCTGCCATGTCTCTGTTTGCACACCTAGGTGACTGTACAGATGCTTCCCAGTATGGATGGGCTGGACTAAATCTGTTGGCTATCTGGTACACAATAGCCTGATAAAGACACTGGTTTAGTGTACACTTCGGTAGTGGCTTGATGAAATAGCCCTGTCGCAGTGGTCATTTATATACAGGCAACTAGCCATTGGAATGGTTTTGAAGCAGCACCTTCGTTCTAGATAATTTCTCATTAGTTAACCAGAACAATGCTAGGAAAGCGACTTGTGTTATCTTGGTGTGATAGATGGTACATATTAAGGCTGTGTCTATTTTCTTGCCAAAAGGGATAAAGGAGAGGTTAAGTGTTCAAGGCTAGAGTATTTGATCCAAAACATTTAAAACCAACACTTTGAGAATCAATTGGTCTTAAGGTAAAAGGCACAACTCTTACAATGGTGATGTTTGAAATCTTGATCTCAGAGAGACAACTGAACCTGTCAATGGCAACCACTCACAGCTGGAAATACCTCTTCGCTGCAAGCTTTATTTGATTGAGGTGATACCAGAGGGCCTCCAAACAGAGGCTCATAGTTTCGACAGAGCCTTATAGAGGGCGTTGCAGATGGATCAAAGTGGCCACGTGACTGCATGAAGGGATGGGAGGATTCAGGAAAGGGGGACCTGGGGCTTTTGTTATCAGGTGCAGATGTGTCAAGACTGTAGTCCCCTAGCTCTGCACACATACATCACATCAGCTACTGCTCAGAACACAGAGCACCTATGGATTGATAAGTAGCCTGTGTGCAGTGTACACAAAGCTCTTTATGAATGAAAATAGAGGTCACAGATATCTGTTCAAAGGTTTATCTGATGAATATAGAACATGTGGTAAATTGGAAACTCAGTTTGAGATGGATGGAGACATTCGTTAACATAGATCTTTAAATTTCAATGCTTTACCTAATAAGGTCAAAATATTTGTCAGTAGGAGAGGTACCTTTCTAAAAAAGAATGAAACCTTTGCCGTTTTAACCTTTGACTTTATACTGTAGGCGAACAGGTTTATGCCAGTGCATAAATCAAGGCAGCTTACAAAAAATTCGGCCACGGCCACTCAATATAGGGACTTTTTAGGTCTAAGAGGAATACGAATTGGAAATATGAGTTGGTAAATCATCTGTTTAGTATGGAAGACAATCTGAATAGAAAGAGGCGTGAGACTAATGTGATGGAGCACCTGTGCCTTTTTGTAGATATTGGATACTAATGTTGGCCCAACAGTACTCCCACATGGCCAATATTATCTTACACCACTGGGAAGTGCTGGAGGGGACGGTTTGAGTTATGGCCTTCAACCAGTGGCCTAGGGTGCTATAGCTCCTCCTAGGAATAAACATGGAAGGCAACCTTACATCTATCATGCCCTTATCCACACTAGCCCCTAAGACACCCACCATCACTACACTAGAAAAAGTCTTCCTGACAAAGTGACATGTATATCCATGTCAATTTGATTTGACACAGAGAGCACACGTCATTGTGACATGTGCACATATGTCACCATGACAACTGTGGCACGCAGTAATCCTCATATAATTTGACATGCCTTAACATGCCACGCCATCTGTGAGTTGACTAGGGTCATGGCCATGTCGAAAGCACTTGACATGTGATGGTTTGACATACATAATTGTTCTAGGATATTCCACTAGATGGGGTAAACAACCATTTTGGTACCAGGATTAATCACTACTAAGAGGTAGTACCAACACTTGAGACATTTGATGTATCTGTGTCAATTTGTTTTCATGAAGAATAGATCACTAAGGTCTGTAAATACTATCAACGAATGGTAGTGAATTCTATTTCATTGTTAAATTTACATTTGTTATTGAATATCAAAATAGACACCCACAATCCTGAATTCTTCAACTGGAGAGGTTAGACACCTTGTGTGTGGGTCAGTGAAAATACCAAAAGATTGTATGCTAACCCACAGTCTATAATCTCAGTATCTTCATTACATGGAGACAGATGGCATTGCCATGCACCTCCATGCCCTTGTCTTATGTACTACATAGTGGTCCTCAGTCAAGTAGAAGTTCTGTAGATAGGAAAAAGTGCCTTAGTGTTGCAGGCCTGTGGGACTATGATATCCCCTGCCTTCTATTATAGGCCTGCCTTGATTGAACCATTGGTGCATAGCTATTGACTGCTCTTGACCCTTATATAATTGTCTCACAGAATTACCTAGCACTCAGATGAATGGATCAGAAATATGTGACGTGTCTTCATTACGCATGTCAAGTGGAGTTGACGAACCAAATATGAGAGTGTCAAACTCATCTGACATGCCTTCATACATGTCATGTGGGAGACAAATTGTGACCTGTGCAGTATGCGTCAAAGCGATCAGTGTTCTTCTCTCTGTGTACCCACCTCACATTATTTCAAGTGAGCTTAGAGAGTTGGGGAGCCAGCTCCTGGATACGGAAAAGTGCTGGTGTTGAAAGCAGCACAAGGTATGAGACATGAATACGGGTAATCTGATAGTGCAGATTACGAATCTGTGGTGCGTATTGCTGTACATAGGTCGGAACAAGGACAAATTAAAGGTCAAAGGTCATAGGCTGGTTTTTTATATGAACAGTGAGAGTGAGTGAGTGAGTAATAGATGTTTAACGCCATTTCGACAGCTAAGGTCATATTCATGGCGAGAATGACATTACACAATTTCACAGAGGAATGTGTCAGTGCCCACGCATATGTGCACCACACACATCCTGAGGGGATAGGAAAGATGAGAAGTAGACCCTTTTAAGTGGGCTAGGGAAGCCCAGAACAGTGAGAGGATTTTCTTTCATTTACTTCAGTCAATTAACATCAGAGGGCCTTAGTGCACTGTGGATTCCCCATTCATATTTAGTTACCCTATGCATTAATTGCATTGTGACCTTTGACCTTGATTTTGACCTTGTTCTGACCTACATATGGAAATACGCACCACAGATTCGTAATCAGCACTATCAGATTACCCAGATCCATATGTCATATCTTAAGCTGCTTTCAACACCAGGAGATTTTTAAATATCGACATTTGAGCTGTCCGGCTCCCCAGCTAAGAATGTGTAGTTTCTCTCGAAATGTGTATGAAATATGGCTGATAATGTTAGTGAAGTTATATGGTTGAGCAATACAGAGCTTAAAACCGCTGCTGTGCAAAGCATCATAAACACGGATTAGTACCACATATTGAGCATACATTCGATCTCATTATTGTTCAGTCAATGTCATATAATTATACAATCAGGAAGGCACCAGAATGATATCGGTTGCAAAGGAAATCAGTACAATTGTATATATGACTTAATTGATAGGAAAAAGAGATCGTAATACTAAATTATCATACAGTAACTGTTATAAATACAGTCTTGTCTGTTTAAAAAGTGCATAACACCAAGAGCATCTCTATAGATAATCATGGATGTGTAATGAGAATGGATGTACAGTGAGAATGTAAAACAATACTATCTTCAATGGTATTTAGTTACTTATATCCTCCTTCTTCTTACTATGCCCAGCCACGCAGACTGGGCATCTTTGCCGTGTGATTGCCAATATACGCCTATTCTTTAGACTAAAAACCCTCTGAGTGATGTAGAGCACAGCACTAATCTACAGATAGAGCAGATAATGGGTGCTGGGTTTGAGTGTCAGTCTCAGCATCCACGCAAACATCCAGCCTCTGTTTACATACGGCAACAAGCGTCACTCTCCAAACATACTTATAGTCTGCAGATGGCGGTCCAGCAGTCCCATGAGGCAAGGGGTATATATGCTTGGAAGTTGCTTGTAGTTGGGTGATATGATTGGATGACTACGGATACCTCTCATCCAATCAAAACACGTGTATTTGAAGAGGAATTCAGAAGGGTATAGTTATCATCTCGTGTCTAGTGGACAGCTGCAGCAATTGCTAGCCTTCTATCAGCAGGATTGCTAAAAAAACTAGAACTAGTCATTAGTAGATGACCTTAGATATTAATCTAGTACAACAGCACCTTAAAGAGGATGTCACCAGAGAAAACTAAAATGTACATCTATGACATTACAGGTGGTGATTGGCAATATATGGTTTAATAGGGTTTCTATGAGACATGCCTGATTGTCAGTTGGTGTTAATATTGACCACTTAGGCCCATGTAATAGTGTAGAATGCTCGCTGTTGAAATGATATCGAAGGTGACATGATACTAATAGCATTGCCATCCAAAGGCCTACTCCTGTTGGGCTTCTTACACTGTGAGTGCGGGGAAAGCAGCTAGGAATTGGTGGGGGAGGTGCTGGGTGGGGATTGAGGGTTGGGGGTGATAACAAGGACTGACAGCTGGATATGGATCCTGTCAACATGATCAAAGCACCCACACTGTCACTGCTGTCAACACTGTCAAACCCACTCTAACCATACACCTACACCCTAACATACCCCCACCAACAACACCCCAACATATTCCGACCTACACTCCAACATACCCGCCCCTATATCTACATCCCAACATATGCCGACCCACACTCCAATATAGCCCCACTTAAATCTACACCCCAACATACTCACACCTACATCCAACATACCTCCACCTACACCCTAACTTACCTCCACCTACACCCTAACATACCTCCAACTACACCCAAACATACCCCTATCTACATACCAACATACTCCCACCTACACCCCAAATACTCACACCTATACCCCAACATACTCACATTTACACCCCATCATACCTCCACCTACACACTAACATACCTCCAACTACACCCAAACATACCCCCATCTACATACCAACATACTCCCACCTACACCCCAACATACTCACACCTACACCCCAACATACCTCCACCTACACCCCAACATACCCCCATCTACATATCAACATACTCCCACCTACACCCCAAATACTCACACCTATACCCCAACATACTCACATTTACACCCCATCATACCTCCACCTACACCCCAACATACCCCCATCTACATATCAACATACTCCCACCTACACCCCAACAAACTCACACAGGTCTACACCCCAACACACCCCCACCTACACCCAAATATGCTCCCACCTACATCCCAACATGCTCTCACCTACACCCCAACATACTCTTACCTCCACCTCAACATATATACCCCAACACATTCCCACCTACACCCCAAAATACCTCCATCTACACCCCGACATACTCCCATGCTAAAAGTGGAATGGGCCCTAGTTTGAGTATGGCATATGGAAGCGTGCCGATGCTTCAGTGCTGTAAATATATGAATTACATATGCTTTGTGTATGTCTACTTACAATTTCAGAACAACATTGCTACCATTAACAAAGCAAAGAGACATAAAAATGCTAGAAATGACACAGTTATTCTAGATGTAGAATGTTAATTCAGTTAGGAACCTACCTCAATTTCTAGTACCTTGAAAACAGCGCCATTACGTCCTTTGAACATGTCATTAATAAGACCGTTGTTAATAACTCTTGCAATGTCACGTGTAAGTTCAAGTTAATGAATTTGGAACTGGTCATTCACTCCCTCTGCTGCATGGGTGCACCATGCCACCCATAAGATCAGGATGGTGCTTGAAAGCAGCATTTGGGAATTAATCAGAAGATCTGCAATAATGCCTCACAATGGTAATAGGGCATACTGCATAAAAACACTAAACGGACCGTAAAGGGTTAACCGTCCACATCACACCCTGTCATCCCCTAAGCCAGATATTTGGGGAGAAACAAATGACATTAATCAACAGACGGGCCAGTAATTGCTCATCTTTTTTTAAGCTTAGTGATTTGTCAGCCAAACACCCTACAGCTAACTAGCCAGATACTTAATATAATTGAGTAATGCTCTCCTGGTGCAATGGCCTTGTGTACGTGTACGATAAAATAACCAGGATCGTATCAGCAATGCAATCAAAGACTGTGAGGGAGATTGTAACATTCTGTTAGCGTCTGTTATGCAAAAGCGCATTCTAAATATATTACTCGCACCAAGGTTGTTCACTCTCCGATGAAATTTAACCAAATTAACCTTTATTAAACTGGTATAATATTACAAGAATAGTTGCAACTAAATCATAAGACATGTTCTCTTAAAACTGGCCGAATCTTGCATGTTCCCTGTATCCTTTATGGAATGGACCTTCAGAAAGAAAAGGCTAAATGTTGTTCTTTCAATTCCTGAGATCTTTGCTAAGACTGGCACAGCCAATATTTTATCATCATTAAAGAGTTTTATTCATACTTTTCAACACCACAGTCCTATGGAGCATTTCCAGTTCAGTAACAGTCCACAAGAAAGCAATTAATCCAGAAGAAATAGCCTGGCTGTAAAACACCAGTCCCTGGTGGAGGCTTTGGGAACACTGGAGGCCCATACTAAATCTTTCAGGGCCAGGAAATAACTTGCCCTGTCTCCTGAGAACTGCTTCCTCTCCAGACCTGGCTTGGACCTGGGAGTAGTGTGTGGGTTAAGATAAAGAGAGTGATAGACTCATTCACTGATTATCTCTTATTTAAATGGGAGACCAGGGGGTCTCTGATGAAGATGGGGAGGTCCCTGGATTCAGCGTTAGTTTTAGCGTAAATTTGGTCAATTTGGGGTTCATAATTTTAAACAACTCTATCTCTTTTACACGGCTAAATACAAGCATAAGTATTCCATGAGTAAGGGTTATCATTGTGAGTGACAGGGTATGGCCAAAGAGGTCATAATCTAATTAAATATATATCATTGACCATAATTATCAGCTAAATATTAGTGTACAAAGCTATGAGCTAATGGACAGAAATGGGCATGGTACTGAGTAACTCGTCATTGGTGCAGCAGGATGTTTATAACAGATAGATCTCTGAAGTTAGGCAAAAGGCATAATTCACTGAAAATGAATTCCTCGCCGGGACTGAAGCTAGGTTATCATGACATTGTTAAGAAATAAAAATGGAAACAGAAACCAGAATGATGCTGTCCTTAAAGGATTGATACTTTGGGAATGCGCCCATTTCAGCAGCGTATAAAAGTCTTCAGTGTAAGTGGGGAAAATACTGTGTCTACAGGGGACAGACATAATCTGAGTCTTCTTTATTCATATTCCACAAAGTAGATTTCTTCTATTGACGATACAAATTCCCTTCTCACACCCAACTTGGTCCACATAATCGACTTTACCTTTGCATAAGGCAAGAAGTTCTATTATAATCCTCCATGGGCCGAGGGTCAATAAGCTGGAAATCAATTATTGTTTTACAATACCACTCTGGGTCGGCTCCAGAGTTGTTTGAGTTTCATCTCTGTGTTTGCTATGAATATTGGAATGTCGCCGTCCTCAAGCCCATCAACCTCCCCTCAACACTGTTGCTACACGAACCATTCTCCATTTTCTCCACTCCCAACCCCAATACCATCTGGGTCTGTAAAGTCTGTTATCGGTCTCAGCCTACCAACTAGCTGGGCGTCCCTTTTAGAGGAGAGATTTTTCACCAATCAATTGAGGGTTATTTATTCAACTTAGGACTGTTACCATTCCATCGTCAGCTCACAGATTAAATCTTGCCACACACCAACCATAAATCCCATGAATATCAATTTTCATATCGATCCAAGCTAAAAGTAGTATCTATAGAAATTACAGAACGCTCCATGAAAATACAACCAGAGTTGTCCTGCTATAGTACAGATAAGGTGAAAAGGTGATAGATAAGGTAACAGTATTACAAATGAGCAGCTCAAATGCTTTCAAAGAGCAGCTCCCCATTTCTGGCTGAGGTTGGGAGTATCCATCACCATCAAGCCCTCAGTGAATACTTAACCCATTCATCCCTGAGGTCAACTCCATCTTGCCAAGGCGGGGGCTGACAGCTCTACCACCACAGAGTGTTCAATAGGATCCTCAGCCCAAGCAGCTCTAAATATGTGCAAGTGGTCGGGTGAGCAGCTCAGGAAGCATCATCTCCTGGAGCAGCTCAGTTGAAGAGTGGGCTACTGCATCAGATCAGTCCAGGAGAGTGATTTAAGATCTTTTCTACCAGCCCTCAGGGAATATTTGTCTAACAAGAGTGATTCTGAGGGTGACGCCACTTGGTTTGAGGGCGAGTAGTTTTAATTTGATTAGGTATTAAGCTGAATAATTGTAGTCATGGTTCCACTTGTTTGAAAAAATACACTGCTGATAAACATGGTTATATGGTTACTGTTTACCTTTAAGAAGAGAAGACGTTGCAATTCCTAGATGATAGTTATCAAAATATTTGTAATAGAAAGTAGCCAGTGCTTAACTTGTCAGTGTTTTAGTATCAGTACATTAGAAAAACGGATCTATGGCAAATGCCAGCAGCGTTTTCTATTGGTATGCTGGACCTGTGGTTTTCCTACTACCAATACGCCAGTGAGTATAAGTAGTATAAAAGACGGCACAGTACAACCAAAGGTGTTTCATGGTCCCCTACTCCAGCCTACAATAGGGGTGCTCTATAGGCCGTATTGTAAGGGTCCTATAGCCCTCAGCTCCGCAATGTAACAGCCCTCCAGGGCCTGCCCTGGTACTGCCCTCAGAGAACTGCCGCCCACCAGGGAGTCACTAACGAAGGTCGTTAGAATGGGACACCGACCGGTCACGTGGCTCGGTTGCGGGAATACACGGGAAGCGGCGTGAATACACGAGAAGGGAAGGTGGTGCCCTTTCTTTTTAAAAGGGGCACCGGAAGTTTGAGTATCCCTGCCACGCTGGCCTTAGGGCTCAGACCTTAGTGCTTATGACTCCTGTAAGGGCAGCATGGTACTTATGTACTGTAATGATGCACCCATGTAGTGCAGGTGTTTCTATTTGATCACCAGCGCTGCATTCATACATCATGCCGACCCTTCATGAGGGCATCAATCCCATAGGTTCAGCATAAGCCCTACAAAACCTGAACCCATGCCTTATGGTGACCAATGGGCATCAGAGAACTAAGCGGCCCCTTAGTAGTTCTGCCTAATACTGTGGGGGATGGGTGGGGTGTCCGGGGACGTGGGTTGGGTCCCTTTCCTGCTATAAATTAGCAAGACAGGATCCGAACCCTCTTGATCTATCCTCCCTACCTATGCCGTCTCCCTGCTTCGACTTCCCTGATGTGCTATCCCACATGGCTCTTTCAGTATAGTCTAGATATACATTATCTGCAGAAAGAGAGAAAATGTAGTTATAGAGCAACCCATGGTCCTCGTCTTTTTTTTTATGTTGGAATTTACCATGGACGGAGTTTTATTTGTGAATTGCTACAAACAATCATATTGTAACATATTGACAAAAGTTTACGCAATCAAGTAAGATCACTAACATGGATGAGTTAATAGATTTGAACTTGAAATTCCACATGATAACTCTAGGCCCTAAATGATGTTTTGTATAACCTAGCAAGGATGGTAAGACTCCATCCAGTTTCTACCCAAGGAGAGTTGGAAAAGACGTCATTTGGTATACATTATACCATTACAGTTGTCGTCACCGGCAGTTGTCGTCACCGGAAATGCTGACTCAAACTCATCCTACTTCCACATTCTCCCATTGTCTCAGGAGATTAGTCTCGAAGCAGGTACTCCCTTACTGGCTGTGCATCGTGTGGGCGGGTTGGAGGGTATTTCTGCCCTTCCATGGAAAACAAGATACGTGAAACAAGCAGATGAAATTTGTAAATATCAAAACTGAGATGCTCCCTGTGATTGTGAAAATATGATCGCTAAACACTTATGGAAATGTGGATATCAACTTAATATTTTCATTCGTACATAGAGTTTTATAGCTTTGATTTTTGGAAAGCTCTTTTTCTCATCAAGACTAAGATTTATTTCCATCCTTCCTCCTTATAATCGGTGATAACAACTGGTCCCTGAGTATATAGGAATGGACAAGCATTATGCATGCACCCCTGTGGCTGAAAGAATGTTTTTGCACCAGGTTTTGTTCTAATTACTAGATTCTTTTTAATTCAAAGACCCATAGGAAGTTGTATAAAGCTCCCCTTCAATCTGAAAAAAAAAAAACAGATACAAGAATATTTTTGTGCACATTCTATCTAAGGCTCCATAGTGACCGCCTATCCAATTCCAGAAAGGAAAACATAAATACCGGGTTACGTTTATCGCCTTCATTAAAATCTAGATCGAAGAGGTATACCAAACATTTAGTGTGATTTATATGCCTACTGCAACTTCAAATCGTATCTAATTAACTCCATTTATGAGAAAGCAGCTGCTTTTATGGCACTATATATATATATATATATATATATATATATATATATATATATATATATATATATATTTATATATATATGAAAGCCTAGAAATCAATCCATTCATATCACATACATATATACAGTAGGGGATCCTATTATCAGCAATGGTGCCTCAATAATGACTTGCTGTAGATGAGATAGAGTCAAAGCTAATGGATGTCCTCTGATTTCCTCCAATCTAGTGGCATTAATTAAAGTAAAATATAGGGTAAGATGCATGGATCCGTCCTTGGGAAGAAATCTGGTCCATTGCTTAAGCGTTTATTCCACCAGAGTAGATCTTCCCCGGTGTCTGGTTATGAGCGCGAGCCACTAAATTAACTATCTTATGTAACAAATTAAGACTGGTTGATATTGGAGATTGCTCACAGAAAAATATCATTCTTTAAAAAAGGAAATAGGGTCTCGGACTTCCCAGGTTTTGATCTATTCCGGTGGAACACTAACTTTCAGCGACAAATATTGATATGTTAGTAGCTATGTCCCGAAGCAGGTGTCCTTCACCGACTTCATGTGCATATGGTATTATAGTTTGGGTGTTGTTGATAAAGCTTCTATTTAATGGGATGTGTTATAACTTGCTCTTATACTTCGTCACTGCTGAAACAGACCCCTTTGGGCATCAACAAGACATTTCTCAACATGGTACGACTGAACACAGGCACTGCGTTTTGGAACACTCAAAATTAGAGTTGGTGATCGTAATTGATGCCCTATGACTGCTCTGTGCTTTCAGCACTTAATGCAGCAATTACATATGTAGGGTGTTACATCGAACGTTGAATTATTGTCATGAGTAATATCTAAATGGTGGATGTCATAGAAAACATCTGTAAGAATATAGTGGAATAAACAGAATGAGGATATCTCCATCGGTAAACATTTGAGGGGTGTTGGACAGGTTCTGTAAAACCCCAAAAACGATCCTGGGTGAAAAATGACCCAGGGTGAAAAATGACCCTGCTCTGTCTGCTATGGAAAAAGCAATTTTAATTTGCCTTTTGGGGTCATTTTTCTTTATCTATCCATCATAAAACCATCATATATGAAAAGAGGAGGATTGATAATGGTAGTCTAGAATACCAAACTACTTTTGAGCCATCTTATTTTGCATTCTGTTTTAATTATTGCAGTGGGTATGAGGGAAAATAGCTCTCTGGGCTCACAATAATGCAAATGATAAGTTTGTATCACATTTGAGATTGATCAATCATACATCACTGGAAAGACCAATATGTATCCTAGTTAAATCTAAAATAACTTTTGGATATGAACTATAGCAGTTGAGAAAACACAATTTGAAACTTACTCTGCTGCCCATTCATAACTGAAAGTCAGTATAGGGGAGAGGCCACTTATCTAGGTCAACTGATAAGGCAGAGAGAGAGGGAAGTTGAAAAAGTCCATATAATTTTGTTCAACCTGCCCTATACATAACCTATGCGGCTCATGGCACCTATACATAGCAGTCAGTGGGCCATGCAGCACTGTGAGTGGGGACTGTGGGACACTCAAACCGCCTGGTAGAGTCAATTTCATGGTATTCATATTGTAATATCTCAAAATGTATAAAAGATAAAGCTGTAATTTCTTCAAAATAATTTAATGTGGTTCAGTTTCTTTCAATATTTATGTTTCAAACATAACAAGGTGAAGGATTTGTTGTGATATTATTACTATAAGTGGGCAAAGATTCGGCAGAACAGATGGTTAGATATGGAAAATATGACAGCTGCATTTGATTATTCAATATCACAATTATAAAGGGTTGAGTGGACATTTATGAAATTACTTATTTTTCCCTATGCTATGAACGTTTTACCTGGAGACTCAACTACAAATGCAATCTTAAATGTTCAAATGGGTCATTGTACCCTTATATCCATAGAATAATCCTGTTAATTAGGTTATTGTGGCATTTATAGTATCCTGCCAAAATGGCGGTATAATGCACCTTAGACTACATGGTGCCATGGACTGCCTGTCCACACAGAGCTAAATATCAGAACTCCCTACACTTTACAGGCCTGTAGTGACAGGATATTAAATGTTTAAAGAGTATAAATATAATGGTCAGATGCGCCTATTAATTAGCTTTAATATAAGACCTGGTTTGTCATTGAGTGATAGATAGTAAAGTTTTGAGCAGCTTATATGCAGCACCATATCTAGATTCTACAGATATCTGCTGGCGTGTCACACATTTGGCGACCCTTTGTAACACCCTAACATATGAGGTTTGGGCAATCATACTGGTACAGTCATCAGCGACCACTACATGTGAGGAATCCCATTATGATTTGAGGGGGTCTAGTCGCACCATCTTGAGAATTGCATTCTAGATGTATATCATGAGGTCAACTGAAAAAAGTATACCTTCGCTCAGATATCAGGAAACTCTTAGAATCCATACAGGTACATAGCATACAGCTGAGGGATGTACACTGTTCTCATCCATTCATCTGCCATACACAAAAAAGGTCACTTCTATGTCGACAATGCACAATAAAGTGTAGTGCTACTACAAATTAGCCATGCTATACTACGATACTATGGCGGTCCTTCAATACTTATGTAGGGAGGTTGTACTTTAAACGTATGTATATAGGTTGTTATTCACTGGGGGAGTACGTTCCTTTATTTCAACTTCGTTCTTCAGGGACACAACGTCTTGATTTAAGCACCAGGGATATAGGTTCTTAAATGAAAATACATTCCCTATCCAAGTCAATCTTCTCTTTATAATCCACACATTTAACAGTAAATTGGTGGAGTAAGTCTTCACAGAAACAGAAACAGAAAATAGTGTTTTAGACAGAGAGATCAAGCTTACTTTGAATATGCCCCTTGAAGATAGTTGATCGCATTAACAATTCAAAGACTACAAAGTTAGGAACTGTATACTGATGTCTGAATACAACAATACTGTTATTGGCTAGTTATAGGATAGCAGGCATGAAAAGATACCCAGCCTACTGGGTCGATACACTCCTAAACTATTGGTATGATGCACAAATACGCCACTGGTGAGTAACTCGCTGCCATTGCATTTGTGAATCATGATCACATATGAGCATGACGTCTTTACTGCCTTAGCAACACGGCGTCTCCATAAAGGACTAAACTGAAAGAGGAAGGCGCAGGGGCATGTGTCTGATAGCATAGAGGAGTGGGGATAGCACAGATCAGTACTCACTCAGGAGTGTGTTACCCCCCTCCAGCCATCCTCAGACCATCGATTACTTCAGCACCACCAGCAAGACGCCTTTTACTTTATTTTTATTTCACAAATCAAAGAGCCAAAGTGGCCTCTTCAGCGACCAAAGGGCCATTTAACTCAACGTGCATCTTTGTCTTGTCCCCTGCGATCCATGGAAATAATGAAGAGGTTTGGGATTTTCCCTATCAGATAACGTCACGCTCCTCTAGTAAAATAGCCAGGGGAGGTTAATGCCACAAAAATGGCGTCATCACTGAAAATCGATTTTTGCTCCTGAAAGGCCATTAAGTGCCATTGGAGATCGAACGGTGGCCTATTTTCTACCAAGAGATCTGGTGGAGATCTTTGCTCAATTACAACAAGGAATTCCTGATGCTCTTGAAAGTTCTCAAACAGGGTTGGAGACGTGCTGTAAAAGCCTTTTTTTGTGCTTGTATTTGGCCATTTTGAGGTCGTTTGGGTTACAGCAAGAGCTGACAGAGTGGGGACCGCCACAACATCTAATGGAGGTTCTGCTTTCATGTGGCTTTGGCAAAGGAATTAGCAGAGTACTATAATAATTTTGCATTTAATTTGAATTATCAATTCTTTGCATTAAATTTGAAATATCAATTCTTCTGAAATGAGTCAGGATACTCTATTACTGGTACACGTAGTTTACCTAGCTAATAATCTAGAAAATAATTTGGCAAAGAAGAGTGTTGATACCAGATCTTTACTATGGACAGATGTAGTTAGAGGTAATGATGAAATGGGATAAACCTTCAGTAATATAATTCATAACGATCTATGGACATGTTGGGTGTAATGTGGTGAGGGGAAGGGTGTAGTGCAGGGTATAGATCACGCACTGCTTTACTTGATAGTCTCCACCATCAGCCGCCACAAAGCCTTCAAAGACAAGGTGACGTACCGCGGCCTTGTCAGCCCGACCCTTGCTACCCAGGACATTTATCCATGCTCATTGTGACCTGTTATCACTAGGTGAACATGTGGTTATAATAAAACTGCAAGAGGGAAGAATTGGAATAACTTCCAAGTCATGGTTAGGTCTCATTCAAATCGCTGCTGATGACAGCAGTAAAGGTATCTCTCAATAATGAGCTGAAAATGAATTCTAGTTTCTGTATTGTATTGATTTAGTGGCTACTGAATGACCTTTATATATATATCACAGATGCCTTAAAACCTTCTAAAAAGGGGAACGTTACTGATCGTAATCAAACATGAATAACACCCCTAATAAGACTCCTTGAAACACCAAATAGTGTAGCCAGACTGGTCCAATGTATGACTTTATGTATCCCAAAAAGTTAAAGTGAGGCTTGAAAAGGCCTGAAGTTACACATTGACAGAAAAATTGGAAACTCTGAAAATTTGGGAATTTATTCTCCCATTTCTTAACTTTAGCCTAGCTCATTCAACATCCTTCATACAATGACTATGTTAACTGTCCATTGTTTCTAGTAGAACTACTGTACAGAATAATTACTATTCGCCTGATATATAATACTTGTACTGCATAGTCAGTACCTGCGTATAGGCCATATCGCATGTACCATCAGTAGCATTCCCTATTCATTAACCTCTCAAAGAATGGCCACAGCTCATTTATACATCATCATATTCCATTGGCATCGCATAAACAATGATAAAAGAGTTTGTACTGCATATCTAGAGTCATTTAAACAAGCATAAGGCCCATCTTTGGTGTCTAATATCACTTTGAAAATTAAAAATCACAACTTTTTGTACATTTGTCACTACTCGCACATCGCATATGGTGCTAAAATATATCTTTCCATACACCAAATAATCTTTTCTCATAAGCCAAATATGTCTACAATTGAATATAATTGAATACAAACACCATACAATTGAATACAAACACCATACAAGATAATAGGTTGGCACTATAAAAGTATAACTCTAATCATCTCAAAATTGCTTGTAGCCATCAGTAACGTTCCCTATTCATATGTTGTGCTAAAATTTATCTTTATATACACCAAGTACTCTTTTCACATAAGCCAGTCATGTCTACATTTGAGAAGAAATGCTACAAACACAATACAAGGTGGTAGGTTGATACTATGAAAATATAACTTTGACCATCCAGTAATATCTGTAACCATTAGTAACGTCCCTGGAATGTTACTGATCGCGATGTGCATTGAAAATCACATATATGTACCTGGCATGGGTAATTCCTGGAGTACATAAAAAAAAATTTGATGGAAGACCCCCCCAGGGTACCTCTTGATTGCATATAATAAGAAGACTGGTGATATTCCATAACCAGGTTAGATGGACTTGTTCCACTCTTGAAAATTCATAATTAAATGCATATAAAAATAGATTATGCCCCAAGACTCACCCAAACCATATGGAAATCTTAGCTATGACCCCCCAATAAGGAATAAAAATATTATTGGTGGTGTAGAAGTGTTTCCCTTGCTATTATATGCCAAAGGAACCACATGTGCAGTAAATCTTGGAATGACCCATATATATATATATATATATATATATATATATATATATATATATATATATATATATATGGAGTACACAATATATGACTAAGGTCCATATGGTGTTTGGAGTGCGCATGGATTAAAACTGGAATGGGTTGCTCCCATGTGAGAGGCTTGTTGGCAGAGGCAGCTTCAGTAAAGGGGGTGGGGGCGTCTATTTAACCTGTGGGCAGCCCCATGGGCAGCCATCAATACTGGAAGGTCTCACCTAATTATGTACCACAAATCCCCACCAGGGAGAGCCACCTGCGGCTATAGATGAGATCTAACTGCACCTGAAGTCTGGCCAGCCGTTGTAGGGATGCTACTGGAAACAGCCATTTTGTTTATTTATAATGGCCACCTAGAGGTCATGGCAAGGCCATGGGTAGATGATGAAAATTATATTGTATGTTCAGATCAAAAGTCTATGAAAAAGGAGGCTTTTCGATTTCGGTGTATATATATGCCAGACTTAAAAGGTGATTTAGCTATAATAAAGAGGATAAGTATAGTGTTGATATAGGACTCTCTTATCAAAAACAAATACATAAAAGTGAAACTGTTCCCTATGTGGGCGTCTATATGAGCCATGTTTTAGGGAATGATTTGGACAGTGGGCAGGGTTTCACAGCTTTAATGTAAACAGATAAATTGTTGATCCACCTGCGTCCTCCTGTAAGGATACACCCTTCACCCTTAAAGGGCCGCATTATGCCCAAAGCATTATGCATCATTTGTCATTATGAGACACCAAGTCCTGGTAAGTAACTCACTACCATTGCGATGGTGCATCATGCCGTCCCTGTGAGAGTGTATCCACCCCTAAGAGTCAGCATGATGCATGAATGCAGTCATGGTGGGCTATTCATCTCACCAGGGCTGCACCCATCCATCATGGTGACAAAGACCATAGTGCTTTAAAGCCTTATGCTACCCTCAAAGGGTCAAAAGGTCGGCCTACCAGTGGTCTTGCACCTGGCAGAATGGGAGGGGAAGGTTGTCTGACCCCATCCACAAACAGGTCTGTTTGGATGCTCATAACAAATGCTGTACCTCTGGAGGCTGTGACATTTATTGCTCCGAGCTGCTCACAGAAAGGTCACCTGCTGGAGCAACTCCAAGGGGAAGCCTCTCCTGTACACGTTGTCAATAGTAATGATAAGCCCATTATATCAGACTATATAGGACCGATGTTATTAACTGGGGTCTGCTCATGTTACAATTATAATCCATATCATGATACATGTACTAGATTAAGACAAGTATACGCCTGTGTCTCTTCTGCTGCTCTTTTCACTTCATCACGCCCTACACCCACGCCCCTACCATCTCATTCTATTTTAAATCTAAGCTTCTTTCCCTCCTACCTTCTGCTTAGGAGAGGTGTTTTTCTGGTGGTGGGGGATAGGGCATTCGGTTTGGGGCACATTTCATTGTTGTGGCCGTGGTTTCCTATGCCAATGGGCATAACTCTGAATCCTTATCTTCCTTTCTAACTTGCTACGCCTATTTTTTAGGAGGTGTCGGTGTAGATGAGATACATGCAGGGAACAGGTGAGGGACAGAAAAAAGAACTATGACCTATCTTTGGAATGTAATAGAAGAACAAATAGCCCTTGCAATATTGATGTAATTTCACCATGGGAGGTGGTGAGGGGAGCATGGTGCTGAGGGAAATACCGACCTCTAAAATTTATCATCATACCGCTAGGGATATCGAGATTTAAATCGCCCCCACCCATGTTTAATGTTCACCCTTTAAATAATTCAGAGTCTGTAGTGATATTGGTAAGGCACTAGGTCTCCTGGAGAACCTTACTGATATGAACAAAGCAAGGGTGTGATATGAGCGAAATTCTAATGTGCACTGAGTACCTGATAGCGGGTATAGGCTAGGTAATATAATCCTTGTACTTTGGCCTTATAGCTAAAAGCAGAACTAAAGTATGATTACTCAGTTTTATGGCTGTACTAGCGATGAAGCTGGAGTGTGTACAATATATATGCTGATATTTAGATCTGATGCTAGAATATTATCAGTAGTTATTGTTCCAAATGTATATAGGCTCTCCAGTGTACTGCATTTTTGACAACTCTGTATTATATTTGGCAACACACCTTTACACTTCAGTACAATTGCATCTACTGTCCTAGATTTGGATATTGTATATAATATCCCAATACCTACCCCTATTCACCCAGCCCATGAGTGGTCATTCTGTGGTCAGTGAGGTAGCGTGGACCCACTCTTTGTACCAGGACCCATCCTCCCTTGCCTGTTGCATCTTTGATGGGAGGTAGTGGCTAAGGAATGGGTCCCTCCACAGGTCGCTCGCCAACTGATTTAGAGTGCATTCAAGGCCAGGACAGAGCCCCAACCCCTTACACATTCCACCTGTCCAGTATTCCTTAACCCTATAAGAGTCAGGTACTATTTCTTTTATACTCCTTTGTCAAGATTATATTGATACATTTAGCTTTCTCTACTGCTGATAACCTCAGTAGGGACACCTCACACCTTGCAGCACCATTCACACGTGCCCCACCGTCACCACACCTACCACACTTCCTATCGTCTTGGAACCCAAGCATGCATTCAACCCAGTATACGACTAAGATTAAGCTCTTCAGTACCACCTCTTACACACACACACACACAAAATCTCTCTCTCTGTCTGTCTCTGTCTGTCTCTGTCTCTCTGTCTCTGTCTGTCTCTCTCTGTCTCTCTCCCTGTCTGTCTCTCTGTCTCTCTGTCTGTCTGTCTCTGTCTGTCTCTGTCTGTCTCTCTGTCTGTCTCTTTGTCTGTCTGTCTGTCTCTGTCTGTCTGTCTCTGTCTGTCTCTCTGTCTCTGTCTGTCTGTCTCTCTGTCTCTCTCTCTCTCTCTCTCTCTCTCTCTCTCTCTCTCTCCTCTTCTCTCTAGCTCTCTTTGTCCCTGAAGGAAAACATTCCCTATTCACGCCTTTTTTCTCTCAAGGATCGTCCCTTTATTACAAGTGAGCGATTAAGAGATAATTGTCCAGAAAAAAAGACAATAGTGGAAAGGCCGTTGAATAATTAAAGCTCTGCCTCGATTCCTTCTAATTCATACTGAGAACCACCTAAGCTTTGTACTCCCTGTAGGAACCGAAATAACATTGAAGTTAAATTGAGAACGGGTCAGCCAAGCCTCTGTTCACTTTATCCTATTCTCAATTATAAAGTAGTTTGGCGTCTATTGGAACACTCACAACTACTGCCAAATATAAGAATAAAGAATTGGTAAAACCAATATGTTCATGCTAATTGCATATTATTTCAGTGAAATGTTAATAGTTTTCTATTTGCAAAATACCTTGTGCAGGTTTACTTTCTTTACACTTCAGCGTAAATATCCACAGAAAGTAATAGTTACCATGACGCGTTGGATATTCTCTCATAAAACACTGTTAATTTGTCTTGTCAGATACCTATGCCCCTATGAACTCCTGAGAGGCTATGGTATGTCAACTCCATATGACTGCACTGATGATTTATGGCAATCGATTGGGAGAATATATAGTGGCAGCATGATGCATGAATGTAGCCCTGGCTAAATATTCGCAAAATATGATGACAATTGGGCATTTAGTGCATTAAAGCACTTTGTGGCCCTGGCACGGTTAGTAGTACCGAGAGCAGACAGCTGTGAGCAGCATTGAGCAGCTCTGTAATCAGCCTGGTAACCATGCTACCCAGACAATCAGAACCCCTGCCAACAACGCCAACAGCCATTAGCCACATGGTTTCTTTGGTCTCTACGCTCTCACTGCATGGTCTGTTAGGATGGATGGGCAGAGAGGGGTATCCAGAGAGAGACACACACACACACTCACACACAGAGAGACAGAGGGGGATGTATCCAGAGCCAGAGAGAGAGAGAGAGAGAGAGAGAGAGAGAGAGAGAGAGAGAGAGAGAGAGCTCACAGAGAGACAGAGAAGAGGATGAAGGTGTAGTGGGAAATAGGGACGTGACAAGGGCAAGAAGAGATATACAGAGACAGAGGGGGGGGGGGTGGAGAAATACAGTGAGTGATGTGTAGCCATGATAGTCAGAGATAAACACAGAGAAATATGTAAAAGAGAGGAGGGAGAGAAATGAAAAAGAAAATGGAAGGGAAATGGGATGGAAATACTGAGAGAAATACTAAAGGAAATGAAGAAAGAAACAAATAAAGATATACTTTGAAAATACCAGAAAGCGCAAAATGAATTAGAGTCCACTATTGAACCAAACCTCTCTGTACAGAGAGTTTAAATACTGATGAGAGAAGCCCTCGGTGTCTAACCAGGATGTCATGTTGTATAGGGGGCGACAGTTGGCGGGACCTTTTTTTGTCTACTGGTAGTAGGCCCCAGTATGCCCCAGGGTGAGGGGGTTGGACATAATGCACCATCTGTCGTCGCCAAATTACTTTCAACAAGTAACGTCCACATCACCACCACGTCAAGAACGGCGTTAACACGTCAAGAAGACATCCCCACGTGAACAAATTAACCTCCGGACTTCTTTCCTCCCTCTGCAGGGGGGAACTACATGGCCTCAACCTGCCCAATTACCGCCTTGCTCAGAGTATTGTTAAACCAAGGGAATGAGTCCGGCAGAGGAACACGGACCGATTTACACCTAAGGGAAGGGAAGTAGCGGTATGGCCTAGTGGACAGGATTACAAGAGAAGCACAGACGATCTGCCACCGATGCAATAAGAGATTTCGGGGAAAATGAGAGATTTCAGCCTCTTACTTAGTCTAGTCTTTAACGCTTTGTCAAGGTTTATCAATATGCTCTATAACTTAATCCTATCCAAATCCCAGAAACTCACTGCATCGCTGTATTGTTTAGTAGATTAACATTCTTGGTTGGAATATATGAACATGATTCAGCTGCCATATTGAAAGACAGATCAGGTGAAAGGTCAGCCATTTACAGTTCCATTTCAAGACAGATAGTCCAAAGTATGTTGGTATGTTGTGAGGTAGGGTGGTACTTTCAATCTAATCTAACCCACCAGAAACATACATATGGCTATGATAAGTTGTAGCATAAAACAATTAATTTATAGATGGACGTTTCTTTCTTCTCTATACTTAAAAAAACATATGGTTCTTTCTATGCCTAAGCACGCACACTATGGTGTTCAGCTCTTACTCCGCTGCCACTGACAAAAGCTTCATAATGTTAAGTGCTGCCACCTCCCAACGTATAAGAGCATCAAAGGCCCTCAGTCTCCAGTCTCCCCATGTGTAAATCCCTTCACTTCTATATTATGTCCCCCCTAGCCTTCATATCACTTTTCATACTCCCTCTCACCCATACCATAACAGCTGCAGAGAGCAGGCTCTGGGGAGTACTTCCCCCTAAGCCCTTCAGGAGCTTCATCATGCTTTAAATTTCATGCTCCATCATGTTTCCATGATGCATAAATCCAGTACTAAATAGTCAGTCTACTCTCCAGTGTAGAAGTATTGTATCATGGCGACCCTTCGGGAGTGTATCATTCACAGGGTATCAATAAAGAAAGGGATTCATTTGATGCAGCGCTGATTATTCATTCACTAGCACTGCAACCATGCATCATGTCGCCCAAGGAGCAGTGTATCAAATTACTATGTAGCCCTTAGAGGGTTAGACGAGCAGGTCGTTGAGCAGCTCATGTTGCGCCCGTGGAGCTGCTCTCAGAGGGCCTGCATGGTGGTACTGTAGAGAGCCGCTCACCCAGGTCTTTTATAGCCCTGGAGCTACCCCTACTCTCCATATACTACTTAGTATGGCAGCTTTAAGTCATTAACATGTCTGCATTGGAATAATGGCTTCTATATATTATAATGCCTTCAGCTGTGTATACATGAAAGTTGATATTTTACCCAATGTAGACACGATTCAGAGTACAAATACCCTGGACGCATTCCAATATGAATTCGTCATTTTGTTCCATGGCTTGCACTTCTGCCTTATCTAAGATGAAATAAACCACAGACAGTAAATCAAGGACCACATAATACCAATATAAACGATTACATTTCCACTATTGTTAATAGAATTGACATGGGGATCGTCGTTTGTTCCTGTTTTTAATTGCAACTAACCTTTCACAGGTTTAATTACGTCATTATACCTGCCCTTTTCGACCTCTACTTTAATAAATAAAACAAGTAAGACAAACTAATGGAAGGGAAAAGGAATACCCATCAACAAGCCTCCACATAAATACATGGTCTAAAGTTAATCTGTTAAAGTTGCATCATGTTACTACTTTTTCCATGGGTGGCCTGTTGGTTAGTGTTCATTCAACTCGTATCGGGTTACTTTGAGCTGACTAAAAATGGGAAAGTTATAGCAGGATGGTAAAAGAGCTCATGTTACTTTGGTTAGGCTGTAATTATAATCTTACTTCTGAAGCATGTGCACAACTTGTCCTACTCAGACTGAGCAGATCACCACGGCAGTTGTGTGAAGATTGTAGCTCCGCCTCAAGCAAGATGAGGGTTTTAATTTAGAGTCTGCAAATAGGTGGTTCTTCCTGGACAATAATAACTGAAAGAAGGAAAGAGGGGAGGAAGGAAGCAAGCAAGCGAGGAAAGAAAGTAAAGGTAGGAAGGAAGGCAATGAAGGAAACAAAGAAGGAAGGGGAATGAGTGGAGTAAACGGCTTAAAGAATACAGGGTAATGGTTGGAATATGGAAAGTAGGAAGATGTAATAGGTCTCGGAAGGAAGAGAAAATACAGCAGTGAGGAATGCATGTATCTAGCCAATCTGGCCCCAGCTCAACCACTAGTGTGAGTCGTCTCGGGCACCTAGCGTTTGTGGGTAAAAGAAGTTTTTTCCGCTGGTTGCTGTAGTGCTAATTTGCAGGCAGGTACCTTCATAGTAATCTTCCCCAGAAAATGGGGACCATCATCCCCATACATGAGAGAGGTATTCCCTAGAATCCCGACCGGGCGAGACTGGTATCTAGCCTCTTAACATCTTTACGGCCACGGTCAGCCAGAAGGAAGGGTGAGGAAACACATCATAAAGTAAGGAATAGAAAGTGAGAAATGCAATAGAAAGACTGGAAGATAATATAGGACAGAAAATAGAGGACGAGATGAGGTAATCATAGTAGATAAGGAAGGTTTGTATTTGTAAACAAGATAGGCAGCCTTGGCAACAGCGCAAAAGGTTTTGACAGAGCAAAACCAAACACAATGTTAGAAATATACACTAGGCAATATCAGAAAAAACACCTGCCACATTAAGAACCTACCGGTACTAAGCTCCCCATGGGGCTGTAGGGCCGGGCTTAAGGACACGTTCTGGGAGTAACTCTAGTATAGGCTCAGGTAGCCAGTAAGAGCTGCTCTAAGTGAGGGGAGAGAGCATTTACTGAACACAGTCAGGAACCACTGAAAGGAATGTCAGTTCCAACTCAAGGACCCCCTCTGAGTGTGAGGGTTTCTTTACAGTAAAGGCGTCTTGATTTGAAGCTGATGTTAGCAGGCATTATGTAGCCCCTCTTCGGTAGATTCTGCAGGTTCTCTGCAAGTTTTCATAATTACCCTTCACTTGATTCTGGAATTTTTCTCTGATGAATGAACTGCCTTTTCTATAGTGAGCAATACATGCCATAGAAGCACAAAAGCACAGGTATCAACTTTATGTGTTTCGAAATATTTCAAGACAAATTATACAATTGTATCAAATATACACAAAACACTAGGACCATCCTGTATTGGCAATTGGATAGGATCAAGTCGACAGAGTGGATGTGATGAATCTGTATATGATGAGCGAATAACATGGTAGTACTACATTCATGAGTCAAAACGACAAGAAAGATAATATAAACCCGAAAAACCTTTGCGAACATTGTCCCTTTAGCATTATGATCAATGAATCATCCATGACATTAACAAATAACGCATGACCAGTGCACCAGTCATGCACTTCATATGGCAATTTGACAAGTGCCAAAATGCCAACAAGATGCACTGGTTAATTTTAACCAGCATTGCATTGGTGTATTGATCATGGCAAGAAAGGAACGTGGACCTAAAGAAATAGCCCGGCCCTTAAAGGGTAAAGACACTAAAGCAATGCATGTCTAGATAATGAACACCACTGAATTATTCAGTGTTTGCCAGCGGCCACGGTTGCCTGTGACACTCATTATCCAACAAGCATTGAACCTTGGATTCAAATTACATCTAGGGTGTCAGCCATGTCTCCCTCCGATGGGTAATTTATGAACTTCCCCTGTCTCCAGTGGTACTATGCATAGCTAATTAACTATTTCAAACTGTATTTACGTATCGAGTAACAAGTTTCTGAAGGTGACTGTAGTTATTTCAATTGAATATTCTAGAGCCGGCCTTGGCTCTATGACTACCTAATAGGTATGAGACAGTTAGGACGATATAATGATGGTAGAAGCTACTGCAATGAGGATTCCTGACATTTGCTAGAATAGAGGAATCCAGCAAAGGAATAAGCTCTATTGTGTGCATAACAGCCTTCTTTGTGTCCACCCCCTTTGCCACAGGCATATAGGAGAAGCCACATTCATGAATTGCAAATTGCAGGATGCCGCTGCAGAACAAAGGCAATTGTGCGTAGTCCTACATACATGTACATGCTTCGGAAACAGTTGACCAAATTTGATTTGTATATGTTATCACACATACAAACAGTAGCTGCATATATGTGATTACCAGGGGCTACAGAGTGAGGCAATTGCCTAGGTGTGTCTATGCCTGTCTCGTTGCCTGTGCTTTATCAGTCCTTTGATAGTCTTGGTAAACAGTCCAATTATCCCTAGCTGAGGAGCTTTGTTCTTTGAGCTGGACATTATCACATGTGCGGTTAACCCTCTAGTAGCCCACAGTCATTTAAATGTGCAATGCACGTAGCATATATAAATATACCACTGATGAGTAAATCACAATGACATCAATTATCTGTAGAGGATTGAATGAAGTTAAGTATGGTGCATCGATTGATAAGAATGGTGGCAGAGATTCATTTGTAAGCAATTTTCGGGTGTAACATAACAAATATATATGGGGCCATAAATGACATCATGCAAAATTTGACCATTTTTGACCCCCGCGTCATGTTTTTTGCCAATTTTGTAATGCTGAAGGTATATGGAAAATCAATACTGTCATGCCCAGCCTGACTCCCCTCCCCCCTCCAGCATGACGTCATTTGTGGATGACCCTAGTAAGGTTTGGGACAATCCGTTCTGTCCTCAACAAACGACGGAGCAAGTGACATTACTGACAGTGTCTCCCACATGTTCGTTCAAAACTAAACTTCCTATAAAACACATATATAATATATATTATAATATATTCATGAATTACAGCCTTTGTACTGAGGCAGATATGATATTTCCGAAAAGGCTACATATATTCACTTGGGTAATTAACTAGGATATCAAACAGGAAGGTAGGATTGTTATCTCATTGTATAAGGATGTATAATGGATTAGGGTGTCGTCTAAATGCAGAATGCTATGTCCCTATGTCTGCCTAAGAATCAAAAGTCTCCTAAGAAGTTGTATACAGGTCGTGTATGCAGGATCATCTAACGTGATATGCCTCTGATAGTTTTTGTTGAAGTCCTATTCTGTGAGGTGCTGGTAAAAGGGTATTATCTATGCCTGATGCAGCTCTTGCTTACAGAACTCTATTATAAACAGACGTCAAATATGTCATTCAGCTAGAAGCTAGGGGAAGCTCATTCAGGGCACAGTTTTCGGTATGCTTATTTGGGATCCTGGCACTCATCTCCAGGGGCCTGACAGAACTGAAAGTTGGTGAGTGTAGGTAAGCAGTTAGAGACACAAGAGCTGTTCTAGAAATAGAAGCTAAATTAAGCCAGAGTAATCAGCCTCCTTTCACCACTAACCACCAGATATCAGCATCAACCAGACACAGCCTCTCTCTGACCTACTGCTGACCTCTAGTATCACGTGACGTGTGACGTAGACAATTGAGTGTGACCCTGCCAAAGTAAAGGTGTAAGTGGGGAGATGGGAGTGGGGCAGTGTGATCATTACCCTGGGGAGGTTACAGGCAACTACCTAAAGACTCATGCATCAAGGAGACTTGTAATGATAAAGTTATGTTGGTCTCAGCAGTACAGTTGTAATAGTGTTTTATGTGATGTCTATGTGCATGTAGAAAAAGCAGCCTACACTGGAAGTTTATTATGTATGACCCATCAAGGGAGAACATCCCTCCGCGGGGGATTTTTAATTCCCTGTTTGGCCACCAGGGGCCATTGGAGGGCAAAATTACTCTAAAATCATTATAAAAATACATTAAGCTAATTTTTTTTATGTTGAATTCAATGGCCTCATTTAAAATGCACAGTTTTCGATAGAAATGGCTCATATTTCGATGATAAAATGAACATTTTTATGAGAAATTGATCTATATGCTTGATCCTGGTTGCCATGGCAACCATCCCAATAATCAAAATTTGCGAATTTTTATGCCAATGTTCAGGGATACTCACCGAAAACCAAAACTGCAAACAGAAATCGAAAATTCCTTCTAGATAAAAAAAATATGAAAAAATTCACCATATTATTATTATTATTATTATTATTATTATTATTATTATTATTATTATTATTATTATTATTATTATTATTATTATTATTATTATTATTATTATTATTATTATTATTATCATTATCATTATCATTATCATTATTATTATTATTATTATTATTATTATTATTATTATTATTATTATTATTATTATTATTATTATTATTATTAATATTAGTAGTAGTAGTAGTAGTAGTAGTAGTAGTAGTAGTAGTAGTAGTAGTAGTAGTAGTAGTAGTATCACTATTATTATTATTATTATTATTTATCTTTTATGAAAAAGGCTGATTCATTGTGTTTTTAGACATTATTATGGTTTATAATGTAGTTAGAGCTTAATCATCGATTTCAAATATGAATAATGACCTTTGTTCAAGGAGGGTTTTTGACATAACTACTAGGAATATTTAACACAATGATGTCTCATTTTAAAGATCATGACATGAACTTTGATAATGAATTTCCCTGCAGAGGGGTGTTTTTGCTTGCCTGGTCACATGTGTATTTAAAATATATAGGCCCAAAAGGTTGCGTTTCTGGGAGCAAAGTTTGCAGTTTGAGAGCCTCGCCTGGAATTTGTTCCTGCCTTATGATTATTTCAACATAATATTGCCTACATAACTATAGGGGCAAAAGTTACATCTTACTGAGGACATATAACATGAACATGGCCCCGGATTTTTTAAAGCTGAGGTAATTCCCTTATGATATAATGAAACAATTCAGGATTTTGTACTCTTGTTGATCAAACTGTAAAAGAGCTCAAATCATGTGGAAAACGTTATCACTTTATAAATACTCCCTGGATATATAGTAGTGGAATCAGGTAAGAAGAAGGGATTTGGATTAAGTATAGAGGTGTTACAGGAATCAGAATCTTGGTACCTAGGGCTGGGATTAGCCCTATATGGCAGCCGACAGCTAAGTATAGGTCTAGAGGCTAGCCTGATTTGTTGGCTAGTGGGAAGGGAGACTGAGGTGGCTGGGAAAAGGTTCATTTGGAGCTGAAGCCACCTCGCCGACAAACCAGTGACCGGTGTCAAGACCAGCAAATTCCAAGTGAAGCCGGCCTCTATTACCAGCAACCAGAATAAGTAGCCTCTACCAGGCTCCCCAGGCTAAATAGTAAAGGTAGGGCCATCTGGGAGGAGGCACTGGATTTCATATTGACTTGGGTGTAAGGCTATGCTTATGTTAGTGTCTGAGGGGAAACGAAAAGTTTACTAGATTTGTGAAATTCACTGTTAGAATGTGTTATTATGGTGAAAGCGAGAACATCAGTTATGGTTAGAACTACATCAATTCTACACCTCTGTACTGCAAATGCAAGTGGTCCGTGCGCCGTAAGCCAGGCACTGTGTTGGTTGGGAAGATGTGTTAGGATGATGTTGAGATTGCTGTGACTAGTGATGGTCGAGTTTGTAATATCTTAACTTAACGTATCATTTATTACAATGGTTTAAATCAGTAGCTAGTAGACCTTGTGAAAAACACTATATTTAGCTAATATGTTGTGAGGGTACACAGAGGTTCAAGGCAATGAAATCTCCGGGCCCCTCCCCACGGATGCTGTTACACGATGGCTAGCCAAGTGGATGCGGTCCGTCAGATGAGCTGCTCCACTCTTCTATTTCCTCCCCACTTATAGCAGTTCCAGTTGAACAAGGCCTCCCGGTGAATGCGGTCAGAGGTCATCTCCTGCTCATCACCCCTACCCACATGGGGTTTCCTGTACGAGAGCATGGGGAGTTAGCAATGGACAATTTTGTAAGGGCCAGCAATAATGTGTATGGAGTTGGATGGGCCTAGGGAAGGAAATTGATGTGCCCATTGTTTACTGCGACGCATTCAAAGCCCTGTTGATCCCTAATATGGCCCCAGATAGGTGTAACTTACAGGCTGATCGTTTGTCCTAGCCTGACCCAGTTCCGTGATCCTCTATGTTGTAATGCCTGTTTTGACCTTAGGCGTTGACCTCTAAGTCATGGTCTGAATTTATGTAGCAAACCCTATCTTCTGGTTTGACATTCCGACCCCTCATGCTTACTTAGAGGAACCTGCTGTAAAGAGCTTTTATTGCACCTCCTGTGTCTCATATTCTGAACATGATAGAGGTACATGTTAATGGTAATGTTATACCATGTCTTGAATATACAATAGAAATGGGTGCATTCAATGGAAATACCAAACCAGCAGTACAAAGGGATAATCCCTTCATTGTGCTTACCTATTTGTACCTTCAAAGTTATT
Source organism: Acholoe squamosa (assembly GCA_949317995.1). NCBI lineage: Eukaryota > Metazoa > Annelida > Polychaeta > Phyllodocida > Polynoidae > Acholoe > Acholoe squamosa. The sequence continues at coordinate 28,249,722 of OX439041.1, read as the reverse complement.
ACATTCGACATGTACTGGGAATAGGGACCTTAAAGTACCTTACACTAAGGGCCCTTTTTGCAGATCCTGTCATACATGGTTGGTGTATTTCCATAACATTCCAGGTATAGTCTAAATGCCACCATGCCCCATCATACCTTTGCAATGAAAATGGTATAATGATAAAATTAGTTCCAATTAAGGAAATGACAATGATTTCATCAGATACATGTGCTTTGTTTTGAGGGATGTATTGTTCTTTCTGTCTATCGTTTAAAGGCTTTGCAGGCAATCCTACCAATCTGTAAAGGGTATATTTGTTCATAAGCATGATTGTTGTACACTGCTACTGTATGTTACAGTGATTAGAAAATAATTTTGTTGCTGGCTTTGCCCTGTAATTAACTGTATTAATAATCGTCGGAGTTAGACAACATTATTTAGATGACATCACAGCAGACAGAGCAGACAAGTCAATTACTGGACTGTTGCGGAATGTATACATAGAATAAAGTACATATCTGTGCATTAGAAGTTCAAAATAGCTGTTCATTAACTGTTATGTCGGCACATTCCAATTTAAGTCTTGCAAATAGGATGAGAAAATGTCTAAAATTGTATATATTCACAGAGGTAAGTGTGAGGTATCAACAAAAAATTGAAGTCATCCTGATACTTCCAAAAAAAAAGAAGTGAATATAAATGTTTCGTGGTTATCAAAATATTAGCCCTCGAATACAGGTTGCGCAATCCAATTTCAGCTTCCCAGGCAACTGGTGTAGAGATTGGACATTTTTCCTTTACAATTATTTTCTCCTTTTTTATCAAAAAAAACCCTTTTTAGTATAAGAAATTGCATCTGTCAATGGCCCTTAGGTTGTTTCTTGACTATTTGTGCAAAATGGGACCAAACTTATAAATTGGCATATTTTTTTATGACCAAGGTCAAGGTCACCCTTTTCAAGGTCAAACACCTAAATTTAGCAGAAATTAGCAAGGAAATCATGATTATGGTTATAAAATTGGTTTTAATTAACTTTTTGGCATGCTGTAAAATACTAAAATGGCCACATCTTTGAGTCCTTTTTCATGGTTCCAACAATGTTGACCTTAAACAAGGTCAAGGTAATCCTTTTCAAGGTCAAAAATCATTTAAATCAGCTGGAAAATTAAATTTATGACCATAAAATTTGTTTGAATTAGCTTTATGCCATGCTTTGAAATACTAAAGTGGTCTACTTGCTGAGTGCCTTTTTAAGGTCATAACATGGTTGAACTTGGCCAAGGTCATAAATTTGACTCAAATTAAGTTTTTAGAAAATAATTAGTACTAAAAGTATGTTACTGAAGTCCAGGAATCTATTCATGAAATTTAGAACCATGTATATATGGCAGCCATTTTAAGCTTTTATCCTGCATATTGTTACAGATATATTAAAGAATTACCATTTCTGCTTTGAATAAATATAAAGGCACAAATCACAGATTAAAAATTCAGGGGTGTTACCAAAGGTGTTTGCAAAGGATGATCTTGACCTAGGCTAAGGTCAACAATGTTAGAACTTTGAAAAAGTATCAATTAAACAAAAAGAAGACCATTTTGACCCATCCTTAGAAACTAAGGGATAGGCCACAGAACTACTTCAGTTTGGCAGGGAAATGCATCTAGTGCGGAGATTTGAAGAGATATCAAGTCATAATCTGGCACATTATTATGTCCCTAATTGATCTTCATTTTAGTCTGACATGGACCAGAATATGCTTTTCATTTTCTGCCCAGGGCCACTAAAGGCTGATGGTAACGGAGGTCACCCTAAAATACTGGACACTGGTATAAAGAGGTCCAGTCTGTCTGCTTAATTGGTAAATTTAGGGGAAAATAATTTTTTGAATTTGAACACTTAAAAAACTTTAAAACATCACATTTGATACCATACATATATGTGACCCATCCTTACAAAACGGTTCGGAAGTCGCACATGCAAAATGTTTAGTTATTGGCATATTCATTTGCAGCTCATCAAGAGCTTTCATTTGGTATATAACACTTGCATATTTGAACTAGGTGGTCCTCTCCAGATCTTCTGTAGGAAAACTTAGCCGGATCGATTAAAAAATGATTAAACTGAGATAATTGGCACATTAAACATTTAATAATCTATAAATCCTATATGATTCCTATGTAATTCTACATAACCATTAAAATTAGATCTATGTCTTTTAGGCATTTGGGACCTAAATTCAATTTAGTAAGCAAGGATTCTGAAAGATATCTACCCATATGTAAGAAAAATGCTAAAATATCAATTTTGAAAAATCTGATATTTTTGACACTATACAACTTGAAAGGGTCATATCTAGGCTTCTAAATGTGCGACTTCAGTACCACTTTGTTAGGATGGGTCACATATTTTCTTTGCCAATTGCAATGGATCAATAATTGTAATCATGCTTCAGGACATAGTGTTTTCAGTAAGCAGCTTTTTTCATCATGAGGCCCCCCACATGCAAAAAGTCCAAAAATAATCTATGTTGTGGAAATCTTTCTTTAATTTGTTCTAGAAATCCTAAAAAAGTCCAAAAATTTGGTAAAAACTGATTTTCAAATGTACTATGGCACAGAAACTTCCCTGGACAGCAGTTCCCTACTTAACAGGGAATGTGCCTACATTACATAAGGTAGTACGATGATATTTGAAAACATGGGATTAGAATAAATTTAATCATATTGTATGAATGTCTAGATGATGACCCACGTCCCGATAGCATACACGCTCAGACTGTGCGACTCTATTTAGAGTACAATGCAGTGTATTTTTGGAAAACACTAGTACCTGCTGTTAGTACAAATCCAATGACTCTACAGTAGATTGCCCTGTATGCTGTAAACTGGTATTTACTGCTGATTTACAATTCGGGCTGACAGTGTATATTCATAATTCCTTTTGATGCAATGTGAACAGAAAGTTGATGAACATAATATGTTCATTATAGGCTCATTTGAAATGCTTTGGAAAATTTCTATCGATAAAAATACAAATATCCCCCACTTATTTAATCAACTTTTTGCCACCCAAATTCAACAGGTCAGGTATGGGTTAGTCCCATGGTGTAATAATGTCAGCCCTAGTGCCGGACTAAACACTAAATGGGGGGAGGCGGGGTTGCTTGGAGCCGTCTTGATCCAGCTATTCTCAGAGGAGCGATGACTTAGACTAGCAGACCCTGTAAGCAGGTTCTTGCTAGTACTGAGGTTCCTCCACGGCTTGCACTGGATGCATGCAGGAGATTCACCGATAATAGGAAGCCCCCGGCGCCACCTTCAGACCAGGGTGGTGCTGCACTGCGGCCAGAGTTGGAACCAAAGGTCAGCGCCTACGCACTACTTACGTTGGGAGCAGCAGCCATTAAGGCAGGGGGCCTAATTCGGGTCTGGTCCGGAGGTCGTTAAGCCTTGCATTAAGACACGGCATGGCCGGCCCACGTGTAAAATAAAGTATGGTTGGAAAGGGGAGTGGACACTGAAAAATGTAGAAACACTGGGAAGGTGGTTAGAGAATAATTATAGTTAAGGTGGGTGGACAGTGAGCCTAATGTAGTCTACAGGTGTAAACAGCCTGCCTGGCTGTTAGCATGAATAGTCCAGTAAAATTAGGCAAAATAAGGCCCGAAGGTTGAATAAATTCAAAGAAAGCTGGTTTATACAGGCTCTAACCTGTAAAAAGTCCCAGTGTCTCCCAGGCTTGGCATTTTTTTTTAAACACAGTTCAATATCATGGGTTAGAATACAAACTGACTGCTAGATTTCTAATTTGTCATTTGTACACTAAATCAATGAGTCAAGGGACTCCATATACATTGATATCATAAAAATAAGTGTTTATTGATACTAGCTGAACATATCATATGTGCTGAAGGTGATCGTTATATAGTGAAATCCTCATCTGTTACTAGTAAAAACATCAACCTTTCACTGAAACCCTCCAGATCTTTAAACTTGTCAGATTGAGGACCTATGGTCATCAGAAGGGGTACAGAGAGAGGGCAGCACCTTACAGGGAGTGAAATCTCTCAGTCTACATCTCCCCAGTATGAGTCTATGGCATTCTGTTATCAATATGTAACAAATACACAAGGTGGCAGGTATGTGCCACTCATGTTTGATGATTAGGCCTTCAGTTTTCAACTGAAGGTCTTCACCGCTGAGGACTTAAGGTGGTCAAGTTGACGATGCCCCAAATCTACAGCTTTGGGTAGTCAGATTGAGGACCCAAGGTAGTCAGCACCAATTTTGTCACTAACAACATTATGTAATCAGTTTGACTACCTTGGATGAGTGTGTTGACCTAAACCCATCAGGTTGACTACCCTGGGTGCTCAATCCGATGACCTTAGGTTGTAGATTTGGGTATTGTCAGTCTGACGACCTTGGGGCTTTCAGTGTTATTATCAATATACTTTTGCCATACTAAAACTATATACTGTACATTTCACCATGGAGTGAGTGAGTAATAGATGTTTAATGCCATTTCGACAGCTAAGGTCATATTCATGGCGAGAACTACATTACCATTTCACAGAGGAATGTGTCAGTGCCCGCACATATGTGCACCACACACCGAAGGGATAGGAAAGAGTAGACGTAGACCCTTTTAAGTGGGCTAGGGAAGCCCTATTTCACCATGGATGCTTTACCATGGTTCATTTGTCACTACTAGGGGACACATAAGTTGTCTACATGTACTTTCTATATATAGTGAGCCTCATTTGCAGCAAGATCCTAGCACAATCAACTCCACCTCTACATCTTTGTATAATGTGCTGGAATAAATCATATTTACTGCCATCCAATCATGTATATTCTCACAATGAAGAATATTGTACTAAAAATAGCATTATTTGTCATTCGTTCTTTCTTTCAACAGAAAATCAGAAAATACCAAAATTGATCAGTACCAACATATTTCTAAAGTGTTTAATAGAGAGATGTTCTTGCATGAATACTTCATCTATGTTCCATGCTGCTCCTTTTAGGATGTGAAGGTTCTGTGCATGCTTGGCTCTTCATAACACTGGTTGAAATTTAGGGAGTCAGGTCATCATACTGGAAAAGGTTCTTACATGTACACACTTCTCTGTAGAATTCAGGTACATAACCCTGTTTCCTATAGCATAAGCCATGGATCCATGTGTAATCATGAGCTATCCAAGCAGTTATATATCTGGCATGGGATATGTTCAGACATGATAACCCTAATGAGGTAGCAGAAAACCTGAGGGGGCCACAAATGTAGTGGTTTTGATTGACAAGATGGTGTTTGGCAATGTCATTTTGTATACATCTCAATAATGTGATTGAAGTCTTCTATAATGATACAATTAGTCAGAGCAACATATGGAAATGATTCCCAACAAGCAAGTATTAGTAGAACTGCAACCCTTCATATGATTGTTTTGAACAGCACACTGCTACTTTGTAGAGAGAACTAATGAGCACCTAATTACTCTGGGTTCAGGACAACGCAGAAAACCTGAGGGGGCCACAAATGTAGTGGTTTTGATTGACAAGATGGTGTTTGGCAATGTCATTTTGTATACATCTCAATAATGTGATTGAAGTCTTCTATAATGATACAATTAGTCAGAGCAACATATGGAAATGATTCCCAACAAGCAAGTATTAGTAGAACTGCAACCCTTCATGTGATTGTTTTGAACAGCACACTGCTACTTTGTAGAGAGAACTAATGAGCACCTAATTACTCTGGGTTCAGGACTGTGAACACAGTTTATGTTATGACCATGGTAAAAGTGTCCGGGATTAATTTTGCTTGGGTTAAGCTCAATTTAACTGCAAATACAAAGTAAAACCCTTTGTTATTTATATAAAGCCCTATTAGGATTCAGAAAAAAGGATATCATGGCAAATTCTAGACAATGTTCCAATTGACTTGTTCAATGCTAATTCATCTACATCTGCATTTTGAGCCTGTGACAACACAGACATATTACATCCATCACTTCAGGCTGCTGCCCTATATCCACAAATCTGGCCAACTCACTGTCAGCGCCTTCATCCTGTAGGAACTATATATCTGGGGCCAAACTTTGGATACTAACACATGGAGGCGACCCCTCTTCATTATTATCATATGAATCAGTGGGGGTAGCTAAGGGAGCAGTTAGACTCTCACCACATGAGACGGTACCAGCTCCACCATTACTACCCCAGCACTTAGTTGCAGTCTGCACACTATTGGATACTATACCAAACACATTACACTACAAAGCAGCCGTTACAATGGGCTTCTTTGCCTTCCTTAGAGTTTCTAATCTCCTCACCCCCACTGACTTACTGTGGTCTGGCCCACATACCTTAATCAGTAGAGATGTAATTCTGACTGAAACCGGTATTAATATAGTAATATGCTCATCAAAAACTATTGGACCAAGAGATGCCCCGGTAGTCATATCCCTACCTTCCATCCCGTCATCTCCAGCCTAGCTACTAAAGCCTGGGTAGAATATGCAAACTATGTACTATCATCTCAGTTTGCCCCGGCTTTTACTCATCGAACAGGACTATCTCTTCACCTCTCCAACTCACCAACATTACAAGAGCCGCACTCTTAGATATTGAGTGCCCGTATGCCATGGACTTCTCTCAGAAGAGGTGGTCTTCAATCGGCTCTAGTTACTGGATGTGACAAACAGGCTGCCTCACACCATGGCACCTGGTCATCCGCCTCTGGCATGAGACCTTATGTACCAAGCCAACATACCCTATCAGTCTCACAGTGCCTCAGAGACTTATTTGCACCTTGATATGTTGACTTACCATATATATTATACTCAAACTTTATACCATGGACTCAGAACATTTATCCATTGTTGGTAACATACGGTACAAGTTAGTGCCTTACCTCATTTACATATTCAACTCTTAAATACAAACCAGTATCTCATTACTTTAGTTACATGCTTGTCATATACCGTATTTACTTGTGTTAGTTTAATAAAACTCCACTTTATGAATTTCTTGTTCAGTGTTCTCATAACCAATAAATAAGAATCATGAATAGCTAGCTATAGGAATATGGTCTATCTCATTGGACAGCATCAAATGGGTTATATCCTACAGGTGGTGGCTATTAAGGATAATTCCTAAGGACTGGACTCAGCCTTATTACTAAGAGTGACTGGCATAGCCCCTAGTGCCGGTATGTGGAACCATGGCACTATACAAGAAGTGACATAGCTATGAAGATGATATGGTATGTTAAAGGTTACAGTGGTCATTGATGAATAAAGTAATTGATGAATGTGGGCAGATGAGGGGAAAGGGCCCTCCCTGCAGAATTTTTAGTAATGGATTTGGCCACTAGAGGAGCTACAGAGGCTAAAAGTGTGAAAAATAGACAAAAAATTTCTATTATGTACTTTTTTACACTGAAAAAGATGGTTTTCTCAAAAACTTTCTATTTTGTTCTGTTTTCAGAGAAATATGTTGCCATGTTAACCAAAATCATACTCCAAATAGAAAAAAAATAATGTCAACTGATAGAATGATTCATGGAGGTTCATATGCTGAAAAAATCATAAAGATAACATTTCTAGATCCAAAGCTATACCCAAATGTATGGAAAGGGATGGTCATTTTTTATTTGATTATTTAAATCATTATGCTAATTAGATGCCTGATTCAATTAAAACAATGAATGATAGAGCTTATTGGCTGTTTTGATGCAATTATGTCATCCCATATTCATGAAGCTATATCTCCAAGACTAGAAGGGCTATCTGCATGTGTTATACCTCATTTTGAAGCTAGTAACATCAATCTTAAATTTCACATTTTATCTCGGAGGATCCTTTCCACTCATCTGTCCACAAATGTGTACAAGGATTTTAGTATATAACACTGTCACTAGCAGTAGGAATTTCCAGACCTACACATTGTAGTATATCCAATTTCTCATTGTTTGAGACATTAATATCAGACTTGCTACAGTTTATTGGCCATATTAAGGTAAAATAAAACATTTTTGGGCACATCTCAGACATAAATAATGAATATCGCATAAAAAAAAAGCCAGGCTTGGGACGACCTGGGATTTCAGTATGTTTATACTCATACATGACCCAACCAATGCTGAAAATTCCAGCTTTCTTTGAATTTAGTCAACGTTAAAACCTAATTTTACTGGACTAGAAATAGAGACTAGAAATAGTAGGCTAAGCTTTCTTGTTAATCCTCACAGGCTTTGGCATCTTATATGTATGTGGAAATAATAAATTTATGACATGTTAAAAGCAAGAACTTTTCGGATTTTAGACTGGGAGACTTGTTCTCGTAGGTGGCTCAAAGATACGGCAATTCCACTGCTATTTTCCCCACTTAGACTGAGGCTATGGCCTCATGATCGTCAAATTATCTTTCACTTGATCAATAGAATCAGCACATGATCTAGAAACACTATCACATTTCAATAGTTCAAATATACGGGTTTCTCAGTCATGAAGAAGCACTGAGTTTGTAACATATTTCTTTGACCTGTGCCCCGGTTCATGTCTGACAGGAATGACTATCAACTCCAATGATGTTTTTACTATACTTTCGAAATCGACTGATGATATTGTCCCACAGAAAAGGGCAAACATTTTACAGCTCCAACTTCTGCATACTGAGCAGCAGCATAGATAGATACACTGATACAGGTCATACCTTAGAGCTACAGCAGAACCCTTTGAGCCTACCTCCATAATGCCCTCACCTATCTATACACCCTCTTTTTCCTGTACTAGATCCCCCAGCACCCGCCCACCCACTTCCGACCCTCCCCCTGTCCTCTGACCAGTAATCAGGCTTTATTGGGGCTTGTTCGTGTGCCGACGAAGCGGCGAATTTGGTTCACTCACGAAAAGTTAGCCAGCCGAGCGCGCCAATTTGCCAGTGAATAAATAGAGTGAGCTATCGTTCGCACCACATTTACCAAAACAAACAAGGTCCGTATAACGACGTGCTGGCGAGGACGCTGGTCTTTCCACCAACCACCGGATGTGACGTCAGAAAGGGTCTAGCATGCCACTGGACGCTGACTGGTCACTTCCGCTGTTGGCGTGTTATAAGCTGATATACGCCCTGTACTGGGGTTTCTTGGGACCTTTTAGTGCAGATTTAATGATTTTACTACAATGTTTTATTCTACTCACTTTCGCATACATAGTACTGTTCAGTGTAAAACCATTCAAATAAAAACAACAACAATGAAATATTCCTAGCAGAAGGGTAATGGGCACGCGATCCATTGATTTTCCTTTAACAACGAGGAGCTCATACCTAGACCTGCACGATGAGTCTATTTTTGTCTGTTTTTCTTGAGGATAGTGCGAGCTCATGCAGAGTCAATATCGTGCTCATAAGCTACATAGCTAGGCTTTTTATCCCCAACCCATATAATGCATATGCCCTTTTGTCATCAGCACGAACTGTATGACGTCTCCAGGGTGTACCGACATGCATCTTTCATCTTCATATACTAAAACAATAGTCCTTTGGAGAGTGCTGTTGGCATGTTGAATTCAGTATAAGAATGAGGAATATTGTTCATTGTAACCCTGATGCATCTAGCATGCCTGTTACGTCTTTTCCATTATGCATCACATTTTTTTCTCTTTACTTCTGAGAAGCTCCTCTGGACATTTATGTTCATTGCGAATACCTGTACCCCTCAATCCTACCTGTCACCTTTTGGGTGATATAGAGTCCTTCAACCTTCTACGATTTCAGCTATCTTTGCCTAGGCCTCCTGCCCCTCATCCAATTTTCTGGATGTAGCTGCATGTATCTGGGTTCAAGTCTCCCCAGCTATGCATTGCTTATCATCATTTTATATTTAGTTCCAACTGCCCCAACTCACTGGCTGAAACTACAGCAGATCACATCTCCCTTCAATATAATGGACAGCCCAAGATTTGTTTGTAGAACTCTTCCTCCCAATTTCTCTTCAATTCGCCACTCATTCACTCCTGTCAGTATTCTAGGTAGTCTATAATTCCTATTTGACCCATTTTTTTTAAGGGATTGATAATCATGTGCTCCTTGACAAGCAGACGAGTTGTTCGCAGACAGCAGCATGTTGATAGACAGCACATGAGCTAGCTGCTCATAGATAGCATTATGAGCTGCTTGGAGACAGCATGTGAGATATTCATAAGCAGCCCGTTAGGGGCTTAAGGACCTTATATTAGGTGCATATCTATATAGACATTGCTTTAGCGCTTATACAGAACATCTGACTTGCTTTCAGATTGCATGTGAGCTGCTCTTAGATAATACCCAAAATGCTCAAAGACAGCACGTGAGGTGCTCATAGACAGCACATGACTTGCTAACAGACAACAGCTTAGTACCTGAATTAGCCCGTAACCCACTTCCTCAGACAACTGCACACAGGGGATTTGTGGGTAGAGGGATTTCCTAGGGGGAAGCTATAGGCTTGTCTACTCGGTGCCTTTTGAGACTGAATGATGGAGTGCCGACCTAGAACTATCCACAGTTGTCATTGATAACCCTGCTGAAGCTAGATCCATGCCCAGTGCAATGACACCTGCGTCCAAGGTGACAACCCCCCATACCACCCCCACTTCTGTGTTTACTGAAGCAGGTCCTGGCTTAATACCAGACTCGATTGGTATTGATGCCTGTGTGTGCCTTGGAATTAAGGAAAATGAAAAGTAAACACGACTTATTTTGACATTTTATTTGTGATTGCTCAAAAAGCTTTATAAATGTGGATTATAGAGCAGGTTGGTCAAATTTCATTTAGCTCATCAAAAGTACTGCTTGTGGATATAGCACATTGGTCAACAGGAGCTTTCAGCAGAACTTCATTTAAGGTGTTCTGGAATTGAAACCCCTAGATCCCTCACAAACAAGAACCCCAATGCATTGTCCCTGGCCCAACCCCAATGTGGACAGCCCATGCATGTTTGCGAGATGAACAGAAGTAGGGTTATCTATTGTTACATATCGACCCTATGTTGAAACATGACCCTCAATATGCGTGCATATGCATACAGGGTAGCTATGGTTGTCCAATAGTTATCAGTTACCACAGGTGAGAAAGACATCGTTTGTGATGAGACAAATAAAGTTCGGATTATTCGGCTTATAATGTGCTTTGTCAGATCTTCATTAAACGCCTTTACTCTAAATTCTGTATCTCGCATAGTCACTTTCAGCCGTGGGTTCACTTTATGCCATACCTGTTAATTAATTCAGAGTTTCATATATAAGTCAGACAAAGAGATTGGGAAAAAGCCACAGCTGAAGTCTGATTAGTAACCATACTCTAAGGTTAATTCCCTTGTTTACTGCTGCATTCTTAGGGATCAACGGGAACCCATCATGATGGCTGTTATCAATGTTTATCTCGTAAGTACCCAGATACCAGGTGTAGTCTGCCTGCACCCATAGGACATGGTTGACCCCTGTAGAGCCAGTACTTCCATTTCACCTATAGCTAAGCTATGGGAGTAGGGCACATTGTAACCTCTCCTACCTTCTTCTACATTGTATAACCTTCACCATTGGTACTCGCCTCCAGTTCTCACAATAATTTATGGTCCCCCTCATCTTACACACATCTCACACATAAACCTAGCTCGCTTATATCCCCATCTCCCTCTCTCTGACCGGGACTACTTTTCTCCTGGCGGATCAATATGCCTACCAGTGTGCGGGCTGTCCACAGGTAGGGCGCAGTAATACATCACCACAGGGTCGGGTGAGCGGGCGTAGTCTCGGCATTACCGTAATAATCGCCGGCCCATGCCCCTATCGACTTGCCTCAGGGGTTGGGGGCGGAGTGAGCAAATTCTCCCTCCCACATACCCTATTTCAACCCCTACACTCCCCCGCCTCCCCATGCACGTACCCTCTGGGGTTCCTGCTGCTGAATGACAATTTGCATCTCACCAGTCACCAGCGGTAGTCACGTGACTTTGAGGTCTCACACTACTCTGTGCCGTCAGGCTAATTGGGATTTATGTAGTCGGGGCGCCCCCATGTTAAATCAGGGGCTGGAAGCCCCTGGTTAAATGCTGCGGCCATGAGACCTCGGCTGTTGCCTGACTGAAACCTGCACTGTAAGAAGTTGGTGATCAGGACGAGTATGATACACATGTACATTCTCTTTTCTTTTGGTACCTCCACTGTAAAATTGCACATGTTACTATACGGACTTAGCAGGATTATGTATTAGCCAATGAGATAAGCCCAATGATTCACTGCGGTCCTCTCGGGGGCCGACTCGTACCCATCTGATAGGTCTTATCAGTAGAACTCGCTGGTAACAAGCTCCAGTAATGGCGGCGGGAATGGGGCGACCTGCTAACTCAGAATACATTAATATTGTGTTCAAATATTTACTCTTAGAAATATGATTCTCATTTTTAACTTTTGACTAGATTGTAAATGCACAGAGGGATCTATTCAAGATACAGTTGGCACAAATCTACCATAGAAGTGTGAAGAATTCGACTTACATTGCCTGTTTACTTACAGTGGTCTTTTCTGGACCTCAGTGCAGGGGAGTCAGCAGGTCCCTGATAGTGGACGTTTTTATCTCAGTATTCTATACTCTCTGTCTTCTCTATAATCATTTTGTGGTGGCGTGTCCAGAGGCCTTAGGTATTCTATAGATCATAAAAAAGTGGCTACCTGGGGGACAGGTGACCTAGATGAGACTATACAGGCCTGCCCCCTATGTGAGTCCCAGGGTAGCACACACATATACAGTAGCAGAACCGCTACACATATATATATATATATATATATATATATATATATATATATATATATATATATATATATATATATATATATATATATATACCGTTATAATAACTAGTACTGAGATAATTATAACTCCCTTACAGAGTATTCTCTTCAAATTCCTATCAATAATATTTGCATATGCCCTTCTTTCAAAGTATGTGACAAATATTGAAATGAATGAATAGCCTATAAAACACAATGCTATGGGAAAACTACAATAAGTACTACTTGAAAATGGTCAGCCTAAGACTGCCGATATGCACTGCAGTAGTCACGACAAGGGAAGAGTGACAGTAATATCAGTATTGGAGGGTTCCGCGCATCTGGTAATAAGTGGAACATTATCTGTACAACAATAGACCTTATACCTGGAGGAGAGGGATTAACCTTTACGATGATGTGCAGAGAATACCACCCAGAAAAGGTTAATAACAGTAGGATGGTCATGGAGGATTGATTCGAAGTCATATTAAAAGGTAGCTGTATGACAATTTTATGTTGATCGATTATTTCATACTGCGTATTAGAATTCGTTATTGTCTTCCAGGCAAGGCACTAAATGCAGTTTCTGATTAAGGTCGAAAATCATAGAAGGTTTGCATATGACGAATTTGGAGGTATTCCAGCCCCTACTCTTCGAATTTTAGTTTCCCCCTCTATTTCTTTGGCTCAAAGTGTCAGGCTGGATGAGATCTTCATGTTACATATGGGTTTTGATGGTCCCATATGCATATTTTGGACTCCAGTGGGGTAAAATGTGCCCAAAATGACCAAAATTGTCTGGGCGAAATTGTGTCTGGGAGAATGACATTTGAGTTACAAGCCATGTTGAGGGCTTAATTTCCTACAGAAACAATCTTCATACCTCCATGAAAATCTTAGGTTCAGACTATTTTGAACTGTAAATTAAGAAAATCACATTATCATTTATGTCAGATGTGTCCTTGCTATTGTAAAAGAAGCATACTTATAAGAATTCTTTTTCTGGGCACATGTCTGGGCGAATGACATGTAAGGCCCCATATGCACACTTTCTATGATTTGTGACCTTAAATTATCTTTTGGTATAAAAAGAATGGTAGGAAAACAGAGTATACTCATGTGGTATCCGAATTTAAACCACACAGCAGTAGGCTAGTCTTTGACCTTCTTTTCTAGGTTACCATGTTAGTAGTATATGGAGAGTGTGAAATGGGTATGGCAAACATCTCTCAGGTGATTACCAAGACAATTATCTTGGAAAAATAATTATTGTGTGGCGACAGGGTAAAAGCTCTGGATGGTAGACTAGTGCATATAGCTATTAGCAATGACAGTTAGTGCTTTCTGTTTGGCTATAGGGACTTGCAGCGTGTCTGAGGATGAGAGCAGGATAGGAGTCTGACAAATAGGTTTAGGGGATGTAGTCCTGCAGGTGCGGCAAGGTGAGACGGCACCGTCCGTGACCAGAGTAGGAGAGAAACCAACCTACAGGTTGAACTAAGAAAAACAGGTATGGGGGGATTAGAAATTAAGGCATTTGCATGGACCCCTCCCCCTGATGTGTTGAAGCCATTTTGCTTTTCCTCTTATATCCCTTACTACTCCAAGCTTGCCCAAGCCTACAATGCTTATTCAGCTCAGTTTATGAAAAAGAAACTCCTCCCAACCTAGCTGAAAGTCACCCCAAACGGTTTACAGCCACTTGAATTCAAAGTAAGTGATATGTCACCTAATTCCCTGTTTCACAATGTCATCTGAATACATGCATATATAGAAGCTTAGCTCTTGGGTTTAAATCCTAAGCAGTGGCAGCATGAATTTGAGTAAAATCGGGTCCGGGATAACGAAAGCCAATTCGACAAAACAGTGGCCCAGCAAGTATGTCGAAAGCTTGTTCTAGGCAGCAAAAATGGCTGATAAATTGGAAGTAAGCACATGTTGGCTAATGCTCATTAGCATTTATATGTCCCCTCCTGGACAGGGCCGGGGACCTTACCCTTTCAGGGACGCATCATACGTTATGCCCTCTGACTTTGTGGTTGAGGCATGTAGGTCTGTCTCGAAGCAAGCCTATCAGGGCTGTAGTTGTGCTTCAACCTGAGCTTACAATGACTGATACATACTAAAATGGTTGAAATGATCTACCTCACGAGTGAGTTACCTACCATTAGTACATTGGTTATTATCATGGTAAAGCGGCATGCTACCACTAAAGGGTTAATGAGATACAGCAACAGCCCTGGAGGCTCCCAATCTACCAGCGAGAGTCGTTGACCCTGTCCTCCTGTACCTCAGTCAGTGATTCCCCCTCCTGCTACCCGTAACCAACAACCTCACCATAGATAAGAATGGTGCAAATAGATAAAAAAAAACTACAATAACTAGTTTTGCTGTTGGTCTGATTGCTGATTTACCAGTTTGGTATCAGATGACAAGAGGTAACCTCTCCTGATAAGCCCCGCCACCCTAAGTACCCTCTATCCCTCCACCCTCCCACTAGTAATACTGTCTACACTCCCCGAGCTATCTCATACAACTTTGACAATATGGTCTACGCCTGTATCATATTATTTGCAGTTGGATATGACGAGTATGAATTGCCGGGTGGTGTGGGTGGGGACAATGACGTCAGGGGCAGGAATATAAGTGACGTCTCCCCTGCGTGAGTCCGCTCTCTCTCCCCCCCCCCCTCTCCTCTCAAGGCAAGGACACCTATATGTACTGTAAACAATATTGATGATATGAGGTAATAATGTCATAACTTGAGGAGGGAGAAATGTGGATATCAGTCTGGCAGATTTAGAGGAAAGTACCTCTCAACCATTCACTCATTCCAGAATAACGCTAGGTCTAACTCAACTGCAATCCCTTTCTATCACCTGGACACCAAGTGAATACATGATCTCTCGGGTATTTCTTCTCTAGTGGTCTTTAAATATACTACAGGTCAGTGTTACCTGGAATAAATATTATACATACACGCTGTGATTACCACAGAGACAAAGACAAGAGCGCTACATCAGATAAGGGCAAAGACGGTAAGACAAAGAGGCAATGGTGGCAGTGGCACTGAGAGAAATGACATCAAGACGAATAGATGAGAGCACTGATACAAGAGGGACAGGCTACGGCAATGACACTGAAGCCCTAAAGAAAGTTGAATGAAAAGGATATGAGCAATATCAGAACGATATAAGAACATTGTTAAATGATGAGCTGTTTATCCATTTCAATATTGTGTTACTTTAAATAGGCTCGTTTTCCCCTACATGGATTCTATGACCAATCATTGTGATTGTTTGACAGAGGCAATGAGTTATTAATTACAAATAAATGTTGGGGACGTGTCGTTTGATATTGTAATGGTACACCCACAGGATCACAACCATGATCATCAAAGCAACAGTGAACAATCTAGAAAAAAAATAATACCTTCAGTTTGTTTTCGGAAAACGAATAATTACCTGAGTATTGTTACTTCAAATTGTACATGGGACAGAGCAAATAAGGTATTGCATTACTTAAGATTTTAATAATACAAATGCGTTGTAAACATGAGGCAAAATAAAAGGTTACCTTGGGAGGTTTAGCAAGGGCAAGAATAAAATCCTTGGTTTGTTAACTTTGCTTTCATTCTTATGGTATCAGAGGAAGAAACGAGAAAAAAAAAGCTTCAGCATATTCTCTGTCTTAAATGTTAGATGTAACCTCATTGCCTTTTTGGTGGTTACAGTAATAGGTCCTATGACATCACATTAAGAATGTTGATACGCTGAGAGGAGTACAAGTATAAAGGATATCTACTTTTCCCCTTGGGCATTGTTCCCATGATATGCTACCCCCATTTGTTCTCCACACACAGTATCTGAGGACAATGGTGAAAGCTGTCTCTAAAGGGATTTCTTCCCATTATAAGGTGCCAAACTGTATGAGTGAGTGAGTAATAGTTGTTTAACGCCATTTCGACAGCTAAGGTCATATTCATGGTGAGAACTACATTACACAATTTCACAGAGGAATGTGTCAGTGTCCATGCATATATGCACCACAGACATCCCGAGGGATAGGAAAGAGGAGATATAGACCCTTTTAAGTGGGCTAGGGAAGCCCAGCCAAACTGCATGCCAGTCGCCAAACTGCATTGTGTTGAAGCACCTTCTACCAGTTATACAGAGGTGTTTGGTAGCTCCCATCTGCAGGGACTTTATATTATGAAGCAAATATATCTTTTATAATTAGATTCTATGTAGAGTACAGGATTTGAGCAGGTGGATGAGAAGGGCTTTGTGACCAAAGATGTCTCATAAGCCAGGTCTACGCCCACATAGACAGGAGACATGACCCAGGTTCATAGGAGAAATTACATCCATAAAATGTGAGCACATCTATAGTTACTCTCTTAAGAAAACAATGAAGGTAAGATTTCGTGTTTTATATCTTCTTACTTTTGTAAATACGTTCAAATAAATGAATATACAAAGCAATATCCTCAAAAGCTCTTCTGTCGTTGGTTATTACTTGGCTCATAGCAGGTATTTGTCTGGATAGACCTCAACCCCGCAACTAGATCTTACCATCTTTTGATGTTCGGCACTCTGAGATTCGTTGCCCTGAAATTTAGCTTTTACATTTTCCTACACTAAAACCGTATCGCTAACCCTACTCGATCATACATACCAGCTTGTGTTATAACCTTCAGCATAGTCTATATGAATTATGACATTGTTTTTTGTTTTGTTTTTGTTTTTTATCTGAGAGATTAGGCATGAGTTTCTCATAGTTGCCCGAGTAATAATTCATGATCTAAATGCCACGTGGAATATTGTTTGGGAGCATGCATCTAGGTGTGGAATCCCGTCCTTGCAGGCGAATGAAAAAGTGACAGCGACTATGGCCTCGTGTCTGGAATTTTATGGAGGCAATTCCTTAGTGTGATAAATCCCCCAATTGACACATTCCTCTCCATCCCTGACTACCAAATACTGAGCTGCTCATGAGTTTCTAACCCCATCCAAGAGCAGCTCATTCTCTCCTACTGCCCAACTTATAGTGCCATGAGATTATTAACCTGCAGTACAGAGGGTTATAGGCAGGAAGCTATAACCACTTTTCTGTACTGTAGAAGCTCCTGCAGACACTAACCCTATTTCCGGTCACGCGTTGTCCCGGCATGTCATATAATAGACTACCACCACCTGGTGGCCAATCTGTGAGACACGCCCGGTGCTTGATGGGAATGGGCCACTTACCGCATCTCCTTGACCCAGGTTCAATTAATCAAGTGGTCACGTGACCCATTGATCATTAAAACCGGAAGTAGTGGGTGTCATGGCAACCAACGCTGGTTCCTGATGTATCAACACGCCCAAAACACCAGGTACCAGCCCCAGCTTCCGGTGTTACCCATTACACAAATCTGCAAGCAGCGCATGCACAAATTGGCAATTGCCATGCTCCCTTTTTCCCCGGCATTTCTTTTTGTAAGGAACAAAGAAAGGACGTTTTTTTTGCTTTGTTTATTTTTTGGGGTTGGATTTCGGCTTGTGGCATTTGATTCCACGTTGGTCTGGTCCTTGGTGGCACGATTTTACCGGCCAATTCAAGCAAAACTAATTGTGTTTGATTAGTTTCTTCAGATCCAATAGGCCCTTAATGATGTGTGTTTTTTTGTTGGCATGTTTTCCTTCTACAGCCCAACGTCTCTATTGACTATGAAGGACAGTAGGAGTCCACCATGTAGTCCGTACAATGTGTCCACAGTTTTCCATATGCCAAAAAAGTAAAAGTACCGGGAGTTACTAAGTTATCCACTTCCCACATGAATTCGTGATCATGACAGCGCGTATTAATCATGTTATTTCATTTTGACTGTAGTGATAGGTTTACTGTAAAAACTGATAACCTGAATTTAGAAAGCAGCATTTAATAGCACCAGTGTCGATATAACCCTACTGGTAGAGGTCAAGGTTCAAAGCTCTACGAGAAGTCAGTGTCTCAAGAATGTTTGACGACAGAACATATGCAGCTGGCAGGTGTCACATCTTCTGATGTGGTGTGACACCGCCGGAAATGGGAGCAGTAGTGCTGCCCTCTCTGGTCGAGTGTGTTCAGAGGGGTATTCATTAGCCGCAGGCCAGCCACGCGGCGCGCGCCACAGGCGCACCTCCTCTCTAGCTGGAGTGCGAGCACGTTCAGGTCCGGGCGCGCGCCGATGGCTAGGCGTGCCGCCTATTGAATACCCCTCAGGTTGGCAGGAAGTGCCACAGTCTGACAGTTGAATAGAAAAAATAAGTAGGAGCAAAAATATAGGTCGGAAATGGCCCAGTTATATCAATAAATATTCTAGGAAGAGTGGGACTAGCTGGATCTATCGTTGATTGGATAGATAGGCCACATGTTATGGCAAGAAAATCTAGATATAGACATGGCCCTATGTAGAGGGAGCAACCAGGTATTCCTATAATGGTTGGTTATGGTTGGTCTATATATCAGTATAACAGTAATAACTTCCTGTATGTCCCTTTGGTGTGACGTGAGGTCTAATGGAGGTATATGTACAAGTAGGCCTATAGAAGTGTGTCCCAACCCATGTCCCTTGCCCCTCCCCCCCCCCCCAGTCTCCCAACAGACCCATGGCCAGACAAGCCCCAATGGCATCGACAGGACGCTTGACCTTTCCTACAGAAAACAAACGGCGCCGCCCTGCTTGGAGCAATCCCTGGCCCGCATGCACGGGCATCTGCTTAGCGTGACCTCCGGTGGCGCCATCTGCCAACTGATGTCAGTGCCAGGACTTTTTCAATCACGGCTCGTGGCACTGGTGGGGGGTGGGGTGGGGTTGGTTCAACTGGCCGCGAACACTCCATCAATGGGTTCTGGGGTGTTTTAATTCATTAGTTCAACTTCCTACCGTGCGCGGTGATGATACAGACAAAAAAGGGTAAAAGATGGCTGCTGTGAAAGGTTGTAGGGCGTTTACGCAAGCTCCTGAGCTTCCTGAGCTGTGCACCTCCGCCATGGCAAAGTTCCTTTTGTTTACGTTTGAAAACTTGTGAAATTCACATTTCACTCCAACATGGCACTGACATTCTGATATTTAGTTTAGATCGAGGTGAAATAAGTATCACATTTTGATTGTCTTTACATTAAGTTTGAATCATTTTGACAGTTATTAGAGTCCCCATCAATACCGTGAGCCTTGAACACAAGCGAGGACATTGTAGAAGTCGGAAGCGAGTAAGAGCTTGGGCGTTTACATGCAGGGCTGAGTACCGCGAAACGTCCCCCCACAGAGCCCGCTGTACTCCAATCTAGGCCTACCTGGGTGGTAGGGGAAGAGGGGCATGGTCTATGATCTTAAATCCGTGCCTTGTGGCATTCCTATAAGTATAATTGATGCCCTGAGGGCACAGAGGTCACATTGAGCTACATTTGAGAGTGTCTGAAAGTTTTTTTTTTTTTTTTTTTTTTTTACCTCAAAATAAGTTATTATGTGTAATATTGTATTTTCAGTAGTTTTGAACGAATTTTAGGTTATGTAGGGGGAAATTTATGCCCAAATCACTGGTTTTCATGATAAATTCCATGTTATCATGCCATCATGTCACCAGGATGCTGTCAATTTGTCAGAACTATATTGGACAATAGTTCAGGATTGCA
Source organism: Acholoe squamosa (assembly GCA_949317995.1). NCBI lineage: Eukaryota > Metazoa > Annelida > Polychaeta > Phyllodocida > Polynoidae > Acholoe > Acholoe squamosa. The sequence goes on along the minus strand of OX439041.1, from coordinate 28,229,261 downwards.
ATCTACTTCAAAATGTGCATTGATAATAGTTATTTATAACCATATATAGCATATTTACCTGCACTTCTCAGGGCAGTGGAAACAGCACTCTTAGGTCATGTACTAGTACTGTGGAGTAGGGGACTGTGTCTACTGGGTGACCACTTTCTGGCCGCAGTTTGTATAGGGAATATTTCACAGAAAACAACTGACTTTGCCTCACATTTCCCTTAATAGCTCAATAACCATAAGAGATATCAATATGGGGTTCACTGCACTGTTCATCTTACATATTTCCCTTTTGATTAAGGGGCTTTAATTTTTTGCCGGATGATTATTTCTATCGGGGGGGTAGTCACCCTAAAGGTTGCATTTATTTTGACGTTGGTGGGCAGTGCCGCCGGCTGGTGGGGGTTTCCTCATGACTGTCTGGACTGGTTACACCCAATATACAACCCTGTGGGAAGTGTATTGAGCAAAGAGGGATGGGCAAAGAAGGCGGCCATAATATCACATATTCCTGCCATGAAAGAGCTACCTTGTTGGTCACCTAGTGAGATAGATACATGATCTCTACATCCAGTGTAGACTTTCATGGACTCAGGTACTTACCAGAGGCATCCATTAGTAAATCCTAATTGGTACCCTGTCACCAGTTAAATGCCTTTATTCACTTTAAGATTTTCCTTTAAGGACAGAGCAAAAATGGTCGCCCTAGCCATGGGGACGGCGTCTGAAAAAGTATAGTTCCTAGAGGACGAGCCTATTTTCAATTCCTATACAAATCCTATGTAATGGGCATCGACTATAGTCGATGCTAGGCCTACCATGGTGTCGACTATAGTCGATGCTAGGCCTACCATGGTGTCGACTACAGTCAATGCTAGCCCTCAATAGGTTAACTTATAAAACACATTTTGGTGGATTTCTCATGAGCGTCCATACAAAATATAGCTATATTCAGTAAATAATTGTATTGCCTTTAAATATTCAGATTACAAGTGCAATAAAATCTAAGTTGAGAGAATAGAATTCTTGACTATACCTTTCAAAGATTGATAGTAGGGAGTACATTATCGAGGACTAGGAGATCAGGTAGCCAGTAGACAGAGACATCAAGACTGTGACTTTGAGAACAAGATAACGATATCATAATGATGACAAAGCAATCACTTGGCAATGCATGGAAATCAAATATCAGATGAGCCTGCGGTCATCAAACTGAGATGTGAAATTGAAATTGAATTCCCATTGTTCTGACAGGCGTAGGAAGGGAAAGAGCGCCACTTTCTAGTCAGAAATGGAACAATTAGTATCTAACTCACATCCTTAAAATCCCACAAAGCTAAAGGCCATTGATGAACAACGCAATGGGGAAATGACCCTCCACACCTACTACTGGTATTTAGTGAAACCAGCCATCTATTGCCTATCCTACATCCACATCCCTCCCAAATACCAAATGTCCTATCAGTGTTCCTATCAGCTACTGGTAGCAGTTGTCTCGCCGCCAATCCCAGCCCTCTGCTCTACCAATATCCCTGGGGGAATCCAGTTTCAAATAGTTGCCACCCCAAAGCATGCGCTCCAGGTTTCAGCCCAGCCTTCCACAGGCAAAGAACTGTCCACATTGCCAGCTTTCCCTCTTTTTCTCGCCTTTCTTCCTTTTTTGGAAGTCTTCTCAGATTGCCATTCCAGTGGTGAAAAAGGCCTCCCTTACAGCACATGCCTGCTTCCTACTGGTAACGTGAGGGGACGGTGAGGGAGGAGGGGGGGGGCACAGAGGACAGGTGTGAAGGTTGATAGAGAACTCTAGCAGGCAGTATAGGGATATCTCTTCCTTTCCGTTTCTTTCTCATTTTTCCCTTTTTTAAAGAGCAAATGTAGGTTGTATGGGGTTAGTATCACATGTTTCAACGGGGAAAGGGACAGAGCTATATGTGCTAATGTAAATTGGAGACTCAGGGAATTTAGACTTTGATATCGTTGAAGAATATTATTATTCAAATGAGACACTGTTTTGACGTTACAAAACAGGGAACTTACTTTGGTGGAGGGGGATTACACGTGTCTGGGGGAGGTGATACTTCAAGATGAAAAAAGAGCCACCTAAAGATCAAAGTAATAACTAAAGTCATAATATCATTTTCATGCGACTTCATGGGCATTTGTGATAAAACGACGAAAATCAATCTACTTTAAATAATTCCCATGCTAGAAAAAAATGTTCCTATCAGTAAGCTGTATTGGTCGGCTGGCTGAGACAAACTGAAACATCCCTGCTTTCTACTTGGCCTTATTTAAAATGCCATCCCCAGTGTAGGTGATCACCAGCAGAGGTCCTGACAGTCTGTCATGTGACCACTGACATATCACCTACCTGTCCCCCCCCTCACACCCACCCACCCACACACCCTGGAGTTTGAGTTTGAATAGTTTTACTTGACAAAAGATTAATTCAGTTACAAATAACCGTTCGTTTGTGCCAAAAACGGTCAAGAAATAGCAATGAACATAACATCAATACAAATATGTCAAAAATAAATCAAGGTACATATATACATTCGTATGGAGGAGCTCAGAGACACAGCCACTGAATATTGGATGTGCTCGGTGACTGACCACTGTATTCCAAGTACCCCCCTGACAGACCTAATCCCTGTGCTCTGTATTATATATACCACAGTCCAAACTCCATCACCACCCACTGGAGCACACAGCCTATATCTCCAGGGCAGGGAGTGAATGTCTTGGACGCTGTGCGGCTATTAATGGATCTTTAGTATAGTATGAGTCTGGTAGATGATCATAAAGTGAAAGTTAACTGTCCTCTTTGCAAATGACCTTTGGATAATATCATATTTTGTGGATGGTATGTTTTACCTTACTGATAACCGACTACATGACTGAATGGTAATGTCTGCTGAGAATTTTTGACACAACATTGTCTCCATGTGATAGGTCTCCATCTGCTATAACTTTCATACAAAAGATATAGAATTTAGATTATATTATTGTGTGAGAATTCAAGAGATAGGGAGTGCATTGTGGCATTACTTCTGCTCCTTTCTTATAACTTTGATGTATTTCTGCCTCCTGATAAAATCACATATAGTATTGGTCAGAGAGCGTCTCTGTCCACATGGTCAGAAGCTAGTAGTCAGTCTTCCATCCCTACCTACCATCAACACTACTTTTGGACCACTCTCCATAGGTAATTGGTCAGTTCTAGGGTAATAGAGGCCCATACACAGACCACAAGCCACTGTTCTGACCACCCATATCCATGCAGGCCGGAACACTTTACTTATGACCCTTCAACCTTAACACACCAAAGGGAGACGGACTCCAGACCCTTGCCCTGAAATACCCCTATTTATTAACAAGAGAGAACATCAATTGATGGTAGTACTGAAGAAGTGCAGTGGGGCTGCTTTTTTCTGCTATGGCATTTATCCCAACTCAAACCATGGGGACTTGAAGGGGAGGATTTCAGGGAATGCAGTAGAACTTGATACAGTAAAAATTATTCATTGTCTCAGGCCTGTCCTCATTGAAGAGGAGAGACAGATATTCTGGGGTAAAATTGCCTTTTTGTATAAAGCCATTCGATATATGAATCCGAAGAGGCTAGTTTGTTTTTATAGCCGTGCACTAGAATGTTGAACTGCACCCCCACCTTGTGCAATAATAATTATTTCTCGATCCCCACTTAACTTGTATACACGCCAAATTCCTTGATTTTAAGCATTTCTATATTAATTCCCCTGCCCACGGGGTCCTGTCAGACCCCGCAGGGTGGATTGATAATAACGGACCACACGGTCGTTCACCGCTATCTATACTACTCTGAGGTTTCAACATTTATAAACAAAAGTCATGATCAGCTGATGATTGTACAGTCATATAGAGCTCTAGATAAGTGAATAACAGGGTAGTTGTACAGGGGTGAGTATGCATTAACTGCACATCAGGAATGTTCTCATGGGAAATCTCTCTTTTCAATGTTCTAGATATATAATTGTAGGTTTATAGCTATTGTGAGCAAGACCATACCCCTCCACTTTTTATCCTTTACCAATCTCATCAGTGTTGAGTGGACTGCTCGGATGACAACTAATGGAGGAATATGACTGCTCTATTGAGACTCGATACACTGCAGCACTGCTCACATGAATTAAAAATAACGTATTCCTGGAGAGCTCACTTCTGTGAACATGCCATACTTGCAATGTATTCATTGATGCGTTAGAATCTAAGGGACTTCATTTGCCTGGCGATAGGAGAATACTTTATGCATGTTGACATCCTGCAGACAAGTGGACTATCCATGCGGATTCTCCATGAATTAAGAATCACTTACCAAAGGCATTTAAAAAAGGGATATCTCTAGAGTATTGATTTCTTTCTACTTTGGAATCAGATCAAATGTCTGAAGGCAGTATTTAAGTAATAAATACTATGTATATGTGGGACACTGAAAATGTCAAACTGTCTCTAACAGGGGCTGATTTATTACCATGAGTACTATACAGAGATTATAGACAGTTCTGTCTATAATCAGTTCTCTGAACTAAGCACACACATATTTCCTCATGACACATAATATTACTTGCTGCGTGTATTTATTATGGTATAGCATTTAAAAGTCCACACTTTGTTGGCTACACAGAGTTTGAACTGGTAAAATGAACCCTTTTCAAGAGAAATTGACATATATGCCTGTTCCTGGTTGCCATGGCAACCATTACAATGATCTAAATTTGCAGATTTGTATGGTAATTTTCGGGGATGGTCATCAAAATCCCAAAACTGAAAATACAAATGGAAAATTCCCTCTAGATAAAAATCACCATTTTGTTATGTATTTTTTTATGAAAAAGGCTGATTTAATGCGTTTTTAGACATTATTATGGTTTATAATGTATCTAGAGCTTAATCATCGATTTCAGATATGAATAATGACCTATATTTAGGGTGGGGTTCTGTCATAACTACTAGGAATATTTAAGCCAATGATGTCTCATTTTAAAGATCTTGAGATGAACTTTGATAATGAATTTCCCTGCAGAGGGGTGTTTTGCTTGCCTGGTCACATGTTAGGAAATGGATAATGGTTAAACGCTAATGAAATTGAAGCATTGTGGAAAACGTTGTAGGTATATATCTTTAGGGCATTTTAATCATCATCTAGGTTATTAAGAAAGTTCTGTCCTATATAGGCCCTTAGACATCACGATATAAATCAACCCTTTTCTTATGTGAATGGAACCCCCTATTAGTAACTGATATCACTACTCATATCATGCCCGTTTGATATGGCCAGTGCGTACTTCTGCATTTTTTTTTATTTGAGTGATCGTTGAAAAAAGGAGGACAAGGACAGGGTAATAAGTTCTGACTGGATATAACCCATGGGTGTAGTATGGTAACATAAAGCATTATTGCCATATATTACCATACAAGGCATTATTGCTTTTGTGACAAAGCCTAATTCAATTATATCATCTGCTACTATGTGTTCATTGGGCCAATATAAATCTATAAACCCTTTGAGGGATTTTAGTTTATTGATATCTGTACAGGGGTTTCCAACAATAGTGATTGACATCTAAAGAGAAGGTTTGGTCCAGGAACCTTGTCAGAACAATGAAGTAGGTAGGCTGTGTTTTGATTTGTCATGTATGATCATGTCGTGCTAACGTTCCCAGATAACTGCAATAATGTGAATGTGTAAAAAGAGGAATTCCTCCTTTTCTAAATAGGCCTTATGGTCACCTTATTTTCATCTGATAGGTGAGACTATTTGAATCCCACTATTCATCACACTATCGTCAGTAATGGTCATATAGAGGTACAAAGACTATTGGCTCATCTCTGTTGCAAAATTTCGAAATGGCTTTTATCCTGATTTGCAGCAGAGAGGTACAAAAATAAGATATGTCTTACATTTTACAATTTATCAGCAGCGCTAGTTTTGACAATTGCAGTTTGCCTTTCTCCCTGACATGACGTAGTTAACGTCATCTATTACGTCCAATGCACGTCACCACATGTGGCTTTGTACTGAAGACGAGATGTCCATCCAAGTCTGTCAGGAAATGGAAAACTTAAAAATTGGGCCAATCGTCTTCTGCTCAAGTGAACAGCTCAGTGAGTCACGTGATTCTCAACCAGGCCCGAGCAGCTCCTGATATGCTGTGGACACTGCCTCAGGCTTTTTCTACCTTATTTTGCTCCCGGCACACGACAGTGTGCCCAGAATGCTGCTCATGGAAAATGGAGCTGGGAAGCTTTTTTACAAACTGGATTGTTTGTTCAGGAACGACAGCAGGGTAGGGACGGGCCTGGCTGGCTAGAAGTTGCTATAGGTTCTATATGCAAAGGACTTCAAAAGGTTCAACAACATAGACTCATGAAGTACAGTCAATGGGAAAACCAGTAGGGAAAATAATGAGGGCATACAACGACAGGCATTTTCAAAGCTGCCCATAGCCAGCATGGTTCAAGGGCGAGAAGCTCTATTCCCTTTTCTTGATATATATAGGATTAAGGATACTGGGTATTTGAAGACAAATAATTCCCCTATTTGCCACACTTCTTAATTTCTTTTTGTTCAGATGGCTGTGGGTCCGGTACTTTCTGTTTACGTGTCTAGAAACATGTTGGGCAGAATACTGTCTGCTGCTGAAATAAAATGTCGTCTGCTTGCCTTTCCATAGCATCGGCCAGTCCTTATAAGGAAATTGTTATTGTGCTCTGGCAATTCATTCAAGAAGCTTTCATTTGCAACATAATACTTTGTTTACTAGATTCTGGGAACCCAATTCATCAATATATTTCACCATGGGATGTGTTTGGCGGACAGAGCATGCCCTGAAAACACAACGCTTGAAAGACATCGATTTATAATCTTTGGTACAACTTGTATGATAGATGGGTCCCAAAAGTGATCTGCAGCTGATTATTCTGTATATTCTCGTCCTACCCCAAAAGAACGACCTAAATGTCTAGACTATACACGTATGAGACATTGGGAACTCTGCGAGGCACATGGACCCCAAAATGGGATCGGTCATTATGGCCAGTGCCCTTTGGTAATATGATGATCATATGGGAGTGAGTGAGTGAGTGAGTGAGTGAGTGAGTGAGTGAGTGAGTAATAGATGTTTAACGCCATTTTGACAGCGAAGGTCATATTCATAGCGAAAACTACATTACACAATTTCACAGAGGAAAGTTTCAGTGCCCGCCCATATGTTCACCACACACATCCAGAGGGGATAGGAAAGAGGAGAGATATAGACCCTTTTAAGTGGGCTAGGGAAGCCCGTGATCATATGGGATCATATTCTCCTGAATGGTTGCCATGGTGTACCAATGCAGTGTCGGAGATTTACTCACTATAGTGATATATATATATATATACTCAGCCATACTTTGAATCATGATCAAATGAGCATGGGGCCTCGAGGTATCATGCCGACACATCTATCTTCTATCTTCAGTGCTTGGTGAAAATAGTTGAGCATGCCTCGTGAGGCATATATCATGTTTGAAGGGATCTAAATCTCTATTTGTTCCTCCACTCTTACTTAACCTCCACTTATCCAAATCTCTCTTTCCCTCCACACAGACTCTCGGACGTTAGGGCACGAGGCGAAGCTGCGGCCGCACAGGGACACCATCACCAACACCATCATCATCCCGGACCCCACACAGACTGCCCTGGCCAATGGCGTTATTAAGGGCTGGCAGGTGTTTGCCAATATCATCTCTCTACAACACGCCGTCAACCTCCAGGTGTGGCGGCCCAGCCCTTTCCCCGACCTGGAGGACACCTACACGTTAGTAGGGGAGAACTTCTTCCACCCGACCCACCTGCGCTTCCAGGAGGTGGAGAGTAGGGATGAGCTGATTAGGGTACAGAAGGGGGATGTGCTGGGGTTGTATTTCCCCAAGCAGAACCCGATCGCCTGGAGTAGCGTCCCCTGTGCCACCCAGAACCAGTTTTATCGTTATCTCCATGCACCCCCGACTAACCTCCGGGTTGGTAAGACGCTCAAGTTCCAGCGCAGCTATGACGATGAGTCGGCGTGCAGACATTACTCTTTTACGGCCATTATGGGTGAGTATCTTTTCAAAATGTTTTTGTTTTTTTCTAATAATTATATAGTTAGTATATGCACTCCCTGCTAGCACACCTCATCCAAATGATGTCTTTTTTACGTAAATCACATGAGTTTTCACGTAAGAATGATGTAAATTGCACAAGTTGTGCTAGCTGGGCTGTTACATAGATTTCATTCCTATGATACAAATTGAATCGACATGGTGGATCCAGCATTTTGAAAAGGACTGAGTGCTTCACTCTTTTGAGTACAAAGAGGGATGCACCATTTATTATTGGCTAAATTCGGAAGCTAAAAAAGGCATTCAAACTCCTAAGTACAGTTAAAAAAAAGAGGAGCCTGCCCCCCCCCCCGCCCCCGTCTAAATTTATTGTCTATCCACCATGGCTCAATTCCTCTTATACATCAAAAGGCGGACTAGTTGGTTTTTACCACTACTTGATTTGTGCTTTCCTCCTCCGTTCGCAAAGCATACAAAATGGGCCTTTTTCATCATCTTATCTTTCTGTCAAAGAAATTATATCTACCCTCTAGCTAATCTTATTACTTCACTTCAATCATCTTCTGAAAAAAATACGTAGATCTTTATGACAAGGAGAAAAGACTTCATAGTAAGGATGGGTCGGTTTACTCTTATAATGTATGGAGACAGTAGTTTCAGTTTTTTTCAGGCTTATCAGGCCTTCGTAAAGGGAAAAACAGGCTCCAATACAATCAGTGCTTGTTTTTTACTCAGTGTAGTAGGAGCTTCTTAAATGCACATCTGGAGTGTGTCTAGGTTTCTATGCGAGTGAAGCGTATTTCTGCTTTCTTTTCTCGGAGTGGTTGTTCATGTGATGCAGTCTTTAGTGCAGGAGGGAAACAACATTTTGCTATTCCCTTACCTTTGCCTAGATTATAGCAGGTGAGACAGGGCACTTTTATGTGTCTGCGAGGTCCTATGTTTAGGATTATAAGCTTTCAAACATGGGAGCTCCTCATATTTCTCCCATGAAACCATGCACGAGGTTAACAGTAAATGATCTATGAACATGCAAACAAATAATGTGCACTAGGAAATTTCTGTGGACATTTGTTGTTATTAATCTATAAAAGTGATCCCTGTTCGACATTTTAAAGAAGGCCGGGGTAGCATTTCCGTTTTATCAGCAGTCCTATCCAGAAGTAAATTATTCTGAGCAAGCCATCTAACATATTGCAATTAGCAAAAAGGAGACTATAGACCACATCTTGTATACTCCTCGTTGACTGTAGTAAATCTGAGCAATGATAATGTGTTTAACCGGCTCTCATATTCTGTATATGAGGAGTATACAAGATGTGGTATTTTGTAAAGAAAACTCTCAACTGTATAGGTACCGGTAGATTAAGAAAGATAACTGTAGTATACAACAGGCTTCTAAAAGCTCCAGGCTCATAGCTGGGGAGCCAGCCAACTCAAATATCAATATTTCAAAATCTGCTGGTGTTGAGAGCAGCACAAGTTATGAGACATGGATCTGGGTACTTTGATAGGTCAAATATGAGGTCAAAGGTCACAATGCAATTGCAATGCATCCTAATCAACTCAGAATACATATGAATGGGAAATCCACTGTGCACTGAGGACCTCTAGTGTTTCTGACTGGAACTAAGTCCTCTCACTTTTCCAAAGTAAATTCCAGATTTTGACCTTTGACCTTATATGTGCCCTTGTTCCGACCTACATATGGAGATATGCACCTCAGATTCGTAATCAGCATTATCAAATTACCCTTATCCAGCTCTGATTCCTTGTGGTGCTCTCAACACCAGTACTTTGGGATATCCAGGAGCTGGCTCCCCAACTATCACATACTCCCCACTCGCTGTAGATCTAAGTAGTATAGGGCAACTGCAGTACACGAGAGGCTAATAAATATACTACCAATAGTAAGTAGTACAACGGAACTGCAGTATACACCATGCTTGAAAACTCCCCACCGTTAGTTCTGTAAAATATGCTGCACCTTTTACCAAACTCCGTTTTAAAGGTCAGATCTAAAAGGTCAAGCAAAAAGCAACAAACCCCACTTGGTACCTCCCACTGTATAAGCTGTATTTGTAAGTGAATTACAGTAGGCTTGCATACTCCCCACTGTAAGTATTACTGTAGTATATGATAGACTTCCTACTTGGCAAAAAGTTATCTTTTAAGATTATGGGAAGAAATAAGGGTTTTATAAAAGACATTTTTCTTGCATTTGGAACGTTAAAATTGTTTCTTTTTTTTTCATTATTATTATTAACCTGGAACGAAAAGTGTGTTCATAGAATGACATATTTTTAATATTTTTGAATAAATGGTAGGAAAAATAACATGGGTATTATAATCCCCATTGTAAATGGTATAGATATGGTGCAGTCCACATCATGCTTGCATACTCCCCACTATAAGTAGTATAAGGAAACCGCAGTATATCACCAGAGGGGGCGTAGCGGCTGAAAAGGTGTGGCGATGAAATGTGAAATTATAATTGTTTCTATATATCTAAAGGCCCAACCTGAGAAAATGTCAGGGATGAATTCCTAATGGCTCCGCCACCACTAAGCACATGCTTGCATACTTCCCACTGGAAGTAGCATAGACTAGGTGCGCACAGTATGCAACAGGCTTGCATACTCTCCCCACTGTCAGTAGTAGAGATAAGCATTGATAACAATCAGCATGATAGGTACCAGGTGGTATGTAATGCACCCTAAGAATTCTGCAATGAATGAAGGGAATAATCTCATTATATCCCGCTAGGTCGGTATAGGGAATCTACAGTACACAACAGTCCTGCATACTCCCCTCTGTAAGTAGTATAAGGAAACAGCAGTACACAACAGTCCTGCATACTCCCCACTGTAAGTAGTATAAGGAAATAGCAGTACACAACAGGCTTGAATATTCCTCTCTGTAAGTAGTATAAGGAAATAGCAGTACACAACAGGCTTGAATATTCCCCTCTGTAAGTAGTATAAGGAAACAGCAGTACACACCAGTCCTGCATACTCCCCACTGTAAGTAGTATAAGGAAACAGCAGTACACAACAGGCTTGAATATTCCCCTCTGTAAGTAGTATAAGGAAATAGCAGTACACAACAGGCTTGAATATTCCCCTCTGTAAGTAGTATAAGGAAACAGCAGTACACACCAGTCCTGCATACTCCCCACTGTAAGTAGTATAAGGAAACAGCAGTACACAACAGGCTTGAATATTCCCCTCTGTAAGTAGTATAAGGAAATAGCAGTACACAACAGGCTTGAATATTCCCCTCTGTAAGTAGTATAAGGAAACAGCAGTACACACCAGTCCTGCATACTCCCCACTGTAAGTAGTATAAGGAAACAGCAGTACACAACAGGCTTGAATATTCCCCTCTGTAAGTAGTATAAGGAAATAGCAGTACACAACAGGCTTGAATATTCCCCTCTGTAAGTAGTATAAGGAAACAGCAGTACACACCAGTCCTGCATACTCCCCACTGTAAGTAGTATAAGGAAACAGCAGTACACAACAGGCTTGAATATTCCCCTCTGTAAGTAGTATAAGGAAATAGCAGTACACAACAGGCTTGAATACTCCCCACTGTAAGTAGTATAAGGAAACAGCAGTACACAACAGTCCTGCATACTCCCCACTGTAAGTAGTATAAGGAAACAGCAGTACACAACAGTCCTGCATACTCCCCACTGTAAGTAGTATAAGGAAATAGCAGTACACAACAGTCCTGCATACTCCCCTCTGTAAGTAGTATAAGGAAACAGCAGTACACAACAGTCCTGCATACTCCCCACTGTAAGTAGTATAAGGAAATAGCAGTACACAACAGTCCTGCATACTCCCCACTGTAAGTAGTATAAGGAAACAGCAGCACACAACAGTCCTGCATACTCCCCACTGTAAGTAGTATAAGGAAATAGCAGTACACAACAGTCCTGCATACTCCCCACTGTAAGTAGTATAAGGAAATAGCAGTACACAACAGTCCTGCATACTCCCCTCTGTAAGTAGTATAAGGAAACAGCAGTACACAACAGTCCTGCATACTCCCCACTGTAAGTAGTATCAGGAAATAGCAGTACACAACAGGCTTGAATATTCCCCTCTGTAAGTAGTATAAGCAAACAGCAGTACACATCAGGCTTCTATACTTTCCACTGTAAATAATAGAAGTCATGAATAATACATAAGGAATGGCCGTCGGTGGATTTGACTGAAAGAATATTAATGCCCCTTAGCAGTGAAGGAAAACCTTGCATATATGGTTACAGATAGGATGGATAATCTCCAATTGATGAAATCTCTTCATACGGTGATAGGGCTGTTACCTTCAGGCCGCATCATTAGTATAGTGATTACATCTGATAATGAATTGTTCTGTAATGATCAATTAGAAACCTAGCTAATCCAGCATCCCGCCCTGCAGGGCTGTTTGAGGCATGAAAGCAAGTTGAGATGAAGATGGAGGAAAGCCTTGCGGGTTTAGCTAATGTAATAAGGTGTTGGGGTAGGACGTAAAAAGGGTTTGGTTGGATTGCATTTGGATGGCTGCATGCCTCTGTTCCTTCTTTAACTAAAATTAAATAGACCAAGCATTATTAAAAAGGCCACGCAATCCATACCTATTTATTTTTGTTTTATGTTATTGATACTCAAAATTATAAAGTCAAGTTAGGAATCATTAAAGGAAAATAATAAGGATGAATTTAGAACCTTTCTGCCCTAACAGATGTATTTGAAACTGTGAAACTGAGCTGAAAATTTCAATTTAGAGCTATTGAGTGAGTGAGTGATAGATGTTTAACGCCATTTCGACAGCTAAGGTCATATTCATGGCGAGAACGACATTACACAATTTCACAGAGGAATGTGTCAGTGCCCGCGCATATGTGCACCACACACATCCTGAGGGGATAGGAAAGATGAGAGGTAGACCCTTTTAAGTGGGCTAGGGAAGCCCGAGAGCTATTGAGAGTAAATTGTACTTGCTTCTTCAATAATGAATAAATCAAAATCCATTGTGCCCTAAAATTCTTGGATTCCATACCAGGCAATTTAAATGTTGTGGTACAAGATGAACAATATGCCTTTAGTATTACCACCATCTACGAGTAAAATGTCCTGAGTCATAGTTTGAAGAATGGGTCTGGCAAATACGAAATGTTGAAGCCGATGTTGTAATTCTTTGATGCTATAAGTTTGGTTGTAAGAAAGATTATCTCATGTAGTGTGTAGCGAAGCAGTGAGTAATGGTTGTCGCCATTTGACCTGAGATCCTATTTATGATGAGAAAACTACAATAGTTTCATATATGAACACACACGTATTTAGAGATTAATTTCATATGTCAATATGTGTGTCGCTGGCCTTACATCTGCGAAACAGACATCAGGGGATAGAAAATCAAAAGAAAATGCTGTGAAATGTTATTCTGATATGTCGATTATTGAAATAGGATACCCCCATGGTATGACAGACCCTATACGGAAGGACAATAATATTAAGAAATCAAAAATCATGTCAGCGGACTTTCCTAGCCCATCTGATATGGATCTTAATCCCATCTTTTCTATCCCCTCTGTGTTTGGTGTACATCACCTGACACTTAAACATGTCAGTACTCAACATATTAACGTCCTATTAATCAATATATAGAATAAACCTCCACGTGCAGAATACTCTCTGTTTTATCGTGCCTTGAGTGAGTTTCATGTACATTATCATCCATCTGTTATCTGGTTCTAAACCTCATTCCAGTAGGCTGATAGAGACAGCTAGAAGAGTATAGCCGTAATCGTTAACAGAGATGAGACTCATCAACACAGGCTGAGGTGCTGATCTCTCCCACTCCTATCTGCTTTCCCTTCCCCGGGGCGATAACTACAATCTAATGACTATGTAATTTCACCACATGGGCAGCTGAGATTGCCATTACAGAGTTCTATGCAGAAAGGTGGTGGGTGAGGAGGAGGTCTGATACCTTCTACTAAGCCAAGTACCATAAAACATCTCATGGAAACCCACTTCTCTTACAAACCCTCCCTATAGTTTATACATTGTGTATAGTTTATGGCAAGACAACTGGCCAAATCTGCATGTTTTAGCTAGTTTTATGATTTATCTGTTGAGTTTGTTTACCATTTAAAAGGATGTGATTTATCTTGTACACGATGAATGTGATACAGGTGTGCTTATGCACTAATTGAATGTGTAACCACTCAAATCTGAGTGAATGTAGGAAATTGTTCCTCAAAGTGCTTTTCCCTTAACAGTCTTATGAAGGGATTAATTGTGTTTAAGATATAAACTATCTAACATTGTATTTTAATCATATCATCAGTTAGGTCAGTTATATGAAGCTGATGGCTCTACACTGTGGAATTTTTAGAATCTTTACCCCATGTGGTGAAGGTGGTACACTTATCTCACTGATATAGACAGTGTTAGTATTAACGCAGAACATAAGTCACATTAGTGCTGGGGGCTTTACTGATACTATTACTACCACTACAGGCACTTGAGTAGCAGCCTGCTGAGATTGTATAGAGATTTATGCAGGCGAGCAACTCCTGTGGAGCAGAGCAGTTAAAACTGGTCACACTAAGAGCTACTCTGGTTGTAACAACCTCTCCATCGAATGCTGAATGTCACTGATCACCTCAACTAGAAAGCAGTAAATATCTTCATTTTCTGTAAATGGTGCAAACTGGGTGAGTAGTTCATGTTTATTTACAGCTAGGGAGACTAAGTTATGAACTACTTTATATAGCTGACAACTTCTAGGGGATTATCGCATCTTACAATGGTGATCCATCCAAACCAAGATGGTGGATTTTGTGTGTATAGTGGTACACCTGAAATACATGAGCTCACACGCTGTTCGGTATCCTAGATGCCTCCAGGTGACCGTATATACAGTGTATGTTATGTAAATTTGAAGATGAACTCCTATACCAGGGCCTTTGCACTTCCAAGTGCTATGGCCTGCCCCTAAGTGGATGTGGGTCCTTCCATCTTCTAGTGTGTGTGTTGTGCTATAAAGGTATACGGAAGATATGATAAAACCAATAATAGATAATGTGAGGATTAACACGGTATACAAGTCATATTACTATGAGGGGCTTCACCGATAAGTTTACCCACTGCAGGTCCTGAGGTAGTGACTGGCTAAGCTTGTATAACGATTTACATCAACGAGCAGCTCCTTTGGAGCAGAGCTGGTAAAACTGGTCACACTAAGAGCTACTCTGGGTGTAACAGCCTCTCTAGCTCTTACTATGTGTCACAAACTGCCTCAACTAGAAGGAAGTAAATATCTGACTCCATAAATCTCCATTCTTGTTAATAGTGCGTGTCTGGTGCCATGACTATATATATGTATGGAATGGCAGGCTGTATATCAATATTTCAGAGGCAAGGGATAGCCAAACTGATGTGTCATTTCAGTGGTGTGTCATCATTATTTGGCTACATTTCAAAATAAAGCTTATGCACAATTCTCAATGAAACAGCAATATCCGCGTTAAGAAAGGTTGTGTGAACTCATCATCATTAGGAGAGTGCTTTCAGAGGCACACTGAAAACCTACGGGATCGAGAACTCATCAATAGTGACGACTTTAGGTCCTCAGGTTGACAATACCCAAAACTACAGCTTCAGGTTGTCAGGGGGTAGTCATAGGGGACGACTTTAGGTCGTCAATGATGACCTAAAGTCATCACTAAGTCTGTCCTTTGTAGCTACATAGTCATGTGTAAAAATTGAATATATGAATAGCAATGTCTTTTTACGTTTTCCCAATATTATTTCTTTAATTATATATCATAACCTCATCCATCATCAAACAGTTTATTTTGAGTACTCCCGAACCACTATCATGGTTTCAGTGAAACAGTATGGTGTAGTTCCTTGTAAGTACACACATCTACATGTATTATACCTTGGGCACACTCAAATAAGGGGTCATACTCTAGCAATATCCATAAGAGAGGTGTCATTACCAGAATGATCATCTTTCTTTCTATCCTCTATACTTAGAAATTACAGGAACATTTGTATTATACATTTTCCATATTCTCCCTTTCAAAGTACACTATACAACAAAAACAATGTAAAGATAAGGCTCGATATACACCCAGGGCACATCATTTGTATTATGGAAATAGATAGTGGGGACCTCCCATGGCACAAACCCAAACTAGTAGTAAAGCCAGGGTGGTCATTAAGATGACATAGGGTAATCATAATGACCTGACGACCCTCTGACGACCCTTAACTCATCATATATGATGAGTTACCAATAGCCGTGAGTTTTCAGTGCATGTGAATAATCAGTTTGCATTTTCTAAAATGCTAATCAATAGACGATGTGCTTTTGAGCTGTTTCATCCCTCAGAATAACCCCCAGAAAAAAATGACGAATCATGTAAGCAACTCACAAACCAGTGGACTCAAAAATTGAATTTTACCCAAAAAGTGCCTCTTGAAAATGTATTTTACTTACAAAATTATTGGTTATTGGATGAAAAATGTGTAAGGAAGTTAACAACAAGCCGGAAATTGACCAGAAACCACCCAATCAGTGATTCATGTTGTAAATAACTTTTGATTGATCTACCTAATTGTATAATCCTATTTGGAAATTTAAGTTAAGCATATTAAAAATGACATAATGCAAAGTCCCTAATTCCCTAAGATTTACTTGTCCCTGCTGCAAAGCATCTATATAGGTATTCTAGTGATGCTGTACTATTAGTGGTACTGCACCAAAGTGTACATCACTCACAATATCACTGGAAACCTGTCTAAATAATTATTAATAAGTATCTCTTCACACCAAAAAAATGAATGAAAATTTCACTTGTACTCGCTATTAAAGAAATATCTGTTATATTATCCTCCTATGGTCACCTCAACCTGAACATAAGTACAAAATAGATTTTGGAATTATGCAAATGATGGCACACGTTGTGTATATATCATAACATAGTGGGCGCAGTGAGCCAAGGACTTAACACTTTTTATATATTGCGGACAGCTCGTGGCATAAATCCAGATAAAGCCCTCCTTGGTCAATGTAGGCAAGTTTGGAGACTAGTCAGATGGAATTTTCCATTTCTGTTTTCAGTTTCGGATTTTTGGTGAGTATCCCCAAAAATTGACATAAAAATCTGCAAATTTTGATTATTGGAACGGTTGCCATGGCAACCAGGAACAGGCATATAGGTTGATTTCTCATGAAAAATGTTCATTTTACCATCCAAATATGCGCAATTTCTAACGAAAATGGTGCATTTCAAATGAAACCATTGAATTCTGCATGAAAAATTAGCTTAATGTATTTTTATAATGATTTTAGAGCAATTTTGCCCTGCAATGCCCCCTGTTGGCCAAATGGGGAATTAAAAATCCCCGCGGAGGGGTGTTCTCCCTTGATGGGTCACTTATGTCCTCAGGGTGACAATACCTAAAACAACTACCTTAGGTGGTTAAAATGATGACTTTAGGTCATCAACCTGACAACCCAAGTCATCAGTATGACAACTCTGTATTCAGTATTGCCACAATGATGACTTAGTTCATCAGGATAATGACCTAAAGTTGTCATTTTGACCAGCTAAGGTAGTTGTTTTAGGTATTGACCTAAAGTTGTCACCATTGACTAGTTTCGGATCTTCCAGGTTTTTAGTGTACCTTCTACCAAACTTCCTTGGTTCGTATACCTCTATTTAGTGCCTAATGACTGTGACCTATTAGCCATTCCACCCATTGACGTACCTCACACTTAGTGACGTCTAGTTCACTCCCCCTGGAGGTGTAAGGTGTGGCTGGTCCAGACCTGGGGGTATTGCACAGCCTGTGCTCCAGGGTTGGATTATCCAAGTTTGCATCATGCCTTCATAATGAGAGCATTCAAGGCTGCTGTGCCTGCAGGCTGGCAGACGGATATCCTCAAGTGTAAGGAGAGGGGAGGGGCTGGTGAAATTGGATATGGTTTAGGATGAAGTAGGGTAAGGGCCAGGGTATAGTTTCCAAAGTAAGGCTCAATCATGTGGTGAGAATGTTATAGTGTGGTTTTGAATTGTTATGACAGATAATGGGCATGTGTGTCAGCGGTAGTACCCTGCCCTCTTTGTCATAAATTGCGGAAACACTCTGTTATGTTTAAGGGTGAGAAACCAATGGAGTAGTGTTATCGGGTAGATACCTTACCTCATGCACAGGAGGAGGCAATCCATAATGGTGACGGTGGTGTTACCTCTAGGGCTCATCGTTAGCATAATGATTATGCCTCTTAATGAATGTTTCCATAATGAACAATTAGAAACACAGCTAATCCAACCACCTGCATCAGAGGGCTGATTAGGACACAGAAGGGAGCTGGAGAAGGGGATGTGGGAAGGCTTAATGGACGCCGTTCCAGGAAAAGTGTTTGTGGTGTTTTATGGTGGGTAAATGTTTGCGATGGCCTGTCCACAAAACTGACCCATGTGACCTGTCTATTTAATTTCTTATTTTCAGACACAGCTGTAAAACCTCACTTCAAATCATTTAAACTGATTTGTTGCTTATTTTAAAAATTACTTTTCTAAGAGGAGATAGGGTAAGTGGTTGGGAGACTCAAGACTCAGTACATCAGAATGTCTCATGATCACATCTGAATGAATCTGAGATGATAATACTGTAATACTACAAGTTGTATCCCTTGTAATTTAAGAACTCATTTACTGTCATTAACTGTGTGTTCTGTGAGAAGATACCATAGCTTATAGCTCAAGATTATGTCTTACAAATAGTAAATGCTTCAATTAATCCCCGCAATGGCTGTCTTCAGGATGGTAGCCAAGACGTGTAGATGAAATTGATTTTCCATCAATTACGACATTTATAAGAGCTAAATCTTATACTGTACCCTGAGTAAAACATGCCCATGCTGGACGTGTCTATGACCTTTATTAGCAAATCATAGCAAACACTTATATTCATGTTAGTGTTAAAATTGCATCTTGTGGACCAAATCAACTCCAAATTGACTTAAAAATGAAATCAGAGAAATAAGAAACCTTTTACAGGCACATATTTGAAATATCAAAAAGACAGGAATTTCTATGAGAACATTCCCGATGTGCAACTAATGCACACCCACTCCTGTACTACAATCCTTCATTATATTATTCATTATGGCTATACATGTGGCCCAACTGGGGAGAATGTGTCTCCAGGGGATTTTTAGTACTAATTTTGGCCACCAGGGGGCAGTATATGGGTAAAACGCTGACAAATATGCTTAAAAAAAAGCTTTAGGCCAATTTTCGATAAGGACTCCATTGGTATGCTTAAAATCATTCCATCTCCACTGAAAATCTTTCATTTTTGGAATGTTGGTTGCCATGGAAACATAGAAAATTGGTAGATAAGTCAATTTCTGGTTGCCATGGAAACCACTCACCTATTCCAATTGGGAATATTTGCCACAAATCCTTTTTGACATTCTCTCAGAAACCCAGAAAAAAAAATAGAGCTAAAAAGTTCCCTCTGGAACCAATTATATGACAAAAACATCACATTTCTTTGGTTATTTTTCCACAAAACTGTATTTTTTGCATTATTAGTGTTAATGATAAGACATAATGCACTTAGAGCTTATTTCCTATTTTCAGTTGTACCCACCAACCTATGTTTGACAAGCAATTACAGCAAAACTACCGGGGATATTTTAGATCAAGATATCTGATTTTAAAGCCCATGACTTAAACCTTAAAAAGCCATTTCCCCACAGGAGGCATGTTTTCCCTCACCTGACCACACATTATGCGTGTGTATCCAGTTAGATGGGAAGAGGGATAGGATGAATTACAGTAATTATGAGCAGTATTGAGATTAGGGATGGTCCCCTGGGTTTGTTGAATCTCATTTTCAAAAATGAAGAAGTCATCAGTAAGACTAGGGATTTGCCTTGATTGCAGTGGACAAAACCTGCATTCATTTCTATTCCAAGGGGTTTGCTTTATTTTCTGAGGCTTATTTAACTATGCAATCATTCATAACCTGGAACCTACATCATCTCTGATTGTTTTCTTTCCTTCAATCCATGGTAAAATGTAGTGGATATACAATCTGCTGCACAAGTCATGTATTACGTTTTATTTATGGACACACAAGGATAAAACATATTGTAGAATACTGGGAATTAGAAGCTACTACATTGGTTTTAACTTATGAAGTATACAGAATTATAAAAAAAAATGTAAAATGCATTTAGTGGATAGTATACATGCAACGCAGATGTTATCTAGCTTATAGACTTATGTCCGTGAACTAATTAAAAAGGCTAAGGAGTATGGTCGCAATCATTAACAAAGATAAGACTCATCAGTAGATGCTTAGCTGCTGCATTGCTGCATCTCTCCTACTCCCATCTGCTTTCCCTTCTCCGGGGTGATAACTACAATCCAATCACTGTGCAATTTCACAACATGGCCAGATGAAATTGTCATTACAGTGCCCTGTGCAGACAGGTAGTGGGGGTGAAGTGGGTCTGATACCTTCCACAACAATGTATAGTAAATCAACGGCCTGTGAAATCAAACCAACCAATTAGGAGACGTATGCTACCTTTGTTAGTTTTCTTGACACAATATTGATACTTAGCCCTTCTGTGTTCTCATTCTGTATTACGCAGGTGTTGTTGAGGTTGTAACATTAATTATACAGATGCTGTATGCAGGTGTGGGTATCAAAACAGAACATGGGTCACAGCAGTGCTGTGGAGTTTACTGGTACTATTACCAGCCAAAGTAAGCCCTGAAGTGATAATCCACTGAGTCTGTGTAGGGAATTAGGCTACGTGGGAAAACAAATCTTTTAGTGCAGATGGGAAAGCATGCCTTTCAAGGAGGCCTTCCATCTCCTTCTGAGGTTTGCCTCAACTAGAAGGCTAAAATTACTGTACATATCCCCGTCCTGTGAACGACACCTTCCCAGTTATAAAGATCAGGTGAATTAGCATGATTTAAAGATAATTCTGAGACTGAGGTGAAAGTAGAATGAAGTTTTGTAAGCACGTCTTCTTAATTGAATAAAGAGATTCTCTCTCAAGGTTACAGTTGTATAATGATATATTTATAGGTGTTGGATGTTTGAAGGCCAAATCGTTCAGAAAATGACTATTAATTGTGTTGTAACCCTTACTCTAAAAGCCCTCACAAAACTTTCAATTGAATTACCCAATGCAACCGTTGTTTTTTAACCGGGGTAATCATGCACTGTAAATTATCACGGACCACTCACTGACACACAAGTTTCCTGATAAAACAAGATCCATCCAACCATACCAATGCATTCTATTATCAGATCCATGCAATGATACCCACTGGAACCGACCCTGGTGGTTGAATTAGTATTGCTTTGTGTATTTTCCCCTGAAGAAAGCCGCATGCCTCTGCAGTCATTAGCCAATTGTAATGTCATCCCCCATGGGTGACTCGGTCAGCAAAAAACAGGGACCAGCCTTGGAGGGTTGGGCTCCTTTTGTGGCCCCACCCTACGGCACTCAGTCTCCCGAGAAATTGGTTCATCAGGTTTTATAGAACTGATTGCATGCAAATTACAAAGAGTGAAGAATTCCGGGCCATTCACTTGTGTGTCACCTAATACTCGTTGATAGATAGATTTAATTAACGTAGGCATCCTCTAGTTTCCTAACTTTCACCACCTTGCTTTCTTTGCTATCATATATTAATGGTGTAAGCGGGTGTATTCTTGTATAATTCATAAAGTTAACCCTCTATATAATTTGATTGATAATAATTTATTGTTCACATCATAACACATTGTATTCTTCTACCAGTCCTTGTATAAAGCTATGGACACCGGAGAAGTTTTGTCTCAACAGGCTAGGTGAAAACGGCAATTTCAAGGAGTTTCCGGTTTCTTCACTGTCTATGATTTCCCTTCATGATTATGAATGCCGAACAGCTTGTAGATGTACAAAATAACTCTGATCTTTCTTTTTCTTTCTTTAATCAGCCAACAAAACAGACGCCAAGCTCGTTGAAGACTGGGTCTGTCCGTCCGGCGCCGCTACCGCTGATACAAGGAAGAGGTCCGGCTCTGGACTGGACCCTCGAACCCAGGGCTCGGGGAGCAACTCAGGAAGCAGTTCAGATTCAGATAAGACACCAGGCTTGGTCATGTTGGAGAGGAAGCATAACAGCGAGGGCAGTATACCCATCCACCTGATCCTCATCATTATCGGGGGGCTGATACTACTGCTGATGCTGGTGGGCTTTGTATCTTACTATAAGGCCATCAAGAGTTAACGACCGATCATCGACCGGTGGGGTGTCGAAGGGTTAACTTACAGATTGACTTTGCGCTAATCGACAGCAAAGCTAATTAAGGCCATGCCTGTTTGGAAGCTACTTTGATGTGTATGTGGCCATCCGGAATGGATGTGTATGTGACAACCATTGGAAAGGCAAATTCAGAATAACTTGAAAGTTCTCACAAGTGTCACTTTTTAATGCTGACTCTTGATGGTGTGTTGACTCTTCATTGGATTGGAGTCAGACTTTACCTGGACTTGGGTAGCTGACTCCTTATGTTAGGGTTATGGATTGTAGAAAGAATAAGAGTAATGTACATAGTAGAGACTGAAAGCTACATAAGCTTGGTTGTGAATATGTGTGTCAAGATAGGATTATCCTGTCAGTGTCAATGAAACTTAATGAATGGTGGTGTGTGAATAGTTAAAGTGACTTCCACTGTGCATGGTAATGCATGAACCTGGTGCATTCACGGGGTGCTTCTAAGGTTACTGTGTCCCTGGAAAAGGTGGTGTAGGGGAGGAGGAGGAGATTACTCCTGATCATAAGATCAAAGTACAAAACTGTTGGCACTTAGGGGTGCATCCCCTGGAACCTCCCAAAGAAAAACAGCAACGCAAATTCATTTTGCGAGCGAAAAACAAGGGCGTCTGTCCAAAGGTCTCCGCGAGTGCCAAGAGACGAGGCCCTTCGGTTCGGCTGGTACTGTTCAAATGGTGAACAATTAGCCAAAACACAGATTACCCGATGGACATCTGACACACACACACACACAAACACCTAAACACACAGCACTATACATAAATGAATAACACTAAAACACACCTTCAACTATAACAAGTTTTTGACCAACCACCCATGTTTGTGTTTGGTGATAATGTAGTACTAAGAGTACACTCTACATTAACAAAGGAATTCTCAGTGAAGCAGTGAAGAGATTTCCCTGTGAAGAGAGTGGCAGCAAGGTAGCATTCAATGGACGTTGGCAGGGCATTAGCAGGAGGACATAACCAACGCCGTCGGCCCTGGAAGAGGCAGTGGACGCAGCAGCATGTCCAATGTGCCTCCCTGGAGAAGTTGATGAAGGTCCTACAGTGGTAATTTAGGGGTGTGCTACTCCTGGGTGGATTTTGGATGGGTGTGATGTAGGGGTACTGGAGCCGGACTGCCTGGAAAGAGGTATAGGCAGGAGGAGGTGCCCAGTAATGACAGGCACTGGAGAAGTGCTGTCCACAGGGTCATACATTCCTTCCCCTGGAGCTGAGGCATGTACAGCTTGTAGCCTTTTGCTCCTGGCTAAGGAATGGCCCTGTGGAGAAGTTGGAGGCTTTCGGGTGGCCTGGGGAGCGGTCAGTCAGTGCATCCCCTCCCCCTTACAGGAGCGTGCTGATCGACTGGTCCCCATACTCACGCTATGGCCATATCGACCCATTATCACTCACCTAGCATTATGTGATGTATCACACATACCTAGATGAGTTGGAAACAAAATCACTAGGTAGCACCTGAAAGGCCCTTTGAGTTACACCAATGGAGTCTGAAAGTGTAAGTAGCAGGGTGTTTGCCAGTTGTCCTGAGGCCAAGTATAACACCTAGCATATAATATAATGTCTATACCTTCTGCAACTCAGGGGTCACATCACTTGTGATCTATGGACAGTTCAAAATCTTTTGCCAGATATGGACATAAAGTGGAACACCTTTCTCAGAAGCAGACCTACACAAATCAATATTCAACTACACTGATCACCTATTTGTGAGATATGGACATTTTGCACTGTACCTCCTAGGGGGAATTATGGGAAAGGTTACGTAAAAGGGAAAGAAAGCTTGACAAAGGATATGGACAGACATTAAATATAAACCTTTCTAAACAAAGCTAAAACTACCAAATACAGATGCAAAGGCTCTGGACATCAGGTTTAGTTTATATAAAGAGAATCAATGATCTGTGGGTTGTGAGTTGAGCTGTAAGATTGATGGGAAAGTACATTACATTGCTGCAGCAACGGGGAACGAGGAATAGCATCACCATTTCCCCATCATGTTTCTTTAGGTCAGGTCATTCTTTTTCTTCTGAACACCCTTTTTGAGATGCCTGTGCACATTGTGTGTGAACTTTGCAAATAAATGAAAATGAATGGCGTTTTCAAGAGACGATTAAGGGGGAAAACGCTCAAATTACCCACATACCGGTTGTATGGAAATGTGTTGTCACTCATGTTGTCTCTATGACGATAACATTGCAAAGGAGCTATTTCACTCACTGTACATATCTATTGAAAACACGACTTCATAGTTCTAAGATGGTGATGATGACGACGACGATGATTATGAAGATGATACTGACGATGATGATGTATATTTTCATTGTTTGGGTGAATCATTAGTGTACAGTAAAAGAATAGATTGATTGAGTGTTGAATGATGTTCAGTGGACAGTTCATTAACGACCAGAATATACACATTCCTATCTCTACCTCTACCTACTTTGAATTTCAACAATCACCCTGCACCATAAGTTTACATTAAAAGTCGTTCAAGATTATACATATTCTTAAATGAATCAGCCTCCAAGGGAATGTTTTAAAGTAGATGTTCCTACATTGTAATTACAGTCCAATACTAAAACAGAGGAGAGAAGGTCATAAAAAGAAAAATTTAGACAAAGATGCTTCATGTATAGCCGACGATTAAAACGTGTGTACTGTATTGCATCTTGAAACACATTCTTGAATTAAATCATATGCTTTGTCTGCATTAATTGTTGCTTTATTGCACACTGCTTCTTGATTCAATATAAATAAAAGCTAATTCCTGGAAAAGGGGTGGTTTCTATTCAGTTCGCCACATACGAGTTTATCTTATCAGAAAAATGGTTATGGCTGGATTTGATCTCCAAGCTTTGCAGGTTTGATTTAATGCAGTAAGAAATAAACTTTATTTTAAACTTGTGAAGAAAATGCTAAAGGACCAGTTGATACCTCATAGAATATGAATGATAATTGCAGTCAATGTGGTCTAGATACCCATTGGTTTCCATGAAATAACCATGTGATTAAAAATGTATGCCCTGCCTTCTCGACAACGCTAATATTGTTGTTTTATAAATGAAAAAGTTATTCACTTAAAGATGTATTCATTAGCACCATTGGGTTCTCTCTGTCAAAGGCATGGCCTATATACAACGTATCCTTTGTTTGAAAACATAAAATGAATTCTAAATAAGGGTGATAGAATGGATGGAAACCTGCTTTGTGTAGCCCTGTCCAAACCTATATACTTGTTACAGCATTTATTAACAGTCTTCACCATTGTATACTTCCCATTTGGTCACATCCAATTATTCTATATTACTCAAGATTACCATTGATGATCTGCGTTACTTCATATTTCCTACCAAAATGTCCATAGCACCTGCCCCCTATGAAATAACAGTGGATTGATTTTCAAGTTAGAACCATGTTTGTATGCATTGGGCGAAAAGGTGGAACTCTATTAAAAAATTCATTGTTATTTATTGTGACTGTCAAATCAAATTGCATATGAGTATATGATGGTAACGAGTAAATTACTGTACATTTTCTTTCGTAAGAAAAGTGAAAAG
This sequence comes from Acholoe squamosa, assembly GCA_949317995.1. Lineage (NCBI taxonomy): Eukaryota > Metazoa > Annelida > Polychaeta > Phyllodocida > Polynoidae > Acholoe > Acholoe squamosa. The sequence continues at coordinate 28,203,207 of OX439041.1, read as the reverse complement.
AAAATCTACCTGTGCTTGCAAGCCTTGCTGTCACCAATGCCTCGAAAACTGGTCAGTACTGAAAAGCTATAGAGAAAAGCTTTCATTTAGAGGCCCATAGTAAAGAGGTGGGTTGGTGAGAGGGGGGCCCTGCGGTCTACCTGCGCCACCTGATTGGATGCTTGGAGTCACGTGGGTAGAGACGGACTATTTTTACCCCCACGCCCTCTGCCGCCAACTTAAGGTACCAGGCCCTATATATTTTTGTTATGGTTCTGAATGAAACTAATAAAGCCGGCGTGGTCTCCGTTCACTAATCTGCCTTCACTTGTGTCATCATTCATGGCTTCTACAGTTACTTTCTTTGATCGTACACGGCGACAGAAACCTTTCTTACTTTGGTTAGCCCTTTAATGACGACATGGTACTCTAATGCACTATATCCTTGATCATGATACATGAATGCAGCTTTGTCGAGTTACTCGCCAGTGTTGTTATCAATGCATCACGTCCCCTCTAACATTGATACTCTCCAGAAGGGGGGGGGCATGATGTACTTATATAATGCTGGTTATATTGCTGCAGCACGACGACAAAGGAACATTCATCTGAAGGCATCGTATGAACCTTAAAGTTCTAGATGAAATCCTAGATGGGAGATGCCATAATAATGATGCCTTCTCAGCGACCAGAGAAGGCGGACCAATATGATTTGAGGTTCCCCCAGCTTTGATCCTGAGTGGAAGGGGAATATCTGCAGTATCACTGGCCTCTTATCTGTCCGTTGGCGGAAGTCTGAGTTGTATAGAAACCTAATCTATTTCCATGTCCACTTTGCATTTACAGAACTCTCTCCCCATTTTCTCTATTCTCTATTTCTCCCAACCATTTGTGCTGCACATTCCCCAGCATGAAGATGAATCATTCACTTTGCTAGAACTGCAAGAAAATATTGTGCTTCATTACTTGCTAGATGTTTTCGGTTAGTTTAGATCCCTTGGTTTGTTCGCCGCTGAAGTTAATCCAATCAAAGCCATTTATCATTGAAATGATCGCCGCAAAGTTTTCTATTGACCTATTTCTGATTTATCATCTATTAATAGGTTAGAGCCTTCCAATTTGGGTAATTCCGTTAGAAATTGATATCTGAATCCACAGCACTGTGGCCCTGTAAAGGGAGCAGAATCTCGAAGTAAAAGCACGCTGAATGGGCATTAGTCCCCTTTAGCAAACTCAGCATTTTCCCTAACCCTAAGTCTAGCATAACTAGTACCTTATTAAATTTGTAATTGATCTAGGATATTTACCCGGAATGTTTATTTTCCTTTTCGATATCACTGTCCCTAAAGGGCCACATCCACGTCAGTCCTTTGCTTTACTGTATACATGTAATAAGTTACCTGTACCTGTCTTGTGTGGGGTCTGGGGTAGCAGGATGGGGGTGGGGGCAGGAGCATCCAGAGGATAGGAGAGTGATACAGGGAAAGTCATGGAATGTAATGGAATAAAACGTTGTCAGGGAAAGTCATAGAATTTCTGAAAGTTTTATCATGAGTCATGGAAAATGGGAAAACCGAATATTTCTTTCAAAATCCAATATACCATTTTTTCCACCTCAATTGCAGAAATTTTTGCCGGGCACAAAAATCTGCACAGGCCATTTCTCAAAATCCTGGCACTGCCCCTCTTTATATTTATAACCCTGAGGTCTAAAGCCAAGAAACCGACAAGGAGATTATTAAAGGAGGGGTGGAGGGGCTTCTGATCCCATGGCCCCTAGTCCATTTTACAAAGAAATGTGGATCCAACCCGCCCTAAACTTGAACCCCACCACTGCCTCTCCAGTTACCGGCTACAGCTGACCCTCTGCTGGCTACAGGACTTTTAGATATGCCCAGCCCTGCTAATGTTGATTTAATATAATTACAATGGTCTCGGATTGGAATTAGTAATGAATGAACCAAAATTTATTAAACCGATAAAATCTCTTTTCGAAACAATACACAGCCATCAATCGCCCTTACTCAAGAGTATTTTTCAAACCTTGGGAAGCCAAGTGGGGAAATTGCTCCCAAAAGAGCAGCTACCAATAATCGATGGGGGTACAAGCATCTAGGAGATACACATCTCCCCTTAATATCGCTCAACCAGCGCATGCTCACTGATCATGACTGAGCATTTCCCGTTCCGGTGACGCCTTGTCAGATCCATCATGGCGGCATGCCTGAGATCAAAAGATTTGGGTCAAAGGAACGCTCCATACTGGATCAGCGACCAGATCCCACGGTTTGAATTGGTTCTCATCAGTCCCGCTAGGAGGCGGAGGGGACGCAGGGAGAGGTGTATGGTGGGAACCTCGATCTGAAGGGTATCAGGAATTACCCGTATGTAGACGCCCAGATTCACTCTGTAAATGGCGCCCTTACAAAATGGCACCGACGTTATTGAACTGAATGACCCTGGAAATCCATGGCAGGTTTAGGAGGGTAATACTGGGGACTTGACGATGAAGGGTATGCACTGTGAGAGGCTGGAGTGTATAGCTTGTGATAAAGGTGTGACTGCCAATAGCCCACCATATATAACGTCTAGGACTGAAAGGAAAGGGTAAATGCCCATTCAATGATTCAACATCAATAATATTCCTGGGTGAAGATGTGCAATTTTGTGAAAGTTTGAATTTAAAACATGATCAAATCAATAACAATCAAATCTGATTAATTCGTTTCAGACACGTTTGATGGATTTACAAACAATTCTCAACACTGCAAAGTAAGTCTTATAGGCCTATGTTTGAATTTTAAGTATTTGTTATTCTGAAATTCAAACAGTTTTTAAAGCCAACTGTTAAACTTGGTTGGCATAAGTCATGGAGAAGAGAGTGTGGTCTGTAGGATACAGGGCTGGTGACTTTACCCAGAGGTGCCCAGTCCTTGTTGGGACTAAATCATCCACCCTTCCTATTAGCTTCTCTCTGAGCAACTAACGACCCTCCACTGCCCCGCCCCCTAGTGTCGACCCACCAGAAAACCCCATTTCCGTGTCCTGTGAGTTGCACGTGTTTGGGGCACGATGATGTGAAAGAAAAGCCTTGTCCAATTTGCCTGTTGGCTGTGTGCAGCCACTTTTTTAAGCACCATTCCATGCCTAGAAAATATAAACTGTTTTGGAACCAATTCAGGTTCAGGTTAGGTATTAGAGGCTGATAAAGCTTGACCCTGTAAGGATAGTGTCAGTGGAGGAATATCTTAATTTTTGTTAGTTATCAAAATTTTTTGAAATAAATAAGTAGGCTAGACACTTATTCAGTTATTTGTGTGTAGTTAAATTCCCTACAAAACCGTGAAAGCCTTGAAAATGTTTGTAAATACATCAGGAGCAATAACACCTCTACTGCAATATAGAACACTATACGCAAAAGTTATGATATCATAATATGTGACATGATCTGCGAAAATGGGGCTTAGTGCAGGGGGTCTTAAGACCCCTTTTCCCAGTACATGTCACATTATGTATACCCCACTCTGATAACAAATGGAAATTATAAATTGAATAAGGTAGGTAATAGGTAAGCATCGTATTCAAGCAGATCCCTAAACCAGGTGCCAGAACATGGCTATTGTATAAACCAACAAGAAATAAATGTCTGCGCTTCACAAAGCCTAAATAGATTATTTATCATCAGGGCCAGGGATTCCCACAAGCCTCCCTATCAATTGAAAAAATGTGATTACAATTACTGGCAAAAATCTAATTAACTTTTTTTTGTATAATCGCATTACAGTTTTGCTTTCTTCTTATTTTTAATCCACCGGAAATGGTTGGCCAGAGATGCCCCGCCCCCCCCCCACCCAATACATCCTCGGGGATTTCTGTTTTTGTCGCTGTCAAGCTAGGGACACACCAATACCTTCCAATCTTGCCGACCGCAGTATCGTCAACTTTTTAAATATTAAAAAGGCTGGGGACAGCTGGGGCCACATTGGACCTGGAAGATGGAATACCATGGGCTGTGATGGGGCCTGGACTCTGCCGTATTAGCTATCATGTGTTTTTGTTTGACTATGTCGGGGTAGAGAATGCCCGACAACTGTACAAAAGTAGTTGAATTTTAAAATGGATGTCTTCACAGTATAGTGAGTCTCCGCTAATGAAAGGTCCACTTATGTAAGGTACACTTAAAAGCAATGTCCATAGCCATCTATACTTCTGAATTTTCTAAACCAGTAAACTTATAATAATGACCATGGATCATGACTGTCCCAAGAGAGAATAGGAACATAGACCTATTCTGAAATTCTCTTTATTGAGTGGCCGCAAAATGAAATCTTAGCTGATTATAATAAAATTATTTTAATATCGCAACAACAATGCCATGTAATGAGTGCAACAAGACATCTGACCAGGTCTACAATGCGTCTAAACATTTCTATGGTAATGTATCACTAAGCCGATCTTCCAGTTTATGTGTTTTCTTCATGGGTACCCATCTGCCTTACACTTAACTTGAAAACCTTGAACCAGTGGAAGGTTAACCCTGTCCATCCCCAATCAACTTCTTAAAACACCTTTTGGCCTCCAGGTCATGGAACCAGAGGGAGCAATTATCAGGAAGCCCAGTTAAAATTCCACCGTTCTGCTCCTAAAACTATGGCCAGGGACCTATCAGCACAAAGATACCTGGCTTTACAGAATTTAACCCTTCTAGTAGGGCCGCACCATCCCTTAGGGGTCGTGCTCCTGTGTTAGCGTGATGCGGCAATGCAGTAATGGCAACCGTATACCCTCCAACTACACACTCCATTCTCTTTGGGCAGTTGGGAGCGCATCCATCCCAATGATTATGTATGGAGCTACAGAATCCAGGTATATAGAATTGTATGTGAGAGGGAGCTTGAATGATATAAGACTGTGAGCACTGTGAGCTCAGGAATAGGCACCAAGTCATTGTTGCGGACATTGGAAGGGGCTACCGGCTGATCTGACCACCCATGTCATTTTCCAGATGTCCCACCCTTGTAGGTTTAGCTAATAAAGAAAGGGTGCTAGAAGAGAGTGGATGTGGATCACTTTTTTTGAGAGCTTAAGAAAGAGGGGGTTGATGACATACACCCATATTTTTCTATCTACTTTGATATCCCAATAAGCATTATTGGCTTCTACAATATATGTACACCCCTTCTGCTTTAATGTCGTGTTTTTAGACTGTCAGTGCCATATCGGCATACAGGGATATATCCTCAGCAAGGTCATAGACCTGCCCACCGGTTGCTAGACATAGACCTGCCCACCGCTCCCTAGACATATGATGTTAGGGACCGGCCTCTCTCCGCTAGAAGAGCTTTCAGCTGCTGGTGTTGTATGGACTGGGGACCGGACCCGGGTGACCGGAAGTTGAAACTACTTTGTTTACAACTGTCTCACTGACATACTTAGAAGTAAATCGGAGTATTGTAGGAGAGAGGAACCAGAGTTTATGTTCATATGTACAACACTTAAAAAAATGAAACCTAAATTCAGCCTATCACTTGAGATACAGGAGCTAGAACATCACCGAGTGAAGCCTTGCATATCCGATGGCCGCCATCTTTGTTTTGAACTTAAGAGGAGGGGAGGATTGGAAAATACTCGTTTTTCTCCTATCTCAAAATGGTCATAGCCCTCCCAGGAGAGGGTCAGAGGGGCTACATCTAGTTGTACACGAATTTTTAGAAAGATCGGTTAAGGACAAAGGGTGTGCGTAAAGTCTCCCGCAGTCCCGATACATTTGAGTAGTATAGTATGTATCGGAACAGTACTATAGTTAAGTACTGTTTATTACTCACTCAACCTGCAGGAAATCAGAGGGCTCCATTTGGTCACATGACCCGTTGTCATGGTAACCTGACCTACTTAAGGGTCACGTGACCACCTCTCAGCCAATCAGAGGGCTCCATTTGGTCATGTGACCCGTTGCCATGGTAACGTGACCTACTTAGGGGGTCACGTGACCACCTCTCAGCCAATCAGAGGCCAGCATTCTTGGTGACCTTGGTAACGTGACCTAATTAGGGGATTAATGGGTGGTCACGTGGGCGGGGTTAATTATGCAAATGAGATATAGCAAAAATCATTTTTTCAATTTTTATATTTTTATTTAATAAAATATATTTACAAGTATATACATTGATTTTCAATCATAATTCAGACTGTACATAGTGTAATCTTTGTATACGGTTCATGTGAGGATTCTTTCGAAATGTAGGAATGGTGTAAGTCATTCTTCCTGCCCACAATTCATCTAAATTATAATAGAAATCTGCTGAAGTATAATACCAAGTATTCCATTCACTTTGTGTGGACATGACACTTCTTAGCAGGGCATTCTGTATATTTTTAAAATGAAACTCGCTACAGAGCACACGATCTAAACACTCTTGACAGAAAGTGTTAAATATTTTCTCAGAGTCATGACAACACAGGTGTCGTAAAAGGTCTGAGTTTTTCTCGAGAAGAAATGGGAAAGCATCGGTAGATTCTAACATATAACATCTTTTGATGAGAGGACAGGTTTCCTGATTGTGAAATTGATATACTCCTATACATCTATCTGCGAAGACATTGGTACCTTTCCAGAGAACATCGTTGAAACACTCTTTCAACGAATCGAATGACTGATTAGAAATGAGGCCTTTACGTACATGTTGTTTTAACAACGACGCTTTAAAAAACAACACATCTGTTGCATCAATTATTTCCCATGTGTAAGACAGGTCGCAAGTACACATTTTTCCTCCTTAAACAATATACGAGTAGGTAAGGTAGTAGTACTACCTTGAACGTTAGAACAAGGTACGACGATCTTGTACAACCCTACAAGCAGTAGTGGGGACACAAGAAATTAATCAAACTGGCTTGATAGTCGTTGAGTTTACATATTTTAGTGGCTGCGATGTCTGTATGTTCAGGTGTAACAAGGGGTGTGTATTCGTCAGCAGCAGCAGCAGCATCAGCACCAACATCAGTACCAGCACCATCAGTACCAGCAGCAGCAGCATCAGCAGCACCAGCACCAGCACCAGCACCAGCATCAGGGGTAGTAGCAGTAGCACCATCATTACCGTCATCATCCGCACCAGCACCAGCACCACCAGCACCAGCACCAGCATCAGCAGCAGCACCAGCTTCAGCAGCTTTCAACCATCCGTACGCATCGATATAAAAGTCCTCGTTAGCGTGAGCACCAGTAGTACCATCATCACCACCAGTAATGGTACCTAAATCAGCAAGATTAAACCATTCAGATGGGTCCATATAATCTTCGGAGGCGTCAGCAGCATAATCTGTCATCATAATATCGTCCACATTCATTACCATGGGGGATATGCTGATGATGTAACAGTTGTTGGGTTGTAGAGCAACACCCCCAGTAGTACCATCATCACCACCAGCAATAGTACCTATATCAGAAAGATTAAATCATTCAGACGGGTCCATATAATCTTCGGCTGCGTCAGCAGCGTAATCTGTCAACAGAAAATCATCCACATCCATTACCATGAAGGGATATAATGATGATGTAACAGTTGTTGGGTTCTCAAAGTTGACAGTCTGTAGAGTGGTGAAGGAGGTAGTAGCACCACCACCACCAGTAGTAGCACCTTCATCAGCAACGTTGTTAAACCATAGACATGGGTCGATATGATCTTTGGCGGCGTTTTAAGCGTCATCTTCGAACAGAAAAGCATACAAGTCCATTGCCGTGAGGGGATATGGTGATGCTGTAACAGTTCTTGTGTTCTCAAAGTTGACAGTCTGTAGAGTGGTCGGTGTTTCCATGATGAAGGAGGCAGAGAAAGTGTGATGGGGACAAGCGGTCACTCTCCCTTATGTACCCTGTGCGAGATAAACCTCTTTACTGCAGGTTTCAATCAATCAAAGACTTAAAAGAGATTTAAGCCCATTTTCACAGAGGGAAAAGATAAAAGACTTGAAGGATCTGATCACATAGTCACAAAGGGTACCTCTTGTTTGTGTCGCCCCACCTTTCACTGCAGGAGTCTTAGATCATCAAAGTGTTGTCACAGACATAGAGGCTCACCAACACTCCAGGTTGGCGCCAAGAGGAGGTTTAAACTTTGTTGATTTGTTAGACTTACCACAAGCGCAAGTTTTGTAGTCACAGAGGGAAAGGCAGACAGACATGGCACCCTGGGGTATCCCTGTACTCTAATATACATTGAGATGAAGTTTGCGTCTCGCCCCACACCTTTTGGTAGGGAGTAATCCAATTAAATCACCCTACCTTTTGTTGACCACCCCCTGTAGTTTTTGTATGTAGACTTTCAACACCTTAAGCTCCTAACAGTCCATAATCCTCTTAGACATGTAAGACACATTAAGGTAATTATCACAGTTGTTACACCCATTATCCCACCTGACACGCTTATCCCCAAAAGGGTGGGAGGATCCAGGTGAAAACGAGATTAGAGCGTTCTCTCCACTATATAAGGACCCATCTTTTTTCTTGGAAGGGAACATTACATCCGCCGTCGCCTTTGACACCACGACCACCACCACCCACACCGTCACCACCACAACCGCCATTGGTGCCACTATCACCATCACTTCTACTACTGCTTGCTTGCTTGCTTCCTGCTGCTACCGCACACCACTGTCGTCACCTACCGCCGCCGTTGCCCGTTCACCACTTTTACCCACTTTTCCCTCCATGAGGGGAAATTCGAGCCCATCACTCTATTTTATTTTTTTATTTTTTGAGCTTTTTTATTTTATTTCACTCTATTCCACTCGAGATGGATCTAGATTTTAAAAGAACGATCAGGGAAATCTATTTTTTTATCTGAACGTAGACAGCAGCACATTTTTCAGTCTCAAGCCTCTTTTAAGGCGATGAATAATCTCATGAAAAGCAAAGGTGAGACCTTTTGTAGAAGCTTTAGCAACACCATCAGCAGTGATAGAAATAGCGAAAGCAGTAGTAGGAGCAGTCGAAGTAGTAGAAGGAGAACAAGTAGCAAGACCAGGGAAAATAGTAGTAGTAGTAGTAGTAGTAGTAGTAGTAGTAGTAGTAGTAGTAGTAGTAGTAGTAGTAGTAGTAGCAGCCGTAGTAGTAGTAGTAGCAGCAGCCGTAGTAGTAGTAGTAGTAGTAGAAGTAGTAGTCGTACAAGTAGTACAAGTAGTAGATCTTCAGCAACAGTAGCAGCAGTTGCAACAGCAAAAGCAGTAGAAGTAGAAGAAGTAGTAAAAAAAGAAAAATTAGGAATATGGCAAAAAGCTGTCTTTAAAGAAAAGAACTCGCTCCATTACTGTTTGATAACCACCCTCAGTGCACCCACTCGTTGGGCGTTTCATGAAAGTAAAGGGTCTTCAAATATGGTTAGAATAAGTTCTATGAAAAAATTCGACGAGGACATTCGATTTTTGGGGGTAACCGCCACTCCCACACGGTGGTGGCCAACGTGAACACGATCTGGAATCGATTTGAAGTCTTGACCTGTTATCCGGCGTATTACAACGCGGCCAAACTGAAAAAAAAGGGAACGCACTACTTTCAAGATTACATTCCAATTTGTGTTTGTCACCACTGTGCTGTTACCCCTGATCATCAGCGGTCCGTCCGGTTGTGGAAAATCGCACTTGATGAATCAATTTCTGAGCAACGTTAACAACTTGGTCACACCGCCGGTGGAAAAGAGTGGCAGCCCCTCTTTGAAAAAATGCAAAAAGACTACAGAGTGGAATTAAGGGAAGGTCTTCCCAGCAAAGAAGACATAGCGGGAAACTAATAATAATCATCGACATCGTCTACCACCACTCTTCGACCGCACACTCTACTGATTTTAGACGATCTGATGAACAGTTTCAATCAGCAAGTGGTAGCCGACATCTTCACCAAATATTCCCATCACTGGACCATGAGCATCATATATATCACTCAGAACCTGTTCCAGAAATCACCCGAATTTCGAACTATGAGTCTGAACGCTCACTACATGATCATTTTCAAGAACCCTCACGACATGGGACAGATAGGTACTCTGTCTCGTCAGGTGTTTCCCTCCAGTGCGACGGCCGTCTCGAGTATATTTACCCGTGAACTCAAGTGTCCTCACTCATACCTGCTTCTGGACTTCAAGCAGACAACACCGGACGACCTGAGAATACGCTCCTCCCTGACGTCCATAGGTGACCAGATCGTGTTCGTTCCGCTAGACAAAAAGAAAAAGAGAAAGCAATGGCTACTCGTCGCCTCAAAAGACATTACGTCACCCTTAAACACTTGGCAAAGTGTTCGCCGGAACGTCTTGGTTCAAAGGGGTGGTTTTCTAATTCCCGCTCTGATAGGCATGGCCTTACCCCTTATAAAAAGGATTCTCAGCATATAGAGCTCGTCATTCAACACCTCTCCACCACTGCCGCCTACCTCGACGATGACGGACCCGGAGGAGCAACACTAGAAGCGCTTGGCTCTCGTCGATCCTAAGACCCTCTCGAAATCATGAGGAGTTCCTGATGATGCCCCCACAGTTGCTGTTCCTGTTGCTGCTGCTGTTGCTGGTGATGGTGACGGTGCTGCTGCTGGTGTTGCTGCTGGTGTTGCTGTACCTCCTGCTGAGCGTGAAAACAACCATCCGTCTGCTTCCGACACCGCCGCATATCGCCACCCCTCAATAACCTTATTACTACAGACAGGCAGAACAAGCACTACATCCCAACACAGCATTACACCAGGTGCTACAGTTTGTCTACAGGGACTTGGACCTAGTGTTGAACGACCCCACTTTGAAATCACGCAAAAAAATGCTGAAATACAAGAAACTTTTGAACAGGTTACAATTTTTCCTCTCCATTCCAAACAACCAAACGATTCCCGCTTTTGCTCCTGTGAGACCGCTGCCCAAGAAAACCTCCCTCTCTCCTCGAGGGGTTGCTCGAACAAGTTCCAAAGAGGAAAAGCAACACCACCACCAAACTCTTCAAGAAACTGCAGAAATTCGACTTGGTCAGGTGGAACGATGACGGCTCGGTGAGCGAAATAATGGGTGAGAAAACGAATGCCTACGACCGAATAAGCATAGTGGACTTACTGAACGACGCCGCCAGGATGAGGAAAACGGTGATAACGAGACCCGAGGGGTACACACCGTTGAAGCAAGTGCTGAGGGTGGAAGATCCCATCGGTTCCTTGATTGGAAACCAGCTCTATAAAACAACCAGTGGTGCCAGAGCTTCGCACAGTACACCTCTCGGCAGAGGGAGGAAGTGACCGAGCACCAACGAGGAAGACGACGAAGACTTCAACGAAAACTATTACGACGGGGACGACACTCTCCTTGTAGGTGCCTCCTCCTTTTCTCCCCGTTTTTTCTGTCGTAAGGGGGGCGACGATAACGAGGACGAAATTTACGAAACTCCGACTACCGGTAAAAAAACGCCTCGACCTGATTCCTTCAGGAAAAGCACCCAAGGAAAGAAAAGGAGATCGCACAATCGTGCCACCCCGCCATGGCTAGGTCTAAAAGACTGACCAAAAAGGAAAAAGAAAAGAGACATGTGGTGGCTAAATACACCGACGTGAAAGCACCCTCCAGTTTCATCAGCGTCACCAACCCTCCAGAAACAACATTTCCGCCACCGAGATCCCATCTTCATCCGAGATGCCTTGGTGTCTCTGGACACCTACACTAAACATAAACCCATTCAGAGAAAGTTCGCGAGGAACAAAACCATCACTGGGAAAATCGATCAACAGTGGCAGTTAGATTTGATGGACATGCAAGCTTTGGCATCTCACAACAACGGGTTTCGCTACGTGGTCACGGCCATTGACATTTTCTCCAGGTACGCACGGGCTGCTCCCACTAAAACCAAAGGTGACGCAGCTGTCACCGAGGCGTTCGAAAAGATGACTACCGAGAGACACCCGTGCTCCGTTCAGACGGACAAGGGAAAAGAGTTTCTCAACAAGACCTTCCAAGATCACCTCAAGAGCAAAGACATAGAGTTTTTCACTAGCAATAACGACGACATCAAACCTAGTCTAGTGAAGCGTTTGAATCGAAGTCTGAAGGAGAAGCTGTGGCGCTATTTCACACACAAGCATACATATTGCTACCTAGACGTATTGGACCAGGTGGTCTCTTCTTACAATCGCACTCACCACAAAACGTTGAAAATGCCGCCTGCTGACGTGACCTCGAAAAACATCGAAACTATTTTCTACAGACACGACCTCCCTACTAAGAAACAAATCAAGGCAATATGGAAAAAAGAAAAAAACGGACGCTCGTCGCTCTGACACCGACGTCATAGCTCCAGGCGACAGAGTGAGAATGTTGAGAGCTAAAGGTGCCTTTGATAAAGGGTATGAGGGAAATTGGAGGAAGGAAGTGGTCAATGTCACTAAGACGTTGGGTAGTAGAGGGTTCGAGCTGAAAGGTCTACAAGAGTCGTTATGGCAAGAGCAGGTACCTGATAGACGAGGTGCTGCGCTACAAGACCGTCAAGGGTAACAAGGGTAGCTTTCGTGCGTTGAAAGGGTTACGGCGACAAGTTCAACGAGTGGATTCCTGTCAAGCAAATTACATAGGAGAAAAAAAAAAAAGATCATCACCCTACCTAGCAACAGTTCTATGGACTATTACCCTGACAACACCTTGACCACTTTCCGAACGCACTTCGACTTGCCGCTCCTTCTGTCAGAGGACCACGAAGCGGCTCTCAGTGAAATCATCCTCCTGACAGAATGGAGCAACGTGCGAGACCACGACATGATCATGGTTGTTCCTCTGTGCACAGCGAACTCGCTGGACGAGGCGAAAGAAGTTTTGAAAAGAGACGAAAACGATGACGTTCCGAACATGAAACCGATGACGGTGGAATAGGCAAAGGTGAACAGACTGATCAACCTGAAGAAAATCCTCGACAGCACTAATCCTCTGAATGAAACGGAGGAGAACTTTTCTGGCGAGAACCCAACGATGGAGCTCTTAGAAAAAGAGTTGGAGGACCAGATATTGAAACCTGGGAAGAAGTCGAAGCAAGTCGCGTTTACACGGGAAAAATCGCAGTTCAAAGACTACCTGTCGATTTTCCAGAAAAGGCGGAGAATGAGGAGTCTGCTGGCGCAAAACTTGGTTCTGAAAATGGAGCGAACAACCAGAACATATTTCCCGTGCCACCCGCTTTCATGGTGACCAACGCTCAGTTTGTCGGGTTCTTGAACAGTCTCACAAAAGACCTGCTTGGAGGTGAAAACTTCCTAGTGCGGGGGTTCAAAGAAATCTCTTACAACTCGCTGACGAGGGGCGTCACCTTAACGTGCCTCGATTCACAGTCATGATCATCAACGATCATCTGGCGCACATTCTAGGATTCAGGAAGAAGACTTATTTCGTGACGCCGACCACCGCCCTCTACATCATGGACCCCTTCAGAGACGTGAACTCTGTGTACGTGTACACCAGCGCCATTCAAGAGAGACCCGTGGGTGACATGCACATGCCTCTGTTACGCTGCGTCGCAGTCGACAGAAGCGGAAAGCAAAGAGGGGGAACATGAGCTGTCAGTTTTCCACATTTGGATTATTTTCCCTTGAAATCCAGAAGGTTGGACGAGATCGGGGTCTACTTAAGAGACAGAACCAGCCGACCCATACCATTCATGAGAGGCGAGGTGACGGTGACACTTCATTTGAGACCCGTCAAGCGTTATTTGAAGAGGTGCAGACATGATATCCAAATGAGCGCCATACTTTTCATCGTCGAAGCGTACCGCTGGAGGACAGGGGTACAGCAATTACTACAACGCTCAGTTTGGTGGCGGACAACCTTTCCAGAATGGTCACGGTTTTGGAGGTGCGCTCTTGGGTCTCATGCGCTCGGCCACACCGCTTTTGAAGACCGTGGGAAAAACACTGTTCCGCGCTGGCATGGGTGTGGCCAAGGACATAATGGCGGGAGGGACTTTCAAGAAGAGCCTGAAAGAAAGAGGGGCAGGTGCTCTGAAGAGTCTGGCGGGTAAAGTGCTCTCTCCGGGAAAAAAAGTGGCCAAACATCGGAGGCGCTCTCCTGCTTCTCAGACGGGTGGAGGTTCCTGTAAAAGACGCCGGGGTGACATTTTTGATCGCTAGGCGACCGACCTATAAATAAAAAGGACTAGCGGTCACTGGCGTCAGTCTACCACCGACGTGAAGAGGGAGCGCAATGGCCTACGTACATGAGAACAGCAGGGAGTGTGCGCTCTCTGAGCTCGACCTGCACACCGTAGCAACGACTCAGACCACTATCCTGAAGTCGACCTTCGTTGGCTTAGAGTCTCTTTGGGAGACGGAAGCAACATAAATTTCACTATCAGTAAGGCGCAAGAGTACATGGACCTGAACGAAAAGTACCTTTATCTAGAATGCGAGGTCCTGAAACCAAACGGCGAGGCTCTGGACGCCGATGACAAGGTGGCTCCGGTGAACAACTTGGCTCACTCGCTCTTTAAGGACGTCCAAGTCTAGTCTCCATCGGAGGTTTCAAAGTGTCTGGCAACACCGAAACCTACCCCTACAGAGCTTACCTGGAAGGTTTACTCAACTACGACAAAAGGGTGAAGGACAACATCATGAGCATCCAAGGCTGGCACCAAGACGCGGCTGGTAAATTCGACACCTTATCCGACGAGAACCCTGGGTTCAAGGCGCGCATCTCCAACTCATCTCCAACTCATCTCCAACGGGTGCTTTCCGCTGATGGCGAGACTCCACTTTGACCTGGCTCATCAACCAAAGTTCATAGCTTGAGAGACGGAAATCAATCTGACTCTGAAACAAGCTTCGCCTAGTTTCTATCTGATGAGCGACGGCGACACGGCATACAAAATCAAGATTCACAAAGCTAAGCTCTATGTGCGTCACGCACTGGTAGCTGATGCTGTGGTGGAAACGCACGAAAAGGCTGTGATAGAACAGGGTCCCTTCCACTACCCAGTCAACAGAGTGGAGGTGACGAGCTACGCCATCCCTGCAGGTAACAGAGATCACACCTACATGCACTCCAACACAGGTGAACTGCCCAAGTCCATGATGATTTGTTTCCTGGACCACGATGCCTTCAACGGAAGTTACGCCAAGAAACCGTTTGAACTGACACATTGCAACGTCAACTCGCTTCAAGTGATAGTGAACGACCAGAAGGTGCCGAAAGACGCCTACGTGACCAACTTTGCCAAAAAGGAAGCGGTGAGAGAGTACCTGGCACTACACACGGAAACAGGGATGTACGAGTGTTCACGCTCCTGCGGCATTTCCTACAACGATTTCCTGAATGTGTACACAGTGTTCCTGCTGGATTTAACTCTGGACAGGTCGCATGACAGGTGTAGAGTGAACCTTATAAAAGCGGGTCAACTGAGGGTGGAGCTCAGTTTTGGCGTGGCGCTGGCGGAGATGACAACGGTGCTCCTGTACTTGGTGTGCGACAACGTCGTCGAGCTGACCATCAACATCCCATCACAGACTACCATATGAACTGAAGACGAGAGATTAGTGCATGAATACAGTCGAAATAAACAGAGTGTTGAAGGAAAACGTTCACACAAAACATCATTTCCTAGGTGTTTTCTCTTGTGACTCTATCTCCAAGCACCCTGTCAAGGACACTTGTTTCGTGAGTAACACGGATCCTCAACATTTACCAGGTCAACATTGGGTGGCGTTTTACGTGTCGAGGACAGGAGAGGCATACTACTTTGATTCATTCGGTTTACCTCCGCTGAGCGCAGAGTTCTTATCTTTCATGAGATGTTCTGCTCTGTTCAAGTGGCAAAGAAATCGTATTCAACTCCAAGACACTTCTGCTGACACCTGTTGACCTCATTGCATGCATTTCCTGATCGAAGCATGTCGAACAAGACACCCCAAAAAGAGCGTCATGCAAATGAGCAAAAACCCAAAGCTGAGCGATCGGTCGGTGAGTCAAAGGCTCGCGATGATGACGATGATGTGAAGACGGAAGAAGGGTGCTGGAAACGTGTGCAAGTCATGCAGACAAATATCCTATGTCTGGCCGAAATGGTGTTTGATTTATCCAAACTAGTGCAGAGTATGTTGGAAAAGTTTGACTGTGGGTGCACTGACAAAGTGCAACTTTGCGGTTTGCTGGAAGGTCGAGCAAAAAAGTAAAATGATTGATTAAAGTGTTGTTTCATGAAAAATAAAAAAAATAAATTAACTTATTTCGTTGTGTTTTTATTTCCTACATATATATGACACATAAAAAATATACAAAACCTTATTTACATAATTAGCCCCACCCCTTAGGGGTCACGTGACTAATCCGCTAATTAGGTCATAATGGTGGCCACTAGTCCCCTAAATAGGTCATGTTACCATGATTACCAAAATGCTGGCCTCTAATTGGTTAAGAGGTTCCACGTGACCCGCTAATCCCCTAATTAGGTCATGTTACCATGGTTACCAGAATGCCTGCCTCTGATTGGCTGAGCTGTGGTTGCTAATCCCCTAAGTAGGTCACGTTACCATGGTTACCAGAATGCTGGCCTCTGATTGGCTGAAAGGTGGTCACGTAACCCCCTAAGTAGGTCACGTTACCATGGCAATGGGTCACATGACCAAATGGCGGCCTCTGATTGGCTGCAGGTCAAGTGAGTAATAAACAGTACTTAACTATAGTCCCGTTCCGATACATACTATACTACTCATTTGCTATTACAACTATCCCACACCGTACAGAGTTTTTTTGGAGCGGCAGACGGTGTGGAACCCCCATCTTGGAGTGGCAGACGTGTGGAACCCCCACACTACAAGGTCAAGGTCAGACACACAGAGACGCAGCCTGTGTCGGAGAGAACAGGTGCTGCCCCAAGCGGCAGCGGGAGACGTCACTCACGGCACCATGATGGAAGGCTACAGTGTCGTGGGATCATGTGGTATCGAATCAATCACGCCCATCTCCGGGAATCGTTCACTGGAGGCTAGACACCGATAACGCTTAGAATCTCCTCAGCTCTCGTCAAATCTCGGCGTCTCGCTAAAACACCACCGGAAGTCACTCTACTTCCGCTCACACCACCCCCTACTGGACAAGCGGGATTTGGCTTTGTGACATCACGGGTCTTGTTACCTTTGACCTATGAGGTGAGCTCTGACCTATTGTGTGACCTTAGTGGGGAGGTGATGTCTATCAGCTCCAGCTGCTTTGAGGTGAGGTCTCCAACTGAAGGTGCCAATGTTTACTCGGAAACTCTAAAGGGCAGCATGAAGGGCAAGACTGCATAACTAGAGGTGGTTTTACGTGCATGTGTATGTCTAAAATATACCGGGTATTGGAACAATAGATCTCTCCCTAAAAAAAGTAGCAATTTATGTTGTAGAGAGTACAGATATTTTAGTGCCACTTCTGGTAGCACTCTGACGTGGAGTTCGCCCTGTCACTGATCTATACTTCACTATACATAACATACAAGCAACTCTGTCTGCCTTATGGAAACTGGTCTTACCTTTTCATGGACATTTATACACGGAGGCCTTTAAGTGACACTTTTAATGTAACAGAGGAGATGGTGGCGATGCTCAAAAAACCTTTGGTCCCCAAGGCCATTGAATGGATAATATTTAATTACAACACACAGGTGTTTATACTCTCTATTAAGATATGCATTTGCACAGACTTGAAAACACGCTAAATTCATATCTGTAGTATTAGTATAGAGATGACTAGCTCCATAAATAAATGTGGATCATGGAGAGAGCATAAAAGCAAAACATACGAGGTGACAATAAAGATTCTTTTTCTACAATTATTTCGATTGCACAAATCTGGAACAAACTCTTTACTTGATGCAGCAGCTCTAGTTTATATAAATAAGAAACACATTTATTGTTGAATTTTGCTATTAAGCCCTTTATCAAATAAGAACTCATTTTTCCCATAGTTGCTGAAATCAAACCAAAATTATGCTTTTAGATTTCATGTACTGAAATAACCTGGTCTTTGACACGCCTAGAGTTTGATCACTTACTCCTAAATGTATCTCTTGAATGGTTTTCACATCCTTGTCCTTATCAAATCTGTTCGCAGCCATCAATATTACCTTCACTTAAAATTAACCTCCACTCCTTCACATCTTACTTCCTCCACACCATTAAGCAGTACTTAATATTCTATCCTCGTCCTGCACATATTACCTAGCCTGAACCCCAACCCACTGCCTGCCCTATCCACTATAAGAAGACACCTTCATCTTCACCCCATCCCACCCACCCATCCCTTCTCATGTACTATGCTCGTCACGCCAGACACAAGGGGAGGTGAGAATTAGCCTCAGGTCAATTTCACAGGAACTTCTGTGAGAAGGACGAGGAAACATCTGGTCTGAATGTGAGACTAAAATGGCTGGTGCAGAGACGGTACAGAAATTTCCCCTATGCTCTAGGATGGGTTAGAAATTCTCTTGTGGCACAAAGAAAGGTTTCTCGTCCCTTCGGCCTTTCAATTTACCTGTTGGTTTCACATCTGAAAATCCATATTCTTACAAAATGTGTTATTGCGCTATGTGAGATATGATGCATTGCAAGGAGCTAAAAGAAAAGAAAATGTGTACTTTTTTACCTTTCAATATGAACCTGAGGATTCATGGATAAAATGATGTATTGTTTATAATCTTAAATACTGCTTTATTTGCGGAAAATTCTATCTTTCATCTCTGATACTGTCTAGATAAATAACTATTCTTTCCACGTTGCTAAATGTACGTGTGATATGGTAGCTCCATAACGATTTGGCGTTTAAAGCGCCTTTATCCCTTTTCATTTATAAACATGTTTTCCAAAGCTCCACAACACCAGAGACACAATTACTTCTGGGAATATCAAAACAAATCCTCCCTGCCTTAAGTTGAATTGATAAATGAATGAGAAGAAAAGACTTCTTTTCAATACGGGATGCTGGTAAGTCGTTGGTCACGTCAGTCACTCAACAAAAAAAAAGGAACCTAAAAAACACTGATAGCACAACTATTGTCAAGTCTGCAGTAAAATGTTTACTGGCTCTCCCATAAGAAAGGGTGAAGATACTGTAATGAGCACTGAGCTGCTTTCACCCTCCGAAAAAAAAGCTCCTTGTCAAAGATCAACTATCTGGATATATAGAAAACAGTGCTGCCCTCTTTAGTGAGAAGCGTGCAATTGTGCCTTCAAGACACAGAAGGTCTTAGTCTGAGGTGGGCTTTAATCAAGTTTTTAATGATTACCAATGAGACATATCTACCCTCGTTAAAGTATTACTTATATAAATTCGTTGTAGGCTTATAATATATAGATTTGTGATGGTATCCCCAAGGTTTAATGTGTACCACTGACCATTGTGCAAACTGTACTGTAGGCCCTATATATTATGGTATAATACATGATCAGGTCGCCAGAAAGCAGTAGTTTTTGTGTTTTTTGGGTCATTTTGGACTCTTATGGCTCTGGAGAAAGAAGTAGTGAACCAATTCTATCTTGCATAGTTGTATTTGATGGAGGACACTTAGGGCTATCAGAAAAAAATGTAAATTTGTGGTCATCCATCAAGAACTCCCATACTTATAGACTGCCGAAGTGAAGAAAATGGCCAAATTTGTTCTTTTTTGAGTTTTTGTATTTTCCACAAGTGTCCTGTATTGCATAGAGAACATCTGAAGTATTGCAAAGTTGTTTTTTGTATTGTATATGATCATAGGTATCATTCCCATGAGGTTTGGACATGTTACTGAGTGAGAATTTTTCATCATGCGTCTTTGAAAATGGAAATCTCCAATTTGTAACATCCGGTACCTAAATCTAAATCAGTTATAAAACATGGAAAATAATGGAGTTGAAATCTTTGTTATTACCCATATGAAGGGCCCTATTATCCCCTACTTTGTTGAAAAGAAATAAGTGTCTTTCTGCATTTGTCTCCTTGTGAGAGCAGCTTATGTGAAATAATTTTGATAAGTACTGGACGTTATGTAACATCCGGTACTTTTATCAGGCAGTCTATTGTGGATGTATAACTCAAATTTTGTTCCATTTTGTACTTGAAGTCAATAATAGAAATATTGGCCTTGTTATTTCATGTGTTTGTTATGCAAAACCAGCAATAAAAATGGGATCGGACATCCTAAGGTTGGTATCTTTTGGTTTTCTGAGGTGAAGGGATATCCCTTCACAAATTAGTTAAGGTTATATAAAGTAATTAGAAAATGAATTTTTCAGGCCCTTCAAGGGCAAAATCTTACACTTTCTGACGACCTGACCCAACAACTTTGATACAATGTCAACACCACCATTATACTGCAAAGCTTCGAAAATGTTAGAGAGAAATCTACGAGGAGAATAAAACTGTAACAGACATACTATTGACCGCCACTATTATGAGCCACTTCGTGTCAAACCCATTGTAGGTTTCTGAAGACTTTGGGAAAGTCAGGCCTCCCTCACATTTGTATTTACCCCTTAAAAGCGAAATTTATTCCCTTAATGTATGACAGCTGAGCTAATGAAAATTGCAAGAAAATGACGTTAGTGCGTGAGTGAGTAATAGATGTTTAAAGCCATTTCGACATCTAAGGTCATATTCATGGCGAGAATGACATTACACAATTTCATAGAGGAATGTGTCGGTGCCCACACATATGTGCACCACACACATCCGAGGGGATAGGAAAGAGGAGAAGTAGACCCTTTTAAGTGGACTAGGGAAGCCCGTGACGTTAGTTGTGGACGAAAAAAAGTTAAATGGAGACAGATTGAAGAAAAATACAAAATGAATTTTATTATTGAAGACTGACAATGGCAATGCACACATTGCAAACTATAGGGGGTGCTCGAGCAACCGACTAACTGAACGTTTCTGTTTCATGTAAATAGAAAATACTCTCTAAAAGTCTCTAAGCGTATGGAGGGCTGTCACAGCCATTATCACAGTTATAGAGATAACCAATAAACTGCAGCACTGAAAACCTGAGAGGTAATCACAACAAATTTCTTTTCATCATTTCTCGTTGACTGCCTAACATCATTAGTCTAAATAGGCATACTTCCTTTCCCCCACCAGAGGGTCTTCCTATGCAATAGCAATGCATCGATTAATAGCAACACAGATGGGGTATTGTAAAATATATCTTTTGAGAAAGAGATACGTTGAAAAAGCAGGATTTACATAGATAGTAAGTAGATAGCAAGCGGAAGTACTTTCCCCATATCAATCAAACACTCCAATGATGTTTTAGGTGTGGACATACCTCAATAAGGCTCTGAGTGGAAGGGGGACGGGGAGAATGTTATTACAATTTTTTTCTTTCAAACTTCTACTGTCTCGGCCACCATCAAAGAATTGTAAAGCACTCAAATTGACAACAATATGCCGTAAGGTTTAATTGTGAAAAACTAACCAATTGTACTGAATCTACTTCATCGCAGGCATATTGATGAAAAGGCATCATCAAACTAAACACCCTATATTCATTGATTGGTTTATAGTACCATAGTGATTTCATGTGTGATTGGTATTAACACGAGATGACAGAGGGAGCACCGTTTGTAATTTATGAGATAAGCTAGCAAGTAAGATCCAATATGGCATTGTGTCAGTCAAGGGAGACATCTGGCCAAAAAATAATAATATCGATTTGTTTCTAGTAACATGAACTGAAAAAGTAGGGTCAGTAGGTCGGATTTTTTTTTTAATTTAATGATGAAAAAGTGACAACTGTGAGAAAGGGGAAGAATACGAAAAGGATACGGAATATGGATTAAAAAAAATTGTAAAAAAAAAAATGAAAAAAAATCTCTAAAATATGAAAAAAAAAATGAGACAAATTCTTCAAAATCAAACACCACTTCACTGTTTTGCTAGGGTCGGTCGGGTAACTGGAAACACAACTTATTTTTAGGCCTCTCCACTAAAAGGAGAAAATGTTATTTGAAAGACGCAGAAAAATGCACCTATGTTTTATCTTTTGTCTCAAATACCCTGTGAACTATTACTTAAAGGTATGGGTATGGGTGCAGATGAAAGAAGCTAGTTGCAAGGGCTATGAGCACGAAATCTGGTTAGATTGGGGAACTTGAATTAGAAGTTACAATCCTTTTTTTCCAATCTTGCTATGGTTAACTACAGGGCTACCCGACAGTTTGAGCCATGTCTCTAAGATTTATATAGCAGGAGAAGAGCACTCTTTGGTGCATACACTGGGAAATATTCACCTTATTCCGAATTAAAAACAAATTATTAGAAAGCCAAGACAATCTACTTTCAGAGGAGGCTAAGATGGCAAAATTAGTATATATATAGACCCAGAAGGATTGTTTTCCCTTGGGTTGCCACTAGATCACAATCCCATCATCCTTATATATAGCACCGGGGTTATTAAGACATTTCTTTCTGAATATGAGCCTTTTAATCTACACCATGATATCGCATGAATAAGGTTTCTAACACATTATCATTACTTTTTTCAATTTTGTTTTGTATTATCACCACTGGAAGGTTAGGACCAGGGCAAAATTCACTTCCTTCGTGACTTAAACATCAATTCAACATTAAGTCATAACCAGACATCAGCAGGTGCCGATTTCACACTAGTAGTTAGCGGCATAGGGGTACACTGAAAACCTGGAAGATCCAAAACTAGTCAGTGGTGACGACTTTACCCCCTCAGGTTGACAATGCCTGAAATAACTACCTCAGGTGGTCAAAATGACAACTATAGGTCGTCATCCTGACGAACTAAGTTGTCAGTATGACCATACTGACAGTACAGAGTCGTCATACTGACGACTTGGGTCGTCAGGTTGACAACCTAAGTTCATCATTTTGACCAACAAAGGTAATTGTTTTAGGTATTGTTAATCTGACGACCTAAAGTCGTCACTACTGACTAGTTTCGGAACTTCCTGGTTTTGAGTGTAATCACAGCAAATTTCAACCTTCCCTGGAACAAAACCAAACTATGGAGGCCCAAAAGTGGCATTGTGTTTCATGTTTGTATATCCTTGTGTTAGTGTGCTTTTGTCTCTGGTCCTTGTGGGTCTCATTTCTGATGCAGGCCACCCTACGTGGTTAGCCATTTTCTATTCTAAAGTTGTGTGTTCTTCTATGAGGGTCCTTGGGTATCCTTGGTTTCTCCCTTGCCCCTTATGGCAATTATCAGTTCTTGAACCTGTATCTTATTTACTGCATCTTCACCCTCTTTTGTCTCCCTGTTTGTTTATTTGGTCTTTTTGGTGTTTTTTTCAGTTCTCTGTTCCACTGCTAGTTATCATGCGTTGTTTTTTTCTATTCTGGAGAAAGTCGGGGTGCGCCTTGAATGTGAGGTGTGCCATATGTGAGGTATTATCACTGATTACAATATATACTTGAGTGAGCCAATATAAGAATAGTCCATATACCAACCCCTGCACAGTGTACATACGTAATGTATTCTCATCCCTAAGCCATGTATGTCCATCCCCCCATGACTGATTTAGAGACATTTACCCAATCAGGTGCAACCATATTTTGCACATATGACCTATTTGAGAAATTTAAATATAAGTCTCACCAACAAGGAGCTGGTACCCTAGGGAAACTCACTCACTCAGTTCATGCCGTATTCCCAGTTCTTGGCGTATTCCCGGTTCTTGCTGTATTCCCAGTTAGTGGGCTGACCCCTGCTGAAGCTGGTATCTTGTGAAATAAGGACTGATAACAGCCAGTTGATGGGTACTAGGTGTTATGTAATGCACCCTAAAAAGTCTGCACTGAATGAAAAGAATTTTCTCATTGGTCAATATTGTATCCCGCTATAGGTAGGAATTGCTAAATACTGCTTGCCCAGCACTGTCTATGTGTCTGAATGTTATTGTGATTTAAAAATGTGTAAGGCAGCTTGCCTACCATTGTGTCTTTTTCGTGTAATTGGCTCTGTTGGAAGAGATCACCGGTATGTGATTTAATTAGCCATAAAATATTTTCAACAACAACAACAACCTGGCTCATTATGTGCAGTAATAAAAAATGGAAATCAGCAAACAGGCAAATAACCGAAGACTGAAATATGGAAATTTAAAATATTTGTGTTAAATCTTTGGTCACCATACCTGGAACAAAACAGATTATGACATACTTCATAGTAGTCTGGCAGAAATTATGGGATTTTTAGTCCAACGTGGACTCATCGGTTATTGTTTTTTCTCGCTTGATTATTCATCTACAGGGTCCCTATAATAATTTCCAGGCGGGTGTGGAGGTGTCACCCTTGAGCAATTTGAATTATTCAAGATGGCCGCCAATATGTTGATATTTCTCTAAAAACCACTTATCTCTGCATCTAATCAACATAGAAACATGATTTCAAGTTCTAAATATATATTATTGGGGTCAAGGAATTCATACTTGTCATCACTGATAACATAGGTGGCAGCCATTTTGAATGATTAATGACATTAGTGCTATATCAACATAATTTATTGACACATACTTCATTTCTTGTTCTGATAAAGGTAAAATGTCCATCAAAGGCACCTATTATATATTCATATGGTCAGGGGACTTCAATATAACCATTTTAGACAAAGTAGGTGGCAGGCATTTTTAATTAACACAAATAAATTTATCAAATGGATCTTTTTTTCCATTCTCTTAGGTCCAAAGTCCTTGTGCTCAACTGAAGTGTCCTCTTCTGCATTTATATCAAACAGTTTTTAAGTATCATCTGATTGCGCGACTCTTTCATTATACATAAGGCTCCATCTACCCCTTGCTTTGTCATTCTGTTTTATACTAACCAACCCTCCACCTATTTTACCAACTTTTTCCATGGGTTCAAGGGCAAATGCAAGATGGCTGTCAATCAAAGGAATATTATTGAAGGGAATATATGTTATTCAAGAAAAAACTGAGGTATTATGGGGCAGGTAAATTGTTGTATTAGAGGTAACTGCTCTATCATTAGTGTAGACCAGTAAGATAACCTAAATATTGCAAAACTCATTTGTATTGACTTCAGCACCTGTTGAAGGTCATAAGTGTTAAGGCATGACTTTAGCAATTTTCTGTATGAACTTTTATCATTGCTAAGACATTAATAAAGTTTTGGAAAGTGTCATCTAGATCATCTGAGACTGTTTATATGACCAGTTCATGTGTTTTGACCTTAATCAGATGAAAATTAATAATCCAAGATGGCCACCACTCACAGGACAATTTTAGATGGATTGTATTATTCATGACCTAAACTAATGAAGTTTGGACCAGATAGATTGTTTAATCAAATGTAACTGCTCTATCATTAGTGTATACTTGATTTCAGCAAGATTGTGGGCATGGTGGCGCCACTATAAATGATAGGAGTCTAACTAAGGCATAATCTTGAAGTGTATGTGGTTTATTGAGTAACTATATCAATAGTGACCACCTGGAAGGGATACTCCAGGGTTTATATCTCAACCCTGGGCAGCACAGGAAGTCAGTGTCTCCATGGTGACCGGTCGGTACATGTAGTAAACAAAGCATATTATTGGTGGGGAGTATCACATGGTAGTAAAGCTAGCTGCTGATTGGTGCAACAGGAGCTTTCACCAGCCTTAGGGGGCGCCACCTGGTGGGCCTGAGGTGTGAAAAGTGGTCGCACAACTTGACTGAAAGTTTTTAATATCTATGCCCATATATGGTAAGTTTATAATTCACTAAAGGTATGAAAGCGGTCAGGTCTTTGGTTTCTGACCTGGATTGTATGTATATATGTCCATATACAGTAATAAGGTAAGGGTAGAGCTTAATGCTTTGCATTTTATGAGGCTATAATCCTTTGGCTTTCATAGAATTATGCTGGTGCCGTGGCATGGCGCCAGCCTTAATTAAGTCCATATTCCATCTGTCACATGTTTCATATAATAAATCATGATATATACAAGTATAAATAATATATTCTTGTTATAACAAGTGTTTGTCCTTATTGTGGACTATTTACCATAATCTCCCACATATAAGGTGCACAACGCGTATAAGACGCACCTAGAATTTAAGATTATGACCAGAAAAAATAAGAATTTATAACTTTTGTTCTACTGATGGGATTTTAAAAATTCAAAAAGCTATGGGAAGCTATGGACTCCCAGACACCCCTGGAGCCCTTTATGTTCTATTATGACTTAGGGGGAGTGTAACATATCAAAAGAAAGCTCTTGATGTCCCCCTTGCGGATCCAGGGAGAACCAAAACCTCGCGTATAGGACGCGCCTTATAGGCAAGAGATTACAGTACCATCCTTGTGGTTATAATGAATTCATACATAACATAATATCACATATCAATATCAATAATCATAATTGTTATGTAATAATACCAATAGAGGTCATAGATAGCTGGTAGTTGCGGAGAGTATGGTGACAAGATATTGTAAAACTCACTTTTATCGACTTCCGCAGCTGTTGAATGTCATAGGTGTTAAAACAAGACATCAGCAGTGTTCTGTATGGACTTTTATCATTGCTAAGGCATTGATAAAGTTTTTTTAAGGTGTTATCTAGATCATCTGTGGCTGTTTATATGACCAATACATATGTCTTTGACCTTGATCGGATGAAAATTTACCCATAAATTTAGATTTTGACTGCCGCCATTTTGTCAAATGATAATGTATTGGTCTAACAAGTCCAGAAATAAGTTAATTGGATCCCTGGCCTTACACTCTATGGGCATAGATAGCAGAATAAGGTTGATATCTGCACAGGAAGCTCAGAAATTGGTCAAAAGCCTGTTTTTCAGGTTTTGACCCTGAAATTCAAGATGGCCACCACCCAAGTGAGGTGCCGGTCCGGAAACAGGTTTTTTCTGAAGGCCCATATATCACTGTGATGCATGAAACTTGTTTCCTGCTTCAATTCAGAATGTTTAGCAAAATAATTTTGGGAGGCCTCAGCTACCTGACTAGCACTCATTGATGGATTTGTGCCTGGTTTCATAGACAATTAAGGATATAATGAAACAGTCAAAGCACACTCTTCAAATATAAATATAAGTATTCCCCACCACCATGCATCTGGCTACACTATATGGATGCCAATCTTTGGATACATCCTCCTAGCCTTTGCTGGAACATCCAATGCCATTGCAATGTTAACTGGCGGTTACCTTGCTAAAAAGATGGACCCATGTATATATCAACGATTTATATTATATCAACATTCAATATCCCTATTTGCGGACTTTTGTCATTCTACACTGAGGAGCCAGTTTGGATCACATGATAACATCTGGGGCAGGAATGGTAGCAGGAATTATATCATTAAAGTTCATCACTCCAGCACAGGCGGCGATATTTCAAACCCTCGGTGGAGTCTTCAACCTTATACCTCAGAATACCTTCCTTAGTGCGCACCTTTCTGGATGCATGAATGCATTGGAAGTGGCTGGAAGTATTGTAATCATCCTCTTTATAGTTGCAAATGAGCTCAAATCAATTACAGCAACTAGTGCGGACGTTCAGCAAAAAGGACTAGATAGAGAACTTCATGAATGTGGATCTCAGTAAATAAACCTGACAGCCTGAATGTGAAAGTCACTAGTTCAGGGGTGGGAAAGTAGATAGTGTCTATTCTATTTATGAGACCTTACATATATATAGATGTAGATTTGAAAGTGTAAGTGCCTATTAGTTAGTATCCATATAGCACATTTTGCCTGATCCATGCTCCTTACTTTGGCAAATTTCTGGTCTTTTTAATTTCTAATGTGTCATATTAGATAATACTCTTTGGACAGCTTGGAAACATTTTGTAACACAACTCAGTGTTCCTTCAGCCGATTGAAGTAACATTGAAGTATGAGCCTGATATCATCTCCGAGAAGAGACTGTTCACGTCCATTCTCTGTTCATTAAATTATGTATACTATTAAACATCTCTGTTGTCATAAACATATTTTTGACAAATCCCACTTATAACTGACATACCATCCTTCAACAAGCATACAATGTAACGTATGTTATGTATGCCACTTTTTTCACACCATTAGAGATCTGTCTCTAAGATGAGTTTCTGTCGGTTCATGCTTTTTTGTAGTACTGCATCTCAGGAAGTCAATCGTTTGCATAGAGACACATCATAAAATGCCTAAAAGTTAGGAAAATGCAACTGTGGATACCTCTATATTCTAATGCCCCATGCTTATGGAGACGTTAAAGTTAACTATATTCGATTAGATTTGGTCTAAAAAAATAATCTCAAAAATGTCCTACAATGTTAACATGAACCACAATATTGATCTAGACTGTGATCACCTTGCTCTCACCGATTCCACTTGTATCTGTATTCCATTGTTGTATCTAAGATAAATGTGCACATTTTGGAGGACACAGATTAAGTTGCACCCATTAGAAATACGTGACAAAACGTGGGAAAACATAACATAACAGGGATTTAGTGCTATTTATGGCCTCCAGGTGACCCCAACAGTGCTGTGCATGGTATTACATCATACCTTGTCAGGGAACTTCATCCCGCTTCTCCTTGTCGGATTTCGATGATCCATATACCAAAATGTTCCGTAAGACCTCTTCATTCCCTTTAAATCAATTATGGCTTAATAAATTTGTTGGATATTATTTTGGTCAACTGATTACTTAAATCAGACAGACATACTTGAACTAAGGAGTATTACAGTTTCTGTCAACTTGCACAGATAATATCAGCATTGGGCATAAGGACCTGCTTATTCATGCTATAAAAGAAGCCTGTGCCCCTTATTCAGAGCATGTGAGTGTCCAAATATGCAGGAAGACCTACAAAAAGTATTTTGATAGGATACTGCAAAATTATCCTCTTGTATCATTTGGTTTTGACACCTAGTGGCTGTGAATAGCAAAAAATCCCCATAATGTTACTTTTTCCTGTGTTACGTCACAATTACATTGATGGAAGCCCGTAGATAAGTATGCTGGCTCCCTAGGCCTGTTTGGCCTATGAGTACACTGTATCGTAGGCCTGGTTTCTCCATACAACAACAAATCAGAATGCCTACCTTTTACACTTTACACTTTCCAAACTCGGGAATGGCAGCATGAACTCCTGTAATGCTGACCCTAATATACATCCTGAAACAATCCTCTATATCCCTCAATAGTCTTATAATGAATATCTAGCATGAATACTTGAATTTCAGGCAGATTTCCTGAGCAAGTGTTCGGAATTTCATTTTCAAAGTCTCCACCACAGGATCTGGATGTAGAACTCATGTCACAACAGACCTTCTTTGTGCCTTATTTGCATATGAGTCATTTCACAGTATTTATCCATATTTGAGGGGGAAAGTTCTTAGAATCTGTCCATTTATAATGGAATTATCCATGTATCAGTTTTCCAACCCCTCACAAGGTGGCATTATATTCAGTTTGGCCACATGTTGGCTGCATTGGGAATCTACACAACAATGGTAGATGGTTCAAAAGTCACAGAGGTGATAGATTCAACTCAGATTATGTTCAGCCAGTAATTCCATGTAGTACCAGTTATTTATCTGATAATACCAAGACCTAGCTTATTATCTGGGGATGCCATCAGTATAAAGAGGGAAATTGAAAAGGGGGGCCAGCCACACTTTACAGACTCCTCAACTCTCAAAACCATTACCGAGACCAGAACCCAAAAAAGCTATTGTTTGGTTCATAACAGAACTAGCTGGCTCACCATTTTTGCACTCCTGCTGTCATTGCATGACATTTCAACATCACTAATCATCAATATAAAATTACCAATTTAATGGATGTATTTAAGCACTAATTACTTGTAAAATCCTATTTCCGGATTTACCAACTTTAACTAAAAAGTAATGTAAATATCATAATTATCTGTCGGCAATCAAATGAGCCGATTTGTGATCTGGTGATTGGACAGAATGGCATGCTATGTTTTAAGGGCTTTTAGAAGGAAGCATAATATATGCGTTCTTGTAGCATTTTAAAAAACAATGTCCCAACAGTGCCTATTTGGCATGGTTACTGCATATTTCTTATTGTCGACATGAGACTTTCATCCTGACTGACTGACAAAGTTCATAACAAACCAACCAGGGTCTCAATGGTGGCTATATACATGTAAATGCCATCAGTAGTATTGGGGAGTACTACTGATGCCATTTGTACCACCATAGTATGTGCATATATATATATATATATATATATATATATATATATATATATATATATATATATATATATATATATGTGTGTGTGTGTGTGTGTGTGTGTGTGTGTGTGTGTGTGTGTGTGTGTAGGTGTCCCTCAGGAACTGCACTTATCCTGAGTGAGTGCACATAATGGCATTGAATAACACCATGTGCCTGGAACTGCTCAGGCATGACCAGCTTCACATAGCCTACTGGGACAAGTGAAGGGCTCTCAGTCTTCAGCCAAATTCTTCATACCCCCCCCTCCTAAACTGATCACCCCCTCCCCTCTGTAGACTGCACACACAAACTTTAGCATTGATCTTTCCATAGACATTTATAGAAATTTTAACCAGTGAACATCCTCTCCAAATACACACAATATACCCTCGATGTACCATAACCCCCAAGTTCAAACCTGTACTACATGTAGCAGTTTCAGAACTGACAATTATAAGACAAAGCCTACAGATATGTTTTTTTCTGAAACTTAATTTCATACAATGCTAATCTACCATAGGGCTCCAAATGATAAAATGTCTAATCTGCAAATGAAATCAAAAGTATGATATATATTCTAAAACTTCTTCACTGATAAGTAAAGTACAAACACTGTTGTTATTACATTAGAATAGTGAGCAGGAATAGTCCATAGCAGAGGAGCAACAAATATAAGTAGATTGCAGGGCCTCCCTATCCTTTACATCGTCGCAACTCTGAACCATGCAGTAGTCAACTAGTCTCACTAGAAGTTCCTAGAGCTGCCGCGCTAATAATGGTACCAGTCACACTTATAAGCTCTTGAAAACTTTCTGTTTCTAATCACTTAGAATTTACTCAGTGCATCATGGGTAGACACCTTAAAGTAGTGCCTTGAATTTGAATAGTTAATTGTACAAAGTAGGACCTACACACCTGGGTAGACATAATAGCATGAGTTACAGTTACTAATTGTTACCATTTATGGGCCATCTCTACGGGCAAACAATCCAATGTACTGATTTGAACTGGGGATTTATCTGGATGTATATAGGGTGTAGGCTTAACAAACCAGTATGTAATGTTAGTGTCTTGTAGAACACATATATCCTTATACTGTAGCTGTCATAAAAGGTGATTAAAAATACACACAAAATTTTCTCAACACCAGCATTTAAACACCTAAACACTTGAAGTGTTTAGGTGTTTAGCTTTTAAACACTTGTATCTCAAACACCTAAACACTGAAGTGTTTAAGTGTTTAGCATTTAAACACTTGGTTAAACACTTCATGGTTAAATGCGTTTGAAATTGAACGCGTTTAGTACTAAAGAAGCGTTTAGAAAAGTGGGACAAATAAGTGTTTAAACAAATGTGTAGAGGCAAGGAGAAAGGGTGCTCCATGCTAAAAGTCAACTTTAAAATTCAGATCACTAGCTTTTCAGTGATATATTGCAAGAGAAGATACTCCTGTTAGTCTTAGAGGAATGGCTTGCTAAATATGGGTAGTTATGACCATTTCCTGAATGGCAATAAGCTCTACATCTAATTGGTCATGAGATACATCTAAAATTAGCATAATTTATGCTAATTAGCTAAATTAGCATAATTTTTTAATTCTTTTGCCCATAACTTTTAAACTAGAGATGGTATTTTCAGTCTGTTTTCACCATAGTAAACCTGGTGAAACATACCTTCAAATGAGATCATTGATTTTTCTATTTAGAATGAAAATCTTGTTACCATGGCAACGTAAATCAACAAAAATGCCTATTTAGGCCCAAAAACGTTCTTTTTACATGCCTTATTTGGAACCTTTCCACCAAAAATAGAACGTTTTATTAAGAATCATTGAATTCTCCATGAAAAAGTACCCTAAAACAGTTTTAGGCATATTTTTCCTATACTAGCCCATAGTAATTCCCCCTGGTGGCTAAAAGAGGTACTAAATCCTGCAGGAACCCCCCATTTCTGCTTGCTGGCTCACAAGTGTTTAAGTTCTAAACACTCGTGTTTAATCCCTAAACACTGCTTTTACACCCAGGCTTGCATAGTATGAAAAAGTTAATGTGCCATGTAGAACTACCTTCTTAACCTAACCACCCACCTCTACTGGCTTGAACAGTGTGGCTCAATGATTGCTGCATCTAATTAACCGCTACAGGTTAGCTACCCATGATGCACTGCATAAATTCTAAGTGATTAGAAACAGACAGTTTTCAAGAGCTTATAAGTGTATGGTACCAGTCTGGTATGGACTCGACTTGGCATGGAGAGATGCAGCTAATGAAAATGTTGGCTGATAGCAGGGATTTCTGGAGGAAACCAAAATGGAACATTGTCTAAACATGTCTGTTATTGGGGTGTGCATTTCCTTAGCCTGTTTCATGATAACAGTATTACCTGTTGAGGAATCCCAGAAAGACTTATCTTGATTCATTGAG
Organism: Acholoe squamosa; assembly: GCA_949317995.1. NCBI lineage: Eukaryota > Metazoa > Annelida > Polychaeta > Phyllodocida > Polynoidae > Acholoe > Acholoe squamosa. The sequence goes on along the minus strand of OX439041.1, from coordinate 28,170,626 downwards.
GAGGTCAACTTGGAGAAATTTAATCTAAATATCAAGGGTGCGCTCAAACCTCCTTGATGTTTCTCCACAGATTATATTCCAGATCATCTCCCACTCGAGGCTCATTCACATTTTTACAATGTTTTGTCATAGCAATAGACAAAATAATAAAAGGAAATCTGTATTGACTGTTTGGCTCCTCCAGCGAAACAAGATTCGCCAGACCTTCGCCAGACCTTCCCATCACTGACCCTCAGCCAAGGTGAACCCTGTAATATAAAGGGAAAATTATGAAGATTGGAGGGTGTGTAAATATAAAACAAGTGAGTAGAGAGGTAGAATCGAGGGTTATAGGCAGAGCAAGTGGTAGAATGTGCGTCATGAGCCTACAGAATGTGCACATAGAATGGAAAGCATGATACCCAATTAGAAACATGGGTACGATATGAGAGAGGGATAGAGTAATGCAAAAGAGCTTTTCACAGTATTGAATGGGATGACATACGGTTGGAGCTACATGGGATTCATTGGATGGATCAGAGGTCCTCCTCCCAATCAGTCAATGTCTACCTGATCGTCTTGCCTCCTTTAGAACCGTCCTCATCTGGGACTGGGGTTTGATTAGAAAGAATCTAAATTACACCGAACCAGTTGTTCTAAGATTAATCAACTAGATTTGTAAATCAATGGCCTGTTTTGAGGTCAGCTTGCCTGACATTCCATGCTTCTTTATCCCCTCCCAAGAACCATCATTCCATGGAGAACCAGCATAATTCCTCTGGTAGGATTAACAGACTGTAGATGCACACCATTTTGCTAATTTTATTTCTGCTCAAAGGGCTCTTTACCTCAGAAAAGCTATGAATTATTGAGAAGATGGGTCTCAAATTCTAATTTTGTCAAACGATGGGGCTACATTTATCTTGAACAAGTCGATTTAAAGTGGGGCTGAATTGGATCAGTTCTGCAGTAAATCCCCCACAATCTAACCAACCAGCTATGTGGTCGACCATTACCCCTGGGTACTACTTACAATATTGAAAGGTTGGTTTTATCTGCTAACTTTAGGTACTCCAATCAGGGACAAGTTCCCATTTTGGCAACTTCAGGGTGCAATATCAAATCCTCATAATATCACTCCCAGTCAGTATAAAATATTTGATTAAAATCTGAGCCATGCAACTTCGGCAAATCTGATAATCAATTTTGGGTGCACAACAGGCCCTGTTTGCCTGTGGTAGACCTGAGAATGAGGACACATAGTATGCTCCTGGAGATTTGAACTATTTGACACATTTGAACTAAATCTTTAATGATATAGAGGATGCCTATCACACATTACAATATTCATTGAGTAGAAAAAATACATTTTATGCGAGCTCATCTAAAGAATCCACCTCATTGTTAAATGTTTATATACATTCATCTATTGTATGAGTGAAAATATTCCTGCATATATACATTGGGAAAATAGGAATCACCCTAGATTTTCACCGTAATACCTCTAGATCTCTAATCTTAAAATGCATATTAGAACAAGATGAACATCATGTACTGTACATTGTGCATTATAGCTGACCAATGCTTTTTGTTCATCCCCTTAATCAGTTACAGACTGGGTATCTGTTTGATGAGAAATATGACCTACACAAAGGAAAAATTACTTACATTTTAGCATTCATAAAGAAATGTCTATATCCTCATTCTATCCATCAGGTAGAGTCACTGTCTATAAACTGTCATTACGATGAGATTAGAACAGGATAGGGAGTCTGTAAATCAAATCTAGTTTCAATTTTTTGCTGAAGCCTATCACCATGATTGCATCGCAGGGACTCAGTATGGCACTCTAGTATAGTCCCATCAGCAGAATGACTTTGCAGAGTGCACTGATATTCATCTGGGTTCTGATAAGAATAAAAAAATGCCTTTCACATTATAGTCATTGTATGGTTGAACAGATGTCACTATGGTAACGACCTGTGCATGCAAAGATAGGCTTTATCATATCTGACTGTTATGAAAACTGTAATCTGCAATATAAATACAGGCACTATGGTTACTGAAATTAATTCAAGGAATTCCATCAGAATCTAATAAGGAACAATTTGCTCTGCCAAGGTCACCATGAATCATGTGTTATTACTCCCCTGAGCCCACGAATTTATACCTTATCAGGTTCACGTCTGAGTAACAGAGGGAAATAGTTCTACATGAGCACAATTTCTTTAACTGCATGAACATGGCTGTTGTTTTGTGCATAAGTTTGCCATATGTGATTTATATTGATAACAGAAATATGTATATGAATCATTCCCAGTCTCCTATTTTAAAGTATTAGCAATGACATTGCATGGTTCGTACAACGATGGGTAGAATTTGGTGGGGACATTTTCCATGATATAGGAGGGAGGTATAGTGTAGGGTTGGTGAGGGAAGAGTGGCTGATAAACCCCCAAAGGATACTTTGTTACCTGGAGCAGATGCAATTTCTAAAGGAAACTGATGATTATCTTTGAATTTTGAAGATACCCACAAAGATTCTTACAGTGTTATCCTCATTTCTGCTTTACTAATAGAGAAGAAACCCTGTAGCCAGTGCAAAAGTCGAGCGGCTTTTAGAAAATCTGAGTAGAATTTGTCATCTGGTTGTTTCTATACAATCAGGGTTTTCTTAATCTAAAAATGCCTGATGACGTATGGCAGAAAGCAGTCTATACTATCTTGCATCTGCCCGTATCTGAAAATTTTAAGCCAAAAAATGCAGCCATTATGTTTTTTTGCAATTTTAGAGTGAAAAAAGTGAAAACATCAAATGTCATCTGGCAGATGTTGATTCAAGAGTCCCAAATTACTCTCAGGACACTTCTTTACAAATGACTTTTTCAGAGATATGGGTCTTGACTAACTGGTGCACTTGATGTGTTGGATACAACCAACACATAAAAATAAGATATTAATTTGATTTCAGCTCACATGCATTTTAACATGACTATGACAGATACGAGTTCCTTTCCTGCCAAATTTTTCACTCGTTGTGGCTCTTTTATTGCATTTTATGCATCTTTAACATCAAATAACTCGGACATGAGAAGAAAACCAGCAATTTCATTGTGATTTCCGAATACAGCACCCTTGAATTAACCAAAAGCAGTTGGTTTTATCGCAGTTGTTCTCAAAAAGTGCAAAAATGTTCCTCAGTGAAATCATACGACCCCAATACATGTACTATGTTTTACATATCATCTTCCTCGTGAGTTATTCTTTCCTCAATCATATAACTTGAATGATTTTGTGAAATTAAATTTGTGTCTAAATACAAGAAAAATTGTGTTGGATTCTGATTAGAGTAACATTAAGGTTACTGTTCATTTATTCTAAATGAACAACAGGTTTACATCTATATGAAAATGTTAATTCACTACATTGTAGGGTTGCCTTCAAAGCTGTGAAGGGAACAAAATCCACATAAACAGGAACCCGCAGAGATTGTAAATCACATTAACAAACAGACTAGTGACCCTCCCTTTACAATATAAGTGAAGGCATTTCATAGGAGTCTGGTCTTAATTCAATCAAAAGACTTGTAATCTGAAGATTGGAACTGGATTCAAGATGGCCACCAGGGTAGATACTAGACACTGTGCCCCTCTTTCTGTCCTTAAGGTGGAGCTGGTTTATCAGCTGTTGATAGTCAGTTTTGTATTCAATGGAGGAATTATCCCATACAGACTTTATATCTGGCAAAATCCATTCAGCACTGATAAATGTTTAAGGAGCTTAGTTCTTTCATATTTTATCATTCAGAGTTTGTGTGGATAGAGATTGAGCAATGATTTATTGGTCTGTTAATCATAATGTGAGGAGAACGTTCTGTGAAAAAAGTTCCATTAAAAGTTCCTATATGAAACAGCTTTTAGTGAAATTGACTCAACCATATACCATTATGAGGTAGAGAGAAAATGATGTTAGAGGGAAAGTATAGAGACAGTCTATCATGTTATAGTCCAAGCTTTCAATCTGTTTTATGCCCAATAAAGGTCTTCATCTAATGCATTATATACAAAGAGGGAGCCTCGGCCAACAAATCAATGCCCACAGAGTGCATGCAGTTCAGCTCTGAAAGGAATGAAATGTCCTTATGTTAGTGAAATTAAAAGCTATGAGACTTGTGAGTGCTTAGTTGATACTGGATTTCGACTAATGTGAGAGTGCGCCAAACTTCCCGCTGTAAAACCCCACATACTACCTGAATTCATGTATAGGCTGCACAAGCTATAAGCTTGACTTGCAAATTTCAATTTTATCGCTAGCTGTTCTAAATGATGTCAAACCCCAATTTATAAGCCACACTGTCAGTTCAGGGCAATACCATATTTTGTCACCACAGGCCTCTGACATGGTATAAGTCATGGCTTACAAGTAAGGTTTTACATTATGTGGTGTTCTATCTATCTAGGAAAAATGATCATTGATGATTCAGATTCAGTGGGCTGAATCAACGGTCACTTGCCTGAATGCCTCCAGGTAGTCTGACTAGGGAGGCAGTACAATTCAACTTGATCAGCCATGCACTTAATATCTAGTTCTCTTCCTTTTCACCAGATGAACCCACCTTAAACACCCACCTTAAAGGTGGCATGCATGCACTTACACTGAAAAGCTGGAAGTTCAGTAACTAGTCAGTGGTAACAACTTTAGGTCCTCAGGTTGACAATACCTAAAACAACTAACTTAGATGGTCAAAATGACGACTTAAGGTTGTCAACCTGATGATCTAAGTCATCAGTATGACAACTCTGTATTGTCAATAATGAGGACTTAGGTCATCAGGTTGATGACCTAAATTCGTCATTTTGACCACCTAAGATAATTGTTTTAGGTATTGTCAACCTGAGCAAGTCATTAATGTAAATTGTGGTGAGACGTCTTCAAAACTGAAAATAATGATACCAATAAGATGTCAGTACCAGTAACATGCGCACTTGGTCTGACACCTGTGACCCATAAGAAGGCAGGGGCCTGCTGAGTGTGTTCTAAAGTTACTTGAATTGTTTCACAAGTAGACCTAGTCCTCCTCATGTTGAAAGGCGTAGGTTGATAACTAAATCTAAAATTCATTTCATTTTATTACTCTTGGGCTAGTTTTCGGGTAAGTGAACCTGAATGATACAGGTGGCGGCAAGAAGGATATATGACAATTGTCCTGTAGTAAATTACATCATAAGAATGACTGCCAAAATATGGAGGGAGAACGAATTACTTGTATGTGGTAGTACCTAGCAGAAGGAGGAGCTTAATGTATATACATTGATTGCACAGAGTAGGAAAGGTAAGGGTTGGAAGCAGTTGGGGAATGTGATGTGATTAAATCAACTGTCTTTTCTTTTCTATAGAAATGGTAAGGAAGGCCTTGGGTGGAAGATGGGTGGAATAGGGTGGTGAAGTTCCTCTTTCTAATCAATCACTATCTGACCCCCTGTCCCACCTCCCAGAGGAGCCTAACTGTGCATGTCTCTGGTTTGATTGAAGACATGCCCAATGACTTCAAATTGGTTGTTTTCAAATTAAGCATCCAAAACTCGCCTTGGAGTCACAATGCTGAGCAATCCTTATTCCCAGCCCTTACAACTATGATAACCACAATTGGCTCCTACCCCTCTCCTTTTCTTGAGTGTGGGATACAATTATGATTTTAGGAGTTTCCTTGATTTTTCATATCTCCCTTTGTGTAGGACTTCAGTAGCATGGCTTCTGGCTTCTTCCAATAACAAAATCGACCATTCCCATACTCCTATTGTTTGTACATGTATGTTGTACCAGATATTCAAGATGGCTACCATGGCAGTCACACTTTATCCTTCTTATGTCCTCAAAACAGAATTGGTTTTAAATAAATTATCTTTTCATTTCTTGGGCGGTGTGATTCATTTTTGTTTTTGGCCTTTTTTCAATGTTTGTCTTGACCAGATGAAGAAGGTGAAACACTGAGGCAGATTAATCAGTAACAGAAGAATTCCCTTTCACCACCAAGGTATTTTTGGAAGCTTATGTCATTTTCAGTTGGCCCTGCTTGGGATAGAATAGTGCTTCTTTAGTGTTTGTGAATATCATATTTATTTGGAGCTTCTTTCAATAGAACAGTGTGTCTATGGTACTTTAGTAGGACCTTTGTTGTCTGCATAATTTAATTATGCAAGTCCCAATCAAATATGACAGCGCCTATATGAAATAGCTCCTAGTGAACTTGGCTCAATCATATATATCGTCAGAAAGTAGAGAGAATGTGTAAAGGCGAAAGAATGTATAGCTGCATTAAGTGACGTCCTGTGATGTTGGTCTAAGCTTCGAACTTTTTTATATCCCTAATAAAAATCCTAAGTCTTCATCTGATGCAATATAGACAACCAGTGCCTAAAGAGGAGCTTTGCCTGCTAATTCATAAAGTGAGTTTGTACTTAAGAAAAGGAAAGGTTCATCTTTCTTTTGTGAAATTAAAGGCCCTAAGACTTGCAATTGCTATAATGATACTGAATTATGACAAATGCTACAGTAATTTGATGTATTCCCTGGTGCCCTTATACATCAAGATTACTTATCTAAAATTGAATTAAGTATGGGAACAAAAGATAATTTTAGGAAGGGCAGGACCCAGCCAATTCAAAACACATGGGAGCTATTACATGTAACTATATTAAGTAAGTTAAGTAGTGCAGTATGTTGAAAGCAATCAGGAAAAAGAGATTGTGCAGGGAAATATGGAATTGATTCAATGTGCATCTAGTCAAAACTCAAAACCTTATATTCTAAGGCAGATGCAAGATAGTACCTTGACCTAGATCGATTGATGTGTTGACTTGTGATACATAAACACCTATTTATGTGTATAATTATGTGCTGTACATGCTAATATTACAATCCACTCCCATGCAAGATAGGATGTAGCACAAGAAGGATCGATTCCAATCTTAGCAAAAAGGTCTAGGGTCTTGGAAATCTGCCTCTACGATGTCATTTTTTACTGTTTTCTTTTGTTGTCGAATACCAGTCATACATAATGGTGACATAGGGGAAAATATCCCCACCTCACAGCCCTTCCTTAGCAACCATCCCTAGCAACCATCCCCATTTTCCCCAATCCCCCTATCCCTTCAATACCATCATCTCTCCCACTAACGGTCATGTTTCCGCTCTAGTAAAAAGGGGACCATACTACAGGGTATTATTCTAATAGGCCGGGGGCTGATCGGGCCCACCATGCACCCCCCCCCCAAATCCTAGCGTGACGGGTATTTGTTCGATCCTTAGGGTCCCCTGAACAAGATTCAAGATGTTAACATTGATTATCTTGGGATGCACTACCGTTTTTGGCTCATTATCCATGTGCAGGTTCAGACCACTTTTGGGTTTATTTTGGTACCATGTTATTCAAGGGGTATGCTCAATCCCCAAGCTGATTAAGAATATGCATGTTTCTACTTCATATGATTTAATGGCGAGGCTGTATATGGCTGAAATTAAAAATGGCCGACAATAGATTCAGATGTCACTTTGAATTGTACATAAATGTGCAGTCTAGAAAGTACCTGGTGGGTCCTACCCACTATCAGCTTAGTAGAATACAGTGCTTCTTTTGTTTTGTTGCTAAGTGGCTTGGTTGCCTAGCAACAGCAGCTTTGCATAGCAACCAAGCCTGAAAATATGTTTGAATGCTCATATCTGCATGGTTTCCTTTCAGCAACATACTCCCCTGATGTAAACTTGTTTAAACCACAGTGAGCACGGAGAACAATGGATTTCACACCTCTTATATATTACATACAGACAGGTTTAAGCTGGTTATTATACTTGGACAGTCTTGAAAGTGGTGTACAGCACAGGGGGCCAATAAGGTCCCCTGTGTTATATATCACTTACAAGCCTGTCCTTGTACAATAACCCCTACATATAACTCTTCTGTGGCTTAGACTAGGAATATAGGTGATAAAATGTTGCTAGGTTGTGTGGTGGCCTAGCAATAGCAGTTTTGCATAGCAATAATGTCTAGATTCATACCTATAGGCATAAACTATGGCCTGTGCATCTAGTCTCCCCTCAAGGACTGATTTCAAATTGCATATAGCTCCCTTGTGCACATCACATAGTATGAACAGAGGTAGAAATGATTGCTATGTCATGTGGTTGCCTAGCAACTGCAGCTTTACATAGAACCCCATGTCCAAATCTATGCAGATAGTCACAGATAAGTGTATGGTCCTGCCTCAGGGATGTATTGCAACATACAGTTCTTAATAGTAGCATAGGTTGGGAAAGGGAACCTTGATGGTAAAGGGCATAGTCATGATTATGCTAGAGCATTGTTCAAATAAAATAGAGATCTGGATAGGAACTACACAGGCTTACTTACCCTTACTGGTAATGATGAGTGCTAGGAGTGAGTGAGTAATAGATGTTTAACGCCATTTTGACAGCTAAGGTCATATTCATTACACAATTTCACAGAGGAATGTGTCAGTGCCCGCGCATATGTGCACCACACACATCCTGAGGGGATAGGAAAGAGGAGATATAGACCCTTTTAAGTGGGCTAGGGAAGCCCGTGAGTGCTAGGGTCATTGAACAGACCTCAAAAGACAGATAATTATTGAAAGTAAACCCACAGTATTATGAATCTGAAGTGATCAGTAAGGGTTTGGCTTGGTTAAGAGATCAGATCCATCCCAGAAAATTAGTCTAGTTGTGTGAAATTGTTGGCCACAATAACACAATAGAACAAGGTAGTAAATGTGTGTTTGGATGATGTGAGTGTTGTTGTTGTTATTCATTTATTTATCCCCTGCATTCATACTCCCAAGATGGGATGTTTTACTTCATGACAGGTCAAGTTAGAGATGGGGGGGGGGTATTTTCCCCCAGATCCTGAATAGTTCACTTGAACTCCACTAGATGGAAGTTTGAGATCTCCAATCACACTTTATATTTTAAACATCTGTATAGGAGAGACAGTAAAGCATTGGGGTGATAGGGTGCCCCTTGTGATTTAGGGTGAAAACAGGGGATGATTGACTGGTAACTTCTTGTATCATGTCTCCAATATACAGGCAGGATGCCAGCCAATTGTCTAGGATGGCTAGCTTGATCTTTGCGTCCAAGGCAACAATGTGTGTCATAGTCATCAAGGAATTCTGCAAAATGTCTCATATTACTCAGAAATGTTTGGCCTACATAAATCATATTAGATATTGTGCTTAGATGGGGATAAGGGCAAGTTTTATACATGTATCTGGAGCGCATTTAAGATTTTCGGTAAAATAAGGAACTTTGTAATTTCAATCTTCCGTCTTCCTGACTGTCTGGTACACTCAAAGTTGAACTTAAAAACATGTATTAGGGCTTAATGAAAAGCTTATTATGTCTTCTTTCCAACAAGACCAATAGCTTCAGGATCCAGACAAGGTAAGATAGTCTTAGGGCATGGGGATTGAGCATACCCCTTGAATTTCATGGTACCAAAATTGACCCAAAAGTGGTCTGAACCCACACATGGATAATGAGCCAAAACCGGTAGTGCATCCCAAGATAATCAATGTTAACATCTTGAATCTTGTTCAGGGGACCCTAAGGATCAAAGAAATACCCATCGCGTTGGGATGTGAGGGGAGGGGTGCATGGTGGGCCCTATCAGCCCCCGGCCTATAAGGTGCCCTTTCCTCAGTTAATGTCACATGCATGCAAATATTGCACACCTTCGGACCAATCTTCTGATTCAATAGGGAGGTTTAGCAAGAACGACGTACGTCCCCCGTAGCTCATTTAACGCAGACGTACCAGTGCTGTAGGTATGCTGTACGTCTGCGTTTTATTGCTCACACAGTTGGTGCTAAACCTCCCTAATATGTCATTTCAATTTTACGTAACACTACAGATGAGACCTTGACTTATTTATAATGTACTAGCTTTGTCTTTTAAAAAAAAAACAACTCAATATCTATGTTCAAATGTCGCTAGGGTGAAGCAGATGTAGATATATATGGTCTATGTGCTCTACTTCAGGGAAGATAGACGTGCTTCGGCCATGCAACCATCAATTGTGTTTGAATCAGGGTCTTGGCAGCTAAACAGTCAGGAGTCATTCATGTAGATCTGCATGAAAAGGTGCATGTCGTAAGATGTCAATGTATGTGGTTTACCCTATGATAAAAGTAATAACTGTGAGGCAAGAATGTTTCAGAGTTAGTTCAAACCTTGGATCAAGCTTAGATCAGCGCCCTAAATTGAATGTATACGAATCTTTCAACAACAACAAAATCATACTTAAGCCACATATTGGGTTTATGATTCAAATCACTGAATAATAAAAACTTACCATTACGATTCTCTCATCTCTGTCTCTACACATAATTATCATTATAAAAAATAATTTCTATGGGCTGCTTATATAATGTCAATATGTTCAATATTATCATTATGATTATCCCCAACCTCGCATCCCTACCCAGCTCAAAAGTACTATCTGGCTCTCTCACCTTTGAAACTACTCCAAACACTTTCCCCTCTGAAGACCATACAGATACACAGATATTCTAGCATTTATAAGTGTATTGCATTGGACAGCGTATAGGAATTGCTTTAAGTTGAATTAAATCTTACTCTGTCAACACATCATATTGTTTGTGATATTTACCTCAGTCTTTATCCATTATCGTCCTTTATAATTAATGTTATATAAGCATAAGCACCCATATGTACAATATCTTTACATGTTATTATATGATTAAAAGCCAAAGAGAGATCAGTGATGTCGACCTTTTTTTATCATTAATATGAGACTGTACCAACGTACCAGGATGCTATTCTCATCTCCAAGGGGCATAAAAAGGCCTGTTGACTCCAATTCAAGATTCTGAATGGACTGCAGCCAGCTAGCTTGGAAACTAGCCAGTAATCGGATTCTGCAGCTACAGAACAGTCCATTCAACTATAACCCTGGCCCTAGGCCCCTTCTCTAGTTCTTATGGCCACACCTTGGCATGAGGATGCATCCAATGCCCCCAAACGAAAATGTTGACTGATAGCAGGGAATTCTGCAGGAAACCAAAAAGGAATCTGTCTAAATGTGTCTGTTATTGGGGGTGCATTTCCTTAATATTTTTTTATTATAAGAATATTATGTGTTGATTGGCTTGCCTCCTTTGGAACCTTTCACATCGGGAACTGGGGGTTTGATTGAAAAGCATCAAAATCACAGCAAATCAGTTGGTCTAAAAATAGGCATTCAGATCTGCAAATTAATGGCCTGGTTTGGAGTCAGCTTGCTTGACATTCCTTGCTTCTTAACCTGTGAATCCCCTCCCAAAAACCACCATTCCATCCAGAACCAGCATAATTCCACTGGTAGGATTGACAGACCATAGATGCACACCATTTTGCTAATTTTATTTCTGCTTAAAGGGCTCTTCACCTCTGAGAAGCTATGAATTATTGAGAAGATGGGTCTCAAATTCTAATCTCATCAAACGTTGGGGCTACAGTTATCTTGAAAGAGTCGATTTAAAGGGGGGCTGAATTGGATCAGTTGTGCAGTAAATCCCCCTACAATCTAACCAATCAGCTATGTGCTCGACCATTTCCCCCTGGGTACTACTAACAATATTTAAGGGTTGGTTTTATCCCCTAAAGGTACTCAAATTAGGGACAAGTTCCCATTTGGGCAACTTTAGAGTGCAATATCAAATCCTCGTAATATCACTCACAGTCACTATAAAATATTTGATTAAAATCTCAGCCATGCAACTCAGGCAACTCTGATAATTGATTTTGGGTGCATGTCAGGCAATTTGTTTGCCTGCGCTGGACACGAGAATGAGGACACATAATATGGAAATCACGCATTTGAACTAAAACTCTAATGATATAAAGGATGCCTATCGCACATTAAGATATTTATTAAGTAGAAAAACATACATTTTTATGCAAGCTCATCTAAAGAATCCACCTCAGTATTTAATTTTTACACAATCTACTGTGTGATTGAAAATATTCTGCATATACATTGGGAAAATAGGAATCGCCCTAGATTTTCACCGTAATACCTAGGATAGATCTCAAATCTTAGAAATGCATATATACCAACAAGATTAACATTGTGCAATATAGCTGACCGATGCTTTTTGTTCACCCTCTTTATCAGTTACAGACCGGATATCTGCTTGATAAGAATTATTCCCTACACAAAGATATTCCAAACCCTAACATATAATAAAGAAAAATCACTTCCATTTTAGCATTCATAAAGAAATGTCTATATCCTCATTTTATCCATAGGGCAGAGTCACTGTCTAAAAGCTGTCATTGCAATGAGATTAGAACAGGATAGGGAGTCTCTAAATCAAATCTATTTTTAACCTATTGCTGAAGGATATCACCATGATTGCATAACAGGGATTCAGTGGGGCACTCTAGTATAGTCCCATCAGCAGAATGACTTTGCAGAGGACTACTGATAATTATTTTGGGTTCTGATAAGAATCCAAAAATGCCTTTCACATTATACTTAATGTCATTGTATGGTTGAACAGAGTGTCACTATGGTAAGGACCTGGTGCATGCAAAGAGAGCTTCATAGCATCTGTTTGTTATAAAAACTGTAATCTGCAATATAAATACATGTACCATGGTTACTGAAATTGATTCAAGGAATCCCATCAGAATCTAATAAGGAACATGTGTTTGCTCTGCCAAGGTTACCATAAACCATGTGTTATTAGGGAGTGATCAACATTTAACAACAGGGGGGCTGGTGGGTCCAAGGGGGATCAGAATTTTTTCAACCCCTTGAACGGGTGAGGGTCAGAATTTTTCAACCCCTCTGAGGGGGGTCAAAATAATTCCACCTGTTTTCAGTGAAAAAACCCAGCACGTTACTATAGGCTAAAAAGGCTTCTCCACACGCGACTTTTGTCTCCTACAGCCGGTCAAAAAAATTACACTCGAAAGTTTTTTCGTCCAGCCGCACGCAAACCCTACAAACCCCGCTGTTGTTAAAAAAAATATCACTCCCTTACTCTCCTAAGCGCAAGATTATTGATACCTTATCAGGTTCACATCTGAGTAACAGGAAAATAATTCTATATGAGCACAATTTCTTCAACTGCATGAACATGGCTGTTGTTTTGTGCATAGGTTTGACATAACAGGAATATGCACATAAAATGACTTCCAGTCTCTTATTTTAAAGTATATAGCAAAGACATTGGTTTGTACAACAATGGGTAGAATTGGATGGGGACATCTTCTATGATATGGGGTATAGGGTATAGTGTAGGGTTGGCGAGGGAACAGTGGCTAATAAACCCCCAAAGGATACTTTGTTACCTGGAGTAGACTCACTAGGGGGAACACTAATGTACAGACAGTCGATGCCATTTCTAAAGGAAACTGAAGTTTATCTTTGAATTTTGAAGATATCCACAAAGACTCTTTCAGTGCTACCCTCATTTCTGCTTTGCCAATAGAAAGGAAACCCTGCAGCCAATGCAAAAGTACAGCAGCTTTCAGAAAATCTGAGTAGAATTGGGTTTTTCTTAATCTAAAACTGCCAGATGAAATATGGCAGAAAGCAGTCTACATTGCCTTATATATGTTCATATCTAAAAGTTTTAAGCCAAAAATTGCAGTCATTTTGGTTTTTGTCATTTTAGAGGTAAAAAGTGAAAATATCAAATGTCATCTGGCAGATGTGGATTCAACCGACCCAAATTACTATCAGGACACTTCTATTCAAAAATGCCTTACACTCTTTTACAAATGACTTTTTCTGAGATATGGGCCTTGAGTAACTGGTGGACTTGAAGTGTTGGATACAACCAACACATGAAAATAAGATATTAATCTTATTTCAGCTGACATGCATTTGAACATAATTATGACAGCTATGAGTTCCTCTCACTTTTAATGATCTGTCCCTAAGATGTGTTTTCTTTATTACACCTTTCAGAAGGAGAACACAGCTTTTTGTAGAGAGGGGGAATGACACAGATGTCAGGCTCACAGAGATATAGACCCGTAATGCAGCTATGATTATGGACACATTAACTTAGGGCAATGGTAATTTTTCATACAAGATGGTCATTTTTTCTTCATTTTAGCCCACAATTATAACAATATTTGGAGCAGTCCTTAATGAATGATAAACAAATAATAAATGCCTTGGATGCCACTGCTATCACATCTATATCATGCTGGTATGGCACTGATCTATAAATAAATATGATGCATGAACTACTTTCCTCACAACATCGTTTTCTAACATAATCTATCAAACATTACTTTAATTTACATGTTGCTGCCAAAACACTATAGTGTATCTTTACAAGTATCATTACACAAAGCTCTGGAATAGAAGTTTTATCCATTTGACTTTATTGAATGTGAATAAGACACCTTAATCATGTACAAATTATACAATTGCATTACCTACGGTATTTACCCTCCACCACATCATTAACATCCATTTCTACACAATCTTTATCACACTCTGCCCATCATCTTTGCTCCTCCTATTAAACAGTCTTTATACATATATGAGCTGCTACTGGGGGTGTTAACATGTTGAATGGTATCCTTTATCAGGTCTGGGTCGAAACTGAGAAGAAACCCCAGACTTGGAACTTTGCCTGTACTCAAGGGTATCAACATGGATGTATCTGTAGACAGCATTAGAAGTATAGCCATGGCCATTTCTGACCATGCCCCTACCCCCTGTTCACTGGACCATGACCATGACATGAGTATAGTTGAGTGCAAGAAAACAATAGGAGGTGTGAGTTTTTATTGTGGTGGGGAGCAGGGGGAGGGGGGATTAGGTGGGGGACTGCAGCATTCACACATAGGGACACCTACCCCTGTGTTTCACCACCTACCCCATAGTTCACTGGTCAAGGAAACCACATTAAAAATGATTAGGGTTAGAAAATCCTTAATTTCTTGACAAGGAGGGTAAACATTGTAAATATTTTGGTATTTTCTTGTAGAGAAAGCCTTGAACTTTTACATGGACTTTCTTTAGGAAATTTAATACAAAAATTGGAAATTTGTTTTAGTGGTGTATAGAGGTACATTTCATGGTCATGTGGTGACAAAATCCATGATTTACTCTACTTTTAAACTGTGATTTGTCATACTGAGTCTGCTCCCGGGTAAAAAAATGTTTCTTTTTCATGTAGTGCCATTACCAAATCCATAAAAGTCATGGAAACTGGTGAAAATACACTTTTTCATGTCACTTTAAAATTCTCCTTTGATCTATCCACAGCCCTATTATTATGATGTATCCAGGGCTAGAAATGGCCACAGCCCGGCATCTATGACTGGGGCCATAAAGAGTGCAATCTTCAACCTGTTTATGACTCGCCCAAGTCTAAGATCCCTGATCCAACTCACAAACACCCTCCAGCTTTAATCTGTAAAGTACTCCAATACCTTCCCCTCTGCCCTATTCGGGGCCATATTGAAATTACTCCTGAGCCTGTCTAGCCAGTCCTAATGTGCCTGAGGTTTTCATAATGATGTGCAAGAGTTCCCCAAGGCTGATCTGCTAATAGGCTGGAGTAGCTCCTCACCAAACCCTTATCACACTGTAGTGTTCCTGGGTGTTACATCTTATTGTTACAGTATAGTGCCTGTTTTAGCTATCGGGTCGGATTCCTATCTAAAAGACCATTAATTCCATAAGACCCTACTCCATACGAGACTAACCACAAGGTCACAGTTTCTCACCATGAGGAGGTTGGGAGAGTTCTTTCACCTCTTTGGTTATATTGTCCCCCATAATGTGGCACTAGGGGAAGCAGAACCTTGCCCATGCTACCGCAAGGTTTACAATATAATGGATAATTATTGTTGTATCATTTTAGCACTGTTGTGCTACAGGTACACCAATTAAAATCTAGGACTTTACATGACAACTCATTAAAAGTCTATCCCAACTCCCCCTGAGAACAGTTCATATTATCTGTGTCGTTTCTGATGATAACAATTTCATTTGATTAGCCTCTAAACAATTATTTTAACAAAGGATTAGTGTTTAATACTCCTTATCCAGCCGAAACACCCCCTCCCTCTCTTTTCAGTGCTTCTCTATCTGCACAATGACTGTTCTCTTCTCAGTCAGGTCAATTTGGACTCGGGTCAATTTTACATGGGCTGCACTGGGATAGATAGATAGTGTCCAATTACCCTGAAAGGAACCCTATTCTAAACCCAAATTGTGGCTGATGCGTGACTGGGGATATTGCCGAATATCCTAAAATGTGAATAATGATGCCATTAAAATGTCAATAAGTTTTAGTCCATTGGGTTGTCAGACATTTCAAAATCCAATTTTCTGGGAAAATCGTATCAGACTATCAGACAGCGGAGCTGGGCCGTGTAGCCCATTTATTATCAGCTTCTATGAGCTCATCAAAGGCCCATAATCGTTGCAGACAAGATATTCATGGTCATAAAATATCGCGCCTTCTTTACATTATGGCCAATACCCGCTAGCGAATATGATAGCAGTCACCTGCCAAGGGTTTAAGGGTTTGCATTCAAAAAAATACTACAAGGCATAATGATGAAAGGACTGACAAGCAGGTCTACCAAAAAAGCAACATTCGATACACATGTGTGAATTATTGTTTACCAATATTTAGACAACTAGAATCATATTCATGGGGAGAAAACAACATTAGGAATCAGTTTCAAAATGCATGTATACGCATGCCCATGGTTGTGCATAGAGGCACCAGACACAGTTTCTAAGAGGGACACAAAGAGGAGATAGAAGTCCTTTTAGATTGACTGGAGTAGCCTTTCTTTTATAATCAATGTCAGAGATGAAAATGGAGAGAGACATTGTGAAGTAGGAGTTAAAATCCTATGCAGTGGTTGCAAGTATACCATCATACCCATGGACAGGAGTAGAGGATTGAAAACTGGCCGACTGGGACAGCTGAGCGAATGAACCACTTCTAGAGCAGCTTGAAGGGAGCTGCCTTTCTCACCTCCCAAAGAACCCTCTGCAAATTGGAATTTCATTTCTGGGTCATTTCTTGTCTCATTTGTGACAACTAATATTATACACGTGTCCTATTTGCAATCACTTTCCTCGTGAATTATTCTTTCCCCAATCATATTACTTGAATGGTTTTGTGAAATGAAAATTGTATCAAATGTAAGAAAGACCATTACACTTATACGAACTCATAAGAAAACTTGTGTTAGATTCTAATGAAAGTAACATTGAACTTACTGTTCATTTATTCTAAAACACCGGGTTTAAATCTAAGTGCAGATCTTAATTTCCTACATTGCAGAATTGCATTCAGGGCTTTGAAGGGAACAAAACCCAAATAAACAGGAACCCACACAGATTGGAAACCATATTAACAAACAGACTAGCAACCCTTCTTTTACAATTTAAGTGAAGGCATTTTGTAGGAGTCTGGTCTTAATTCAATCAACAGACTTGTAATCTGAAGATTGGAACTGGATTCAGGCCACTAAGGTAGATACTAGACTGTTTTCCTCCGTCTGGCCTCAACGTGGAGCTGTTTTATCAGCTGTTGATAGTCAGTTTTGTATTCAATGGTGGAATTATCCCATACAAACTTTGTATTTGGCAAAATCCACTCAGCACCGATGAATGTTTAAGGAGCTAAGTCCTTTCATATTTTATCAATCAATAAAAATGCCCAATAAAAGTCTTCATCTAATGCATCATATGCAAAAAGAGAGCCTATGCCAACAAATCAATGCCCATATGCACTGAGTGAGTGCAGTTCAGCTCTGTAAAAAATGAAAGGTTTGTATGTTAGTGAAATTAAAAGCTATGAGTCTTGTAAGAGGACTGTGTACTTGACACTGGATTGTGACTATAATGTGAATGTGCACTAAAATGCCTGCCTGAATTCACATTTAGGGTGCACACCTTACCTTAGAAAAGCGATAAGCTTGGCTTGGAGAATTCAATTTCATCACTAGCTTTTCTATATAGTGGCAAACCCCAATTTATAAGCCCCACCGTCAGTTCAGGGCAATACCATATAATATTGTGGAGCAACACGGTAAAAGGTATGCCCGCGAGGGGGTGCGCGGGCATACCTTTTACCGTGTTGATCCACATATGTCACCACAGGCCTTTCACATGGTATATAAGTCATGGCTTACACATGGGGTTTTACATTATGTAGTGTTCTATCTAGAGGGAAAATTATCATTGATGACTCAGATTCAGTAGGCTGAATCAATGGTCACTTGCCTGAATGCTGCCAGGTAGTCTGACTAGGGAGGCAATACAATCCAACTTGATCAGCCATTGTAATAAATATCTAGTTCTCGTCCTGTTCACCAGATGGACCCACCTTAAACGTCCACCTTAAAGGGGTCATGCATGCATTTAGTGAATAACCTGTTCTGAACTGAAAATACTGATACCATTAAGATGTCAGTACCGGTAACACTAATGCACACTTGGTCTGACATCTGATAGTCCATGTGACCATAAGAAGGCAGAGGCCTGCTGGGTGTATTCTAAAGTTCCTTGAATTCTTTCACCAGTAGACCTAGTCCTCCTCATGTTGAAAGGTGTGGGTTGATACCTAAAGATTTATTTCAGTACTCTTGGGCTAGTTTTAATGTAACTGATCCTGAATTATAGGTGGTAAGAAGGATATACAACAGTGACCCTGTAGTAAATTAGTTGATAAGTTCTAAGGTGAAAGTAAAGATTGGCTGCCAAAATATGGAGGGAGATAGAATTACTGATATGGTAGAACTAGCAAAAAGAGGAGCTTAATGTAGATATATATTGGTTGCACAATGAATGTAAGACAGGTAAGGGTTGGAAGCAGCTGGGGAGTGTGATCTGATTAAATCAACCTTCTTTTTTTCTATAGAACTGGGAAGGACTCGAACTGTGCATGTCTCTGGTTTGATTGAAGACATGCCCAATGACTTCAAATTGGTTGTTTTCAAATTAAGCATCCAAAGGTAGAAATTGATAGCTCACTGTGGAGTCACAATGCTGGGCACTCGTCTTTGACTTGTTTCCAGCCCTGACAATTAATTAACCAAAATAGGCTTCTAACCCTCTCCTTTCTTTAGTGTGGGATACAATAACGATTTTAGGATTTCCCTTGGTTTTTCATATTTCCCCTTTCTGTAGGACTTTGGTAGCATGGCTTCAAGCGTGTGCTTCAGTGGGTAATGGTGGATTAAAATGTAATCTAGAAGGCTCATGTCATATTTATGGCGAGACAATCAGGTAAAATCATTTGGCTTCTCCCAAAAACAAAAATCTATCATTCCCATACTCCCAAACTATTGTTACCATATGAAACTGTAATCCTTGTTAACGCCTATAGTGGTAACCGTCTCTGTAGGGCTATTTCAAATATGATCTAAAAAGGTTATCATCAGTATACTTGTACTTGTACTTGACACTTTATCCTTCTTGTGTCCTCAAAACAGAATTGGTTTTATATAATTAATTATCTTTTCATTTCTTGCATGGTGAGATTCAGTTGTGTTTGGCCTTTTTTCAATGCTTGTCTTGACAAGATGAAGAAGGTGAAACTGAGGCAGATTAATCAGTAACAGAAGACTAAAATTGCAGACTGCCTTCCATTTACCACCAAAGATTTTTTGGAAGCTTGGTACCTTTATGTCATTTTAGTTGGCGCTGCTCGGGATAGAATAGTGCATCTTTTGTGATTGTTAATATCATATTTATTTGGAGCTTCTCTTGATAGAACAGCGCGTCTATGGTTCTTTAGTAGAAGGACCTTTGCTGTCTGCATAATTTGATTATGCAATAACCATTGTCTGTATAAAAGTCCTAATCAAATATGACAGCACCTATATGAAATAGCTCTTAGTGAACTTGGCTCAGTCATATATATCATCAGAAAGTATGACAATAATGTGTAAAGGCGAAAGAATGTATAGCTGCTTTAAGTGACATCCTGTGATGTTGGTCTAAGCTTCCAATTTCTTTTATCCCTAGTGACAAAGTCTTTATCCGATGCAGTATAGACTATTATTATAAAATGAGAAGCTTTGCCTGCTGAATCACAAAGTGAGTTTTTTTTTATGAAATTAAAGACCTGCAATTGCTATAATGATACTGAATTATGACTAATGTTACAGTAGTGTGATGTATCCCCTAGTGCCCATGAATTCATGTTAATGTAGGCATATTACACATTAAGTCTGCACACTATATATCGAGGTTACTTATCTAAAATTGAAACAGGTATGAGAACAAAAAGTAATTTTAGGAAGGGCAGGGCCCAGTCAATTTGAATCATATGTGAGCTATATTATTATTAACTAACAAGGGAAGCAAACTAGTGCAGTATGTTGAAAGCTATCAGGAAAAAGAGATTTAGCCAAGGGAAATATGGAACTGATTCAATGTGCGTCTAGTCAAAACTCAAAACCTTATATTCTAAGGCAGATGCAAGATAGTACCTTGACCTAGATCGATCGCTGTGTTGACTTGTGATAACATCTGTTTCTGTAAATATGTAATATATGGGCTTATAAAATGGTTAAGGCTAGGGCACAGCCCTAAGATATCTATGGGCAACTGTGTTCTAAGTGCTATGCTAAACTATGCTATGAATAATTGCTGACAAAAGTCAGTTAATTACTGACGTATTGTGGTGGATGCAGAGCTGGAGGGCAGATTGTGGATCCGGAAGTGCTGAGTGCGGAGGCCGCCAGGTGGCACCTTGGGGGGCGGAGCGCATATAAGACACCTTGCGACTCAGCTCCAGCCAGTTGTGTTCTAGCGACAGTAGCGTGCAGACGTATTCAGATGAGCTCCCCCAGCTCCGCAGTCGCCACAACTATCGGAACGACATTGATATTGTATTAATTAATAGTTCACTTCAGCCCATAAAGGGACAGCTTTGTTGATCTTTTGGAACCTTATATGTAAATACACAGGGTTAAACTTTATATCTGTAACTTGTGTCTTTATTCCCACACAGATAGGTACAACCATTTCCATTAGATTGGCGACAGCTAGATTTTACAAAGAACCTACATCTTCGAGGGATGGATCGTACCAGAGAGGGAGACCTGTCACGGGTAGGTTATGAGAGGGCTTTGACGGCGGGCGTTAGAGTAAATCTCCTGGAGATAGATGATGAGGTAATCATACAACAGCATCAACCTAGCTCCATCAAGCATAACCTGCATTATATGGACACCTCCCAGTTGGGAGCAAGAGAGGGAGATGTGACGATTAGAGAAGAGAGGGGGAGAGAGGAGGAGATCCGGGGAGGAGATGGACCGCTGGAGATCAAGGAGAGCGGAAGACGCTGGGAAGAGATGTCTCATCACTTCTCCCCATCTGCTCAGGGAGATAGGGGGATAGGGGGGAAGAAAGAGAGGTCCCTGGGAGCGAAGGCATCATATAGTGCGGGGCCGCCATGGAGGATAAGTGAAAAATCAAGAAGAGTACCATCTTCTATGAGCAGAGCTGCGGAGGCTACGGGAAGGGCTGCGGAGCCCTATGGCAGAGCTGCGGAGCTCCAGCGCAGAGCTCCAGAGCTCCAGCACGGAGCTGCAGAGCTCTCGGTGTCATCACGGCCGAACTCAACTCCGCACCAGGCGACTTCAACTCCAGTGGGGGTTAGCCGACCGGCCAGCCCGAGTCAGGAGGCTGTGGAGGGATCTAGGGGGGCTGCAGGTACAGTGCCCTTTGTGCACCTGAGTGACCTACCTACACCTCAAGGGTTATCCCACCACGAGCCTCGCAGTGCCAGAGCACCAGTGTACCCCGACTGGAAAAAATTAGCGTCAGCCGCTAATCCAGGGCAGGTACCCCCACAAATTTGGTCTATGCCCCAGCCAACAGGAGTGATGCCCCAGGCCCACATACTGGTACCACCTGGGTCTGTCCCTGAGGTAACCGGGAGGGTGGGTTATACCCCACCCCCCTCTGGCCTTGCCGCCGCTCTGGGGGGGGGACCGTCAGTGAACACCCTAGGAGGAGGTGACGGAAGGTGGGTGATGGCCCACAATACTTTAAAGGAATTGAATGATAACAGGACGCGCTGATGGAGATAATAAATTTAATTTGAGAACACTAAACACAATACCTTTTACCTACTCAAATTGAATAAGATAAGGGCCAAGCCCCAACAATAAAAGTGGTATGATAGATAGTTATATAAGACCATAACCAAATGGTAACCATAGTAAGCCTTATGCAAATACAAAGTAAAGAGAGTAATGGTATCAACTACACATAAGACAAGATAACACATTTGAGCCAGATCCAAATGACCTAGATACTCCCCTATTAATAGGGAATGTGAAAAAAAGGTTGTGGAGGGTGGGATGAAAATACGTGCGTTGCACTTGATACCCTGTTTGAATGTGGCGGTAACCGCCACGAAAAGGAAGTCATGTGACCAATAAACATGTGAAAGTTGTAACCTTACATGATAGAGACAAAGTTATACAGTAGGTGGCAGCAGCGTACCTGTTCCAGTCGATTACTAGCTCATGATGCATGTTCGGCAATTGAATGATAACAGGACGCGCTGATGGAGATAATAAATTTAATTTGAGAACACTAAACACAATACCTTTTACCTACTCAAATTGAATAAGATAAGGGCCAAGCCCCAACAATAAAAGTGGTATGATAGATAGTTATATAAGACCATAACCAAATGGTAACCATAGTAACCCTTATGCAAATACAAAGTAAAGAGATTAATGGTATCAACTACACATAAGACAAGATAACACATTTGAGCCAGATCCAAATGACCTAGATACTCCCAAAGCCTTTGGCAAGGGCATTTGTGACTGTAGATGCGAACAAGTCTTTCGGTGCATATTTGTGGACATTATCAGATTTCCAAATTCCATGGCGCTTAACATCATCCAGCGTAGCACCACCAGATGCTGCTGCTTGCGAGGCTCCACGACGTAATCCATGTAAACTATAGGACGCTGCGTCCTTGTAGCCTGCTTTCCTAAGGGCCTTGGTGAATTTCTCTTGAAGGACCGTAGATGTCACCACATTATAAGTGTCCGCCCACACAAAGGCAGGTGAGTACCAGGGGGCCGGGACGAGGGCAGTCATAAGGTTATATGCGCTCACTGGGCAGTGTTTAGACCCGAGAGGCAACCGTTGAATAGGGAGGGGTACCGGAGGGCCGGAGCCATCCGTAGTCTTAGAGCTGCGGACCAGTACCAGTAATCCCCCTTCAACTTCTTTAACGTCCCCCCTCAAGAGGGCGTGGCCGGCGTCCCATGGGGATCTGACACAAATGTTAGATGCTCGGAGAAAACAAAAGTATCCAATGAGAAGGCCGGCTTTAGCTACCACCCCTTGAAGTCCTTTCGTCCCCAACACATCAATGACGTCACACAGCATCCTCGGGGTAACGGGAGGAGCCGGACGTGGGGTATGTTTAGAGAGTTTCTTGACACCTGTTAGCATATCCTGTGCCAGGCGTGAATCAAAGGCTGCATCTGAACCTCCCATGATGAGCACAAAGTGCCTTGCCCCAGACACATAGTTGCGCACAGAACCTGGCGCTTTGAGGGTATTGGCCTTATGCTGGATATACATACATACGTCGTCTTTGCTTGGGCACAGGACGGGCACAGCATATTCCAACGTAAAGGCATAGTAGTCTTGATACTGACGTAGCTTGTTCTTTTCTGTAGCCTGCGTCACTGCACGCCGTCTGGTGTGAAGCATTTGGTCATATAGAGGGAGGCCGTACCAACCTACAATAAACAGTACGTGAGTTAATTAGAGTCCCCATGTAAACATTGGTATATCAAGGTCTGGGTAAATTTCATCTAGCTGTTTCTCTTTGATAAGGCGCTCTGCTACTACACGGTGTCCCACGCCCAACGACATTCTAGACAAAGCGTCTGCCAAGACCATAGACTCGCCTGGCGCGTGAACTACTTTGACTTTGATGTCCAAGTGTGAAGCATAGAGCCAGATTTCCCGTGCGCATGATGAGAGGATTGGTTCAGTTGTCCCAGTGTTATCACCCACCAGGAGTATCTCGTACCCTGCGGGGTCTGGGGGCCCTAGGTGCTTGATGGCTGTCACCATGTTCATGCATTCTAGTAAGGTGATGTGGTGGTCTTTTTCTTTCACCGGATCCCATTTGTAGTCGTCGCTATAGGTGGTGGCGTAGTAGTGGGTGTCCGACCACGCTCCCCCACCCTCCATGCAGCTGTCGCATTCGATTTTCCACTGTGGGCGACTTTCCAGTATAAGGTGGATGCCATTGGAGTCTCGAGCATGATTCCGGAACCATTGGAGGTCTTTTCTGCACTCATTGCTGACTGGAACGGGGTTCATATTGTTGCTGAGTCTGAGCAGGGCCAGGATCCTGCCCATAAACCTCCTGGCCGGCGGTACACACGTTGCTATGTGGAAAAGTTTTCCACATAGCTGCTGTATGTCCTTTTTTGTCACCCACTTCTTTTGGTCCCAGGATGTGACTTCTAGTATCACATCGTCCAATTTGTCTCTCGGGATGGTCAATGTCATTTCAAGTGTATCAAATTGGAAACCCAACCACTCCAAGTTTGTGGTAGGGTGGATGGTCTTGTTTGCAGCTAACTGTAATCCTAGGAGGTTGTTTACTTTCTCGAAGTAGACTAGTGATTTCTCACCCTCTGCCACCGTAGGAGCCACCGACGCATAATCGTCTATATAGCAGAGTACCTGGTGTTTCTGTTGTGCCATGATATGTGTCACTGCCAGTGAAACCCTCTGCATGTGGGCACTTGAACTCCGGCATCCAAATGGTGGCGCTTTATCGAAGTATAGTAGCCCGCGGTGCTTTATTCCAAACAATGGCAGGTCGAGTAAGTCGACTTGCAGCTGTCTATAGGCATTTTGGAGGTCAGCTGACCAGAGTACACAACCTTGGCCGTATTCCTTTACCATGTTTACCAGGTCAGTGACTTGTGGCAGAGAGTATTTGAGATATCTGCCCTGGAAATGGTTCTTCATTAGGCCTGAATTTACAGAGTTCATGTCTCGGTGAGACAAATCCACTATGATTCTCCTTTTGGTGGATTTCTTCTTTTCCACTGTTAACATTGGGCTTATTTGAGCCCATGGAGTGAAAGGTGTCTTGTCGAATGGTCCCAATAGGGTGCCATTGGTCAGCTCGTCCTTTATGTAACGGTCAATGTGGTCTATATGTTCGTCGGCGGACGGGTGATTTTCATGTGCCGTTATGGGTGGTGTATCTCCTGTAAAGGAGCTGGGCCATCCAAACTCCAGAAAGGTGACTATTTCAGCATCCTGGTACCCTTTCAGCATCTTCCTCCAGGCATCTAGATTAAATCTAGTGTTCAAGGGGATCTTTGCCTTAATATAGTTAGGGAGCGCTGTGGCCCTGATAGCGTGGTATTTTGCCATCTCCAATGGGAAAGCGTTACATGCTTCTTTTGTAGGATAGGGCCACATTCCATCCAGGGTGCGTGAGTAGTCTTCAGGTGAGATGAAAGATGGTGTCATTGGTGGGGGGGGTACAACATATCCGTCGGCGTCCATATGCGCCGCGTTACAGTTATCATTGTGGGCTGAGTCGCCTGGTACCGTATCCACTTGTCGTATACTACTTTCATCCCGTGTTGGGGCGTCACTTGCTATGCTACTGACAAGCCCTTGGGTGGCGGCTAAGGCATTATTATGGCCCGCACGCCTGCCAAACTCGGTCCCTAATCCCACCTGAGTGGGGGGATACGGTTGGCTGGCCACTTGACTGGTAGTAAGGAAGTCAGTAGCCACTAGGTCATGAGGAACAGCTGGGTCGTTTTGATTACATTGACTCATATAAATATCATAGACCGGAGTGGGTTCCCGGTCCGAGTCATGAACAATGCTACACATATCGTTACTACAGCCGTTATTATACAGTGATAACACGTCTACTACAGGAACATATGCTTTACAAGGGGTTGAAGTACATATAGGAGTTGCATTTGATTCAACTCTGTGGTCGCAGAATGAACTGTCATCGACGAATCGGGGGACAGTGACAGTGTCATTTCTTGCATCGTACTCTACCTTGGTATTGATAAGTGATGCCGAAGCGCCAATCGAGCTTGTGTCTGTGGAATTTACACTATAATCTACCAGACCCAACCTATCGCAACCCTTAGGGGTCGTGTGATTGGATGCAGAAGACTGATCGATTGGAACTGATGCCCCACTATCACCCACACCGTTACTGGTAGCGTCCACACCCCCCCCCCATCCGACACCTCACAATTAATGTCGGGGCGATGGGGGCCTGGACCATGACCAGAGGTGTATGCGACATCGCCATGCTCCTGGCGGGCAGCATCGGTGACATTGCATATTTCACCGTTCACTGCGCCACCATGCACTGCGCTGTCAGATCTGTCACTTAGTGCCATAGGGGAATGAAGTGACAGTGCAGCTAGGCCAACCTGGAGTTCACTGGGAGGGGGGGCGTCACCTCCGTTCCCGGTACTGATGTTCTGAATAACATCTGCCCAGCTGTTATCACCCGACCCCCCCATGACATAAGGTGCAGTTACATTGTTATCGAGGTCAACATTGATATCATCACATACATTCGCACAATTGTCAAGCTTGACCGCCTTATTAAATTGGTCATTGTCTATATCACATACAGAGTCGTTACTAGAGCCAGTCATGTCACGTGCCGCTCTCCACCTGTCGGTGATCATAAACCATCCTGGGGTGAATCCGAGACTGCTCTGCTCCCTTGTAGAGACGTCTGATGATGCGCTTGTGTCGTAAGTGGTATCCAACGTATCTTCCTCCGAGGTCCAGCAGCCTACTGCGCTGCCGCTGGACCCTTGCCGTTTTTTGGCGGATGCTTGCCTGTAAGGAAGTTGCATGAAGTGCGGGGGTGTTTGTTCACTTTACACAAGTTGGGCAGGCAGTATGAACATAGGTGCAATCGCCTTTCCCCATTCTCCACGTGATGGGCCTCATGTGAGCACTTTCCTTCATTAAATGCCTTGCAGGGTGGGCGTGCACGAGCCGTCTTGATCTCATTTGGCAAGTCACACACATCACCCTTTTTTCCATATGCGGTCGATCCAGCTTGTGCCGGAGTAGTAGCTTTATCGCCCGCATTTCGCACCGTATTAGCCTTAGGGTCCATCCATGAGCCCTTTCTTGCCTTCTCGGAGCGACTTATCCTGATGTCATATGTCTTATCCCACGTTACTCCAGATTCCGGCAACAAGGTAGACGCAATCAGTGACTCACTCCAACCTCGTACATCAGGCCAATAGTAGTTTACGTTGTCTTCTGCAACGTCTATGGCATGCTTTAAATAGTAATGCTTATATGGTGGGGGGGTTGTGGCAGAGTCATATATCTTGAGCAAACCCAGGATGTATTCTGAGTACTCAAGATCGGCCAGCTTTGTCGGCTCCATCTTATCGCCACGCGTTATATGCGCATGGGCAAACATAGGACTAGGCTTACCCGATTTTGCCACTGTATTTTTCATAAACTCGGCGAGCTGTCGCTGCATATCTGTTGCTGCGTCTGCCGGATTAACTGCCGCGTGGAGGTTGAACGGGGCCGCCTGCTGGGGTGGTAATCCTACGCCATGGGGCGCGCCCGGCTGGTGGACCGTTGCCGGGAGCACATGAGACATGGGCGGGTAGATGTGATGTCCGCCCATCGCCTGAGGCGGTAGTCCAGGCAGTCCTGGCAGCTGCTGCTGATGTTGCAAATTCGGTACCTGCTGCTGTTGGTGATGCAGGCCGAATTGGTTGACATTCATAGGCACAGGGTTTTGTTGTTGCGGGGGATTAGACTGCTCCAGAAGTGACATCATACGATCCACTTTGTCGTTCATGGATGTGACTTTCGTGTCATTTTCTTGTCGCCACTTCTTAAACTGTCTCTTAGAAAGTTTCTCAGACTTCTTCCTTGGCCCATCTCTGCTTCCATCAGCCATATTAAGGCTGTAGGTAATCCAAGCCTTGGAGGCAGTAAGGCGGTTGGCAATGGCCGGTAAAAACCGTTGAGACACTCCGCAATGAAAATACGTGCGGTGCACTTGATACCCTGTTTGAATGTGGCGGTAACCGCCACGAAAAGGAAGTCATGTGACCAATAAACATGTGAAAGTTGTAACCTTACATGATAGAGACAAAGTTATACAGTAGGTGGCAGCAGCGTACCTGTTCCAGTCAATTACTAGCCCATGATGCATGTTCGGCAATGGAGTCCACAGGACCGGCTGGGAAAGCCAATCTTCATGCCTGGGAAGTTCGACGGCTCGGGCCACCTGGCTGAATATCTGGCCCACTTTGATCTCTGTCGACAGGCTAATGGCTGGGACTATGAGAAGGCCAGGGTTTTCCTAGGGCTAAGCTTGACTGGTATAGCACAACGGCGGGGATTGAGCCGGCTTTGGATGGGGGCTACACTAAGCTGAGGGAGGCTTTGATAGCTAGGTTCCAGCCTCCTTATCAGTCTGCAATGTACAAGTCCATCCGGCGTTCCAAATGATGGGGGCCCAAGGATGATTTACAGTTACATGCCGAGGCTGGTGTACCCCCAGGCCGATTTATCCACGGTCAGTGGCATGGCAAAAGACTACTTTATCGACAGCATGGAGAACGAGCAGCTACAATGTTGGTTACATCAGACTAATCCGGGGACGCTGGTGGACGTGGTACAGGTGGCTCTCCATGCCGAGGCCTGTTTGAGCCAGCACCACACCGGCGCCGGATGGTGGACGAGGAGGTGGATAAAATGCTCAAGCGTGTCTCACCGGCCACCGGGCCTTGGGCATCTCCGGTGGTCCTCGTTTAAAAAAAAGATGGGACCATGCGCTTCTGCATGGATTAGAGGAAATTGAACGGGGTCACCACCAAGGATGCCTATCCTCTGCCTTGTATAGATGATTCCTTGGACACACTGGCCGGGTCTCACTTTTTCAGTACTATGGATTTAGTGAGCGGCTATTGGCAGGTGTCCATGGTGGAAAACGACCGAGAGAAGACAGCCTTTACAACTCATCGGGGACTGCAACGCCCCAGGGACCTCTGAACGGCTCATGGAGGTGGCCATGAGGGGATTGCAATGGAGTTCATGCTTGGTGTACTTAGATGACATCGTGGTCTTCTCTCTGGATTTTGATGGTCATCTGAAACGCCTCCGTGAAGTGCTGGGCCGACTCTCTCAGGCGGGGTTAAAGGTGAAGCCGAATAAGTGCCGGTTGGCCCGGAGGGAGGTGGGCTTACTTGGGCATATCGTCTCAAGCCAAGGATCCAGCGAAGACTGATGCTGTGCGAAAGTGGCCCACCCCAGTTACAGTGACTGAAGTGAGAAGTTTCCCCGGGCTGGCAGGCTATTATCGTTCTTTTGTGTCTAACTTCGCCATGGTGGCGAAACAGGAAGAGCCTTCACGTGGTCCCCGGAGTGTCAGGAGGCTTTCAAAATCCTGAAAAAGAGGCTGTCAAGCTTGCCAGTCCTGGGATAGCCCCATGAAGAGGGCCAAATATGGTTGGATACCGACGCGTCGGACACCGGTCTCGGTGCTCTCCTAGAGTCAGGATGGCCAGGACCAGGGTACATTCTTATGGGAGCCGTACACTGATTAAAGTGGAATGAAACTACTGTGTCACCAGGCGCGAACTATTGGCAGTCATTTTTGGCCTGTGCAAGTTCCGACACTACCTGCTGGGGTGTAATGTGCGCATTTGGACTGATCATGCTGCCCTGAAGTGGGTTATGGCGTTCAAGGACCCCAAGAGTCAGGTGGCTCTTTGGCTCCAGATTCTAGACATGTAAGATTACACCATTGAGCACCGCCAACGGCCTGTCCCGGATACCCTGTCGTCAGTGCGGCTTAGGAGCCACAGAAGAAACCGAAGTCGTGAGGGTGGTCACCTGTCAGGGGAGGAATGACCTCGACGTCACCGCCGACGTTCGAGCAGAATGGGTTTGGGACCAGGAGGCTGACCCGCTCCTGGGAAGGGTGCGTCAATGGATGGAAGCGGGCAAGGCGGCCCTGGATGGCTTGGCAGGGGAATCCAACACTGTTAAGTCACTGGCAAGCCAGCTACCCCGCCTTCTGCTAAGAGATGGGTTGCTAGGGCGCCATTGTTTCACCCCCTTGGGAGAGAAGAAATTCCAGATCTTGGTCCATGATCGTTAGTTAGTAGTTTTTGAAGAGTTTGGAGCTTAGATTTAGTCAGGGAATACATTTATTTATTTCTAATTTCTTTGTCAAGGATCGTGAAGTGGCCATCTTCCCCATTATCGCTCAAGCCGGTACTGGCCTGACGAGTCCAAAATCAGTACTTCTTGTCATCTGACGAATTAATAACATTGAAAATCATTATAGGGTGGATATGGTAGATTTGACGAATTTGGAGAAGAAAGAAAAATATTTGAGAATTTTGCGATAATACATAGGTCAGATTGAATTCATAACACATAAGGTTCCTATCTTAGAAAATAGTACTTGGAGTAGACCTGTTTCATAACAATGGTTGTCCTACTGTAGGTACGCACGTTATTGAGGTGCAGCTTTAACTTACTTATAGGACGATAAAGGTAGAAGCTTTGGTGGTCTCAGTGTATTGATATTATAATACATAGGTCAGATTGAATTCACAACACATAAGGTTCCTATTTTAGAAAATAATCATTTTAATTCAAATTCTAGAGTTTTGAAATCTGTCACACTGGGGTTTTAAATGAGTATAAAGACAATCAAAGATTTCTTTGCACCCAGGGCCAATATGGCAAGTGCCACTGGACATAGTTCAACGAATGTGAACAATGACAAGAAAAGAAGTAGAAGTTCTGACGCCTCTAATGTGGAATTCCCTGAATCTCGTGCCCCTGATACTAAGAAACATCAGTCAAATGTGGTTAATGTCAGTGTTTCTTCTGATGATAGTGTCTTTGACTCCCAAAGTGTAAGCTGAGTGTGGCGGGGGAACCCCTGGAGGCATCGGCTCTGACATCACCGGGTGGCTCCTTCTCGGGGAACTCCGATGGGGAGTCCCATGCGTTAGAGGGACAGAACTCTGTAAGGAGCGATGCTCCGTAGGGGGAAATGACATTCCGCTGTTGCCTCATCTAAGTATGGTTAATGAATACTCAAGTACAACAATGAGTGAGAGTAAGTATGAAGGGATTGAAATTTCATCTTAGGACTGTTGAAATCACTTAATTGATGCTAGCACCACTAGGTAGCCATCTTGGAACTGCAGATGATTCGGTTGATATTGATTTGACGGACAGTGTAGACAAGACAGATGTCATAGCACATAAAAACTTAACTGAAGTGAATTCTGAAGGTCTAGGACAGTCAGTATTATTAGTTGAGGATGAAACTAACCTAGATGGAGAAGACAATACTAAATTACTGACTCTAGCTACACAAAAACAACTGATGACTGAGTTTCAAACCTCAATGATTACTCAGATAGGATTACTGTTGGAAGCCCAGAAGGCTAACTCTGACGGTAGAATGGAATCATTAGAGCAACTCATGACTGGGTTTGAGGGCACAAAGTGAGCCAGCAAGCAGAAAGGACAGTTCCTGCTGGATTTAATACCAGATTCAGCCAAAAGGGGGCACCACTATGGGCTAGAATAGGAAAAATATGCCTAAAACTGTTATGGGCTACTTTTTTATTGAGAATTCAATGGTTTTTGATAAAACGTTCTATTTAGGGTGGAAAGGTTCCAAATTTGGTTGATTTCTGTTGCCATGGAAACATGATTTTCATAGGAAAATCAATGTTCCCATTTTAAGGAACATTCGACAAGGTTTACAATGGTGAAAACAGAATGAAAATACCATTTCTAGATCAAAAGTTATGGGCAAAAGAATAAAAATTTATGCTAATTTAGCTGATTAGCATAAATTATGCTAATTAGCTATATATCTCATGACCAATTAGACGTAAAGCTTATTGACATTGACGAAATGGTCACACCTGCCCATATTTAGCAAGCCATTCCTCCAAAACTAACAGGAGTATCTTCTCATGCAATATATTACTGTAAAGCTAGTGATTTGAATTCTAAAGTTGAGTGAGTGAGAGTGAGTAATAGATGTTTAACGCCATTTTGACAGCTGAGGTCATATTCATGGCGAGAACTACATTACACGATTTCACAGAGGAATGTGTCAGTGCCCGCGCATATTATGTGCACCACACACATCCGAGGGAATAGGAAAGAGGAGAAATAGACCCTTTTAAGTGGGCTAGGGAAACCCAAATTCTAAAGTTGACTTTTAGCACCGACCACCTTTTCTCCTTGCCTCTACACAATTTAATCACAACCTTGAGTAGTGAAATTACCTTTGCAACTAAGGATAGAGAAGATTTGAGGAGTGAGTTAATAAGAATTGAGAGGGATCAAACTGCTGAGTTCTCATCATTGTCGTCCAGAATGACAAAGTTAGAAGAACTCGAAGAACTAAGGCACACAGAATACTTAGAAAGGTTTAAACAATTAGAGGATCTCATCTCTGACCAATCGAAAAAAATATCAGAGCAGAAAGTGATAGTGCATCTGAAATCCATGGTAGAGTGACATCAATTGAGTCTGAAATCTACACAAAGATAAGGAGTGATAGACTGGAGTATAAAGAGGATCTCAAAAAATTGTGTGAAGAATATGAGGGCAGGCTAAATAGCACTAAGAATAGACTAGAGCAACAGATCTTGGAATATCAACAAGGAATAGACAACAAGGTTACTGAAATAAACACCAGATTAGATAATCTGCCCACCGGTGCTGTTTGTCACCATGATGGGTTATACCGAGGTTGTCTCAAGTCTTAGGACTGTTAAGCACTGCTCTAAATCAAAAGAAAGAAATCTAGTGATTTATGGCATTGAGTCAGCCCTAGGGGAGGAGCTCAAACATGTACTTGATACCTTGTGTACTCACTTGGAAGTAGAGTATGACTTCAAAAATGATGTGATTGAAATGACTAGACTAAAAATCAATAATCTTGAAGCAGGGTCAAAAAGCCAAGAGGGAAAAAGTTCCTATCCTAGTGAGCGTCAGCAACATAGCCATTAGGTCAATTATCATGAAGATGGAAGCTTGGTAAGTCAGATCAAGATGAGGTAAAAAGGATTAGTGTGCAGCCAGATGAAGCTAAGGATATCCGAGAGTCAAAAAAAGGCGGGTAGAAAAATTGTAAAGCATGTTGTGGGAATGGGTAAAGAAGCTAAAGTGAAAAAAAAAAATAGTGATAGAGGGTAGAAAAATTCCTTACTCACAACTTGACTTAGTACCGCCAGAGCTCAGGGAAGGCATTGACATCGACTTTGTAGGTGATGCAGGG
The DNA here is from genome assembly GCA_949317995.1 of Acholoe squamosa. NCBI lineage: Eukaryota > Metazoa > Annelida > Polychaeta > Phyllodocida > Polynoidae > Acholoe > Acholoe squamosa. The sequence goes on along the minus strand of OX439041.1, from coordinate 28,137,246 downwards.
TCGGAAATGAAACCCAGTGAAAACCCCAATGGACCACATGCTGCTAAGAGTAGTTCTGGCAAGGGAAAGCCTAAACAAACACCCAAACAATAGACAGACAAAGGCAGTGAAATCCACATAAAACAAACCAAGTTTGGGTTAATATATCAGGGTAAAGGGGCTTATCTGTCCAATTTTTATAAATGCAACTTAGAGTTCGAGTACAATGGAGTCAAAAGAGTGTTAACTGTGTGGAACAGGGCTATTTCTTTGTCAGACTCTCTGCATTGGGATACCCGGGTGAGGCATCATGAAAATGACTGAACCCAAGGAGATGAAAAGAGCTGGTGATAAGAAGCATGTTCCCAAAAACCATGCTTTTGCTGGTAAAGAGTATGACTTAATGTTGAACCTAAACCATGCCAAATTATTTCAGAATAAATCAGAGGGAGAGAATACTACCGGTCCGCTGATTGAGGCTACCTCAAGCAATCGCTGGGCTTCAGGATAGCCATGGGGGGACCAGCGTTACGATGATTCAGAGGAAGGAATACCTGGAGAAAATTGGCACGGAAAGATTCTCCAAACAGTAAGGGGTGAGGTTTTAGCCAAAAGCTAAGCTAATAACTGTGTTAGTCTTCACAGTATAGGTCCGTAGTGATTTATTTCATCATCAGACTTATTTAGTACTACTGACAGTTGGCTTGTACTTTTGTAGATTGTACATCTGTACATTTAGGCTTATGTGCTTATTCCCACTTCTGATTTGTTTTTATTGATTGACTGCCTTAATTACAAACTTGTTGAATTATTTGTTGTACATATTTCTGGAACTGTTTCTAATTTCTAATATCTTAATATTATTGAACCAGTTTTTGGGTCGATATAGCCCAAAACCAAAGTGTCATCGAGGCTCTAATCTCTAGGGATTCCAGAGGTGAGGGTCTGGGCCCAGAGGTTCAAGCTAGCCTGAATGATGATTTACATTACAGAGTCACTGACATAGGCAAGTCCAGCTCTAATATTACCAAAATAACTTAAGATGTTAAGAGCAAAATGGCCGAGTTGCTCTTGATGGCAAAGGTTATGACTGTGTAGTTTTTGTATCTGGCTTGTGGTATCTGTTAGACTTTGCAACATGGTCACAGATCTGAAGAAATTATATCCTGATTGCAAATTCATCCACTCCACTATTTATGGCATGAATCTGTCGACGTTCAACAAATTCCCTGCAGACCCTACAAAGCAAGAAATGCTTACTCAAAGTATTAAGCTGCTAAAAGGGGATATAGTATACATCAATGCCCTGAATAATGTTCCTAATTGTAGATTGCACTACCTTTTCCACAACAAAAGGTGGAATAAGGGAAGAAAGGGTAGCCAGGTTGGAACAAAATCACGCTTTGTGGGCCTCTACGGGCCGGCTCATATGAGAGATGGTTGCCATCCTAATTACACATATAAAGTTAAAGTTGCAAAAAAAAAAAAATAGCCACCACCATCAAAAGAGCTTGCCCTGTGGAGGGAGTGGCAGAAACTGACGAAGGCCGAGATGAGGATCTAGATGAGGATGATGATGTGGATGAGCATGATGAGGTGACAGGAATAATAAAACAGCTGTCCGAGACAAAAATCTGAGTAAGTGTTATGTATTCATACTGCAAACATGCTATATGACTAGATGATTATTGTGGATTATGTTTTCCACCTAATGCAATGTTTAAGAGTGCTTGACAAAATGACATATGGATATGAATAAAAAAAAGTTTTGTGTGCATTAAAACTTACAGTATTGTCATGTAGCAAGTAACATTGAGGTGTTGTTAAAATAACATGTTATGGCATGCTAAATAAACCTCTTAGATTATGTGTACCTAATGCAAAACTTGGTTTCAGTCTTCGTCTTGGAGGTACAGGATCTGCTGGGGCATCGCTCTTTTTGGAAATACCGGGAGACATGCTTATCTATAGCATTGTCTTACACAGCACGATTGGAACTCCCCTACAATGTACCCTTAGTAGTGTGTAGGTTAGTGTGCACATGATGATGAAACCTGGAGCTGACCTTGAGTGATCATCACATGGATCTCCAAGGGAATCTAGGGTTTACTTTTGAACTCGGGCCTCCTCTTTAAGATCATTCATTACTAGGTCTAAGTGAGTGATGTATTATTTGCATGTCTCAAATCAGGAAGCACTACTAATGATGAACCTTCTAGTTGATTGCATGTTGAATGATTTGATGCTTAAATTAATTGGAGGAGCTGACAGGATTAGAGGCACCTCTTGGTTGAAGAGGGGATCTAGGGTGTAATAGCTGAGAAGCCATCTGAGAAGGATCTTTGCAAAACTTTGTATGTATGTATATGTTTAACTGCTGCTCGCCTTATCTGATTAGAGGAGCTGACAGGCTTTTGCATATGCGTGCGCTGTATGGCACATCCACTCTTGAATGCTGTGTACGATGATGTTATTATTAATAGTATTGTAATGGTTTGTATTGACTTATGCGTTGGGTGGCTCGTTGGCTCGCTTATCACTAGAGATACCAACACAACACGAGTAGTTCGGGTTGGGCAAAGCCCCGGATACCCCTACCTCTCGGGTAGGACTTTATTCAATCTTCAGCAAATAACAGCTAAGCGTCTTGACTGGACCATGTCCAGTCCCCTTCTGCCGCTCGTCCGGCTTCTTAGTAGAAGCTGGACGCGAGGCATGGTGCTGCCCCCTCTTGTACCAGTGGGGTATCGCAAAGCGACACCTAGCTGGCATAGAAGGAACGGGCACCACACGAACACGTCTCTTGGATGAACGGCACTAATATATATACAACGATGCCGGCCCCTACACCACCCCCACTAGACTATACCTAGGGTTGGGTGTATTTAATAAATACCTATTGTTGACTTTATACAATAATAAGTTATACATACATAGGTAAGTCTATACACAAGTGTTCGTATAGATTATAGAACATTGAGGGGCATTATAAATAATATGTACATGATGAGGCATCGTCGCATATAACCCGAAGTAACCAATAATAACAATTAGGAAGTGGTGCCTTATGCACCATCGACCTAAGGTAGTAAATGGTAACAATGTTACAGTGTTATTATAGTTTTAAAGACGTGATAAAAGTGGTAGATATGTCGTGAAATGGTATTAACAATGTTTTACAGTAGTAAATAACCGACCCAAGGTGGGGTAAATAACCCGAAAAAATTTTGTTTGGTTTGATTACAAAAATATAAATATTATATAAAAATAGCTTCACACAAAATTTTAATACTGGTAATAATAGACGTCCTACCAGGGTAGTAGGATCGCCCTAACAAAATACCGAACTTCCGGCGAATCTGGAACGACTGGTTTCTGCAGCTCCACCCGGCGACATATATGTGGTGGCAAGCCATGTTGCTGTTATGCTGTGCCCTGATGAAGATGGGAAGATGGAGCCCCGGTTAGGTGTGGTAATCCTCTTTGTGTTTCGGGGTAGTGTCCACCTTCGCTGCAGGTTCGGTCCCAGATCGGCGAGTCCAGTATAAGGATAAGTACCTCTGGCATGGTAAATGCCTTTACCCTCGGGTACCACAAAACACCTCCAGATGGACACTTAAAGATCCTCCGGATCAGTGTCCATCTTCTCAGCCGACTCCGCTGAGGCAGCCGGAGCCGAGCTGCTGCAACTGCTCACAGAGAGCAGCGTTGAGGTTTCGCTGGGCGTCTCGCTCCCCAAGCTCAGCGCGCCCATCCCCGCGGACGGACTGTCAACTGCCTCGGGTGCGGGTGGAGCAGCCGGAGCAGGTGGAGCAGCCGGAGTGAGGGACAGGGACGACGCAGAGCCATCCCACTCGTCCAGGTGCTTCCCGAACGCGAGGAAGAACTTGAGGTCGGCCTCCTTGTACTTACAAATGTACCCGGCGTTCTCAGCGCGGTGGAACTCCTTAAGCTTTTCAGCTTCCAACTGCTGGCGCCGGCAGGATTGGATTGCCTCCTCGACATTCTTCCTCTCCTGCACCTGAATCTTCTCTTCCTCCCTCTTCTGGACCTCGTAGACCAGGTTGAAGGTGGCTTCAGTCATTATATGCCAGTAGTCGACTGACTTCTGGCGATGCAATGCCTGCCATTCCGCCATCAGGTCATTCTGGATCGTCGCCGTTTGAACGTCGCGATGATCGACAAACGTGTTCGGATCCTGAAGACCTGACAGCGTGCCTGATATAAGTTCCATAACGGGCACCCGAGGGGCCGTTGGTGGAACTATAACCGGTGGGGGCGCGGCAGCCTCCACAGTGCCAGGCGGAGCGCCTGCTGGAGGGACAGAGGGACCCTCAACTGTTGCACCTCCTCGGCCTCGGCCGTCGCCCGGGGGAGCTCGGGTGGACTCCATGCCACCACGGCCCCTACCCCGGGGTTTTGACCGGCCCAAGGGGGTTAGGACCTGAGATTCGGGCACATGTAGTGGACTGTGTCGTAAGCACAGTCCGCGAAGCAGCGGGGAGTCCGTTCCTTGAACCCCTCGGCTGCATTCTTCCACATCCATTTCTGATTCTCGTCTTTAGGGACGTCCGTGGTCACATTGTCACAGACTCCAAATCAGATTTGGCTGACTCGGGCAGCTCTGGGTCGCTCTCGCTTCCCTCGCTGTCCGTGTAAATGCCCTCCCCTCTACGGCTAGCTCGGCTGGTGGTAGTAGTACCAGACGAAGCCTTGGTAGAGGACTTGGCGCTCGCCCCGCTGGTGCTAGCAGAGGACGCTGCAGTAACTGAGGTGGCTACTGTGGTTGTTGGTGCTTTGGAGGCGGGCGTCTTCGGGTCGCCCTTACCCCTCGGCTTGGTGGGGGGCGTGGGCTCCGGCGGAGCTTTCGCTCCATTCTTCTTTTTCCGATGCACGGCCTTGGGTGGCTGCGCCGGCACCTCGGGACTAGAATCCGACTGACGTGGATCCTTGTCCTTTGAACGAGGGCTCCTCCTACCACTGACTGGGGAGTCAGAGTCAGAGGAAGCCTTCGCCCTACTTTGGGCCTGCTGTTTCCGGTGGGCCCGACGAGCAGCGGTAAGCTCCTTCTGCTGTTTGGCGAGCTCGGCTCGCTTGGCTTCAACAGCAGCCTGCTGACGCGAGATGTCCTCTTCCGAGATCTCGCCAGGCGCCTCCGGTATGTCGGCACCCGGTTCCTTCTCGGTCGTGGCGATTCTAATGTCTTCAACCTCCAGGTCACTCTCGGTGAGAGGACCCTTTGGTGCAGGCTTACGGGTCAACCGCTTGACCCGTTCGGTTTCCACCGACGACTGTGTGACGGTGGAGTCTGTATCCATATCGGATTCAGACTCTCTTAGCTGCGCGGCCTTCCGGGTAATGCCTTCGGAGATCAACACAGCTCGGGCCAAGCTTTCGTTGACCGCCATCTTCTCCGCCAACTTTCGGTAGTTCCGGAGCCAAGAGACTGGCATACTGTCAGCCAACTCGTCGCTGCACGAGTCCATGACCAGAGTCTTGAAGTCGTCTGGTATGGCCTCGGGCACGCCTGGTTTCACCGCAAGCGGACCGCACCCGAACATGGAGGGGTGCATGGGGATGTAGGTCCCCCAAGAGGTGTACAGGACACCGGCCTCGTCATCCACATGAGCCATACGCTCGATGCGGGTTCTGTATCCCGGGGGATACATCGGAATGTCCAGGACATCAATGCTATCACCCAAAGCCGTCGCTGTAGACGTGGGCTCTGGGCGCGGTGGTGGTGGAGGTGGCATCTTCTCCCTGTCGGTGGCCTCGGCCATCGCAGAGAGCGTACGGGCTGCCTCCTCTGCTTCGGATCCCCTCACAAGGACGTCTGTTGAAGAGTCCATAGACTCCTCAACCCGCAACGGGACCGTCGTCGTCCCCTGTGTCATGGCACTGAGGGGGACTTCCAATTTAGAAATTGGCAAATGTGTTGGACTCCTCCCGAAGGATTCGTCCAACAAAAAGGGAAGGAGTTAGACAAGCTAACCGAACAGCTACAGGCTGCCAAACGCCAACACTAACCAGAGCAAAACGGGTGGCGTCTTACCGCCACGAGTCCGCCCTAGTTATGAACAATATGGCGTCAGACCTCTCGTCTCGCGAGATCCCGCAAGGGCTATCCGGTGACCTAGTTCTGCGCTCTCCCGCCGCACCCGCGGCGCCACCTAGGGGACTAGATCCGAACTAACATTCGTCTCGACATGCGGGACGCAGCCTCCTACCCGAGTGCTATCGTCTGGAGCTTGGCGGTGTATACAACGCTTCAAAGCGAATGTACCGGTTAATCCATCCGCCACTCACGGGATACAGCTACCCGGGGGGGCGCGTTCGGCATCTCTAGCCATGGAACGTATGTTATTCGCCTACGGCGGACAACACGCAGCAGCTCGTTGTGTACTGAGTTAGGTTACAGCAGACCTCAACCGGGGACTGCGTCTAACGCCTTCGGTTAGCTTTTTATTCTTCCCGGCTTTACGTACGGCCTTCTCTGGGTTCCGCTTAGCCATGGCGAGACCTTTCCCATACGTAATGCCTTCACTCAGCGAGACATTCTTCCTTTTCTTACGATTAGGTCGTTTCCTGGCCTTCGTCTTCTTTTTGACTATTATCTCATCTTCCTGCATTTTCCCCGGCCGGCCCCTAGGGCGTTTCACGGGTACTACCACGCTAGGTCCGCTAGGGACAGACTCAGGTGGCTGGTAACCGAACTCCCTCTCCGCCTCTTCGCGTCCCTTCCAGGGCCGAAGTTTTCCGACATTTGTCTTCCATTTCCTACCAGTTAGGCAGTCCTCCATCATCACCGTGGACTTGGAGATGATGCGAATGATTTTAAATGGACCTTCCCAGGGCGTTACGAGCTTTAGCCGTTCTAGCGGCTCGTAGTACCTTAGTACTTTGTCCCCAACATTAAAAACAAATTCTTTTGGCATTGGTGTCATAACCCACCTTTTGCCATTTCGCACTCTTCAGCAGCTCTTTCCGAACGGCCTCGTATGCCTGTTTAAACCTATCCCTTAACGACTCCACAAACAACACGGTGCAGGGCGCCTCCGGGTCTATCCCAACCACTCCATACACTAAGTCGGCGGGCATTATGATGTCCTCGCCGAACACTAGCATGTTTGGAGTGCAATTGGTAGATGAATGGACAGTGTTGTTGAAAGCATGTACTACAAACTCGCACTGTTCATCCCAGTCGTCCTGGTGGGTATTAACCAGGGGCTTTAGCACTTGTATCAGGGTTCTGTTGAACCGTTCTACCTGTCCATCCGACTGTGGTCGGTATGGGTTTGTCCGGGTCTTGCAAATAGCTAGGTAATGACACATTTCCTGCCATAGCTCTGACTCGAACTCTCTCCCTTGGTCGCTGTGCATCATAAGGGGAACACCCAAATGAAGCACCCAGCCTTTTACAAACGCTTCAGCGCATGTGGCGGCTTTGTGATTAGGAAGAGGGAACACCCAGGTGTACTTGGTGTAATAGTTGGTTACGACCATCATGCAAGTATTGTCCCGGGGCGTCGTTTTGATCCCGCTGATGATGTCTATCGCCACTCGAGCGAACCTGACACCAAACAATTCCTGGGATAAGGGTTGCTTTCCCCGGCCGGGTCCCGGCTTGTTTTTACAACAATCCGGGCAAGTGGCGATCCACTGGAGTAGGTCGCCTCTCATTCCAGGCCAGTAGTAACGCCTTTGTAGGCGCTCTATTGACCTCCTCTTACCGAAATGGCCGCTAGTTTGGTGGCCATGGCAATAATACATGATATCCCTCCTCATCGGGGTGGGGATCACTATTTGTAACAGCCTACCGTTGGTGGGAGTAGTCTTCCACCTACACAGTATGCCGTCTCGGATTTCTAGCTCGGTCCATTGAGCTAGCAATCGCCTCGCTTCCCTATCTTCTAGGGATACTAGCGGCCTTGCTGGTTTAATACCTGTCCGTAGGTATTCCATTATGCGCGCAGTGGTGGGATCCGACTGTTGGAACTTCTTGATGGTCTCCAGGGACCAATCGAGGTAGCTACATACAGCCTCCTCCCAGGGGATACGGGGGGTGGTATAATTAAATACCAACCCAGCTACCACAGCATTGTGGGCCCCGCAGTCTTCACAAGTGGCATTCTGGCACTTTCGGATGGGTCGCCTCGACAAGGCATCCGCATTGATATGTTTAGCACCGGGTCGGTGCTCTATTTGTTTGTGCTCTAATCCAAACTCGGATAGATAAGCTAACCATCGTCCAATCATCCCCTTGGCATCCTTAAAGTTAAGGAGCCACCTAAGAGACGAATGGTCGGTTCGTAAAGTAAAGTCACTTCCCCAGAGAAAATGCTTAAACTTCTTCGTATACACCACTATCGCGAGGAGTTCCCGTTTGGTGGTACAATAATTACGCTGGGTCTTGCTTAGCGTGTTGCTGGCGAATGCTATTGGGACTTCGACTCCGTCCTGGACCTGAGAGAGAGCCGCCCCTATTGCATCATTGCTCGCATCTGTGTCTAATATGAAATGTCCCTCGGGAGTGGGATATTTCAATACGGGTGTGTTTCTAAACAAATCCTTTATTTTATTAAAAGATTCTTCTTGCTCGCTGGTCCATGGGAATGGGTCCCGTGCCCTACCCGGGGTCCAGTGAGCTAAGCACTGCATGGGAAAGCTGACACGAGAGTAATTCGGTATGAAATCACGGTAGTAGGAACAAAATCCTAGAAATGATCTCACCTCCTTAGCACTCGTGGGTCTTTCCCAATTCTCTACAGCTTCTAATTTCTCCGGATCTGCGCTCACTCCGCTGGGGGTGATGATCCTTCCCAGGTATGTAATTGTTTTCTTAAACAGGGTACATTTCTTGGGTTTGAGTTTTAGACCGTTGGATAGTATCCGGTCGAGTACCAATTGCAGATTTGCATGGCATTCCTTAAACGACTTGCCGAACACGACAACGTCGTCCAAGTAGACCAAACATTTCTTCCACAAAAGGTCGCTCAACAAGGATTCCATCATGGCCTCGAATCCGAAGGGTAAGACATTATACTCGAATAGCCCCATATGACTAGAGAACGCTGTTTTCTCCATGTCATTGGGGTGCATCGGTATCTGCCAATACCCGGATTGCAAATCCAAGGTACAGAACCATTGGTTCCCACCCAAGCTATCTAATGTCTCGTCTATCCTTGGTAAAGGATACGAGTTCTTCTTTGTCATGCCGTTCAGTTTTCGGTAGTCGACACAAAAGCGGATTGTACCGTCTTTCTTAGTGGTCATACAAACAGGACTGGACCAGGGACTCGAGCTCGGCGCGATGACCCCTAGGTCCAACTGTTTTTGTATTTCCTGTTCGCAAATTAACTTCTTCTTAAGAGGAAGTCTGTGATACGGGATTTTAAAAGGTTTCTCGTTGCCCACATCTATGGTGTGCAACACCTTGTCGGATCTGCCCACCGGTCCCCCTTCCCTACCAAAAGCACTCTCGTACTTCTGTAGGAGTTTCGCTAGGCACTCCTTATCCTCCGTATTCTGTAAATCTGATTGGTCAATCAGCTTTTGAAATTCTTCATCCAATGGATGCTTACTAACAGGGTTTAGTGGTTTATTGAACCTAGCCTCGGCGACGTGTTCAACCGAACTCATCACACCCACACTGTCGCCTCGCTTCAAGTAAACTACTGAACCACTTCGGTTAGTTATGGGTAATACAGTCCAAGCTGCATTAGCAACTAATGTATCCACTGAGTCCAACCCGATACTTGATAAATATACCGTGTCGGGTTCATAGACTCCAGTTTCATTCTTCTGGGCCATAGATCCGCCACAAAGGACATCGCAAGTGGTACCTGGCGGGATCTTCACCGTATGTATCACTGATGCAACCGAAGATACCTGTCTCAATACGCATTGGACATGCAAGCCATACGGGTTCCGTATACTCATCATACCATCCCTGGGATCCAAGACGGCCCCATATAAGCTTGCAAAATCCAATCCGAGGATTCCGTCATCACTAACCTCTGCTATAGTTGGCGAAAGAACAAATTCTTTGCCTCCTATACGGATAGGCATAAACGTCCTACCAAAAGTACGCATACTGCTTCTGTCGGCTGTGCAGGCATTTACCCCCGTTTTGAGGTTCTCATGGCTGCCGGCCACTGAGTCGAAGAATCTTTTGGACACACAGGAGTGGCTGGCTCCAGTATCCACCAAGAATTCTCCTACCCGGCCTTCCACAGATATGGGTACATACCACCGTCTCCCCCCTAAAGGAGAGGGGTTACTGGTAAACTGGTGAAAGTCTCGCGAATCACCAAGATTCAACCCGAGTCCTCTCAAAAATTCCAATTCTTTGATCCATCTACTAACTGCTCGAAACTTCCTACGAGACCGTACCAGGTCTGCCATTGCTCTACAGCCATGCGACCCGGCCCGCCTTTCAAGCATCTCACCAGATGTGGCTTGGCCTCGTATGGGGTCCAACCATTACAATTCATCACATCGATGAAATCTTCGAACCACTCTTTCCATGGCCGAGTACCGTCGTATTCCTTAGGAATCACGGCTACCCTTCGGGCGGAATTATGGGCATACATCAATCTAGTGCATTGTTGTTTGCTCCACTTAATCGCCTTGGTTTCGTTCAAGGTTCGATTGCCTCCCATTCCACCAAAGCTTGTGTTGCCCGGTGGAGGCGGTGGTGGCGGTTGGCTATACGTCCACTGTGAACCACTGTAGTTCGTATAGCCTCCACCACCTTGGTTAGGGCCGGTACCCGCGGTACTATTGCTACCTGTAGTACCCGTAGCACCGTCCCCCCCTTGGGTACTTTGGTGGCCGCCATCGGATGGCTGGTTCCCTGTCGGTTGACTACCGTCGTTTGATGGAGCTTGTTGGCTGCTGTCATTACCAGCTCCCAATCCAACATTTTCTGTCTGATCCACATGTATGTGGAAGCCACTAATTTCCGCGCTATTGTCGGAGGCGTCCCGAGGTACATAGTCCGGGTCTAAGTTGTGGACTATAGGGACCTCACTTATCCGGACTCTACTAGTTCAGCCGTGCTTATCTTGGGTTCTGATATAAACTCCCCCTTGATCTACATTCCGCGTCGCATTGTCATTGACAAAAGGATTGTATTGCGGATGCTTAGGTGTAGAACAGGAAACTGGGTCCCCTTGTTTAACAAACGTCGAGTTCTGGTTTAAATCCTTACTCGCCGGAGGAGCATTCGCCTGCTCTTGCTCCTGTAAATAACTCTCCATAGCAGACTTATTTATTGTGAGGGTAGCTACATCCGTAGTTAGATTTCGCTGCTCCTCCCTTAGCTGTGCATTCTCCGATAAGATCTCGATCGAATCTTCTCGTTTTCTGCAACTGCTCGGTTACGCTCCTCCTGGGCGGCTAATGCCTCCCGCTTAAAAGTATCTTTCAACAGACGGTACTTTTCACCTTTCTCCTTCTGAGACCGCTGGTATTCATTGGTCTCTCTCCGGATCTCGGATTGTTCCGAGACCAACTTGGCTTCCGTCATGCAACTCAGATTGTAGTCTGGTTACATCCCGGGCCTTAGCAACCTCCTCGGCTCTAGCCTTTTCGATTGCTCTGAGTTTATTGGCTTCTTCGAGCTCCAGCTCAGCCAATCTTTTCTCTTTTTCCCTCTCGTCTTTCTCCTTTCGCTCCAATCGATGGGCTACAGAAGTTAGGCGATATTTTAGGTCTGATTCTTTTAGAATCGCCTCCTGTTCAACGGATCGGAGTTTACAGATCCGAGATTTCGTCTCCTCTTATATCTTCAATTGGGCTGCTATGAATTCTTCATGCTGCCTCTTAGCCTGTAGCTCTACCTGTTCCTTGGCTTTCAAATAGGCCGAAGTAGTTTTATACCCGGGGCCCATCCGACGTCCGTATATTGACTTGCGGCTGCCTCCAGGGTTGAACATGGAGTCAGACAAGCCTTCATCCAAAGATAGGCCTAGGTAATGCTTTTCCGAGCTCCTCGGTTTGGCATCCCGAGGCTTAGTCTTCGGGGTTGCTTTAGGAACCATTGGGTCCTTTACAGCTTTACTATCTTCGCTATCATGATCCGACGATGTCATTAGTGGGGCTACTCCGTTTGCCCCCTCTGGTATCGCTCCCGGGGGGATCGTGGTACGCTGCATAGGGCTTTGTGCTATTGGGGTACCTAAGTTGCTAGCCGAGCCTGCTGGTATAATAGGACCCAGCTGGCGCCTGCTAGTTATAACTCGGGACCAATCGCTCAAGTCCAAAGTTGGGGGTCTTAATACCCCCCTAAACAGTCCTGTGTCCGGTGCCACCATTTGAGGTGTACCCGGATACAACCTAACGATGCCGCCTCCATTGCTGGTGGCACCGTCTGTTAGACCGGGTGTCGAGAAGACAGTCTGGACACCCCCTGGGTTGAACATTTGTTGTTGACCGGGCTTCCAGTCTAACAACAGATGCTGGGATGTAAAACCATCCTCTTCGCATCCCTCTAGCCCAGGGCTGGAGGGATCCGCATCGGGTTTCCCGAGGCTTTCGGCCAATGTGGCCGTGCTCCACCCCCGAACCAACTGGTCACGGCACCAGTGTAATGGTTCATATTGACTTATGCGTTGGGTGGCTCGTTGGCTCGCTTATCACTAGAGATACCAACACAACACGAGTAGTTCGGGTTGGGGAAAACCCCGGATACCCCTACCTCTCGGGTAGGACTTTATTCAATCTTCAGCAAGTAACAGCTAAGCGTCTTGACTGGACCATGTCCAGTCCCCTTCTGCCGCTCATCCGGCTTCTTAGTAGAAGCTGGACGCGAGGCATGGTGCTGCCCCCTCTTGTACCAGCGGGGTATCGCAAAGCGACACCTAGCTGGCATAGAAGGAACGAGCACCACACAAACACGTCTCTCGGATGAACGGCACTAATATATATACAACGATGCCGGCCCCTACAGTATTGTCAATATAATATATTAGTTTTCGTTTGTATATTGTTTTTAATCACTGAGTCCCCACCATTTCTGTAGTATGTGAGTTGGTTACGTGTAAATATCAAATCTGTAAATACTGTATAGTAGTCCTTGTATCGCCCACCTTCCATTAATTCAAGCTGCATTTAAAAAAGGTGTGTAAAACTGTAGACTATGGTGTCTTGGTTATATTAATATAAACACATTATCAGTTAAGCTTCGTGGTACTATAGAATTAACAGATCTATGTCAATCATATGGGTTACACAAATTGATAGACCAATGTACTAGACCATACAAGAAACGTGTATCATTTTTAAGTAATATCTTAACCAGCTATTGAGATGATGTAATATCCGGGACTCTGAACTTCTTAGTCAGTGATCATCTGCCTGTGTTTTCTGTCAAAACTAATCAACCTAGTGTAGTTACTATGAGACAGTATAGGAATTTTGATAAAGAGCTATTCCTGGATTGGCTATTGGAAGCTGACTGGGAAAAATTCTATGCTATTGAGGAACCCAATAACGCATGGTTGTTTATTGAAAATCTGATTACCCCCTATTTAGATGGCATTTGTCGTTTGATTACAAGAACTTTTCGGGATAACGGGCACATATGGATGAATGGTGATATACTAAGCTATATATGTGAGCGAGAAATTTGTGTAAACTTGTTCAAAAGAACCAGGGATGGAAGATACCTGGATAGAGCTCGTAAGTTACGCTGTAGGATAAATCTCAGTTATAAGTATGCCAAGGAGGCTTATTGCAAACAGGAGTTAGAAGAAAATGAGAAGGATCCTAAGAAATTCTGGTGTAATATAAATGCTATTATCAAGCCTTCTCCTGACCCTTGCCCTCCTAAGTTGATTGGAGAAGATGGTGAGATTAAAACAAACCAGCAATCTGTGAATTATATTAATAAATATTTTGCAAAGATTAGGAAAAAATTGGATGATGCATTACCTGCATGTCATAACATTGTACGTGAGAATCGCAGTAATGTAGTATGGCCTGATGAAAATCAAGTGTATAATCAGACAATCAAAGTAACTGAAGAGGAGGTTATGTACCTAGTCGGTGAAATAAATAAAACATCAGGAATTGAAAATATTAGATGTAATATTTTGAAATTGGCTCTGCAGAATCTGATTCTTCAATTTACTTGGTTGTTGCAGAAAAGCTTCGATTTATGCATCTTTCCTGACAAAAAGAAGTGTGCATGTGTAACTCCAATCCCTAAGAGTGGAAATGAGCGTCTAGTTACCAACTGGAAGCCCATATCAATCTTATCAGTTCCCTCAAAAATTGCGGAACGTATCTTGCATAGCCATGTTTACCAATTATTGGAAAGAGAAAAAAAGTTCAGTGAGTTGGAATTGGGCTATCGCTAGGGTAAAGTACAGATGATGCAATTTTTTTGGTCCTTAAATGACTTATATGACAATATGAATAGGTCACATGTCACAGTGACATGTTTTTTAAACCTTAAAATAGTGTGCCACACCCTTGTTTGTTAAGCTCTGTTAGGTCATTTGGTTTTGGTGATAACATTGTGCATTGGATAGAATCATATCTCGATGGACGTCATCAGTTTACTAGGATTGGGAATTTTACTTCTATTGTTGAACCAGTTGCATACGGAGTACCTCAAGGGTCAGTGTTAGGGCCCTTGTTGTTTATTATGTATGTAAACGATGTCAGTTTTGCTATACAGGAATGTAGTTTCCTGATGTATACGGATGACTTAGTTATTACAGCTCGAGCAACAAAATGGATGTTGCTTACTCTAGGCTACAGCGAGATATAAACAGGGTTGGAACCTGGTGCATACAGAAACGGTTGACTGTAAATGTAGAAAAAACCAAAACTGTCTGGTTTGGTGCAATGCAGAAATTGAAAAGGTTACAGTTGTCTAAATTCACCATGTATTCTAAACCACATGATCTGCAATCAGATTATACCTATTTGGGCTTACAGACTGATAGTTATCTAAGCCTTGAGCTAGCGATGAAAGATATTTTCCAAAAGGTCAATAATCGCTTATTTAGGTTCAGTAAATTGAGGGACTTAATGACCCTGAATGTTGCAATACTAGTTTATAAGAGTACTATTATGTTGCTCTTTGACTACTGTAGTTATGCCTATTCAGGACGTAGCAATGAGGATAATCTAAAGAAGGCCCAACAACTTTGAAATCAGGGTCTCAGAACATGTTTCTGGTTGCATCGCACATGCTTGAATGTATGGCAGATGCATTTCGATAGGAGGTGGGACGAATTGCTGTTGACTGTTATGTATAGATACTCTAAACAAGTTGATATGTTGGATACATGGAGAGGGGATTGAATTACATGTTCTCATTCTAAGATAAAGTTCAAGGTGAAGATTCCTCGACTCAGTACTTATAAAAGATCCCCTTTATATAGAGGTGCTATGCTCTGGTCTTTATTGGGTAGTTGGTACCACCACTAGTATACCAAGCTACAATTTAAGATGCGTATACAAGCAATCGGTACTCTGCGGATTGAAACAACCAGCCGGGAAATGATGATGATGATAACAGTAGTGATGGGACAGCCTCGGTCAGAAGCATACATGGAGATGAAGAAGATGTATACAATTCGATTGATATCGTGGCATCTCTTGATGATGAAGAAGATGAAACTGAGTAGCCCTTCGCTACATAACAATGGAGTAGTACCAGAGCTTATGTCTCGACACTATGATAAACAAAGTGTTGCTAGGGCAGTTGCTCTACTATGTTCTGAAGTTTCTTAGATAAATTTATATGATGATGGTTGACACATTTGCAGTCATGGCCTGACTATAACAATAAGAACAATGAGATGTGCATATATTTATAATTTATAATTATAAATTCCATCTTATATTTGTGTACTGTGAGGTTTTGGAGATGTGATTTTTCTAACAAACAATCTAGGATTATTTTGTTGAGATTCACTGTGAGTGAGGTAACTGTTGTCATCCATTTTTGGATCCCTATGGTATGGTAGTTGTGAGAGAATCGCCAATATGCGGACTAAAAACTTAATTTAGTGTAAATAATTTCTCGAGCTCAAATCTGTGTTTACTTCTTACTTCTTAATTTTGTTATCTCTATCTTGGCATTTTTCCTTTTCGTCCATGTGTGTCCTGCCATGTTATGTCATGTTTGTAATTCAAACTATATAGTTACAAAAACTTGAGACACTGTAACAGTGCATTATATTGAGCTTGCTTGGAAACGATATGTACAATTGAACTTGATTTAATAATTGTATGTCAATTTTCCACTTATTTCATTTGTGAGATGTACAATAAACTTCTTTTCAAACTCAAAAAAAAATAGAGGAGGCAGTGGAGTTTGGTTCCCCCCAGGCCAGGCCACTACCCAGTCGTCGTGGCGACAAGACTAGTGTGGGTACTCAGCCGGGCACCAGTTGGGTGCAGCCATCCACTCACCTTCGAGTAGGAGAGACCGCCACCAAGGGGTGGGTGAGTGAGTGAGTGAGTAATAGATGTTTAACGCTATTTCGACAGCTAAGGTCTTATTCATGGCGAGAACTACATTACACAATTTCACAGAGGAATGTATCGGTGCCCACGCATATGTGCACCACATACATCCGAGGGGATAGGAAAGAGGAGATATAGACCCTTTTAAGTGGGCTAGGGAAGCCCAGCATAATGGAAAGCCACCTTGGGGAAAAGGGGGCCAAGGGGTGGCTAGAGTCTCCGCGGCGCGCCACCAAAGGTCCTCAGTCATCATTCAGAGGTACCCCCCAGCACGTTCCGACCCCCCTCCTCAGCTTGGGCCCCCGCCCTCCTCAGCCTGTGCCACCCGGGATAAATCTACCATGGTATCATGTGCAAGGCCGCCCATCTACTACACTAGAGAAGTGGGCTAGCACTCTAGCTCCACCAAAAGACTTTGGCAAAGACCATGAGACAATAGCAGGGGATACTACGTCCAGTGTCAAAAGGAGCCCTACGTATATGAGGTCGGCCACCAGCGAGTGACCACCTACTGACTGACCATGGCGGCTTGGGAGCACCATCAATCCAGGTGAGTATGCCACCACCTTTTCGGGATGTGAGTGGAGTCAGAGGGCAGGGTATCTGAGAGGTCACCATAGTGATTGATGGGACTGACATAACCTCAACTGATGTAGAATTATACCTACCTGAAATATTTACCTGAGATTCCTATGTGTAGGGAGCTGTATGAATGCTAACCAGGGGGTCATTACACAAAAAAGCGTCAGTACGCAAGGACAAAGTCCGCAAAAATAACGGCCAACCGAGCGACATATTTTGTGGCGCATTACACAAAACACGTCGCATTGTGTTAGCAACAGTCGCTGTCACAGCGACACCTTTTTTTGCGAACCTCAGACTTAGCGCAATTCTTCTGGAAATAGCGTCAGAAAGCCCGCCAGTAATCAGCGAAAGTTGACCCAATTGCGCTACTATGTCACTTCCGGCGTAAACTTTCCCGCAACTTTGGAGATTGAGCGGTCGTGAATAAAAACATGTCTTACTTCTCCTCCAAGGTAAATCTCTCTTTTCTTTGCTTGTTGGAAGATAACAGATCATGAGTAGTCTTCTTTGTCTTTGTGTTTTACCGTTTTCTTCTCGTATAGAGAAGAGACGCTCTGTTCCATGTGTCTCGAATCGGGCGATAATAGGGAACCTTTCAACGAGCCATCTGTTTTCTTCTCCTTTGGGCCATAGTTCACTGTTTTTTTTTTGTAATGTAATTATATTTAATTAAAGGTAGAGCCTTCAGGTATTTAGCATGCTAGATCTCCCCCCCCCCACCTCCTTAGGCTCTCCTTAGGCTCTCTGACATCGTATCCCGTCCCCCCCTCTCTCCAGCGTTTTTTTTTTTTCCTTTGGGAGCCAGCCACATGATGATGCATATGGCATGGGGAGGGGGAGCAGAATTTTCCTTTGTCTTCAGCTTAGTTAAAGAGAAAGAAAAGAAAGAAGGGGGGGGGAATGGTTGAAATATAAAAAAAATTATTGATACATATGTACGAGGACCTTCTTTCTGCGTAAAACTCATGCTAAATTTTTTTTTCTTTTTCTTTTCAGGACCCCAATGACTATGACGTCAGCGGAGAAGACAGTCCCATAGAAGATGACGACACAAATGAAGACTATAAGCCATCCGAATCTCATTCAGAGACCTCTGACAGTTTCGAGGAAGACATGGATGAGCTCCCTGACATTTCGCGTGCTAAGCTGTGGCCTTACCCTAAAAAGAAGAAAAGGAAGCAGCCTGCCCCCAAGGAAGAGTCTGAAAGTTCCCAGTTGACGACCAGCAGCGGGGAGGACGATGACGACGAAGGAAAGGTGTCTGTGAAAAAAAAGAAAAGTCTGCCTTCTTTCAAGCATATTGTGGCCTAAAAAAAATCCTCCGGCTGCCCCTCCAGTCAACAAGAGGAAGAAAGTTACTCACATTCAGCCAGTGAAGACAGCACACAAAAAACCTAAACCAAAGGTACCTGTCAAGGGCAAGACCCAGGGAAAAACTCACGCTGAAGATCCCCAACCGTCGTGTAGCTCGGACGTGATTGAAATCCCTGTTAAACTTACGGCTAAAGGGACAGAGAGAGAACGTGACTACTGGTGGTCAGACGAAGAAAATCGTAGCTTATTTTACCAGTTATTGCATTTCAAGAAAGATATCCGAGCGAAGGGACCTGTAAATGCCGCAAAAAGGCGGGAGGCATGGGACACTGTCCTCGGTAAGTTTAACACGACATAATTTTTTTGGTTCTTCTTGCATGTCTTTAAGAATAATATATCAAATATAAGTTTCGAAGAAAAAACCTCTAATAAGTACCCTTCTCTATTTTCCAAGAACAACCCTCCTTCCATAGTTTACATACCTCCCTCTTGACCAAAGTTTTTCACTTCGTTGTACCTTCATGTGTCTTATGTCCTCTGCAGCTGCTGTCAACAGTGTTCACAACCGAGAGAAGGGACGGGTTTTGAAGGACATGCGTAAACATATAAATGACTTCGCAAGTTTCTCCACCAGTGTAGAGGTCGGCGGAAAACGTCTTTGGAGAAACCGGGAATCGAACCCGGGACCCTCCAACCTGCAGGCGGAAGCTCTACCGCTGAGCTACTTCCCCGTCTGACATTCTCTACCTTCCACCTACATCTGGATCGGTATAATACACAAGGGGGGCAGCTTATACCAGCTGACCAGCCCCTGAGGGCTGGTGCAACCGGAACGGGGCAGATGGCCTACCGCCATGGACTTACAGCCAGAGCTGGCCCCTACACCAGTATCGAGATATGCTGCTCAAAGCTGTACATACCAGCCAGGAAAACCAGAGACTTTTAATAAAAGTTTCAGCTAGCCTTATATTTCATGTGGAAGGGGCTATCAAGAAATTGGATAAGAGAAGCCAGACACCGGATCCTTCTCTTCCCTCAACTTCATGTCAAGAAAAGCAGTCTCACCCTACCGTGCATCCAGGGAGTTCTGTAGAGGTCGAGCCTAAGAACCAGAACCCATCCGCTGAATCAGAGCAGACTCTCGGAGAGGAGTCTTACACTATTGACATTAAAACAGGAGAACAGGCAGGAGACACAAACCAGGTACCTGTTAAGAAACAGACCATTCACACAGAACAGGAAGGAGTAGAGACACAACAGGCAGAAGTAGCAACTGTCCAGACTGAACAGCCAGCAGCAGTAGGGACAGTCCAGACAGAACAAACAGGAGAACAGACAATCCAGACTCAAAGACAGGGACCTTTAGAGACAGAACAGGCAGCAGTAGCGACAGTCCAGACTGAACAGCCAGCAGCAGTAGCGACAGTCCAGACAGAACAAGCAGGAGAACAGACAATCCAGACTCAAAGACAGGGACCTTTAGAGACAGAACAGGCAGCAGTAGCGACAGTCCAGACTGAACAGCCAGCAGCAGTAGAGACAGTCCAGACTGATCAAACAGGAGAACAGACAATCCAGACTCAACGACAGGGAACATTAGAGACAGAACAGGCAGCAGTAGCGACAGTCCAGACTGAACAGCCAGCAGCAGTAGCGACAGTCCAGACTGAACAGCCAGCAGCAGTAGAGACAGTCCAGACTGATCAAACAGGAGAACAGACAATCCAGACTCAACGACAGGGAACATTAAAGACAGAACAGGCAGCAGTAGCGACAGTCCAGACTGAACAGCCAGCAGCAGTAGCGACAGTCCAGACTGAACAGCCAGCAGCAGTAGAGACAGTCCAGACTGAACAAACAGGAGAACAGACAATCCAGACTCAACGACAGGGACCATTAGAGACAGAACAGGCAGCAGTAGCGACAGTCCAGACTGAACAGCCAGCAGCAGTAGCGACAGTCCAGACTGAACAGCCAGCAGCAGTAGAGACAGTCCAGACTGATCAAACAGGAGAACAGACAATCCAGACTCAACGACAGGGAACATTAAAGACAGAACAGGCAGCAGTAGCGACAGTCCAGACTGAACAGCCAGCAGCAGTAGCGACAGTCCAGACTGAACAGCCAGCAGCAGTAGAGACAGTCCAGACTGAACAAACAGGAGAACAGACAATCCAGACTCAACGACAGGGACCATTAGAGACAGAACAGGCAGCAGTAGCGACAGTCAAGACAAAAGAGTCAGTGTTAGAGAGAGTTGACAGAAATCAGGGAGTAGGACTAACTAGGGACAAAACAGAGGAAGCAGCAGAGACAGGAAACATTCACACTAGAGTATTGGCGACACCAGTTGAAAAGGAAGTTAAGGTAGACACTTGCGAAACACAGAGTGAAGGATCTACTGGTAGAGAAAAACAAGAGGTTAAATATTTTGTTCTCGCGAAAGAAAACGCCAGGCATGTGATACAGCTGGCAGAGTCCGGAAACAAGGTTATGATACAAATAGGCCCTAACGAGCCTACTTCCTCTTCTTCTACAGAAGGACAAAGTGAACCTACGAGCCACCTTATAGTCCAAGCAATGGACGTCCTCAACCTGGGCCAGACAAGTGAAGGGAAGGTGGCTTCTTCTTCAGATGAATGTGAATCTCAACCCCCTAAAAGAGCCAGAAAGGAAAAGGACCAAAAAAATAAGCCTGGTCCTACTGGTTCTAGAAGAAGCAGGAGGAAGGGAACAGTACCAAAAAAATACTCTTAATAATAAAAGCAACAGAAACTGTCTTATCATACATATACTTTAAAAGTAGAATGAGTCCTGTAGGTTAAGGACAAGACCATGTCATTCTTTTTCTTTGTGTGTAGTTATCCACAGTTATTTTTTTATATTGGAATTATCTCTCGTTGGGTGAAACCCAGGTTTTTAATTTTACTTTTCATGTACACGATGACTGAAAAACAAGAAAAAAAACAATAACATGTTATCCACGAATTCTTTAGAACCAAGATTAGTCCTACCAAGCAGCATGAAGCTGGAAGTCTTAAAGTTTTGTAGCAGAGGAACCAACAGACAGTCTTATCTATGTCAATAGTTTTTTGTTTTCTATTAGGTAATTTAAGAAGAAGGTTTTTATATTAACACAGAGCGACAAGGAGATCTCATCAGAAAAAAAAATACCTGTACTTTGAAGATCCAAAAAAAAGCCAAAGTGTTTGGTCTTTCCAGACTTATTTAAGCCATGACGTCTTAAAAGAAATGTGTTCACATTTTGTACTTAATAAAGATTTTTATTTTAAACAGTTTCTGTTCATTCAATTAATAGGTGGAAAACCCTTTCCTTCAGGAAAATCTAGTGTGCTCATATAAAAAAAAGAACAGTCAGTACAGACCTTGTCACATATAGAATACTAGTAGAAACACATGTGTATGAATAACTCTGACTACTGTCGCTAGGGGTCTTTCTGCAAGCTTTTCCTACATGAATCAACAGGTGGCGCCACTTGTGTCCCCCTCAATGTGACGTCATAACCCGACGTCGTTTATCAAAAAGGAAGGTAAAAAGAGGGATAAAGACATGCCTAGGAAGGAGAAGGTACGAAAAAAATGTGTTCACAACTTATAAAAGAAATCAGGTATACAGTAGACCACTTATATAAGGCCGAAAAAAGAGAAAGAAATATTCTGAAACGACTCACGTAGTAAGATTTAATAGCGACGATTTCAACAACTGCGACAACTTTAAATAATAGCGTCACTCATTAGCGTCATTTTAAAGAAAACCTCTTTCAAGATTTTTTTGTGGTTCTTTTAACAGATAACCTCTAAGAAGGGTGCAGGAAAGAAGAAACAGCTTATATTGAAACCTAGAGGAAATGATTCTGTCGATTCCACTGCTTCTACACTAAGAGACTCCCAGCTTCATGCTGCATTGTTGGAGGCAGACTCGTCCAGGGTGCAAGGCACCCAAGAACTTACTACCTGTGGCCAATACCAAGCTGACGTAGATTCCGATGGATCGAGTCTGAATGACTTAGAGGATGGCCCTCTCAGGGAAGACATGCCTGTTAAGACTGGGAGATGGGACAAAGAGGAAATAGATGCTCTTATGGTAGCCATCAACATGAACCGCGAGGCCCTTAAGTTTCACTTCACCGGGGCCGGCGGAGGGGAAGGAAGTTAAAAGGCAGGGATGGAGAGACGTCACAAGTAATAATTTTACTATTTTAGTAGAAATGGACCGGAAAATAATTTTTCTAAGACATTAAGTTATTCGCTAGGTCCAGTTATTTCTTTTACTTTCACAGAAAGGTTTTTTTTAAACCACAAATTACTACCTTTTTCTTTTCTTTGGTTTCAGCTTACGTTAACGATGTGGCCAACAACCACAGAACCGTGAGGCAGTGCGAGAAAAAGACCTCTGACTACACCCAGCGGGCGAAGGAAAAATACAACAAATTGCGGCAAGCTTTAGGACAAACGGGTAGAGGAGAAATAGATGAATGGATGCGACTCAAAGAAAATCAGCAGAGGGCGCTGGACTATTTAAGGGAGGAGGCTGTGATAGGTGAACAACTTTTCTTTCTTTTTAGTGTCTTTAATTCTATTTCAAAATAATTCTTCTCAAATAGCTTAAGAAATTTATTTCTTCCTGGGTTAAGTGCTTGAAGAAAAGAGAGAGACTTTTCGATGAAGGTAAAGTAATAAAGGTATAAATAGAATTTGACTTTATTGCAGGCATACCAGGTATAGAGCCTACGCCCATAACAACACATACCCCTCAAGAAGTCGCTAAATCAAAAAAGCAGCTGATTTGGGACCAAAACAGGCCTAGCAAGACAGAATACTCTAAGGTTGACATGCCACGCCTAGGTGTACCCAAATCACTGATGAAAAGAAAGCTGTCTAGAGAAGCTAGGCTGAGGAAGGAGGAGAGGAGAAAGGAGCACAAGAGGAAAATGTTGCTAGAGAGGAGAAGAGAGGAGAAAGAGACTGAACGTCTAGCCAAGACAAAATTGAAGAACCAGAAAAAAAATGACGCTATGAGAGAGGAAATAAGGGAAAGAAAACCCTCTGTGCCTGCTTCAGAGAAAAAGGACACAGCAGAGAGAAAAGAAAGAGAAAGTCAAAAAGCGGAGAAGGGAGAGAGGAAGATAAGGAGGGCCTGTGTGAGACTGGAGAGAGAGGAGAGGAGGACAAAGAGGAAATTAAGTGCGATATATTCAGTAGAAGGGGAGGAAGCCAAGGCAGAGAGGAAAAGACTGAGGTGTCTAATAAGAGCTAAGAGAGAGGAGAGGAAGGGCATACAAGAAGCTCTGAAAAATAATTTACCTCTAATAAAGTAGACTTTGTGAGATAGTTACCTGTTTAGTGTGTCGCTGTATGCCATGTAAGGTATAAAATATAAGGAGCCTGGCTTAAAAAAGACTGAAGACTGACGTTACTGTGTGTGCATGTTTATAATTTAATAACATTTTTTTATTCACAGGAAAGAGAACAGAGACAATTTACCTACAGTTGAGAATTCAAGTAGAAATGTCATAACATATATACTCAGACTAAAGGAAAATAAAGTATACAAGTTCACCAGTTTCTTTATAACAAGAAGAGATATTTATGATTGATTTCATGTAAAATATGTGGTCACATATTGGTCCCGGAAATCTTTGATGCGCTGTGTCTCCTGCTCCCTGGTCAGTTGTCTCGGTTGCCCGAGTGGGGACCTTACAGGTATCCAAGGATCCGCAGGATGATTAACTATCCTGACGCCATGATCAAGTGCTACATTCTGCAGGCTACAGCAGGTCACAATGTTCTTAGCTGCTCTGGCAGGTTCGTGCCTTATGTAGCCGCCTGACGAGTCGAGAATCCTATAAAATCAGACATAATTAAGGGGGAGAAAAAATGAGACTTTATATGCTTCAGCGCACATGGGGAGGTACGCTAATAACCTTCAGCCTAACTTAATGTGTGAATAGCGTCAAAAAGATAACAATAATCTGTGAAGAGTAAACAAGACACAGGTCTTTCAAGAAAAAAGAAAATTAACTTTATGACCTTTGCGCTTCGGCTATGAACTTACCTCCACCTTTGCTTGAGCTCCCCGATAGCCTGTTCTACTCTGACTCTAGTACGTTTGTGCCACTTGTTGAAGAGCTCTTGCGAGGGGGTTGGGTTCTCCGTTCTGAAAGGCGTGAATAGGTTCTTCTTCAGCCCGTAACTGAAATAAAACAAAGAAGAAATTTAAATGAATTGCGGTAGCTCCCTGGAGAAAAGAAATAAAAATCTTTTTGGGGGGGTTTTTATTTGAGAAGGAGGACTGACTTGTTTCAGGCACTATGACAGTGACTTAATTTTTAAGTTTAACTTACCCTTTATCTCCAAGAAGCATGAAGTTGCCGCATTCTTCTGTCGCCAGCTGATCCCCCACGGGGCTGGAGTGAAGGGCGTAAGCATCATTGACGCTGCCGGGCCACCTCGGATCAACATACAGGATACGTCGATCATAGTCTGATATCACCTAAGAAATGAAACAAAGGAGAAAATAAAAAAATTGTTTTTACTACAATTTCTTTCATTTATTGACTTACTTAAAAAATAAAGAGGTTCTCACTGTCTGCACAGGAAAAGTCTTTAATAAGGAAGAAAAAAAAATTTCACGGTTGTGTTAATGGAGTGATATCCCTTACGGTTGACGTAGACTGCCTCGTTCACGACAGGGGTCTTGATAGGGATGTGAGTCCCATCAACCAGACCGAACACAAAGGGAGTCCGTTGTTCGTCACCTGTATGTTTGTTTACCGCTCGGTATACCTTCAATGCTCCTAGCATTTTTTCCTCGAAGCTAATAGGCCATCTGATATACTTTGATCGGTTGCGGAAGAAGATGTCCGTGACATCTTGTACTGAACGACACACAACAGCAGTAGAGACATTTTGTCCGTCCCCAGTAGGACAGTAGAATAAGCCAGTTGCCATGTACCTGAGCACAAGGCATAACTGAAAGGAAACATACTTCAGCTTCTTTAGGATTAATTGTTTTTTTAAAGGAGAAAATCTCAAAAAATTGAAAGCCTAACCCTCTATCATAATAGGAAAAAAATATTAGCTCAAAACCAATGCTATAAGGGGTCTTAAGTATAAGACCCCTTATACATAAGAAATTATTCTATGTGTCATACGGGTAACAGTAAGAAAGAGAAAACAAGGCTTACCCTGTCTATATGGGTGAGGCCTCCTCCCCTGGTGCATCCTTTGAAACGAGCTTCCTTGCCATACCGATGAGCTAACTGTACAACTATCTTCTTGGAAAGCCTGTAACGTGCTAAGAACTCTTTGCTGCTATACTTAAAGATAGGGGAGCACCTTGTCCTTATTTTCCGCCTCTTACGTCCCAGAGAATCCCTAGCGTGCGCCATTATATTCCCCATAGGACCCTATGTTGAAAAAGTGTCGCTACTGCAATTGCGGAACCTCCGAACTTGTCCGGATAAAGGTGACGCTAAAACTGGTGCGCAAATCGTTTAGCGACAGATTATTTGCGAAACTTCTATTGTGTAACACATATTTCGGCGCAAAAAATTTGCGACAAAAAAAGGTAGTCGCAAAATAGCGCAAAATATTTTGTGCAACGCGATCCGTCGCTAAGACAGTGTCGCTGTTTTTGTGTAATGACCCCCTGGTCCTATCTGTTGCAGAGGGAGCAAGAAGCCGCGGCCGAGAGGAGAGGCAGGGAGGACAAGCTGTAATCCAGCTGAAAGGGAGGCCACCCACCTGATTGTTCACCTGTAACCATTACCATTGTACCATTGTATACCTGTTTGAAAGGTTGATTGTATAACCTGTGATTAATAATGTTAGGATTAAGCTGTATCGTGTGCTCCGTTGAGTATATTTAAGTTGGGTCATGACAGCCACGGTATCAAGCTGGGTTTAATTACAGTCACCGCAGGCAGCGTCTGGGTCGTGACAGCCACGGTATCAAGCTGGGGGGGGGGGGAAGTAGGGGAGGCTCCCCACTGCCGTTAGGAGTGGGAGATGCTACAGGGGAACGAGTTGCATTGCCATGAAGATCTCCTGCCCGTTGGCAGAGCTCAGGTAGTTTATTCAGTGGGAGACGCTGTGGAAACTGTACCACTTGGGGGGAGAATGAGTTGTGTTACCATGGAGACCTCCTGCCTATTGGTGGAGCTTGGAGGGATCATTAGGAAGAATTCCGATGTAAAAGAACACTCTTGGTTATGGTTAAAGTAGAATAACTGCATGTATTAGTTTTCTGGTTATAAAGAAATTTATAAAGTATCAGTCCCTCCTGTTGTGGTAGAGGGGCCGCTTTAGACTGAAGGAGAGTGTGGTGGATGGAGAGCTGGAGGGCGGATGGCGGATATGGAAGTGCGGAGTGCGGAGGCCATCAGGTGGCGCCTCTGGGGTCGGAGCGCATACAAGACGGGTTGCGACTCCGCTCCAGCCAGTTGTGTTCTAGCGACAGTAGCGTGCAGACGTATTGAGACGAGCTCCCCCAGCTCCGCAGTCACCACAACTACCGGAACGACGTTGATATTTTATTAGTTAATAGTTCATTTGAGCCCATAAAGGGACAGCTTTGTAACTGGCGATCTTTTGGAACCTTATATGTCAATACACAGGGTTAAACCTTATATCCGTGACTTGTGTCTTTATTCCCACACAGATAGGTACAACCATTTCCATTACAATATACTGACTAACTGCTGAGAAATAGTGACTAAGTACTGACATATATTGACTAATTGCTGACAAATAGGGAGAAATTACTGACATATTGACAAATACTGAGTAATAATTAACCTATTTTGACTAGTTTCTGACAAATAGTGAGTAATCACTGATATATTTTGACTAAGTGCTGATAAATAAGTGTGTATCATGCCATCCCTAAAGGGTTAAGTGTGTATCAGTGCATCATCCCATTTTTAAAGGGTTAAGTGTGTACCAGTGCATCATGCCCTCCCTGAAGGGTTATGTGTGCATCATGTCATCAACAAAGGGTTAATTCTGTATTGGTGCATCATGCCATCTCCAAATGATTAGGTGTGTACTTGTGCATTATGTCATATCTAAAGGGTTAAGTGTGTATCAGTGCATCATGCCATCTGTAAAGGGTTAAGTGCGTATCAGTGCATTGTGTCATCTCTAAAGGGTTAACTGTGTATACGAGCATCATGCCATCTCCAAATGGTTAGATGTGTACTATTGCATCATGGCATCTCTAAAGGGTTAAGTGTGTATTAGTGCATCATGGCATCTCTAGCTCCTACTTCCATGGTAGTTGCTGTAAAAATGATAACATGCAATCAAGGTCACAAAGCTACACCATGGCTAAATGTCATAGCTCTTAGGAATAATTTATGTTAAACAAGTTAGGTTTGATATTAGACTTGTTAACTACCTATGTATTAAGAGGATGAGTGGTCTACTAGGGTTAATAGCAGTGCTGCATTCGTGCATCATGGTGACAATAATCAGAGGGTTAATGGCAGTGCTGCATTCGTGCATCATGATGACAATAATTAGAGGGTCAATAGTAGTGCTTCATTTGTGCATCATGATGACAATAATCACGAGTGTGTACTTGATCCTGTTCTTAATGGGTTAATATTAATGCTGCATTCGTACATCATGGTGGCAATAACCAGAGTGTGTCCAGTGAAATTGATGCAGGTCTCAAGTGAGCAGACATGGGCCGAGCAGACGCAGACCTAGCAGACA
Source organism: Acholoe squamosa (assembly GCA_949317995.1). Taxonomy (NCBI): domain Eukaryota; kingdom Metazoa; phylum Annelida; class Polychaeta; order Phyllodocida; family Polynoidae; genus Acholoe; species Acholoe squamosa. The sequence goes on along the minus strand of OX439041.1, from coordinate 28,109,139 downwards.
TGGGAAAGATAATTTTCCATTATTTGCCTATGATGGCTACATATGTTGAACATAATATTATGGCACAAATATGGTATTGTGGAATAAGTGCTGCCTCCGAACTTATCCAATCATTAGTTTCAGCTTTGTAATGTCCAGAAAAAGAGTCTTAAATGAAATTACTCTTTTGTCCAGCGTCTGCTCATTTGCTTGTCCCGTGTCATTTATGGAGCAGCTCATCAGTTTTTTAGCCTATTACAACCACATTTTTGGGTATACATGTGTAATGGTCTGTTTTACCAGTTTGGTGGTTTGAGTCTTACGATCAGGAAGGAGAAGGCAAGTAATTTGAGTGTATGCCAACAGTTTTTATTACAGCACGACGGCTACCGGGAAGGTATAGGAGGAGCAGCTGATGTTATACTTAAATGGGTATATTAAGCATGGAGGCCTGGAGGGCCTCTGACGTAGTGACTGAGCCCAGGGCTTTATATAGGAACCCTAGTGTTTGTCGCCAGATGTCCCATGGGTCTGGACCAGTGCTGCCACCTATCCGAAACCCTAGGAACATCCAGCGACAGGACTCACCTGCCACGCCAGACGACACCTTAGTATGATACATCTTACCGGTATACCTCTACAGATATATTAAGCACGGAGGTCTGGAGGGCCTCTGACGTAGCAACTGAGCCCAGCGCTTTATGTAGGAACCCTAGTGTTTGTCGCCAGATGTCCCGTGGGTCCGGACCAGTGCTGCCACCTATCCGAAACCCTAGGAACATCCAACGACAGGACTCACCCGCCACGCCAGATGACACCTTAGTACAATACATCTTACCGGTATACCTCTACACTACTCCCCCAGACAATAGGTAGGAGTTATAACTATTAATCATTATATAGGGATAACATATACATTATGTCTACCCAAATAATAGAGGTATAACTACAGATATAATAATTATATCTTAATGTATCACACAAGAAACTATTAAACATATTTGATCGTAGTATAGAGTTACGAATAGTGATAATGTAGGTTAATACAATTCGACAGTCTTAGATATTAATCAGATATGTGTAGTGGAGCTGATAATTTTAAACAATCCAAACATTAATGGATTAACAAGTTTGTTATTTGACAACAAACATTGTATTAATTTAGTCTTGAAAATAGACTCTAAACATAACACTAATATCCAATGATATTTTTGATAACCATTAGTTCTGAATAGAACTGTTCAATTTGAAACCGTAATGATGAACCAATACACTCGAAAAAAAAAAACTCTACATATTATAATCTCCTACATCCAATCAATTATCATCTGGCACCAGATAAATATACAATAATATGTCATAAATAACTAAATATTACATTCTGGTGTACTTGAACCTTACATTTTATCAGATCCTTTGATGTATCATAACAAATACTGTGGATCCAATTACTTTTATAAACCAATACGTTATCGAGAACCTAAGGCTCCTACAGGTATATACTGGTTCTATATCAACAATAGTTAAATAACATATTGATATGCTAATATGATCACAAATACAATCATATGAATATATATATTACAATGATAATTTTTCATATGTTGTTTAGGTGCTGTCCTGATGTGGAGTCAATATGCGTTGAACTTGGTAGAAAAAAATGCTGTGGTCAGCTAACCATGGGGTGGAAGTGCTAGTCTCTAGATATCCTTTGCATATATGTATAACATGGAAGTTGAAACAGGGCAGCTACCCTTAATCCTCTAGGAGTGCTAATGTCTGTAGTTATAATCCGGATGGTGTAGATATATGATAATATATATATAGTAACAAGTAGTGCTAGTCCATGCGGCTGGTATGTACATCACATAGTGCAGTAAGTTAATAGTCCAAAAGGTATATCCGGAGGTGTAGGCATAACATGGTATTCAGCTAATAGCAACATAGCAGAATAGTAAGTTTATCCATCTGAGTGTAAATCAGGAACAGGTGGTTCAGGTACAGATAGCACAGGCATGTAAATCCACATCAGACAGCATCGGGAACAGTATAGATATCTATTGGGAATTAAGTCTGGTTATAAAAGAACCCGGAACACACCAAAGGCAGCTAGGGTGTTACCAACACATAAACATCAGAATGTAGGTGTGAGTGTATTCTAAATCTGGTCATAAAGAAGGGACCCGGAACACACTTAGTGCTTCTCTTAGTGTGTTTCTTCCTCGGGAGATCCAGAGCAAATTTGGGGGCACTGTCCCACTCATCTATGTCCACTCCGAACACCTTCATGAACTTAGTGTTCAGGTTCGTGTTCCGTTGAAAATACCTCTTTTACACGTTTCTCTAATACGTGTACGTCCATAGCTGATTGTTCCTTTGCAGCTATAGCTTCTTCTTCCTGGGCCTTGACCTCGGTCCGAATATGAGTTTCCAGGCACTGTTTTTCAGCATTGCCTACCTCCTTCATGCATAGGAGAGTGTCATTCAGAAGACCCTGGTGGAATTCTGTGGCTCTCTCCTTAACACATTTCTCCCAGTGGGTGTAGATGGCCTTCTGGACATCTGCCTCCCTTTGGTGTGATTTATCAAACCAGATTTCAGCCCGACCGGTTTTAATGGTAATGGCGTCATCTGGTTTAGCGGGTCGTGCAACTCCCTTAGGGGGCGTTGCTACTACTGGTGCAGCTCCTCCGGATGGTGGACTTTTGGACATACTCAACTGTGGTGGTACCATAGGGACACAGTAACCGGGTGGCAGATTTTGTCTCAGTCCCATGTTCAGATACATTTGTATCTGCTCAGGGGTCGTTAGTATCTGTTGGGGAGATCCGGATGCTACAGAATAATTTCCATAGACCATTCCAATACGCTGGCAATCTGGGATCCGAAAGGTCTTCGAATCCCAGCCAAAAACTGCTCTATGAGCCCCACAGTCAGTACAATCCGGATTGTCACATTTCCGAATTGGTATCCGAGACAAGGCATCTGCATTAATATCCTTCACTCCGGGTCTATGCTGAATCCCGTATTCGGACAAATGGGCTAGCCATCAGCCTAGCATTCCTTCAGCATCTCAGAAGTTCAATAACCTTCTTAAAGAGGAATGATCCGTACGTAAAGTAAAGTCAGCTCCCCACAAGAAATGTTTTAACTTCTTAGTGTACACTACTACTGCTAACAGCTCTTGCTTAGTTGTGCAGTAGTTACGTTGAGTTCTACTCAGTGTATTGCTAGCAAAAGGTATTGGTACTTCTATTCCATTCTGGACCTGTGATAGAGCAGTGCCAATGCTATCATTACTAGCATCCGTATCCAGTATGAAATGATCGTTTCATTGGGATATTGCAATACGGGAGTACTCGTAAACAGATCCTTTAGCTTTTGAAAAGCAGAATCTTGTTCATTGGTCTATCCTTGCTACTTCCTGGAGTCAAGTTAGCTAAAACTTGCAAAGGATAACTGACTCTAGAATAATTAGGGATGAATTCCCGATATTAGAAACAGAATCCTAGAAATGACCTTACTTCTTTAGGTGATTTAGGTCTACTCCAATTCTTAACTGATTCTATTTTCTCCGGATCAGCTTTTATCCCATCATCTGTAATGATGCGGCCCAGATAATTTATGGACTTTTGAAACTATGGCATTTCTTAGGTTTCAGTTTGAGACCATTAGAAATAATCCGTTCTAACACCATCTTAAGGTTATTAGAGCATTCTTCAAATGTTTTTCCGAATACTATTACATCATCAAGGTATACAAGACATCTTTCCACAACAGGTCACTCAAAAGAGTTTCCATCATTGTTTCAAATGTTGTGGGTGCGTTACATAAGCCAAAAGGCATCACGTTATATTGGAATAACCCAATATGACTTGAGAACGCAGTTTTCTCCATATCAGCAGGGTTCATACCTACCTGCCAGTAACCCGACTGTAAATCTAGGGTACAAAACCAACTATTACCTCCTAGTGAGTCTATCGTCTCGTCTATTCGAGGCAATGGATACGAATTATTTTTCGTCACCCCATTTGACTTTCTGTAATCTATACATAATTTGATGGTACCGTCTTTCTTTGTTACCATACATACAGGACTACTCCATGGACTGTTAGACGGGACTATCACGTCCTGCTCCAACATCTTATTGACTTCTTCTTCAGCCACTCGTTTCTTGGCCAAAGGTAACCGTCTATAGGGAATCTTAATCGGTTCTGCTTCCCCAGTATCTATTCTATGCACTACCCTCGTCGTCTTACCTAGTGATTCACCAGGTTTGGCAAAGGCAGTTCTATATTGCTGGAGCAATCCAAATAATTCCTTCTGGTGTTCTGGATCCTCTAACAGAGTATCTTCATATAACTTCTGTAGGTCATCTGAGATATTTTCTGTGTTCGTTGAGTTATAGGGAATTAAAAAGGGCGACAATCTGGTCGCTATTGTTTGTGAATTTATAATAGTAATCCAGGAAATAATGTGTAGTTGCGGGGGGCTTTGTGAGTTGAGGGGAAATTCAGCTTGGAGCGGTTTTGTAATATAGAAGTGGAGAGAATTAGTATATGGAGTTAGTATTATGGGGAAAGCAAGGTCTTAAGGTTTTCAGTAGGGATAGACAGAGAGAGCGGAAGGAGATTAATGGATGCTGTCAGGGAGGCACCAGTGAGCCTGTGGAATGAAAGTTATGGAGACATTGTTTTGTCTGGTGAAAGTGGCTGCATAGTTTTTGGGAGAGAGAGATAGAGAGAGAAAGAGAGAAAGAGAGAACTGCGTGGTATTTTAGTCAGGCAGCAGTGGTCATGTGAGGAGATCATGGCTCAGGAATAGGGGCAAAGCTAGTGCCTGTAGCAGGGGATCAGGGATGAGAGCAGCATAACTCACTGAGGGCTTAACAGGGACAGACTAAGACAGGACTAAAGGGGGAAGGACTACTTTGACTCTGACTGGACATTGACATACCTATTAAGAGGTTGCTGTCTAGGAGATCTTTTGGAATAGTTATGGATTCTGGGAACCAACCACACACACACACAGCATGCAGGTGTCACACTAACTGAGTAGGTATCATCAACCAGTGGTAGGTATCACTTCACTCCTTTGAATGCAAATCAACAGGTTGAGTAAATCATGGTTTGTGCCACTCATTTGGAACTGAGATTGTAATAATGCATATTTGTAACATCATTAAAAATGTATAACTCCCTTGGAGATGGCTGTGTTGTGTCCCAGTATATAGGTCTTCTCTCCCAAATGGGCTGTGGGGCTTAGATATAGCCTCTAAGACTTGATGCTAGCTAAAGACTCCCCAATTAGATCATTCCAAATTTGAGCGGAGAGTGATAAGGATGGTAATTTAAATGGTGGAAATTCTGGATATTAACTATATTTAAGGCCAATTGGAAGTGCCAGTTTAGCACAAAAAACCCTCTTTTTCCCTTCGCCTATAATAGCCCGCCGTTTCTTTAGGCAGTTTCAAATTACTATTCGTAACTGTTTCAGAAAGCGAAACACTCTCAAAGAGTGGTCCCCGTATTGGAAACCGGTACTACTGCCCAGGATGCATTTGCTACCAAAGTGTCCATGGAAGTTAATCCGATGCTAGACAGGGTAACTACATCCGGTTCTATTACTGCGGCCTCGTTTCACATTGCTGGATCACTCCTTAAGAGCATGTCACAGGCTACCCCTACGGGGATTCGGACAGTGTGTGCCACACTTTCCATACTACTTACTTGTCTCAGTACACATCGCACCTTTACAGGATACGGGTATTTCACACTCAACTCTCCTGATTGTGGTTCCAATACCACACTATACAGGGAGGCGAAATCCAACCCAATGTCTGCAATGGTGGTACTCATGACATAATCATGCATTCCATCCAGTTGCAACTTCACACAAGTTCTACCATATGTTCCCATTCTACTGCCATCGGCTGTCTGAGCATTTCCTCCCAATAAGAGAGTATCATGTTCATCCGGGATAAGATCGTAGAATTTGTTGGAGACACAGGAGTGGCTAGCACCCATATCAACAAGAAACTCAGCGGGTCTTCCGTTAACCCTTTAAGGGCAGAGCAAAATGGTTGCCCTGGCCATGAGGACGGCCTCTGAAAAAAGTATAGTTCCTAGAGGACGATCCTATTTTCAAATCCTATATAATAGGCGTCAACTATAGTCAACGTAGGCCTACCATGGTGTCAACTATAGTCGATGCTAGGCCTGCCATAGTGTCAACAATAGTCGATGCTAGCCCTCAATGGGTTAATTAACAGTAAGGCAAACATACCACTGGCTTCCATTTAGAAGAGAGGGCGTGTCCGTGATGTTGGGAATGTCATTGTTCTGACACCTAAAACACCTTCTCTGGGATTTATCCACTCAGGGCCTCCTCAGAGCATCCGTTAATCGTGCAACTAACGTTTCTACCAAATCTGTAGGGGCAGCTGCAGCCGCCACAGTAGGTGTGGTAGGAGCAAAATTATGACTTACCAGGGGTGGACCGACTACTGTTTTACTCAAACCGGGCCCTCCCTTGCATTTTGGACCTACTTTACGGTACTGCTTCTAGGGGAAGTATTTTCCCCCTACATGCACCGAGCCAATATATTTCCCATTATCGTCGGAAAACATATTCCTCATCATGATTGACATCCTGAAGCTCCACAGGAGCCAACTGGAATGGTTCAGGAACTATTACAGATGTCTCTCCGTATTGTAGCAGGGCTGCCCGCAACGGATTCAGTGCTAGACCCACCAACCTTTTCTTCATATCATAACCATCTATGGCTATGAAGAGGTCGCTGAAGGATGTCTCATCCTTCCATAAATCCCGCAATTCACCATAGAATTGTGTAAACAATTCCTGCAGATAGCAATTATCATCATGGACCCAATCTGGGCAGGCTTTTGACAGTAAATCCTGTAGTTCTAATCTAAAGACCTTATGAGACTCATTGGGTTTCTGGGTCCTCTTTTTAAAGCTAACCCATGGATCTTCTCTTACGATAGAGCCAAATGTGGCACATTCAACCAATTGGTCATAGGTACTGGATATTCCATACTCTGCTCTCCATTGATTAAGAGCTACTTTTCCGCCTTTATTTAACCAACAAATTAGGTAAGGTAAAGCTTCTTCTTTCGTCCAGCCACTACAGTTGACTTCATCAATAAATGCCTGATACCTATCCTTCCATGGATCATTCGAATCATAAGGAGGAGGTATCCTTGCCTGCCTACGGGCCAGGTTATTACACCCTCGTAGTCTGTCAGCTTCTCGCATGCTCCAGTCCATGACTTCCATGCCATCTGCACCCTTCCGGTAGCAGTCAATGCCCAAATTTTGGATACATTGACTCTTATCAAAGATGCTTTGCATCCCTGCTGGCATGGATGTCCTTCGATTAGGTTTCCTGCCACCTCCGCCGGATCCGGATCCTCCTGCTCCATGCCCACCGGGGGCGCCTCCAGAATAACCCCCTGGAGGTCCATTTCCGGCGGATCCCGAATGACCCCCAGAAGAGCTCCCAGCAGCACCAGAACTTCCGGCTGATCCTGTTGGCATGTAACTTGGATTGGAACCATTCTGACTCCACCCCTGGGTATTATTACTCCCCAAATAGGAGAATGCTCTCCCCCCAGAATAATAATTATTCTGGCCATATCCAGAAGGAGCTTCTCCGGGAGTATAAGTACCCTGTACTATATCCCCCCTCAACCTGAAGGGTAACTGAGCTCCAGTTGCCTGGGATACAGTTATAGGCTGCATACCTAGCGTTGGTTGTATCGGTACCGAACTAGGGCCTAACCCTGTTACTGGTATGCTATTAAGACCAAGGTTAGGCTGAGGCATTCTTGGTCTGGCTGGTGTGCTATGCCCGGGTTGAGCAAAATAAGAGGGAGGCGTAAGCATGTTTCTTATCGGTCCCGATGGTTCACTAGGTGTATTTACTATTGCAGGCATATTGGTCTGAGTTGGATTAATTTTATGACTCAGATCAGGTATCGGCGGTGCTTGTCCTACTAGCGGATCCTGTCTCGGATTCACAGGTATAGGAATACTACTTATGGGAGTATGGACTGATTCGACAGTTATTGTCGAACTGTCTGATCTTACCACACCGCCAGAAATGGTGACATCTGGTTTTGTATAAACCCCAGAGTTCACCTTTTTATCCGCACCTTCATAAACAAATGGATTGTATCTGATAGGTATTACATTCTGATCTTCTTTCTTTATCATTTCAGAAACCACATCCGGATCTATATTGCCTATAGACTGTTGTGCGGCTTCCACATATTTATCTAGAGTTATAGCAGTATTTTGCAAGTGCTGTAACTCTTTAGTAAGATTCTCTCTGTCCTCTTCCAGTTGTCTATTATACACTATAATACCCGTCCGAATCGTCTCATTATCCTGAGCTTGCTTGCTACACTGAAGTTTCAAGTTATCTAATTCACTTCGATAGTGACATACCTCGGCTTCATAATTAACTTTATCTCGGCAAAGCTGGTCATTCGTATCAATATAAGTTTGAATACGATCATGTCGTTTATCGTACTCCTTATTAAATGATTTTCTCATTTCCTGGAGTTTCATTTCTTCATCTTGTAACTCTTTCATATGTTCTCTCTTCCTGTTTTCGAATTCGGCTCGCATATCAACAAGATCATCCTCAACTACTTCATCATTCGCTTTGACAAAGGCATTCAGATCCTCATTCAAAGTCATGTAAGTTTCATTTAGCAAGAGGACATCTGATTGTCTGTATTCCTCACCTTCATGTATTGCATAGGTTACATCACCATCAATGGCGCTATAATCCCAAATAGGCAAACCTGCTTCGGGTACACTATATGGTAATTCTCCAAATGTTACCCTTTTTGGTATTGGAGCTGGATGTTCTGGATTAGTGCTACCACCAATTTTTGAACATCGAATTACTTAATTCGTCAACAAGTGATTGTTGTCCTATTAAAGTACTCCTTCTCTGTATGGATTGTTCTCTATGTACAGAGTCACGGATATTTTCCTCACTATCCAGAGTCTAATGAGGTCCGCGTTCCCTCAAGGATCTAGCACTTACATCCTGTGGGTTCAAATGGGTTTTGACAGATAATGTCCCATTTCCATTATATTAGACAAATTGTTTGTCCATCAGGGTTAGTTTCCTTAAGGTCATCTAACCAATAGACTAGCCATTCAGACGTTATGACGTCCGGGCTATACACCAGAATTTAACTGGTCACGACACCAATGTAATGGTTTGTTCTACCAGTTTGGTGGTTCAGGTATTACAATCAGGAAGGAGAAGGCAAGACAGTAATTCGAGTGTATGCCAATGGTTTTCATTACAGCACGACGGCTACCCGGAAGGTATAGGAGGGGCAGCTGATGTTCTACTTAAATGGGTATATTAAGCACGGAGGCCTGGAGGGCCTCTGACGTAGCGACTGAGCCCAGGGCTTTATATAGGAACCCTAGTGTTTGTCGCCAGATGTCCCATGGGTCCGGACCAGTGCTGCCACCTATCCGAAACCCTAGGAACATCCAGCGACAGGACTCACCCGCCACGCTAGACAACGATACATCTTACACATGGTATCAAGGAAATTAACAGAACCATATTTGTCCATTATAATTTAAAAAATATGTGGCCATCAAAGGTAAATATTGGAAAAATATCTGTCCCATGTCTGCTCATCCTGTGTCTGCTCGTCCTGTGTCTGCTCACTTCAGACCTGATCCTGTTCTTAAAGGGTTAATAGCAGTGCTTCATTCATGCATCATGATGACAACAAGGATGCTAGGGTCTAGAGGGGGCAGCAAAGCTGCAAGACCACTTTCATGAGGCGTTTAGGACTTTAGATGGCCGTTTAGATCACATTGACCCTTTTGGTTTGGCAAAAGAGTTATGTGTGGTAGGCTTTGAGTAGGAGTGTGGGTTATATAGGCTATAAATGTCTTTAAAATTGTGATGAAGGGAGGATGTGCATGTTATTTTACCAAAAAGAGTGTTGCTTGAAGGTACACTGTGATACCTCAAAGAACTTTTTTTGGTGAATCAAAGTCTTCAATCAGTATGTGCTGTACATAATCAGTCACTACCTACAGTAATAACTGCTGTAATATTACTGCTGCTTATGTCACTGTCTGTGGTTATCAGTCACTATCTACAAAAACCAGTCTCTAGTTATCTACTCTTTCCAGTCACTTATCTCTAACCATGTACAGTAATCTATCACTGTAAGCAGTAATATGTCAACTTATTCATGCAATTAAATACATAATTATTACATTTATATTACACACTTTTCCAGTTGAGGGTATGGAACCAGGGTGCAATCGGTACATTGATTTACAGTGGAGGGTAGAGCTCAGGGCAGAGTCTATGGGCCGATGCAGTTGTAATAGACCACTTTTGCTTGGCAGCAGAAAGTGGTCAATAAACAGAGTGTGTACTTGATCCTGTTCTTAAAGGGTTAATAGCAGTGCTTCATTCGTGCATCATGATGACAATAACATGGGAAAAGGTAACATTATGGAGATTTTGTGCTATTCACAACCTCTAGGTAGCACAACCAAATAATACACGAGGGTACTTCTGCTGTAACCGACCAGAATACTTTCTATAGGTATTCTTACATATTTTAGACAATCGCAAACCCTGAAAAATGGTCATAAGCTTCTTTTAAACCATGAAAGGTAGTGAGAGCATAGCTCTTGTAAACTGCTGTCCACGATGTTCAATAAATTATACCTCAGCGGCGTAGCAGCCAATCAAAGACGGGGACCGCAGGGGAGGGAGGGAGGGAGCGTTCCGCTTGGGTAACCTGCATCTAGGGCAGACCGGACGGCGACCGGACAGGGGGGTATAAGCTCCCATATTATTCTCTATATACGTCAGCCCCAGCAGTCCAAATGAGCAGACAGACCCCAACAATAGCTGTCTGGGCGGGCAAGAAGGGTGGGAGGGGAGGGAGAGACCAGTCAGATTCTATACTCGATTTCCAGATACCCCTATACAAATTCTTTATGGTTGCTGAGATAGAGTGCATCATGCCAATCAGGGCATGATGCACCAATGAATCAATGCCTATTTCACGGCTGTTTGTCGACATATTTCAACATGACATTGTAATAAATCAATTTCAAGGTTTTCAGCCATGTCTGGGCATGATGCACCAATGAATCAATGCACTTTTCTCTGCTGTTTCTCAAAAAATTTCAAAGTGTAATATTTTAATGTTTTCAACCATGCAGATTTCATTTTTCTAATTTTTATATCTATATTCCTGATGGATTTAGAGATAGAGTGCATCGTGACAATCTGGGCACGATGCACCAATGAATCAATGCCTATTTCTCAGCTGTTTATTGACAGATTTCAAAGTGTAATATATCGATTTCAAGATTTTCAACCATGCTGATTCCACTTTTTAAACTTTTAGATCCATATTCCTGATGGTTTCTGAGATAGAGTGCATCATGCAAGCTAAGGCATGATACACCAATTAATTGAAGGCTATTAATCTCTTTTATATCAATACTTAGTCACCATAAGTCAGTAGTTTATATTTGCAAGCACATGAATTCTATAAGGGACCAATAGAAAATGTCTATATATTGAAAAGTACCAGGACACTGCATAGATATGCTAATTATGTATATAATATACGCGGACATGGAGTGGTCAGTATCAATCTGGGGTGTCTCGTCCCCCTAAAGAACATGCCCCCCTAAAAAAATTGCTTCGAAAAAGAATAAGCGAAATAAAATTTTTAACTAGGGTAATTTTCGCCTCCAGCCGATCCACCTGTGCCCTTACCCCAGTGTGGATGCACACTACCTTCAGCTAAAAGCTATCTATTTTGCACTCAACTGGCGAAAAAGGCCTATGTTTAAGGCAGGGAGAGGTCGAAAAAAAGAGGTTTCCTCATATAGGAGTTCTCCCATAGTGTGACCTATAACTTAAGGGTAGCTCAATCTGGCAAACATCCTCGTTGACTCAGATTTCACCTTACACTAATGGTAAGAAAACTAGAAAGCAAAAGTCTAACTTTCAATGGGCAGGACCGCCCAGAAGCAAAACTATGAAAATAAGATAAATGGAACATGCCAAACGCAATGAGACTTACTGCAAGTCCGAATTATGAACCCCCACCAAAAAAGAATTTGATTCAAATCTTGATGTGATGCCTACTTTAAGGTCGACTTTAGCGGGTTTCTTTGATTGCATCAAGATGCACAAACTCTGAAAATAGGGTAAATGGAACATGCCAAACTCAATGAGACATCTGACACAATTATGAACCCCCGCTGAAAAAAAAAATTCCGAATCTTGACATGGTGCCTACTTTAAGGTCGACTTTAGAGGGTTCCTTTGATCGCATCGGGAGCACAAACTCTTAAACAGGATAAATCGAACGTGCCGAATGCAATGAGATGTACTACAAGCCCGAATTATGAACCCCAGCTGAAAAAAGATTGTTTCAAATAAAAAGGCATAGACTATGAAAATAGTGTAAACACTACAGACACTCAGTCGCCATGTATTAGGTTTCAATTTGTTAGCATATGAATTCTACAAAGGAGCAACAGAACATATCTATATATACATTGAAAAGTACCAGGAGACTGCATAATAATGCAAATAATATGAGCGGATATGGAGTGTTCGGTATCAATCTGGGGTGTTCCTTCCCCTAAAGAACATGCCCCCTAAAAAATTGGATTTGAAATAGAATAAGCGAAATAATCTTTTCAACTAATATGGTTTTCACCACTTTCCGCAGACGCACCCTGTGTGTGCGGACCACGGTCAGAGTGTACCTATCTAAAAGCAGTTTAATAAGCAAGTTATCATACCCAAAACTAATACTTTCAGTGTAAGTTGACAGAAATTGTAATATTCTTCAGGTATGCCTATCTGTTTTGAGCAATCAGTTGACAATGATAATATCTAATGAACTCATTCAAACATATCTGTTGCAATTGAAATGAAGAGGTCTTAGGGATCATTTTGGTATATGGATCATCAAAATCTGACAAGGAGAATTGGGTGAAAGTTCCCTGACAATGTATGATGTCATACCATGTGCAGCACTGATGGTGCCACCTGGTGGCCATAAACAACACTAAATCCCCATTTTCCCACGTTTTGTCACTAATCAGAGTGTGTACGTGATCCTGTTCTTAAAGGGCTGCCAATACAACAATAATCATGAGTGAAGAACCTAGCACAGTATACAGAAGGGGCAGTGAATGTTCCCATGCACATGGGTGTGGCAGGGTGGATACAGGGTGGGGTGGGGAGTAGAGGGGGGTAGGAGCGGACCCCGACCACCTTTCTATATACGTGTATGAAGTAGAAAACCTCTTTAATAGGGGGCCTCAGGGGGCAGAAGCCTGGGGAGAGAGTAGCAGGGTGTGTGTGTGTGTGTGTGTGTGTGTGTGTGTGTGTGTGTGTGTGTGTGTGTGTGTGTGCGTGTGTGTGTCTGTGTGTGTCTGTGTGTGTTGGGGAGGGGGGGGGGGGTCACAATTTGTACTGAGGACGGAAGAATGCACTAGCCCTTTTAGGATCACAGTGTAAATAAATACATTGTATTCTGGTTCAGACACCAATGCATTAAAGGGTTAATATTGGTTTTCACGGCTATATCCAGGGTGAGTAGATTGACTATGGGGCTGCATATAAAGTCCACTACTATTTATTGACCACGCCCTCTTTAATCCTATCAGTCATGGCACATGGTTCATTCCACTGCTCTTTGGGCTGTCTAAGCCCATAGAGCAATTACCTCCCACTGCCATGCAAGGTAGGATGTGACACAAGAGGGATTGCTTCCAGTCTTAGCAAAGAGGTCTAGAACCCCTATCGCTTCAATACCCCATCTCTCACACTAACGGTCATATTCTCTACTCCCCACTTGTAGTATGCAATTCACATAATTTTACATGTAGGTGAAAATAGGCTTCTGGCCAATTTCACAGAACACGTGCTATGAATTCAATGCTGAAATTCTACTTGCACTGAAGGGGTAAAAAATGAGAGGGGACCGTATTGCAGGATACACTAAGGTACCCTTTCCCCAGTTAATGTCACATGCAAGTAATGGACACCTATAGACCAAGCTTCTGTTTCATAATGTCATGTTCGTTTTATGTAACAATGCAGAAGAGACCTTAACTTGTTTATAATGAACTAGCTTAATATCTAACTCAATATCTATTTTTGCTCGGGTGTAGCAGATGCAGAAATAAAGGGACCATGTGCTCTACTTCAGGGTTAGATAGACGTGCTTCGGCCATGCAGCAGTTAGGCATTACATCAATTGCGTTTTATGTTCATCCTTGTACAACCACTATCTCTATCAACGACCGCTGTCTGTAGTACTACAGATAGAGGACATAGAGGCTGACCATCCAACCACTATCTGTATCAAAAGAATGTTAACTGTAGTAACCATCCAACCACTATCTGTAGTAACTGATGTTATCTGTAGTAACTTTTCCAATGCTATATGTTTAAACACATCCAACCACTATCTGTATGAAAACCACTATCTGTATCAACCAATAGACTCAGAGTGCATGAGTGTAACGGGGTGAGTTGAGATAGAATTGAACTTTGGAAATTGGGTAAGAGGGACCAACGCTGGGTAAAATGGGTAAAATCAGGTATGCATCAAAATAGGTCAAACTGGCTCAAAATGGGTCAACTAGCTAGAGACTGGGACAAATTGATTCAGATGGACCCAACATGGACAAACAGGGTAAAATCAAGTCAATGTGGGAGAATTACGTCAAATATAGGTAAGGTTGGCCAAAAATGGGAAGGTGATCACTTTAGGATGATCACTTCAGGATGATCACTTCACTTTGGATGATCGCTTGTGGTGGGTGATCACTTGGAGTAGGTGATCGCTTGGGGTGGGTGATCATTTCAAGTGGGTGATCACTTGGAGAGGGTGATCACTTTTGGATGACCACTTTATTTGGATGATCGCTTGGGGGTGATCACTTGGGGATCATTTAGTATGATCATTTGGGATGACCAGTTGGGATGATCACTTTGGATGATGTCTTGGGAGATCACTTGGGGTAGGTGATCACTTGGGGAGGGTGATCACTTTGGGATGATGACTTGGGCGATCACTTGGGACAATAATGATCACTCTCAGGATGCTTACTTGGGATGATCTGGGGTGGGTGATCACTTAGGATGGTGATCACTCAGAATGGTGATCACTTGGGGAGGGTGATCACTTGGGGAGGGTGATCACTTCACTTTGGATGAGCGCTTGGTGTGGGTGATCACTTTGGGTGGGTGAACACTTGGGGTAGGCGATCACCTCAGAAGGGTGATCACTTGGGATGATCACTTCACTTGGGATGTTTGGATCACATTTGGATGCACAGAGCTTGCTCTTAGATGCATCCTCGAACACATGAAAATAAGTATTTGGGATATTTGCCTAATCACCTCCCAAACTGACAGATTCAATGTTTACACCATGAAAGTGATGTTGAGACACTTAGAACAAGGGAGAATACAAGGGGCAGTTGATAAAGAAAACCCCTTTTTGATACACTCAATTTGATACAGATAGAGTTTGTTTGATACAGATAGCGGTTGGATGGTCAACCACTATTTATAGTACTACAGATAGTGGACAGTGATACAGATAGTGGTTGCACAACCCTTCATAAATCACATTCACAGTCTGTGATTCCAGAATTAACAAAAAAGAACACATATATTGAGTTTATGATTAAGATTACTGAACAGTAAAAACTTACATTACACACAAAAAAATATTCTGAATATCTTAGGCCTTTCGCCTAACATTCGTTGGACTTGCTAACCCAAGTTGGGAGTTTGCACGTCCCGAAACCACCGAAGTTATCTTGGGTGTTTACACCTAACCCTTAGGAAAAATGCCCGACTTGCCTGATTCCTCCTAACTTGCCTTAGACTTTTCCACTACATAGACTTTCAAATAACATAGCAATTCTCTTAATTCTGAAATGGTAAGTGTAAACTCCACATAGGTTAAGACATCCAGAACAGAGCCTCTCCATTCCAGAAGCAAGTTCAATACCTCACATCATTTTCTTTGCAACCCATGAACTTAGTTGCTCTGGGTTTAATGTCAAAGATGTGGATATATGAGTAAATTAAATTTCCACAGAAAAGGTGTTCCCATTATTCTTCATTGCTCCTTCAATAACAAATATATATTTATTAAGCGTATTCTGTTAAATCATATGCCAGGTTGAATTGTAGAGGCTTTATTATGTCGATAGTCATTGAAAGCACCATTATTCTGACATTCATAGGTTTTTCCATGATATGCACTTACCATAAAAACCCTCATGCAAACCACACTGCCACCTGGTGTTAGAAAAATCTACTACCCCTTAGACAAAACTGCTACCCCTTAGACAAAACTACTACCCCTTAGACATGGCTAAGTCAAGTCAGCTTGCCTAAATAAGTTAGTTATTACTACTAACACATTAGTAAGATGTTACTAACATGTTGGGTATTTTGCCTAATGGGTGATTTTGTCTAAGTTAGATTAGTATTTACTTGGATTATTTTCTGTGTACGATTCTCTCGTCTTTATCATTATAAAGATAATTTCTCTGGGCTGCTTATGTATGTTGACATTTTGAATATCAGCATTATGATTGTCTCCAACCTAGCATCCTTACACACCTCAAAAGCACTATCTAGCTCTCTCACCATTGAAAGTACATTTTCCCCTCTGAAGACCATACTGAAATTACTCCACGACCTCAGTGAAAATGGACGCTAGGTATTTAGAATGGTCAATTCTGAGTGTGTAGCTTTATATATGACAAGGTTCCACAAAGACGGGAGACAATAGTAAAACATAGACTGTAAAATCAATATTGCCCAGGATTCCTCAGGTTAAGGTGAGCCTATTGTGAGATTTTGAATCGAGAATAATGACACCTTTAAGCTGCCGATAGTCCATGTTGGAAAAACATATCTCAAACCCCAAATTATTTGAGACAAGACTGTCAGTCTCTGTCGCAGCATCTTGTATGGCATTTAATTAGTGTTTAATCAATGTTATGAGACAGCATGAGTTGGTTTATGGGTTCAATATTCCATGACCCGCACAGCGGGGAGTGGAATATTGAACCCTAAACCCACGAGTGCTGTCTCATAACTTGATTAATGCGTTTATCTAACATATTTCTCCATTTTTTATTAATTTCTTACCTTATAGCCCCTTAATAAAGCCAAGAGAAGACATTTTGTTAGGCCGAGTGATAGAAAAATAGACTTCGCCATGTTGTCAGCAGAAGTCGTGTTGAAATGTTATGATATTAACCTTTTAACCTATCTATTCTTTACTACATGGTGCTGAGGATTATTCTCACCATGTTTCAATGCCATTCTGGTCTATAAAGAGGCCAAATACCAACAAATTCTTTATAAATCGAAGTGAAAAGCCAAGCCGGGGCGTGTTGACACTGTAAAAGTAGACCAGATGTCCGTGCCTGACTTAGTTACGGGTCAAAGGTCAGCAAGCCGCAATGGTGGGTGCTGAGATGTATCGCTATGGAAAATGATTGGATTCTTATTTATTTGGAACAATATGGAGAATTTAGGCATGGCATGTTTATATAGGATATCCAAGGATGTTTCCCTGTTAATAACTTGACATGGCACCATTGGATTCTATACTAATATGGTGTGCAAACATCAGGTATGTCAGACAACTTATTCAAATCCTTCATGTACATTGGCTTCTAGTACCGTTCAGCTTGGTATAGTGGACAGCGAGTCCGTCTCTTGCCACAGCGTCCGGGGATCGATTCCCATAGAGCCCTGGATGGCTCTAACTGGAAATATATGGAGAGGTTGACGTTGTACTTTTTCAATTTTATTAACATTTCCAGGTTGAAACTAGTGCCTTTTTGAAGACGAACAAAAGGTATTAGAGTAGTGTTATGGCCTGATAATGCACCAGGGTTATAACCAAAAAAGCACTGTCCAAGCAAAAATCGTTAAATAAAACTGAATAGGGATTTCTATGAGCGTATCAGCAGCCTGAAATATTTGGGGACAGGGATATTGCATGTACTATCATGAGATAAGAGGCCAATAATTATGACATTGCACTCCTTTTACAGGCAATGGAATAGATATGCATATTGCTATGATACTCATAGCAGAGGAGAGGTAGTAGGCACAATAGCTCTGATTCTAACATTGTACATGAGTGGCACAGAGAGAATCGAGTGAGATACAACCGAGAGACGTGGAGGGAAAGTGGGTGAAGGAAGCTTTATGGGAAATAAAACAGAATCAGGGGGGGAGGGAATTGAAGGGGAGATTGGTGTGGATTTGCCTGTGAAGGTATTCTTCCTAATTAATCATTTATCAGCCTGCCTGTCCCACCTCATTGGGGATCCGAAGAACGTGTGTGGTTGAGATATGACCGTAAACAAGTCAAATAATGCCAAATAAATTGTTTCCAAATCAAACAGCCAAAATTGCAAAATTGGCTGGATTAAGGTGCTGAGGACTTCTGTATTAGAAAGGTTCACAATCACTCCTCATCCAGAAAATAGTAGATTAGCGAAACTGGTTTTCCAATCCATTTTTTACTATCGGTCTTTGACTACAGGTAATGGGGCCTGCAGTCTAAGGATACAGTGTCGCCCCCTGGAGTACCATTGTCGTATCGGAGCGAGGTATTGACATGGACTACTATCTACCACTCTACACCACCTGGTGATAACATATGAAACAACTATAGGCTTACAAGATTAAATCAATAATTTTAGACCTGTGTTGATTAGAGTCATTATTGGCACTGCAATGCTATGTTACTCTGTAGAGTGATTTCTGATGTGTTAGGGAGTGATCATTTTTTAACAACAGGGGGGCTGGTGGGTTTGCGCGTGGACGCGCGAAAAACATTTTGACCCCATCTCTCGAGGGGGTAAAATTTTTTCGACCCCCCTTTTAGCCTATAGTAACGTGCAGGCTTTTCCACTGAAAACAGGTGAAATTATTTTGACCCCCCCCCCATTCAGAGGTGTTGAAAAAATTCTGACACCCCCCCCCCCCGGTCAAAGGGTTGAAAAAGTTCTGACCCCCCCTCAAACCCACCAGCCCCCCACCCTCTGTTGTTAAAAAATGATCACTCCCTTAGATATAGGACCTCTTTCAGTACCCAACAAAACGACCCTCATAGTTCATGAACCTAAACAAATGGAGGTTCAATCAGAAGGTTTTCAGACATTTACCAGCCATCCTAGTTGAATAGAGATAAAGACAATGTTAAGTTCAACAAGGACAGTATAAATCCACGAGGATAGCTTGCAGTATTATGAGATGTGCCCATTGAGACTCTCTCTCTCTCTCTCTCTCTCTCTCTCTCTCTATATATATATATATATATATATATATATATATATATATATATATATATAGTAACGTGTGGTGATGCTCTATGGATCAGGTCGCCATAAACCATAACATTTCACATTTTAAGGGTAAAGGCCCTTTTCTTACCAAAGGTCGGCATGGACCCTGAAAGGGGTGTTCTTGGAATACTTTCGAGTAGACCTGTACATTGTCCTTTGTGATAGATGTCATACAAAAAGTATAAGCTAAACTTCAAAAGTGTGGAGTGGCATAGTCCAAATTTGAAAACGGTTGCTATGGCAATCATCCAAAGGTGAGTGATCCTCAAAAAACAGTCAAACTCAGTAGTCATAAATGGCCATATTTTTTCAGGGTAATTAATTTCAGAAGGGAAAACATATTTGCATTTTGGTTGGGGGGGGGTTCTTATAGGAGAACATCTATTGACTGCACATTTGGTAGTTTGGATTTTAGGTCAGGTTCTTTATTTTGGAATTTGAAGGGAAATACAAGCACAATTACCTCAATGCCCCCACTGTTCATATATAATTTGTACATTATAGTCCAAAACCGCTCCTTTCTCCTGATATAGCACTGGCATAAAAGTCTGTAGATGGGCCCACAGTGACATTGCAGGAGATGTATCATGGTTATTCGGGGTTGACAAAGAATATTTTTTTATTGTTCATTTTCTCTATAGTTGGGACAGAATAAGTTATTGCAGTACCTAACAATTTGCTAGGGTCGGGTACTTCAAATTGAAGTGGCAAAAGTAAATTGCACTGGGCTTTTCTACGCAAGTAATGCAAACATTGATAATGTCTATATACAGTGGTTACCCGGGCAGACAGGAGTCCCTTCAAGGGTTGTTGTTTTTTGTCACCCATAAGAAAGAAATGGGGATAGAGGCCTGAATTGTGGAGCCAAAACATTATAAATAAAACTAGAGCTTCCGGTAAAATAATTAAAGTTGCATTAAGATAAAGAGGGTGAATATGGTATACTCAGCAGGACAGCATAGTTACTCGGGAGGAAAGGGTGGTCAAAAACATTATTTCAAACTTGTGAAGCTTCTTACCCCCACCCTGGCCATGCTTTTTTGATTTAGA
Organism: Acholoe squamosa; assembly: GCA_949317995.1. NCBI lineage: Eukaryota > Metazoa > Annelida > Polychaeta > Phyllodocida > Polynoidae > Acholoe > Acholoe squamosa. Next base: position 28,088,637 of record OX439041.1, on the reverse strand, counting down.
CCACTCTTTTCTTTTTATCGAATAACACTATTGTTTTAGTAAAGAAATAAAAACCATTGTGTGTGATGATTAAATTTCTATTAGAGATAATGTCAAGTGGTTACTCGGGCAGACTACCCACTTCCCTAATGGTTTTTGGAAAACCCAAAACTTATTTTTCTTCTACATAGACGGGTCCCCCCCCCTCGATATCGAGTTCAATAAGATAATCCAAAAACAAAGTACATAGAACACTGGGAAAAATCCGCGGCCTGGAACAATGAAATTCTTGCCTGTATCAACTTTTAGGGAGACCTAAAAATACTTGATTAAACCTCATTGCCTTTTTTTCTATTCCCCTTCTCCCTTTTTCGTTTCCTTTTGCTTGAGTTCTCATAATTATTATTATTAAACTAGTTTTATTGGAATAAACATATAGAATGTTATGTTTGTTGATCAACTAACCCTCCTAGAGTAAGTGTGGTTGATAGACAGTAGTTATGATTGGTGTATTATGACAAACCATGCAGTAGCAGCCAACAGGTCAAAGGTCATACATGTTAGTCTACTCCCACACCTGTCTGAATGACACCCCCACACCCTCCACAACCACCCCATAGACTCTGACTGTCCTACTCTAAAAGCCCATCGACCACCTGTAACACCTTAAGGGACGTGTAATGGTTTAATGCACTCTGTCCATTTGTCAGATGGCATGATGCATTCTTAACCAAGTATACACCTGTGATGCATTGCTGCATTATGTGGGCAATGATACCCTAATACAGCTCTGGCGAGTTATTCACCAGCACTGCATCCATGTATCATGCCCTTCATGCAAAGGATCAGCAGAAGTCAGCACGATTGTATCATGATACAAGAAGGTAGTGGTGGCAAATTATCACATACTGATCATACTGTATTGGTGCCAGGTGAAGATGACAACAAGCATCCTGCCATCCTTAAAGAGCTAAACAGTTACCATCAGTCCCTTTTCCCCATCTCAGTGTCTCCATGTCCACACTTGGTTTCTATACATCGCCCGTCACCTGGCTGTCACACTCACCTACCTGTCCTTAAGGTGGCTGGCAGGGATTGTCAGTTCAGCATTTGAACACCAGGGGTCTCCTGTGCTCTATTGAAATTATGAGAACGGAATATGCAAAATTCTGAATGGGTTATACAGGGATTTGAACTCCAGACCTCTTGTGTACAAAGCAGAGATTAACATATGCACCACAGAGTAAGTTGGGGGGAGGGAATTTGGAATGTACCATATAATCTAGATGTACTTATTCTAGCCATTTCCCTTAAGGAAATTTTTCAATCATCCAAAACATTAGAAATATGGCTGGGACCATATGTCAGAACTACACTCACTGCAAAGATATGTGTATAATCTAAGTGCTGAGGAAGGTATAAGAAAATCTAATTACATTTGGATATGACTCTGTGGATTTGTGTGACATAGTGCTGTATAATCCTATATGATAGTAAAAGTTCTGTATCTCAAAAATATGCCTGGGACCCCCACATTTTTATTGCATTTATGAATAGTACATACCATTCTGTGATTCTGGTGATAATCTGGCGAAAATCTAATTACTTTGATTCTATCCTCGCCAGCCACCTTAACTAACACACACTCGCCCCTACCTTAACCCTATATAGACCGCGTTGTGCCTTAATGCACAACGCCCTATGGTCGGCATGATTGTATATGAATGCAGCCCTGGCGGGCGAGCCTACTCGCCAGGATTGCATTCATGCATCATGCCGACCCTACGAACTTGATACATTGCAGTCCCAGTGATGCATTGATGTATTATGTGGCCATCAAAGGATTACTTAAATGCAGGTGGAGGAGGTTGGGGCAGCCCCAGACTGTTAATATTATTGGTGACACAGCTTCCTCCAGCCCCTCCCCTCCCCCACACCAGCCGCTCTCCCTCCCGTCACGCCGGCCGACCTCACAGCTCCTCACGGGAGGCTACCAGTACTTGTACTACTACTACCACTACTACTACCCACAGCAGCAGTAGCTGGGAGACAGGAGAGGAGACAGGTCCACACACAAGTAAGTTTACCTTTCTCTATATGTTCTCTATTTACTATGTATTCTCCATTAATGTACACTCCATACACCTCCTTACCATTGCCTGAATTCATTTTTTTTTTTATTTAATTAGTTAAGTGATAAGGAAATTGTGTTGATGTATGGTTGAGTGATACTGGGGTATGTGTGCCACTGGGGATGGTGAGAGGGGAGGTATTGTCACTGTCTGCATCTAGCCAGCTGTCTGCATGCACTTGTCCTTAGGGATGTAGGGACTGCTTCATTTTGGCGGGTAGATCTGTGATGACTGGGATGTCTCCAGGTAGGCTATGCATCTTAATTGCCTCAGGAACAGGCCTTTTTTACTATATCTGGTCTTTTTAAATTACACCTGCATTCCTCAGGCAACTTAGTATTGCCTCCAGCATTTATAAGCCTATAGCATGCCTCCTCACACACCTATACCCTGCCATAATGGCCACATCTTTACTTTTGCAATAGAGACAGTTTCAATTCATGATACTGCAAGGTATGTGACCATAGGTCACTAAAATCTTATAGGTGTCCTCAGGCAACTTTTACTTCTTCTATCATAAGCCGACCCCCCATCTCACTCTACCATTATTATTTCATGTCGTTGCTCTAATAATGTGGACAGCCCCAGTGTCCTTAACAACATGGTATGTAACCATTATAACTGGGTGGCCTCTTTCTCTCCTTTCCCTCTCTGCTCGGCGAACCTTTGCAGAATGCCGTCTGCCCCAGAAATGCCATAAAGGAGCTCTATTTTCACATCCATTCTAATGGTATTGGCCTGTTCCCAGCCTTAGCAATTGAGGTTGTATAATGGCAAGGTCTCAATGTATGTATTGTGAATTCTTGGCCTCACATTAAGTATTCCTTAAGGTGTTGAGGAATTCTATCCTTGCTATAATGGGTACAACCTAGCATACAATTATGGTAATGTATAAGGCATGACTTTAAGAACAGGTGCTTGTTTAATATGGGCCAAAAAAATGTCGTCTGCTTGGGGACTGATATGGGAAGGTTTTACAACAGCCATAATAGGATACCACCAGCCAAGCCTTTAGCAGTGTTATTCAAATTGGGTTAGCTTGACCCTTTAAGGAGAGCATTCTGCACTATGCTCTTTGGTTGTCATGATGTACTAATACAGCACCAGTGAGTAACTCGCCAATGATGCACTCAAGCCTTACGCTGACTCAGATCTGAAGGCCGTGTGTGATACACTATAAATGTATTCCAGAGAGGTACACTCTTCACTTGCAGAACATAATTTATTATGACTACCGATGGATATGAGACCAATGGGGCGTGTTAACCCTGTGATGTTAACTTAGAGAGTTACCCCCGGTAAACCTTATTGAACTACATATTTGTAACCCTGTTATCCAGCCAAATCTCACTTTATCTGCTGTGTATTCAGAGGCGTAGGAACCAAATCTTGATTGGGGGGCCCAGGGCCAAGCCCAGGGGGGCCCTGTCACACCGATCGTAATTGCATCGGACAGAGTGGGCTGACATTTATTTATGGGTACATGAGATATATGTATTAAAATATCTTTGATGACTTTTACCTGTGATTTAAAGCCCATGCCCCCTTTTTCCATTGTGCTAGCATATTTGTGAAAAATTTGGGGGAAATCTTTGCATTTACCATGGGTCTTGACAAATATTGGGGGGGCCCAGACATATTCAGGCCCCACCTCCTCTGGGATTGGGAGGGGCCCGGGCCCCCCTGGCCCCCCCCCCCTTTCCTACGCCCCTGGTATTTATAGCATTTAGAGGTGGGATATTGGTACTAGAAGGGAATCCATTTGAGGTCTCAACTCAGCCTCTGGTGTGGGTGGTAAAGTTTGTAATCACTCGTGTGTGACGTTGCTGTCAAACCCACATGTTTCATCAAAACCTTACACAATATCTTATGTTTTGTTTACTGAAACGACGACAGGTCATTAAGATCTTCCATTAGATGGCCCAGTTATTAGAGCTAGATCGATCTTTCAAGTAGACAAATATGAAGTAAAAGAAAATATGATAATACGGCCATATCTCTGGTGGTGGAGGTGCACAGTTGAAGGACAATAAGTACACTGGGAATGAATGATTTTTATATGCCCACGTGGAGTTAACAAAAGTTGAAACATAAAGATGGGAAAAGTGCTGTGCTGTACAGGATAAAATGATTACCGTAATCTCCCGCGTAGAAGATGCGTTGCGCGTATAAGACGCACCCCAAACTCAGCAAAGGCATTTTCGCGTATAAGACGCACATTTTAAGGCTGAAATTTGTAAGATTAGTACATTTTTATACTAAAATTACCCCCCGTATTAGACGCACCCCCAACCTGAGAGTAAGCTATAAGACGCACCAGCCCTTTGTTTGGCGTATAAGATGCGTCTTATATATGCGGGAGATTACGGTATTAACTCTGCCTGTGCTGCCTCCACTTTTTGCCTGAACAAGGCCAAATGAGAGTCAGTGAGAAGGCATGTTATCCCTTTATTCTACTCTTTACTCTAAATGTTCTCCTTTACATGTACTAGCTCCAATCCGACCACTCTTTGACCAATATTTCGCTAGTTGGCCAACAGAACGCAATAAAGCACAATGTGAAGGGGATGCTGTACATTAAAGCACTGAGGTTTTACAACTAACAAGAGATGCTGGAAGAGCTGGGACACTATCTCCCTCAACTGGTCACTGCTGGTATTAAACAGCTGTTTGAATCAAAATAAGTACATGTAGAATAAGACTTATTTACTCTGTTTGGCTTCGCACTAAAGATACAGCCAAGTTCCTCAGTGTTTGCATGGTTCTCTCACTGGCAAACATACAAAAAATACTTATTCCAATTGACTCTCAGACGGAGCTCTATTCACTGACTGTGACTCTATTTTACTGCTATTTTTTCAGTACACACCAATCTCCCCACTTCACCTCCCACACGATACCATGTTTTTCTACACAGGATAGGTCAGGTTTCAACAATATTTCTCCGCTGGTTGGTTTTGAATACGGTCTGTGCGCCAGTTTAGTACTACATGTATTAAGGGTGCTCTGAGGGAAGCTTTAAGGGATGTGAGGGATGTATATTACAGTGCACAAGCCTGTTGGTACATTTCTACTTGCTCCCTGAAGTTTTCTCTATATACCCGGAACCATATGGGTCTCCATAGAAGTGGACTTCCTGTTTTTTTTCTTTTCACATCTACCTCTCATGGAAATCAGCTGCCCTTTTGAGTATATTGAACATTAATTTTAAGGGGAAAATACAGAGCCCTCGTAATAATTTTACTTCCCATTTACACAGAACTGAATCTCCCAGTCATTTACATCCACTTCACACAGAAAAAAAAGAACAAGTTTTGAGATGGGACTGACAATGAACTATATCCCAGGCAGCAAATGTCATTTAACACTTTAGCCAATTTTGAGAACTAAGAAGTTAAAATGGTTATTGCAAATAACCTCTTTCTATATGGAAATATAGAAGCTACACCCCGCAGAAAGACCCTAGTGGCTACCTAAAATGGTTGCAAACTGTAGGAAGGGCTATGATTAATGCCTATTTAGGTCCTGACCCTCCATGACCCTTGACACAGCTTCAGAGGCACACTTCTCCAGGGATGACTTGTCCCTTGAGGATCCTCCTCTGGAAGAGAGACCTTCTTCAGGTACACAGGTGGAGGGTGGGTTGTTCTGGTGGAAGAAAACACCAATTGTATTCCCATGTGCGCAGTTGTACTCATAAACTGACCAATTCTATGGTTAATCTACGAACACTAGTTTCCACGATCATATGATGCGCAGCCATGAAAAGCCTTCAATAGTTCATGTAGTTGTGATGCATCTATGAGCAGCATTCATGCATCATACCGATCATGAGGGATTGATACACTCTCGTGATGCACCATTCAAAGATGGTATCTCACTAATCAAACTATACTGGTGCATCATGGAGTAAAATCTAAATGATGCCTTAAAAGCATAGTGCTACGCATGGTTTTTCCCCCCATAGTTCCATACACATGTTGCATCACATAGGAATGCATCGGAGAAGGTGTACACTAATTGGTTGTCTATCCATTAGCCATGAAGTCCATCATGAGAGACAGACAGACGTCAGCACTATACCCTGGAGGCTTTGTCCTCAGCAGGACATGGACTGACACTGTCTCCACATAAAAGGAGGGCCTCAACAAGGGGCATTATTCATCTCTACAACTTGGGTTTGTCAATTGTTTTAAGGGGTTAGGTTCAGTTACCCATGTACTAGTAAATCAATATAGTCAAGACAGATAGGGAGCACAGTCACAATTTGTTACTGTTAGGGAAACATGCACTTTTCTTATAGGGAGAGATGTTTTTGTTAAGTGTTTCTTCTCAAGTTACAAGCCTGAGAGAATGAATACATCCCCTTACTGTTGTAGTTCTTGCCCATAGGGCACATGACACTAAATTAGGAATACACGTATGGGGCAATACCTTCTCTCCTGGATACGCTGGTGTTTGTACCGAAGTACATCTCTCAAGGCTATTGTACAACTTTTTTTTTTTACAACTGTTTAGGTTAGCCTGTCCTGTATATATGTTTTTGTTTTAATTTAGGTTCAGTAAACCTGATAAAAAGAGATAAAAAAAAACAAGAACTCGTGGAAATTACTGGACTTTACAACTTCAATGACAAAACAACTTTCAGTATTCATTGAATATGTCAAGCAGGGGTGATACTGATTGGAGATGGTGACTTAAAACTTACCCGATCCTTGTCACAGTAAGGGAGTCATGAATTATTAAGACAAGGTTTTGGTGTCTGAGGTCTCCCACTCAATCAATATCCATTAGACCTTGGGCTGATGGGCACCCTTTGGTTAATGTTGAATGAGGGAAATAGGCCACCAAGCCCAATGGGAGAACAAAGACGTTGTTCTAATTTACAGAGCATGAAGATGGTGTAGTAAATACATACACTCACAGATTAAATATCAATGTCATAATGGAAACAATAATTCCTGATTAAAAGCACACATTGGCACCCTATAACTTTAGGATCATTCCTATCAGGCAAACATCTAAACCAGAGGGAAACGACAGGGCTACACGAACTATCAAAGTGCATATTGAATTGAAGAGAATCCTGTAAGATGCATCGGGGGCCGGATTTTGAGAAGTTTAATAACGACATAATTGTGCCTTTATCAGCATGAAAAGTGCACCCAGTCCCTGCTTATCCACGAGGGGTTATAAATAAAAGTTGACAACTCATAATATTATAATAGTCTCATGATAGTTCCTGATTATCTTAATAGACCATCAGCAGTATCTTCATACTAATCTCCCTCTTTTTAGTATGAGTAGAACTGGGCGTGGCTCTGGGGTGTGGCAGGTAAATTACATTAGTAAGGAAACTCAGTCAGTTATACTAAAAACAACAAAAGAGATCACATCGCCCTGTATACAACCGCAATGCCATGTACAGTATACATAAGTCTAGCCCTCTATACTATACTGCTGAAGGCTAATAGAGGGGTAGCTAGGTGCACAGTGCCCACCTGAGTACTGGGAAGCCCCATCCTTGGATGCTGAGTCAGGGGAATACTACTGATTCCTCCAGGGTCCCCTTCGCACACCTGTGTCATAATCTAATGTACCCTGCATCGTTATACAACGGTTATGCACTGCCGATAGTAAGCAATTACCGATGAGCAGTGAAAGGGTAGTGAACGCTTCTATATGTTGACAATTCTTGGAGGTGAATGTTCCCCGTTTTAATTGAATTAGTAGGCACATTAACGGTATTCAAATATCTATATAAACAGGACTACACACTTAGCAAGATTAACACTAATCGTATCGTAAAATAGCTTACCTATCTCCTTTTTGACGACGCACGTTGAAGACAATCCCTTCAAATAAGGCAAGTGTGTGTCTCGTTTCCAAATAATGATTCGAAAAACTAGTGGGTATTCTTTGTCTTGAGTGTAAACCGGTGAGGCACAAGACATGCAAATATCTAACTGCTGGTAAATAATAGCATGATTGGGGTTAAGGGGTACAAGCTATTTTAGGTTTTAATTTTGCATGGACCATTGACGTCCAATGAACCATGTCCACTGCTCTGCTTGCTGATAGGGTCTACTAAGCTTCTGCACAGCTTTTTTTGCGTTTTCACATTTGGTTTCCTTGTTAGGTCTATTTTCATCATAGCATGTGTTTCATATGTGGAATCAGCATCAACAACAACGATTATACTTTCACAGTTTTATCACTCTAAACGGAATTGGATTAGCATAAAGTCATTAGTATAACATCAAACTTGTGCATTATATATATCTGGGCCTGTGTCACAGGTGATTCAAATGATTCTAGGTCTATATTGTCCGGCGGGCGATGACTCTTACCTTAACTGAGTCGCGCCCAGTGACTAGGTCTATATAGCAAATTTGTTACTCTGTGGAAATAAACAGGGACGTATATTTTGTTATCTAAAATTCCTTCGTATAACTCTTCTATTGGAGTCTGTAATTGTAACATTTTGTACCAATGATTATCTTTATCATATCTGGTCATAGCTGTAGAGGTTATGTTAAAACTTAGAGCCGTCTAGCAGGTATGGTGAAATTAACAGAGAGATAGAGATGGTGAACTCTCCTCTTAGGTACCACTTGTCTTACGGGTGGTTTTGGCAGGGGGGGGGGTGGTGTGGTAGCATCTGTCATACCTGATGACTGGGTCAGGTCCTCTGCCAACCACATAATAGACCTTACCTGAGCACTGAGAAGTGTGTGTGTGTGTGTGTGTGTGTGTGTGTGTGTGTGTGTGTGTGTCTCTCTCTCTCTCTCTCTCTCTCTCTCTCTCTCTCTCTCTCTCTCTCTTTTGCAGCAATAAGTTTAAGTTCAATTAAAATGGATGAAATACTCTGTGGTTCTGTGAATGAGTGAGTAATAGATGTTTAACGCCATTTCGACAGCTAAGGTCATATTCATGGCGAGAACTACATTACACAATTTCACAGAGGAGTGTGTCAGTGTGTCAGTGCCCGCACATATGTGCACCACACACATCCTGAGGGGATAGAACAGAGGAGATATAGACCCTTTTAAGTGGGCTAGGGAAGCCCGCTGTGGTTCTGTGAGGAGGCTACATAACATTATTGATTTGTACCACTTGCTTGCTTAAAATTGGATCAAACCACTATCGGCTTTTGTAATTCGTGGATACTATTAAAAAGTCCGGCTGAATAGAGAGAGTTTCATAATAGTGGCTTAAATATTGGTTCGGGTCAGGTGTTAAATCTAACCTATACATTTCTAATATTTCACTGTTTAAACCTGAGATCCATGTTCCGCATCGTATTGGAACTTTTACTGATTAATTGATATCATATAAATCAAATTCATTTGCTTTGTCGACCATCAAACCCTACCAGATGGTGGCCATCCCTTTTAAATCTATCGTGAGAGTTTTTCAAATGCGTTTTCTCCGTGTAGAATGTAAAGAGGGTCATCATCATGGTCCGGAATACACCAGAAAACATAAGTCTCCCTGGTTGAGTCTAGCTTCTATACATTTCTACCATGCATCACCACGCTTGATCTCTAGGTGAAAAATCGTTATATAGCTTACGTCTTTAAGGAGCACAGAATGCCTTAATGCGTCAACGTAGTGCATATAATTATGGCTTTGCTTGTCAGCACTACATTTGTACAGCCCTTTATAAGTGCATAAATCCGTACATTAGCCAATTTTAATGTCTTCATGCAACCCTCGGGAAAAGATCCACCAGGGTTGCAGCTATCCGCCATGATGTGGCCCTGAAGGGTTTAATCCACTTGTCAGGCCAGGTATGTATAGAGTGCTCACATATTGAGGTGACAGTAATCAATTATACTGAGTACACAAAACCTCCCTTTGGTGATCTGATGAGATCTTATAGTATAGATGTATATACCATTATAGGCTACTTTCATTTTGCTTCTATTTCTCATTTCATGGTTGATTCCACCTTTATGGTTAGGGGTTTATAGTTATTGTCGGCGACATTGTTGAATTGAAGGTCAGCGATTTATAAATGTTTATTTTTGTTCTCCTATTTCTGTGCATACTTACAAGGATTATTACAATTCTTTCAAGAATCCCAAGAGTTAAGGCTCAAGACACAACTGATTATCTTTAGATTACACCTGACTGGTTTACTTTAAGCACTGTAATGAGTATTTATTAATAGATCAAAGATAAAGATTAAAAGTAAATATTATTTTTATGTCTCATTATCTTATGATATCAATTAAATTCTCAAGGAGATCGGCTCACTCGGGAATGGGGAGTCGATTTTGGGAGGGATTGAGATGTATTTGACTTCCTGTACTGCCAGCACTGTATGGGGGGGGGGAGACATTTGCAGTTGAACCTGTGGGGAAAGAGAATCTCTATTGTGAAGTCTCGTGAAGTATGTCATGTGCCCAACTCAGGAAGAAAATCCATTTGGATAAATCCTCGTGAGCCAGTGCCTATTTCTATGCCCCACTGATCAATGCTAATCACACACATCCCCACATTGCATGTGGATCATTCATGTTAAGAGTGTACCTCTATGTATTCCCATAGAACACAATACATTGCCGTCCAGACAGTGGCAACTCCACATCATTCCATTATACTATGCCAAACATGCAAGCTCTGTGAAGTACCCCACACTTGGACCATTCTCACGAAATCGGCCAAGGTTTAAGGGAAAAAGATGTAAAACGGTTTGTAGTACATGTGTATCTTTTTTATTTGGGCTCTACCCTAAAGGGCCTCTGGGAACGTTGTCCAGGGGGCCTTTATTTATTTCTCCTAAGGGAATGAAGAAAAGTGACACAACACGGGAAAGGTAACATTATGGGGATTTTGTGCTATTTGCAGAATCAAGGAGGCAAAACCAATTGAAATGTGTTTGCATGTTTCTTGTTATTACTCAGACACTTTGAGCAGGTCTTTGGGACATATCTCAGCAACAAAAGACCCAAAATGATTGGCATAGGCCCTTTTACAACTCAAACATATCATCATATATAGTCCTGATAGTACCTTTGTAGGACAATTGACAGGAACTGTGACCTTTGCTAATTTAGGCATATCTAACTGACCCAAGCAAGCAGTTGTTCAAGTTGATATATAGTTGGACACATTAAACCATAACCATTCAATTGGAATGAGAAGGTCTTGGGGATCTTTTTGATATGCTGCTTATCAAAATCAGACAAGGAAAAGTAGACTGACATCCCTGTCAATGTATGAGGATGCAGCATGTTTTGCACTTATTGGCCACCTAGTGGCCAAAAATGACACTAATCCCCGTAATGTTACGTTTTCCCTAGGCTGGAAACCTACCCCTGAATTCCGCTCCCGCTACTCTCCCACTACAATATAGGGCAGGTGGAAGCCTTGGATAACTTGTTGGAAACTGTTGGATGTGCATGAGTGAGCACACTCTCCCAGCAGATGTTATCACTGATAGGTTGGGGGAGAGTGTGAAATGAGACTGAGACAGACAGAGTGCAGAATAAACATTCACTAATCACCCCTAATTAAGGGATTAGGATAAGAATCTCTTTGATATAACAAGATTATATTTCTGTAATCCCCCCTCTCCCTGTCTGTGACCTGACCTTGACACAGGAGGAAGTAAGGGGAGAGGGGTTGGGGGGTGGAGCCCTATGCCTGCGGTAGTTATACAGACCGCAGATGCCCAGCGTACGTTTTCCCAAGTTATGTCACATTAATGATGACCACTAGCGATGTATCAATATTGGCCTGGGTCATGAAAACCAACTACAGAGACAGCACAAATATTATACCCTGTTGGATACCTGCCTGCACGGTCGTCTTCACGTGAGTCCAGCCATGTGTGAGGAAACAGGTGGGCACATTGAGCTATGTTCAGTGGATTGTAGCCATCCTGGAATGTATGCCCATTGTGGTTACTACATGGCCCCCTATGGGTATATTCCAGGAGGGCCCAACCCCCTGTGATACACAACGGGTGATTTCCAAAGGTGGAACATGTAAGGGGAGTCTATTTTTGTGATAGAGATGGGAATTTTGGCTATTGGTGAATCAGGTGATGGTCTACTATGTCTGTGTTTGTTACACATGAAAGAGTAATATTATGTATGAATAACCCTTGTGACACATTTACTTTAGATGTGTTATCGAATATACTGTAGCTTACCCTTTTGTTTATGAAAATAAATCTGCGTATCATGACAACCCATACACCTGAAGGGGCCTAATAATTTAGGCATACACCGCATGTACATTTTTCACAGTGGTCATCTAGATCAAAAGTTTCAATCCAATAAAACCAAGATCATTCTATTATTCAGGCTCCCATATCAGCAGTTGTGAGTATATTTGGTATAATCTAGTTATGGGGAAACACCAAAATTAACAAATATTAGCATTGATGTATGGTCTTTTCTATTATATTGACGTATGATGGGTCTATAGAATTTATCATGTGTCTATCTCAGTGATAGAATAAACTGATGAAATATTCTTTTGATCTTCTCCCAGTTGAAGACATTGGCATATGTACAACATTCTCCTATTTTTGAAATTAAGATTATTCAATGGTAATTGTGCCAGAATCTATATGTACAATGCTGAGGCCACGTAGAAATGTGACTCATCTCAAGGCTCGAGCAGCTCTTGTTTTTCTCCATGTTGAAGTAGGCCAATGGTCATTACAGATGTTAAGAGAATGACTAATTATAACTCATCAATGTTCCATGGTCCTAATTGCTACATGCGGGGCTTATGTCAAGAAAAATGTGATTAGCATGGTTGTACTGTCATCACTTATCTATCCCCTTTTGGCTGACCTTAATTTAGAGCTATAACAGGGGGTCTAGGCCCCTAAAATCGACAGTGTGACATGGCCTTTTCTTAAAATCGACAAGGGACATAGAGCTCTAGTGACAAGGACAGGGGAGAAAAAAAGATAATGACATGGGACATGGTCCTTTCTTAAAATCGACATATGACATGGAGCTAAGTGCCAAGGATAGGGGAAATTACAAATTTAGTGACATGTGACATGGGCTTTTCTTAAAATCGACAAGTGACATGGGGACCCCCCATCTAGACCCCCATAACAGGTGCATTATGTATGTCTCCTCCGCTGTCTTAATGTGAACAACTCGCCAGCACTACTAGCATTTATAGTAATACAGCAGCCATGTGGATGCAGCCTAATGTACAGACATGTATCTCTGGCTACATTTGTGCATCCTGACGAATATGGGACAGATAAATGGCATTGACTCAAAATGTGTTCCTTTAGGTAACGAACTAAGCAACGCCTTTGGCTTATCAATATATGTTTTGTTTTGTGGACCAGGATAGGTCTCTAATAGGACTAGTCTGGTATTGGTTTTATAGGCGTATATGGAGTGCATAACTATAAACATATACTATACGCCACACAGAATGTAATCCAAAAGAAAAAAAAAAGAGCATCGGTGTGGGCGGCGTGAACATAGATGTTGACACTCTGCCATCTACAGATCAGTAATATTATTATTCAGACCATTGACTGCTGTGTTGGATTAACTTCCAGATTGAACCAAGATGCCGCCACAATGGGGAGGGGGAAACAAGTGTAACCAGTGTAACAAGACGGTCTACTTTGCAGAGCAAATGGTGGCTGCAGGCAAATACTACCACAAGGCCTGCTTCAAGTGCTGTAAGTATAACATGATTTCTAAACTGCTTACCCATAGTGTGCAATGTCCTTTTGCCCTATGTCGACTGTTTCTTTTCTTTTTCATCTTCCCAATGATGTGTAATGGTTCGTATAGACTTATATGTTGGGTGGCTCGTTGGCTCACTTATCACTAGAGATACCAACACAACACGAGTAGTTTGGGTTGGGCAAAGCCCCAGACTCCCCACTGCTCGGGTAGGACTTTATTAAGCTCTCTCTTGTCTAAAACATACGTCTGGACTGGACCATGTCCAGTCTCCTTCTGCGGATCGTCCGGCTTCTTAGTAGAAGCTGGACGCGAGGCATGGTGCTGCCCCCTCTTGTACCAAACGTGTATCGCGAAGCGACACCTGGTTGGCATAGAAGGAACGAGCACCACACGAGCGCGTCTCTCGGATGAAGCGCACTAATATATATACAACGATTCCAGCCCCTACACCACCCCCCTTGACTTTACCTAGGGTAGGTGTTAAAGATTACCTATTGTTAATGTTATGTAACAATATATATACACAGGTAAGTCTATTATAACAATGTTATATAGAATATTTAACATTAAAGGGGCATTATAAATAATATGTACATAATAGTAGGCATCGTCGCATATAACCCGAAGTAACTCAATAATAACATAAATAGGAGGTGGCGCCTTATGCACCATCAACCTAAGGTGGTATATATATGTAACAGTGTTACAGAGTTATTATAATTAAGACATATTTAAATATGTTAAGTTATATGGAGTTTTTGTAGTAGTATATACAATACAAAGTAATGTAACCCGAGAGGCTAGGTAACCCGAAGAAAAAATTTGGTTTTTGTTTGATTTATACAAAAATATACTTTTTATAGAAAAATAATTTATACACAATATTATATGAAATTAAGAGGTGTCCTACCAGGGTAGCAGTATCACCCTTACAATATCAATGGACTTCCGGCGAACCTGGAACGACTGGATTCTGCAGCTCCATTCGACGACAAACGAGTGGTGGCAAGCCACGTTGCTGTGTGTTGTGCCCTGATGAGGATGGGAAGATGGAGCCCCGGGTTTGGTGTGGTAATCCCTTTGGTGTTTCGGGTGGCATCCATCTTAGCTGCAGGTTATCGTTCTGGTCCGTCGGGTCCTCATTAAGAAGTTACTCCTCTGGCATTAGATATGCCTTTACCCTCGGGTACAGATTCATGCCGGCAGATGGACACTTACAGATCCTCGGGATCCTCAGCTGGCTCTGGGATAGTAGAGGGAGCCGAGCTGCTGCTGCTGCTCGTGGCAACTAGCTTAAGGGCGTCGGTGCTTGGGTCGCTGAGTAGGCTCAGAGCACCCATGCCCTCAGAGGGACTGTCAATCGCTGCCTCGGCTTGAGCACCCGAAGGTATGCCCAGGGACGACGCGGAGCCGTCCCATTCGTCCAAGTGCTTGCCAAAGCAGAGGAAAAACTTAAGGTCTGCCTCCTTGTACCTATGGATGTACCCGGCGTTCTCAGCAGCGTGGAACTCCTTAAGCTTTTCAGCTTCCCTCTGTTGCCTTCGGCAGGACTGCAAGGCCTCCTCGACCTTTTTAATTTCCTGCTCCTTTATCCGGTCTTCCTCCCTCTTCTGAATCTCATAGACCAGATTGAAGGTGGCTTCAGTCATTGTCCGCCAGTAGTCGATTGACTTTTGGCGATGGAACGACTGCCACTCAGCCATCAGGTCATTCTGGATCTCGATGGTAAGTACGTCTCTATGATCGACGAACGTATCCGGATCCTGAAGACCTGACAGGGTACTGGCTATCAGTCCCACAACGGGGACCCGAGGGACCGCAGATGGGGGGATAGCTGGTCCTGGTGCAGGAGCCTGCGTAGTAACAGGCGAAGTGCCAGCAGAAGGGACCTCGGGACCCTCAACTGTGGTGCCTCCCCGGCCTCGGCCATAACCCGGGGCGGTTCGGGTGGACTCGATTCCACCACGGCCTCTGCCCCGAGTTTTAGCTTGGCCCAAGGAGGTTAGGACCTGTGATTCAGGTCCCGCTGGTCCCATAGCAGGGAACTTCGCCGCGTTCTCGCTATAAGTCGGGCGCTTACCAGAAGACCCTTCTCCAGCCCACCATGCACTGTGGCCGGATGGGGCACCGGAGAAGGTGCTCCAATCATCCGGGCGACCAGTGGCTTCACTCGAAGGGTGCTGTGTAGAAGGTGTGGAGGTTGGAGGTGCTGCCTGGCTAACCACCCGATGGGTCTGGTTGCCAGGCATGTCCAGAGCCGAGACCTGTTGTCCCGACTGGCGACGTTCAGCTGGATTAGCTGGTCTGGGCTGATCCTTATTGCCGGACGGGCTTACGGATCGGTCTGCGCGGGTCCGTTTGGAGGTACTGGTGGCTGTAGCCGAACCCCCATTGGTTCCCTTCGAATGAGCTTTTCCTTTCTCTCGTTTGTCATCACCTCGCCACTTCTTCACCTTCAGGTGCACCTCAGTGGTCATCCCGAACTTTGTGCTTGAGTAGTTCACAACGAAGTATGCCATGAGGTTGCCACTCCTCCAAGAGCAGAATTCAGGCTCGAATGCCTGCTCCTTAATCTCCTTTGTATTCAACGCAGCCCAATTTGCAAGGAGCTCATTGAAACACTTTACAGCACGCTTCCGAGTCTTCTCCAGGCTGGTACCGTGGGCTTTCTGCAGATGCAGAGCCAGGTCCCGGTGAAGGTGCCGTCACAAAGTTTACCTGGGCGATCTCTGGGGATACATTGCATCACAGGCTTGTGGTTCATATGATGCTCCACAATATGCCGAGCGAAGCGAGGCTTCGTCTCGAAGATCTTCTCGCTGGTGAGCGAGAGCTGACATGACTCAAACGGGCACTTACGGCGGCTGCTGCTCGGTCCCCATTGGGTCATAGCCCACTGAACTTTCGTTCTGGATTCATAGTGGTAAATAGAACCCCATTTGGACTTGAGCTGGTCGATCCAAATAAGGTAAAATTTACCAACCGGCGTATCGTGAGGACCGGACTTCATCCACTCATCGTCGCTATCACCATCTTTATTGACGTAAGCACAATCCGCGAAGCAGCGGGGGACACGGTCTTTAAACCCCTCGGCTGCGTTCTTCCACATCCATTTCTGATTTTCATCCTTTGGGACGTCCGTGGTCATTTCTTCCCATGTCGTCACGGACTCCAAATCAGATTTGGCTGATGCGGGCAGCTCCGGGTCGCTTTCACTTCCCGAGTCGCTGCTCATGTAGATGCCCGCTCCTCTAGGCTGGGCTTGGCTGGTGGTAGTAGTACCAGTCGAAGCCACAACCGAGGTGGTGGAGGCCGTCCCGCTGGTGGTAGCAGTGGGTCCTGCAGTAACCGAGGTGGTTACTGTGGCTGTAGTCGCTGTGGAGGCAGCAGACTTCGGGTCGCCCTTACCCCTCTTCTTGGTAGTAGAGGGTTCTGGCTCCGCAAGAGACGCTTTTGCTCCATTCTTCTTCTTGCGGCGGCTGGCCTTGGGTGGCTGCGGCGGGGCTTCAGGACTAGAATCCGACTTGCGGGGATCCTTGTCCTTGGCCCGAGTGCTCCTCCTGCCACTGACCGGTGAGTCAGGGTCGGAGGCGGCGCTCGCCTTGAGTTGAGCTTGCTGCTTGCGGTGTGCCCGACGGGTAGCTGCTAACTCCTTCTGCTGTTCGTCAAGCTCACGACGCTTGGCTTCAACAGCAGCCTGCTGGCGAGAAATGTCCTCGTCCGAGATACCACCAGCCGCCTCAGGTATACTGGCGCCTGGTTCCTTCTTGGACTTGGACCTTTCGATGGCGATCCGAAGGTCCTCTACTTAGAGATCGGACTCGGTAAGTGGTACCTTCGGCGCGGGCTTACGGCTCAATTTCTTGACCCGTCCGGATTCCACCGACGACTGTGTGACGGTGGAGTCTGTGTCCATGTCGGATTCTGACTCTCTCAGCTGGCTTGCCTTCCGGGTTATACCTTCGGAAAGAAGCACAGCTCGAGCCAAGTTTTCATGCAGCGCCATAGCTCCCGCCAACCGTCTATAGTTGCGGAGCCACAACACCGGCATGTTCTCGGCCAACTCGTCCGTGCACGAGTCTATCACCAGAGTCTTGAAATCATCTGGGATATTCTCGGGTTGGCTGGGCACTTCCGCTAAGGGACCACATCCAAACATGGAGGGATGCATGGGGATGTACGTCCCCCAGCTGGTATATACCACACCTTCTTCCTCGTCCACATGGGCCAGGCGCTCGGTGCGGGTTCTGTATCCCGGAGGATACAGCGGAATGTCCAGGACATCGATGGGGTGCGCCGGACCTGGTACCGTAGGTGCTGGGTCCAGATTTGGAGGAGGAGGCATCCGCTCCCTGTCTGCAACCTCGGTCGACATGGCAGAGAGAGTCTGGGCGGCCTCTTCCACTTCGGGTTCTCGTCCGGGAACAGCAGTTGAGGATTCCATAGTCTCCTCTACCCGAGATGAGACTGTCGGGTCCTCGCCTTCATCCAACTGAACGTTGGCCGTTTGACGCGCAGCGTCAATCGTCCCCTGTGCCATCACAGTGGGACGATCTTCCAATTAAAAAAATTGGCAGTTGTGTTGGACTCCTCCCAAAGGATTCGTCCAACAAAATGGGCTAAAAACACGCAGCTATAAGCTGCCGGAGGGTGTAGAATAACTGGAGCAAAACCAGTGACGTCTTACCGCCACGATTTCGCTCTAGTTATGAACAACATGGCGCCCGACCTCTCGTCTTGCGAGATCCCGCTATGGGCTATCCGGTGACCTAGTTCTGCGCTTTCCCGCCACACCGGTGGCCTCACCTAGCGGACTAGATCCGAACTAAAATTCGGCTCG
Source organism: Acholoe squamosa (assembly GCA_949317995.1). Classification (NCBI taxonomy): domain Eukaryota; kingdom Metazoa; phylum Annelida; class Polychaeta; order Phyllodocida; family Polynoidae; genus Acholoe; species Acholoe squamosa. The sequence continues at coordinate 28,069,996 of OX439041.1, read as the reverse complement.
GTATACAAGACGCGCGTTGCTACCCGAGTGCTATCATCTGGAGTTTGGTGGTATATACATCTCTATAAAGTGAATGTACCGGTTAATCCGTCCACCGCTCACTGGATACGGCTACCCGAGGAACGCGTGTTCGACACCCCCAGCCGTGGTATGTATGTTATTCGCCTACTGCGGACAACACGCAGCAGCTCGTTGTGTACTGAGTTAGGTAACGGCAGACCTCAACCGAGGACTGCGTCTAACGCCTTGGGTTAGCATCCTATTTTTCACGGCTCTAAGTACGGCCTTCTCCGGGTCACACCTAGCCAGGGCGAGACCCTTCCCATACGTAATGCCTTCACTCAGCAAGACGTTTTTCCATTTCTTACGATTAGGCCGTTTCCTGGCCGTCGTCTTCCTTTTAGACACTACTCTTGCTTCCGGCTCCTTCCTTGGCCGGCCTCTAGGGCGTTTCTCGGGTATCGTTACGCTGGGCCTACTCGACGTTGGCTCAGGTGGATGATATCCGAACTCCCTCTCCGCCGCTTCGCGTCCCTTCCAGGGCTTTCCGACATTCGTCTTCCACTTCCTGCCAGTAAGGCAGTCCTCCATCATCACCGTCGATTCGGAGATGATGCGTATAACCTTAAATGGACCCTCCCAAGGCGTTACGAGCTTCAAACGTTTGAATGGCTCGTAATACCTTAGTACCTTGTCCCCAACATTAAAGCGTATTCTTTTTGCATTGGTGTCATACCCCACCTTCTGCCATTTTGCATTTTTCAGCAGTTCTTTACGAACGGCCTTGTTTGAATCTGTCCTGTAACGACTCCACAAACAACACAGTGCAGGGCGCCTCTGGGTCTATCCCAACCACTCCATACACCAAGTCGGCAGGCATAATTATGTCCTCGCCGAACACTAGAATGTTTGGAGTGCAATTAGTAGATGAATGAACGGTGTTGTTGTAGGCGTGTACTACAAACTCACACTGTTCATCCCAGTCGTCCTGGTGGGTATTAACCAGGGGCTTTAGCACTTGTATCAAAGTCCTATTGAACCTTTCTACCTGACCATCCGACTGTGGTCGGTATGGGTTGGTTTGGGTCTTACATATTGCTAAGTAATGACACATTTCTTGCCATAACTCTGACTCGAACTCTCTTCCTTGGTCACTGTGCATCATGAGGGGGACACCCAAATGTAGCACCCAGCCTTTTACAAGCGCCTCAGCGCATGTAGTGGCTTTGTGGTTTGGAAGAGGAAACACCCGAGTATACTTTGTATAGTAGTCCGTTACGACCATCATACAGGTGTTCTCTCTAGGCGTCGTTTTAAATCCACTGATGATGTCGATTGCTACTCGAGCAAAACGGACACCAAACAATTCCTGGGACAAGGGTAACTTGCCTAAGCCAGGTCCTGGCTTGTTTTTACAACAATCCGGGCAAGTTGCGATCCACCGAAGTAGGTCGCTTCTCATTCCGGGCCAGTAGTAACGCCTTTGTAGACGCTCTATTGATCTTTTCTTTCCGAAAAGACCACTCGTTTGGTGGCCGTGGCAATAATACATGATATCCCTTCTCATTGAGGTGGGAATCACTATTTGTAATAGTTTACCGCCGGTGGAAGAGGTTTTCCACCTACACAGTATACCATCCTGGATCTCCAGCTGGGTCCATTGAGCTATCAATCACCTCGTTTCTCTGTCTTCCAGAGATAGCATCGGCCTTACCAGCTTAATACCTATCCGTAAGTATTCCATTATGCGTGGCAATAATACATGATATTCCTTCTCATTGAGGTGGGAATCACTATTTGTAATAGTTTACCGCCGGTGGAAGAGGTTTTCCACCTACACAGTATACCATCCCGGATCTCCAGCTCGGTCCATTGAGCTATCAATCACCTCGTTTCTCTGTCTTCCAGAGATAGCATCGGCCTTACCAGCTTAATACCTATCCGTAAGTATTCCATTATGCGGTATAGTTATATAGCAACCCTGCAACCACAGCATTGTGGGACCCGCAGTCTTCACAAGTGGCATTCTGGCACTTTCGGATGGGTCGCCTCGATAAGGCATCCGCATTAATATGTTTTGCACCTGGTCGGTGCTCTATCTGTTTATGCTCCAATCCGAATTCGGATAAATGAGCTAACCATCTCCCAATCATCACTTCGGCGTCCTTAAAATTAAAAAGCCACCTCAGAGACGAATGGTCGGTCCGCAAAGTAAAGTCGGTTCCCCAAAGGAAATGCTTAAACCTCTTCGTATACACCACTACCGCGAGGAGTTCTCGTTTAGTGGTACAATAATTACGCTGGGTCTTGCTTAACGTGTTACTAGCAAATGCCAATGGGACCTCGACTCCATTCTGGACCTGAGAGAGGGCTGCCCCTATGGCGTCATTGCTCGCATCGGTGTCTAGTATAAAATGCCCTTCGGGAGTAGGATATTTCAATACTGGTGTATTCCTAAACAAATCTTTTATTTTATTAAAAGATTCTTCCTGCTCGCTGGTCCATGAGAATGGGTCCCGAGCACTACCCGGGGTCCAGTGAGCTAAGCATTGCATGGGAAAGCTTACACGAGAGTAATTCGGTATAAAATCACGGTAATAGGAACAGAATCCTAAAATTGATCTAACCTCCTTAGCACTTGTGGGCCTTTCCCAATTCTCGACTGCTTCTAATTTCTCCGGATCTACACTCACTCCGTTAGGGGTGATGATCCTTCCCAGATATGTAATAGTTCTCTTGAACAGGTTACATTTCTTAGGTTTGACTTTTAGACCGTTGGATAGAATCCGATCCAGTACCAGCTGCAGGTTCGCGTGGCATTCCTTAAACGACTTGCCGAATACGACAACGTCGTCTAGGTAGACCAAACACTTCTTCCACAGCAGGTCACTCAGCAGGGATTCCATCATGGCCTTAAATGTAGCCGGGGCGTTACACAATCCGAAGGGCAAGACATTATACTTGAATAGCCCCATATGGCTAGAGAAAGCTGTTTTCTCTATGTCATCTGGGTGCATCTGTATCTGCCAATACCCGGATTGTAAGTCCAAGGTGCAGAACCATTGGTTCCCGCCCAAGCTATCTAACGTCTCGTCTATCCTTGGAAGGGGATACGAGTTCTTCTTTGTCATACCGTTTAATTTTCGGTAATCGACACAAAAGCGGATTGTACCGTCTTTCTTAGTAGTCATACAAACGGGACTGGACCAAGGGCTCAAGCTGGGCACGATTACCCCCAGTTCCAGTTGCTTTTGTATTTCTTGTTCGCATATTAACTTCTTCTTAAGAGGAAGTCTACGATACGGAATCTTGAAAGGTTTCTCGTCGCCCACGTCTATGGTGTGCAACACCTTATTAGTTCTACCCACGGGTCCTCCTTCCCTACCGAAAGCACTCTCGTATCTTCGTAGGAGGTCCCCCAGGCATTGTTTGTCCTCCGTATTCTGTAAATCTGATTTATTAATCAGTTTCTGGAATTCTTCATCCAAGGGATGCTTACTAACAGGGTTTAATGGTTTATTAAACTTGGCCTCGGCGACGTGTTCTACCGAACTCATTTCCCCACACTGTCGCCATGCTTTAAGTAAACCACTGAACCGGTTTGGTTAGTCATGGGTAATACAGACCATGCTGCATTTGCCACCAATGTGTCCACTGAATCCAACCCGATACTCGATAGATATACCGTATCGGGTTCAAAGACTCCAGTCTCACCCTTCTGGGCCATTGATCCGCCACAAAGGACATCACAAGTGGTGCCCGGAGGAATTTTCACCGTGTGTATAACCGAAGCTACTGAAGACACCTGTCTCAAGACGCACTGTACATGCAAGCCGTACGGGTTCCGAATACTCATCATTCCATCCCTCGGGTCCAAGACGGCCCTGTATAAGCTTGCAAAATCCAATCCGAGGATTCTGTCATCGCTAACCTCTGCAATAGTTGGCGAAAGAAGGAATTCTTTGCCTCCTATTCGGATAGGCATAAACGTCCTACCAAAAGTCCTCATACTCCTTCCCTACCGAAAGCACTCTCATATCTTCGTAGGAGGTCCCCCAGGCATTGTTTGTCCTCCGTATTCTGTAAATCTGATTTTTTAATCAGTTTCTGGAATTCTTCATCCAAGGGATGCTTACTAACAGGGTTTAATGGTTTATTAAACTTGGCCTCGGCGACGTGTTCTACCGAACTCATTTCCCCCACACTGTCGCCATGCTTTAAGTAAACCACTGAACCGGTTTGGTTAGTCATGGGTAATACAGACCATGCTGCATTTGCCACCAATGTGTCCACTGAATCCAACCCGATACTCGATAGATATACCGTATCGGGTTCAAAGACTCCAGTCTCACCCTTCTGGGCCATTGATCCGCCACAAAGGACATCACAAGTGGTGCCCGGAGGAATTTTCACCGTGTGTATAACCGAAGCTACTGAAGACACCTGTCTCAAGACGCACTGTACATGCAAGCCGTACGGGTTCCGAATACTCATCATTCCATCCCTCGGGTCCAAGACGGCCCCGTATAAGCTTGCAAAATCCAATCCAAGGATTCTGTCATCGCTAACCTCTGCAATAGTTGGCGAAAGAACAAATTCTTTGCCTCCTATTCGGATAGGCATAAACGTCCTACCAAAAGTCCTCATACTGCTTCTGTCGGCCGTGCAAGCATTTACCCCCGTTTTGAGGCTCTCATGACTGCTGGCCACCGAGTCGAAGAATCTTTTGGGGAAGGCGTGTCCCACACACTCGAATCAACTCTTTGATCCATCCTTCCTCTCCCCCAGTGCGGCCACTCGCCTCCAAATACTCGCCACCGTACATATTAGCACTATTATAGGGTCCCTGGCCCCGGCCGGGGTGATGGGGTGTGAACCCACAGTCACCTGACCTCCAGGTAAATTTGATTCGAAATCTTCCACCGGATTACCCCCGGTAGCCTTTTGGCATTCGTTCCCTGCTGGGGTTATACCCAATGCCGTGGATACAACCCCCACTAGTTTCCCCCTGTATCAGGAGATTCCGTAGCATTCTGGCTTTCCTCGCCATTACCGGCTTTGCAGCGGTACATTCAGAGGAGTAGTGTCCCATCCGAAACCTGAAACACTTGACCGTTCGGCGATCCACCCTGGGTCTCTGCCGATTGGCTTGGAGTGCATCTGTAATTTTCTTACACATCTACTCCATTATTTTGGTCATATCCGGAGATTGACCCCTCGCTTTATCAGCGCTATCAGAGGGCTTATATGCTTTGCTACCAGCTTTAGCGTCGCCCCTGACTTCGGATGGTGCTTTAGCATCCTTTGGCTTATTGAAAGCTTTCCTCGGAATGTACTTTCTGCCAGAACTATTTTTCCTTAGCTGCATCGAGCAAAAGGTACCGTCCTCCTGCTCGATGTCTATTAATTCGAAGTCGTCCGGGGCACTCTCTACCTCGGGTCGCTGAACTAAAGACGCCACCGGAGTGGATCCCTCGGGATGTCTCCAGCTAGCATCGTTCGTTTCTTCACGGCCATATCTATACCGTTAAATATGCCGTGTAGGGTAGTGCCTTCTTTCCAGGCGTCCCTAGCAGCGATTTGCTCGTCTCAGTCTCTTAGACCCTTGACGAATTGGGTGATCAAGTCGTCCATATACCAGTCCTGGTTCTCCGTCCCGGGTCTGGCTTTACTTAACAGAGCATGCAGTTCCATACCGTATGCCCTGAAAGCTTCATTGGGTTTTTGGGTACGTTTCTTGAAACGAACCATGGGATCCTCCTTGACCATATTACATAATAGTCCACTAGCAGACTCAACCAGCTGCTCAAAACTCCCAGCGAGACCATACCAGGTGCGCCATTGCTCAACGGCCATGCGTCCTGGGCCACCCTTTAGACATCTTACTAGATGTGGTTTGGCCTCGTATGGGGTCCATCCATTACAATTCATCACATCGATGAAATCTTCAAACCATTCTTTCCATGGCCGTGTACCGTCGTATTCCTTGGGAATGACGGCAACCCTTCGGGCTGAATTGTGAGCATACATCAATCTACTACATTGTTGTTTGCTCCATTCAATCGCCTTGGTTTCATTTAAGGTTAGATTGCCTCCCATACCACAAAAACTGCTATTGTTTGGCGGTGGTGGTGGTGGTTGGTTATACGTCCATTGCGAACCATTGGAATTCGTATAACCTCCACACCCTGCATTGGGGTTGGTACCCGAAGCACCATCACCCCCTTACCCGTTTGGAGTGTTAGATCCGCCTTGACTACCGTCATTAGGCGGTTGACCAGCCTGTCCTTGTTGGCTGCCACTGTTTTGTGGATTATGTTGGTTGCTAGGGTTACCTGCATCCAACCCGACATTATCTGTCTGATCCACATGTATGTGGAATCCACTTGTTTCGGCACTAGTGTTGGAACAGTCCCTGGGCACGAAGTCCGGGTCCAAGTTATGGACAATCGGGACTTCACTGATCCGAACTCTGCTGGTCCGGCCGTTCTTATCTTGGGTTCTAATATAGACACCCCCTTGATCCACATTCCGAGACGCATTATCATTTATGAATGGGTTGTACGCCGGATGCTTCGGAGTCGAACAGGAAACTGGGTCTCCTTGTTTGACAAATGTTGAGTTTGGATTTTGGTCCTTACCCCTTGGAGGAACATTCGCATGCTCCTGTTCCTGTAAGTAACTTTCCATTGTGGACTTATTTATCATCAAGGTTGCCACATCAGTGGTCAGATTCCTCTGTTCTTCTCTTAGCTGTGCATTCTCTGATAAGATCTCTGATCGGATCTTCTCATTGTCCGCTACAGCTCGGTTTCTTTCCTCTTGGGCAGTTAGTGCCTCCCTCTTCAAAGTATCCTTTAGTATACGATACTTCTCACCCTTTTCCTTCTGAGACCTTTGGTACTCTGTGGTCTCTTTTCGGATCTCGTCTTGTTCCGAGACCAACTTGGCTTCTGTCTCCGCTTTACGGAGCTGAAGTCTTTTTAATTTTTCCTCCATGGCATGCAATTCGGATTGTAATTTGCTTACATCCCGAGCCTTAGCGACTTCCTCGGCTCTAGCCTTGTCAATCGCTCTTCGTCTATTGGCTTCCTCTTGTTCTAGGTCAGCCAACTTACTTTCTCTTTCCTTCTCATCCTTCTCTTTTAATTCCAACCGATGGACTAGAGAGGACAAACGATACTTGAGGTCGGATTCTTTTAGAATCGCCTTCTGTTCGACAGAACGAAGCATTCCGATCTGTTCCTTTGTCTCATCTTCAATTTTCTTCTGAGCAGCTATGAATTGTGCATGCTGTCTCTTAGCTTGTTGCTCTACCTGTTCTTTGGGTTTCAAATAGGCCGAGGTTGTCTTATACCCGGGGCCCATCCGACGCCCATACCTCGACGTACGACTGCCTCCCGGATTGAACATGGAGTCAGATAAGCCTTCGTCTAAGGATAGACCCAGAGAGTGCATTTCCAAGCTTCTCGGCAATGTCTCTCGGGGTCTCACCCTCTTAGTGCCCGATGATCCTTTTGGATCTTCTTTACCCCCATTATCGTCGCTTTCATGATCCGACGATGTCATCAATGGGGCCGCTCAGGATGCCCCATCTACCTCAACACTCATAGGGGGCACTGTACGTTGGATCGGGCTTTGAGCCTTAGGGGTTTCCAAAATACCGGCAGTGCTGGCTGGGATACTAGGCCCAAGCTGGCGCCTACTAGTTAGCACTTGGGACCAATCACTCAAGTCTAACCTGGCAGGTTTAATTACCCCGCTAAATAACCCTGCATCCGAAGCAACCTGTCTAGGTGTGTTCGGATACAATTTTACAATCCCATCTCCAATTCTGGTGGGATCGTCTGCTAGACCAGGTGTCGAGAAAACTGTCTGGACACCTTCCGGGTTGTACACATGTTGTTGACCCGGTTTCCAGTCTAACAACAAATGCTGGGATGTGTAATCATCCTCTTCGAATCCCTCTAGCCCAGGGCTGGAGGGACCCGCATTAGTGAGCCTGTGGCTTTCGGCCGTTTGGCCGCGCTCCACCCCCGAACCAACTGGTCACGGCACCAGTGTAATTGTTTGTATCGACTTATATGTTGGGTGGCTCGTTGGCTCGCTTATCACTAGAGATACCAACACAACACGAGTGGTTCGGGTTGGGCAAAGCCCCAGACTCCCCACCGCTCGGGTAGGACTTTATTAAGCTCTCTCTTGTCTAAAACATACGTCTGGACTGGACCATGTCCAGTCTCCTTCTGCGGATCGTCGGGCTTCTTAGTAGAAGCTGGACGCGAGGCATGGTGCTGCCCCCTCTTGTACCAAACGGGTATCGCGAAGCGACACCTGGTTGGCATAGAAGGAACGAGCACCAGACGAGCGCGTCTCTCGGATGAAGCGCACTAATATATATATATACAACGATGCCGGCCCCTACAGATGCAAATTACAGACAGACTTTATCATAATTGTACTGAAAATGGATAAAAGTAACGGAGTGACACAGGGTTTCTAAAAAGTGATGCTAGTGATGCAGGGATTTCAAAATTGACAGATGGAGTACTTTCTTATTTACGTAAAAATTGATTGAGTGACAACCTGAGCACTCATGTTTATGACAGGTCTACATGTATACATTTACAAATGATACAATAACATTCTCTTGTTTTTATTGTTCCACAGCTCAATGTAAGAAGAGTCTGGATAGCACCAATTGTAATGAGCATGAAAATGCCCTTTTCTGTTCTGGATGCTATCGGAAGTCATTTGGACCTAAGGGGTATGGGTTCGCTTCCGGTGGCGCAGGGTTGTCGACGGATGGCGCAACTGAGGGGGTGGCACAGAGGAACTCTATAATAGCTGGGTTTCAGGTATGTAGGTTTTTTTTTCAGTTTGTGAAAATTTGGGCTTAATATTGTATAAATTTGATATACGTCTTATACTGAGATCTAAAATTCAGTTAATATAAAATGTCATAATTATTCTGATATTCATTCCTATTCAGATTAACATTCCCACTTTGTTTGCTGAATTCTTCATACTTTAATGAAATTGATACCAACTACTGCAGTATGGCAGATTAGAGATTGTTGCCCTTTTTTTAGGGGTATTGATTAGTGGGAATGATTAAAACCTTGACACAATGTCTCATTAACACTTCAGAATGCAGGTCCAGTGGACCCAGACCCGTTCCAGAACTGCAGGTCGTGTGGCACCAAGGTTTACTTTGCCGAGGAGTTGATGATTCTTGGACATAAATGGCACAAAATCTGCTTCAAATGCTGTGAGTTCAGCTTATTTCAAAAGTTAAAATCCCTTTAAATATATGCCTTCGTGATCATAATTCAGTGCAGCGGTGCTGATTAACTCTGCATTAAGTCAACCCCTGAATACTTTTAACCTTCTGGGGCAGGCATGATGCACGAATGAAGCACTGAGTGAGTGAGTGAGTAATAGATGTTTAGCGCCATTTCGACAGCTAAGGTCATATTCATGGCAAGAAGTACATTACACAATTTCACAAGGGAAAGTGTCAGTGCCCACAGATATGTGCACCACACACATCCGAGGGGGGTAGGAAAGAGTAGAAATAGACCCTTTTAAGTGGGCTAGGGAAGCCCGAGCACTGACTGAGTTACTTGTCAGGGCTGCACCAATGCATCATGACAAGTGGAAAATGAGTGAGTGAATGAGTAAAAGATGTTTAACGCCATTTCGACAACTAAGGTCATATTCATGGCGAGAACTACATTACACAATTTCACAGGGGAATGTGTCAGTGCCCATGCATTTGTGCACCACACACATCCCGAGGGGATAGGAAAGAGGAGAAACAGACCCTTTTAAGTGGGCTAGGGAAGCCCGCAACTGGAAAATAGTACATTCATGAAGCGTGTGACACTTTATTGTTAAGAGGTTCTGTCAATACTTTACTAGTTGTGTTTTCTTTTTCCTTTTAAGAAAAATGTCATTCAAAATTATCAAAAGAAAGATACCAGTCCATGCTAAAAATGATTTGACTCCTCAATTTTTCTCCCAACATGATTTTATATGGAAAATGCAGTTTAAAAATGTCTATTACCATCAAGCCAGGGCAAAGATATGTAATTTTACATCAAACTCTGCGATTATTTCTTCATTCAAGCCTCATGTAAGAAGAGACTGGACAGTACAAGTTGTAACGAACATGATGGACAGCTCTTCTGTACCGGGTGCTACCGTAAATTCTTTGGTCCAAAGGGATATGGCTTTGCTGCTGGAGGTGCAGGATTATCGACTGATGGTGGACAGGAGAACTACCGGAGTTCTGTTATCATAGGCCTTCAGGTATTAACCAAAATCAAACTCTGTTCAATGAAGGCTGATAACAGACAGTCCTATTTAACCCTGAGAAACTGACATTCTACGAATACTTTTCAGATTCAACTTTAGCCAAAAAGAAAGTCTATTTGCTTATATCACATTTTCTGATTGCTTAAAGCTCAATCTATCAAATTATTATCGATTTCTGCTTTTTAAATCAATTCGTCACCTCAATGCAAGAAGGCTGTAACTGACATTGTAATTATCTAACTGCAGTTACAACTTTCTTGCATCCACGTGACAATTTTTCTTTTTATGCAATTATGAAATTGCGCCCATACATTCAGAACGACGGTCCAGTAGATGAGGACCCCATGCAGAACTGCGGTCGGTGTGGTACCAAGGTCTACTTCGCTGAAGAGCTCACCGCACTCGGACGGAAGTGGCACAAAGCCTGCTTTAAGTGTGGTAAGTTCTTTGGTAACCCTTACCGATAAACCTGAGGCTAGACATAAAAATCTGTGTCTGATAAAACATCTGAATGCTTTTGATCGCAAATCATAACTGGGCACTGCACTGAAACTAACAGACATTTATATCGATTCTTCAAGAGTACAAGAAATATAATGCTTGGTCAAGTCATATTTCCCACACAGTCTATTGGTCATGGTCATTACCTAGTGAGTAGATATAATGGTATAAGTATTCTGGCAATATATTACAGTAGAGTAATAGATCCCCCAATCTAAATACAACTCCCCACACCCCTACCATTAATGATTAACCTTGTAAACCATACATAACGATAATCTTTTTGTTTTTCACCTTACAGTTGAATGTAGCCGTACCCTAGACCCTGGTGCCATGAATGACCATGATGGGGAGCTATACTGCAAATCGTGTCATGGTAAACGTTTTGGTATCAAAGGATATGGGTACGGAATGGGCGCAGGAACACTTCAGATGTCTTAGGATTGCTACATGAGAAACTGGCCTTAATATATTTCATTGGAAGATGCCAACATGATATTATATGCATGGTATATATTTACAAATTTGGACCATACTGCCTTAATAATGGATTTGTAATTTCATGTATTTTTTTTCTATGGCAAAACAAAGTTAGGTAGGCATGATCTACGTTTTCATTCATATTTTATTTTGTATATATGCCCTGTTGTAGAGATGTATACATAGTGAAACTGCCGTTTACACTGTTATTTTACAAGACGCAATGGTGTAGTAATACATACTACATAAATATGTATTTTATATATTGTACCTATATCATTTGGTATAGCATATACTGATATTATCACACTTATATTTGAATAATATGTTAATCATAGTCTTGAATTATCATTTTACTCTATGGCAATTTTGAAAAGCAAACTAAGAATATAGAGCTTAGAAAATAAACACTTGTGTACATGAATTGGATATTCTTTTTGATATTACATTGATGAGTTTATTTAATCCTTGATCATACACTGTGCATGTGGTAATAAAGAGGCCATTGTCAGGTGCCTCTTCGAACGTACAATATTCTTATACAATGAAGTTAAATCAACATATTGATTATTATGAAATGCTGTGTACTGGGTGTAAGCGGGATTGGAGCTGGTTCTGGTGACATCCACTGATAAGATGGGAACCAGCATGCACCTGGAAATAGATGTTATCCAGGAACAAGGTACTCATCATGACAATGCCTTATTGGTGTGTTCTGCCACCTTTGGCAGAACCAGCGAAATTCAAAATGGTGGATCCACTGGATAGAGGTCTAAGCTCCTATACACAAATACCGTAATTCATATATGACCTAAAATTATTGATGTTACTGTTTATTCATTATTATTATAGCACACGAACTTTATACCTTTTCAGTGGACTTGGGTCAAAGGTAGAAATTGATGTATTTTCTTAAAGTTGAGCATTTAATTGAAATATATCTACCGGCATAAGACTCTAAACTACTCATACCGTGCGGATTATACAAGGCAGTGCATTATTTGAAGGAGATGATAAAACACCAATCAACCTCACATGGATAGGATAAAACAAAACAACAGGTTCATAAAATACATCAATAAGTTATAGTGAAGCAAAAGCTTCAATGAATACTGGACATGATGAACATCATTTTTCTTCATCTTGTTTCTTTTTGTTTTCCTAATTGACATTGGCAAACGTGGTGACAGATGAAACAAATACACTTTACTTTGTTGAGAATAGAAGGAAATAAATGTGTACATGTGTTCTGATAAAAATGTACGCTGACACAAAATGTCTAAAGGTGTTGATTAAAAAAGTTAGTATTGCACATTCTAGACACCACCAATTTAAATTCTACATTAATGGACTACGCATGGTTGGATTTCTCGGTGTTTCGTATTTGATATATCATGTTAAAGTTTCGTATTTGACATATGCATTGTGATGAGGTCGTTTAATACATGTACATACAGCAAGGCTCGTTGTCCCCATAACAAATACACGAAACTCAATATTTAGTTTATCAAATACCATTATACCCAGTGTATAGAATGCGACCTGAGGCGAGGATGAACCCCTGGTGCGCCTTATAGAAGCAGCAAAAGTTAGGGGTGAGCCATATATGCGTTGATTTATCACATAAGAACTTGAATGACTAAAATATGACTCAGAATGCGCCAAACATATTCTTCCTGAATTCAGGGTGCGTCTTATACACAAGGTATTACGGTAGATAGGAAATACTAACAACATTTGATACACATAGACAACATTGACAATAATGAGATTTCTTCCTTTCCTGACTAGTCAGAATAATCTTGAAAGACTTTACATCAATATCAAATGGCAAATATCCTTGCCCTTTGGATTTGTTTCATCATAAAAAGACTTTTTGGGACTCATATTCCAATTATGTTATAGAGTGAATACGATATTTTTGCACTGCTAGTAACAGGATGCGTAGATGTTAAATATCTGCATTTTCAAATCATTACTGTGTTACAATATTCAAATTAGTAGCCCTCTTTCTGCAAGATACCCTATGAAGGCATATAGTGTAAGCATTAACCCTGCGTGATTCATTCAGCTTCATGCTGTTGAGTCGTTATGATGCACCAATACAGCTGTACAGCAATGGCGATAGTAGACTCCTCAACACTGCACTGGTGCATCATGAGGACCCTCCATGAGTGTATCAATTATGTAGGGTAGGCATGATGCATGAATGCAGCATTGGCCAGCACTACTTTCCTGCATCATGATGATCAAAGTTCACAATGCATTATCTATAGTAGGGTGCCCATTAGAGCACTATGGAGCCCTTATAGAGCTAACAGCTGGAGGTGGATGAGCCGCTCATGGTGGAGGGGGGAGCAGCTCACTGTGTTGGTTTGTCAGAGTAGAGGGACTCACTCCAGGGTTCAAACATCACTTCATTAACTCGTTGTTTAATATAATCGTCATCTGAGTGCTCTTCATATCATCATGGACTACCTTCTGTCATGGTAAGTATGTCACAAAGTCGCCCTCCATTTTGACCCCTCCAACCGCTCGCGATATACCTAACAGCACTTGGTTGGAGGGGGTTCGCGGAGGGCACAGGAAACAACATTCAGTCTATGTGTCCAGCATCCTTGATGTTTATATACTTGGCGCCTAACAAGGCTAACACAATAGTCACGATTGTCAGAATAATGGCGAATATGTAGAAGGTCTCTTCATCAAAGACGTCACCAAACTTCGGCATCATGCCTGAAATGCGCGACACAAGTTCATGTTGAGCCGTACCCTTAGGGACAACCATCTTGGTGAACGAGAGACTTTGTAACACGTAACCAGTAGGAGCTAAAGGCAGAGTTGAGAATGCAATCTGTAAAATAAAAGTGGTATTAATCATTAGTTTTTTTTTATATTCACTGGGAAAGTCAGGATTATGAAAGCGCCACGCCAATAACAATATGAATGCCCATTCTTTATTGACAAGATATGACAACAGTGTCTTACAGCGAGAATAAAAAACAAACAACAAAAAAACATCTGATCTGTTTGCAACTCTGCTCTGGTTCACAATTCATTAATCCTTTCTCCGTTTATTCAATATGTCTGTTCCCCCTGCACTCCAGAAGTGTGGCACTGTAAACAGTAACATGGACTGTGTGCCCCGCCCTAGGCAAGCTCACTGCCGACTCTTCACTGGTAGTGAGAGGCTTCATATGGGTAATAACGAAAACTTTGAATGGTTGCAAATCCCGGGCCTTATCTCGTATATTCATGCAGCCCACAGTCAGGTTTCCAGCGTTTTTTCCCGTTTGTTATGTCAGTGGTGACTGCAGAATTATACCCATGCGTCACCCATTGTATATAGCTCTAGTTAAATCTTTGCTGTTGATGTTCTCTATTCTGTGAATAAACCTTAAATAAAACCATAGTGTTGTAGATTTTAATACAATAGTAGAGAATAGTCCTGTGAGACATGGCGCGGCAACTTGTAATCTTGTGTCTAGTTTCAGTTGGTGAGACAGATAGGGCATACTATCATCTGGGCTTTTGGTAGTATGTAGCACAAATTCAACCTAAACTACCCACTGCAGCTAAGTACTAATAGTCTGTAGACTGTCCATTCTGCATGCACCTCACTCAGCTGCCACAGAGACCTTTCTTATTCAATGTTCAATGCCATAGTCAACAGGTGTGTCATTATGAGTGTACACTGTCTCAGATTGCCAGGAGCCTGCTCTGCCCCCCCCCCTGCCCCCCCACACACACCCAACTGCCAATCACTTGTAATAGTCTGTACCTCGTCACGGGCCAGTGGTCAGCAAACCGGCCAGATCACTCCACCTCTCTTTATAGGGGGAGCACAGTGTAAGTACCCCGGTGTACATACATGTTTTTAGTGTTCCACAAAATCGTTTATATAATGAAAGGAGTAATCAAATTAATCTTTCATCACCAATAGTAGATACATATTCTGAGATAGCATTATTTCAATGTAAACTAAAAATTTTACACAGAAAAGAATGTAGCAGTTCCACAAGGTGGCCTTACACTTCAACCTCCTCTGATTTACAAAAATGCACATATGGCAACACACTTTAGCACTGAACTCTCCATAGAGATCTTTGACAGTGAATACTTTGTTCAAATACAGAAAATATGATCCAATTGTACCATAACCCACTGAGATAAAACCTGTACTACATATATATATAATAGTTTCAAAACGAACAATTCTAAAACAAAGGCTACAGGGATGCATTTCTGAATCTTAAAATGCTCTAATGCTAATCTGCCATAGGGCTCCAAATGATGAAATGTCTTATCTGCGAATAAAATCAAAAGTATGAGATATATTCTGAAAATTCCTTCACTGATAAGTAAAGTACACACACTGTTGTTATTACATTAGAATAGTGAGCAGGAATAGTCCATAGCAGAGGAGCCACAAACAAAAATAGATTGCAAAGCCTCCCTATCCCTTACACCATGGCGACTGTGAACCATACACTAGTCTACTCATGTCACGAGTAGTACTCACTAGTCGCCACGCTAAAAATATATACACTTGGTATCACCAGATTATAATATGCCTCATTCTATATGCAATATAAAAACTTCTGCCCCTTTCAAAATTCAGGACATCACCCCCACCAAACATGGATTGTATACAAGCTGTCTCTGAGGAAAAAGGAATCAAAATCTGCCACCTAAATTGTCGCAGTCTCTTCAAGAAAATCCCTGAGATCCATATAGCCCTTGATGAATTTGATATTATCACTTTTTCTGAAACATAGCTCTCGGCCCTTATTCAATGGCACCTCAAAGTTTCCACAGAACTGATCGCATCAAAAATAAAGCTGGAGATCAAACTATTGTTAATGGTAACATTGAATGCTTAACAGTCAGTAAAATGGCTCATTCAAGGTATTACTAGGCCTAAAGATAAAGGTGGATCAGCAATTGACAACATTCTTACTTCTTCTAAATTCATTTCTAAAATGGGGATTCCTTCGTTTTTCGTCAGTGATCATTTTCCGGTCTATGCTATCTGGAAAAAAGCCCGAAACACCTGGCTAATTGAAACTATTACTGGCCGGTCTTATTCAAAGTACACTGTTCACCAGCTCTCTGAGTATCTGTCCCAAATTGACTGGGACATAATTTATATGCTTAAAGATGTAGATTTTATGTGGTCTTTTATTATGTCTATACTAAATATTTTTCTGTACTTTTTTGCCCAACAAGAATTTCAAAATTAAAAATACAGGAAACCCCTGGATTAGCCCAGACTTGGTAGTTAAAATGAAGAATAGAGATTCAAAAGCTGCCAAATTTGTTACCTCGCAAAACCCTGATCATTTTAGGGAAGCAAAAACTGCTAGAGGAGTTGTTTCTGCCTTAGTCCGCAATGCTAAAGATACCTATTTCATGAATAAATTAGATGAATTAAAGGATGACCCCCGTAAATTCTGGGCTGAACTTAACAAAATTCTTAAGCCCCAGCAAATTAGCAATCAGCTAGTTTTAGTGGACCAGGTCACTGGTGAGCTAGTTCAAGATGTTCCAAATTATGTAAACAACTTCTTTAACACTATAGGTAGTGTCCTCTTTTCAAATCTGGGTATCCCTGATCACATCTACACTGACCCGGATCAATCTTATGCTGTTAGACAGGATCAGCCTGCCATATTTTGCAAAGAGGAGGTAATGCTCATGTTTGAAAAAAATTGAGACCCATAAGTCTTCCGGTATTCCCCACATGAGTGCCTCATTTCTGAAGGATGCCCTTAAAATTCTTGTTGTTCAAATGACCTTTTTATACAATACTTCAATTCTTACTGGTAAATTCCCTGAAGCCTGGTCAGAAGCCACTATCACCAGTGATGGGGTCCGTTCCCCCGTCGGGTGCGCAGAGCCTTCAGAGGGACTGTTCACTTGATTGTGTCACTCTCCCTATGTATACCATACTGATCCAGGGTAGTTGGAAGGTAGAGAATGTCAGGCCAGGGGAAGTAGCTTAGGGGTAGAGCTTCCGCTTCGAAGTTGGAGGGTCCTGGGTTCGAGTCCCGGTTTCTCCATGACATTTCCCGCTGATCACTACACCCCCATCCCTAAATCTGGTAAGCTCCAAAATGTGTCTAACTGGAGGCCCATCTCTATCCTCCCCGTCCCTAGTAAAATCCTTGAAAAGGCTAAGCTTATCCAATATTATTTTACAAATATTCTTCACAAGGAAAATCTACTCTCTTCATATCAATATGGTTTCCGTAAAGGTTTCAGTACTACAGATGCTATTCTTGAGTACTGTGATGATTTATACACTGCCTTGGACAGAAAAGAATTTCCGTAATCTCCCGCGTAGAAGGCGCAGCCCGCGTAGAAGGCGCACCCACAACTCAGAGAAGGCAGGTCCGCGTAGAAGGCGCACCTGCTGCCTCTGAATGGGTTTTTTGAATAACCTCGCGTATAAGGCGCACCCCTTACTGCTGGGGTGCGTTTCACGTAGAAGGCGCACCCCAGGGTGTCAGGGTAGACCGTACCTAGGTACATTCAACTTCAACTTAGACCCAACACCCAAACTAGTCATGTATTTTCTTTAACCAAAGAAAAGGTGTTGTCTATACCATGGTGCTCTGTATACCCTTAAACTGCTGAATGAAGCATAGCATTCTGCTCATCATAAAAGTGTTTGGCAATATCTGTTAACCCCACTCACTGAGAGCTTTGTTGATTATATTATTGACCTTTTAATCAAGAGAATCCATGCAGCATTATAATCAATAATCCTGCCCTAGTGTGTGCTGCCACCTGGTGTAATTCTAGGAATCACAGAGATTATTTTGTATATGAATGTATAGGGATTTATGACTTGAAAATCCCTGAAGACTTCCATCTCTGGAATCAGAACATTACACCAGGTGGCAGCACACACTAGGGTAGGATTGTTGATTATAATGCTGCATGGATTCTCTTGATTAAAAGGTCAATAATATAATTAACAAAGCTCTCAGTGAGTTGGGTTAACAGATATTGCCAAACACTTTTATGATGAGCAGAATGCTATGCTTCATTCAGCAGTTTAAGGGTATACAGAGCACCATGGTATAGACTACACCTTTTCTTTGGTTAAAGAAAATACATGAGTCTGTGTACATCATTCTGGATTGGAAGTTGGAGGTACCCCGCGTATAAGGCGCACCCCCAACTCAAGCCAATTACCCTCCCGCGTATAAGACCTGCACACGATCTGATTCACGTATAAGACGCGCCTTATACGCGGGAGATTACGGTTGTAGCCTTATGTTATACCGATCTATTCAAGGCTTTTGATTCTATACGGACTTAGCAGGATCATTTATTAGCCAATAAGATAAGCCCAACGATTATCTGCGGTCCTCTTGGGGGCCGACTGGTACCCATTTGATAGGTCTTATCAGTAGAACTCGCTGGTAACAAGCTCCAGCAATGGCGGCGCCCATGGAGCGACCTGCTAACTCGGAATAAACCATCACAAGCTTATGACACTCATTAAGTCACTTGGACTACCGTTCAATGTCCTCAGGTAGTTCAAGTCTTATCTATTTAATAGAAGGCAAAAAACTTCCATTTATGGTAACACTTCCTCTACTAAACCTATATCTTTTGGCGTTCCCCAAGGGTCAGTACTCAGCCCTACCCTTTTTATATTCTATGTTAACGGTATTATACATATTCCTAAATATAGCAAAATTAAATGTATGCGGATGATATTGTATTGAACTCATCCCATTCTGATCCCTCTACTGCTTTAAGGAACATCCAAATTGATTTGAATCACATTCATGAGGGTTTTGTAAATAGGGGTCTTACCATAAATGAACCCAATACAAAGTTTGCCTGGTATTGTATTCCAAAGTATATTATAAATGTCCCAAAGACCTCCCTACTATTAATAACAAACAAATTCAGTCTGTTGACACTTTTACATATTTAGGCGCTACCATAGATAGATCTTTGTCCATGGCTAAGCAATCCCGATCTATTGTGAATTCCACAAATCTTTTGGTTTTTAAACTTTCCAAGCTTCGTCATATGATGTCCAGAACTGTAGCACTTAAAGTATTTAAGCAAACCATTTTACCTAGATTCTTCCAGCCAGTATTGGACATATAAAATAGAAAGAAATCAAAATAGAGGAATGAAATGTTATCTGCGCCTATATAACTATCGCATTTCCTCTAAAGAGCTGCAATACAGATGTGAAATCCCCTCTCAAACAATGCGAAGAATTGAGCTTACTGCCTCTTTCTTTTATAACTGCTCAAAATCTATTCCCCCTGTTGCAAATCCTAGAACCAGAAGTCAACATCTGCCTGTATACACTATGCGCAGACCCAGACTTAATCTCTGTAAACGGAGCCCAAGGTATAGAGGAAAAAAGTTGTGGAATTCACCCCCCCCCCTTCCCTGCAAACTGCACCCAATAAAATTACTTTTAAAACAGCCCTTAAAAAAAGTTTCTAGGTACGAACATGAAAGACACTAGAAGAGCCCTCCTGATGGGTAATCTAAACCCTGATTAGGTACGGTACACTGTTATCTTTCCAAGCTTGATCAATGCTGCTTGTTTTATGCTATATCCATGGACTCTGATCTTATAAACATCCTGCATAATTGTACCTACTCTCCCCTGGCTGCTGCCTTCAGCCTGCCATTTTGCATTTCCTAGTTTTCATTATGTTTATTGAATCTCTAGACCATATATGGTGTACCTGCACTATTACTTGTATAGTCATTATCATGTCTATTACTACTACTGGCTTATACTCATCCTTCATTGTATATATCTAAATCCCATACTCGTTATACCGTAATCTCCCATGTATAAGGCGCATCCCGCGTATAAGGCCCACCCAGAGTTTCAGAATATGGTCAAAAAAATTAAAAATTCATAACTTTTGTTCTAATGAATGGATTTTCAAAATTCAAAAAGCTATGTGCTGCTTGGACCCCTGTGACCCTCCTGGACCCCAAATGCAGCAGATGAGCTTATATGGGAGTGTAACATATCAAAAGAAAGGTCTTGGTGTCCCCCTTGTGGATCCAGTGAGAACTAAAACCCCCGTATAAGACGCGCCTTATACGCGGGAGATTACAGTATGTTGTGTTACTGACTACTTGAATGTAGCGTATACGGAACTTTTGGTAAGGAAGACCATCTGTACTGTTGATTATTCATTGAGACGAAAGGTCTGGTAACCAAGGTGACATGCCGACGTCGGGACACTGGGTGCCGGGGACAAAGTGGTGGTCTGCACTCTATGCTCCCCGTTACGTAGCATAATCGAATCCGTACACTGGGGCCCTGTGCAGACTTTAAAAACAGATTTCAGCCGTTCTACCAGCCCAATCGCTTAGAAGTAATCAGTGGATCATTTCTTTCTGCGATCATGTTATATTGGCCAAGTGGCAATATTAGAACTTGGTCAGTTTTGGAGAATATGGGCTTTGAATAGACTAGTTGACGCAGTGCTGAAGCATCCAAATCTGTCCCCCGGGGAAAATGGCGCCGACCGTGCACACGTGACACGTTACCTTGGATATTTGCTACGTTCCGTGGTTACCGTCTGCACAAATCAAATAAAAACAATTTGAAAAAATGTGACTCACTAGGGCATGGCAGGGCGTTAAAATTCCAAAAGAAATCCAAAAAACAAACTATATCAATACTATAGAATGCTAGAAGTGTGAGTAATGTGCTTTGATTAGAATTTGATATGCTATTGATAGCCAAATCCATCAATTTATAATGCTGCCAGGAACAGGCTTTTGACTGAGAATGGCCCTGAATCTGCCCACAAAGGGGGTCCTTGGTGAGAATCCAAAAAATGAAAAAATGATCCCACAGCTGTTACCAGTTATAAGGAAGCCTAACATTTTCTCTCTATGGATCAGTTTGATTTATCATGCTAGTGTTAATAGTTTTTGTACAAGAGGTGATTGTGTACAGGCTGTCAGAGGGGTTTTCACAGAAAATGATAAAAAAGCACACTTGACATCTTCAATAGAAATGATCATAAATCATTGAATTCTCAATGGATTTTAATGCGGTTAGGTTTTCCTTGTAGGAAAAATATTATATTATTACACCATTGATTCATTTTAGAAAATCGATGATGTTTTCATAATTTTGAAGACCAGGAAAGTGGACATAGCCAAAATTTTGGGGTCAACCTTGTTCTAAACCTTGCTTTCCCACAAACACTGCCATGCTAAAATCAATGAACATTTACACTGATTTATATAGAAAATAATGACTTCCCATCACATATATAGTGGTTAGGGAGTATCAATAATTTTGTCAAATTTTCAGCATAACCTATCTTTGAACCTTTGATATATATCATTGATAATTTGTTTTTACTAAAATTATAGCCTGATACTAAAACTAGAGTAGGTATGTCAGTAAAAATTGAAAAGCTGTCTGATCGCTTAGCTTTTAGCACAGCCTTTAGAGGCACATGTTAGTAATAATATGCGTTTGGAATTTTTCATTTTAAGTGAAAATTGATGAAGTTATGGTGGTTTTCATGATCGAAAGTGGGCATTTTTTTCGTCATCATTTTAAACTGTACAAAAAAGGTATAAGTGTGACCTTTCCATGATTTTAGTCTGATTTTCAAACTTGCTGTATCATGGAAACAGAGAGATGCGCATGTAGAACGTCGGACACGTCGGGGGAGGCTTAATCCGATTCCATCCATGCTTTAAAGGTGCATAGAGCTGCTAAATTAAGGAGCATTACCTTTTTAAAGGACCAAGGTACAGTCTGATCCTTTTATTTTCACTCCATCTGCACTGCAGTTGACAGATTTTCCAATTTTAATTTCTGACCTGTATGGGACCGCATTTCACGCTTTCCAAAATGGCGCACAAGCAAGGTCAATCGACTAAATCAACCATCCCAAGGGCTGCCAAAAATCAAGTAACCAATTCTACTCTCACTCTAGAACAAAAAGTGGATAAAATAATGGCTGAAATGTCCACTATAACTAATTCTGTGGCAGATATTGACAACTTAAAGAAAACTGAAAAGGCGTGGAAGGCCGCCTCGGCCAAGCTTGAAGACGATAGAAAACAAAGCGCCCTGCTTCAAGGCAGGGTTAAAATTTTGGAAACAGACAAAAAGTTGACGGAGGGAAAAGTAACTCAATTAGAAACTTTTTACAACAAAGGACTCACCCTAGAGGAATTAGAAGCTCAGCTCAAACCTCTAAGAGAAACGAACACTACACAACAAAATCAGCTGGACACACTTACAGACACTGTGAATAAGCTAGTTGATTCTGAAAAAGAGCTTAATCAGGAACTTGAGCATCTTATTGACACCCGAGTTCGTGAGCACTTGGAGAGAGAGGGCAGGAAAAAGAACCTAGTAATTGATCTCATGGCCGAAGACAAGAACGAAAATCTTAAATTAGATGCCAGAGATATTTTGAGGCAGGCGGGCATGAATGTGCCTATTCATGAAATTGTTGCTGCAAAACGCATAGGCCGTCGCACTAAAAAACCTAGGCCTGTAGTTGTGTCTTTCGCTCACCAAGCTACTCGGGACGAATTATTCAAGCGCCGTGCGTGGCTAAAAGACTCTAAAAATGGCAAAGTTAAGGCTATTTTCGTAAATCAGGATTTAACAGACGAACACAAAGAGGTCCTAACTCTTATGAAGGCCCTCATGGATCTTGCGTTAGAGCAGGGGCACACTGCCTCAGTGGTGGGGGAATGTGTCATTGTGAATGACGTCAAATATTCGTTGAGCCAAATTGACATGCTTCCTCCTGGTCTAACTCTGAAAAATGCTTTTACCCGCCAAACACCCAAAGGGCTAGCTTTCATGGGAAAGTATTCAATTTACTCCAACTGGTACCCAGCTGAGTTCATTCTTGAAGATCAAACATGGGTGTCTACAGAGCAATGGTATATGCACTGTAAAGCTGAATTTCATGGTAAACCCGACCTGGCCCACATGATAAGGAATGAAGTATGCCCTCGTCTTATTAAAAGGCTAGGCGACTCTTTCACCCCTTCTAAGGAATGGCAAGACACCCAAAGGCTCTCTGTCCTGAGGAGAGGGGTCACTGCAAAATTCGATCAGAATCACAACTTAAAAGCTGAACTGTTAGCAACAACCGGAGTCCTGATTGAAGCTACAAGGGATAGATTTGCTGCCGGCGCCTCTTTATTTTCCAGAGAGCTTAAAGAGGGTAAATGGACCGGCCGCAATGAGATGGGCATAATATTGATGGACTACCGTGCTCAGGCCGAGGGATAGTAAGACTTTATTGACCACTTGACTTTAGTTGTTAACCAGCATTAATTCATAGCCTCAATTTACCAAGCCTACGCCTTAGGCTTAACATAGAGCGCCAGAGTACTGGCTGACCCGCTGTGCATGATTGATACTTTGCTCCATTGGCGCCCCGGGCACGCGACAACCTTCCGTCTTGAGACGGTGCACGTGCCATGAAGAAGGGGCGTGGCATATATCAGCCAATCGCACGGCACCTAGGCGATGATTGATGCCGCTCTTTTTTGCAACGCTGTGAGACACGTGCTGCGCTCGTCCAATCATAACTACTACACGAGGCATTCATCCAATCATAATCATGTGGCAACCAGGTTATCCTGCTATTGACTTTTTTTCTGATCAAAGCCGCACTTGGCTGCGGACGGCTTGACAGATCGGGTCACACCACATGGTCACCAAGAAACAGCGCTCACATCTTCAATACTAACCTACTCAAGGTAACTGTTAGTCTTTTTTCGAGCTGCCAACTGTGGAGACTAGGGAATGACGCTCATTGTATATTCTCCTGTGGCTTATCCATGTATGATCCTTATGCCTGAGCTCATCCCCCCCTATTTTCTCCACGGAGCGGCTCAAGTACATGTTTAACATTTACACTTGTTCATCACTTGCCAGACTAAATGGCGTCCATGAGGGTCTATGTGGACAAGCTGGGTGAAGACCTAGAAATAGGCCTTATGTCTAGACCTGAATTTGAAGGCGAGATTGATACCATATGTAGGCCTTACGCCTCTATTGTAGACATGGTGCAGGAGGCCCTAATATACCTGCGCACTAACCCAGGAGCTATAGCTGTAGTTTTTGCCGGCCTGAACGACCTCTGCAGTTGGAAAGAGGGAGAGGAGGGTGTCATAACTGAGATTAAACCCAGGGCTGAGACGTGGGATAAACTGCTGAAGTCTATAAATACCAAGTATGAAATATCTCACAACTTGATGCGCTTCCAGCTTCCTGATGCTAGGCTGGTTTTCTGCCCTCTCATACCGGTTAAAGTTGCTGATAATCATCTGCAGCATGGGGTGGAAATGGTTACAGATATATGATAACAACCCAACTAAAAGTAAGTAACATGCAGAGGGGATTTCCAACTCCACCCCTCCATGAGCCCATCATAAATCATAATGTTGAGCCCTGGACCACCAACTACTCTAAACTTCAGAATGGTATGCAGCCCACTGACTCACTGCTGATTTGGTGGTCGGACGCCATATTTGAACTGTACCACAATACTATCTGGGCCTGAAAAGCCCAGCTGGAGAGTGCAACTGCGTCTATATTATCTTCATCTAAATTCACAGGTCCACTATAAGATGGCGGTTCAAGGGCGCATTTGTTGTATCATAGCTGATCAACGAGGCAAACATCTGTTTACTGCACTGCAGGCTTCACTTGAGGTTAACCCAGACCCGAGCATCACCTTCAATGTCTTCTCATACAAGTTTGCTAAACTAGACAACTTGGTGGGTGAAGCGCTAAGATACCTGGGAATGCATCCTACCCACTATGCTCTCGTCTTGGGAGGTTTCAATGATTTATGCACGTGGAGGGAAACAGCCTCTCTCCCCACTGATATATATCCTAATTTTGATGGCTATGATGAGCTAGCACTACATATTGAAGAGGAGCTTATCAGGATGGACAACTACCTCAAAACCACGGCTCTTGGATCTAGGGTAATTTTTGCCCCCCTAGTAGGAGCCCGAGTATCACCTTACCCTCCCCTCCCAGACCTAGCACCTGAAAATCAGCCTCCCCACCCAGATCTGCAGAAAGTGTTGGAATATGCGATCTATATTGGAAATAGACAGATAGCCAAAATGAACGACTACAGAGGGTTCCCCACCCCTTGGATCTCAAAGCCTGTGCACTACCAACACTATGGCACCTGGAAGCACCGGTATGATTACCTTAAACACAACATGGAGCCTACTCTTTTTCTTCTCATCACTTGGGCCGACACTCTTATCGACTGCTTCAAAAGAATCCCCATTAGTCAAAATTGACTCTCACTATGAGTCGGGCAACAGCTACAATCAGATATTGCTTGATGCTTGGTCCATTCTCTTCCATAAACATACTCCAGCCTACATCCTTCCACACAGTAGTGGAATATGGAGGCTGGAGTTCATATATTGCATGGACAAAGTAGTACATGCAAGGAGCACATAATGTATTGTTTTTGTGCTCTGCGAAATTTATTATCTTTCTCAACAAAACTTAATTAGTTACCTATGTATTCTTGATCATACAGGTACTAAAAAGTACATTCAACATGTTCTGAACCCACTGCCTGTCCACAACCCTGTTATATTGTACTATGCTGTTTTTGTTGAGACCTCAAACAGGATACCTAGTGTGCCAGACACTTATAACATCACCCAATATGTTTTGTCACTTTTTATATTTCTATTACTGACCTCAGACATGTATAGATCCCATTGCACACCTCCTTTGAGGTGCGCACACGCCTAATGACTGGCTACACATGAAATGAGTACTTCTGAATCCTAAAGTAGCATGCTGGATGCTTCTTGGGATGTCGGAGGAGTCCCCCCCCCTTTTTTCCTGGTCTGATCTCCCCATGCATGTTGACAGCTACCTGATTGTTACATGTCTTAATGTTTTAAATTATAATTTTTCATGTATTTTTCTGAGCATAATGCTCCAAATCGTGTGGAAACAAGGATTCCCTATGTATGATAAGGTAAACAAGCCTTTTTGTAATACAGACCACCTCACCCCTCACTCGGAAAGCAATTGTAAATATGTTCATATGTTAAAATTTGATGCTCTCAGCATCTCTTCAAGGTTGCACTTTTGTCACATTTTTACAACATGATTGAGAGGATAAAAGGTTTCCTGGTCATGTTTTGGAATGTTCAAAGCATGACTGGTAAAGAAGAAGCAATAAGATACTTTGCATATTCAAGAACACCTGATGTCCTGGCACTGACTGAAACCTGGCTCAAAGCTAGGGACGATGACAATGTCATTGCTATAGATGGTTATGTATTACATAGAAATGATAGGCCTACTACTAAGGCTGGTAGTATTTGTATGCATGTGAGAGATTCCATACCCCATGAAAGGATCCTTCACCCTTATTGTGATGTCATGGGGCCCCACTGTGAGATGATGGTTATACAGGTCAACAGGAAAGGTTGTAGACCTTACTTCATTGTTAATGTATATAGACCTCCAGGTCCAGAGGCTGAATTCATTATGGCCCTAAAAAAGGCTCTAGATCACATAAAACAGATCCACCCTAAAGCCTATATCTATCTTGGAGGAGACTTCAACATGGATCTGGGCCCTAAAGTAAAACATCCTGAAGACTTAGCTGCACTGATGGTTAAGCACTGCCTCACATCATACATAGTCAGCCCAACTCGCCCCCTTTATCACCCGACTCATATTCTTGATCAAATTTACAGTAACTCGCCAGACATCTCACATTCGGGTACACTTGACATTAATATCTCGGATCACGTTCCCACTTACATAGTTAACAAAAAAAACAGGAATGAATATGTTAAAGTCCAGTTCACAGGTCGTTCTTATTCAAATTATAATTATGCTCAAATTCAAGCGGTGTTGAGGGACTGTATCAGAGATAATGATATATTTACTTTGAGAGATGTGAATGAAATGTGGAGTGTTATGAGGAAAGCCATTTTCAAAATGGCGGATAAACTATTCCCAATAAGGAACTTTAGGTTTAAGAAAGAAAAACCACCCTGGCTCATTAATAACCTGTTGGCACTCATGCATGAGAGGGACAAGGTTCTAAAGTCTGCTACCAGAATAAGAAGCACTGCTAACATTAATAGGGCTAGGGCATTCAGAAACCTTGTAAACGAACAGGTACGCCAAGCAAAAGCAAGATACATTAAAAGTAAACTGCATACTTATAGAAATGATCCAAAAAAATTTTGGAAAGTCATGGAGGAGCTGTTGCCTAGGAAATGCAGGCTAAGCTCCATCCACCTGAAAAAAGAGGACGGCGGGTACATACCACTGGAGGATACAGCGACAATTATAAATCAATACTTCTCTAGTATAGGAGAAAAGTTGGCCGTGGGACTGCCTTCAAGCACTCAGTATACTGAGCCCACCCCTGCCCCCGTATTTGAGGGTGAGTTCTCTTTTCATGAAATCACTGATAGGGAAGTGCTAAACCTAATACAGGAGATAGACATTTATAAATCATCAGGGATAGAAACGGTCTCAGGAGAACTTATCAAGGACTCATTAACCATCCTGGTAAAGGAATTTACCCACCTCATCAATACATCCATAGTCACCAACACATTCCCTGACGGCTGGAAACTAGCCAAAGTTGTGCCTCTTCCCAAAGTGGTAAACCCGTCATCCCCTTCGCAACTAAGGCCCATTTCACTGCTCCCGGTCCCAGGTAAGGTTCTTGAGAAGATCATTCATAAACAGCTCTATCCTTACCTTGAAGTAAATAACCTCTTGACGGCATCTCAAAACGGTTTCAGGAAATCACATTCCACCATTGATGCAGCCTTTTTAGTGAGTAATCATGCCTATGAAGCTCAGGTACAAGGTCTTAATACAGCCCTTGTTTTCCTAGATTTTACTAAAGCCTTTGACTCTTTATCTCACTCAAAATTACTTACCAAGTTACCTGGCCTGGGTTTGTCGGACTCTGCAGTGAGATGGATTAAAAGCTATTTAGACTCACGGATACAAGCTACTATTTGTAATAATGTCCTATCTGACAAATTGAACATTGTGTACGGGATTCCGCAAGGGTCAATTTTAGGTCCTTTGTTGTTTATTATCTATGTCAATTCATTGCCAAACTTGAATATAAGAGCTACCATGAAGTTGTATGCTGATGACACCCTATTAGAATTAAGCCATACCTGTATGAATACACTCAAACTTAAAAAATGCAAGAAGATTTGAATGCGGTCAGTGACTGGTGCACTAGGAATGGACTTACTATTAATGCCTCCAAGTCAAAAACTATGCTTGTTACTAAATCAAGACATGATTATGTTCTTAATCTCACAGTTGCGAATAGAACCTTAGAACAGGTTCAAGTATTTAAATACCTTGGCATAACTTTTGACAGTGACTTCGGTTTTGCAGCACAAGCTGATAGCATGGTAAATGCTATAAACCATAAAGTGTGGATGCTCAGAAAACTGAGACATTCTCTAGACACTTCTGCAGCGGTGGCAGTATTCAAAGCCATGGTGTTACCATACTTTGACTATGGCTCCATTTTTCTCACTGGTGCATCAGTTACATACCATCATAAATTGCATATACTCTGTAACAATGCCATAAGAACTTGTTATAATATATTTGATCCTCAACAGGTTCATGTTAGAGACTTATATAAAAGGGCGAAACTCTTACCGCAAAACCTCAGGCGAGTTTATTTGCAACTGACTGTGTGCCATAGACTGGTATACTCAGGACAACTAGATATATTGCCCACCACAGGGACCAGGGCCTCAGGAGCACCTGTGGTACGTCAGGCACACCCTAAACTAACTAGCCTAATAAATGCCCCACCTTACCAGCTGCTTGCACAATGGAACGCTCTACCCCCCCACCTTAGGTGGGTGGTAGACAAAAAGGTCTTCTCTAGCCTGGTTTCCAAGCAGTTAAACAAATACTTTAATGGCCAACCTGATGTAGACGATCACTGTATCATTTATGAAGGAGTCTCAATCCTGGCATGAGTTTTCAGATGTAGGAACTACCAGAAACATAATGGAGTGCAGTACAGGTAATATCCAAAGATGAACTGTGGACCTTATTTTTGCTGAAAACGCCCTAAACCCTAAAACACAAACTCCAATCTATGTTGAGATTGAATACCCCCTCTAGATTAACAAAGCACATCGACTCTGTTACTCAGTGTAATCTTACTGCTGAATGTCCCCTTCTTGTATGTGTTATGAGGATGCCATACACTCCTACATGTTAGAGCTATTAAGGTTCATTCATTTTGTAACGGCTACCGATTAGTTAGTCAGGGACCATGTACTACCACTGTGACGTTATGTCTTGTCTCCTTACTTTAACATGATTATTGTCCATGTCAATTACTCGTTCTGTTTGTTACAAGTAAAAATGGTAGATAAATTAGTGGGGCGAGGAGACACATAGCAAGAGACTCTACCTTAAGTATTTTGGGGATGCATTCCTCGTCTCTCCCCCTACTGGTCCGTTAACGGTAGACCGGCGTCGCCGAGTTAATGTAACCAGTATAAAAAATAAAGCAGTTTTTTTTAAAAAAAAAAAAAAAGCTTACATCCCCTGAAAGCCTGGAACTTTGCCATCACAATGCAGTTCATCCCAGGTCATTCTGACCAAAAGAAGTGGAAATATCAATTTTTAAAGATAAAAAGTTAGTAAAATCCCTTAATTTGGGCAGAAATTATTAATTACAAATTTCTGCTGATCCTAGAAAACTATGTGCTCAACGATAGATTTTCTTCATATTTGGCAGAGATGATGCTAAGACCATATACTACCTCTTCTATATGTTTTTGAATGACTTCCTATATTCCTTCATGTATTTGATCAGGGGGTATTGATTACATTGACCTAATTAAGGTAACAATTAATTAACTAATTAGAGTTGTGAAATAAATCAAACACTAAATTGAAGGAAAATTTGTGTACTTGGGGTACAAATTCTCAGGCAGTTAAACCCTCCAATATTTCCCATGGTTATAAGCTGATCGCTGAGACCTGTCCCTGCACAAACCTTCCAAGCCTGGCACAGTTTTCCATGATGCAGTCCAGGCTCATATCAGCCCCAATGCTGACATACCTAACTAGAGGTGTTGTAGGCAATTCCTAGCATTTGGAATCATGTAAATATCGTTGTAGGTTCTCCTCCAGGGTGGGGGCAAAGTTGACATTATCCAGATAGAAAATTCGGCCAGGAATTGCTGTCTCAGCAGGCAGAGTGTTGGGCATGTGGGTCGCTTCTTGGGATTTTGACCTGGCCGGAAGTAGAATGACGTCACACTGGAGACAAACATTCACGCCGCCTCAGTTCCTCAGGGACGTGGTGGGACCATGCTGTCACACACTTCTGACTGTTTTCAGATGAGATCTGACTGTTTTCAGATGAGATCTCATCTGAATAATATTCTGCCATTTAAGTTTCCATAAGTTTCAGATGATCTCATCTGAATGTAATTCAAATTCAGATGAGTTCTGGCATATATCCCGAACCCCCGTTTGGCCGGGCACCACGGGAACCGCGGCGGCGTCAACATTCGTCTCCACAGAGGGCCAGGTCAAATCTGCAAGAAGTGACCCTTTTGCGAGTGTTGGTCATGCCACCTGGCGAGTACTGCCATGCCCTACTGTAGCGAAGTCAGCCGAAAATCCGGACCTCAACAGAATTACGCAAATCATACACCAAATGAAAGGGCTTAAAATTTGGAATCAATAGGTTTTTGAATGAAGTTGATACTCATATTAGATGCACTTCTATACCACCTTATATATTGGAAAAACAAAAATCTTTCTGTCAGTTCTCAACCCCATATCTTTACCCAAATATGCAGATAAGACCGACAATTAAACATGCACTGTGCATGGGGTATTTGGACAGCACTGTACATAATAGCTCATAGATTCTGATTGGGAAGGTCTATCTACTAACCAAAGACACCAACTCAAAGCTGAGAAATATGAGATTAACATATCTAAGTGGCAATTTATTACTAGAGCCATAAGGTTTCTAAAAATCAAGCAAAATTCTAAAATTGAAATTATTTTTTCATCAATTTTTTGGGAGTAGGCATGCAGCAGATTCAAAATCGCAGAAAATCGCAGCACTGTGGGTGTATAAACTGACTTGATTTTGATTTATAAATAGATGTAGAATACCTCTGTTGGTTCAGTTAGCTTCCTTAAGAAATATTTTTTAAGGAAAATTGAGCCAAAGTTGTACAAGTTTGTAAGACCGCCCTTCGTTTAATATTCACTGAAAAAAAATCAAAATCCCATCAAAATGTAGGTCAATATATTGGTTACAAGTGTATAATATTTCATTTCATGTAACTTTTACTATAAAGGGCAATAACCATGTATTTCTGCAATATGTGCATGGCCACTCGTGTGACTCAAGCAGGGTGGTCTGACAGAATCACCAACTTCACCCAAATGTTCACTCACTGAAGCAGTGGAAAAATAGAAAATGAAGCAAAACATTTTGACACTGAGATAGAGCTATGTTTTTCCTTTAGTTTGATACTATATAGAAGTGAATCTGCCCAGTAGAAGCCCCAGAATCAAGATTTTCCCAACATGTGTTTACCACTGTGACAGATATGGGGAGCGGGCAGCCAAATTCGGCTGACTTCGCTACCTACTGTCACTGGTCTTCATGAGCGATAATACAAGTAAATCGTGCTTTAGGCGCTCGCATACATCTTATGGCCTTGAATTTTTATACTTATTGACTACCCCGGATAGCCTTCTGCTTTTGACTTCTAGAATCGTTCAATTTGCAATGAAACTTAGCAATAGGTGCAATATATATATAACGTTTTGATTACCTCAAGTTCGGTTTGGCCAGCAAAGCTACCAGAAGCTGCACTGAAAAGACAAACGCTGCATTCTACAAGAGACTTGATCAACATGGACTATTTTACATTCTGAAAATAATACTAATAATTTGCAATTGCTTTCAATAATATATTAGTATTTTTTCTAGTGCCAGACTATCCATACCAGACTAGTGTATAAATTTAGCATGTTTCGTTTCGCATAACAGATTTGTATTTTGCAACATTCGTCATAACTTGTTCCCGCGTGTGTGAGTGTGGCAGCTGGAACCATCGCAATCAAAATTCATGAGGAAGGAAGCAAGCCAACTGGAACTGTCTCACAAACTCGGTAATTTAAGGTTTATCTGGCTTTGATTGATTATCTACATAGAGCTCACAGATTTAGAACGGAATATACTATAAGCCTGAGTGTGAAAAGAGTGACACTAATCTTAAATTCATCCAAAATCTAATTATAGTGAACAGCTCAGTACACAGCATCATCAACTTCAAGACAGACAAGACTGTAGCTTTTGTAGGTATGTGAATAAAATTTTCAAAAGCAGTAGATTTCTTTGATTTTTACACAGGGCAAGGAGAAACATTTTAGAATTAACATGCTTTTGGAATTTTTATTCTATCACAATTTTTGGCTGAGCTAGGGACATTTTTATGCAAAAGGGTGCATGCTTGGAGAATCTACCTGCTGGCGCAAAAGGGTCACTTCTTGCAGAGCCCCCGATCAAGGATATATCATATGCCAGTTCCCGGGGTGCCTGGCCAAACACGGGTACTGGGGCAGAGCCCCCGATCAAGGACATATGCCAGATCACATATGAATTTGAATTAGATTCACATGAGATCATCTGAAACTTATGGAAACTTAAAAGATTATTATTCAGATGAGATTTCATCTGAAAACAGTCGGAAGTGTGTGACAGCATGCATGGTCCCACCACGTCCCTGAGGAACTGAGCCGGCGTGAATGTTTGTCTCCAGTGTGATGTCATTCTATTTCCGGCCAGGTAGAAATCCCCAGAAGTCACCCAGATGGCATTTTTATGAGGCAAGGTCAGGGGTATTCTTGTAATAATTTTAAACTATACAAAGAGGATTCCTCTGTGACCTTTCCCATGATTTTTACTCATTTTTCATACCTTGTTACCCAAGCAATGTTTACATATTCTGAAAGCCAGCAACGTTACAGACATATTGGTATTATTCCCAAGCTTCTATGTTGTATAGAACCCAAGTAACAAAATTTTGAATAAAAAAAGTCTTGAAAAAGCCTAAAATTCTGGAAAAATAATTAAATATCAAATCATGCTAATCCTAGATCTCTGTTGGTCATCGATAGATTCCTTTTATATTTGGTACTTAAGGGGTTTAGATGATGCTCTATCTGTTCTATATGTTTTGGTTACTGTCAATAAATTCCTTCATATACTATTTAAGAGTTCAATTGGACCTTTACCTAATTAGGCCTGTAATTAATTAACAAATTTGTGGATGCAAAAAATTGAAAGTCCAGGTTGTAGGAAATTTTGTTCTTTTGCTGGTAAAAATTAAAGGTACACTTCCATGCCAATTTAAACATAAGATAATTAGATATATCTGAGAGCTACCCCTGCACTAAGCCTCAAAAGCTGGCACAGTTTTATGTGACGACGTCCGCGCTCCCAGCAGCAGTGACTTTCACATTCCTAACAAGAGGATGAGATTCATTGAGACGAGAAGTCCAGTAACCTTGGTAACGTGCCGACGTTGGCACACCGGAAGCTGGGGACAAAGCATAATAAAAATGGTACACTGGCCCCCTGCACACTTTTAAAACCCATATTATGGCCAACCTACTGCTTTAATCCCTTAGATATTCCAGGATCATAATCTACTTTCTGTTTCTGTTCGAATTTGTTGATACCAAAGCTATAAATAAAACAGTTTTTGAGAATTCAACCAAAGAGCTGGGCGCTGAGGCATACAAAAGTGTCCCCTGGACAGTATGGCGCGGGCTGTGTGCATGTGATACATAACCCTGGCGACATGCTAGGCATTGTGGTTACCGTGCGCACGAATCTGATGAGCATCTTCAAGATTCATGTTATTAATTATTTTAATTCCAGTCAAAACAAGCAGTTGGCACTGACTATCACTTATTACAGAATATTGCCATTATCTCCAGCTTAAGTTATGGGATTTGCTTGTTCAGTTGAGATGCCACGCCTCACACATGGGTTTACCATGGTTATGATGGTAATAATATCCCATTCCCCTTCACACATACAATACAATAGGGGACAAGGAAGATGGAGGTGTGAGTCTCTCTTCTGTCTTTCACACACCGCCTCTTTGACCCCACCCTCCTAGTGCACCTGGGACTCAAGAGTCCTCTAAACATAGCTGGGGACTGCACCAAGCCTTGCCAGCACCCCTGTCCCCCACACACAAACAGTGGGCTAGGGACCAGTGGAGCTTGTATGTAAAATAAAACAAAATTCAGCCTGATGAGTCCATACGAAACCGCACAGGACCTCAGACTCCCCATCAACACATTTAACACAAGGAGTCCTACTTACCTGAGGATAGACCCACACTATCCGCCCAGAACATCTGCAACCCTGACCGGATAACCTACACCACCACACCAGTAACCAGCTACCGGTACCACAGGGTTACAGCTTGTTCTCTCTGCCACACTAACTTGATGTGGATGAAGCAACTACAGTGCTTCTGTGGTCGTCGCTGGTACTATTCTTGAAGCAAACCTTGCTCAGTCCATAACATTGTTTTGATGGTATTGATTGCTGTTTGTTTTTTTTCTCTTTACATCCACTGTCTTCAACACAACCCTATACAAAACCTATATAAATGGGCTTTGACTATAGTCTACGCTAGGCCTACCAAGGTGTCAACTATAGTCAATGCTAGCCCTCAATAGAGTCTCCTATATTATTAGCAACAAATTCTGGAAGGGATAACACCAATGGTTCCAATATTACAGATATGTAAGGGCCGTTATTTATTACCAGCTCGCGGGGGGGGGGGGGGCTTGATGGATTTTGGTGTATTGGCAGATTTTCTTACCAACCTCCCCACCGCCATGACAAAAATAATCACGACCCCCCCCCCCCCTCACTAGGAACTAGTGGGTATTTGAATTGGCCCATATTTAGTTTTGACCTCCCCCCCCCCCCCAGTATGAATGTTTATTGAGTTCCCCCCCCCCACCAAGGGGCTCTTTTTCAAAATGCCCCCCATATCTAAAAAGCCCCCCCCCCCACCTGGCAACAAGTGACTCTGCCCTAACCAGAGAAGAATTTTAGAAATAGAAAAATCAAAAAAATCAAAACAGGATTCAGATGTTTTAGTTCGACAATGATTAGTCTATAGGGAATGAAATTTTCTGCCTCTGTTTGGCGAGACTAGGCCTGGCACTGTTCTATTTATAAACATGACTCATATTTTAGTGAAAGTCAAAGTGCAGGTGTTGGCAATGTTGCTTCATTAAAAACATTCCACAGCCTGCTGCATAAATGTCAATTCCATATGCATTTGATTAAAGCATAACATATGATGATAACTGATAATTCAGTTAATATATCGTATATCTTAGGGATATCCTACTACCGTAAACTCCCGCATATAAGACGCGTCCTCTACGCCAAACAAATGCCTGGGGGGTCTTATAGGATTTTTTCAAGTTTGGGGTGCGTCTTATACGAGGGGTAATTTTACTATAGAAATGTACTAATCTTACAAATTTCAGCCTTAAAATGTGCGTCTTATACGCGAAAATGCATGTGCTGAGTTTGGGGTGCGTCTTATACGCGCAGCGCGTCTTATACGTGGGAGTTTACGGTATATAGTAATGCATTATAAATTTGATTTACTAGATCTTCCATACATATCACATGACCGGACACCATGTTCAGTCGGGAGGATTTCTACAAAGCCAGCTCACAGCAGTCAGATTTGCGTCTTCCAAAAACACTTCCAAAATGTATGACCACCGGTAAAGTGGCCCCTCCTGCAGGGCCCACTCCAAGTACGCCGAGTTCAATTGCTGGGTCCATCAGTTCTTCACAGTCAAGGCAGAAACCACAACCACCCAAGCAGCAGCGTTATATCCCAGGGCTGAACTCAGCTGAAGATCCTAATGTTGTTCTACCTGCGAATGCTGCCACAAAACGCCACATCCCAAAGGAGGTAAAAAGCTGTACAGGTCCCCATCTGAGGTATAGAATACACCCTGTGATCGGAAAATAATTGAAGACGCCTCAAAATTACGAGGCCTTTGACATTTTCATCCCCAAACAGAAATTGTTGTCCTTGATTCCAGGGATTTTAAAGTTCTAATTTTCATTCTGAAGAACTATGCATTCATTTACAAAAGTAAACCAGTTTGAGGTATATCTAAAGGGTTCTAATTGAGCATTTAAGGGATTTTTTTTTTGTCCGCTAGCTTTTATTCCAGAACAAAACACTCATAGATTGATAACACAGATTTGGGGATTATTCCGAGCTAGCAGGTTGTCATATGGGCGCCGCCATTGCTGGAGCTTGTTACCAGCGAGTTCTACTGATAAGACCTATTAGATGAGTACCAGTTGGCCCCCGAAGGACCGCAGTGAATAGATTGGGGTTCTCTCATTGGCTAATAATTAAACCTGCTAAGTCTGTTATACACGGATAGCGCTGGTCACAGAGATAATGTAAACTGATAGTATTTCGAAATCAAAGCAATGTAAAAAGAACAAAAACATATCTTATGTTGTAAATTGATTACAGGTATCAGTTGAATTAGTGGAGGGTTTCCTGGATGGCAGCAAGCAGCCAATCAGCGCGCTAATGGAGTATGGCGTGGCTATGAAGATTATCATAATCTTCGAGGAGGTCCGCGTTGAGCGCCCTTCCATTGTTGCAAAGTTCGCCAACCGCGTTAAGGCAAATGGCAAACCCTTTCCACAGGGGGTTGGCAAGACCAAAAAGGAAGCAAAGACTGCAGCAGCGAAAATCGCCATGAATTTGTTACTTGGCGTTGACGAGGACGGCATTGATGAAGATGGTGGGTACTAAAATTTTATTGGAGCTTCCTTACAAAATGATTACCGGTACCAGTAATATAAAAATGACGAGTTCTATCTTTCCAGATAATTTCGCATGTAATCAGAGATGTAAGTTGTCAGGGAATTCCCTGAAAATAGGGATTTCAAAAATCTTTAGATTAAGTCAAAATAGGGATATGTAAGGTCTTTAGGGCCAGATTTTATTTTCATATTCATAACAGTCAGTGTGAATATCTATGTTCTTCAAAATGAAGAGAAATATGTGTTCTTGCCCTAATAATAACCCCCTGCTATACACATACCCAGGCCTGTGTTGGCTGCTTTAACCAGTGACTCCACTGAGGAACAGGGAGGCCCCCTGGTGTAAGCAGAGAGAGTCAACTGGGCAGGGGAAGGCCACGCGCTGTTTCCTTTTCCGGTAGTGGGGCCGGAAAAGGAAAGGGGGTAGTGAGTAAGAGCGTGTGAAGGGTGCCCCTGGTGTGTGCATGGTGAACTAATGTAGTCCCAACTCTCCTTTGTCCACCCAGAAATGAATATATTTTTACCAAATCAAGCCTGTTTTGGTCATTTTGGACCAAAATATGACAACACTAGGCCACAAGTTGTATGTTTGTGCTGTTGGAAAAAAAAGTTTCTAGTCCCCACTCTCCTTTGTCCACACAAAAGCACATGGCTGTTGTGTGGTGTATAACGAAGTGGTCATTATATGTACAAGAGGGGAGGTGGTGGGTTTCCATTGATGTGGGAAAACTACCTAACAGCATTCAGATTCTTTTACTGCCCCTCACTTAGAACTGATTTTGCAAAACGAGGCCCCCCCCCCCAAATTAGGTTATAGGCGACCGCAGACGGGCCAGATTCGATCGGTAACCAGGGAGTACCGACCTGATCGGGAAGATCAAACTTGTTTGATATTGACCAACTGGATCGGACGTCCACGCAGACGCTTCCGATCGTCAGGATGTCGACCCAGTCGGGCCCGTCTGCGGTCACCTTATGGGTTGGACCAGTCTACAGTTGTTTTTATTGTGACTGACCTGCGCAAGTGGGAGGGGGGGGGGACTTTTGCCTACAAAAGCTATGACATGTGAGGAGCACAGAATACCATATATGACTTTTAGTTTACTACTAAAAGAGGGCTAGCATGGCGATTTTCAAAGCCCCCTTTAAAATGTCGTTCTACTGTTAAGCTGACCGCAGACGGGCCCGACTGGATCGGCTGATCGGGAAGTTGGGAAGGTCTGCGGAGGACGTCCGATCCAGTCTGTCAATATCAAACATGTTCGATGTCCCCCGATCCGATCGGCTACCCTTCCCTAACTACCGACCGAATCGGCCCTGTCTGCGGTCGCCTTTACCGGGTACTAGCTGGTACCGTATATAAAAACAAGGGTACCGGCACCGGTCCCGGTACCTGCATCAATTACGCGTTTCTGCATGCGTGCCAATGATGTTCATGTTAGCAAATCCTGAAGCTGTGGTTTGGGTTTGCCAACAGGCAGTACATCCACTTTGGGATTTTGCCCCACTGAAAGGGTTCTTTTCCAAATGTCCCCCCCCCTCCCCACTGGCAATAAATGGGGCCCCCAAGGGGACCCCCCCTGAGGTCACAATGTCGCCAAAATGCAAGGCTTCAGGTCACATGTCACTTTTTTAGGGGGAAAAACATGTCTAATAATCTCAAAATTTAAGGCCTCAGATCAAATGTCACTTTTTTATGGATTGGACATGTCACATGTCACTTTTAAAAGGGTACAAAGTCGAAATGTCACCAAAAAATGGCCAAATGTCGCCATGTCGTTTTTTACCCCTTGGGGGCCACATAAATGACTCAGCCCTTTATATTGTTGTAATATCTTTGTCAGCTTGCACTGCCATCTGGTGTCTACATAGAAATACTGTATGTTGCGCCATCTAGAGGATGGGAAATTAGACTGACACAAGCCTGTCCCGAGTATGAGAGTTGCAGCAGGTTGCCAGCTAAGTTAGCTTCTCTCCCTGTACTGTTATATTACTCTACTGTCACTCTCCGAGCACAGGCCGGTCAAACCGTGGGGAAGGCCTGGACAGGGGATCTCAGTGACATACTCTACTAGGGGAGGTGAAGGGAATGCTGCTCTCTGATTGGTCTAATATAATCAGCTCAAGACTAGTCTACAGTTGCCCTCCATACAGCCATTTGGGGAAACCCCTTCAGAAGTGCCATGTGAAACTCACACCACCAACCACCATACATCTACTCAATGTCTGAACAGCACACTCACCCTCAGCCACCCTTGATTCTGAAGCATTATAGGTTGAAAAAGATTAGGGGTGGGGTTGGTGGGGAGGGGGGTATACTAAACTCATA
Organism: Acholoe squamosa; assembly: GCA_949317995.1. Lineage (NCBI taxonomy): Eukaryota > Metazoa > Annelida > Polychaeta > Phyllodocida > Polynoidae > Acholoe > Acholoe squamosa. Next base: position 28,030,390 of record OX439041.1, on the reverse strand, counting down.
GTTCCATATACATGTATTGTGTAGGCCGAAATACCTGCCTGCTCACAGGCAGGATCCAAGATGTATACAAGTCTATAGTGGCACAAACACATGGCTAGTCTGAACTAAGTACTCACTTTCAGTTCCTGGAAATAGTCCCTCCTATTCACAAACATGTAGTTTTCATGTACATCAGCTTATATTGACTGAAACATGAGATATATCCAATAAATCTGACATGTTTATCTTGAGCTTAGATATCACTACCTCAATGGCCTCCATTGTCAACATCTTGTGGTGGTACCTGGTGTTAGACTGCTCTTGAAACATAGGGCTAACCAACCAAGAATAGTGTAGTCTTTTTGGCACTAGGTGGCTACACCTGGCTTCAAGATGGCAGACAATGATTTGGAGTTAGGGAGGGAGATTTGAAAATCACCTGGATTATTAATTATTTCAAGTGTTTCAAGTGCTTTGTGTATTGTGAATCTTTGGATATACATTGAGGGAAGTGTTGGTGGAAGCATTGGACCTGACAGTAAGTACTTCTGTGAGAACTGGGCACTCAGCCAATCTGGCTGACCAAACAGACTACAACAGACACACTTGGTCTCTGAGGTTCCCTCAGAGCGTCTACGGAGTAGTATTGTGGGGAAGGACATTAATTGTATACATGCACAATGCATATATAGACTTTAACACTCCCCCCCCCCACCCTGCAATAATAGCTTTTCAGGGATTTTCTCAATAACCGACTTACATCTCTGTGTAATGTTTATTCCCATAGATATTTGAGATGGTTTACCAATTAGATTGTTATTAAAAAAACACTTTAAAAAGTGATACCACAGATAGCCTCAATGAATAATATAAAATTACCTTGACCTAATGAGCTCTACACTTTGTCGTTTTCAGACGACGTAGCATCCATTTCTAAAGCATCAATCCTCACCAGCACTACCTTTGAGCCCCAGGTACTTGTTTCTAGTGAAATTAATTTGGTTTACCAGAGTGGTTCACCGATAACCAAAAAGACTTCTGCATATACGGTGCACCCCGAGTTTGGAGAAGGCTATAAGCTCTCATCATAAGATCTAGCTTCAGTCTGGATATTTAGTCTGGAAATTTAGTACTGTTGTATTCAGTATATACCTCACGCAGAAGGCATACATATACTATGAGATCCTGTTATAAATCTCTTCTGTTTGAGTTATTACGTGTGTGGGGCCATCCATAAATTACGTCATACCTTTTTCGGCCATTGTCAACACCCCCCCCCCCCCGTCACACTTAGTCAGACACGGCCAACACCCCCCTCGGAAATTATGTCACACTTGGCTGAACACCCCTCCCCTTCAGCCATTCAGATTCTGCTCAGCTTCCAATAATGATATCTTATCTCAATTGGACTATGAGCAGGGGGAGAGCTGGGGGCACAGGCCACACTTTGTCACAATTGGAAACCCCCACCCCTTCTGTGTGACGTAATTTATGGACGGCCCCTGTGTAGCACCATTTATGCTGATGCTGCAACTATAAATGTAGGAGGCGATGTACACGTGTAACCCAATCCAGTAATATTGTATCAACTGAGTGTATGTAATGATCTCGGGCTAGATCTACATCCCTAAACCGCTGTAATTGGCTATCTGCCCATAGTAACACAATTTAAATATAAGATAATTGTGTATTTATGCTTTGATCTCAGGTGGAGTTGCCAAGCTTTGAGGAGGCAGGAGTACGGCCTCTCTGGGACCCTCCAAAACACCCAGTGTCACGCTTTACTGAATACTGTGCAAGGAACTTGTTTGAGGTTTCATGGAAAGTCTCTGATAAACCCACTGATATTGGGTAAGTTTCAATGGTAGTTTTGTCGAAAACAAAGACCAAGCATAAATGCAATGAATTTGGTTGGTCTCTACAAAGATGTTCGACTGAATTATTATACCGCTAAGCACTTGATAGGCACTTGGAAATCTCACAGCAGTGGGTCCAGAAGTGCAGTCAAGTATGGCAGATTAAAATTGGCCCCTCTATTCAAGTTTGTCTAACATGACCCTATGGGATTTTGCTCTTCCTAAGGCCCTGTTGTACATATAAAAGCATGGACTATCAATTTAATCTTTAATGGGGCTAAATATTCATGGCCCTCCACATAAACATATGACCTGGACCATTTTGACAGAGAACTTCCACCATATGCAATTACATACAGATTGAAGGGGACACAGAGGGTTTTCTAGGATGCACACATTTGCAGATATTAAATGACTACCATTTCCTTAGAAGAAATGGTTCCATGTACACAAACACTAGGATTTATGGTGCTGAGCCCATAGGGAATCCACAGTACAGCCTATACAGAAAAGTTATCTATGGGATACCCCAGGGATCAAGCTTAGGCCCTTTACTGTTTATCCTTTATGTTAACTCTGTAACTGAAATAAAAACAAAGGGAACATACTACCTCTATGCTGACGATACTTTGGTACACAAAGCAGAGAATCTTAGAACACTTAATAGAGAAATGCAGGATGACCTGACTAATATATAGTTTTGGTGTAGGGAGAATAGCCTTACAGTCAATGCTGGGAAATCTCAAGTCATGCTGGCCAATCCTGCGGCAGGAGAAGTCCTTAACCTGAAATTAGGAAAAGTTCAGCTTGAACGTTTTGACAGGTATAAGTACTTAGGTATACATCTAGATGCAGATTTCTCAGTCAGCCTTCATGCAGAGGCAATGATAAGGTCCATTAGACATAAATTATGGCTCCTGCTACAGACTAGGGCACTCATAAATACCGTAGGGACACAGCCCTCAGATTTTAAAGCTATGGCTATACCGTATTTTGATTTTGGCCTGATCCTTACAACAGGTTTGTCCCCAACTCCGTTGAGGAAGCTTCACGTCCTGTTTAATACGTGTATAAGAGGATGTTTTCTAGTTAGAGACCCAAGGGAAACCCGAGTCAAAGATGTATACACTTCTGCTAACCTTCTCCCTATCGACTTAAGAAGGATCTACCTTCAACTAACGATATGCCACAGACTAGTATATTCAGCCCAAGTCTCACTACTAAATTCGGTAGGGACTAGGCATAGTTATGCTCCCCTTATGGAACATCCCAGACCTAGAACTACAGGAGCTATTACAGACCCCGTCTACCAGGCACAACTTCAGTGGAACAACCTTTGCCCAAATGTACGTTGGATAGTGGAAAAGGATAAATTTAAATCAGTGGTTAAACAGAAGTTAATGCATTACTTCCATACACACTGGGACACTGACAGAATGGTCTACCTCTATGAAGGTAGAAGTATAATCCCCCCACCCCCCCCCCCCAATGAATGAATGTGTGAGAGCAAGTGTATCAAACATGAAACATGTTCATATTTGGACCAGTTAACCTTTGACCATCAGGTTATTACCTTTGGGAGGTGCCACCTAGGTAATACAGGGTTTCACAGGTTGTAGAGGGTTGTAAGTGGGTATAAACTTGTGTATAACATAGGGTTGCAGTATCTATGGTCTGCACTTGAGATTAATAGGATGTATGCTTACACTGTATTATGACTAAGAATTGATTATGAGGCGCACCTTAGGCTTGGTCAGTGCCCTTCTCTGTATCTTTAAAATGTAACTAAAGAGTAAGGTAAATCACAAGAGTTTTAATTAATTTGATTAATTTGCAGTGTTGTCTTAATTCAATGTAATTTGTGTTGGTACTCTTGAAGGCATAAAAAAAGGTTTTCTACATAACTGTATATGAAATCGCATCTTGATTCTGCTGGGGTCATGTTTTTATGCCACACCCTCTAGACAGCACATACCGGCAGATCAACACTACTCTATAGTAGGTGCTTGCTTACCCAGCCCCTCCACATTCACATTGATCTCTATGCTTCTACTGGTGATAGAGACATAATCAAATATGCTTTGGAAAAGATTCAATGTGGCCTATCAGATGGGAGTGTAAAATTCCTAATTTTTGTCGTATTTCCAAGTGCCTACACTTGAAGAATATGTTCATCTTCGTACTTTTGAAATTTAAAACGCACCTGCAGGCTTATTCCTTATTGCCTCTATTTAGACCTAGCGGGATACATTATTGGCCAATGAGAACATGCCTTTCATTCAGTTCAGACTTTTAAGGGTACATTACATAACACCTGGTACCCATCATGCTGGCCTTTATCAGTCTTTATCTTGCAAGGTACCAGCTCAAGCAGGGCCCACTAACGATCGCACTAACCAGGAATCGATCTAGAATTGTAATTCAGACACAATAACAGGTGCAGACGGGTGGCCTGCTAACATATGGACAGGAGCTGGTAAAGTACATGTACTTTGGCAACATCTACTATCATTTCTTTTTTACAAGAAGGGAAGAAATCATCTGATTATGGTCAAATCGTGATATCAACCTCAGTATTCTTGTTTAGATTTAGGGCCCAGGTGTTCGTTAATGAGGAGTTGAAGGGGGAGGCATATGCGTTAAACAAAAAGGATGCCAAGAAGCTGGCAGCAGAGAAGGCAATTGAAGTCATGTGTCCTCAACATTTGGTAAGTGTGGAAATTCTGAATAGAGCAGTTAAGGTGAAAACATGTTACACTCAATCATTACTTCATATGTTCCAGAATAAATGTTACATCAAAGGAAAGCAAATTTGTTCAAAGAAAATAAGCATAAGTATAGTGGACTGGTGTGATCAAAGAAAAGACACACATCGAATGCATTGATCAGAAAACGTAACAACAATGCTTTGTATGTTGTTAATAAAAAAAGTTTAAAAAAATAATAGAGCTTGATACATGGTGGTAAAATATAGTATGATTCGAATTCTTTTAAAGATATCTTTGTGTTCTTTTTGAGTATCATACTAACTGATGCTGCCTCACTAACGCATACATTTATCATTTCTAGAGCTCAGTGGAGAATTCTGAATCTACCAAACCGAGTAAGCCCCAGCCTGTCAAAGGATACATTCCACCTCCGCAGCCAGTGGGCGGCATGCCGATGGGCTTACCACAGACGCGCCAAACCCCAACCAGTCATACACCAACTAATTATGTTATAGAACTAGATGATTTCTGTGCTCGCAATGACATTAATATGGAGATGGTCTGCTCTGGTGACAACAGTACTGGAGGGTGAGGCAATTAAGGTGTTAGATAAATTCTTAATTTAAATGGTTACAATGTTGATCTGATATGTCAAAAGTATATTTTGCTATACGCCGTAGCGGTTGGAGAATCCTTGAAGTGCACCTGCGGTATATTTTTTTTAATAGAATTTTTGTAATGTTCTATATATGCCTCAAATATGTAAGACGTATCGAGACTTTCAGGAGATCAGATTTGGCGCATCCCTCATCAGTTTCAGCTGTAAGCCATACACAATACTACAATATGTCCTGTGACTCTCAAATGCTACAAATATAGTTAAAGTTCTCCATGAATTTCTTTCTCTAAATTTGGCTCACATTTATAAATGTTATGATTATAGGTTTGAAGCATATGTCAACATTGACAACCAAGCCGTTGCATTTGCTCATGCGGGAACACAGGCAGATGCAAAAAGTCAAGCGGCAGAAGAAGCGCTCAATTACCTGACCAAATATATAAAGGTTAGCACATTTTAGCATAAAAATGTTTTTTTCATATCATCCGAAACAACCGAGATCCGTGATCAGATTTTTCCCTGAGTTCAGGGACTTGAATATCCCAAAGGCCTATACGAAATGTATACTTAAGGGGTTCTTATTGAGCATTTCAGTAATTTTTGTCCTCGGTCCATTTCACAAATCGTTTGCAAATAGTTTACCTTCTAATGCTTCATTTGTTTGTCAACAGGAAAAACCAGAACCCAAACTGGAGAGCCTCCCCTTCCATGACCAGATTGCTGCACAGGCACACCGTATGTTGAAGATTCTGCTCGCACCAACCGGTGAGAGCGTCGCAGTGCACAAGTACCTGGCCGCCTTTATTGTTAAAAGAGGTAAGACAAGGTTGGTGGTGGAGATAATAGGGGTGCAGCAACTGTGGCAAGCTGGCCTTCTATTGATTTAATAACCCTCTTACACCTGGTCCCTAATCTTTGGAGGTGCGTATTCTAGGCCTGGTGGCAAAATGCAACTATACACACAGATGCCACTTTTCCTTGTGCCAGGAATTCCTGGTTTTGATTCCAAGATTTCAGTATAAAATTATGTTAAATTCCTGGGAAAATGTGTCCAAAGTCTAGTTTTCCTGGTTTCTGTCTGCCAGTGAGTGGCATCTCTGTATACAGTCTACCAGTACATTCAACAGCCGTCTCAGAACCTCTTTCGATATTTGTGTACACTTACCACCCAAATAATATTTCAGTGTCATACACTAAATAAATCATTAGATGAGAAACATGTCTGTTAATTTCCCAAGGTTCCGATGGTTTACTAAATGATTATATGATTTGCATTAATATCTTTTGTTGGCGTACGTACACATGGGCAGTCAGTAATAAGGGTATCCCCTGGGCTATTGGAGCAGGGTTTTCAGTCAGATCCACAAATTTGTAATCACCTTTAGGGTGTAATCATTCAGCACATGGAGTCCTATGGGTAATCACCAAGTGAGACACTTTTTTTCAGCCGGCAATGTTTACAGTATCCAAGCTATACACATAACACATTGGGGACTGAGCGATAAACTAAGCATGCTAAGGATAAAGTTTTCTGTGGGGGCTAGGTGTCCAGGGGGCCAGGTGTCCAGGGGCCAAGTGTCTGGGGGCCAAGTGTCCAGGGGGCCAGGTGTCCAGGGGCCAGGTGTCCGGGGGGCCAGCACACCAGGGGGCCAGCGGTCCAAGGGGTTTAGTAAGAGAAGATTATGCCAGACTGGTGTCAGTACATGTATAGATGTAATGTTAGTGCCCTTAAAGGGTTAACATATTTAAAGCCATACATGTTGTTTGTGCAAATGCACTAAGAGTTATCAGTTTATTTAATATGACGGTCAGTTATCATCACCAGTCGTCGTTACACCCATGTCCTGACAAACACCTTTTGATACAATGTATCCAATTGGAGTGTCTGCTGCATCATGCGCAGTACACTCATGATCATCACTCATGATCATCACTTGTGACCAAGTGGTGAGTTACTCACTGGCAGTATAAATAAAGACAGGCCAAGTGGCCTAGGGTTCACTCCTTCTACTCTCTCTACTGGTGCACTTCTCAGTTGTGTCTCTCAATGTACCATGGTGTGAGCTATGGTACATAGATAATAGTCTCTATTTGTAAGTAATTAGTCAATATTTCGCAAATACTGATTCCTGTGACCCTACATAATTAATTAATTGATTTGTGTTTTACAGCACTTTAGCGGCACTAAGTGGCTATCCCGTGCTTCTCAGGTTGATAATTTAACAGAGGAATGTTTCAGTGCCCGCGTATATGTGCACCACACACATCCTGAGGGGATAGGAAAGAGGAGATATAGACCCTTTTAAGTGGGCTAGGGAAGCCCGCTGTGACCCTACAGGGTTGATAGAGGGTTTTTATGGTAGTAGACCCTGGGCCATATGTGATATATATCACACGTTAAATCTTTATTATATGTTTACAGCCGGTGTAGATGACATTGGAAAGGTTGTGGCACTGGGAACCGGTAACACTTGTATACCTGGAGAGAACCGTGCTCCCAATGGCCGAATACTCAATGACTGCCATGCTGTCGTTCTTGCCAGACGTGCTCTTCTCAAGTAAGAAACTCACTTTCTCACCAAGTAAGAAAGTATTTCGAAGTATGAAGTTGCTCGTACTACTTACGAGAAACATGTGTGATACATCTATCACATAACCATGTAACATTAATTTATTGATTTTTCAAAGTTTTTTGCAAGGATTCTCGACCTAAAAAACAAACTTTTTGTTCAAAAAATAACTAATTAACACATCCTTGCGTTTAGCACTATAGTGCTCTCTCCTGATTGCATTAGCGTTGTAGATTGATTGATTCCTTCAAATACTACATTTCTTAATCAATACACCAGGTACTTGCATCGTGAACTGAAGCTCTACTTTGAGGGTCATCTGGTTTCCTCCATCTTTGAGCCGCTGGACGGTTCTCACCTTCTGACCTTCAAACAAGGCGTAACACTACACCTTTACATGAGCCGGGCCCCCTGCGGCGATGTGGCACTCTACACAACAGAGTAGGTACACATGGGCAGTCAGTACTTTCATGCTTTTACTGGGAATTAAACTTAAAATATGGGTGTTTTTTTCTTGTAGATAAAACTGGGTTTGCTCACAATCACACCTTCCCAGTGAAAAAAAACCAACAACAAAAGTAAAGTAAAAGTAATTCTCCTGCATTTTCACCTAGCTTAGATGTAGATGGAGGCATAAAATATATCTCTCACTCTGAGATAGGGAAGCCATTCATCCTATTTTCAAAACTAATTGACGCGACGGAACAGTGCATTTTCCCTACCAATATTTCAGAGAGACATGGACAGAGTGGGCTATAGGGATTTGAATTCTCAGTATAATTAGACCATTCATATGTCGATTAAGAAGTCTGGCGAGGCTTTTTATGACTGAATCGTAAGATTGTATCATGTCACATATTTGCAGTCCGGATGGACCATTGACTGAAGAGGATATGGAAATCATGGACAAAGCGGTACACTACCCAAGTTTTCCTGATGATAATGCCGGTTATACATCTGTAAAGGGTCCTAAGGGTTAGTATTCGACAGTTTGTATTTTAACAGTTTTAGTTAATTAATTAAGATTTATTAAAATTTATCGGGTGATCATTCTCAGTATACAGAGGTTGTCGTGTTTTTTTTTTATGGATTATATCTGCAATGGTATTATATCATAATCTGTATCAAAGCTATTCATTATTACTTGATTGACTAGACGTCAATCAAGTATTTACTTCTATCTAAACCTTACCATATTTTGCAGATACAGTGTCTCCATGAGCATTGCAAAGCTGTTACCTTATAGAACAGGGACCCTGTATAAATCTATTGTGCTGACAAGGCATATTAGGAGGGCTACTAGCAGATTATTCACATATGGGAATAGAGTATTGATGTTGTCACACCTCCGGGTAATCCTTAACCCTTTAACAGGCCACCTACATATATGTACAACCATACAAAGGCCTTATTACCCTAAGGTTGGTATGATGCACTAACACTCTGTGTCCCTTGAGGTACTCAACTAGTTCTGCTCTACCCAATCTCAAAACACCACTACAAGAGTGTTGGCCAGGCACCTCTCTAAAGGGAACCTTTAAACCTTGCATATATGCATCACTGACTTTTTGCCCTTTAAAAACAGGATCACTTACACAATCTTATTATCTGATTGACTAGACATCAATGTTTAACATTGCAGCCCTGGTGAGTTATGGCCATAGTACATGATAGTCAATCATACTTGTGCCTGTGGCACAGCCTTAGACATTTTATATCACAATAGCATGTAACTTAACCTTAAATTCCATGCATATTTAAAAGACATAGCTCAGTGGTTGGGCATTGATTAATGATTAATTTACCCAGTAATTAATTAGGCTACATAAAATTGATAATCAGCTTTGCGGACAGCGCCCGCACCACCTAAAAATGGCCTCATCTACTCTTTTTATCATCATTTTCTAAAAAAAAAAAACACCTAAAAGAATGTGCACCCCTTAAGAAAAATGATAAAAACAACCTCCTTTATATCCTCACCACCATTGTGGTACTTCTACATGATAGATGTTCACGATTCAAACAGTTTTTGAATCCCCATAATGTGTTCTATATCATCCTTAAGTAGGTTAGTTGATCATGTAAATGGTTGATATGCTGCAAGATGAATAGGAAGGAAGCATATTTTGCAGGGTATTCGAGTGTAAATCAAAGCCACTACAGCAGATACAAGAATAAATGTTGAATAAAGTAAAGATGAAATAATAAAATTAAAAAGCCACCTCCCTCATTGATTCAAGGAAGGGGAAAATAAAAAGTTACCTCCCTCATTGAAAAAATATCATATAACAAATAAAATAAAAAGCCTCCCTCCCTCACCACATTTTTTCAAAAAGTGTCCGCAAAGCTGATAATCAGCCTTACATTTACCCGGTAATAAGTATCAAATTCATATTTGCTTTGTAGGTTTTGACATGACGGTGGCCAGTGAAGAGGCGCCCAAGTCGGGCACCATGTCGTGCAGCGAAAAGATCCTCAAGTGGAACACAGTGGGAATACAGGGCGCCCTCTTCAGTCAATACCTGGCACCACTCTACTTAACTTCTATTACCTTAGGTATGTGTATTATCCCTTAAAGAATGGCATCATACCTCAAAATTACCTCATTAGTGCATGAAAGCAGCTCTTTAGTGGGGGTGTTAGAAATTTGTGGGATCGCTATGTTACATTGATAAGGCATTGATGAGTTGCTCACAAACATTCTAAAATTCTGTATTTCTTCTCTTAGGATCTATGTACAACCATGGCAATCTGTCGAGAGGTGTAGCAGGTCGGCTAACAGATGATATAGCGGAGTACCTCCCGGCCGGTTTCCATGTCAACTACCCATCACTTGGAAGGACCACAAAGTGTAACGCAAGCTACGCCCAGTCAGTTGTGTGCCCAGAGAGCATTAACTGGTCCTTTGGGGATGAAATGATCGAAATTGTTAGTGGATGTACAGGGAAAACTTCTGATAGGTTAGTGCTCTATTATAGATATCTTTTCAAAATACAGAAAAAAAGAAGACCCCCTAGCAGAAGTTAACTACCATAGTACTTTGCATATAAAACACACCCCAGCATGTTGGCTTTCCTCCAAGCCGAACCATGGGAATACTAATAAGGTGTTATTCCAACGCAGCCGTGTTAAAGTGTGCCTGGGGTCAATTTGTGAAATTGTAGTACTGTTCTGTATGCTAAGAACAATTCATAAATGCCGGGTTCTTACTATACAGAACAGTACTGAACTTTCCCTTGTATATAAGAGGAACCCTCACCCTGGGTATGCAGTATGAGTGACCTTTACACGTATAAGCTGTGCCATATATGTGGGGTACCATGGTAATATGGTATGTTTGACAATTACCATAATCTCCCGCGTATAAGACGCAGTGCGCGTATAAGATGCACCCCTAACTTGCCAATGGCTGTTTCGCATTTAAGATGCACCTCTTCAGGCTGAATTTTGTAAGATAAGTACATTTCTATAATAAAAAAAAACTCACACCCCCAACTTGAGAAATTCCTATGAGACGCACCAGGCATTTGTTTGGCATAGAAGACGCGTCTTATATGCGAGAGATTACGGTATCTCTTCTTGGTATTCTTGTACATGTATTAAATGGTCAGTATGTTGCTCCTTTATCATTGCAGGTCACCTTGCAAAGCCAGTGCACAAAATGTAAGCCGCTTGTGTAAAGCGGGCTTCCTATTCCGTTTCCGTCAAATTGCGAACTTGTCACACAATACACTGCTTCTACAGATCCCAACCTATGCTGAGAGTAAAGCGTCAAGCATCTCATACCAACAGGCAAAGAAAACACTCATTGAACACTTAGAGGTTACCGGCTTTGGATTCTGGGTGAAAAAACTGCCGGGATTGGAAATGTTTACTAAGTAAACACCAGACTTTGTAATGATTGTCTATTTTGCGTCCATCATATGTCGATATCTAAAACATCTCACTACATTACACATCATTTGATATACTAGCATCTCATTATTTACATAACAGTGGTTATCGACGAATTCTGTTTTCATATTTAACTCCAAAGTCATTGGCGAGACCCAAGGTCCCAGCAGGTTTGAGACGCCTAAAATTGACCAAAATTTTTCATTTCTCAAAGTTTGCACCAAAAATAAAGTATGAAGCAGACATCCCCTGGTAAAAAGAATGGTATGTATAGGTTGCTGTGATTCTCAGGAACATGGAGGACATACACATTTAACATAAAATTTAACAATTTAAGATATATTTGACAATTTCTGAAAAGACAAATTTCAAAAATGGATTAAGACGCTAAATGGTAACAATGCTTTTCCTATGGGAGTCATATTTCGCGCTCTTTTTTGTGCTGCCACCTAGTGCTCAAGTCAGAAAGCAATATGGCTGATGCAGTACCTACGTTTCTCAATCTCCACAGCAGTAGGTTTATACTAATAGAGGTGGGACCAGCCTGGACTTTTGGAGTTACCAGCAATGTATTGCTCTTTTCTCGTACATGTTTCTCTAACATTAAGAGAGCAGTATTTTGCCTGATGTTGAGCTTGTAGATCGTGCAACATGTCATACCCATTCTGGAAGGTTTCTGGTAGAGCTGCTTTGAGAATTGTCTATGAAGATCTACTATATTTACTGGAACCTACAGTACTTTCCCTTTTACATCAAGCATCTCTATAAATAAGGGTTATATGAATCACGATGTAATTTTCAAAAACACCGGTAGCTGGAAGTTACTCTTGAGAAATAATCGACAATAGATAGTTCAGATGATATTCTGTAGAAATCTACAAAAGTGCCTTTGTACATGTATACAGTACTTGAATTATGAAGTTGGATAGAAAAAAAAAAATCATATGATCCTGCAGAAGGGAATCCATAAGGCTACCCTGGTTAGTTCGTTAAACCATTTTGAATCATGTAAAAGAATTGTTAGAAAACACTATTTAGCTTTCCCAATTTTATTTGATGAAGTTGGACCTTATGAAGAAGTATTATATTTTGAGCTTTCCGCTCGGAAACCGATGTATAGAATTAAAAAGTGGTGCTAGGGATAATCAGTATACAATACAGCATTATGTATTTGCTCGCTAAAATTTACCTTAAATGTAAAGATCACAGCAGTAAAGGAGGCAGAAGTCTTCTCTTGCACTTTCAGAACTTTGCATAAATCACAACCTGTGTCAAGGACCTGTCACGTCTTATTTCTATGGTTAACCAATTTAATGGTGTATGATATTTTGATTCAAAAAATTTGTATATGATGCATATTATATGTTTTGTGGTGTATAATTACGAATGTGTAACTTCGGTGCGAACATCGAATATAGTATGTCACAGTGTCAGTAAGGACAAAAATCTCATTGCATTTTTTTTTTCATAATTTACTTTTAATACGTGTAAATTGTATAAGAGCATCTCAAAATACAGCTACATGAAGTTGTCTATCCCCAGAGAAATATTTTAGTTGTATATTCTGTAAAATTTATGTATGTTGAATGATTAAAGATTGTTTTAAAAAATCGTGAACTTCTACTTGTGTCAGCTCAACATCAACTTATTCAATATGAGGATGTATAAATTCCTACTCTGGGTAAGCCCCTTGGTTAAATGCAGAGTCTATTATGTACATACCATGCATAGGTAAGGTATGGAACACCTGCGATATGGCATTGCGCACATAGCACCCGGCATACAAGGCTTACAGAGGCTACAACACCTAATCATTGCTAATTCTAGGAGACGGTAATGGCCGCTGGGTGTAGATGGCGCTGCAGTCAGGCCTCCAGTGCGCATGTGCAGGCACCTAACAACCAGTGGAGCCAATACAGTTGTTGCAAACAACTGCCTGACAACCCATACTGCACAGTAGCAGTCCCTACTGTCAAAGTGTTTTCTTCTAGTATTTAGGGTTTAGATAGGCCTAGAAATAAAAGTCAATAGTGTATCTTGTAGGAAATTGTCTGAAAAATATGGTCTCAATGTCATAAAAGTAATGGAAGATGGCGTAGAATGGTGTCAAAAAGTCGCGGAAATGCGTTTTGTTTCCTCTGACCATAGCTTTGGCAGTACCTACTGTCAAAGTGTTTTCTTCTAGTATTTAGGGTTTAGATAGGCCTAGAAATAAAAGTCAATAGTGTATCTTGTAGGAAATTGTCTGAAAAATATGGTCTCAATGTCATAAAAGTAATGGAAGATGGCGTAGAATGCTGTCAAAAAGTCGCGGAAATGCGTTTTTGTTTCCTCTGACCATAGCTTTGGCAGTAGATCTACCTACTGTCAAAGTGTTTTCTTCTAGTATTTAGAGGGCCCCAGACAGGTAAAATCGGCCTTTAAACCAAAAAATGATTTCAAAGTTATGGGGTAACTTCACTATGGTCACATGTAACCCGAACATCCGCCTAACCCGAACATCCACCGAATCCTCCCCGCCTAACCCGAACATCCACCGAACCTCCCCGCCTAACCCGAACATCCACCGAATCCTCCCCGCCTAACCCGAACACTCTCAGGCTAACCCAAACATCCACCAAACACTCCCCGCCTAACCAGAACATCCACTGAACACTCCCCGCCTAACCCGAACATCCACTGAACACTCCCGCCTAACCCAAACATCTACCAAACCCTCCCTGGTTTTGGAACCATAAGATTTCACCTGTGAATACCTTTATGGTATTATTGGATATGAAATAGTCAAATACATGTATTTTGGCCAGTCTTTTGGAGACTATCTGGACCACCAGCATCACACGGAGGTGGGCTGGGGTAGGGGGGGGGGGGTGAGGGTGCATTACATGTCGCACCGGCCTTCCATAATATGAGGCAATAAATTAATTAAGTATTGTAATAAGCCTGAATACACAACGAGATGATGTAGTGTGAAGGTCATTTCAGCATTTGCTGATACCTGGGTGAGTATACGGACTTAGCAGGTTTAATTATTAGCCAATGAGAGAACCCCAATCTATTCACTGCGGTCTTTCGGGGGCCAACTGGTACCCATCTGCTAGGTCTTATCAGTAGAATTCGCTGGTAACAAGCTCAAGCAATGGCGGCGCCCTGTGGCAACCTGCTACCTCGGATATGCCGACCTAGCAGGTAGGGGTGGTGCTATAGTGTCTAGCTGAAGCTGGTCAGTAGCATGTGCTTTACACTGGTTGTAGGGTACAGTTATGAACTTATGTAATGCCTGGTGAGAATCCACTCTGTCCCACCATACACACTAAAGTACTATTAATACTCATTAAATGGCACATAGTTGCTTGATAACATAAATACAAGTTCAAAGGTATGGACTATGGAGACGACTCAAGTCAAAAAGTGGCGCGCGAAGCAAGCGACGCCACCTGGAGGATTCTTTCGCAACATTTCTCAATTTTGCGCACCTGCAGTCTATCACATTTGCACTTCCGGTTTTGCAGACGCATTTTTCAAAGTTGTGTTCTAGGAATATATCTAAAGTACATCAGTTCCTACATTTTTGGAAACGATCTAACAGTTATGTCGGAGAAGAAGGTGCATTTTGCAGCGGAGGACGCTCCTCAAGTGGTGGGAGGAACCCCTGAAGAACTGGCGGCACTGGAGAGGGAGAGCAAACCCCAAAATGTGGAGGCCGAAACAAATTCGCGCTTCAAACCAAAACACTCCTTGGACAGCGATGAAGAGGACAACGCAGAAGAAGCACAGATGGAGGAAAATGATATTGAAGGTAATATTTTGCCATAGTAAAGCCAGCAATAAAAATAATAGTGATAAATCATATGCCCGGCTCTTCGAGTTCGTGACAGTGAGCGATAATACGGGAAGTTGACACTATGATTTAGATCATACACTATTACTATTGGCACTAAAATTAGGTAGGCACTTACCTAATATTTCAAGACTTTATCCCATTAAACCTATCTAATGATCAATGGATGGATCTTGAGAAAAAAATGTATTTGCTTTTTAAATGAAGTCTCTAAGACTATGTCACTATGTCAATTAATTGTAAGTGGAATTACAACCGGTCAAAGGTACCAAATCAGACCCAGAATTCTGCCATAGTTAAGAGTTTAATTTGGATCTAGTTTTGTGACCAAGCAAGATGAATCCAAGGTATACTAGATCACTAAAATGATTATTTTGGGCAATTTTCTTTTCAGATAAGCAAGATATACCCTCATGAATGTAAATAATGATACATTTTATCATAATCAAACAATGTAAAGGCAAATGTTTGATGTCATCTTTTCCCTTGAACTGTGCACTCTGACAAAACCACGGCAGAATATCGTCTTTGACTCAGGATGTTTGAATGATCATAACTTCTATACTAATTGTCATAAAAACTTCATTTAAAAAGAAAAACCACTTAAGTCTTGGTTGATAGGTGCGTGCCCAACATGGAGGAGGTGGGGGGCAAGTGTTCAAGATATTCTCGCGGAAAAGTTTGTAGGGTCTGTCAAACATACTGCAGCCCCTTAGAAAAAGAAAAGCTAGACATTTTCTAGATCATTTTTAACCATAGAACAGGTGGGAACCATTTTTTTTTAGGTGCTCAGTGATCTTCTCATCATAAAATGGTTCTAAACTTTGGGTTGAACTTTGATGGGGTCAAAGGCAAAATTCCCTGCATTCAACCTTGTACAAAAAATATTCATTTTAAAGGTCTAGCCAAACCTGTTAAAATGAGCCCTTGTTTGTAAAGATCCTCCAGTAAATATCTTCAGAATAAGCTTGCAAAGAAAGAGTTTCTCAAAAAAAGCTATTGTGATCTCTTGGAATAAAACATAGGAACTCAATCTTTAATACAATGTTGGAGTCGGTTTATGGTATTATCCCTAACATCAAAGAAAGAGTTTAACACTACCCAGTTTCAGTTTTATCACAGTTTCACACCTTTACAGCAGCAGACTCAGGCACTGGAGGTATTTCAGTGCCTAACTAGTGCATAGGGGTCGATAAACATTAGGGATGAGAGATATTCTTAAGTGGGATCATGGTTCCTTAAGATGGGATCATCGTTTTTGGGGAGCAGAAAATGGGATCATCGTTCCCGTAGGATCATCGTTCCTTGGGGTCATCGTTCCAGTAACCACCCAATCAGCCCCCCTTTAAACCCACCACCGCACCCCCCGTTGATGAATAATGACCACTCCCTTAAACATGAGGTTTGCTACACACTGTCAGTAGTTGATTGGCCGCATATCCTGTAGGTAATAATCTCCTTTTCTGTCATTTTAAGGCCAGGAAGAAGCAACCATTGATTTCGACCAGGGTACGAAGATAACACCGTTCAACATGAAGGATGAGCTGGAGGAGGGACACTTTGACAAAGAAGGAACCTATATCTTTTCTAAAGAGGTAGGCTGGGTACTTCAAAATAGCGGAAACATGGAATTTTCAAAGATTTTAAAGGAGCTCTGAATCAGCGAAGTCATATGTGTGCAAAAGTTGGTTGGGTTTGGTCCTTGATTCAGCTCCTTAAGTTGAATAAACCAGAATAGCATAAATAAAACATTGGAATGTGTTTTTAACGTGCAGATAAATTCTTACTGGCATGAGTACAATATTTTGATTTGTCCTTCCAGAGGGAGATCAAGGATGAGTGGATGGACAACATAAATTGGGTGAAGATCCATCAGGTATCAGATGAAGACAAGGGCCAGAAGCGGGCTTATGACAGCAGTGACGATGATGAGGCTCCAGAGACTGTAGACGAGATCTCAATCTATCTGCAGATGGTCGAAATGATGAAGCCTGGAGAGAACGTCAGCAAGGCACTCCGGCGGTTAGGTGGGGGCAAGGCGGGTCTCACTGCAGGTTCAGCAAGTGAGCGGCTTAAAGCCAAAAAGGCAAAACTGAAGGGAGAATTGGTTGACCCTCAAAAGGCAAAGGAGGAAAAGGAGAACAGGGAAAATGTTCTCAAGCTGACAGAGTTGGCAGACAAACTTCTCCAGAGAGGCAACATGGAAATATACCAAGACACATTTGAAAAGTTGAACTTTCTAATCAGAACCGCCGAAGAAAAAGAATCAGCTTCCAAGGCGGTCATACCAGAGGATATGGATGAGGATGACGCTCTTGATATGTTTGCTGATCATTTGGATCAAAAAGACAGTGATGACAAATCAGCAGCACAAAAAACAACATCAACAGATGCAGGGTCAACATCAACAGAAGAAGCAGTAACATCAACGTCCACATCAGAAACACCAGCACCTTCAACCTCATCGACAAAATCTGGTAAGTTGACATGCATTTGAGTGTGCTTCCAAACAGGTCAGAGCCAGACCGAGATTTAATGTATGAAGGGGAGACAATCTGCCGATCAAAAGATTTCTACAACTATAAATTGGAACAGATCAAGTCGTCTTTGTTCAACTTTAAAAAATGAAGAAAAAGAAATATATAGTTGTCACACAAAAGATCTGATTGTTAAGTATCGTATATATAACTAGTGGATTTTTAACTTGATTTTTATCATTTTCTTTATTATCTTAGATCATGATAAAACTTGTTGAAGCAAGGTACTGTTATACAGTGTATGTCTAACATAAACCATGTTTCACTTGTAGCTGCCCCGGTGGACCTGGACAGCGTGCAGTGGGAGTACAAATGGAAGAACGAGGAGGAGGAAGAAGTACATGGTCCCTTCTCCAGCGAGGAAATGGCCGAGTGGACCGAAGACAACTACTTCCCAGATGGTGTCTTTGTCCGCAAGGTCGGCAATACTGGAGCCTTCTACAGCTCAAAGAGAATAGACTTTGAACTTTACACATAACAGTCTCATATTCAGGACAGGGGAACTATAGATTACTACATGTCCTACTTGGTTAGGGAATGGGGAACGTAACTGAATGCACTCATTTTGTCAATGATGCACCTTCTGAGGTGAAGGGTCACTTTACACTGGAGAATTTCTTGCCAGAATGAAGTTACAATATCTGAGTATGATATTTTCCTCACGCTTTAAAAGGATGCATACGGGAAAACGATCAATGTTGACCCAAGAGGGAAAGGGTCATAAATCATATGGACTGAAAATGCTAAATGTGCTTACAAAACACCCATGTACATAACCCCGCTTCTTGTAAAGAAAAAAAAAGTATGATACACATAGCTATCTGGTTGAATCATTAAAGTGACATCCATGTTAATAGGCAGCACCCACTGGTAGTACTTTGTGTTTTTGATGATATCTTCAATTGAATACTGACATACATATTCCTCACACCAGAGGCTTGTAGATTCCTGTGCATTATTGTTACCTTCCGTGTGGATCTTGGAGTGACTAGAACCAGTAGAAGTATATAATTAATATTTGATAAATATACATAATGTTGGAGCCAATGCAGAATTTACAGAGGATTGAGGGCAAAACTCTGGAATCGGCAGATGTGTGCACTGTGGTTCATTGTTTAGCTTTTTCAAACCAGAAGGTCCGTTTGGTTGTGAATGGAATCAAGGTGGGGACTGCAATAAACTTATTGTAAATGTACAGGTTGCTGTGTCTTACTCTCTATGCATGTGGCAATTGTGATTGTGATACTTAAATTAAAGGGCACATATACCGTCATACTTTGTGTATAAGGCGCAGTTAGAAAAAAAAGATGCATCCTGAGTTGAACTAAATACCATACGCCTGGACGAAAAGATAGTGCAAGAGCGCACCACTTACCACTAGATGCTTATAGTACTTCCGGCGCCGTTACTCGGGCACAATACCCCCCCCCCCCAGCCACTCACTGTACACCTCTGAAAAAAATGGCCTACCGGGTATTGGCCATACTAGAAATAGAACAAAGAGTGATAAGGCATATTAAGAAATACAGGTGAGTGAGACTGGCTACTTGATGTGTGATATATCAAAGGGTAACAATGCCAAACCCCTTCACAGCCAGTGCCCATAGGCCACGAGGCGAACCCAGCAAGATGGCCGAGGAGTAAACACGCACCTGGAGCGCTCCGCACGATATCTCGCCAATCTTATGAAAAACCACTGGTTCAGTCGTCACTCAAATGCCAAAAGCCTTGTGAAAGTATTACACAGCCCTGGAGATAAGGTTGGTGCCATTTTGTGGTCTTACAGTCAGATATTTGTTGAGTTTGTGTTTGATCTGACGGTTATGCCGGTGACCCCGTCCTGTAACCAAGGCCCCACAGAAGGTGCCGCACCTATGCGTAGACGGTCAACTAGAAAGCGCTCTCTTGTCTCACCCATAAAAAACACAGAATCAAAGAAATTAAGATCTAAACTGGGTTCCATAAAACTCACAGAACCAGCTGCCACTCCTGACCCACCGACCATGTTACAATCCCAGGCAATAAATCAACCCCCACAGCCTCCTGCATCGGCGTCCGCCATTGCCAACAACAGCCTAACTGTCAGTCATGCGGCGCCTGATAATCACTCGCCCTATGCTCAGGGTAACATACACCATAACATGCAACATAATACCCAACACAACTACCAACCACAGCCACAATTTAATTATAACACCAACGCTAACTCAAATGTCCCACAACATCCACAATGGGGCCAGGTTAACAACCCACATCATTCAAATGTCTCCCCTGACCTAGCCACTATTCTACGGGATATTCAACAAGGCCAGGCTAAAATTGAAAATACTCTCAGTAGTCTGGCTACTACACAACAGGTCCTGAACATGCAACGCGATATTGAATCCAAATGTGCTCAAATGCAGAACAATCTCACATCTGACATATCTAGACTCAGATCGGACCTTGACTCTACATCAATCATTATTGAACAAAGGCACGCTGACAATGAGAAATTCAAAAAAGAGATTGAATCCACTCTACTGTCGCACAAGCAATTGATTAATTCTAACGCCTCCTTACCAAACAAACAATGGCCATTACCTAGTTCTGACCCGGTACCCCCGAACCTACCTGGTTCCAAAGCTGCAACCCTGGGAGAGATTAATGAGGTACACACAACAGCTGCTAAAAATAGAAACATGATTATAGCAGGCCTTACTGAGGAACCCAATGAGGACTTGATAGTAAAGGTCTTGGCAATAGTTGCCCGCAGGGGTGGCGATATTACTGCTGATGACATAATTCGCTCCAATAGACTGCGCGCCACTGACGCTCCTCATGTAGAAGGTCGCATTACTAAAGTCATTGTCTCCTTCACCACTGTGAGGGCTCTTGAGCACTGTTTGGCTCTACGTCCAGAAATGACACCTGATGGGAAAAGAAGCTCAGTTTTCTTTAACAGAGATGAACCACATCACATCAGAAACATGCGCTGGAAATTCAGAGAAATTGCGCGCTACCACAGAGAAAAATGCACTTTTCTTATTACCCCCAATGAAACCGGCATGAACGTTGATGGCAGACAATTTAATTATGACCAATGGGATGCTCTTCCCCCAGAGATCCTGACTGACGAACTAAGTACTTACTTTGAAGAACAGGAAAAACTCTCTCGTGAGTCAATGCTCTCCAGACCTAAATCTGGCCCTGAGAGAATGAAAATAACAAACTGTGGTCTTGTTTTCAATGGCCCAAAGGCCCCCTTCTCGAACATGTACACAGCTGCAATAAAATACTGCCCTTTACTCAGTACTGGTTATGAGTCTGACGAACAAGAGTATTGGTGTAATGAGCAAGCTTTCGTCCACAATAAGGCGCTCTTTGGGGAATTCGAAGACTACGCAGACAGGATCCTAAAGGAAACCTGCCCCTTTGAACTGAAAAAATGGGCAAAGAAATGTTATTTCCCAACTGGCCACAAGTGGTGGACTGCCCGCTATGACATAATGAAGAAGATAATAGTCTGCAAATTTAATCAAAACCCAGAATTGGCGGACCGACTCCTAAGCTATGACATTGATTACGTAGAGAGCACCCGGGACTACTACTGGGGTGCTGGGGTGCTCTACAATGAGGACGTCAAATGGGCTACTGGAACGTATTTCGGCTTAAACAAATGCGGTGTTCTATTGTCTGAATGCCGTGCTCTCATCAGATCGCAACGCCAAGCGCAAGCAAACACACAGAATGCTCAAGCGGAGCTGCAAACTCAGGTCCCCAGTGCACAGTCTACCACTGCCAGCACACCCTCACTGAGCGGTCCTGTTGTCAACCTGAACACTCCTACCGCCTGTGAAACCCCACAGAGCGGCCCTTCTGATAGTCAAACAAACTCCACTGCTGGCGGTCATCCTACAGCGCCACTCTCACTACCACTCGCGAGCTATGTGCCCAATCAATCACCCATGACCCCTGTGCCCGGCCTTCCTGCTAGACCCACCGCCACTCTAAGTCTTACAACTGACGAAGCCACAGCTGCCAGTGATTACTTACCAACCTATACTGAGCTCCAACCTGTTGAACTTCTCAAAGATGGCGCTGTCTCATCTACGCAATCCACAACATTGCAGCCCTCCCCACCTGGAGGGGCCAGTTAAATGGTTTTTCTGGTTGAAGTATGAGAGAAATGTACTCCTGATTGGTGACTCACGCACAAAATTTCTCCAGCCCTTTATTCTGCGCAGGTACGACAATCTTGTCTCGGTTCGCTCTTTGGGGGGAGCCGGAATTAACACTGTTACAAGAGCTGCACTGACTTATCTCAGTACCCACCCATTTATTAACAGTATATACCTGCAAGTAGGGTTATGTGACATTACCTACTTGGGCGAAAATCGTGAGATCAAACTACGTAATGATTCCCTGCACATTGACCCATGTGTTCAGCGCTTAACACACCTATACGGACTAGCCCTCAAACGTATTACCAGTCAATACCCCGAGGTAGAGGTTATCATTTCCACTATTTATGGTGCCCGCCTGCACACCTGCACTGGCAATATGCACACCAATCAACTACTGTTAAACGAACTAATCCGGCAAGTGAATCGCAACATTGTGAGCCTGAACAATGCCAATGGCTACATTACGCCAAGACCTGATCACTATGTCCATATGTGGAGCAGTAGAAAACAGCATATTCAACAACGTTATGACCGCCTAACTGACGGAACCCACCCATCTAGAGAGTGCAAACGCTCTATTGGCTACAATCTTGGCAACTGTATGGCTAAAAACAGCCTAAAGCCCCGCTCATCAGCTCAACGCCTGGATCGCTGGCAGCGTAACTGCCCTTACTAGGACCTCTGCTCCTGCAAACCACAACTTGGTTACTAGGTAAGATCCTAACACAATTTACTCATTAAAAACGTCTGACTGCTGACCTATAAATGATGCACTAAACAAAAAACCATGGGCAATTAATACCTGGTCCTACACCAGGCTTACTTGGCACTGACCTCCTTATGCCTTTCTAGGCTGTGATGCATTTGTTTCTCTGCCTTACTCTTCACCTAGACCCTGCCTGACCTGTGATTGGCCCCTGACTTCAGTCCGCTCTACCACCTACTGTTCTACCGCTGCTCCCCAAGGCGCTACTAAATAACCCCGCTGACTGCTTAATCAACTTGCCACCAAGTCACCACTGCCTATGCTACTAAGTATCTTCAAACAAGGTAGGATCCACCCACTTGACTCAATTATACTGCTGCCCTTGCCAGGGCGCCGTATAGCCACTTTGATCCTACCTAGCAGCACAATGACCTACTCAACCGACGCTGCCCGTCATGTCACACTTGATAAACTATCGCTCGAACTGCACATAATTTTTGTCATTGTCTCATACTTGAGCTGTGCATGATGAACCCTACTACGTGTGTTGTTGAATCAGCTAGTGTTCTACCAACTATTGCATCAGTCTTGTCTTGATTCAAACTGAATTATGTACTGTATGTACCGAGAATAACCTGCCCTTCCATGGCTATTTATATGTGACTCGCTGAATTGTATCTAACCAATAATTTGCTATCACCCTCTCACAATGCTGCGAGGTTGCGGAGCCCCGGCATCATTGTCAGAGACTCTTAAACCCCCCCCCCCTATTGGGCACTGGTCTAGGTTGAGTTCTCTCCCTTGGCTGTTGTCTATTATACTCCTGGTGATACAACTCGGGGTATATCTCCTATAACGTCTCAAATGAATAGTGATCCTAGGAGACTTAACCTGATTAATAACCAGCTGTACCTAAGCAGCCTTAAGGGCATAAAAATTATTACCTGTAACGCTCGTAGCTTAAACCAGAAAAAACTCCTTGATATTAAATTGAGCTTGGACTGTGATATACTGTGCATCAGTGAGGCCTGGGGTTCTACCCTTAAAGATAACTCACTATTTCATTGGGAGGGCAAGTATATCTATAGGCTTGATCGAATTGAGAGAACTGGTGGCGGATTACTAACATATGTCGATGAATACTTTGGTCCATACTGCACTACCAGACTGGACCTGGAGTTAATGCATGACTGCATAGAAGTCCAAGCCCTACAGATTGAAAAACCGACATATAGAAACATTCTGATCCTCAATATATATAGAGCCCCCAATAAAAACCTAGACACTTTCATTGAAAAGCTTAGGGACATCCTTGGTCGTATTGATAGAGTTAAATTTGAGCTATGGTTAGTCGGAGATCTCAACATTAACACTAGGGACAGAAATAGTCACTCCTCAAAGGAACTATTTGATGTCTGTAGGGAATTCGGCTTGAAGCGTCTCTCTGATGAAATCACAAGACCAAATGAAACAGGCAATGGGGGGACCTGCATTGATCATATTATAACCAACTGCGATATCATTAGTGTGTGTAAGCCTCTCTGCTGCTTGATTGCCGATCACTATCCTGTCTTGGCTTGCAGAAAGAAGCCCAAAGAAGCACATGTAAAGAGATCCTTCACAGGCAGATCTTACCGAAATTATGATAGAGCTGACTTATTTGAATACCTATGTGACATTGACTGGTCTGAATTTCACAATACAACTCATCCTGGTGCCCAATGGGATTTTATTCACAATATCCTTATTCAGTACTTGGATGCTTGTTGCCCTGTTAAAAACTTTACGATCAAAAAGGAAAAGAAGGTATGGGTGGCCGATGAAACTATTGAACTAATTAATGATCGTCACTTACTCCTGCAAGAATATAAACTGACCAAAAACCCGGAACTACTTCAAAGTGCCCGTAGAATGAGAAACAGAATCCAACGCCAACTCGAAAATGGTCACTGTAACTTTGTATTAAATATGCTGGAAGAATCTAAAGGTGATCCCATAAAATTCTGGCGTGAGATAAATGACCTGGTAAATCCAACCACAAAGAATCTAATAATCCAGCTAGAAAATGAATTGACTGGCGAGTGCATTCCGATTGAAGAAACTGCTGAATACATTAACAATTACTTTGCGAATATTGGTAATGATCTATTTAGTAAACTACCCAATAATGGAATTGATCTTCCTGTTCCTGACCTTGACCCTGTTAATGATGAAGAATACTTAGACATAGCCTCCTTCATTAACACTGAATCTGTATCAAAACTTATCAATGGCATTAATGTTGATAAATCCTGTGGCATACAAGGTATCAATAGCCGAGTGCTTAAAGACGCACTCTCATTTCTAGTAGCTGAGATGACCACCATCTTTAAGAACTCTGTTGACGAGGGAATCTTCCCTACCGCCTGGTCATGTGGTACCTTGATACCTATACCAAAAAAAGGTGATCTGAAAAAGGTCAAGAATTGGCGCCCTATTACTCTGCTGCCCTTGCCAGGGAAGCTCCTGGAAAAGCTGATACATCAAGTGCTCTCTGACCACCTGGAAAATAACTTATTACTTTGTAATACTCAATACGGCTTTCGGCCGGGTAAGGGAACTAGCGACGCTGTTTTTAATGTAGTTAAAGACTTGTACGACGCCAGGGATGATGGCCTTGTTACTGCTGCATGCTATCTGGACTATTGCAAAGCTTTTGATTCCGTCCATCACTCCACTCTCATCTCAAAAATTTGCCTACTAAATATTCACCGCAAGCTGAAGAAATGGCTCATGGAATATCTTGCACATCGCTCACATGGCACTATGGCAAATAACAAACTCTCTGCTCAGTCCCCAGTATCCTTTGGCGTTCCCCAGGGCTCTGTTATAGGTCCCCTGCTCTTTGTATTATTTATAAATGACCTATCACAGTGTTTCCAACACTGCAAATTCACCATGTATGCAGATGATGTAATGGTCTATGTGTCCCGTTCTGACAGACTCGAGGCGGAGCGCCTGCTCCAAGATGATATGTACAGAGTGGGGTTATGGTGTAATCGGAACTACTTAACAATCAATACAGATAAAAGCATGACAATGTTCTTTGGCAGTAAGAATAAACTCAATAACACTGCAGACCCAAACATCACCTTAAATGGAGTACGCCTACCAAGCTGTCATAGCTACCCATACCTAGGGGTAGAACTGGACTCACACTTAAGTTTACACCTACATATGGTAAAAACAAAAAAATCACTTAGTAATAAAATCTATAAATTTAGTAAAATGCGTAAGAACTTGTCCAAAGAAATCAGCCTTAGAGTTTACAAGGTCATGATCCTACCAAGCATTGAATACTGTTCCTTTTACACGGGAAGCGCGCATGAATATGACTTGATTAAACTGCAGCGCATGCAGAACCATGCACTGAGAATCTGCCTTAACCTGGGCATCCGCCAAATTAGTATTAATAACTTGCATATGCAGTGTCAGCTGGACCTACTAGAACACAGGCGAAAACTACATCTATTGATTCTTATGTGGAAAAAATCTGTCAATGGAGAGGCTATGGCCCAGCGCGAGGTTAGAACAAGGGGTGACAGAAAAATAAAATTTGCCAAAAGAAGAGCCAAAACTAGTTTTTACCAAAGATCCCCATATTATAGGGGGGTTGCATTATGGGACACGCTAGACTATAGTACCCAACATCTTCCAACGAGGAGGCGCTTCAAACATGCCGCTGACAAATTTCTAAGAGGCTAATCTAAATATAAGTCTTGTCACAAGCACCCGTCTCTGATAGGTCCCCCTTGAGCTGACCAAGTACTGGTAGTAAAATGTGATTTAATTATATTGGTTTAGTATTAAGGAATACTTTATGCCATTGAATTGACCGTTCGCAATGTATCTCTAGCCACATCCCTGATCACCTGTATTGTACCAAATGTGTGCGCAGAAAAACGTCCTCTCGGGACGATTCCGTGCAATAAACAATTACAATTACGAGGCCTAGGCACTAACCTCACCAGGGAAAGCTGTGAAAACTGCCTGAGCTACATGCCATTGGTCGCGGTGGATGTACTATAAGCCCCTTGTGGCAAAGTTGAGAAACATCTGTTCATCCAGGCGTATAAGGTGCACCTGAGGCATGATTAATTAGAGAATAGACAACGATCTTCTTCACATCAAGACTGTCTGTTGCCCTTTATAAAACAGCTGGCAGTGCTCTGCTGCACGATAGAAGTGACCTTGAGTGCATTATAGCAGTGCAGTGCAAGCCTGAGCAAGGTCACCATAGCTGTAAAACAGTCAAGTGCCATTAATTGGTGTAGGAATACCTTGATTGGGTACTTGATTGATTAGAAGGAAATGTACAATGTTTTATAAAGACAAAAGACAACTCCTTCTTCACATCTTGACTGTCTGTTGTCCTATAATGCATGAATGCATCTGAGTTTCCCTGTTCCCCTATTACATGCCATATACTATTTTGATGTAAAAGCACCCTTTGTGTGTATATAGGGGACACATGGATATAGGATATCTCTTCTCTAGGGCGGGAAATCCATGGCCACAATGCTTGTACTGATATAGTATAACATAAGGGGGCTCCACCAGCTTACCCCCTGTCATAACATCCCCATTCATACCATGGGTAAGCAGTGCAACCCTTAGCCACAAGGTGCCACTAATGAGCCATGAAGGAACCTATATACTACATAGTTGACCACTCATCCATGACAAACCATGTCGACCTACAGTAAAAATTCTGAGTCTAAGTATGTTTTTTTCAAGCTGAGAAACATTGAATTTTGTTTTGAAAGTTGGGGAATACATTTAGGCAGGGTTATCCTTTATAAATATGGTATGACTGAAAAATGAGAAAATTTTAGCTGGGATACGATCTTTAAGTAGGCCCTACTGTTCTATAATAAAAGAACTCCGCCTGTGTGCCGACAACGAGATTGGGTTGATTCGAAGGCCTCAGATGAGGGACTAAAGAAGCTCATTTAAAATTCGAATCCTTAACATGATGCGGAAATCTATGCCACTTTCTAATAGGGAATGAGTTTCCAGGTTTCAAAATATTGCAACAACTCTCATACTGATAACATTTTGATTTTGTCCTACCAAGTATTTTTGTTCATTTGACAGGGATGTTAGTCAGGGTGTATGGAAAATTCTGAAGATACTCATAGAAATTTTGAATTCGATGTAATATGCTACAAAACTTTGATCTGAGAAAGTGAGTAATAGATATTTAACGCCATTTCGAAAGCTAAGGTCATATTCATGGCGAGAACTACATTTAACAATTTCACAGTGGAAATTATATTAAGGATTCGAAACTTACTTTTATGTTCACCTGGTATGCCTAACATGAATCCCCTCGTATAAGCCGTACCCTGAGTTTGAGAGAAGGCTAAAAGCCACATATATATATATATATATATATATATATATATATATATATATATATATATATATATATATATATATATACAGAGCTTGAAAATTGACAGTTCAGTACTTCTTTATGGTGTAAAAAACCCTCATATAAGCTGCACCCTGATTTTTGGCTGATTCTATAAGCCTCATTTTGATTTAGGTTCTGGTATATGAGAGAATTTACGGTAACATCAAATCGGTGATGTGTTGCGAGTGTTAGGCAAACATCTTATTTTCTGCATTTTGTTGTTAACAGCAACAATACAAAACTTTTTAATTTCATGTTTTATTTTTATTCTTAAATAAATGCTTGATTCACAATCATACCAACATGCTCAATAATACAATTCAATCACTAACATAACTCAATATGCACCATTTGTTGGTGGTATTGACAGCATCTAACAATTAATGAATGTACAATGAAACTTACAATTGAAAAAAAAAATATATTTACAAGATTTAAGTATAATTCTCATAAAACAATGAGGCTGGAAGTCACAATTTGTTCCAAATTTCATCAGCACTTTTATTAAAACTTCTTAAACTATTCTTGCCGGATTTGGTCAAAGGTATAACACTAGCACACATTATTTATACTGTTAACACCAAAATCGTCTTTTATCATTTTTTTCTTGTTTTCACAGGGGAAAATAAAATATTTGGCAGTATTTAATCATTTCATCTATTATGCGTGTTCAACTACAAAAATCGGATATCATGGTCTAGATCCATATAAAGCTCCTTCTAAGTCTAAAAGAAGGGGTTCTATTATATAAATTATTGTCTATACTTTACCTATTGAACGAACTTCAAAATGCATATAAATAATACTATAATATCATAAAATGTGTCTGTCCAACATGACACAATCATTTTTTATGATCTGTAGATCAGTTGTGACTTCGTCGTCATACATAATATGACAAATTTGAATGTCGACATTCACTCTGTACAATCCTCCATCACAAACACACAAACACATCAAAAGAGATGAACGTTCTTAAAATAAAAATGCAATTCTTGGGAGTGGCAGTGTTTTCTCATGGACACCATCGGAGATGATACATAGACAAAGGTGCACGAGAATTGGTCAGCACTGAGGGTTATCACACGAGGTGGATTTGAGTGCTCCTTTGTAATTATCTCAAGTTAATGTAGTCAGATATGTTACAAATTTCATTTATTTGGTATTAGAAATGATTTTATGATCACTTATTTGACTATTTTGGATGTTTTCCCTGGCAGTGAGATACGGGGGAGGGTTATCACACTGGGGGGTGTGATATGGAGGTTCTTGGTTAAACCTATGGGGCTCTCATATTCAACTTGAGATAACACTAGATACCATACTCTATTCTAAAATTTCTATAGTATTTTGAGCAGCGTACTACATTTCTTTAATTCACTGCAAGAATAAATAGGATGCACACATCAATTTGTTACTTGTTTCATTATCATGCACTGTACATGTGTATTAAAGTGAGGTTTGGCCCAATTTGGTTGCATTGATTTTTGAATCATCCCTTTCAAACTAACGTATGGCTGGAAATTTAAGCGTCTCCCGCAAAGTCCCGTGTATGAGCCACACCCGTGTATAAGCCACATCCTGAGTTTGCGGTAAAGTGTAGAAAAAAATACCGGTGACTTTTTTTACCCCTAACGAGTGCATCTTCAGCCCCCGCCGGTGATACTGGAACAGATGGGAAAATATTGGTTATGTGTCAGATCTAGCATTACTCCCCACCCTCCATCCATCCACCTGCATCCGGTTCATGTACAAGCCATGGCTTATATACGGGAATTTACGGTATTCCATGCCACTGGTCCATAAAGATACTACTTTAACTCCCAAACTAGGCCATCAAATGGTATTTACTATATACTCTTCACTCCCAAGAACCAAAGTAAAAATATGCCTAGTGCCTCCTTGGCTGTAGGGAGCACACTATGTGTTTAAGGCTTCTATCACAGTTTCTTCTTGGGTTATACATCATTCAATAACCCTGGATGATTTGGTTATTCCGTATTACAGATATCGTCCCAGTCTATGCTGAACTCCTCCATGAGGCGGTCCTGCATTTCGTCCAACTTGTCTGCTCTGTCACTGGCGTATTCATAAAACATGTTCCGCACACCCTCCAGGGTCACAAGCCGCAGCCGGTGCTGGTACCGAAAGCTGCGTTGATTGTTACGCACTGCTCGGTCATATCGTTTTTGGTAAGCTTCAATGCGGTTATTGAGCAGGACGAGTTGCTCACACACTCGCCGGAATTTTTTGTCCACCTCACGCATCTGCTCTATGAGCTCTGTTGAAGTCTGGGCCCGGGGTGGGTCCGATGTTGTACGCGACATTGTTCTGGAAATCCTAGGGTCACTCCAGATAAGACTTCAGCACGGATGCACCTCTTGAAGTGCTGCCATCAAATGCCAAAGACACTATTTGTTCCAGCACATTGGATCTCACGCGGAGATTGTAAGGATGGACATGTTTGGTCACCTGAAGGCACTCAGCTCACCTCGAGTTTGGTTGCTGTCAATAAGAAACAAGGTACACAATAAGAATTACGTTCATTCTTTTTTTCCTCTTCTGCATCCATCACCTATAATGTTAAAATAGTCTCCTCAACCGTCTGACATGGCCTTTCTCATCCCACCCCCCACCTTATCCCCTTGTAAGTTGTATACACATGCGGTATTCCAAAGGAGACAAAGCTTATGTGGTATTTATCTTAAAGTTTAAGTGCCTTAGTCCCCCTGGCACAGTCCGATGGTTGGGACTCAAAAATCAATCTACTCCTAATGAAATAGGATGTTCACATGGGTGAACATCCTATTTCATGGAGGAGAAATGGCTGTTGTGACTTGTCTCAAATCCGTGTCCCTTGGTCTTGTCAATTTTAAGAAGTGGCCTTGTCTCTAACTTCTAAGTCAATGTCCCTTGTTCATTTTAAGAAGTGGCCTTCGCCTTTGGCCTTGAAAAAAAATGGTGTGTTCAGGTTCTGCGGTCGCAAAGAAATAGGGAGGTAAGGAATTTTTTTTTTTTAGAAATTTTCTAAGGCCGGCTCACCTGTAAATCTATGTGCCTACACAATGCGAATTTGATGTGTGGGATCATAAGAACAGAGATGTCAGTTGGGAGGTAGTCCAGATAATTTTAGTGCTCATCAACATTTCACAAGTGGAAGGATGTCGTAACCTTTAAAACTTTAAACTGCATGGAAGTCTAAATTTTAGGGGCCTCGGATCCTCTGAAAATAGATGAACTTCTGAGGGTCTGACATCTCTGTAAGAAAACTTCCATGTCTTTATAAGTGCCAAAAAAGCAGACCACCATCTCAAAAAAAAAATAAACAAATAAAATTATAAATGAAAAATGCCCATATAAAAAAAATTAGGACTTTAACAGGGTACTGGGTGGCCAAAAAACAAGACTCCCCATTGGCAATTTCAGCCAAGTTCTTAAGCTATGATAAATGACGAATGTTCGTCATCATACGTCAAAACCATGCTAACGGTTCAGTTACATGGTTTAAGGAGGAAACCACATTGCTGAAAGTGACATCACTGCTTTGTTTGTTCAATGATGGAGTGGGCGATAATAGAGCAGTGCCATAATCACCCGTACAAAAAGGTGGTCAAGTAAGAACTTTAACCCCCTAGATATCAACTTTGCCACTCCAATTAGATACATCAGGATGGCTGGTATCTTTTAGGATAATTTCGAAACAAAGATTACTCTCAAATAATGTATTCTTACCAATTATAAGTTCGGGACGGTGGCCGACTCTCTCAGCGATGGTGTTGATTGCAGACTAACCTGCAGGTGCCCGTAATCTTGTTAGCCTAATTTTCAATCTCCCTACAGATTTTCGAGACTTGCTGCTGCGTTCTCTGCTTGAAGATCGAGCATTGTTCCCGCCCATTATGCTCGCTTCATTCTGTGCACAAAGGATGTTTCTCGAAGCTATTCCACCATATTCCGCTAAATTGTACCCTTGCAAAGACCCGCTATGATTGTAGGCCCACCAAACGTCTTTCTATGAAGAAAAAGAAAGAATTATTGAATGCTATACCCGGTACAGCTTTAGATTTAATAGGAACCTAGCGGAATACAATATTGACCAATGAGAAAATTCCTTTCATTCAGTGCCGACTTTTCAGGGTGCATTACGTAATACCTGGTACCCATCAGCTCGCTGTTATCAGTCCTTATCTCGCAAGGTATCAGCTTCAGCAAGGGTCAGCCCACTAAGGAATCTGCTAAGTGGAAATAGGTCCAAGACGAGATCAAATCGTCAGAATGTTGGGTGTGATCATTTTTTAACAATGGGGGGGGGGGGGGGGGCTGGTGGGTTTGCGTGTGGATGTGCAAAAAAAAAATTCCGTTCGACCCCCCCTCCTCTTAAGGTTTTGACCCCTCCCATAGGCAACGAAAATCGAGCACAAATGCACCCTTTTAATGTGCAGGCTTTTTCACTGAAAACAGGTGAAATTAAGGGGTCGAAAAAATTCTGACCCACCCCCAAACCCACTAGCCCCCCCCCCCCCCGTTATTAAAAAATTATCACTCCCTTATATTAAATACCTAAACGGGCCTAACAAGTATGGCTCGGTAACATCTAAACTTCACATCACGGATCACATTAATCATTATACAGTAATTGATATGAAGTGGAGGAATCATGGGGGGGGGGGGACTTGGCAGCATATTGGATGACAGGTGTCATATGCGAAATCTGGTCCATGCGAAATCTGGTCGCCGAAGTTCAATTATTTCTGAAATCCCACTTTGCCCAAATTCTAGTTCTAAGGCGTAGGGACAGTATAATTAGGGTTATGTATCAATCAAATTCTATTAGATCTTGGAGGATGTTATCATGGTTCTGTTCCTTCATTTATAAAAAATACTTTGCTTCGAGGCTATGATAGACTTATCACTCTTCAAGCAGACAACTGTACCTGTTAGTATTGATTACAGCTTAATGAGTCTGTTCGGAGAATGACCAACCAGATTTCGCATGGACCAGATTTCGCATGCGACACTGGTACTTGAATATTTAGCCTTGTGGTGCTTTAACTTCTTTGAGAGTTTCATAGAACTCTCGATCAGGTAAGCTAGGGATCCACTACGGTAAATTGCTT
The DNA here is from genome assembly GCA_949317995.1 of Acholoe squamosa. Classification (NCBI taxonomy): domain Eukaryota; kingdom Metazoa; phylum Annelida; class Polychaeta; order Phyllodocida; family Polynoidae; genus Acholoe; species Acholoe squamosa. The sequence continues at coordinate 27,996,939 of OX439041.1, read as the reverse complement.
TCGACTTGCACTCATGCATGTGTTCTCGCAGAAAACATTCCAGCAGTGGATCAGCTGCTGCGCCTACCGTAATACGGAGCCCTGGAAAGGACATCTGTTTTCTACCTACTTTTTTTCAGAGTTTGTTTCCGCAAGTTTTATTTTCGTTTCCGCAAGTTCTATATATATATATATATATATATATATATATATATATATATATATATATATATATATATATATATGTGTGTGTGTGTGTGTGTGTGTGTGTGTGTGTGTGTGTGTGTGTGTGTGTGTGTGTGTGTGTGTGTGTGTGTCCTTTTGCTTTACAAGAAGAAAATGTTTGTTTCAGGTAACCCGACTCTACCTAGCAACACAGGGCCGACCCTAGAACTTTTTCTTCAATATGAAAGAAATAATATGTTTTTGGGCATGGTCCTTTTAGATGTGTGTGAGTCGCCATGACTCGTCTCAAAGTTAACACAACTACTCGCATGTCCTTGTAGCAAAAGAAAAATAAAATAATAAAGGAACAAAAAAAAAGGCTACTTATTTTTTTTTCTAGCATGTTTCTTGAAACGAATGATTTCTCTTTTTTTTAGATCTTGGCTTTTTTGTATATGTGATCATGAAGAAATGTCTTGAAAGCCAAGGTCCCAATCCCTTTTCAATGAGCACTTAAGGGGGGGGGGGTGTCTACCAAATTGAAAATTACACAAAATGATCAGATAAGGGGATGTATGTAGGGTAGGTCTTTAGCAGCTCCCCTAGGATGAAGACCTGATAATTAGCCAGAGTTAGAATTCCCAAAGTCCATTGATTAATTGTTTTAATTTAAGAGAAATGAATTAAGATTTTGACTGATGCACTTTTTGCATTCATGCATCATGATGATCCTTTGATTGGTATGTAGCATTTATGTATCACGGATTGATGCAATGCCTGATACATTGATGCATCATGCATACAAGATACACATGTCAGTGCATATATAAACCTGACACATTTATAAGTTCTGGGTAAATTTTCAATGCCAAAATAATTATAGGGATGCAGATGTGGGCAATATGAGCAGCATAGTTTGTTAGACATAAGAGCATGTTCATATTGCCAGTCCTCATAGACCTAGGCCTACTATTGGAAATGCTCACATTACATGCTCATGTTCATATCCCCCCCAACTTACTCCGATATCTAGTATTATACGGCACATGGCTATTGTATTACTGACCAATGGGAGGCATCCCTGACATAAACTGCGGAGTCAGGGGCTGAAGGTGTTAGTCATAGTGGAGTCGGGGTCTAATGGCGGCCCCCAGCTGATAATGGCTATGTGAGGTATACATGCACCACAATTATCCACTTCAGGCGCTGAACAATTGGATAATTCCTTGGTGACCATATTTCATACACGCCAATTTTGTGTTGAATTCAAATTCCAAACACAAAGGGATAATGTGTCGAAGGCAAATCAAAACACAACAGCGTGAAAATAGAATATTTGCAATGAGATGAACACATTCTACATTCAGCAAGTACTCCCTTCCCCAATGGCGTCTTCCTTTTCTAGTTACGTATTACACAACTATCTTTATGACAAATATCTCTTGTATAGCTAGCATTAAACAAAGTAGCAATGCTCCTGATATCACAGAAGACCTGGAGCCAACATAATTGCGGCTACCCGCCAGTTATTCCCTCTGAGGACTCCGGTCACCCAGATGGTGTTACACATAGTTAAAGTGACATAGTCCGAATCTCTTTTTTCTTTTTTCTTCATATCCTATTTAAAAGTGTTCCACATACCCCCAATAACACAGTATTTAAGGGTTTCAGGACATTTTTTTTTATCTTCAGCTCATACAGGATTAGAAAGGGTATATGGACCTAGCCACAGGCATCCTACAGTGTATTTCCAAGGGAGGGAATTTTTGAAGTGCATTCCAAAAGTAGGAAATTGGGTATAAATCTAACAATTCCCTCAAATATGAGCATACTTATGGGTAAGGAGAAATAAAGTATGTAGTTTGATCTCTATGAACATCCTGGTTCATTTTTAAGATTATTGAATTTTGAGCCCAAATCATCGGACTATGCCACCTTAAAAGTATATATATATATATATATATATATATATATATATATATATATATATATATATGTGTGTGTGTGTGTGTGTGTGTCTATTGTGTGTGTGTTGGGGTGGGGGTGTCTGATGATGTCTCAGTGACACCATGGCCACTTCAGGAACCTTTCCATACACCATCATCGTTTTAGTACCTTCGAGTAGCATAAAAAGTGTCAAAATGAATTCTGATGCATGATGAATAGACCTGTTATTGCGTATTAATGTAGGCCTCCCTTTTGGAATATGAAGCAACTCAGTGACATTCAGTTCTTATATATATACACCAGCCCATCTTAAGACATTTCATTAACACTACTGTCATAATAAACTGGAAACATTATCAGGGGCCTACTATGTGAGAATATGGGTTAGAGTGCTAGGCATGGCTTTATATGATATTTCTATTTCATATCGGTGCAAGAAAATATGATGCTGAGTAGGGATGAGTTCTATTTAATATAGCTTTTATCAGCAATTAAAAGAGAATTGACATTAAGTACCTCCTATTATAGAACCCAAGCCAAATGTTATTGTCTGAGGGATTTATTTCGAATTTGGTGGTCACCATGCAATATCATCATAACTTGGTCAATATTCCTTTCATTAATTTAAACCAATGGAGCCTTGCCTTCACTGCGGCATTATCTGTCCCACATTCAACACACGTGACCTATAGGCTATACAAGCCTAGGGCATTTATAAGCATTGGTTGACCCAAAGGGAACGGACCAGAGAGGGGACACACAAATGTACCATGCCTAATTTCTCCATATTGTTCGAAATAAATAAGAATCCAATGGTTTTCCATAGCGCTACTTCTCGGCACCTGTCATTGCGGCTTGCTGACCTTTGACCTCATAAGTGTGTCATGCGCCGACATCCAGTCTACTTTCACAGTATCAACACAGCCCGGCTTGGCTTTTTGCTTCGATTTATAAAGAATCTGGTATTTGGCTTCTATATAGACCAGAATGGCAATGAAACATGGCGAGAATAACCTTGCTTCTATATAGTGAAGCATATTTAGGTTGAAAGGTTAATATCATAACATTTCAACATAACAAATTGATTATCCACATGCCGGAGCCCTGCGGCGATGAGGCTCAGGAATATGGACAAGAAAGCACAGAACAACTTCCGCTGTCAACATGGCGAGGATTATTTTTCTACCGCTTGGCCTAACAAAATCTCTTCTCCTGGCTTTATTAAGGGGTTATAAGGTAAGAAATTAATACAAAATGGAGAAATCTGTCAGACAAACACTTTAATTAATAAACGCATGGGTTTAGGGCTCAATATTCCACTCCCCGTTGTGCGGGTTGTTGAATATTGAACCCATAAACATTGATTAAACGCTAAGTAATCCCTACAGTCCAATAGAGGTTTCATCTGGGTAGGCAGTATTAGCTTTAGTTAATCACATTGTGATTGTTTCAGTTGCAGTTGAAGTATGTAATTCAAGCAATGGTAGACATACTTATCACATCACATTACTCAATAATGACATGTCGTGTTCAAAAAGAAATGCAAAGTCAGTTCCCCATAAGAAATGTTTAAACTTCTTAGTATACACTACTACTGCCAGCAACTCACATTTGCTTGTGCAATAGTTTTGTTGAGTTCTACTCAAATTATTACTAGCAAATGCTATTGGTACTTCTACTCCATTTTAGACCTGTGATAGAGCAGCACCAATACTTTCACTGCTAGCATCCGTATCCAGTATGAAATGATCCGTTTCATTCGGATATTGCAATACTGGAGTACTTGTGAACAGATCCTTTAGCTTTTTAAAAGCTTGATCTTGTTCATATCCCCAAGGAAATTTTTCCTTGGCACTTCCTGGGGTCCAGTTAGCCAACATCTGCAAAGGATAACTGACTCTAGAATAAATCAGAATAAACTCCTGATAATAGGAACAGAATCCCAAGAATGACCTGACTTCTTTCGGGGTTCTGGGTATACTCCAATTCGTGACTGATTTTCCAGATCAGCCTTTATTCCTTCATTTGAATTGATACGGCCTAAATAATTCATTGACTGTTTGAACAAATGACATTTTGTAGGTTTCTGTTTAAGACCATTAGAAATGATTCGTTCCAAAACTAACTTGAGGTTATAAGAGCATTCTTCAAATGACTTTCCAAATACTATCACATCATCAAGATATACAAGACACTTTTTCCACAATAGATCACTCAACAGAGTTTCCATCATTGCTTCAAAGGTGGCTGGTGCATTGCACAAACCAAAAGGCATAATATTGTATTGAAACAATCTGATATGGCTAGAAAACGGATTGTTAATCTAGAGTACAAAACCAGCTATTACCAACTAGGGAATCGATGGTCTCATCTATTCTGGGCAATGGATACAAATTTTTTTTGTTACGCAATTTAACTTCCTGTAATCAATACAGAATTGGATGGTGCCATCCTTTTTGGTTACCATACATACAGGACTACTCCAGGGACTATTAGACGGAATGATCACATCCTGTTCTAACATCTTATTGATTTCCTCTTCTGCGACTCTTTTCTTAGCCAGAGGTAACCGTCGATACGGAATCTTCAAAGGTTCTGCATTACCTGTATCTATACTATGCAAAACCTTTGTGGTGCACCACAAAGGCTCACCAGGTTTAGCAAATGCATTCTTGTATTGCTCCAACGATTCAAGTAGGTCCTTCTCATGTTCCGGATCCTCAAGGAAGGTTTCCTCGTACAACTTTTTCAAATCATCTGAGATATCCTTGGGATCACTGGCTTTTGATAATTTAAAGCTACTATCTGTGACTGTTTCGGAAAGAGTTACACTTCCAAAAACATGCCCCTTCTTTAAATAGATAGGTCTAGTACTCAGGTTCGAAACTGGTACTACCGTCCAGGATGCGTTAGCTACTATAGTATCCACGGAGGTTAATCCGATACTAGACAAGGCTATCACCGCGGTCTGATTCCTCATAGCAGGATCACTTCGTAGAAGTACCGTAATCTCTCGCGTATAAGACGCAGCTCACGTATAAGACGCACCCCAAGCTCAGAAAAGGCTGGTTCATGTAGTAGACACACAGGTGCTTTTGGATTGAGTTTTAGAAAAAACCCGCGTATAAGACGCACTCCAAACTTCTTGGGTATATTTCACGTAGAAGACGCACCTTCTACGTGAAACGTCTTGGAAATATTTAGTAAGATGCTGGTCATATGAATTTCAGAATGCCACAAAAGAGGTGTGAATAGAAATAGATCTCAACTCTGGTATTCTATCATCAGTCTTTTTCTCCATTTGAGCATTCCATCACTGTTTGGGCATGTTAGGACTGAACTTATATCTTCACATTATCTAAACATAGTTTGAAGATTTTTTTTGAGTTGAATATAAAGCCAGTGGATAGGAATTTGATAGAAATTGGATAGTGGCTTCACCTGGTGTCAATTCGAGGAATCATTCTAGGAATCATAGAATGATTCTACAGGAGCTCTACAGGAGCTATCTGACCCAGTCCGGGAGCCATGGTAGGTGCTTCCGAATACTGCATGGGTGCTGTCCGCAAAGAGCTGTGGGGTAAACCCACTAATCTCTTCTTTCTATCATAGCCATCAATGGCCATAAACAGATCGCTAAAGGAAGTTTCGTCCTTCCACGAATCCCATACTACTTGCTTATGGTCATTGTCTCGCAATCCCCCAAAGAATTGTGTAAACAACTCTTGCAGGTAACAATCGTCATCATGAGCCCAATTTGGTCGAGCTTTAGAAAACAGATCTTGCAGTTCTAATCCGAAAACCTTGTGGGATTCTTTCGGCTTCTGAGTCCTCTTTTTGAAAGTGACCCAGGGGTCCTCTCTCACAATAGAACCGAATAGGTAGATGGCACACTCGACCAATTGGTCATAAGTACCGTATATCCCATATGCAGTTCTCCATTGGTTCAGAGCAACCTTTTCGCCCTTACTTAACCAATAAATCAGGTAAGGTAAGGCTTCTTCCTTAGTTCAACCACTACAGTTGACTTCATCCACGAAGGGTTGATATCGATCCTTCCATGGCTCATTAGGATCATGTGGAGGGGGAATCCTAGGCATCCTCCGTGACGGATTAGCGCATCCTCGAAGCCTATCAGCTTCTCGCATACTCCAAACCATATTCTCCACGCCATCAGCACCCTTTTGGTAGCAGTCAATACCCAAGTTTTGGATACATTCCCTGCTAGCATCACTAATCCAAATGATGTCCTTTCTACGTAAATCACATGAGTTTTCATGTAAGAATGACGTAAATTGCACAAGTTTTGCTAGCTGGGTTGGCTCTTATCGAACACACTCTGCATTGCAGCAGGCATAGAAGCCCTACGGTTAGATTTTCTACCGTCCCCTCCTGATCCGGAGCTTCCGAATCCTGATCCCCCTGGGGGTCCTCCAGGGGTCCATTTCCCCCAGCTCCAGGAGCTCCTCCTGCAGACCCTCTGGGACCACTAGCATAACCGGTAGCTCCTTGGCTATAGGATTGATTACCGGTATAATTACCCTTTCCCAAAGTAAGAGAATCCCCCCTCCGGATCCTCCATACTGTGCGCCTGAACAGTAATTATTCTGACTATTTCCAGTATTGGTCCATCCAGAACCTTGGACCCTGATCGGGATAAGGGAATCTTGGTCCTGCCGGAGTACTATGTTCGGGTAGCGAATAATAAGAGGGAGGCATTAGCAAACCTCTTGCAGGAGCCACTACCTGTGGTACAGGTGGTGGAGCCATATTCTGTCTGGTCACTACTACAGAAGCACTGGTCTGAGGTGTGTTCAATTTGCCACTCAGATCAGGTACAGGTGGTGCTCGCCCCACATGCGGATCTCGTCTCGGATTCGCGGGTGCTGGCATGCTACAAACAGGTGTCTTAATGGCACTGACTGTTGTAGTTGAACCATCAGATCCCACTCCCCCAGAAACATTACCATAGATCAGGTTTAGAATATACTCTGGAGTTAACATTTTTATCTGCACCATCATTAACAAACGGATGAAATCTGACTGGTGCGCTCTCTTTATCCTGAGCTTGCTTGTTACATTGCTGTTTCAAGTCCTCCAGCTCAGTTTGGTAATGTACTACTTCAGCTTCCGTATTTACTTTTTCATGGCAAAGCTGATCATTTGTATCAATGTATTCTTTAATACAACTATGTCTAGAGTCATACTCCTTTTGGAATGAGTGTCTCATTTCTTGGAGTTTAGCTTTTTCGATCTGAAGGTCATTCAGATAAGCATCCTTCTTCTGTTTGAATTCTAGTTGCTCTTTTTCTATAGCAACTTCATCCTTCACCTTAACCAAAACATTTAGTGTTTCATTTAAGATGACATCATTCATTAGGAAGACATCAGGTTGTTTTAACTCATCACCTTCAGGTGAGGAGTTAATGATCCTTGGGACATCATATGGAAGCTCTCCAAATGTTACTCTCTTGGTTGGCATGGGAGCCTGATGCTCTGGGTTAGTGCTACCACTGGCCTCAAACATTGAATAATATTATTCTCCAGTAAGTGAATTATTCCCTAATAATGCAGTCCTTCTCTGTATGGATTGTTCTCTCCTAACAGAATCTGGAATATTTTCCTCACTGTCTATTTGGTAGTGAGGACCAGATTGTCTCCAGGATGAGTATCCATCATCCTGGGGATTCAAATGGACTTGCACCGTTGTGGTACCACTTCCATTTTCTTGGGCAACTTGCTGTCCATCAGGGTCGGTTTGATTTAACTCATCCAACCCATGTATATGCCGTTTGGTCGTTATAGTCCGGGCTATACACACCAGAATTAACTGGTCACGGCACCAATGTAGTGGTTTTGGTTTTACCAGCTAGGTTCCAGTCTTGTTATTCGAAAGAAACACGAAGACAGTATTCTGAGTGTATGTCAACGGGTTTATTCAGTACACCTTCCGGTTACCCTATAAATGGTGGTTAGGGAAAATGTCATTACATGTAGCATGTACGGAGGCCTACATGGCCTCTGCTGTAGCAGGTGAGCGCAGGGCTTTATATATGGATTCCTAGGTTTGTCGCCAGGTGGCCCACAGACTCGGATCGGTGCTGCCACCTATCCGGAACCTCAGGAACACCAGGTGACAGGAATCACCTGCCACGCCAGATGGCACTAAACATTACTGAGATAACTATATGCCTCTACACTCACATAGAAGTTGCAGGATAAAACAGTATGTAGTGATCATCTAGATCTTGCTCCGACCTGATTCTTCCCAATGATTCTTTACCATAAATATAAAATGTGACCTAAGTTGGGCTAAATCCTATTGGATGTAGATAATGTAATCCTGGTCTATAAGCGGCAAGGTGATATCCTTTTGAGGTAATTGACAGCTGATGTCATTTCGCAGACTGCCTCCCCAATGCATTCGCTTGTGCTGACAATACCAGATGTGTTAACAAAGAAAAGAGATGTGATGGTCACTTGGACTGTGATGATTGCTCGGATGAGGATAATTGTGGTAAGTACAATAAACTTTTCTTCCCATCCAATTCTAATGATGTACACTGATAGGGCCTAATAGTGTTTCGCTACCTACCCTATTTTCTTTGGCCCTATCCTTTTTATAGGTTTTTACTATGTACACACGTAATTTCACAGTAGATAGTTAAATACCAGAATTGCACCTGTACTACAAAAATAAGGATAATGTCAACAATTGCCCGGACATGATGTTTACCCTTGTAGCTCTGTACCTATAGATGGGACAACTGTGAATATTAGCCCCATACTCAAGGAGTAGAGTGATCTATGTGCTTACATAGTGGAAGCAGTGCCAGATATGGAAAAGTACGGCTAGTGCAATATTGCGCTATGATGAGAGCTATTTTGGGATTCCAATAGCATACTCCTAGGTATCACCAATAATTATTTCCAATCAATATGACAAACCAAATAAATAGGACATACCAAAAAGATCTTTTCCATGCAAAAAATATTCCTGCAGATACTGGACCATTCCTGCGGATACTAGACCATTCCTGTGGATACTGAAACATTTCTTCGGATACTGGGACATTCCTGTGGGTACAGTAGAATTCTTGTGGGTACAGGAATATTCTTACATTTTGCTGGTTTAAAATTGAATAATTACACACATAGATATTGCCGAATATTCAAGAGATGTCCTTATTTGGTCAATAACAAAATTACCTGCAAGAATTCTCTGGATCCCGGAAATGCAAGAATAATTTCTGCACCCAGCAGAATGGTTTCTACACCTTACAGAACTGATTCTATACCCGCAAGAATTGTTTCTGTACCCGCAAAATTTATTCTGTATCCCCAGGAATAGTTTCTGTACCCAAAAGAATGTTTCTGTACCCACACAAAATTATTCCTGTGCCTGCAAGAATTGTTTAATAACCGCAAGAATTGTTCAGTATCCGCAAGAATTGTTCAGTACATGCAAGAATATCCCAATGCCCGCAAGAATGTCACAGTACCCGCAAGAATGTCCCAGTACCGGCAAGAATAATTTTGTAGAAAAATAATTATTTTTGGTATGTCCTATTAGGGGCTCCGTAGTACATAGCTCGGATTATAGCACGATATACAGTATGATATAGCTATATACCTATATATGCAAATTCAGTATATATATATTATTATGGATTTTCAAAATATCAGTTTTCTATTTATAGAGGTTTGTAACCCATCTGAGTGGCGCTGCGTATCTCAAGAGATTGAATCCCAAGCATGTATCCCAGAAAATGATGTCTGTGATCATGTGAACATTTGTTTTGACCAGTCAGATGAAAGTCCATGTGTCTACGGTAACAGTTCTATGGACATATATAAGACATGATGTAAACTAACAATGATCTGCCTAAAAATCAAAGGTGATATGTAGTGCTTAGGAAGAGTCGGTGCCCCATAGAGAGATGACCACTTTTGGGGACAAAAACCTTATTCACTAAGTGGCTTCAGTGATACTATTTCTGTGATTATAAATATTAATATGCATAAAAGAGTAAACATGTCAATATAAAAAAAGTAAGCAGTCGGGAATTACTACTCTTAGAAGGTCCTAAAAGGGTTGCAATATTTAGATGTGGCCTACATTATTTGTAAAAAGGTATAAATTAACCCTAACAACATTATAACCTTTTGAACAGATTACCAGACTCCAGACCTCAATTGTGAGCCAACAGAAACCCAAATGTGTGATGGAGGTGAAGACTATGAAAGTGGCTCTGGTGAGTCAAAATGCCGCAAGTAGATTCGTAGAAGGCAATCATGTGTTTCAGGATTTCACAAATGGTCTTGTAATTCTTGTAATGATTTTACAGAGGTACTGGTAAGACCTTCTAATATTGGAATGAAACAATGGACAGAAAACTCCTTATTCTAAAGACAAACGATGCATCGTCTTTAGCATAATGGCTCTCATCATATGGATAGGAGTGTGGGCACTATAATATTTGAATAGAAACGCATGCTGTATCCAGTTTATCAAATTTCATTCCAAGTTCTCAGTGGTCTCTCACTCATGCACCTTTGGTTTTTCAGTCACCATTACAAAAGATGGCATTGTCACCATAGGAGGTCTGTTTGTGTGTTCAGAGAATTGGAACTCAAGATGGACAGCCTTTACATGCACTGAAGCTGGGCATGGGTATTTGAAATTCAATATTGTGATTAGTATATTCAATATTGTGATTAGTATATTCAATATTGTGATTAGTATATTCATTATTGTGATTAGTATATTCAATATTGTGATTAGTATATTCAATATTGTGATTGGTATACCCAATATTGTGATTAGTATATTCAATATTGTGATTAGTATATCCAATATTGTGATTAGTATATTCAATATTGTGATTAGCATATTCAATATTGTGATTAGTATATTCAATATTGTGATAGATGAGTGCAGTCCTGGCCTTGCCAGGGCTACATGCATCATGCCAACCCTAGGGGTCGATACACTCCTGTTGGGTTAGCATAATACAGCGATGAAGTGCTGGCAAGCAGGCTCATCAGTACTTCATTGCTACATCATGCTGACCAATGGGCATGAAGCACTCCTGAATTATCCGCCCTTATGGATGGCAGATGCTTAAAACAGTTACAATATGAAATTGTGTACTTTGTGGTAGCCCTATATGTGTCATTCATTGATAACACTTTATTGACACATTAATCCATAATTAGAATCTTGGGGAGCATCTTCTTTCATGTAAATCCGACAAGAACCAGGTACCAAAATGGTACCATTCAATAGTGTCTATGGCTTCTAGAAGTAATACCGTCGAATGAGATGCTGCAATGATTACTATTGATGGAAGGTATACTAAAGACATCCATACTATAGTGAATATTGGTGCATGTAGAACTAACACTGACATAAATTATCTCATGGAAACATGTAAGCAGTTCTGTTTCTACCAAATCAGCTAAATGCTAACCCTAGTGCACTCCTGCATTAGTGGCCCATATACATTAGTTTTACCAAGTTGATACACTAGATGGCCCTCCAGTAGCCCTGCTGCTTACATGGGCATGTTCAGCATCTACTCCCAGGGCTCCATAGGTTTACCCTTAGTGCACAAAGACCCCTCACAAAATTGCCCATTCACAATGTAAAATAGAGCTCTAGGTCTTAGAAATTAAAGCCTGACATAGAGAATTAGTGTGGTTATAATCACTACCAATATCTAAAGAAAATAATGAGCCAAACATAAGGCAGATCATTAGAAACATATTGACCTATTATAGGTACTGGAGTCCAAACCAGCCCCGCCACTACTTGAGTAGCAAAGTGGCATGGTTGCCACTAGTGCCATCTGCTGTATCACAGCTGATGAAAGGGTCGTATAGGGTTAACATGAACAGGTCATTATGATATTAAATTGGTAACTTGTGGTATCCCTAAGTGTTTCACTCATTTGTTATACTTTAACACATTAATCTGTAATTACAATCTTAGGGTGCATTTTCCTTTAGGTTTATGTAACAAAAATCAGGTACCAAAAAGGTACTATTCAGTATTGTGTATGGCATCTAGACGAACTATTGTGGAATAATAAATCATTGTGGCAATGGTAACTATAGAAGGTTCAGTATAGACATTCATGGTGAATATTCTTGCATGTATAATTGACACTGACAGAGATTATCTCATGGTAACATCTAAGCTGGTTTGTTTCTAACAAAACAAAAATTTTACTTTTATATACCATACATTCATTCATGATCTATTTGCAGTAGGTGCCACCAAAACAGGCAATTTCTAGATATTCCTAATTGTACACTGCAATCACATCAATAAAAGACTAACTCCATTAATTAGCCAAATCGCCAGCGTATCTTCAGGTCATAAGCAATAGCTTACTCCATTAGTATTTCATTATGGAAAATAAGCATAAAGCTACATATCCCGACACCTTAAAGGTTCAAATCTGTGTTAATACTTTCTGATGTAACATTACACATATTGCAATGTATTTCTCTCTCCTCTGCTGTGTCTATGTTGTTGTATTTGCAATAAACCCTGGATGTTGCTCCCTTTCTCTGCAGTCCTAAATACACAGAAAATATAGTCAGCAACACATTACAAACACTGGCTTATAGCTCACATAGCCATTATCAGCTGGGGGCCGCCATTAGACCCCGACTCCACTATGGCTAACACCTTCAGCCCCTGACTCCACAGTTTATGCCAGGGATGCCTCCTATTGGTCAATAATACAATAGCCATGTGCCGTATACTCTGGTTTCCAGCACTCATGAACCCAGCATATCTGCTACCTTATACTGGAGTAACTGAAATAGAGCAGAGGATCGCATTGATAAGAATCCTGAAAATCTAACTGTGTTTAAAGTGTCACAATCGTCCCTAAATCCCACATCCAGGATCATTTTTTAAATATAAGATTATCTATGCGTATGCCTTTCAAAAGTGAAAGAAAGTTCAATGTCTATGGTTTAGTTTGTTCATAGCAGAATTATGATTTTTGGGAGATTCTGGACAAATGATGAAATTTACTCCATATTAGGCACAGCCCTTTTCCCATGATTTCAAAAGCTGCTTTTACTTTAAATAATTACACTGGTTTGATTATGAAAGGGGATGTGTGCACTTAGAGAGAACAACTTTGAATTCGTGGATAGTATAACAGATCTAGATTTAATTATGATTTGAATTTACTGAAAATACCTGCTTTGGTTACATTTTCATCATATGCGGCACCACGCATCAAGATCTTTATAGTTGGCACAGAAATAGACAATCTGGTATGAGCAATTGATTCGACTTGTTGTTGACTCAAGGTACTGATGATCAAAAATCACATATACCAGATAATGAAGGCTTATAATTATGGGCTATTAGACATACATTATGAAAGTTGTGACTATATTGGCTTGAAAGCCTCAGAGTTCCCCTCCAACTTGCCTTCTATAGCAGAGACCCTGCAATAAATAATAGCTTTCACAGGCACACAAGTGGCCGACTCATGGTCACTTTACCCTATTGCTGTTTTTATTATTCTAAATGTAGGAGCAGGTGACATTATACCTTTTCTTCAATCTTATTGGCCAATGGCATAACATATACATCAGCGCATACCCGTGTTTTCAAATATCAAAAGCTTTTTGATACAATTCCAGGCATAGATCAATGCTTCTACAGAACCTTGGCCACTCGGCGCTCCAGCATTTCAGGTAAAAGAGAAGCTGCACCAAACACCAGCCGATAGACAAGTGTAGGGGAAAAGAAGGAGAAGGTGGACAGCTGGTGGAGAGAATGATGATTACATGGGCGGATCCAAAAGGGGTGGTCTAAGGGGGCACAGCCAAGAAAATTTGGTCTAGGGGGGCACAAGCAGGTTTTTGGGCCACATTTCCTATAGTTAATAAGAGTCATAGCCTGGCCCCATTTCAGGGGGTCTAGGGGGTGGGGCACGTGCCCCCTAGCCCCCCCCTGGATCCGCCCCAGAGGTGGAGGCAGAGATGAGTTAGACCAAGACGGTGATCATGAATCCACAATCATGAAGATGTGTCTAGGTTTGATTTGCAATTCGAGGATAAGGATGTGGAAGAGTGGTGGACTGAAGACCCGACAAGCGAAGACCGTGGGAACATTCCATAATGATAAAACTGCATGTCACTGGATGGTACTGTATTCCTGATTTTACTTTTTTTTTTGTTGAGAATTTCAGAGAATTTTTGAATTTTTGAATTTTTCATACTTATACTAAGGAATGGAACAGAAGGCAAACTGGAGATTTTATTACAATATACTGAGCTCATTGAGTTTTAAAACAATAAGTTTTGCCTACGGCTTTAATGATGTTGTTACTGATCTTGTACTTTTTGGATGGTGGGTGGGTGACTTCGCTCTGTTGTCTGTCGTCAACCAGTGCTGTCTGTGCACCGCCGCTGCTGCTGTGTTTTTATATACTGCCTGTAGTTCCTCTAGACTGATCCAGGGGGAAAGTATGTAATATGTGTTGTCGATGTAGGCAAGTCAGCTGCTGGTGTATGAATCTGAATGAAACGAATATCAGGAAAGCAGTATCTTGAAGACTACCCTGGGAAAGTATTTATCAACCTCCTCCTGTAGGCATTTCTGAATGTCCGGGTGCATGGCTAGTTCATAAGTAGCAAATGACAGGACAGTGCTTGTAGTCTCATCCAATCTACCGGACCGTCTCATGTATCTGCATGCATGAGAAGCAGTTCCACTGGTCACGAATCTTAACTTTTTAGCAGACACACACATGAGACTACTTGCACTGCGCATATGTCAGGTTGTGCCTTGGTTCACATGACATCTGTTTTGGTGGTTCTTTGTTCACATGGTTCTGATAGACGGTCCTTTATTTTGGTTTACTGCTTGCTATACCTCCCTTTGCATCATGATTGTAAAAGAAAAGAAAACAAGAGAAGATGGAGGTTCAGACCCAGGAGGAGGAGAGAAGCAAATAGCTGTGTCGTTTTGCTGCTTACCTGATATGACCTCGACGACGACTACATACTAATGAACCACAAGGTCTGAAGAAATTGCATTACTGGATGCACTCCTACATCAGGAATGAGGAACGAATGGCAAGATCCATATCAATCCTTTCCAGGATGAAAATGATTGAAGTGACTTGCGTATACACTGTTAGACTGGGTCAAGGGTTTCACAGTAGATTGCTTCTATTTTTTTTAAACAGTGGTAGTTGCTGTCAATACAAATCCAATGCCTCAATGTGGGTTGTCCTGTACCAAGAACAGTGGTCTTTATAGCCCATTTACAATTGGCGCTGAGAGTGTAGGTATATGATATACGGCTTAGTAAAAAACTTCAACCAACATGGTCCACTGGTCTATCAGACAACTAGAGCCACCTTCATGATTATCATTGCCAGAAGAGGGACCTATGGCATATTCATATTGTTTTAGTTGGTCCCTCTTCTGCGTTGTTTGTAATTGAAAAGTGCAGGTAATGGAGAGGAAACCTGCAGCATAGGAACACACACCCGTACACCCTTCCACCCGCCAACTATCAAGGACACTCAGAACTAAAACATTACCCACAGCGTACTGCACACCTGCCATATCAGCCTCGATTATCCAGGCCCTACTTCCGCTCATACCTGGCTCCATTTACGGGCCTGGACCGACTTTTACTTGTGAGTAGTGACCCAGTTAAAATGGGCAATCTAGGGTGCCCATTTTCAGTGGAGGTAGGCCAAGAGCCAAGTGATATTAAAATATTTGATCCATTAGTGGCACATACATGCCACCTAGTAAGGTAGTTACATATTGTTATTCTGAGTTCACTTGAGGAGGACTGAGGGATTTTAATTTCTGTAAACCTAGGATTAAAGCAAATGCTCTGGGTCTATTTTAATCTCAATGGCATGAAATAACCAACCCAAATCTACATCTACAGTATATAGAATGGTACACTATACAGTGTAGTAGACGTGTAGTAGACATAGAAAGCACCTCCAAGGTCTACATGGTGGTGTACGTGACAAAGAAGTGTCTCCCAGGACCCACCTCCTTTTCATTAGGTGTAAATGTCATGTCCAATTACTCCTAACCTATGTACCCTCATATAAAAATAATGGTGGCAAATGCATGTCATACCTTTGCAGTTTACTTTCTTCCATGTTTTATGGCCTGATGGCTGACATATATACTTTGTGAAATGACAGATTATAATTGTACCTCTCATTAGAAGCTACTATGGTGCCAGGCACAGCAAAGGTGAGAGGAGAGACATGCTGTGCGTGTCAACAATGGAATAACAATACCAGTAAACAAATGTATTCACTACTCCTGGGTCACTACTACTTCCTGCAGCTATCATGGCAAAGTCTTACGTAGGTATCACAGTAATATGATAATTATAAATTGCCTTTGGTGGTGCACAGTGACAGTCCCTTTCATTTGGCTCTTGTAGTATTGTGCACTCAGTTGTGACCAGGCCCTTTACTGCAGAGCAGAGGTAGTTAGCAGGGTGGCAGCAGTCGAGGCATTCGGGCAGTGGTTTTCGATCAATATGCAGTGCATGCTGGGATGGGGTGACCTCGAATGCTAACTACACCACCTTAGCTTGTTCCCTCCACCCCCTTCCCACCCAGCCAGGTCTGGCTAGGTACCAGTCACTAACTATGCTTGGGAGTGTAGTAAGTTGACTCAGGGATCAACATTGACCTACATGGGCAGGACCAATGGGGGGTGGCCTTACAAACCAGCATTGATCCCTCGGCCGTACTCCGAACGCCTCGAGTGGGGGCATGGTGGTCAAAAGTAAAGGGCTGGCCCAGGCAGTATATTCCAATACAGCCTGAGGGTCAGAGGCTGCTGCCATATTGGATTACCTCATGTTGTCTTTGGGACAGGAAAAGTTTTTCCAACCAACTAAGGGTGAAATGACGTATATACAAATGAACTAAACTTTATACTCTCTTAGGAATATTTCAAATCCACTGGGTGTCAGGGCATCTCCCACCTGCTATTCACCCTGGGCATCTCTCCGTATGAGACATTTCCCACCTTAGGACATTTTCCTCCTAGACATCTCCCATCAAGGACATTTCCCCCCTGACCAACATCCCTTCCTTAGATTCCATAGAGTATGGGTAATACTACTAATATGTTAGGGTTAGTCCACATTCATACATTGATATTTTCGTGCCTGAGATTGTCACCTTAGGGTCAAACTTCTGTTGACTTGGAGTGCATATGTCACTAAAAAGGGGAAAGGAATTATTCATTACAATTGTATAACTTTTCCCTTTGATAAGAGCTCATTTATCTTACCATCATTCTTATATGTTACACCTCTAACATCACAAGTCTCTAATATCTCATTGAAAAAGTTATGAAACATTAATGTATTGTGCTATTCTTTACTAAACTTACGGTGGTTCAGTTTCTTCCAAGAAGTCCTCTATATGGCCATCACAAAGCGGAATGTCAACATAAGCTGCAATCAAAAATGAAATTGATCAGGAACTGAAATTGAATAGATAAATATGTACCAATAACTCATTAACCCCATTCAATATTGTGACTCAATATAGTATTTTGAAATGCATATATTAAATTTATTCTTGTCATCTCGTTCATTGATTTTATAGACCCATCATTAAAAAAAGATGTAAACTCAACATAGACATTTCTCAAACCTTCAATCTGCATTTGATGAGCCTGGACTTTGTCTTCACACAAGAGTTCATTCCTCCCGGGTAGTTTGTGAAGCGTATTCCCTGGAAAGGCAAATGGCTGATAGAACCAGTCATCACCATTATCATCACGATTTGCCACTTGGTCTGGATCAAAGTTTGGGGGCAAACACCGGCAGAATGCAAGAGGGACCTTGCTACTTTGATTCCTGCCTCCCAGGCACAAATGGTCTCTGCAGCAGTAGGATAATTTGTCAGATCAGCAGGCACAGAGTCCTGATCATCCTCTACATGCCATATGCATTCCTGCTTTGGGTGTGGTTAGGCGAAGTCTGGTGCTTCAGGGTCAATGTGGAGGTTTGAATTGAGAGCCTTCATTCTGTGTCATTCTCTGTAGTTGAGGTTTTCACCTTCTAGTGTCTCCATCACAGCTTTTTCCAATGAGAGGTCCAAAGATAGGTTCAATTATCTCACGGTATAGCTCTTTAACCTGGCTCCACTGAGATTCGACCACCTCACTTTCAAACTTATTGCAGGTCGGCATAACAAGTACTGGAAGCTTCGGCAAGTCTTTATGGAGTGGGTTAAGGATGAGTGCTCTGCCATATGTTCCAATGCGACAATCTTTGAACGCATTCACTATTATCTGTAACCCTCTTCTCCTTCACCAGTTGTGATGGTGAAATTATCAAGACACATGTGGTTGGGGCCATCGATACCACAAGATCCTAATAATTGATCTGTTATTCCTCGGGAACCCTCGGGGTTGCCGGGAATTAACGAGAAGTGGAGACGCGCATGCTCAGTCAGTCAAGGATTCCCGCGTGGTAAACTTAGTCAGGCCTAAATATTACAGCAGCAAATTTGCCTGGTAGGTACTGTTTTCTTGTGTAAATCTCCATCCCCTTCCATGGGGACCCTTATGAATCAATTCTGCAACTGTGTCTCCCCCGGAGACACCCTTTTTTACATAGATTTGTAGTTATTTGGGAGTTTTAGGCTGCCTGCCTTAGTCCTGCATGGATTGATGCCAGGAACTAGGTCACGGTGGCGTCCCTCTTCCCGGGCCCTCCAGGTCTGGACTCATCTGCAACCCCCCCCCCCCCCCCCGGTGCTAAAATGTTCAGAATTTGGATGTTTTAGGCCTTCCCTGGTCGATCTGTTGCCCCCTGGCACCTAACATACCAGGGTTTGTTGAGTTTTTCGCCCTTAAACTGGCAGAATCTCTCACAATTGGCACAATAATCAAGGCGGCCAATCAGGGCTGTTTCATCCTCAGCAAGAAACACTGGAACCTTTGGGATGTTTTTCTTCTCCATGATTTCTTTGTATATGTTGGCAATTGTCACAAAGTTGTGGGAGGACATCCTACAGAGAGCTGATTTGATTTGATTTTATTGCAACAAAGTTAAGTGGTTTTCACCACGAAATTTCATCTTGTTGAATAAGAATACGATAGCACAACTCCATAAGGGTACAACATATACACAAGCAAGTAAATGATGATACAGTTAATTGTCATTAGAGGTCAAGCATAGCAAATTGATTGTCTGTATATTGTAATTGTTGGAGGTCAAAACAGAGTGATTTATGATAATTTTGTGTGGGAGGCCAGGGCTGATGTCCTGGACCTGACCCAGATGTCTATATAATTGAACAAAATAAAGATCATTCATAAGGTGTTATTCTTGGGAGCAGGTGGAGCAGTGCTGATGCACTGGACTTAGTCTGTCCCCATAAAATATATGAAGCTATGTGAAACAGATTGTATAGTATAGTAGAGTGCAGAAAGAGTGATGACCAATCGGGCAGCAGTGCTGATGCACTGAACTTGCCCATATGATATCATCAAACGTGTTAGTACCTGCTATGGTTAATTCAGAATGACTAAATGAACAAGTTGTATCAATCATATATATATATATATATATATATATATATATATATATATATATATATATATATATATATATATATATATGCACTTGCAAGCTGATGCTGATTAGTGGGGGGAGCAGTGCTGAGGCACTGGACTTGCCCTCAAGAAGGTGTTATGAGCAGCAGATGATTGTCATGAATATGCTAAGTAATAGAGCCATATAAGTATATTGAATATGAACATAATAACTGAAAGATTAAGTAAGTAATTGTATGAGTAAATGTATGAGTAGTACGCCAGCAGAGGGGTGGCTGGATGAATGGGAGCAGTGAAGATACAATGAACAAGCCATATATAAGATCAATTTGTATCAACATTCTGGATATCGAGGCAAGTACATAATATTTCATTATAATTCACAGTAGCAGTGCTAATGCACTGAACTTACTCATATGGTTATATGCAGAAGGTGATGATAAGGTTAATGAATGATAATAATAATAATAAAGGGAAGAAAAAACAATAACTGTTATCTTTTGATTATTGACCATAGCATCGCAATATCTTAGATCACTTCTTGCCTGACATTAGAAAAGTCCATTTTCAGGACAGCAGACTTGAATTTGTCCTTATCTTCCAGAAGTTGGATTTCTTTTGAAAGGGAATTCCACAAAACCAAGCCTCTATGTAACATCGTTATTCTTCCTCCAGCGGTACACACTGTGCAATTCTGGTCCATTGAGGTTCATAGCTACAAAAGAGGCTACCTAGGACCACCGTACATAAGTAGCACATAGAACATTTGCACTGAGTTCTTGTACCTCTTCCCGTGTTTTTCAATATGAAAGTTTCGAGCAGTGGTTTCCAGAATATCTCTCAGGACTTCAGGATTTTCAAGCTGTCCATGCTCTGCAGCTACTGAAAGTTGGTGACAGATAGCTCTCATACTGCCCCTTTTGGAGAACTCAGCAAGTGTGTCTCTGAGACTCTTCAGTCTGAGACACTGCATGGTTCTGCAAAATTTTGACTCTGCAAAGAAGACGCTACCTTGTAATGCCCTGTACTTATAGTGTTCACATTGTGATGCCTTGCTTGCAATTCACCCAAATTAGTGAGATACTCCTCTCTTGTATATACCCTGCTTTTGGTGTCTTTGTTGCTTGTTCGGGGAATAGCTCTCTTCCTAAATGACTGGAGGTTTATGATGTTCTCACACTGAGCGCAGGTAACCCTTGGATCCATTTGTTTGCTTTTGAGTTGTAACGTTTTTGAACATTTCTCACTGTGAAAGAAACCTCTCATCTCGGTAATCTTCCCATACTGTGACAACAATTTGTATTTGCAGTTTCTGTCAGCATACCATGTAGGCTGATGATTATTAATACCTTCCTTTAAGTCATCAAGCAATAAGGATGTATCAATAGTTACAGGTTTCCCATTCTCCTTGTAACTTAG
The DNA here is from genome assembly GCA_949317995.1 of Acholoe squamosa. Lineage (NCBI taxonomy): Eukaryota > Metazoa > Annelida > Polychaeta > Phyllodocida > Polynoidae > Acholoe > Acholoe squamosa. The sequence goes on along the minus strand of OX439041.1, from coordinate 27,975,819 downwards.
AATCCTTGGCGGAAGACCATGGCATGCGACCACTTTGGATAGTCAGGCTTTTTCATCTTCTCTTGGTTTTAGTGTGAAGTATCTAGTGATTGGTGTTGGCAAGAATTTCCCTGACATGTGTTGCATACTCTCAGCATGCCTTTGAACATTGGCCATGGCATTCTTTGCTTTGATTGATACCTGCATGTTGTTGCACCTGCGGCAGATTAAAAACCCATCAAACACTGGCTTATACTCTGGCTATTGTCAAAATCCACAGGCTGCAAAGAGGTAGGCTTTAAGGCGGCACATGTGACTTACCCTGAAGCAGCCAGTAGCCCCTCCCCCAGGGTTATAGGGCTAGGGTTAGGGCAGGGTTATGTTTAGGGATATGATTAGGGTTAGGGGTTGGGCAGGGTTAGGGAAAGGATAAGGTAAGGGTTAGGATTAGGGATAGTGATAGGGTTAGAGGTTGGGAAGGGTGAGGGATAGGGTTAGGATTAGGGTTAGGGATAGGATTAGGTTAGGATAAGGGTTAGGGTTAGGGTTTATTCATATACCCTTTATCAACACCTATAATTTGTCAAATCACCCCAGCTCCTCATTCAATTATCCTCAACATTTCTTATTACATCTCTGCCTCCAAACCATAGGTAACAACAACAACATAATCAGGGCAAGGACACAATGATAAATGCAAACTAAAGATCCTCATTGTTGTTAGGAATCTGGGGCAAATTACCTAGGGGGATGTCCTGGTGGGAAATGTCCTATGGGGAAAAGTCCAGCATGGTAGGGGAAGATGTCCAGGGGGGACATGCCCAACTTTCAGGTTATATGACAGATATGTGTCTGTCTACTTACATATACAACATGTATAATCACTGTGTTCAACATGTTATGGTTAAATGTATGTATATAAAATCCAAATATGATAAAGCTGTAGTTTGTCTCTTCATTACAACCTGCCATTGGGTGGATAAGCCAAATATTATGTAGATGCGATTGATTGCTTATACTATCCATGAATGATAAATGGAAGACAAATTACTTTATTACCTCAGACATTGAACAAGTGTTGGTTGCTAAGTAAAATGACTTTGAGTTGTTGTCATTCAATGTAACTGTTCATGTTCCCTTGGGAATGAAAGTGTAATCAAGACGAAAATAATTCAAAACAAAGGATTATACTTCACAAGTACTTCCCACTTTTATTTAAGATACGGTCACATAAATACCCTACTAAAAGTAACAATACCTGATATACCCCAATTGCCAAAGGAACTACAAAGGACTGTACTGGACAGATGGTTACACAAACTATACTCCATATATTATTGTACACACAAACTGTACACATTGCTGCTTTATCCATTTTTGTAACCTTAAGTATTGTTTAGTTTAAATTTTCTGTGTAATAGTCTTAATTTTAAATTGAATAAAATCCGCACATGTCATGCTCACAAGTGTAGTCCACTTATGAGTCAAACACTGCTCTATCTACATTATGGTAGAACATATAGGAATTCTTGGCTAAGTCAAATGGGTAAAATATTTGTGTCAGCATCCATGGGCAGTTAAAGGATTACGATATTGTATCCTATAGTGATGTGTTTGACTGCTGCCCGTTGCTTTTATGGAGATAGTTAAACTTAGATGATATTCACATAACTATAGATACAGATTTACAATGATAAAGTTAATATCCAAGATTTATTTATTTCACATTTAGTGCAGTGTTACATCCACAAGGATGTGGTGGGAAACAAAGCTAGACAAAGGGAAATTATTTAGCACCTGCAAACTAACATTGATTGTTCCTCTATCCAAAATAGTGAAAACAATATTAAGGTGTATACATCACACATTATTTCTAACAATGTCCCTGCAAAAATAAACAGTGTTGCGATCTAATGGGGGAAATAAAACAATTTGCAGTAAATGTACTAGTGGTTTTCTATCGGGTTAGACGCCTGGTATATTGATGTGGTCATTTTGCTTTCTTGATCTAAATACAGAGGTACCCAAATATCCTAAAGAGAGATGTGTTTCAAGAAGGTATAATAAATTGTATCCATATTGACTTCAATGTTGGACTGATGTTGTTTGATTTACCTGATGTTTGGCTTTCTTTTAAAAGCTTTCCATCTATTGTGATTCTATTAGCCAAATAATAAGAAAGAAAACTTATCAACCCAAGCTCATTCTGTATGTAGCGCAAATAAGAATAATCTGAAATCTGAATATTGCCCCTTACCGAGTTGGATCTACCATAAAAATATTGTACAACTTTATGAATTGTGTGAGTGTCATGGTTTCAAAGATACTAATCAGATTTGAGCTTCAGTCACGATCACGCGCAAGAACTAAGTCAGTACAATCGCCAACCTGACAGGGGGTATAGAGAACAACACAAAGCATCTGGTAGCAGACTAGTTCTGCGCCCGTGGTCACGATCTATTTAGTTTTGCTTTAGTTTTATGTAGTGTTCCGGAAAAGAAAAACACAGATACTTTATTGTGTGCCAAGAATGAATTGAGATGGTATTGCCATGATTGGACCCATATATGCTTCAGTCTGAATTCACCCTGAGTATAGTACATCTACGTAGTAATGACCACCATGCTACTTGTAGATCTAAACACATTTCAATTAGAAAATGTGATGTTGAATATAATTATTAAGAAAGTCCGACTATGCCAAGAAGACAACGTCACAGAGAAATTGAAAAAGAGTAGGGGGATTTATCGTAGAAAATAACTAACTAATCCTTGATGTTAGAAAATGGCAGTATGTATGGAATATCAATGCGTCATGAAATAGCATATATCAGGCATTGGCAATTCGTTAGTACATATAATTGTATTATTTGTTTACATATTAGTTTAGTAATAGAGTGAAAATATTGAAAAGAAATGTTTAAATTGAATGTCATAATTCATGGCAAGCTTGCAATCATGAGCTCCCTTAATTCCGCATCACCGATCAGAGTTGAATGGATTGTTGGCACTTCTACAACTGAGAGGGGGGTAATATCATATAATAATATCAGTAATTCCTCCATGGAGACTTTTACCTGAATGTTTTAGTGGCAGGATTCCAAGAATAAAGTAAAATATACCTCACACACCAAAGTAAGATAGTTCAGTTTCTGCAGCCATAATCATCCCCAAGACTTGAGTAATCCATACATATTTGACAATCATGAAGCACATTCAGGCTATTGACACAATCACACCCTCTCAAACACTATAATCTATTATGACTATTCATGGTATCATTCAATCAGGCTCCATTTGTCCACCATATGACATAGGTCTGTGCCTCTGCCAGTTACATCTGGCAACTTCCTAGCAACAGAAGTAGTTCCTAGATAGGTCCAGCCCTCTCTGGTCAGTTTCTCTGCCCAGTCAAGCCTTGTGATTTGGGTACGTAGCCATAGTCTACCATTTGCACCCCGGTACTCATCGCGATTCTTTGGCAGGCGTTCAATAACTTCATTAAAAAGCGCCTTTTCACGAAGTTCCTCAGAAATCACAATTCGCGCTCCACAAATTCCAATTTTCTCTGGATGGCAAGTTTCGATGACTTCAATCATGGACACCTCCTTTTTATACCTGGAAAAATAGGGAAAGCTTTGTCATGCATGTACTACCCAATGGCCAATATCAAAGCAACATTGTCAACTGGTTGATCAACGTTTATCAACCTGCTGCCAACGTTGATTCTATATGTTTAACTGAATGATGTACAAAGAGGCATAGCAGGGACCTTGATTATGATAATATTCCTTTTCACCTTTCACAATCAATCTCTCCCAAACGTCATGGGGATAAGGGATATCTCTGCGAAATTTCATGGATAGCCAAAGTAAGGAACTACTATTTCTTTTTTATTAGACTGAACTCACCTATTGTTATTCTCCCTCATCTCCCGTGCCTTGAGCAGGTTGACAAGTGGCTGCAAACAGTAGAACTTGGCCTCACTGAGCAGCTGGTCCTGCTCGGTGAAACTCCTGGGTAGGTTGATTTCTGCAGTCCTCATGAAGTTCAATATGTACTTAAACAGGTCGCCATCACGGTCAATGAAGTAGTAGCCACTCTCTGTTGTAGACTTCTTAGACTGTTGACAGGAAAAAGCAAGGGAGATTATACTAGATAGCAGGAGACCAATGCGAACTGATAAGAAGTTATTTGGTCATTTAGGAAGCACCTAAATGGTGTGGTGGGGTCGGTGTGAGGGCAGACTACAATGATAGTAGAGGCAGGGGCAGCACTTGGAGGCTGCAGGGTACAAATGAGTAATGGTTTGAGAAGGCAAAGAGGAAGAAGGGGGAAAAGGATGAGAAATTCATTTAAACAATGACCATCAAAAATAATCCTCCCGGTCATCAACCTACATTTCGTTAGAGGAGCATGAACATGTCTGAATGATTTTATCAATTCTGTAATGCCACCCATTCATCACAATTATTCTATATGATATTAGCAGACACTTGCTCTTATTAATAAAACATGAAAAGCCTCATTGCATACCTTATGGTGGTTTTTGTTGTTGTTCTTGTTGGTGGTGGTAGTGGTGGGCCTATCCTGTATCATCTTAGGGAAGATAGACATGGGATAGGCCCTTAGTGTGGTCTCTGTAGTAGTGTACCACACACCACCTACATTGAGCCGGATTAAGTCGTTACTTTCACCCATACTGCCTGCTGACAGCAGAACCTCACTCTGCTCACTCCTGTAAGAAAAAAAGACAACTGAGAGTTATTTAATTTTCTACCATTTACCTGTTGAAGCTTTGAAAAGAGAAGGACCAAGAACCGAACCTTGGGGTACACCATGGTTTACTTTCAAGATATATTTAAAACAATATTAAGTAGCACTGTATAATACTGCCTATTGTTATGCTAGAATAAATTTGATATGCATAATTATGGAACTGAATAATTCTGATAGCTCTCTGCCTTTGTCTTCAACGTTCGGAAGCTGAAGAAGTGCTTCATAGTTGACATTCAATTCAATTCAATTCAATATTGTTTCTTTTAGTTGCAATTAACAGTACTATAGGGCAGTTCCTGTTAATTATTTCTGTTACAACGCTACTTTGATATAGGAGAACAACATAACATGTTATATCATTGAAATCAGTAAAAGACTGTTTACAAGCAGTTCAAGATATAGTAGCAAAAACACGTTAGTTTGTCATAAGTAGTCTTTTTTTGCTTAGTTTAGTAGTTACAATAATAATACTCAAGGTAGGGCCATTATAGCCTACTCATACTCGTATGCCCTTTTTATTTCTATGAACAATCTGGCTACCACTACTTGCCGTGAAATAATATCTGTTTGTACTTCAGAGAAACTTCCGAAATTGAGGCCTTTTACTCTGTTAGAGTTTCACACATGTACTAGAATACTATATAAACTAGTATTTTGCAAACCATGGTGATTAGTGCAATAAAGGACCAGATTTAAATAGCACATTGATAACCTTTGGTAGCAACTTCATTTCTCTGCAAATAGCAAAAGTCTGAAAAAAGGTCACATTTATTTTCATGCCAATCCAAAACTACCTCAGCTACACGATAATGCATCAACGGTCTTCCACCAAAATGATGCTTTTGGTGGACAAATAATCATGATAATCATACCAGCTAAACTATCTATACAATACGGTGGGGTTGTCAGGCAAATCTCCAACCCACCAATTTAATGAGACTTAAATGTTATGTCAGTGTTGAGGGTTGAACAGGTGGTATGTCAATACCGATTATCATGATGGAACAGTAGGTAACATCTGCAACCAATACCCCTCCATTTATATCAAATAATACCCAATGCTGTATGACAAAGTCGAGCGATTTATGAAACCATCAGAAATAGAATTATGAGATCTGAGTGCCTCGAGAGAATTGTCATTTCCAATAAAACTCATGAGCACACACAAAAAGACACACTATTATGTATTCAGTACTGGGGGTTTCCTGCAATGAAAAGTGTTTAATTAGTGTTTCATGAGTAGAGAATGTCAAGTACATCATACGCTGGCTATCTGAAATGTGTAGGTCATTTGGATGGACCATAGATCTACACAATATACTGTTCATGTGCATGGATGGACTATCTAAGTTATTAAAGACATATTCAACCGCATGAGATGACAGTTTTCTAAAAGTTTGAAATCTTACACCGATGTGTGTGAAGAGCGTGCGTCAGACTCCATAGTAGACATGTATATGTGGAGAGATCCAAGCTTCATCTACCTGTTGCCATGTACATACAGACTAGTGTCAGTTATACAGCTGGTCTCCACCATTGTTTACATGTTGTTGATGGCTCAATACCTCAATGTGTACACATGCATATGGACTACAGGCAAGCAGGGAGGGTGTTGCTCCTATTGTAAAAAGAGCTGCAAGTATGTGCCCTCTTTTCTAAACAGGTCGTGCACTGCTTCACCAAAGTACTTGCACTCACCACATCAGTCTGAAAGGTCACCTGCCTTGTTTAAAACAGAGAGAGAGATGCACTATCAGGTACCTACTCATGTCACACACTCTATTGTATATATATATACAATATATATATATATATATATATATATATATATATATATATATATATATATATATATATATATATATATATTATACTGACTGACTTCTCCCAACTAAGTAGCTGCTCAAATCCCCCTTTTTTAGCACCATACTTGAATGACCACTTGTGAGCAACAAAAGGGACAAGTTATAGCTACATGAAAAGAAAGGACTGGAAACAAAGGCATTTTTAGCCAGCTCTTCCTTTTACTATAGGAGCAACACCCTCCAGGCACCACCATGCTACCACACTTTTTGTCACACATTTGCTAATTGTAAAGGTAAAAAGTTCAAGGTCGGAATATTAGAGATAAACTGTGTTATCCTTTGCTGTATCATGGTTTTCATTTAGCATTGAAACGACTTTCTACAGGCATCATAACACTTTATTTATTATGGTCATACTGGGAGGTTATGGTGTATATATTTTGCGCAGCATGCACGTCAAGATAAGAACTATAGTCCTTACTACACTAGACATCAGAGAATATGGACAAATTAATACACATGTTTTCATGAGAAATACTATTGTCATTCGGGCTGTACATCACATCAATTTGAACGTACTCAATGTTGTATTGACAGTATCAATTCAACTTTTTTCGAGGTCAAGACACATATTTATGGATTATTCATCTCTTCGTGGCAGACAAAAATTGTAAGAAATTGTTTAGTCTAGTCTAGTTGGACCTGCGAGAAAGCTACTTTCTAAACTGTCATGTTTTTTACACGTCTGACTACTAAATGTGTATACATGTTGAGTCAGTGTATTGACGACTTCTATTGATCACATGATCCCATGTACAGACACGTTGGGTTCCAACATATACACAGCTGTCAATATGGGCCAAGGCAGCTGACACCCAACCTGTCTGAATATCATGAATTATCAAGGTTTTTAATAATAAAATATCCCCAATGAACTCCCAGAGGCTTATTGATGTAGTTTCATTATTGGTGATATTTAAGTACATAACACACTCAGTGACTAGGTGGGGGCATTTTATAAATGTGAATATCAATTGACCTGATTATGAAATGCCCCCAGTATAGGTAGAGTCCTGTTTCCTGGCTGACTTGTCACTCGTTACCCTATTTCATCAGTTTCAAATGCGCTTTATGTCCAGACCATTGCTACAAGGTAGGGGTGTAAGTGTATCAATTATCACAATTCCTTCCTTCACTGTATCACTTTGCAAGTACAGTCGAGTTGAGTCATCATTTGTATGACAGAATCCAGTACATGTGCATGTTGGCTAAACCCCGTTCTATTGATTAGATACAGATAGCAGGTGTGATGTGACCTGAATAGTGTGATCCCCAGGATCCCCTCATTAATAGGGATGGCAGGTAGTAAAGGTTTGTAAAACGAGCAGGATGAGAGTACTTAACCTATATGGGCAACACGAGCCGCAAGCCTTTATTTTCAAGGTTTTTTCCTCGTGATGTTAACGATCCTCTAGGTGCTGTATCCTTCTTTATGATACTCCATCTCAGTGTTTGTGAGTATCCCACCAGCACTCCTTTGGTGCATCGTGCTGACAGCGTATCAGCTCTGTGGGTTAGGCTGATGCAGCGATGCAGCGATGCAGCAATGCGAAGTGACTTACAGGTCTGCCTGCGTGCATGATACAGAGGATGATTATGACTCAGAGTGGGTTTAGTCAAGAGCCTCAGATGCAGGAGTGCATCATACTCATTGGTCGTCATGATGCACTAATGAAGATTCTGCTCACAGCAGTTCATTGATGCACCATACGGTCCTTTCAGGGGTGTATCAACCACATGGAGTTATTCAACCACAGTGGATCAGCATAATGCATGAATGTAGCCCTGGCGAAGTACTCACTAGGGGGTGCATTCATGCATTATGACGACCACCTATGGACATGGTGCACTAATGCATTAGCGGCCTACTAAGGCACAGTGTGACCCTCAAAGGGTTAATGCCTAGCTGGGTGGGTGGGGTGATGTGCATGTGAAGGGGTTGTATGGATCAATGGGTAATCTATAGGCGGAGAGGGGGGTATTTTTGAGGTGAGTTGTCCTACATTATTTATCCTATCAGGAACACTGCCCCTCATCTGGAAACATGCCAGCACCGCGTACGGGTAGATGGTCTAGGGGTGGGGACAGACAGAGGCCTAGACACTAGTACAGTTAGTAGGGACAGGGTACACTACTGCGCAGCAGCCCAGACACAGGTATGATATCCTTTGCCTGTAGTGGGTATGCACAAAGGAGGCTTAAAATCAGTGGCGGATTTAGAGGGGGGGGGGGGGCGTGCGCCCCCTCCTTATTGCCAGTACTTAAGAGTTTAATTGCATACTTTGGACCCCAAATTTGCTCAAAAACAGGTGGTGCGCCCCCTCCTTTTGGGGCACGCCCCCTCCTTTTTCAAATCCTGGATCCGCCACTGAAAATAAACGCTACAGTAGGGAAGGTAGGAAGTGTGTCTGACTCTCTTTGGAAAGAGTGACTGACTTACTTTGGAAAGGGTTCATCGTTCTTTTTCATAAATAATCAGCCTGTGCATGCAGAGCTGGGATCAAGAGGGACAGTGCTGCACTTTCCTCAGATCTCATGGGAGTGGGGGGTACTAGGTGCCGTTGGATGGAATTCATATCCAAACATTTTGGGATGTTCTCTATAATCAATCCTTTGAATAAAAGCTCTAGCAGATAAAGGGGGAAATGCATAAAGAATAAGGCTCAGGCACAATATTTCAATTGTTTTAACCTATTTCCTCACAATTGACCACCCACATTTTGTTGAGAATGTGAGTCTGATCTTTCCCTTGGGGTCCTTCACTGTTCAATAAATATGAGGCAAACCAGATGTAGTCAGGGTTGATAGCATTCTGTGGAATGCATGGCCTCTGGTGTTAAAGGCCAGAGGGTATAAATCTTGAATCACCACTAAGGAGGCACTGTTGGTTTCAGACTTATAGATCTTTTCGGTACTTTTTCTCTTCATGTTACATGACCTTGTCCAAGTGGCGCTGGATATTTACTCAAGACCACCTCCATTCTTTAGAATTTTGATAATGAAATCATGCCACAACGCCCCTACCTTAGCAAAACCAACAACAAAAAACAACAACAACAGCAACAAAAATGGCATTCGATCACCATCCCTATCGGAGGGTCTAAGGCCTATCCTTGATATGCATAACTCCTCGGGCTCCTCAACTGAGCCTACCAATCACACCCTACCCCACTCCTTTGCCTCCCGGCTGGGTCTTTGTGACTCACATCTCCTCCCTGAGCTACTCCCCAGGTCACCTGGGGGTGGGAGGTAGTGGGGGGGTGCTTTTATATTTCTGCATGAGTGCAGTAGTATCCATCTAAAACTAAATGGAAGGAAAAACTTGGAAAAAGACACCTGCAATCCATGCTGCACAATGTAGCGCTGGTGGAAATATAGTGCAAATATAGTGGTTGATGTGAATATAAATCTTCCTATTGTATTGTATCCTATGTATTTGTTAGAATTGAGGAGTGACAGGAGTAGACATTCTAGTACTTTATTCCACAGACATTGATCCTTCCAGGAAACTATAAAAGCATGCACTGTCTCTTTAGGTCAGAGGGGAAATGTCCAGCAGTGTTTCCCTTTATTATTTCTCTAAAAGGTCAAGTTCGTTTATTGCCTCCAAAGGCAATCCTTATCATTTGCTGCTGGTCAAGGTTATGGTTTGTCCATGCCAATGACCAAGGTTAATGGTATGAATTTCTCCAGTGAGCCTAGAACTAGTAGTAGCACAGTCTCCTCTTGACGTAACGTCTAAACGTCGATACGGCATGACGTAACTGGGATAATAGGGCATGACTGTATTGACTGTGCACTGTGTCAACAGCCAATAGTCGCAGTCTGCCTAATGAGTGCAAGTGTAGAAGGACATCACACTTTCATACCCATTCTACCACATAGAGGGATACCTTCATTCAAATAGTTTTCTTCCTCAGCTCTGCTATTAAGACTGATAATGGCATTGCAGTTAATATAATCAGGGTGATTATAATTAGGGCGGGCACTCTTCTCTTGCTCATTGCTGTAGAAACTGTTTCTGCAGGATTTACTTACGGACACTTTACCTGCACTAGGATTTGTCCATATTTAGGGAGCACAAAATGCTGAACATAAGGAGATTGAGATGAGACAGAGTGAGGTAGATAGCACACAAAAGTAGTTTAATGATATCTGATGGATACCAATTTTAGGCAGTTGTTGTGATGATGGTTGTTAGGCTCATACACAGTGGGACTATCAACCATATTCAAGTGCAATGTTCTTCATCTTTTCGAATTTGCATTAACAGTTATTATTTTATCTCTTCTTTATGGTGGGATCAAAATGAGTTAATACTGTGGCCATATGACATCAATGCATATAATCATCTCAGTTTCAGGGTTGTCCTACAATATATCAATATTGCATAAGAGGTCACAGCATATACATATCATATACATACTGTACATTAGTCTATTTGCCCCTATGTAGATGTAGCATGTAACATGTGGAGTAATATTGATGGAAGGATTGTACAACGCTGCCCAGGCATTGTGTAATGTATCTGTCATCACCACCATGGTCATATTAGTACACCATGATATGGTTCAACTCATATAAACCTTTATAGAAATGATATACAATAGAAGCCTGCCCACATGTACAAGATTAGAGGACATTGCAGTTATGTGTAATGCAATGGTATGATATGATACCTCTGTGGGTTATTTCATAGTATATATCACAACTATAATAATTAGGAGAATCTATTGCAAGATCCCCTCAATTCATGTCTGGAATCATGTTGCGATCCATGTCACCAACCTCTTCTCTTTGGAATCAGTGAATACTTATCTAAAGTGAAACTTATCTTAAAGTAATAAGTTTTAAACAGAGGCGGCTCGGGCATCAGTTCTCACTTAGTTTCCTTTACTTTCCACAAATGTATCTGGAAAACATGCATTTGGCAATGGTCTAAGTCTACAGAGCAATCTCTGTCGATCTCTAGACTAAAGTTGGCTGTAGACCTGAATCTTTGTCTGAGGTATGGAAGGATTTTTTCTCCTACCTTTCCCAGGTGTTACCCCTTTCTTCTTCCACTCCCTTTCACACATGATGTTCTAGGGGCCAGCATTGGTGGTCCTTGGTGCCTTGTACTTCTTGGCACTACACAGGGTTCTAGCATACTCTGTACTCCCTGGTCTACTAGGAAATGGCAATTTCAGTTCATACGGTTAGAGGGGATATTATTTCAATCTTTATGTGTAATGGTATGCCTATGATTATAATAACATATCAGAGGTATAGTCTGAATAGAGATAGACCGAGTAGCTATCTTGATGGCAAATTGCAATGCAGTTATCAGCAGGCCCAGCATTACTTATAATACTCATATGGACTAATTGCATCTCACTGTGAATATACTTTAAAGATAGCAGGGATGGTAGGATCACAGTATGGACAACAAAGACTAATTCTTGTGGATGTGAATTGATAAGAGGCAGAGGGTAATGTAAAATAGTAGGGGAAAACAGCAATTGTGTAGTACAAGAGTAGATGTATCAGATTGTTAAAGCCGACCTTTCCCATTGTGCCATGTACAGCATGCAAGGTACACAACAGACAGTGACACACGGTAGTGTTACAATATGTTTGGATACCATACTGCAGACGGCCTTTTATGGAGCCATGTGGTGTCATCTTGAATGACCACGCCTAGACGGCAGTCCAGCATCATGCAGCATCCATATTCCCACCTGAGTGTCAGTCACTATTTTGTACCCCATGCCTCTTCTCTCTCCTGACATGCACTCAAACCAATTTACCTAAATGACCCTCATACGTAACCTATGTTATGTGTTAGCAGTTCTATAAGATCAGTTTTATGATTTTCCTTTCAGTATTTGCCTTGGAACATGTTACAGAAGGCTATACATACCTCTTGCTTGTAATTCTCCTGAGGCCTTCCACGTCTATCTCTGTATCCTTAAGCCTTGTCCTCACCTCGCCCTGGAAGGCCTCCTATCCGACTGATGAGCACTCCTTATTTGGCCTCTTCAAGCTTAAGATCTCCAGGCCCTCGTAGCAATGATAACACAGGTTCTTAACGCCTAATTGATAGTAGTATGAGTGATGCAAGAGACCTTATCACCCCAGATGTGAACAGAAGCTCTCAACTCCAGCAAATGAATTCCCCCTGAGAGCCAGCACAAGGAATTCAGTCCTATTGCTCTAGTACTGCAATGCCTTATGAAGTAAGAGATAGACACATGGAGGGAGTATTAGTGGCTGTGTGGAAGAGGCAGGCCACTGCCATCTTGGCTGTGTATGGGTGTGCTAACCGGTTTGACCTGACAGCCTCTACAGTGGGAGAAGAGACACAGAGCTCCTGGAGCCAACCAGAGACAGGCACGCCTCCAACAGCAGGCGCAGCAGCAGGAGTAACAGCAGCATTAGCAGTGGGCAAGACGCCAGCCGCCTGTGGTACAATTACTCTGCACAGGAGGCCTGATGTGAATGGGGCCGCAGAGGACACCAGTGTATCAACCCCACCAGGCATGGATAGCGTCAGCAGCATGCAGACAGGAGGCAAGACACCGCCCGCCTGTGCTACCCCATCTCTGCTCCCCAATACTGAAACCCATGGTAGTCTAGGAGTGGCACAGTAACCCAGTGTGGGATAGCTGCAATTGACGTGGAGGAGGCTGCACATGGGACCAGTGTGGTTTTATTGATCCGTTTGGGTGCTCGGAGAGTGATGTAGTTACAAGCGACATGATTATTTGGCGCCATTTTTCTGTGAGTGGCTCAAATGTCGTCTGCTTTTCAGAAACACTTTAGTTTCTAGACATCTGAAATCGCTATTTGCAAAAGAAAAAGAGAATCAAGGACAGGCAAGAAAGTGTAGGTTATATTATGTTGACACACTTCAGAATTGTCCTAAACAGATTGGATGGAAATTATGGGCGATGCAATAAGGAAGTACTAATCGTGTAGGTTTCCATGCAAACGAAAATTTACTTTATCAAGTAGAGAACAATAGACGAGCCTCAAGAGGGTTACAGCCTTGTGACCATCAAAACCGATCATTACTCTTAATAGTGAATCCAATGGTAAATTTATTTGACTTTGTCGTTCTCTATATCACAATATCAAGAGTTATCAACTTTTGCGTTAATAATTCCTTCCATGACACTAAAGAAATACGTCCTCACTTCTACGAGAGGTGCCAATTGTACTAACTTCTGGCAGGAGAACAGGAGAACAAGCTGTTCTTGGAAGATACCCCCCCCCCCCAAGGATCCCCTTCTAAATCTGAACCCTAACCCATCTTAGCAGCCGATTGCTTACAGGTCAGTAGCGCCATCTGGTACATATCCCAGGAAACATGCACCACGCTGCTTTCCACATCTTTAGTTCCTCTCTTTCTGCCATTTCTATTTGAGTTATCTAGTCCTGTAATATCTGAAGTTAATCCTTTGACAAAAAAGGGTACATTTCCATACACATAATTGAAAAAGGTTCTAGAAAATTTAATGGTTGACACTTTATTCATTACCAATCGAATAACAGCAAAACATTCTTTTTTTTTTGTCAATCAAAAGAGATGTATTTTACATATGCGGTATCTTTAAGAGTTTACCATTTCACATGCCACCGACTGATTTCATCCCTCACCAAAAATGGCCAGCAGGTTAAATTGATTTGTGTTTTTTCTTTTTCACAGAAGCAGTAGCAATGTTCTGTGTGTCAAAAACAGCCATTACCGTAATGTGCCATGTATGAGGCACAGCCTACACACACACACACACACACACACACACACATATATATATATATATATATATATATATATATATATATATATATATATATATATATATATATATGTACCTAGAATTAAAGGATCTTCTAGAAAAAATCGAAATAAAATAAATTCTATTCTAATCAATGGATTTTGAAATTCGAAAATCCTCCAATGGCCTAAAACCACTTTTCAATTTATGGGAAACCTTGGGAAGATTTTAGCTTTAGCCGTTCCTCATTCTCTAAGACGCTCACGTATAGATGCGCCTTATATGCAGTATTACGATAACTGTTCATAAAAAAAATAACAATGAACTAAATGGTTGTATATACAAATACTTTATTAGGTCTATATGCCATCTAACAGATTCGAAGGTAGATCGACATGTTAAACGATTATGATTTTTCAAGTTTAACCTTTTAAACTTTGATTTTCATTTTTTCCCTTTTCATATAAAAAAATAACAAATTTGTATTAAACTGAACATAGTACCAATAACAATTAAGCATCTCTTATAACCTTTTTACAGGTTAACTTCAAAGTGTCTCTGACATGTTAGTGTGTATAAATAATATATTATTACTATGTTAGTATGATATATAGATAGCTCTATAGCTCTATCACTCTCTATCTACATAATATACCCGATCTATAACATAAATGTTCCCAAATGAACTGTAACCGCCCAGAGGTAAACTTGAAAATCTGGTCTTCTCAACAAATCAGAAAATTGATCATAGACTATGGAAACCCCCCCCCCAAAAAAAAAAAAAAAAAAAAAAAAAGCAAAAGAAGGCTTATAGAAAGTGAATACAAAATGATTCATGTTTCTAGACGAATTAGAATAGCAATACCTTTATGTGAGGTATAAACAATAGCTCCAAATGAATTCTCATCTGGTATTTAAGAGACTTATCAGTTTAATCCAAGTGCTAATCATGTATGACATCAGCTCTAACGTTATTAGAAGGTCCACTGTAAAAGCACCAAGGAGAAATGGTGCAATGGGGAAAATGAATGTAACTCTTTGAGAAATGAGTTTTTCCCCATTTCTTTTACAACAAATAATAATCTGAACCACAACAGGAAAATAATATTCTAGACGCTTACAATAATATGGGTACTGGGCATTAACAATAAGATTAGTTCGCTTGTTGGTGGTCATATCTGCCTTAAATGGTGGCTTATATAATTAATGTCTATGTCAGAGGTGAAAAAAAAGAGAGAGACGACACACTCAGTCCATTATCACATTAGTAGCTTAGTATATGCCAGATATCACAGCTTATGGGTGCCAGCAGTACAGGGTACCTACTTATATTTTGTGGAATGGAATAGATTTATCACTTTCAATTAAGCTTGGATGAAGGTTTCAGTGTTAAAAGCCAATAACATTTAGGTTATCTGGCTACTACAACTAGCAAACCCATAGGTACACTTCCAACGTGACCAGAGATGAAAATGAGATTCATACCATTACAATGCAAACTTTTTTTCCTATAAGAACAAGAAATTGAAAATGTTATTTGTACCATACGGCGATGCTCGATTCATGAAATAATCTTTTTAAAATGACCTATAGAGAGCTTTACATAGAACTTTGGTGAAGGAATATACAATCATAGACAAAGCCTTGTCTAAGTAACATCATATTATGAACTAGGTTTATATGATTACAAAATGATTCAGGAAAAATGTATTGCACGTTCTTGTTACAATTCAAAACTCGCCCTGTACATGTATAAACCTATATAGGGACCTTCCCACTATTGGGTGGGGGAGGGCCCTTTTCCTACGACCCTGCTGATTTTACTGGACTGTCATGTTTTCTGAAGTAGACGCATCCTGTAATGTCGCTGGACAAAATGCACATTAGGGTTTAGGCCACCATTGTTGTCCTTTGATAAAGGGTCACCAAAAAGCCTACATGTCGCTTATGTTCTTTCTTATTTAACACCAATGATATGGATCGTATTGTTAGACTAGCTGCAAACAAATATAGCATTTTTTGACAGATTAAATTAGGCTAGTTACGACCATAAAGGCATTTCAAAATGACTTTAGATGAAATACTGGAAATTTTCAAATCACTCCTTTTTGTGGAATATCTTTTAGCTGATCTAAATGAATTCAAATAATCATAACGCCATATAATATATAGAATACATTGGTACGTGACAGCCGGGACTTTAGGTTGTGCCTCCCATTAATACTATCATACATGGAAGACTGTGGGTGACAGTTCATCAGTATAGTAAACAGTAAACGTCTGCTCTTCCGCTGTTAAGTACTAGCTTTATCACCCAACGTTATATAATTGCAGGTTCAACATCATGTAGGGTTTAGTACAATAACAATGAAATAAAGGTTGAAACGTTGAAAATGAACAAAATAAATATGATGAAAGATAAGCTTAGGGTACTAAGAGAACTATGAATATCTACAAATCAATGATTATAGGAGGATTGATTGATCTAACTCCCAGACGAGAAGTTGAATCAAATGGCATCAGCTAGGCTTTCAAAGTAACATTCATCTAATGTTTATTTGTTTACATCAGGAAAGATTTAGCATAATTTCTCCTTTTAGAGATTGGACAAAGTAGGCAGTGTTTACATCTAGACCAATGAGGTAATAATTACAATAGACATGATGCCCTTTTGGCGGAAACCTTTATGCAGCAAAGAGATTTTTTGCAATTCTGTTATCCAATACACGTAACAATCCTTATCTTCTAGGTTAGTGTTATGTTGATAAATGTGTAGTGCATACATACCAAATATAGCTCTTTTTTTCATAAGGATCCCTCTTAATTATGTATCATTATGACTATAACAACAGGTTGAAAACTAGCATTGGAAGCTGAAAGTCATGAAGTTTTGCATTGTCAATGTCATCACCTCCTCGTGGCATGTAATACAGTAATGCCGTTTTTGTAATGTCTTTTTGTCTGGGTGATGTGTATAGATCAACTTGATAGTAAAACTGCAGGTTTAGTATCCTGAGTAGATGCCATTGGTTGACTCAAGCAGTGAGTCAAGTCCCGTACATTGAGAAAGCCCCAGTTACATTAAGCCACAAAGGAACACCTGCAAAAAGGGGTAACTAACAAGTCCATCACAACTAACCAGTTCACATCATGAGACAGCTCCTCCACACCTGCAATGCATAACAGAAATGTCATTTTGGAAGATAATTTCCA
Organism: Acholoe squamosa; assembly: GCA_949317995.1. Taxonomy (NCBI): domain Eukaryota; kingdom Metazoa; phylum Annelida; class Polychaeta; order Phyllodocida; family Polynoidae; genus Acholoe; species Acholoe squamosa. The sequence goes on along the minus strand of OX439041.1, from coordinate 27,958,224 downwards.
TCTGAAATTGGTCTCATATGCAAGCTCCAGTCTTATGGAAGTCCTCCAAGAGTTAGCCAGCACAGGTTATCCTTAGTACCTACGTCCAAACAACCCTTGTCTGGGTATCCTATAGGGTAATGGAGGGTCACTACTAGAATCAAATCCTCTCTCCTTATCATATCCATAACGATGTGGTGATACAGTGCTGACGGTCTGGTCAGACCTACTTGAGGTGGTGAAGGCATCTCGGTCAAATCCAGACCTTGTCAGGTAGTAACTAAACCGGACCAGGAGTCCCAGGCAATAGAAGAAGCAAATCAAGGCTACAGCCAGCACAATGGCAAAGATGAGGGCACTAGCCACCAAGTAGTCCCTGTTGGGTTTATCTGAAAGAGAAAAGAGACGTTGTTAATTTACTTCTATGATGGACATCAATTGCTTCGGGTCAACATAATTCAATCGATACCAAATATTGAACTCATAAAGGAGCCCTAGACATACATTTATCATGATTGCTATGTCACCAGAGGGGAGGCCTTCTTCTTATAGCATTGCTATGAGAAGTGTGTACCCACAGCGGCCCAGTGGGTAAAACATCCATACGTGCACCACGTGACCAAAGCCCTCGAGACCTACCTAAATTCCTAATGTCATATCTATTATATTAGCTCACTTTCTCAAAAAGCTACATACCATACTTACCTTCGGGCTTAATCTGACTGAAATATGGACGACTAATTTGTTGAACCGTTCAATACTGCAAACGTGATTGAAATGCATACTTACTAGTCTGCAGTGCTGTGATGTTGTCGTAGATACCCAAACATCCCAACACGATGGTGACAACACACATCACTATGCCAATAAAGTTGAAGAAAATTGCCACTCCAGCCTGGAAAAAATAATCAACAACCGAGGATTATCAAGTCTACTTAGTTATATAAGTCATGGAAATTCAACAAAGGAATTATCTTTGGCAGTTATATCCACAATCGTGGTTTCTTCACAGAAATAGCCTACCTGCAGTCCCTATAGTTGGTTGAGACATTGAGAGGCCTATCATGGATTTGAAAAATGCTATGGATAACTCTTGGAACTACAGGTACAGTGAAAGAAAAACAAGGGAAAGTAAAACTTACGACCCAGGTCCTATTAGGAATCTTTGCAGCCACAGAGCTGAAGATTCCAGTGATGATGATGAAGGCTCCAGAGGCCACTGCCATGTAGTACTTGTGCCACTCGGTGCCATAACAGCCGAAAACAGACGCCATACCCACCAACACCAACAGCTCAGCCCACATGATCTCCATGAATGGGTTAAACAGCATGGGGCGGCAGAAGGGAACAACCTACAGGAGGAGAGAATGCAATGAAGACATGGAATTCAAGTTATTATTCGTTTGGAAAAGATACGGACAACTGAAGATTTTAAGAGGAATGTAAGTAGTTGACAACATTCAATGTTTACTTTATTTCATTTTCTGCACAAGGTTGTGGGCACTTGGTTCAATCTTTATGGGGAGAGACTTATTTACAAGCAATGGCATTGTGATAATAGATGGAACAGGCAGCTTTCAGAAGAAAGAAAACACTGGTGTATAATTTGACTAATCTTACTCAGTGTGACTCTTCAAAAACTTTGTTTTGAGGGGAGGTGCGAAATATTAACGATTGTTCAGAAAGTATTTGAGGCAGGTGTTAAAGATGTTTTATGATGGAAACCCACAAACGTGATATATCATATGCCTCAGTAAAAAAAAAAAAGATACACATCAAAGGGGGAGCTCAACTCGACTGGAAAGGAGAGAGAAGTAGAGATAACTGACATTGCTAGCGTATATTTTGAGGTGCTTACCAGCTTGCCCAAACGTAACTTCCAGTTCCAGTAGCGATGTCCGACCAGGACGATGGCGTACAGAGCAATGTAGTCAGCTACTACGAACACCATGCCGGCCGTGTCAAAGGCTAGGCACACCCAAACTCTGTTGTACGTGGGAACCGTCTTCACTAGTGGTCTGGTGTAAAACAGAGAATATGTTAGGTAATAATTGGACATTGGTGGTTAGTGGCATGGGAGTTCAACCTGGGCGTATTTCATAGGTGAAATGGGGTGCAATCTTCATTATGTAAAAAGTTGTGTCCTATGGTGGATCAAAGGTTTGGAAGAAATGATTTCAAGATTCAAAGGAGATGAAGCTAAATAGGGCACATTTTGACAGCTTAGCTCATGCTACATTAGACCTCAACTGAATGGCAAATTTGCGCACATATATATATAATGTGCATCAGACACACAGAGGGGATGGAACAGAAGGGATGAAGACCTTTTAAGATGGGCTAGGGAAGCCCTAAGCTATAACCAAAAATACATGGAGACAAAGTTAGGGAGTGGTCATTTTTTAACAACAGGGGGTTTTTGGTGAAATTCCGCGCGTGCACGGTGAAAACTTTTGCATCACCCCCTCGGAGGGGTCTGAAATTTTTTAATGGTGCGTGGGCTTTTTCGCTCAAAAGGGGCAACATTTTTTTTGTCCCCCCCCCTAAGAGGGGTCTGAAAATCCCCCCCCCCCAAATCCACCAACCCCCAACCCCCCCCCCCCGTTGTTAAAAAATGACCACTCCCTAACATTAAATTGGGTATAATTTTACGATAATGTTAGACTCACTGTGTTCTGGAGTCATATACGACATATAATGCTGTCTGGTTCTTTGTTGCTGCAATGTCCTTTACAAGGGGGAAGTACTGGTAGAACACCAGCCCGGAGGACACCATGGCGGCAATGGTGAGGACTAAACCATGCCCCACGTAGTAAAGATTCTGTAAGACAGTCAGGTACATTTAACACTAGCAGCAGAACATCAGGAGGCCTAGGAGTATGTACATTTGCATGAGCATTAGATATGAGAAAATGCAATTGATATATTGAGGTAATTATATAGTAGTTATCAATCTGTAATATTTGTCTGTAAATGATAAGGGCCACTGTAGAAAATTTTATATTTCGATCGTGCAGTGCTTAGTGTTCATTTTATCAGCTGTTTCAAATGGGCACTTGATCCAATTTCGATGGGGTGATACTTGTTTAAGTAATGGCATTTTGATTTTCAGAGAAGAATGTTGTTTTTTTTTATTGAGGCCGTTGCATATTACTTTGTTTGGTCCTTTAACCCAAAAATGCTACTTAATGGAAGTCAAAGGAGAGATCTAAAGGAATGATACCATTCACTTACCCTGCAAGGTTCCTTGTACAAACCTCGGTGATAAATCCCTACACCACCAAGGATTATAGTCTGGGAATATAAGATATAATGTTCAACAATCAGTTGCAAACACAAAGTTATCTGAAGACGCATGTGACCTATGTTTGATTTTTTTTTTATCTTATGTTATTTTTTTTTCAAAGTCCCACGAATGACATGTTTTGATAGCATGCTTATGCAAATTATCTGGAGGCATTTCCATGAAAGGAGGTAGGTTATTTAGGTTTCACACATGTTTGCATATCAATACCAAACGAACATTTATCTTGAAACCCCATTTTATCTGGAAAAGAATCTATCTAATCGTATTTTAGGAGTAACAACAATCAAACTGTTCAAAAACATTTAAAAGTTTTCTTAGAATACCCAAGCTATTTCAGATTATGAGATAAGGGGTTCCTACTCACCAGCACAGATAGCCATATGAAGCAGTAGTAGTAGTTGGGTATACAGATAGTAACATTCACCAGGCCGCACAGTAATAGCATTAACCCTGCGAACAGGAAGTACCAGGCCACCGGCCTCTCAGAGAACTTGGACCTCCTAGATGTCGCCAGCACTCCATACTTCCCGCCGTAGTTCCGCGATGCTACAAGCCCTGACTGATCGTACTTATTTCCTGTCACCGGTATCCGCCAGTCATAGGTGGCGCGGTTTGCAGCGCCCATGATGTTCCGGTCGTAGTGCTGTGACTTCTCGTAGTTAGGCCGAAGTTCCCGTGTCCGGTAGTCGTCGAAGCGGCGCACGGGCGGGCCTGGCTCGCGCGACATCGGCTTCGGAAGTGTGCGTCCGTAGACCGGCGCGCCTCCACTGGCTCCAGCCCCGCCGCCATAGTGCCGACTTGGGTAGTGACTCGCGTGGTTTCCATTATGTGGACTGTAGAATTCTCGCGGCGAGCACTCCCTCTCCCGTTCTCGCGCTATCTCGCGGTCTTTCCACGTGTCATCCCGACGTCGCTCAAACCGCCGCCGCTCACGCCCTGCGTCGTAGCTGCGGTAGTCGGGGACGTCAGGGAGACGTCTTGATTGATGACGTTGCTGGTGTGGGTAGCTTATGTCATCTTGGTTTGTGACGAGACGTCCATCGTCGCTGAAGTGCGTCATGGTGTTGCCATACCGCTGACGACCATTGTTAAAGCCACTGCAAGTAGAAAAAAGAACCATGTATACTCATTCAACTGTGTCAAATTATACAATGTCAGTATGCCTATTAATTGTCTGTGAGCACGAAGAAGACATAACTATATATATAGGTTTGGTATAAGTAAATTCTTCTTTGGTGTTCATCCTGATAGAGAGAGAGGCTATAATTGTGAGGCAAATTGAGGTAAAACGACAAGATACATATATTCGATCCACACATGTGTAGAGCACGTGTGCATCATTACTCCTGTAAAACACAAAACCTGACCATTAAATTCGGTATTAGATCTAACAAAAGTGACTTGAATCACGTTAATTGTTGTTTTCTGGGTGCACAATGTGAAAGTGGATGTGAACAACATTTTCACTTACAAGTAAGTGGTTATAAGCATGATGACCCGAGGCATGATGTGAACCCTTGCATGGTACGTTAAATTTGTAGCTAATGTATAGCTGTTTTTCATTATTTCAGTTTGTAGTCCTAAAGGCCTATACCCTTATGCCCTGCGGATCTGTGATCAAATTTCTCAGCCAAACTGTGCATCTCAATCTATGTTCACGGCCGTATGCTACTTGACTTTCTACTGGATCTTTCTTCCAGAGGGCGATACCAGAATCACAGTTTTTGGAAGCCGTATATAGGTGCTCTTGTGCATGTATCTTGTAGAGCATACAATTCAAGCTGATTTATAAACGAAAGAAGTATTTGGCTGCGGTCTATACCAGGCTCTAAGTGTCAGCGGTGTAGACGACCATTTTGATAACGCAGAATGAAAGTATACACACAAAGGTCTGTGAATTTCCCAGCTAAATATTCTAAATGATTTCAGCTTCTATATAAATCTGATTAAGGGATGGGAAACTCGGGAGACGGCTGTCTACACCTCCTCACCTCAACACTACCTTGAAGCTACTGGCACGGTTGCCATACTCGCCTCACCTTATCAACTTAGAACTGTGGTTAAGGTGTGTCTCCAGGGCATTCAGTGATGTCATACACAGGAATGCATTGTCACCTTGACACCAGTGCTGGTTCCTGGTGCCTCCAGGTGCTGGAGAGTGACACCTTCTAGCCCTTGGTCTGGTACTCCAAACATTTATTTAGAGCCTAGCACTACATTGAATGCTATTGGTGTTTATCAAGGTTTCGACCTCAATAGGTCTCATCAGGTGTATTTGAGGTTAATCAAGGCGTGTAATCATTGTTACAGTTACTTCCCAATGTCAAATAAAAAAATAGAGCAATTTATATATCTATAGCGTAGGTTTAGTAACATCTTGTGTACTAATAGGGCATGCTTTTGTGCTTTAATGTTATAGAATGTGTAATTACTGACATATTTTGACTTATTGCTGACAAATATAGGCATGATGCTGATTTTTGAAGAAATTTCCGAGAGGGTGATTGAATTCCTCTTCCAGGTGGTATTTGTGAGCTATTGTAGTACTCAGTGTATATGGAGACCTAAATATAAGGCACACCCCAACCTGATTTCCTATAAGGCGCACCTGGCCCAGAATGCATATTTTGCAAAACCCTATGAATAAGGCTCAACCCCAGCCCGGGTGACAGTTGCATGGGTGAGGTTCCTATCTAAAAAGCCAAAAAATTTATAAAAACCCACCACATACCAGCCTAGCCACTAGGTCACAGTTGCTCAGCATAGCAGTTTTGGAAAGGTCTTTGATGAATACTACACTGTGCTATTTGCAGGCTGAATTGATACCATCAACAGGTCTGTCACATTCATCCTAATTGTGGGTTCATTGTTTAGTAAGACTGAGGGCATGTCTACAAGTGTAAATGCCATCAATAGGTCGTTCTAGGATGTCTGTCACAGCTGACTACACATCTGATCGGCTGGCATGTTTGGAGGTGCCAGTCTGTCTGCTACAAAGACCAATAATGTCCTTGTGAAACCTTCTTTTCAACAACCCCTAAACTACTTTTTCTGCACTCTTTATGAAAAATAAAAGCAGCATAGAAACTGGTTATCTCTCTAGTATTCAGCATTGCAGTGATTAGGCAATATATCGATGAGAAAAGGTCGATGGAGGCGGATATAGAATGTTACATATTCAGGATTTAACACTGAGGTGAATGGCAGCGACCCCAACTACCAAAGGGCATACTTTTGTTTCTAACATATAGAATTATAGTAACAAAAGCATGCCCTTATAATAACAATGGGGGAGAAAAATGTCTTCAATATGCGGATGGGATCTCACATATAAGAATGAATTAGTTTGGGAGACTTGATATATTTGGTAGATAAAGTGTTTATTATCAAAATATATCTATGTTTGGTGTCTTAGACTGTCATATATTGTTGTTTAGCACACTGTGGGATGATTAAAAATCAGGCCTATTGGTGTGTAAACCATATGGTTACCGGCCAGAGTGTGACATTTGTCGGGCCCCATCCTGTATTCAATTTTTTTTTCTAAAAAAGAAAAGAAAAAAAGATTAAGGGATGAGAGAGAAATTGTCCACAAAACCCAAACTTTTACAACTTTAACGAGATCACGCTTGGTTGAGGACATTATTAAGAGTGAATTGTACATCACAGATGTAATGGCCGAGAGATCGTAGTAGAGATGTGTAATTATGAAGTGATTGAACAAACACTCAGAGACTCTAGGGGACAGAGCTGCAGCGCTGTTAGATGACCTGGGACAATAGCAATTGACTACAGGTACTTAGAGGCGCCTAGAGTGGGTGTGGAAGTTATCAGCCCGTCCCAGAACGACCTGGAATAATAGCAATTCACTGGTACACTGGTACTGGTACACTGGTACACCACAGTCTTCGTCATGGTTGACTGATTTCAGTAGCTGATCTATAGTAGAGGACTTTTGGCTGTTTTTGACATGACCTGCTGTCCCCCTCCTACATGATGTATATATGGCCGAGGAGACAAGTCTCTCGGCCAATTAGGGACTGTGGCTTTACGTCATTTAAATATCAAGGCAGGAAGACAGAATTAATATAGATTATGTAAAGGACAAAAACAAGTGTTTATAAGTAACACTATTTTACACGCCTGGATGTCAGTCATGTGATAATTCTGACATAGATATTTACTCATTCCTGACCCTTTACAGACTCTGTACACGCACACATGGACCTATCATACACCAAAAAGACTTCCTTTTTGTGATTCCAATGAACACGGACACACCTTTGGTGCACCATGTTTACCCCTTGTGAGTGTCTCAACTGTACACAGTTTCCATTATGTTTGAATTTTGCTTTTGTGAGAAGCTCATCCCTTTTGAATTCACTTGTTATGACCAAAATGACATAATATTTCATTAAAGCAGGATGCGACCCTTAATGCGCTTATCAGAGAAATTATAGGCACGCATCGTTTACTTTAGCCAACGCCCAACTCCAATACAGGCGTCTCCTCCTGTAGGTCATACCAAACCATACTCCCAACCAGGAGACCATATCCCATGGAGTTATTCAGTATGTACCTTCCTGCCCCATCCCTAGAGGGGAGAAGATAGCCCCCAGCACAAAGCTAATGGAGTTTGCCCTTCTCTGATCAAATAGGGAATATGGGGCAGACATGTTTAGTTATCTCTGTGATGTATTTGCAGTTGTGAGGTTCAAATGGGTCGAGGTGTGTAGCCCCTCTCTATACCTGTCCTTATGAGATTCACCCCCTTCTATGCCGGTTTTTGGTTCTATATATACCTTTCTATGTATTGGTGAAACCTTATAACAAAACATGAAATGCTATGGATATGGTCTAGGTCAATCCATGCAAGCAGGGGAAAAAGTTCATTTAAATTAGGATAGAACTAAAAAACACATACCTGGCATGTTTCCATAGATTGAATTTCCCTAATATGCTGGTTTGGGCCTCTAGTTATATCCTTTCAAAGATGATGGGATTTTCAATACACATATACAATTAAAGAAGTGATCACACTCTCATGATATCAGACTAAAACTATATTTAGCTTGAAATAATCAAAATTGCACGCGGATACACTCACAATCCGATGGGTAGGTCATTCTATGAGACAACTTCAGGGGAGTACAGTCTAAGGAAATGAAGGTATTGATCAACATTGAGTGGTGGTAGGGGAGGGGGACGATATCACTTCTTTTCATTAAAAAGGCTTGTAGTTACTCTATGGGGAGTGGGGGAGTTACCAGTGGGGAAGAAATCGGACCTCCCGAGGGTGGGAACATGAGAGAGTCCATCGTTCCCCTATAGTTAAAAAATGACCACCCAATTGTTGAAGTGTTGGGTTAAGGGTAGTGCTGTGGATTAAGTGTGCGGTATAGGAAACAGTTAAGGTGGGTGCGTTAAGATTCGTGACGCCCATGTTGTTCATTGACCACATACACAAGACTGAGTTAAATCTAGCCCACACCTGTTCAGCATTATATAACCCATAGCCTACAATGTAAGGGTATACTCAGGGGTAAGCACTTACTTATATAGGTTAACTTTTATAGAAATCTCTGTCAATTTTTATGGGCCATCCCAGGCCCACAGGAAGGATAGCCTTGGGAGACTGGGAAATCTATGGGCCTGGACCCACAACAATGGCCATTGGCTCCCGGGCCAGCGTTAGTGTCTACCCCTGGTATACTTTAGTATAGCCTCTGACTGCCATTCCACTTACAGCCACAAAATTCCTAAATACATGGAAAAACTCCGTCCAATCTATTGTTTATCTGTATACTGCTGTCCTTCAAATTTACCATGCACTTGCCATGCTGGGGAATACCAATTAACTTGTGATATCATCTCTTTCTTGGGGGTTTTTCCCTACTTATCACTAAAATTTTAAAGCGCTCAGCAGATTTGTTTGTCTAATATTTGGATATTTATTTTTGACATACAGGGGGCCCTTGATGGGGGGTCCCAATGTCCCATGTCGATTTTAAGAAATGGCCATGTCACCATGTCGATTTTAAGAAATGGCTATGTCCCTGTGTTGATTTTAAGGAATGGCCATGTCCCCATGTCGATTTTAAGGAATTGGCCATGTCTCATGTCATTAGGCCAAAAAAATGCTCATGTCGCCATGTCGATTTTAGGGGTCTAGAGCCATATACAGAGGAGCTGAGGCCATAATGTCAGGGTCGGGTGGTGGTGGAAGGGTTTAAAAGAATAGCTGTGGTCTACAGGGGAATGTTGCTAATCCCAGGGTAGTTCTCCACATCCAAGAGTTGAACATTGCAGAATCCCATTTCAAACATTAAGTTCCCCTGAATAGAATAACTTATGACTAAAGTAAACAGAAACTCTATAATACTTCTTTTGGTGTGTTATGTCATAAGAAAATAGCTGCATGCACTAGGAGCTGTATTTGTTGATTGAAAGCGATCCAAATCATGTACAAGTTTATTTTATTGCTCAAAATCAACTCTACTAGATACTGATTATCATTCCAACTGAAGATTCAACCTTCCTTCATCTTTCCTCATGTCAGTCAGCTGAATGTCATAATATTAGAGTATACCTGACAGTCGACATTATTATGTCGACTTTCAGATATACTCTAATTCCCACTTCAAATTTAGTGCTTAAGACCCAAAAATACCAAAACATGGATAAAATACTGCTAAGTAACCTCAATGTTCAAAACATATGGCGGCCAAATCCGAGAATAAGTCGCCAAAAAGGTTAAAATAAAACAAGGAACTTGTTCCTTTTAACTGGAAAAAAAATAAAAAAAGAAGAAAATTTCTACAGTGCATATAGATTCCAATCACATGGCGACTAAGGGGAGCTTATAGGTCACCATACATAACCTACTTTGTTAAATCCCACATGGCGACTAAAAAAGATCCCCCTAGAGGAGTTTTTAAGTCACCATAGATAAAAATTATATACCTCCACTTTTTAAACCTTGAACTTTCCGTATCCCCCAAAACAACCAAGCCCCATTTTTTTTTTTATTTCTCCCCCCCCCCCTGAAACCATTTCCCTTGCATGTCTTAACCTTCTGTTCTCTTCCTTAATCATTGATTGTGTTCCTGTATATACTACTCTTTTTTTAGTCGCCATGGTAGTATGCTGGGATGGAGACTTAAAAGATCCAGGGCATGGGGACTTAGAAGAGTAGAATATACCATCTACCACCCAGAAAAGAAACTTAAAACATCCAAGGGGGAGAACAACCCCCTTGAGGAAAGGGTTTCCAGGGGGGACAGATAGCAAAAAAAACAGGGTCTTGGAATGATTTTTGGGGGATAACAATTTTGGTAGCACAGCTTTACAGACCCCTACCCCCTCAGGAGTTAAATCTGCAACTGGGGGTGGCTGTAATGGAATAAAGGGCATCTCTTATATTTCTTGGGTATCCTGGAAATGTCCCGCAATTGGAAAATTTGCCTTTATTCCATTACAGATCCCCTACTTTTATCCTTCCACCCTAACGGAGGGATAAAACAAGACTATAAGAGAGCTTTTAAGTCGCCATATTTTCATCATTATAATGGGATAACATGTATATAATTTTACATCAGGGTATGCATCAAATCTTCCATTTACAGGATTCAAATTCCATCTTTTTCTTCTTGCAAAATATTTCTTGCTAATTTTACCTCCTGGCGACCTTTTGGTTTTGCATGGCGACTTGTAACAGGAGAGAGCCCAAAACATACAGAGCCCATCCCACTCTCACCATGTCTGTAATGAAGGACTGTGCCAATAGTCTATACACTATACACTGAAAACCCACCGCTATAGGAAGGCCGTCATATATGACGAGTTTAGGGTCGTCAGGCCTACCTGACGACCCTATGACGACCATAAGTCGTCATACTGACCAGTGTGGTGTTACTGCTAGTTGCTTCGTGTGCTAGAAGAGGTCCCCACTATGCACTTCTGTAGTATATATGATGCACCCTGGGTTGTATATAGGCCACAACCTATACATTGTACTTATTGTATAGCGACTATGAAAAGGGAAATATAAGCATTACATGATAAAGATTTACCTGTAAAAGGATGGGAATGTTTTTTAAACAGAAATGCACAAAAGGAAATAGATCATTCTGCCAAAAACACCTCTCTCATGGATAATGCTGGGGTATTAGTCTATTCTGAGCCGTAGAGGATCAGTGTACTCAAACAGCACTGCATACTGTTGAACCTAACCCACGACAGTGGGTTGAGAAGACCCTCAATAAATGCTGGTTAAAATTAATCGAGGAGGGGATAAGACATTCTTTACAAAAAAAAAACAGTACTGGTTTATTTTAAAAGACAATACATGTACTAGGACGTATATGATTTCTGCACAGGAAGATATGGCTGTAAAGGACACCCATATTGACGACTTTAGGTCGCAATGGGGTTGTCATAAGTGACGACCTTAGGTCGTCACTGATTTGGGTATTGTCAACCTGAGGACCTAAAGTCGTCATTATTGACGAGTTCTGGGTCTCGTAGGTTTTCAGTGTACATAATATATCTCTACTTTTGTATGTGTGAAGTAACATCAACATGATTCCTGATGTTATAAATGTGTCTGGTATGGATGCTGCGCTGCAGCTTGGTTTGAAACTGGTGACACCTGGGCTATTACAACACATAGGCAAGTTAGATTCAGATGAGATACATGCATGCGCACAGACGAATGCTGCCACTGGCCTTCATATGCGCCTCACAAGCAAACTAAAAGCATAGACCTACACAACATGCTTGCTACTGCAACAGTCCATGCTAAAAGGTACCTCAGGTTTACTTCCTGTCACATCTAGACTAACTATCAAGAATTGGGTTTTATCTAATGAGAGTTATATAGTTATCTAAGCCAGTCGTTTTGTATTGATGGCCAGTTCTTTGCCAAACAATATGATATGATGTCAATCAACTCAAAAAGTTACGATATGGGATGATCCCCACACCTTTCACAAAGATATTGCACATTACGCTTAATTCTATCCAAAGTGAGTGAGTGAGTGAGTGAGTAATAGATGTTTAACGCCATTTCGACAGCTAAGGTCATATTCATGGCGAGAACTACATTACACAATTTCACAAAGGAATGTGTCAGTGCCCGCACATATGTGCACCACACACATCCTGAGGGGATAGAAAAGATGAGAATTAGACCCTTTTAAGTGGGCTAGGGAAGCCCTCTATCCTAAGTAAATTAACTTTAAAAACGTTATGTTACAGCAAGCCTATGGTGAAGCACAAACAAAACAATACTACAAAATTGAAGAATCCACATTATCTGTGAAAAAGGAAATTGAACCAGCCAAATTACCTGTGGGCATGAACACGGCATGGCCTTCCCTTCTTTCGGACATTCATACTGTCTGCCATCAGCAGAACAGACCCACAGTCAAACCAAGCAACTGAATTCAATATCAATCAACTGCAAGTGCTGGCTAAACAGTCTCCAAAATCATGAAAACGTGTACATTCCATATGCAGGTCAAACCTCATCCTGTCCTCCCGATTTTCCTATGTAAAGTTGATGTGAAGTATTTTCAGCAAGCGAAGTAAAACAAAATTTACTCTAGATCCAAGGGTAAAGGTACCGGTGATGTGTGCACATGTAGTATTCTGCTACTGGACGGTGGAATTCCGAAAAACTCACATACCTGCCTGCCATAATCCATAGGGTATGACTCAAAGCTACTTACACTGCTAAACCCTCCCACTAGTCACGGTCCAATGGAGCTAAAACCACGCTTTATTTTTGTTGATAGATTCTTTTTATCACTTTTTGTTTTTTGAGAGGTTAATAGGTCATACTGTCATGGTGATTCCTGAGCTAGAAACCAGAGCACATTGACTTTTTTCACCTGTTGGAATATTGATTAGAGATTTAATCTATTTGTCTTTTTTCCTGCCCGAAGCTTCTTTTTTATTTCATATTTTATCTTCCTGCTTTCGGAATTGTGACACAGATGATGAAATTATCTGGACAGCCTAATGTAGATGGAATAATCTACCATGTTACAAAACGTGTACATAATGTTGTTTTTTTTTGGAGTTCAGGCCGCGTAAGCGGCCGGGAGCGTAGCGACCGTGCAACTCCATCATGGTTTCGGTTTGCCTATGACGTCACTAGTGACGTCATGCAGCCGCCGTGATGTCTTCATATCTGTTACTACACCTTATAAGACAACTTACCTATACTTAAGCTAAAAGCTATTGCATTTTTGAATGTAAACAGTTCCATAGAAATAAGTCTGTATGGGTTGACATGGAATATCTATATTTTGTATTCATATGTAAGTCTTTTTGGGGTCATATCTAAATCCTAGGTAATTTTAATAACTACATAAATATTTCTTATCCATAGGAAGTACTGGTAGGACAATAGGGAGTGGCCATTTTTTTTAAATGGAGTGAGAAGCTTGGTCGTCTATTCATCTAGAAAGCAGATCATTTTCAGGCTCTTACACATTCCTATTTTGCTGTGCGTGTGAAAAAAAAAACACAAAAAATCAACGTCGCACACCTCCCAAATCATAAAACACAAGCGTCCTGTACTGTTATACGGTGAAAATTCGCTAACCACTCATACAAGATAATGGCCAAACCCTCCCTAAGCAAGGTCAAAGTACATGAGGGCCTAGTCACATTTCATAGATCAGAAACATGGGCTCTACATGACTGCGTCAGTGGCGACACGGATATCACGACCCCTCAAAGACCTCTACAGGTAAAAATAGCCATATAGAAAACAGGCTGCTTTGAGTACCCGTGCAATATACTACTTAGTCAGTATGGATATTTTATAAAGACCTACAGGGGATGGTGCCTCTAGTGGGGTATGAAATCTTTGGTCAACAGAGAGGCCTAATCTATTTCTTTATTATAGAGTGACATCTTTAGAGCAGCATTAATACTACCTTCAGATTAGAATATGACGATGACATTTTATTCAAGGGATCATATTTGTGATTCATATTATGTCATCGTATGAATTGAAAAAAAAATCTTGGATTTTTGCCAACATTCTACACCATTGACGTATTAACTCAGAACAGCAATCCGGCTGACGTGTTTTTGTCAGCAGAGTCGAGAATGGGCGAAACTGAAATGTTTCCGAGTTTTCAGCTGAATCAGGATCAAGTGTCAACATAAAACCCTAATAGTCATTTTGTATGTAGACAAAAGGCTTGTACTCAATTACAGCTGTAAACATGTTTCTCAAACTTGCCTCTCCATGGAAAACCCACATTAAGTGTATTCTTTTTAAAAGGAATCACATCATTTGGCATTTAGGTTACATGGCAAGGGGCCACCCTGTATTTGGGGCACCATTGATGTGTCCCAGCAAATTGTTGTGAGTCCTTGTCAACCTGTGTGAAGTGGCTCACACATGTCGCTAGATAGAACACGATGTCGTTATAGCACAATATCACCAGGAATAGCAATTGCTATGCCACGTGAGTCTAACACACAGTGGCGAAAGATGACGGAATGAGTTACGGAATGAGTTATCACCATAGATGACCAATCATGGCGACAGATGATGACAATTTGCTGGGGTATATGGCTGCATGAAGCCGCTAATTATTATGGAAGGATAATCATCATGTATTGATTTATTTGGGGGTTTGAGTTGAAGACATTGGATTTTGTATAGCATTATGCATATAATTGAGAGCGCTGGCGTCTAACACACGTGACCCTCAGGACACGTGGTCCTCTCACTTCTAAGGCTACGGCAGTATCATACAAGAAACTGCCAGATAGGATGAACCACACTAAATGGGCCACCTTCCGTTATTTTGGATCATAATGGTATAGGGTAGATTTACCCTGAGACGGACACACACCTTGAGTCAAACACTTTTACCTTGATATTGAGAATTGTCTGTTCAATATGGGGATAAAACAATATTAAATAATGAAAGTTTAAGTGTTTATCTTGTTGACTGTGAAAAAGGTGCGTCTTCAGAAGATATGATCAATGTTTCTCAGTGTGGTAAATTTAGGTTGTATTCTATTTTGTTTTGAATGAGATTTATTGCAGCTATTGCAAAAATTTTTTTTTCTTATTTCCTCTAGTGTGTGTATATTCCTTACATACATGCTATTATACAGATACCAGAGGAAAGCCATCAACCATGAAAAGGAAACTAGCATTATAGAAGATTTTTTTTAAACATAACAGTTTATTATATATAGACATGAGAAGGGGACCATATAATTTCACCTAGAGTAGGACACCTATTTCACCTGCATTCCGACACCTATTTTGATGGTTTCTTATGTGTTTACACAGCATATCAGCAACACAATCATGATGAGATATTAATATAATCATATTGACCCCTTGGGATTGTTCTATGCACAAGAAAAAGAGGATATCAACCGATGTACCTTGTCTGCAGAAGAGCCATTGAAATCATAGCAAATTACGGTGATCTGTCATATCACAGCTCATGTGGTACATTGATACTCATGTATCAGTTGTAATTATATCTTAACATGTCTTTGATCCTCAGTATGTCTGCATTCTCCTTTACCTCATACAAAAAATCTTATGCGTTATTATTTTATATGATACCACATAGAATATCTTAAATATTCTGCTCCCATTCAACCAGTGGGTTACACAGAATGCCCTATGTTCTCAAAACTGCAGTATTATTCCATTACCACTACTACCATATGGCAAATCCAAGTGTCCGACTCCAGGTGAAATTAAAAAGCTGAGTGTCCGACTCAGGGTGAAAAAAGACCTTTCAAATCTCCTGGATTTGAATATGAATGATTAAATGAAAGTCTATCAGAAATCTCAAAATGTCAAGGCATCATCATGTCTCACTACCCCTCTCTACATGGGTACTTTGAGAAAAATTCTATATGGAGTATATCCATAGTTATTACAAAACAGAAAATCATAATTTTTTTCCCATGAAAACGAACATCTAGAAGTGGTGAATCTACCCTATCCTTTCATCGAGTACCAGGCGTTGTAATGTCTCTTGTTAGTATCTAAGATCACACACCGTTCCGCGTGACATGCCCTTCATCTTCATCATTTTACATTTACATGTACAAGGTTCTAGATGTCCTACAGGCTAAAGCAGCCACCGCCCAGGAGTCACCCACCATAGAGGTAACCATTAAACACCATTAGGTATCATCAGGACAGGTAAATATGTCAGGTGTGACCACACCAAGAGGAGGGTCCTACATAATGGGGTCTAAATAATATTGACCGGAATTATATCAAGTTGAGTCATACCAACTCTCATTATGTATACCCAGATTACCTACATGAACTGAAATATTACTGAAATTCGGCAATATGGTATATATATATATATATATATATATATATATATATATATATATATATATATATATATATATAATAAGATAAGCTGGATCGTTATTGAAGGTGGATGTTAAGAAGAAAAAACTTATATAATCTTCAAATCCAACTCTAAAATGACTTAGAACTTGTTAATGTGCATTGCCCTGATTTTCACAGATATAGTTCACATATACATGTACGATGACACTGGAGGACAAAGGTGTTGTGAAAGGTAATCTGTACCCCAGGGGCTAAGTACATAATGGGAGATTAAGTACATGTATCAACTATACTCTCTGCATGAGCTCCAAGAACAATCTAGAAAATCGTCAGCAAAGAACTTAAGTGCAGGAGCTTCTATGGATTCGTGCAGCTTTTGATGTCAATTTAGATCTTGGCACCCACTTTCAGTGAGGGACTAAATCAGACTCACCAAAAATAAGTAGGTCTCCACATTACCCTTTGTTATTCCTTGTAGTCTATCCCAAGACGTTGTTACATCAATAAGCGATAAAACCCTAAAATCGACACTAAAAGTCACACTTAACACCATTCTCAGAGTTATGAATGCAGTCATACATATATCAAAGTATCCACCATGTAACCTAAGCGTCCTTACCCATACATATAAGAATTGATAGGGACAATAAAAAGTAAAAGTAGAGCATGGGGTGAATGTAAAGAGAAACCATAAGGTGAGAAACAGACAGGGGAACAAGATGTAACTGGGGGGGGGGGGGAGAAAAATTGTAGGTGAAATAATCGTGTGTTAATATTGGAGGGGTAAAGTAAAATTGGGAAAATTGAAACAACAGCACGCCACACAAAAGAGTGAACGGACGCGATACCAACAAAACTGCTAGCTTATATGCTTAATATTAAACAGAATGATAATGAATAAAATCGGCAACATGAATTGTATACACATGGAGTGGATTTTCCTGTATATGTGGTACAATACAGGTGAACAGCAAGCGAACTGAACACATGTAAAAGGTCAGGGGCATGCAATTTCACCCCCTGTAGGTATTGTCTTTGCAGTCACACCTAAAGGATATGGACTCAACAGAATCAGCTTCTATTTCATTTGACTGCTTAATACATGTTCAGCAGAAACAGGGTGCATAAAAGGAAGACATAGAGACCCTTTTAAGATGGGCCTACTGCTAGGTACCACCATCTCATGATCTTTCTAATGTGTCAAGAGCAACCCAGTAGTATTGGGTAAAACAGGAATTCCATTAAATTAGCCGATCTTTCCTGATTAAGATCTGGCCGGGTCCGGATGGTAAATCGGAACTATTCACCATATACATTTATCTGAGTAGGGAGATAATGAACTAATGACTCTAATTATATTGAGATTAGGTCATGCTTACATATATATATATATATATATATATATATATATATATATATATATATATATATATATATATATATATATGTACATATGGCAAACAGCTGAAGTAGATGTAGTTATAGTATCTATGGTAAATGTACACTTCCATAACCCTAGCATGTGTTTCCTTCCTCTAGTACGCCATGAGATCAGCCAGTAACAGGACCTGGGGTGCAGGCTTCACGGTGCAGGACGTGACAGCAGCGGGATAGGGGTAGGGGTAAGACATTTTGAACCTTAACCTTTAAGGAACAGAAAATGTCTCCAGGTCCATACCCCATAGTTGTCATAATGCACCAATCTTGTACTGCTCCAGTACTACAATGTCTCCATTTAAGAGTAGATCGACCACCTGGTGAGTTACTCTCATTCATGCATTTTGACGACTAATGGGCGTGGTGTGATGCCGCATTATACTACCTTTAAAGGGTTAAGCATATATCAGGACATAACCTGGGCTGACCCCAGACAGGAGATACCTACATGTTACCCTGCTTGTCTACTGTTCTACACAGGTGCACAGAAACAGGGGCAGGTACAGGTAAAATGATGTCTTTACTGAGGACAGCAACTTGTGCACCTCAGACTAAGTTTACTAGCTGCAGATATTGCAGATCTATGGGTAAAGACAGATGAAGAAATATAATATTAGGTGGTGGAATAGGGGGTAATGTGGATGGCTACAAAGGAGAAATAGAACCAGAAAGTCAAGAGAAGAATAAGATGAAAATAAGCCTCAACCAGAAATCGATGGAAATCCTTTTGAATATGCACCACCAAAACATGGGGGGAGGGAGAAAAGGAAGACCATATTTAAATCTCTCTTTTATTGAGAGGTGGTTTTAAGAAGATGTTTTTCACCTAGATAACTATAATCTTGCAGCTCCTAGTGCGTCATAATCATCAGAATTTCACCTTCGTGTATAGGATATCATCGATGCGTGTAGGTAGCGTGTTTAGGTGACGTCTGCAGTGTAAAGGCGTGCTTCCATGCAAGTCATACCATGTCATGTAGGTGGACAGGAGTCATGATAGAATGAGAGAGAGAGAGAGAGAGAGAGAGAGAGAGACAGAGAGAGACAGAGAGAGAGAGAGAGAGACAGACAGACAGAGAGAGAGAGACAGACAGACAGAGACACAGAGAGAGACACAGGCACAGAGAGAGACAGAGAGACAGACATAGAGAGAGACAGAGAGACAGAGAGACAGAGACAGACATAGACAGACAGACAAAGAGAGAGACAGAGACAGACAGACAGGAAGAGAGAGAGAAAGAGACAGGGGCAGAGAGAAAGAGACAGACAAAGAGAGACAGGAAGAGAGAGAGAGAGACAGACAGTCAGAAGGAGACAGACCAACAAACAGACCCACAGAGAAAGCGGTATCAATCTAAAAGTCAACCTTTTCTTTGGGACATATTCCCTTGCCTGGACAATGTTGAATTGTGGATGAATTAATAAGTTAATCAATGGCTCAAGGGAGAGAGGATGAGAGACAATGGGGGATTTCAGAGAGAGAAAAGAGAGAGAAAGAGAGAGAAAGAGAGAGAGAGAGAGAGAGAGAGAGAGAAATCAAGCAGGAGAACGCTAGTTGTTGTCAGCAAGAGTCCCTTACTAAAAGTACTTCTGATTATGAAAATTACCCTTAGTGATACCAGTACTATGGTGTTATTCAGGGTATCCACAATACCCTTCTGTTTTTACAACCCGCTATCGCTCCTTGAGTCCATAGTCAATTTGACCTCTGTCGCGCGTTTAAGCCATACATTTCCTTTATCAATTCCTGTGACAGAGGCCTATATAGTGGACTATCTTCGTTACATCGATAGTCCACTTGGCCTCTGTCGCACGATTGAGCCATAGATTTCCTATATCAATTCCTGGGATAGAGGCCTTAGTGGACTATCGAAGTTACTCGATAGTCCACTCGGTCTCCATCACTGGAATTTTAAAGGAAATGTATGGCTCAATCGTCCGACAGAGGCCAGGTGGACTTTGGGTTTTACCGAGCATTCTGACGGCACTTGTTGTAATCTTTCTTGTTATTTTCTCCTTGCCATGATGGTAACTTAACTACGACAACCCATGCCTGCATCCCAATAGGTGGAATTCAATTCAACTTGCGAGAGGGATCATACACACTGGATAAATGTGACTATACAAAAATCTTCAACCTAGTAAAGGTTGTGGATTTGGTATGTTATTAGGTTGAGCACCTAAAGTCGTCAGCGCCGACTAGATTGGGGTTTCAAGATATTTTAGTGCAGACTGGCCACTTAATCGTTCACTCAAAGAAAAGGTTGACCAATGAAATCATCTATCTGTACATGACGCTAATGATGCACAATAGGGAGAAAGTATACCTCCAACATACCAATGAGGTTGAGGAAAGAAACTTGGAGCTAAAATAAGATAGAAGAGGATATCCGTCTAAATACCCAAAATGTTATTGTCAGATCTTAGAAGGTGGTTTCGGGGAGAAGCTAAATGTGTCTCTTTTGGTATTACAGATCCCAAGGTACATATGCACTGGATATAATGTACATGTAATAGGACTGGGCAGGAACATAACATTAGATGCTCAGTTGGTGCACACACATTGATTTTAATTTCCACAAATTATCTATTCCAATTACAGTGGGTTCAGAATAGCACCAGGCACAACTTATCTTCATAAATTAACCGTGAAGCTATATACTGGATTCATGCCCCAAATACACACTCCTGTATTACATCTATTTTGATAACAATTGCATGGTGTTTTGAATTGCCACCTGGGGAAGTGATCACCCTAGAGGAGGTGATAATCTCAAACTCTGATATTGAATTTTTTTTACGAGGATGTATAATTATAAATTTTAGTGTGTTCCACCTCTAGAACCCACAATACAAGTGTTCCTTCAGCATGTATTTCTTTTCCAGACCAAGAGCCAGATGAGGAACACACAGTAGTCGTAGCCCTTTCCATGTTTTGTAGAAAGGGACGGATAGGTCTTTTCAATTTTTGGTATCCAGGGGCCTCTCTCACAGAATCTCCCTATTCCACTACTACAAGGGAGTACTCATTATTTCACAACATGGGGCAGGTGTTGGCTAAGTTTTTAATTGTCGTCCCCTTTGTTCTATTGTAAATCGTTGGCTCTTTTGCTAAAATAGGATGACCATCTTTGGCCCTGGCCGCAGAATCAAATTCCCTTTCCCCTCTCCATTATTGAAACGATAAACATTCCCCAATGCGAGAGGTAAGTTTTTAGCTTCTCTTTTATTTTGCAATATTTTGTTTTTCATTATCAAATCCTGGTAAATTCTTATAGGAGCAGGCATTCATATTCAGACAGTGCCTCTCATTTTTTCTCTGCTATATTGACATCATCATCATCATCTCTCTCTCTCTCTCTCTCTCTCTCTCTCTCTCTCTCTCTCTCTCTCTCTTCTCCTCTCCTACTTTAAACACACATCCATTTGGCAGTTGCATCTATCAGGAAAAGACATTTTCTGACATTATCTCAGATCTCCAACCACTGACATAGTTCTCTGACGTACCGTGACGTCTAAGTGTACGTCCCACTTCCTCCCTAGCAGGCTGGCTAGATGATTATTATTACAGGCACTGGCCTGTCTATTTCGGTATACCTGTATATACCTAGAGCAATTAGAAGCACCTAGCTGACCTACAAGTGCAGTCTATGTAGTATCTAAAGTGCTTTTAAGAGTGATCTACATTCGGAAGTACATCAGTTTTGTATATCACATGTATTTTAGATTGGTTGGCGGATTTATTTTTCATTCAGTCATAGGAAGATAAACTCACTTTAATGTATTGAAAATCCCCATCAATTTGAACCTTCTTTATTACTAACAAGGTGTTGCGTAATATCATTGTAATCAATGAATTTTATCATTGTATTTTAAAACTGGCTGTCTTTATCAGTCTAGAAGGTTCATGAAAGATGACTCGGGTTACTAACTAACGTCATTCAATGACATCTATCTGGCAACAAAAATAGCAATATAAGAAAATCAACAAAATGATTTTATTCTTGTCAGATCTAAGACTTTTTAGTATTTCTTATACCTGACTCCAGTTCGGCTTAGAATCGCTAATTGAAATCGATGTGTATGTCTACATCAATGGCTTATTAACATCAACACCGGAACATCTATAAGATCACTAGAAGAGTTTAATTTAAAGTAGTTTTAGTATCCCTGAAGATAAATAAATCCTAAACTTACCAGCTAAAATTGCATGAAGAGAAATACAGACCCTATGGATTTAGATTTTATAGCACCAGAAGATATATGGGAACAGGCGACTTCCGAATGTGGCACCCTTTTATGTAAATATGATTTATATTTAAGTGACTAAGATTATTTGTGAATTGCCATGGTAACTGCCTGCTTTACATAATGCGTTAGAGCAAGCTGAGCACAAGAAATATTCAGAATGTTACTTTAGGGATCAACATTGTACATTGCTTGCTTCCTCACAGGGAGTGTATACATACATAGAATTGAAGGGGGAGGGTGTCAAGGAGGGGGGGGGTAATGGATAGTGACTTCTACAGAAAACCAGTGATCTATTGCATGGCCACTGCCGACAGGTTTCAACAAATATAAGATATTTTCCTGGGAATAAAAAGTTACCAGGCTATAAGGATAATATTGTGATAGAAGTAATCCTTTCCATGGACAGTATACATGAAGTGACTTGTCTTGTCTCAAGCGGCTGTGTAGTCAAACCACAAACGTGTGTGCCAACTGTCTCGTCCCCCCCTTTTTTTGGTGGGGGGTGTGTGCTTCTTTGTTTTTTTTATATCTCTGTTCATGGTTTTATCTAGCAAGCCAACTTTCATATCGTCAAAATGCTAGGCATCTGCATTGAAACTTGTTTATTCACTTTTGAATTCTAAAATTTCAGCTCAGAAGAAGTAAAACTAATTGAACTAAATTATCCAAAGTGGCATGCAATGAATATGATTATTGCAAAACACATAGACAAAAATGTATAATAAGTTAAGAAGTAAAGACGAGGAGAGAGAAGGGAGTGAAAAAAAGATTTGCCAAAAAGTGTCAAGTCCTGTAGAATAATACATGGTAGCGTTTACACCAACTGTGTCCTTATACACCCACGGTCCACAGGTATCGCACCAAACAACACAAATGCTGTAAAAGTGGGAGAAGATCTTTTACAAGTAGGTGATGACTCATGCAGAAGGACTAATGAATTTTATGTTAATTTTAACCCTTCATAGACAGCACAGTGGATTTATGCACGTTTCCTTGGTTGTTATGATGCATGGATGTAGCCCTGGTAAATAACTATCCATGGTTATATATCCTGATGCAGACCAGGCAAGGGGGGGGGGTCAACACGATGTACCAATATAGCCCTGGCGAGTTACTCACCAGCACTGCATTTGAATATAGCAGGGTATGGACCTGGAGGTATCATGCAAACTTTAAAGGGTTAATCTTCAGGCGGATATATAAATGGCAGGGCTCCAACAAAGATGCATGAGCACCGGCCATGATCATCTAAGATTGCTCTCTGGTTGGAGAGTTTTTATAATGATGATCTGAAACCTAGAGCTATCTGCGAGTCACGAACTCAGAGATTATTATATTTATTAGTAGGTGCAATGGGTGGAAAGAAGATAGTCTCAGAAAAGAATGGATTTCCTTTGACATGCAAAGGATGTGCAATGTAGGCTACTGTGTCTTCCTTGACTATATATCATACATGGACTTTCAAACTGTGTGTCTGTAATCACATCCTGCAAAGTATTTACCCTAGATATTAGTTTCTGATTTTATCTTAATATAGGTGATCAGGCGCATCCAATTTATTATTGGCATTAATGATCAAGTACATTATGATTTGATGGACAGGTACGGGTCATTGCCTTAATCCTAACTTTATATGATTATATTTTACTTTCTTAACCCTATGATATATCTACTGCATGAATGACCCTGGAAGAACTATGTTCATTGTTCCATACTCACCTCTATAGAGTTGAAAAATACTCATCGTATTGTGAAAATAAGGTTATACAATGAGGGATTGTAAAACACATGGTCTCAAACATCTCCAAAGTAAGAGATCAATGCAACAAGAACTTTGACTGGCAATAATGTAAATATCATATCACAAAATTGGCAACCCGTGTTTTTCCCAAAGAACAATTGTCTTGCGAACCTCGATCCTCATGTGACATGATTGCACATTGTAGATAATGACTTAAAGCTCACAAACATGCATTTAAAACCAACTCTTTATATACAAACTCCCCTTTCCTGGTGGATCCATCTATAGCATCTGTCTCTAGAATCTAGAGACACTTTGTACGATGTGAGCAAGGCATATGCCCGTAGGTAATTTAAAAGAAATGTGAAATATAGGGTGGACATAAGCGTGGATCTGAATTATACACTCATTGACAGGAAATCATATATACAGATCCACTGTACATCGCCTTCACATATACATAACTGACAGGTAATCATATACATTCACTTCTTCAGATCTCTATGGGAGTAAAAGTGTTGGACGTTTTAGTATAGGTAATGGGGTAATCTCTCCCACTTTATGTCAGTCTGGCAGACAGGACATCATTCATGAACACCATTTTACTTCCACACCCTTACTACAGATAACAAGGGTAAGAGATGATAATGTAAAGCATACCCAACTGTAATTAATAAGAAAGTTGGAGACCATGATGGTGAGATGGATAGCGTCTCCGTGTTTATGACAAAAAGGTGGAGAATTTTAAGATCGCCAATTTCTTGTCCCTCATTATGCCCAGAGGATGGGGGCCGGGGGTAGATCCAGGACTTCAGATAAAGGGTACACACCCCTTGTTCACGGCATAATTTATAGCTATATAAATCTGGGGCCTAACAGAGGCAAACAGGAGGGAGCGCCTGGATTATGATATGTCAATTACAGCATTGGTACCCATACCAAATCACTTCACAGGTTGTAATTGATTCAATTTATGAAGGCTGATATGGACATGATAGGGGCAGTAAAGATAGGTAAGACTGAACAGCCAAATATGGTTTTTCGGTAGATACCTGAACAATATATGTTTTATAGAACTATATCCCAGCAAATCCTAGTGAACATGAGTCATGCTGGGTGAGGAATGTGTGAGTACATTGAGTGATAACGAATAATGTCATTTTGTGTGATACAATATCAACTCTCACTCAGCTTGACAAACCTTCACTTACTTCAGTAAGACCTGAGAGAGCATGCATCAACATGTGTCAATACTTGTCAACTCTCACACCGCTTCACATGTCTTCACTCATTTCCATAAAGATGTGAGGGGAACTGGGTGAGCAAATGTCAACATGTGTCAATACTTGTCAACTCTCACACAGCTTCACATATCTTCACTCATTTCCATAAAGATGTGAGGGGAACTGGGTGAGCAAAGGTCAGCATGTGTCAATACTTGTCAACTCTCACCCAACCTCACATGTCTTCACTCATTTCCATAAGGATGTGATGGGAACTGGGTGAGCATTCGTCAATACTTGTCAACTCTCAGGCAGGTTCACATGTCTTCACTTACTTCAATAAAGATGTGAGGGGACCAGGGTGAGCACATGTCAACATGTGTCAATACTTGTCAACTCTCACCTAGCATGACATTTCTTCACCAAGCCTTCTACAATAAGAGACTATGGAAACTGTATGGATTCTCATGGCTTCTACTTTGCAGAGTGGGCATATTGAGTAAATGTCAATATGAGAATTTATGTTTCACAGAGCAAGTTCCTTTCTTACATGGCATGAAATACATATGAATCAGGAACATAATGGTAGCCAAGTATATGTGATTTAGTGCATACATTAGACATAATAGCTCATTTGTTTTGTCTATGGGACATAGCACTGAATTGAAATTGCATATGTTTTACATGATATCTAAGTATCTGTTTGTCCTGGTTTGATGGGATATGAAGGTTTAATGTCTACTGATCAGCTAGGTCACAGCTGATTAGAGCAAATATACAGGAACTTTTCATAGGCTGGTTAAAAAACTCTGTATTGAGTGATAATAGGGGCAGATACTTTGTCCAACATTAGCATGACAGACTGTGTGAGGAGATGTGAGCATGCGTCAAGATTCACCAACTCTCACCCACCATGACAGAACTTCACGCACAATGACACATTATGTACTATTCTGTGTTTTGATTGGTCCATTTCAAATTTCCCTCCCATTCATTTGTTCTCCTCCTGCTTTCAAAACAGTCAGGCAGAGGCAGCCATGGAGAACAGATCTTGTGGTAGGTGGTCACACAGTTCTAGATTGATTTGACTTGAAATCCTATGTGATAAGCATTTATACAGTAACACATTGATATTATCTACAATCCCTGAACATCTATCTTGTTGCTGAATTCAGCTATTTGTCTCAACACCCCAAATTAATGTAGAACTTTCTATGTTAGCAAGGCTCAGGGAAATTCTGGGGGATTCAGGCTGCCATATGGGAGTGGTCATTGTTTATCAACTTGGATGTGAGTGGGTGGTCAAAATTAGATTGCTGCTGTTTGTTTATGACCATTTCTTATCATTTCAACAGGCATTCTCAAGACTGATACAAGGAAAATTCAACTCACACAGCTGACAGAATATCTATCCATTTTCAAGCAAAGTGGGCAACACATGACATGCAGAGGAGAGATATCTTCAATGGGAACCAGCATGAACAGCTGAATTGATGTTAATAAAGTTATGAAATATCAGAAATCCACAACCACCTGCAACCCCCCCCCCCTGCCTATCCCCCACCCACAAATTAGTCTGTGCGTCAATATATGTGATACTGTGTCATGACCCATGTGTCAGTGTGTGTGATAATGTGTGATGACACATGATGTCATCATGTGTCATTGTTAGTGAAGGTTCATACATGTTGACTCAACTTCACAAATTGGGTTGGGATGTTCACGCATGCGTCACATCTTGTCATGGTCCGTGATCACCCACGCGTCAAGTCCTAAGAGCGCATGGGGTGAGGCGGGCGCAGCATGACAAAAGTTGACACAGATTTGCTGGGATACTTCTTGGTTATTCGCAATGTCCTGTCATTTTGCTATGAAAGTATATCCTCGCGTATTAGCCGCGCTTCATATATAGGTTATTACAGTAATATTTTCCACATTCAGATCTCATCATGCTTACCTTGTTCTAATTGTGCGGATAAAATGACACATCCTCAAGTCAATATCAATATCATCCACATCACCACTAGTAGCTGCAAGATACTTGTCAATACTTAGGGTTTCCATTGTAAGGATATTGATTACTCAATTAAAGCTCCAATTAAAGTTTCAACATATATAATAATTAAGAAGACAGTTTGAATACATTGCATTCTATAGTCTCATGAACTGCTATAGTTTTTTTTCTGCTGGCTGAATCAGGTCCTGCCACTTTGTCTATATTGAGTGTAAATACCATCAAATATTGAAGTACTGATTGTATGCGATTGTATGAGATTGTCCCGACTATTTTAGTATGCACTCTCAACTCATGTTTCACAACTGCAATCCCATGAAAATGCCACTGAAGGGTTCTCCCTTTTTGTAATGCTGTTCAGGTTTCCTTTGCGTTGCTAATGTATTCCATGTAGCAGTACGACTGTTAATCCCAGATTAGATTGCATTTTCTGAACCTCTGTAAAGGGTGAGTACAATCCAGGTATGAACTCCTGGAATGCCTCTGGTTGGACACAGGTTGTAAAGGCCAAGTGTAGAGGTGTCTTTATGTGATGTACAGGTAGAGGTGTCTAGACCCGTATCTTCATGTTAGGAGTGGGACTGGTGTTTTTGTACTATGTGCCTGCATATATACACACCCAGCCCTACCACAGTTATGGTCCTCTAGTCTATGGAGGTTTATACCATGCAGAATGCAGTCCCACCTTTGCTTTACACAAAGAAAGATTTTGTCATTATGAGCAACATTACATTTTACCCTTCCCCCATCGAAATGATCCTTATAGGTATTTGACCGTTTGCGACTTCATACTGATCGAGTGATTGAATGAAAATTGTACAAATTAATTAAGTGGAAAATTAGAAATTTTGTAACGCTTATACAAACTAACTCTGGTTTCACCTTTTTCATCCTTTTGTCTTTACACTGCATCAAAATTAATGTAGTTAAGATCTCGTGAGATGCAAGAAGGTCAACTTTAAAAGTACCGTAATCTCCCGCGTATAAGGCGCAGCTCGCATATAAGGCGCCCCCCCCCAACTCACAGGGGGGTTGTTTCGCATATAAGGCGCCCCCCTGAGGGGAGATTTTTGTCAATTTAGTACTGTTCTATAGTAAAAATACGCACCCCAAACTCAAGGCAATTTACCTCCCACGTATAAGACCCAGCAGCATTTTGTTTGGCGTATAAGATGCGCCTTATACACGGGAGATTACGGTAGATGTGATAATATTGCGTGGATTGCTGTTTTAATCTCTAATGCAGTATATAGATGGCAATCTTCCCCTCCCGTTTAATCTCCTCTATTACTGTCTCTCTTAACAATTTACTCCTCTTACATTTTTCTTTGTATTTTCAGGATATAGTCAATTGCAAATTATATAGGGCCTAGGGAATGCGCATATTTACCACATTGTTGGTATATCATTCTTCGAATAATTTTGAGAGAACGCTTGAATACACAATTTAGATTTCATAGGCTTTTCACCAGATCAAAGCTGATGATGAATATATTTCATGATTTTTCTTCTTTTTTTTTAAGTGACCCTGCATAATGTGGTTTATGTCACATCTAGGCCATTAAATTGAATCAATCGGCTTTGGTGGCCGCCAGGTATTTCTATATTTCAACCATTATCATTATCTTCCTTGTAGCAATTTCTTCATTCTTTTATCTTCTTATTTTCCGGTATGGAAAGACCGAATATATAGCACTGCTATAAATCACACAAATTCTCCTTTCATTGCTGTACAATTTGAAAAGTCTCACATTGCAGAGGACGCGACTTGTGTTTGTTTTTCCTGCAGTTACTGGCGGGCATAAACTAAATACCAACAGTGGTAAAGTCACAGATGAGACGAGAGGTATGGAAAAAATTATCAAAAAAGAGAAAGAAAAGACAAGTCGCACCATTTAGTGAGATCTCCGCGTGGTAGATCTATTATACTTTTACTTCCCTCCCCGACATCATTATTAGAGCTTACAGAGTGCAATCTCGTGCACATGGTTTAAACCCCCCTATTGGTGTAGGTCTAATTCTGACACTTAATTAAAATTTGGTTTAGCAACATGGGTACGGGGTAGCATGAACAGGCATTTGGGAATGGAAAGGATGGTCCTAGAATGCATTTCCTTGTAATATGTCTCTTCTTAAAGCGTTTGTCTTTTCATGATAAGTGACAAAACTTGGGAAATCATAACATTAGGGAGAAATCCCTTTTTTTCCAAGTCATGTCTTCAGCTACATTTTGGTACTTTGCATGATATATGTTAATACCCCAAATAGCTACAGAAATATAAGATCTCTAACATTGGATGTCAGCAACATGGAGAAGATAGATTAACGTTTTATTCAACAAGAACAAAATTATGGTTTCCATGGCAAAAAAAATTCTTTCTGGTTTCTAAATAAGGTCATTTCAGAAGGAAAATAAAGTCTTGGCTATAGCATAATCAGATTCTTAAGAAAAAGTTACCCTAGACTTTTTTTCACTAAATTTTGTACTCTTTTGGTCACATCTACTTAGATATCGCATTTAGAGCATTTATGGGTATTTCCCTTACTGTTATGATTTTCCCTGCTTCGCTACATAATATTATAGTAATTACACTCTCCATGGAGAGATACAAACCACATCAACACAGACATGTTTCAAATGGCATTTGGATTAGAAGTCAGTACAAAATGATACTGTCGGGAATAGACACTCACACAAATGACTCAGACCAGTTGACGTAAATAGCAGTGTGTGTGAGGCCTACAATACAGGATTTACATCCCTGCCAAACCACAGGAAATTCAACATAAATGTTGATATAATTACTATGTCATGGTGAAAAGAAAACCTTTATATGACAGATTGCCGTTAAATGTGAGTTGGGGGCCTTAGGAGTGTTGACCACGTGCTGGTGGAGGGAGTATGTGGGTAGTAAGTGTGACTGTACTAGAGAAGAAAGACGGAGGTGGAAGGTTCATAACAGGACCATTTTAGACACACACCCAAACCTAAAATAGAACCGTTCCATCCTGTGAGCCGTCAGAGTATATAGAATCCCACTGGCCAGACAATGGCCACAGGATGCAAATTCCCTATCTAGAATATGCAAAGCAAAGGCTATCCATTCACCTCACAAGGTTCACCCTCCCACATTGTAGATCTAAGCTGAATTAATGACAGTTAGCTAATACAGATAGGATAAGCTGCATTCTTGAAGCTTTCCACAGGAGCGGGCCCCAGGATGAATTGACCCATAGTATAATTTTTAGTGAGTGCAACCAGAAAGGTATATATCACTTGTTATAACACGGTTAGAGAGTTTTCAGTGCCGAAAATGGATAATATGAGTTCAAATATCTCGCGATAAAGCACCCAAAATTCACGGCGAGCGGACAGCGGGGCGGACATGTTGAAACCTACTTTGACACGAAAGTAAATTCTCCATTTTTGAAGCTTATAGACCAAATATTGCAAAATCCTTTGGACATAACATAGTTGAAACCATATTCTAACTCCCTGTCGGGTAGATTACTTGATATTAAGGCTGAATTTAACATAAAAAATTATTAAACTTTCGAATCGAGTGACTTGCCGTGCGTCTTCGCCATTCTGTCAATACTACAGGTGCCGCCGCCTGGTGTGTACAGAATGGATTATATTTTAGACTGGAGCAGCCCTGTCCTGACGTGTTCGCAGTAGTAGGTCTATGAGAGTTGGAGTTTGAGGAGTTCGCCAGCCTAAGCATACGACAACATGAAACCAAGATGGCGGAGGGCCGTCTTGTCGACTCGCATAAGAAATGAATGGATTATATCATTTTTTAAGGTAAATACTTAGAATTAATGGTGGAAACAGTGTTATAAATGTAATATATGATGTTTAGACTTGAACTCATGCCTTCCAGGGCTTATATAGGCACTCCGCTCCGCGTCGTGCCTATATCAAACCCTGAAAGGCATTCGTTCAAGTCTAAACATTATATATTACATTCGTACAGTGGGATACAATGTCATTTGGAACATAATTGCCACCCCACCCTAGTCCCCCCCTTTCCCGGATCCAGCCCTGTTTCACCAAGAGTGTTGACCAATGTTGTACACTACATGGCGGTCTCACCTGGTCCACACCCAAATGGGCGCCCTTTCAAGTTTCACCATGGCCACAACAGGTGATCAACTATGTGGGTTTCTGGTGCACTGTAATGACTATAATACAGTATGGCACCAACAAATTCTAACACTTTCCTCTTTGTTAAGAACACAATACTCTTAAAAGTAAATTATATAGTATTATGTATGACGAACACTGGATGTCCTAATGAAATTGCCCTAGCATATTCTATAAGATAAAAATTGGCATTATGCATTTGGTAGACTGCTGCATTTGGTATCCATGAAAACCTGGAAATGTTTCAAGTCTCAATAAAAGTAAAATGTCACAGAGGTATTAATAAAGTGGTGACGTCAAGTTTTCGAAAAGGAAATATTTTAAAATCTATGTATACGTGTGTTTTATGGTGTTTCATGTCATGTCAATGCTGGCATAGAAATTACAATGACCTGCAGGCATGTAGGAGAATTAGATAACATCATTTCAGTAGACGAAAGAAAATAAGGTCCGTATATACCATGTCAATCTTATTGACATGTGAATCATGTAAATCCTATAATTGGCTTACCTTGCTGAGAAGGCCGAGCCAAAATCTGAGAGTGTGCCTTGTGACGTCATTTTTGTAGCTGCTGGGCGTGATCCAAAATATCTCAAAAAAAGAACTAAAACTCCTCCTTCAAAACTCCAAAACTTTGTGTGTAAGCCCTACAAACACAATTCTTTTTGAGAGAAACTTCCCAATAATCCAGCGTTTGGTCAGTGTAAGTTTCTGCTCTTATCCAACGAGAAAATACACATGGCTACTTCAGCCCAAGAATAGCCCAGAAGAGTGGTCAGTGACCATTGCCAGTGACCTCTTCTGTTGGCTCCTTTGCCTCCTCCACCCACCTACCAAGTACTGCAGTGTGGGTAAATCATAAAGTAGGTGTGGTAATGTCCCGTTCTCTCTGTTCACCTGGGGTGGCGAGGCGTGGGACAGACACAGAGTACACCTTCCTATATGTAAAGTGTTGCAGCCCTGTGAGAAAACCCTCCAGCTCTGATGTAACTTGTAAGAATGTGGCAGTATAACTTGGTGTGGGTTTTCTTATAGGCTGGATTGGTCACCCGGCCTGTACTAAAGCTGCAGGGGTCACCTGTACTCTACCATTGCAGGCCTAGCCCTTGGCCGGCTGGTCTGCAGGCTGCCGGAGAGGGTAGGGCAGAGACTTTGGAGGGCGACAGTCGTACAAGGAGTGACTGGGACCGAATTGCCTCCCTCCTTACACCGTCTCTGGCAGGTCGCGGTTGGGGGATTTGATGAGGGAGGGTGGGAAAGGTGGGTAAGGTAGGAAGGGTAGGAAGGGATGGGGGGTGAAGGGTTTGATCCGCTGGTTGGTTGGGTGCGACTCACGACCGGTTCTGGTAGACTACCCACCATGTGTAAATATATAGACCTGCATGTTGAGTTATGGGGTGCATATATAGAGGGAAGTAGGGAGAGCACAGGTTGGGGTGTGAATACTATGGGGTGCATGAAGTGCATAGAGAGAGGCAAGGAGAGGGAATAGTGTGAAGATTATGGGGGTGCTCGAGGTGAAGAGAGGGAAGCAGGGAAGACACAAGGAAACAGTTGTGAATACTATGGGCTACTATGGGGATATGAGGTGCCTAGTCAATTTACATTGCATGTACCTTGTGTGTATGGTACAGTCGATAACAGTGTCCCATACTATCAGTGGGGGCTGGGAAAGTCACTGAATTTGAGACATAAACATGCTAGCCTTGACCACGGACCTGAAAGAGTTTCAGGTCCGTGCCCTGACCAATGAGGTGGGTTGATATATATGAAATAATGCCTTATTGTGGTTGTCTGTACC
This sequence comes from Acholoe squamosa, assembly GCA_949317995.1. Lineage (NCBI taxonomy): Eukaryota > Metazoa > Annelida > Polychaeta > Phyllodocida > Polynoidae > Acholoe > Acholoe squamosa. The sequence goes on along the minus strand of OX439041.1, from coordinate 27,924,951 downwards.
TATCATAGTTTCATATACTTAACTGTACAATTGCTGTAGCAATTGTACAGTTATCAACATCCTTGATGATGATCCAAGTTGGCCATCTTTGGACTGTGTGTTGTGCTGTGATGCATATATGTGTTTGTATTTCTGACCACTTTGGGCAGATGTAGACACCTGATTCACACTAGAAGTGACCTCTAGGTATGGGGATTGAACTTGTTTGCCCACTGCTAACCACCCTATCTCACAGTCAGTGAAGTGTGAAGGCAGTACTAGACCAGTCTAAGGCAGTACTACCTCACCTGTAGGGGAGGGGGTAAAGCTAGCTGGATCTCAGCTCCACAGAGTGACACCACAACAAAGTGACAGAAGTAGTGTTCTGACCAGGGAAAATTTTACAAATGGAAATGTAGCAGAGTTTCATTCAACTGACAGCCAACAATGTGAGTTAATTTACAAAGTAAAGTGTCTATACTTGAACATAGGACATAGCTTAAACCCCCCAGTTCCCCACACTGCCTGAAATGATGACTTGTTTTTCGACCCCCCTGGATTGAGTGGGATCTGTTACCAGCCAAGTCATACCCACTAGACTTGGCTGGCCTGCTAGCTATGAGGTGCCTAGAGGAGGGCAGGGACAGGATGAGCTGTGAATAGTACGATATGCATAAAGCTGTAAAGCAAGGCAGGGGTGGGTGGGGTGTGAATACTATGGAGTGCACATAGTGCACAGTGGCAGGCAGGGAGAGGACGGGGTTTGAATACTAAATAGGGTCGACGGGGTGCAGAGAAAGAGACAGGTAGTGGGTGGAGTGTGAATACTATGGGGAACATCGGGTGCAGAAAGGGAGACAGGGAGAGTCCCAGAGGGTAGGGCTTGAATATTGTGGGGTCCTTAAGGTACACAAACGGAGGCAGGAAGAGGGTGGGCCATGGGGTGCATGTGGAGCAGAAAGGGAGGCAGGGAGAGTCAGACAAGATGAGGTGTGAATACCATGGGGTGCATAGAGGGAGGCAGGAGGACGGTGGTTATAAATACTGTGGGTTGCATAGAGGGTGGCTGGGAGTGTGAATATTATGGGCTCCTTGAGGTGAAGAGTGGGAGGTAGACGGAACCATCGCTAAAGGAGCGATGGTAAGTGGTGGCACTGGTGTTGTGGTGGTGGAACTTTCAGAGTAGTTTCCCAAGCCCCCAATGAAAACTGGGTCCCTAGTCTTAACTGGGGTTGGTCTTTGATATCTTAACTCTAGGACCTACCTACTTGTTGTGTATTGTTTTGAAATGTAAAATCATATGCCATGCTTTTGCCTTTTGTAACTTGATATCTGGGGCCCAGGAAGACTAGGCTGAGCCCTCTGCAGACTCAGTGGACATCAATTGCTGGGCCTCTGAATGAATATATCAGGACCCGGTTAGCTGGGTAAGTGGGAGGCAGGGAGAAGGTGGGAAGTGAATAGGGAGAGGGTGCACTTGAGTGTCCTTGTGTTGCATAGAGAGAGGCAGGCAGAGAGCGGATGCATATGGGGTGTAATTTCTATGGGGTGCATGAAGGGGGGCAGGGAGAGGATGGCATCTAAATACTATGGGGTTAGGTCCTTGAGACACAGAGAGGGAGACAGGGAGTCGGTGATGGATACTAGGTAGTGCAGAGGGAGGCAGGGAGAGGGTGGGGTGTAAATACTATGAGATGCATAAAGGGAGGCATGAGGACAGTGGGTTATGAATACTATGGGTTGCATAGAGGGAGGCTGGGAGAGGGTGCGCTGTGAATACTATGGGGTGCATAGAGAGAGGTAGGAGCGGATGGGGTGTGAATATTATTGGGAGCATAGAGGGAGACAGGGAGTGGATGGGGTGGGAATACTATGGGGTCCTAAAGGTGCATAGAGGTAGGCAGGGAGTGGGGGTGTCAGGCTTGACAAATCCAGCCCGAGATACTACTATTGAACTGATATCAATAGCCGCTGGCCAAGGCTGGCCAAGGCTGGCCAAGGCTGGGGGAGGGGGATGCGAGTTCACACTATCGGGTGCACAGTGGGTGGTAGGGTGAAGGTGGGGTGTGAATAGAGAGAGGGTGCACATGAGGGTGTAATTTATACTATGTGGCCCTTGTGGTGCATAGAGAGATGTAGGGAGAAGGTGCAGATGGGGTGTAATTCTATGGGATGCATGAAGGGGGGCAGGGAGAGGATGGCATCTAAATACTATGGGGGCAGGTCCTTGGGGCACAGAGGAGGAGACAGGGAGTTGGTGGTGAATTCTATGGCGTGCAGAGGGAGGTAGGAAGAGGGTGGGGTGTGAATACTATGAGGTGCATAGAGGGAGGCAGTAGGATGGTGGGTTATGAATACTAGATGGGGTGCAGAGATGGAGGCAGGGGGATGAATATTGTGGCGTGCATAGAGGGAGGCAGGTAGAGGGCGCAGATGGGGTGTGAATAATGTGCAGTGCTTGAGGTGCATGGAGGGATCAAGGTGGGAATACTATGGGGTGCAGAGGGAGGCAGTGAGAGGGTGAGGTGTGAATACTATGAGGAGCACATAGGGTGGTAGGGAAAGGGGTTTTCAAAGAAACAGAAAATTATGAGGGTACCCGAAGTTATAGGGAGTAAATTGGAAAAACAACAACTTTAGAAATGGAAGTAAGATGGACAAGGACAATAAACTTAGATTAGGGACTGCGTTGGGAGAAAAACGGACGAGAAGAGACTGGACACGTTAGTGGATGACAGATCGACAATTGAGAGGCCCAGTTGCTGTTGGTTCATGAGAGGAGACTTGATCCAGGAAGTGAATTGGGAATCTAGGATAAAACACGGCAGGAAGCATACTAAGTTTCATCCTAAGGGAGTGGTCATTATTTATCAACGGGGGGGTGGTGGGTTTGAGGGGGGGGCGTAAAATTTTCAGGCCCCTCCCGAGGGGGGGCTAAAAAAATTTTGACCCTTCTTGAGGGGGGGGCTAAAAAAATTCACCCTCTTTTTAGCAAAAAAAGCCCGCGCGCTACTATAGATCAAAGAGGGGCGCGAAAACTCTCCGCGCCTCTGGCGCGGGGGAGGCGCAAGAAATTTTTTACTGCCGACGAGGGGGGGGGGTAAAAAACCCACCACCCCCCCTGTTGATAAATAATGACCACTCCCTAAAGATGAAAGCGGCTTTCTTCTATTATTGTACAATATCTTTCGCATTATTATATTCATGTTATAGTAATGTACATGAGAGTTCTGTCCGGATTTTTGCCCTCTCTCTCTCTCTCTCTCTCTCTCTTTTGTTTTAGCCCAGGAGCTAGCTACTGGTACAAAGCTCAATACTCAAATAAGATAAATCCTGTTACAGAATCAGCATGCATGCTGACTATGTTAAAAGCAGGGTTGGAGCACGCATAATTCCAGAGAATTAGATTACTAATTTTAGGACGTTCATGATGTTCTAGATGTAAGCATCCGAATGGGTATGGTATTACATATTTAGTCTAATATTTTTTAAGTAAGTCTTTACAAAAGTTAAGGTTCACATTTCAATAGACAGGCTAATGAAAATCATATGGTATGGATTACATTGCAATGGAAGACTTATAATATTCCAAAGTCCAAAGTCTGAAAGGTATAGTTCTTTTCCAAACATACACTTCAAGGCAGCAGATGTTCTTCAAAAAGCCCATCTTAGAACTAAGAAAGTTCAAGGCAGGGGACGCCATGCTGGTGCAGGGGGATCAACAACAAGGCCATGGCAGGGTTATGTAGGGAGGGAGTTGCCCTGTGCATACAGTCAACTCTGGGTGCTCTTGTGTACTTTGGGGGCTTTGATCGTCAGATGTTGATCCAGGGTACATACATGGATTAGGTCTACTAGAGGATAGACTGAGTGAGGAGTAGGCCTAGTTCTGAGTGAGTAGGGCTGAGGAATAAGGAAGGTGGGGTTACCTTAATCTCCTTTTTACACATGTGACATGCTCAACTAGAGGTACCATCACCTATATTGTCCATCCTGCATGTTCATAAGAACAGTTTTATAGTCGTCTGAGATTAGAAGTTCATCATAAAAAGTTCAAGTTATTATCTTATAGATCCTTAATCCAAAGCAGCAGACCTTTCAGATTTAGCATAGGCATAGAAAATCTAGTGACACTCGGTTTTGGAATCATGGTCGTTATCCTCACAGCTGGATGAAATGGGTCAAATCTGGTAAACAGACTTCTGACTACATGTATGAGCCAAACCCTGGTACATAATACACCCAAATACACCCCCACCTTGATTACATACCACGTAACAATAATTGTTACTGTCGTACTTATATACATGTGGTTGCTGCATATATGCTCTGATGTAACCTTAGAATAAAACATGGTAGAGGATGGAGGTGCACTGAAAGCACCAAGGTCGTCAGACTGACGATACCCAAAACTACAACCTTAGGTACTCAGATTGAACACCTAGGGTAGTCAACCTAATGGGTTTAGGTCAACACACTCACCCAAGGTAGTCAAACTGATTACATAATGTTGTTAGAGTGACAACCTTGGTGCTGACTACCTTGGGTCCTCAATCTGACTACCTAAAGCTGTAGATTTGGGTGTTGTCAACTTGAGCACCTAAAGTCCTCAGCGGTGAAGACCTTCAGTTGAAGACTGAAGGCCTGATCATCAAATATGAGTGGCACATACCTGCCACCTTGTGAGTAGGTTACATATTGTCAACAGAATGCCATAGACTCATACTAGACTAAGGGATTTCACTCCCTGTAAGGTGCTGCCCCCTGTCTGTACCTCTTCCGACGACTGTAGGTCCTCAATCTGACGAGTTTCGACCAGCATTGAATTTTCCCATTATCCATGGGCATAACCTTTGCCCATCTCCAATTTTCACCTGAATACAGCCCCGGAGATAAATAAGCAAATGTCAATGACCATGGAATATTTTTGCATCGTATTCACCGAGGTGAGGCTGTCCGCATTCAACGACGCCTTATATTCTAGGGGAATTGACATTTGCATTTATGTCATGGCTACACAGGTTTAAAAGCTTTTAAATGAGGAAATTCAGCTATGTTTTGCTGTGTTCATTGCAGCAGGTCATGTGATCATCAGCCATTGAATAAGGACACATTGTATTCCATCCCACCCCATTGAATACATCATGTCCAGTACTCTTCTATAGTAACAATTGTATCTGCCATGACATAAAGCCAATTATCGATTTAGATCTGCACCAGGCCCTGGTTTTTGTGTGATGTAAATCACCTGGACAATCCTTTAGATGATTCTAATGAAAAAATGATGCTTTTTGGTAACAAAGTCTTCAAGCATTCTTGGAGCTCTGTTTTATCTGCCACTGAAATTCATTGCAAAAATTATTTAATCCGTCACTATCACTGTCTAAAGTGACCATCCGACGTCCAGGATGAAGTGAACTAATACTACACCATCTACTGCTGCTCCACCTAAAAAGAAAGCAGGCGGTAAGGCTAAAAAGACTACTTCTACAGACAATTTAGGCAACCATGTTACAAGCCTCTAGGAGGATGTCCTCGCAATGCGGTCTTAAAACAATTAAATCCTCACTGCCATAAATGGCCTTAATCCTGCTACTTCACAACCTACAACTACACAAGTACAGCCACAGGTCAGTCAGATCCCGGTTGTGGATATCACTTCAACAGAGTCAGTACCTGTAGTACAGACTCCGTCTAGGAATACTCGTGCCACTGCAGCTGCTGCGGCCATCCCGGCTGCAGTGAAGTCACAGCCTTCTGCGGGACCGGTCATCGACGAGTTTGCTGAGGCCATACAGGCCGCTACCTTCGCGGGTGAGAAATCCTATCCTCTACCACTCAGCTACGAAGACAAAGTTCCTGCTTCTGTCACCAGCAAGGTAGCAAATATCCTCACCTCTACATCACATCAGCTGTCATCCATCAAGGGTAAGCCTACTCATGCCCACAACTTCATTTTCTGTGGCCCTACACATATTAAAACAGGCCTAAATGTCCTAGACCCTTTAGAATATTTGTTTGGCCTGTCACAGCTTATGAAAGACCGCCGTACCCTGCCCCAAGATAAGCCCCATATCGCTGTGCGTATCATGGACATAATAGCAGCGGGCAAACATTATCAGTGGGAGCAGATATGTGATTGGTCAGAAGAAGTCCTGTCTTCCATCGCTGATGAACTATTTACTTGGCAGGAGAGTGCATCTATCAGTTCATTGAGGTCAGAGGTCGCCAAGGTCAGAGCGGGTAAACTCTACCCCACCACCGACATAGCTGAAGCCTCATTCAAGAAGAATATGACTAAATCTAAAACAGAGTCTAAAAATCAGGCTGCTTCCCAGAATCAGACTAAACCTGATAAACAGCCTATACAGACCGCTGCTGCTTCACAACCAGCCTACAAAATCTCTTGCAGCTCAGCTGGTCGCACTAATGTACCCTGTCAGGCTTACAACACTAAGGCTGGCTGCACTAAGCCTGATGGCCATACAGAAAGTGGTATACAGTACAGCCACCACTGCACTTGGTGGAGGCATAATATTCAGATGCTTCATTCCCATGGCTTCACTGCATGCCGCTGCAAACAACCAGGAGATAAAGAGCCCTCCTTTAAGGCCTGAGCCGGATTACCCTGGCTTTCCTTATGATACTGCTGACATGAACTTGGACACAGACTTAGCCACCTCTACCCCTGCTGATAATAGTGATAAACTACCTCATCCAAGCTTATGCCTAATGCTCCCATATTTAGGCCCATGTCAGATATCAACACTAAACCTTACACTCCAGACAACGCCTGTACAGTAGACCACTCTCCATGTACTACTCATATATTAGAGCAAATGGATCTGGTCGTTAGTACTACTAGTCCAGCTCGCACTATTATACATACTACTTCACCTGACTCTAGTGATAGCCAGGCATACACCGCGGGCTCACTTACTGATTCAGATGAAACTTATTACCCTTCTGAGGCGAACTTTTTTTACAGCTTACCTCCCGCAGATCCGTCCCCAGAGCTATTCGCTCCTATCAAAGCCTCATTTTGGCCGGTAAGGGTTACTGACCTTTGGGATAGTTTCCCTCAATATGCTAAGCTAAATGACACTATGACAGAGACCTGCTTGCCCAACAGTTTAGGCCCCAGACTCACATTACCATCGGGCCTCATTCTGGACGTCTGGGAAAGCAAATAACAAAGTTACCATGACTACAAAATATGTGAACAATTATGCTATGGTTGGCCAGTGGGCTACACTGTTGATACACTCCCTGTCTCCACTGAAACAAGCCACAGCTCAGCTCTTAGATACCCTACTCACATAGACAAATTCATCAAAAATGAACTAGAACTAGGTGGACTTCTTGGGCCTTTCACATCGGCTCCATTTACACCCTGGTGCAATGTAGCACCTCTACTCACCCGGCCAAAGAAAGAGACCTCCTCTAGAAAGGTACTACTGGATCTATCTTTCCCTCAATGGTGAGGGCATGAACAGTGGTGTCACTAAAAACTGTATCAATGGACAGTATCGACCTTACACCTTGCATTCCATCACCTAACTTGTCACTAAGGTCTGTTCCCTTGGACAAGGCGGACATGGCTCATGCTTATAGACAGTTGAAAATCGAGGTCACTGATTTACCACTACTCACCATGAAACACAGAGGCCTCTATTCTATAGACACCTGCCCCTCCTTTGGAGCCAGGCTTTCCAGTTTAGCCTGTCAATGCACTAGCTTGGCTATTGTTTACCTCTTTGCTAAACAAGGGAACTTCCTCAATGACTTCTGCGGGGCAGCTCAGACTCTGGATGAGGCTAGTCAGGCCCATTCAGACTTCCTAAGTCTGACAGCTGAACTAGGCATCAAGTTGTCCCCTAAAAAGTGTGAGCCTCCAGCCAAGATCATGGACTGGCTGGGATTCAGACTCAATACAGTAGAAATGACTCTCACTATACCTGACTCTAAACTGCAGGAGGTTATTGATGAGTGCAAATGCTGGAGAAGGCCAAATTTGCCACCAAGAAGCAACTTCAGTCGTTGGTAGGCAAATTATCTCACATTTCGAACTGCATTCCTAATTTAAGGAAGTTCATGTGTACAGTACGGGAGACACTAAGGAACACTCCAGATACTGGCATGGTCTTCCTCAACAACCCATGCAAATCTGACATATCATAGTTTGTTATGTATTCCACCCTAGCTAATGGCATACACCTCCTACTACCACCCACTGAAACCTACTCGTTAGAATGTGACTCTACACTGGTGGGCGGGCTGGCAACTCAGACCAACACTACTACACACTACAATATGATGAAGCACACATAGAAGCCTACAAGCCCATACATAGACTCGAAGCTGTAAATCTGCTTATAGCTTATCGTACACTGGTACCCAAAGATAAGCAAGGCTTTAGGATCATAATATATACGGACAATCTAGGATCCCAACAGGCCCTAGTCTCAGGCAGAACTCAAGACAAAGTGTTATCTGCCTGTGCAAGACAGCTATGGCTTGAGGCTACCACAAATGAACACACACTAGATATTAGACACAAGAAAGGTGAACTCATACCTCTGGCAGATACTCTGTCCCACCAACATGACCTAGCTAAAAGAACCTATGCTCTAGCTGAAATCGCGACAAGAAGTTCACTAAACTCAAACCCGCCCTACCTCACCCTATGTTTGATATAATCTGATTCTATATATTTCAGGCCTTACTCTGGGAGACCAGGCTATAGCCTCATTCCAGGCCTCGGTTTCAGAGGCCATGGCAGTAAACAGACTTAGATAAGCTACCTATTACTTAACCTTCACTGTGTCCTACAACACAGACATATTACATCCATGACCTCAGGCTGCTACCCTATATCAACAATATCTGGCCAACTCACTGTCAGCGCCCTAATTCCCATAGGAACTATATATCTGGGGCCAAACTTTGGATACTAACACATGGAGGCGACCCCTCTTCCTTATTATCATATGAATCAGTTGGGGTAGCTAAGGGAGCAGTTAGACTCTGACCACATGAGACAGTACCAGCTCCACCATTACTATCCCAGCACGTAGTCGCAGTCTGCACACTATCGGATACTATACCAAACACATCACACTACAAACTAAAAACCCTGCAGATCTTTAAACTCGTCAGATTGAGGACCTAGAGTCGTCGGAAGAGGTACAGACAGGGGGCAGCACCTTACAGGGAGTTAAATCCCTTAGTCTAGTATGAGTCTATGGCATTCTGTTGACAATATGTAACCTACTCACAAGGTGGCAGGTATGTGCCACTCATGTTTGATCATCAGGCCTTCAGTCTTCAACTGAAGGTCTTCACCACTGAGGACTTTAGGTGCTCAAGTTGATAACACCCAAATCTACAGCTTTAGGTAGTCAGATTGAGGACCCAAGGTAGTTAGCACCAAGGTTGTCACTCTAACAACATTATGTAATCAGTTTGACTACCTTGGGTGAGTGTGTTGACCTAAACCTATTAGGTTGACTACCCTAGGTGTTCAATCTGAGTACCTAAGGTTGTAGTTTTGGGTATCGTCAGTCTGACGACCCTGGTGCTTTCAGTGCAAAGCAGCCCTTACAATGGGCTTCTTTGCCTTCCTTAGAGTTTCTAATCTCCTCACCCCCATTGCCTCACTGTGGTCTGGCCCACATACCTTACTCAGAAGAGACGTAATACTGACCGAAACCGGTATTAATATAGTGATACGCTCATCAAAAACTTTTGGACCAAGAGATGCCCCGGTAGTCATATCCCTACCTTCCATCCCGTCATCTCCAGCCTTCCCTGCTAAAGCCTGGGTAGAATATGCAAACTATGTACCATCGTCTCAGTTTGCTCCAGCTTTCACTCATCCCTCAGGACTACCTCTTACCCCTCTCCAATTCACCAACATAACCAGAGCCGCACTCTTAGACATTGAGTGCCCGTATGTCATGGATTTCCTGGGTCACTCTCTGAGAAGAGGTGGTCTTCAATCGGCTCTAGTTAGTGGATGTGACAGACAGACTGCCTCACACCACGGCACCTGGTCATCCACTTCTGGTATGAGACCTTACGTACCGAGCCAACATACCCTATCAGTCTCACAGTGCCTCAGACTTATTTGCACCTTGATATGTTGACTTACCATATATATTATACTCAAACTTTATACTATGGACTCTGAATATTTATCCATTTTGGTAACATACAGTATAAGTTAGTGCCTTACCTCATTTACATATTCAACTCTTAGATACAAACCGTTATCTCATTAGTTTAGTTACATGTTTATCATATACCGGAATTACTTGTGTTAGCTTAATAAAACTCCACTTTATGAATTTCCTGTTTAGTGTTCTCATTATTCTAAATAGGAATCTTTGCCGCAATGTGTTTGATATGTACTTGTATATGGAGCTCATAACCAAAAACAGACCTAAAAAAAATTCTAGAACCAATTTTATGAGGGGAAAAAAATCACATTTCTTTGTTTATCTTTCCATAAAACTAAAGTTCCCATGTTTAAATGGGTTTTACCATGACCAGCTGGCCATTTCTTCAGGATTCCCCAACTTTGGTTCGATAATTTGAAGATGACAAGTGCTCACATATACATTTTGACTCTAGGAATTGATGAATATCTTTGCTAAATGATATCATGAGGAAAAGTGCAGAAAATTAATGTTAAATTCTTTCTGTGTAGGACTTATTTCCTAAAACATACCGATTTCACCTTGAGATGACCACCATTTCACCTTGAGTTGACCACTCCTTATACACCTATTTGTACATTTAATTGAATAGAAACCAATGATTATGTAGGATTACATCACAATATTCATGACCAGAATAGTTTGTGATAGATATTTTCACTGGATTATGCTCTGATGCATACATTTCAATCTTTACTGTAATGCTATGGTTATTACTGTGCAGAGGAAGTATTTGATACTGAGATTGTGATGATAAAGTTAAAGAATGGATTATTATAGTCCATATTGAAGGTCTATAAAAGAACATTAAAAACAAAGCCTCTATAATGCAGGGTTGTAAATACCACTTCTAATTTGATGAGATGTACAATATCCATGGCCATAAAATTGCCTCCAATTTCCATTCTCATTGAGTCACTGTAAAAACATACATTTTGTTTTTGATGCAATAGTTTTAATTACGACATTCTACTGCATATCTATAGAAGACACTTATTATTTTTTTCAAGTAATAGTTTAATGATCATAGCCCCATTAAAAGGGTACACTCAAGGTGCAAGGTGGTCATCTCAAGGTGAAAATAGACTAACTAAGAGGTCTTAGAAATGATGAAAAACAATAGATAAACTTTACACATGGCTTGGAGAAGGGTAATTAGTCAAAAAGCCCAAATATTTGTCTTTCACTTAGTACCTTGGGGAACTCTAAGGACCTATTAGACTCAAAGATATTAGCTACTGCATTTCCCTTATTGAAAACCTGCACAGGAACGGTCATCTTTAGGTTAATCTACCCTATAATGCATAAATTTAGAGCATATTTGCGTTTTCAGTTGCACACACCAACCTAGGTCTGACAAACACTTACAGAAGAACAACCTGGAATATTTTAGCTCAAGATATCTCATTTTAAAGTCTGTTACTTAAACTTTATAAGGCCTCCCCCTGGATGCAGGTTTTCCACCATCTGGTCACAATTGATATTTTCGCATTTCCCACCATATGCACATTTGTAACACAATAAAGACATTTCCAAAAATGTATATATGTACGCTAACATTTATAATTTCTTAAGATTTTAGATCACAGTTTTTAGATCTAATTTATGTGTTTGGGTATTACATTAGCTAGTAAAAAGAAAGAATATATGCAAATCAATCTGTGTCCAGTTTTTAGATTGTTGAAATACTTGTAGTATCTGATTCCTTTTTCTTTTTTGTACTCTTCCTTTACCAGAGTATTTTAGGGCAAATTTTGGCTTGTAGTATGTGGCATGACCTCTCAAAAACTGGTGGAATTGTGTGAATATTCCAGTTAGAAAGAAAATTGTAATGGATTAAGCTAGGCTAGTTGATAGACAGTGCAATACTTACGTTTCCTTTATCTACATTGCATTACTGAGAAATGTCATGACAAATGTGGTGTTCTGAGGAGAAAATTTTATCATTCAACCAAACTTCAAATTGTAATATCTCAACACTCCCCTTATCAATTGTAATGAAATAAATTGTATATTGTAAAAAAAATATGAGGGTTTTCTGGAATTGTGGTAAATGATGGAATTTAGAAAACATTCTTTTTGGTTACCATGGCAATCATTCAGGATTTTCAGCATATCTGTTGCCATGGTAACCTGTCCAAATGGTCAGTAATGCATCAAAATACAATGAAAATTTTGATATCATTTTGTTTAGCATGAAATGATGTACAAAATCGATTTTCACCAATAAAATAATATTTTTTGATGTTTTTCATGATTTTTAGCTGAAATAATGATTAAATCCATGGGAAACTTTCATGGTGATATCAAATGTTGTTTCAAGTTTGCAAGACTGCCATATAAAAAGTATTATCGGTAGACACTAATTCCTTGTGCTCTGTGGAAGACCCAACTCTGCCTGGGTCTAGTTAAAAAATCTAGGAGTTTCAATAGGTTTTGAGGAAGCAACAGAGTAGTCAAAATCGGTCAAAAATCGGCCAAAATCGGCCCAAACTACGCATAATGCGTATGGTCGATAGGCACCACTTGTCGTCATTTGGTCATTCTGCCTTCTGTGGTTAATAAATCAGTGAAAATAATATATACACCTGTCATTATCATTCATTCTGATAGCCCAGGGTTAGAGCTACATGGGGAACCCTAGTTTTCCATACATCTGAAGGATATTTTGGGAGTGAGGGGCCTAGAACTACCCAAAAAAACTCGTTTTTTAGGCAAAAAATCGAAAAATCCACATTTAGAGATAAATAAAAAAAAAATTACTGGTAGGAGGGCCCATAGATATTTCTAGGCAAATGTATAATTAGTCTAAGAAATTTTGAAGAACTTTTAGGTATGTATAGACTTAGTTATTTATTTTCTGTAATAAGAAATGTGGTTGGTTAATTTTCGAGGCGATTCGTCTCACGCCCAAAGATGGGGGTCTAGCTATAATATACACACAGTGCATGGTCTATCTATACCATCCATTTTCTCTGCGAACTTATACTTGTATATGAGAAAAAGAAAATTAGAGTCTGGGTCCTGCAAAGAGCAGAACAGAATGATTGATGTACGGTGGGGTAGTCTGGGGCTGAAGCAGAGGGCGAATCGTCTCACGCCCTCAATTTCTATATATATATCCAAATTTTTTAGGGTTTTTATATTTAACCATCCTTATTCATATCACAAAGCACCTACATATCAAAGGTATAAGACATGTCAAGGGCATTTTCCTGCTAGCTCCATAGCAATAGATATCACTATACAAAGGCAGAGGTCGACCCGGAGCGAATCGTCTCACGCCCAGCGATTCGTCTCACCCCCTGGCGGTTTTCGCTAGAACTAAACCTATGACCCGCCATCTGGTGTAAAAGACAGGAACGTTACGGACGCAGGCGCTTTGGAAGTTTGTCGCCGGTCGACTAAACGTTTTCAAGGTAAGAAATTGATGAAAAATTATGCTTTAAACCATTAATTTTCAAGAAATTTGATTAAATAATGTAGAAAACATGCTATAGACTGTATTGATCGAGCTAAGTGTGGTAATTAGGGCTGTAAATCACCTCAGCAACATGTAAACATTACGCTCGGCCGATCTGGTTCACTTTCTGCCGTTAGTCTTATGTAAAATGAAGGCAGAGGTATGTGAGTGTCGGGCGTGAGACGATTCGCCTGTCTCAATGAAGTTTGTTTGTACTGCATATTTTCTGGCCTGACCTGGCCTGGCATTACCATATCATAAAGAATACTAACACACACCCTGTCTTGTCCATTTGGTACACTTATCCCATGTTAGGCATAGTCTGTAGGTGTCGGGAGTGAGACGATTCGCCCATGTATGTTTTTTTATAATCTATTCTTGCAGATGCCTTACAAAGACCCAAAATCCCCAGCGGCCTTGGAGAGTGCTCGTAAACGGTCGAAGAGGTCTTATGACAAGAAAAGACAAACAGAGGAGAAGAAGATGGCCAAGAGGTTGTCAGATGAGGTAACTTTACCTGTTATGTAACTTAAGGAAGTATATTGGAAGTATATTGACACTAAGTTATCACTAAGAATTATTATTTTATTATGATTCTTAAATTATCTTATTCTTATTCTTTCAGAAATACAAACCAAAGAGGAAGGGCATTGATGACCTGGACCCAGAGCTCCAGGAACGTCGCCGCGAATCAAAGAGAAGGTACAAAGCGAAACTGAAAAGGGCCAAAGGTTTGTACCTGTACTATCAGTCCTGTTCCAATAATAATAATGATCATGATAATAATAATAATAACAACAACAACAATGATAATAATAATGATAAATAACAATAACAATGATAAATAACAATAACAATGATAATTATGATAATCAAATGATAATTATAATAATGATAATAATTTAAGTCTTGTCACTTTTTATAATATTTTAAATGAAGATACTGCATGTGAGGCTGAAGCTGAGGCAGCACCTGAGGCCGAAGCCGAGGCAGCACCTGAGGCTGAAGCTGAGGCAGCACCTGAGGCAGCACCTCTGCCAGCACCTGAGGCAGCACCTCTGCCAGCACCTGAGGCAGCACCTCTGCCAGCACCTGAGGCAGCACCTCTGCCAGCACCTGAGGCAGCACCTCTGCCAGCACCACAACCCGAAGAGCCCGTAGCTGGACCTAGCCACCAAACTCCAACTCCAACAAAAGGCAAAGGGAAAGGTAGAGGGAAGTCGTCCCGTAGAGTGCAGGGAGTGGAGGCAGAGCCTGCCCTACCCCTTCCCGAGAAGCGGCGTAAGCCAGATCCTGGCTCTGCTCGGTGAGTAAAACATAAAATTTATTTCCCCCCATCTTTTATTTGTAATACATGAAGCACCTTGTCATTTCATTCAATTTTTTTTTTGTGTGTGTCTATGTTGTTTTTTTTCTGTTAAAAAGAATTTTTCCTTTTCTTCCAGCAAACATTTCACAAGATCAAAATCAACTCCCCCTGTTAAGCCCCTGCCCTACCCCCACCCCATTGCTACCATGGAGAATATTGTGGACAGGACCTGGGAAGAAGGGAAGAAGAAGAAGAAGAAGCCAGTTTCTCCCACGAAAAGTCCGAGGACGAAATTTGCCCATTCTCTCAACCTGAGGAAGAAAAATTAATATTTAACTGCATTTAACATAATCTAAGAAAGTTCTTATATATATATACATGTATACAGACAGCAAGGTGCTTCTATTTAAGAGATGTAAGATGTAACATGTACACAGATATTTAAAAGTCTATATATATATATATTTTTCTACCCAAGAAGAAGGAATGGCCTAACTTATATAAATGCTATAAATGCTATAAAAGTACTATATTAGATCTATTAAAGTCATTTCTCTCACCTTTAATAAAAGGTAATAAATAAATATATATATTTCTCGTTGAACCATAGCGTTATGTGTTTGCTTCATGATTTTTTTAGGTCTTAACTCTATCCAGGAAACATTGCACAACAGGAGAATCGTCTCACGCCCGAACGGTCCCAACCTCTGGTTAGAACCGTCCACCTTTTTCCCATACATTTGCTGCTGCAGGCGAATCGTCTCACGCCCGAACGGTCCTAACCACTTGAAAGAACCGTCCACCTTTTTCTTATATATTAGCTGCTGCAGGCGAATCGTCTCACGCCCGTGTGTTTGGTCATTTCTTGAGCTTTGACTCAGTACTTATGGTTCACTTCTTTTATCAATTACAGTCTTGTTGTCGCCTTGCCGTTCTCTCGCCAGAGTAAGGCAAGGGCAATGAAGAAGGAGCTGGATGCTGCACAACAGGAAGTAGCACAGCTACGTAAGCAGCTTGCTTCAGCAGCTGCTGCGGCTATGCGTCATCAAGGTGACCCAACCACTCCAAGGGCCGCAAGTGCACCGCGGCAACCTACCACTCCACGGGCCGCAAGTGCACCGCGGCAACCTACCACTCCACGGGCCGCAAGTGTACCGCGGCAACCTACCACTCCAAGGGCCGCAAGTGTACCGCGGCAACCTACCACTCCACGGGCCGCAAGTGCACCGCGGCAACCTACCACTCCACGGGCCGCAAGTGTACCGCGGCAACCTACCACTCCAAGGGCCGCAAGTGTACCGCGGCAACCTACCACTCCAAGGACTGCAACTCTCCCACCACCATCTAAGCAACAACCTCGTCGTCCAGTAGTGAGATTCTTTCATGCGCTGAGAGGAGAGACCCCACCTCCTGGGTTTGATAATCATGAACCAGCAGATCCACAGGTGATCCCACCCCCTGGTTTGGAGGGTCATGAACCAGCAGATCCACAGCCACAAGTGGAAGCTGCACCGGTTGAACCAGCACCAGCTCCACAGGCAATCCCACCCCCTGGTTTGGAGGGTCATGAACCAGCAGATCCACAGCCACAAGTGGAAGCTGCACCGGTTGAACCAGCACCAGCCCCTGCATCCCCATTGACACTTACGATGAACAACATGGAGGAATTGAACATCACTCCGACAAGTGATAGGGTGAAGGCCTTCCTCACCCTACAAATTGCTGCCAGCCAGGTGAAGGCGAGTTCTGTTGATGTGAAGAAAGGCCTGTTCCGGGAGCCTGTGGCCGGCAAAAATTATCATGGAACACTTGGCTTGCTCGCGGAGACCGTACAAATTTCTCGTGATTATATATGGAAAGAGAAAGAGCCGAGCACCGCCAGAATCGATAAAAGGGAAGCCACTAAACAATCTATTATTGACTTCATGAAGCGTGACGATAACTCTTACATGTTGCCAGACAAAAGACACCAAACCAAAAATCAGCAGCGTTACGCTCTTGGAGATACGTTAATTAATCTACATAGGAAGTACTGCTCAGAATTCGAGAACATGACCCTAGAGTATTCCACCTTCAGGAGAGCCAGACCATGGTACATCAAACTCAATCACTTCCTAAAACGCAGCGTCTGTTTGTGCAAGGCACATGCAAATATGTCACTTATGATGGACGCTGTTCCAACCCTACCGAAGAGCACCACTGCCATGACAAACAACTATACTGATGAGGCCATAGAGATGGAGCTTCAAAAGATGAACAAGGAGATGGTCTCATACAAGCAATGGGAACGGGTGAGCAAGAAGGTGGAGAGCATAGTTGACAAGAAAATTGTGACCAAGGAAGTCCATCACACTAAACTAGTCACCAAGTCAGAACCAAAAGAGGTGTTCATAAAGACCTTCCTTGCTGCCCTGCCAGGGTTCCGTGCACATTGTGGCAGAGTTGAGGCGCAGTACCGTGAGATGAGGAGGCTGGAGGAAAATCTGCCAGTGGGCCATGCTGTCATACTAATGGACTACTCCGAAAACTGGAACTGTGCCTATCTGCGTGAGATCACTTCAGCCTACTATTCGAAGGATCAGATAACCATACATCCTATGGTGGTGAAAATACGATCACCAGAAGGCCTCCTCATAACTCACACATACGTAGGTGTGACATCCGTTACCTCCCACTCCTTTCCAACTACCTTCACATTCATACAGAAACTTATAGAAGATATCAAGGCATCATTTTCATATGTGACATCCATACACTTCTGCACGGACAGTCCCTCCTCGCAGTACCGTAATAGGCACGTGATTCAGATGCTTCTAAGGTTTACCAGTACCTTCGGCCTCGTCGCAGCATGGAATTGGCTCGAGGCCGGGCACGGGAAAGGCCCCTGCGACGGGGTCGGAGGAGCTATGAAGCGCCTGGCTGACCGCATCGTAAAGACCAATCAGATCATCCAATCGGCAGACAACTTTGTAGAGAAGGTTGCACCAGCAACCAAGGTCCAACTTGTCCAGGTTACATCCAGGGAAGTGATGGAGTCAACAAAAGAGGTTGAGGACTGGGACAGCCCAGGTGTGGCTGGGCTTATGGAAATGCACCAAGCATGTGCTTTCCAAGGTGCCATCTATGTCCGGCGCACCTCATGCTACAGAGCTTGCTGCATGAGCACTGGGCAGCTTGTACCGGGGTGTGCCGGATGGTACAAGACCAAGGTTGTGGCAAAGGAGGAGGAAGACGTCTGTGAAGACTCGGATGAAGAGTTCGACTTTGAGGGGGAGTCAGGCTACGACACTGAGGACGAGCTTCCTCTAGCCCATCTCCCCAACTCTGAGGACAGCTCTGAGGAAGACACCCCTCTTGCCAACCTCAAGGCCAACATGGAGGATGACCTCCCTCTTTCTCAGGTGAAGGCACGACTTGCTGCTGAGAGTGACAACGATGATGTCCCCCTCCCTCAGCTAGTTAGGTCGAGGGTAGCCAAGTCGAGGGCAACCAAGTTGAGGGCAACCAAGTCGACCTCCGCCAAAACCAAGGCCACCAAGGAAGTCCAAGTACATCTCCGCAGGTCATCGCGGAAGAAGTAGATGATGCTTGTGTACTAGTGTATTTACCTTTCATCCATCCTGAGCATTTCTCCATGAGCCTCCACTTGTATTCCCTGGTGGACAGGTAGGTCCGGCTTCCCCATTTGTGTGGTGCGGCCAGGGGACTGGTGGAGACTTATGAAGGAACGCTCAGGATGGATGAAATTTTGTATAAAGTTGTATATATATATATGCTTCTACGACAGGAGAATCGTCTCACGCCTGAACGGTCCCAACCTCTGGTTAGAACCGTCCACCTTTTTCCCATACATTTGCTGCTGCAGGCGAATCGTCTGACGCCCGAACGGTCCCAACCACTTGAAAGAACCGTCCAACTTTTTCTCATATATTAGCTGCTGCAGCTGCAGGCGAATCGTCTCACACCCGTGCGTTGTGGTCATTTCTTTGGTGTTAACCCCCCCCTGTAGTAGTAGTTATACCATTATCGGAGAATTGTATGTTGTACCCTGTACACACCCCTTGCATGTATTAATCGTTAAGAGAGGGGTAATAATGATAATAATAATAGTAGTAATAATAATAATAGTAGTAATAGTAATGATAATGATGAAATGTTACGCAGTTAATAAATGTTATTACATGTTCAACTGTTGTTCAACTATCATCCTTTCATAGCCCCTTTATGGTGAGAATCATGTTTGGTCATTTCTGGGGGCTTAACTGGGGGCTTAACTGTCCTGCAGTGTTGGTACCGTCATGGGGCTAGGGCGTGAGACGAATCGCCTGTCGGGGCGATTCGTCTCACGCCCTGGACAGGAGCTCTAGTGGTCTGATGCTTTCAGGCAGGCCTAATAACGATATAGCAAGATGAACTCATGGTCATACCTTACTTATTCATAAATAAATAAATAAATTTATTCCATTTTACATTTAGTTATGGTATTTGATAGGAAGGGGTGTAGGATGTACTGGTGTTTCCTCGTACCACATAAAATTTCAACATTTTCTCTCACACTGCAAAATGATGGACATCAAAGCCAATGTATATGTTTTATGGTCCATATTATCAGGTTAGCTGTCTATTTTCATAACCATTCGCAATAACTAAGTTAGATAATATATTACAAGGTCTTAAGGCATCCCACAATACACAGGGTTAGGGCGTGAGACGAATCGCCCCGTCACTTTTCAATCTTGGACATGCCTTCTTCACCAGGGTGGTGTAAGTAGAGTTTTCATATTTAACCTACCCCAATATGTGGATGTTATGGTCCAATCCCTGTAGTATACACACAAAAAAACTTTAACATGTCCTACTATATTTATTCTGGGGCCCCTCCCACCCCAAATGACGACAAGTGGTGCCTATCGACCGTATTTGGTAAAGGAAGAGTTAAATCTGATTCCCTATGTGGTTAAAAAGAAAATACCAAAAGAAAAACACCAAAAAAAAAAACATTCCCTTCGCAATAGGAATAGGTGCAGGTTGAAAAAAAATGAATCCATCTCATTAATCTCGTGTATTGATATCTGTTCCCCTATAATAGTATTATGGATATTGCTAATCACTCTCACGGATGTTTCCAGATTATTGTGAAGCCAAAAAAAAAAGTGAATGTAAAATGCTGGATATAGACATTTTTGGATCACTAGTTTATTGTGTAGTCTCTGAACTAATCTTATAGGACTTGGTCCCTGCAAGCAGTTGGGCCAGAAAAGGTTGCTGGGATAACCATGTTCGAAAGACTCCTCTGCCCTGGTTATCAGTGTTTATTAGGTTTTGGAGTTGTACCTAACTAAAGCTATGACCAATAGCTAATAGACAAGCAGACACTGATATTAAATGTACTAAGACAGTGTCATCTTAAACTGCCTTGTCTGAGTGATATGGACCTAGTTTGCAAAATTATCAGATTAACAGAAATCCCTGAGGAGCGCACCCGGGAGCGCACCATCTCCCAGTGGACTCTGTGGCCATCCTTTTCCTCATATAACCGACTTGAGGTGGTATACTTGCAGAAAGCAGAAAATACTATGCTGCCCCCTAGTGCGACATTGTTGAACTATAGCACAAACGCACTCTGTCGACATGGATCGATGATCTCTGTATTAAACCCTTTGTATAACTGTGGGACTGGATACTTGTGGCCCTATAGCTCAGTGTCTAGAGCACTGGTCTTGTAAACCAGGGGTCGTGAGTTCAATCCTCACTGGGGCCTACTTTTTTTGACTCCCTGTCCATTGCTCGTTATATTCATGATATCAGGGGTGTTTAGTACTGAAATTTCTTGTGGAATAGGTTTTCAGCTTTCTCTTACTAAATATTGCAATAGAACATTTGACAAAATGTGGGATATTTTACCCTGCTTGTTGAAAGGCTGGGGTGAAAGGCCCACAACAATGGATCCGATGATAAAATAAAGTTCATGTAAACAGCTCTTTATGATAAAATGAGAGGTAAATAAAATGTATCTTTATGACCTACCCGGTCCCTTCACTTGTATAGGCCTATATCTTAAAGCACCTCAGTCGGGCACCCCAGGCTCATACTTTTAACACTTTTAACTTGTTATCCAACAAGCCATGACCATTTCATGATACCTTTATTTCTAATTCTCTAAAATTGATTATGATGATCTGAACAATTCTAATCAGTCATTTTTTCTCATACAATCATAATAAAAACCTACAAAAGAGGTCCCCTTAAATTGAGGTTATTTTTTATTTCCGAGTGCAAAATGGCTGTAAAAAGCGAGTACCTTAGACGCAAGGACTAGATAAAGGGCCTTTTACCCCTAAAAGGGCCCTTATACCTTCTACCCTATAGACAGGGCCCCCGGGTGTCCTTGATCAGGCATGCATTTTAGTCAATTACGAAGGGAAAGGGGGTCACTTTGTGGTACGGAAATGAGCATTTTCAGGTGCATTATCGCTTGTTTCTCTCTCTAAGTAGCAGCTTTTCTCAAGGACTCTTTTTGTTTTGGTCCCATCTTGGGGTTAGGGCTAGGCCTACTATTGTGTAGGCCTACTCTTTCTGATAGGCACATCTTAATAGGGCGTGGTCTTGAATATCTCCCCTGGGAAAAGATTCCAAAATTTGCTGTGTTTCCACCTAGGCTACAAACCACAGGGCATGTTCGCACATAGAAACATTACAGCAATACAGTGGGGTTAGCAGAAAAAAGGGATTGTCAGAAGTGGGATTTGAACCCACGCCCACATACGTGGACCAGAACACCCGTAGACCTGTGTACAGAGTTGTACAGGTAAGGACCTTACCTTGAGTCTGGCGCCTTAGACCACTCGGCCATCCTGACAGCTGATCTGGAGTGCACAATATAGGTTATCTATGTATTATTGTTATCAGGGGCTGGCGAGAGATAACAGACTGGAGGAAATTTAGTATTCATATGGTAAGTGCAGCTAGATATGCATCCAGTGTAGTTTTGTCATTGAGAGGGGGCTGAGGAAGTTGACGTCACATACAAATCAACTTAGATTCTAATTGGAATATCTACATTTTTTTTCAGATCTAGAAAACCTACTCAAATCCCCATGTCACCATACCACATGCATGCATTATTGACCTTTATCATGTGATCGTGTCGTAGTACATGTGTAAAAAAAGACAAAAGTGTTAAATACTTTCAACAATTGTCATGACTGCTTAAAATGAACTACGGCATATTTGTCACAGACAGAGTGTATTGTACAGCAGCTTTCCACCAAGGATACAGTGATCGTAGTATGATTCATTCTTTGTAGTAACCTACTCAATGGGGACACCCCAAAATAGAGGAAACCTTTATATAATCACCACCGCTCTCGTCAGAAACAAATGTGACATGTACTGGGAAAGGGGGTCTTATTGCCCCCTGCACTAAGACCCCTTTTTGCAGATTGTGTCACAAAAAATGTCTATAAAAAGTTGTTTTTTTTTTAAATATTCTAAATGAAAAAGACTAAAATAATGAGCAGATGGTGTGTTTTCTTTCTTTGTAGAATAAATCAGAGATATAAAGGTACACATCTCCATATCTCTGAATAAAAGAAGCTCTGGGTTTGATGTGAGTATATTGATGTGTATATGCCTACCCTATGTATGGCACTAGAACTCAATGGCTAGAGCACTGATCATGTAAAGCACGGGGTCATAAATTCATTTCTCACTTTTCGTTAATATCAGCATCTAATTTTGTTGTTGTTGGAAAATATTTATTGGCTCTTTTTATCTTTACAAGTAAATCTCCTTCAACATAAGCCAGAAATCAGAAATACACATATCAAAGGTCTAAACAAAAAGTTGTGTTTCCAGTAACCCGACCGGCCCCATTTTTGATTTTTTTTTTCATAATTGTTAGAAAACTTTCATATTTTGTTGAGGATTTTTATATATTGTCATCCATTTTCCCTTTTCTTTTTCATATTTTCCCGCTCTTACAAAGTTATCAACTTTGTCCACCATTATTTTGCAATGAAATCAAAGAATTTGATACATACATTGATATGTGCCCTAACATTTCCTACATAAATGTAGAAAAAAAGATCCGACCTACCGACCCTACCTTTCCAAGTCATGTTACTGGAAACAAACAATTTCTCTTTTTTTTTTGTCTAAGAACAAAAATGCACATTGATATTGTACATTATTAAATCACAGTACACTGGTATGCCCACTGGTGAGTAAACAGATAACCATGACCACTTCCATATTATTACACCAGCTCAGCATTGGTGAGGCTGTTCAGAAACCTTTCTTGGGTTTGTTGGTGCTGTTGTGCCGAAGGTGCCAAATGTGTCTTTATTCAATGCACATTCTATTAACTCCTACGACTAATAAAGGCTGACTCCTCCCCACCCCCATACACACAATTATCAATATGTGTGATGTTCAGCAGTTGAATTATATACCACCCATGAACATCATAAATTAATGTTATGTTCTGGATATATAAAATTTAAATTTTAAAAATTATTTTTAATCTCCACTTTACATAAAGGCCATTTGAGGTTTTGTCAGAAGTGGGATTTGAACCAATGTCCATATTCGTGTTGACTTAGTAGGATGTCCTTCATAAAAGTGCCTGTTACATGATGACATGAGAGAGTTTTCATTGTCAACTTATACAACTGCATGTTGATATGTAGCATCCCAGATTTCAACCCATATATATATATATATATATATATATATATATATATATATATATATATATATATATATATATATATATATATATGTATATATATAGAAACCTTCGCATCACTTTTAGAAATCGAAATGAAGCCAGCAGGAAGGACATAGTAGACATGGCCCATAATGCTAGTGCATGCAATAATATTTGTTAACAGTTCAACAATAAGTCTATCAGGCCCCTGTAGTAACAAATATACATGTAGCCAAAAATGAGGCAGATGTACTGCATACTTGCAGCTTTTTTATGTCTGCATTCAATTTGCTATTAGTCATGGTTGCTAAACATCCCTATAATCATGTGGTGAGAAGACTTCCAATACTATCATGGAGCCTAAATGATACATCCCATAAAGTGTCTGGGAGTTTCAGGTTATGGTTAAGTGCCTTCTGACATACCACGTGAAAAAGGTTTCTCACTTATTTTTGTGTAGTATGCCATTACCACTTTAATGCAGACAAGGTGATCAAGTGGTTAAAACTATAATCCATGGGTCTCTGCCACCATGGGTTTAAACCCCATCCTCATTGCAACATTTTGTCACTCTATCTATTTTTACCGTCATAGCTGAAAACACTTCTCGTCACTTTGCCTCTACATGCCTGCACCTCATCCACAAAGTATCCTAGCTGTATCAAAACTTTAGTCAGCATTTCTTTTGTTCTAGGCTAGATCCAACTGTACCCTCTAACCCTGAACCATCTAACATCCGCTAGCCATTTCTCAAACACTACGATCTTGGCATCCCCACTACGCATTGGACACCCCCTATGATCCAGTCCAATCATAGCGAATTACCTACGATTGCCCATACAGAGCCATTCCTATTCCCTCTATTTCTACACCACTCGTAGTGGTTGACCCTGTCAACCAAAGAATCCCCTTACGATCAGGGCCAGGTTGGTACGATTTGGGAGGGATGTAATCTTTGGGTTTGAGAAATGACTTCCAGGAAGTCATTTCTCAGACGCTAAGTTTTGGGTGCTCCCAAATCGTACCAACCCAGCCTCGATCGTAATGTATTACTTGGGGGCACAGTGTCAATCACTACGACTGGTGCAGATATTGAGGGAAAAGGCATGCCTATATATAGGCAATTCCAGGAAGTCATTTCTCAAACGCAAAGTTTTGGGTGCCCCCAGATCTTACCACCCTGACCTGCTAGGTATTTCTCAAACCCTACGAATTGAGACTGCCCACTACGAATTGAACACCCCCTACGATCCAGTCCGATCGTAGTGAGGGGGAGTGGGTGACCCTACAATACCTACGATTGGCTATACAGCAGCATACATTTTCCTTCTATATCTGCACCAATCGTAGTGATTGACCATGTATATACAGAAATAGCCCTACGTGACAGGCAAGGTTGGTACGATCCAGCAGGGACCTAATCTTTGGGTTTGAGAAATGACTTCCTGGATCAGAAGGGGAATCTTGGGTTGGCAGGATCAATCACTACGATTGCTACAGATATAGAAGGGTGAGGTATGCACATGTATAGGCAATCGTATGTAATACAGGATCACCCACTCCCCCTTACTACGATCTGACTGGATCGTAGAGGGTGTGCAGAACGTAGTGGGGAGGCTCAGATCGTAGTGTTTGAGAAATACCTAGCTGGATCGTAAGGGTATTCTAGTGTTGACAGGATCAATCACTACGATTGGTGCAGATATAGAGGGGAAAGGAATGCACCTGCATAGGCAATCGTATGTAATACAGGGTCACCCACTTCCCCTTACTATGATCTGACTGGATCGTAAGAGCTGTGCAATTCGTAGTGGGTAGTGTCAATTCGTAGGGTTTGAGAAATGACTAGCAGGTATTGTAGGGTCACCCATCCCCCCTCACTACGAGTGGACTGGATCGTAAGGGCTGTGCATTTCGTAGTGGGCAGTGTCAATTCGTTGCGTTTGAGATACCTAGCTGGTGTAGAGTGAAATGTTGTAATATGCTCTGCCAACTAAGCTAGTGTTTTGTAATTGGATCAGGCTAGGTTAGGATGGGGAGAAAACACAAGAGGTCGCCAGCAACCATGGGAGTGCCACTGACTTGTGCCCAGCTGGAAATTCCAAAATGATTGTGTAGCTAAGGCCACTTAAAAAAGATGATCAGCTTCGCAGATACCGCCCGCCTCAGTTAAAAGGGGCCGAAATTTTGCTTTTTATTCCTTAAAACCTCAAAAAAATGTTTTCAAGAGAATTCCGCATCCCCTGAAAAAAATTTCTCCCAAAACAAAAATGTTCATATCTCAGCAAGTACTTTGAATAGAAACGTGATTTAAACAGCATATTAATCCCAAATTTATCACGTACAGTGTGGATTTACTGAATACATGATATTAGTAATGGTTCCATTAATGGAAATGTATGGGAATAGTGTCTTGAAAAAAATATTGGGCAAATAAAAATAAAAAAGGCCCTCGCTTGTCACTTCAAACCCAAATAAAAAAAAATAAAAAAATAAAAGCTTCCCACCCTCACCATATTTTTTCGAAAAAGTGTCCGCAAAGCTGATGATCATTTTTTAAGCGACCTAATATTGATCAATATGACATCATTTTCCTGCCCCACTTTGGGTTTTTAGTGAGAAAAGTGTGAAAAATTAAAGGAGAAACATTTCTTGAGGTATCTATGATCATGTTTCAAGTGAGATCTCAAATTGTGTTGATCTTCCAAGGATATCTATACTAGGGTTTACTGTCCCGCTTATTCTAACAAAGCCAGTCGGAAGTCAAGACTTTCTTTCCCCTGTGCCTGCAAATATGATATCGTTAGTGTGCATTCCCAATATATCTAGTTAAAAGGTAACTGATAAGTGCCCTTCAAGGGCAGTGGAACTTGGAATGAGTATAGTTATGGCATGACACTCTGCAAGTATATTATGTTCCCGATTGCAAAAGATGCAACCTACATATGCTTGGAGAGTTCACAGCAGTATTCCTGTTCTTGTCACTTGAAGAGGTGCATGATAGTAGTATTATATAGTCTAGCCAGAGGCATGTGATTTTAATCAGGCTGCGGCTAGAGGCAGCTGATTTCCCGAGCTTTGTTTTCAGGTCCAACTAGACCTCATGATGTCACACGCAGCAATGGCAGCCGCCTGTCGGCCACCTGATAATGGAATTAAAAAGATTTGGGATTAATGGTGAACCAAATAATCATACTCCAAGTTTTAATAGAACTAGAAAACTGGGCAGGGCTAAGGATACTGTCCCTACGCTGTCCGTCAGTGACTGATGGCCGTCAATTGGCTGTGAATTGGTGGTTTTGTTGTGTATACAAAGATGAAATCAGGTGCCTCTGGCCTGCACAGTGATGAAAAGTCCCATAGTGTTAAGGTCCAAATTTCATCAGTGGTGCGAGCCAGAGGCAGGTGACTAAGTGTTGGTAGGGGACCTAATTCATTGAGCTCTGCCCGTATGGGTTCGCATCCCATCCTCTTTGCAATATTTTCCTACTCTATCTACTTCCATCGTCAAAGGTGAAAACACTTGTCATCATTTTGCCTCTATATATAATTGTAACAAATAGGTGAATATAGGGATACTAACATAAATAGGGCAATGCACCCATGTTAGGTTTAATACATATATCACTTAATCTTATTATTATCTGTATATGTATTATTAGACCCAATTAACTCTCTTATGTAATGGTTTGTATTGCCACTTAGGGTTTCAAGTCTTGTTATTCGAAAGAAACACAGAGACAGTATTCCGAGCGTATGCCAACAGGTTTTATTCGGGTCACACTTTCCGGCTACCCTGTTAGGTATTCTTTAGGGAAGCAATGTTGCTACATGTGTAATGTACGGAGGCCTACCTGGCCTCTGACATAGCAGGTGAGCTCGGGGCTTTATATAGGTACCCCAGGGTATGTCGCCAGATGTCCCATAGGTCCGGATCGGTGCTGCCACCTATCCGAAGCCTCAGGAACATCAGGCGACAGGACTCACCCATCACCCACCACGCCAGACGGCACCAAATACTACCAGTGTAACTATATGCCTCTACAATATCAAATCCAATGGGGGTGCACTTCTACCTGGTAAATTTCATACAATACCTTATGCATAAATAACTTCATTAGAAATAAACGGTATTAGAATACATACTCCTTAACATTTCTAAGTCCCTCCACACAAAAGCCTAAGTATAAGTTCTTAGATATACCGCATATTCGTTAGAAACCTAACACAGCTAATTGAGAGTTTATTCATTGCAAAGCCTGATAAGTTTGAAATGCAACAGTACAAGTCCCATTAAAATCCATTGAGAACTTACTACAGGATAATAGTTTTGATGACTGAAGGTTGGCCTCAAAATTGACACCTTTTGTTGATAGCCACTGGAGCATTTTCAGGATGCTCCTATAGCCAAAATGTTATAGCTATAATGTCAGTGTAGGGGCCGGCATCGTTATGTATATAGTGCGCTTCATCCGAGAGATGTGTTCGTGTGGTGCTCGTTCCTTCTATGCCAACCAGGTGTCGCTTTGCGATACCCGTTTGGTACAAGAGGGGGCAGCACCACGCCTCGCATGACCCGCTGAAGAGGACTGGACCTATTCCAGTCCAGACGTGTTATAGCTTCTCAATAAAGGCCTACCCGAGCTGGTAGGAAGTTCTGGGGCTTTGCCCAACCCAAAATACTTGTGTTGTGTTGGTATCTCTAGTGTTAAGCGAGCCAAAGGGCCACCCAACATATAAAGTCGATACGAACCGTTACATTCTAATCATACTCTATGATATGGGTACTTGCAGTAAATGGATTTGAACTACATTTATTTGCATACAAATCTGACCAGGATACCTCCAAACCTGCAATATCCTTCGATAATTACAATCTAACAACTTGTGTAGACTGCCATTCTGCCATATTTAGGCCTAGACAACTCGATGAATGTTTAGTTCAGGTGTGAAACATTTCATGCATGATCTCCAACATAATTTTATGGAGGAATGCTCAACTTTTTGACACCTATTTACACAGCAGTTATCCAATTTGATATTGTGAAATTGACAGAATCACTAAAATGCACTGATTGATAGCCTTGTCTTGGATGTATGTTAGTATATACAATATGATAGGCCATAGAATATTTTAACTACAAGTCCGATTGCTTTAAAATTTAAAACATGAAAACTTTATATAATATCCTCTTTTGACAATCATCAAAAATATGAAATGATACAGAATCAGGGGCCACCTGGTGGCAAATATAGGACAAAGTGTGGAAATTCCTGAAATTGACCTTATGAAACACACCTAATTATAGTCTCATAAGGCCACAAAACCATAAAATAGTTCCATGTGTTGGGACAAGGAGACTCAGACCTTTCTCAAATGGGGTCTGCTTTTCTGTATCTTCATCCATTTGGCTTCAAGAGCCTTAGGAAGATGAGGCTCTTTTTCTCTCCTCTTGGATACCTATACTGAGTGGAGTAGGTAAATAGCCTAGACTCTATGGAGGGACTGTGTGACACCCCTACTTTGGTTGGCTCTCACATTTTAACCATCAATTGGAATGCGTAGCTGTTTTGTGATATGATGATTTTAGTCCCTTCAAGCTTGCTTGTAGGGTGCGGGACTTTATTTTTTTACAGCTACTATGTTTTTAAAGTTTCTCTATTATTGTTAATGCAACTGCAATATGAAGATATTGATATGTCATGTAGTCTCGCATATCAAAATGAAGCTTTAAATATTTCTTGACCAAATATTCTGACATTTCATGTGTATCTACCATGGCGATTTCGCAAGAGCCCTCCATAAGGCCAAATCCCACTACATGGAAAATGGGTCTAAATTGGCTGTGATTCTGGCTAACGGCAGCCTTGGAGTCTTGTCAAAAACAAAGTTCACAAGGGTTCCCATACCACCCCTACACTGAAAACACGGAAGATCCGTAACTAGTCAGCAGTGACCACTTTAGGTCCTCAAGTTGACAATACCTAAAACTACAGCTTTTGGTAGTCAAAATGACGACTTTAGGTCATCATCCTGATGACCTGAGTCATCAGGATGACAATACTGACAGTACAGAGTCGTCATGTTGACGACTCAGGTCATCAGGATGAAGACTTAAAGTTGTCATTTTGACTACCTAAAGTTGTACACTGAAAGCGCCAAGGTCGTCAGACTGATGATACCCAAAACTACAACCTTAGGTTATCAGATTGAGCACCCAGGGTAGTCAACCTAATGGGTTTAGGTCAAGACACTCACCTAAGGTAGTCAAACTGATTACATAATGTTGTTAGAGTGACAACCTTGGTGCTGACTACCTTGGGTCCTCAATCTGAGTACCTAAAGCTGTAGATTTGGGTATCGTCAACTTGAGTACCTAAAGTCCTCAGTGGTGAAGACCTTCAGTTGAAGACTGAAGGCCTGATCATCAAACATGAGTGGCACATACCTGCCACCTTGTGAGTATGTTACATATTGTCAACAGAATGTCATAGACTCATACTGGGGAGAGGTATACTGAGGGAATTCACTACCTGTAAGGTGCTGCCCCCTGTCTATACCTCTTCCGACGACTCTAGGTCCTCAATCTGACGAGTTTAAAGATCTGCAGTGTTTTCAGTGTAGTTTTAGGTATCGTCAACTTGAGGACCTAAAGTGGTCACCCCTGACTAGTTTCAGAACTTCTAGGTTTTCAGTGTACCTTTATCGAACCCTACTACTAGCCAATATTGGAAGGGAAATGTCTGTGAAATTCATCACTGTACTGAATAGTTGTTACTTTTAGTCACAAGTACAACATTCTTATGACTATAGTGTGTGGAACTTGGGTCCTGATTTATGAAAAGATAACACACCTCTTGTGATTTACTAGAGATTTTTGTCTTCCTCTAAATCATAGGGAATTTCCATATATTACAGAGATTTCTGGCCTCTTGTGAGGAAAATATCAAAAGCTTTTGATGTATTCCACTCCTGAAATAACAACACTTTGGCAAGGATTCTTAGCCATTAGAGGACTTCCTTAGATGATATTACCACCCCAATATCGGCTAAGTAACCACATATCCTATATCACAAGGATTTTCTGGCTATTTTCACATTGTGGGATTTGGCCTATAGGAGACACGATAAAATTACATTGGGGAAACATGGGACAGAATAAGGAAGTTGCTGAAATTAGACCTTTAAACAACACTCATTTATGACCTTATAACTCCATAATGTCATAAGGCCAAATCCCACTACGTGAAAAATGGGTCTGAAATGTCTGTGATTCTGGATCATGGCAACATTGGACTCTTGCCAATTTCCTAACTCACAAGGGTACTCACTGCACTTCTTACCACTCCAAATCCGACTATAGCTGATAGTAGCAGGGGAATCTCTGTGATTTTCATTACTGCACAGATGAGTTGCTAGAATGATTCACAGAGATAGAGTATTTGATATTAAAATCACAGTTGTCTCTGACTATTTTCTGTGGTTTGCAATGGTCTCCTGCATAGCATAAACAAATGTAGCTTGCATAAATCACAAGCAGAACCCCATTATGACTGTAGTATGTGGAACTTGGCTCCTGATTTATCAAAGACACACCTCTTCTGATTTCCTAGAAACTGTTGTTTTCCTCTAAATCACAGGGATTTTGAGTCTATCACAGAGATTTCAAGCCCTTTGTGAAGAAAATATCAAAAACTTTTGATGTACTTTACTCCCTAAATACCAGCACTTTGACAAGGATTCTTAGCCTTTATAGGTCTTCCCTAGATGATATTACCACCCCAATATCGGCTAAGCACCCACATATCCTATTTCACAATAATTTCCCGACTATTTTCACGTTGTGGGATTTGGCCTTTAGACATTTCTGTATTTCATGGCTTCCCCTGCATTTGTTTTGTATGCATTGAGTACCATTTGTGTTACGCCTACAGCTATAGCCACTCTTTCTACTAATCTATTCAAATAAACAACAGAAATGAAAATGACACCACCTCTTTGCAGCAAACAATTATGCCTCTCGAACCACATATATAATGGGCAATAAACATGACTGCAAAAACACCACAAGCTCTGCACACGTGAAAACATGACTGAAGCTATAGAACACTTTATTTGGGAAATCAGCCCTCACGCCTCTGGTACACAACGCGGCAACTTCTGAGGGCACTGAGTAAACCCGGTAGAATTTCAATCTGGTAGACAATGGGCACGAGTGGAGGTTGGCTGTAAGATCGATCTCACAGCCAGATAAGGCTCATACTGAGACCCCGGTCACACAGTATAACGACTACAGTTAGATCCTGTTAACACACCTTGTTCATACAGTCGCAACTCTTCCATCTACACTATATACACACAGTCCCACTCCATCACTGAGACCTTGTCCATATAGTCACAACTCTTCCATCTAGACCATATCCACACAGTCCCACTCCATCACTGAGGCCCTGTCCATATGGTCACGATCGACTCTTCCATTTAGACCATCTAAAAGTAAAATGGAGATCTATATTGTTGGGGGCACTGACTGCTAAGATTAGTTCTGAGTAGACCATATCCACACAGTCATAAATCTTACACTGATACCCTGTCCATACAGAACTCTTACACTGATACCCTGTCCATACAGAACTCTTACACTGATACCCTGTCCATACAGAACTCTTACACTGATACCCTGTCCACACAGTAAAATTCCTATACTGACACCATGTCTAGATAGTCACTGTCTTACAATGGGCCATATCCACACAGTCCTATTCAAAATGTTACATTCAGCCTTTATTAATATTAATTGACATTGAGATCCTGTTCACAAAAAGTTTTAGACCTTGCTTACTTAATCTTAAATAGAAATGGTGAACTGCTTAGGTTGGATACAGTTTTGAATATAGCATACACATGGAGCCATTCACTCAACAAACATTAACTTGTGTTTGATGTTCGCCAAGAATGCATATTATGCCTTATTTAGCCCTGCATATAATAAATCAATCATCCATATATAGCTACCATGGTAATAATATATATATGTACAAGGATAAAGACTGGCGATATTCACATTGATTTAGAGATGGCCTGGGGTTCATAGGCATCAGTTGCGGTATGTGGTGTAAACATAGCTACATTGTCAACAGTGAGGGACCTGTAGACCCTGCCTGGACACATCTCCTCCTGCACTATGGTACCAGTTACTGTACCCATAGAGCACAATGGCAAGGTAAACCCTCTAAATAATATCGCTACAATGGAGAGAAAGGACCATCCACCGACTTTCTGACTCCAAGGAGACTGTCAGAGTGAAAATCACAATATAAATTGAATGGACGATTGGTAATAATGGGTATCAAATTACAACCAAAGTTCTTTGTTTCTTTTCTGTTAGTAACCAAATATAATCCATTAAAGAGAACATCGTTGGTAGAAAAAAAGGCGACACTATCTATAGAGGGGGGATTATGACCATCTGTAAGACATGAAGCATGGACATGGAATGTAGGAATGTAGATATACATGAGTATCCATGCAGAAATATTATTCGACACAGTAGAGGTTTTCTTGTGGTGTCGGTGGAGGTATGGGTATTAACCACGGTAGAATGGTGCCTAATGGCAATCAGGCCCTAACTGCCAGAAACCAGCAAAGGCATTGGGCACTTCAAGTAGGCCATTGTGGGTGCTAATAGGTTGCCGCTAGGGGGCGGGGGAGTGGGCAGAACTGTTCAGGTAGTAGGGGGTTATATACATTCAAATATAATATTATCAATATGCAAGGGGGGGGGGGCAAGGCTTCTCAAAAAGTAGAGTGTAAATAATGGATGATTATAAAGATGAGAATTAAACAGAAAGGCAAATCAATCATGACATTATAACGATTCGTATTATAACTAAGAATGTCAAACTTTAAAATTTGGAACATTCCATTGCTAAATTTTCTTTGTCTGTTCTTTATTTCCTCTGTCCTGCTCTGCTGCTCTAAGCAATTCCTTTGGTAATGGAAAATAGGGCTGATTTCATTAGGAAAAGTAGTTGGTTTATCATCTGAATGGCTCTTGCATCCACGCAGTTCATGTCAGCCATGCATTGTAACTTACTACATGCGAGAGTCTGTGCGTGGGGGGGGGGGTGTCTTAGATGAAGTGGGGTATTACTTAGTGCTAGGCCTGTTATTGTAATAAGCTGTCAAACCTAAGAGACCCACCACTGCCCCCTCCCTCCCTCTCCTACCTACCTCTGACCACCACCTCTCACTCAGTCTGAGGCCACTCACAAGTGGTGCTTTGCTAGTGGTGGCGGTGGCCTTTAGTGGTGCCAAGGGTTACCCCACCTCTACCTGCCTAAAATCCACATTCATGCACAGGCTAAGATCACATGCCATGACTCTACCTTATGAGTAATGTCATATACACCAAGCCATAAATCATAGAACAGTGGCCGCAGTGAAGACAGCCAAGGAGGCCAATGGACTGGGTGTATCTTCCCTTACAATGGAGTGATTGAGGAGCATACATTTGTTTCAAAGGGATTATCCAGACACTAAAATTGGGCCAAGATCTAATCTAAACTGGCTAGTACATGTCTGGATATTAACACTTAGGAGGTTATTACTTTACTACGCCCCTGGACTTTGCATCCAACAACCAGCCTACTCCCTCACCTTCTCAACCACAACGCCTGTGTCCATACTGCTAGTGTATTAATCAATTGAGACTACAGTGAACTAATGTAAACATCACTTGCCTCCCCAAAGGCACCTGCATACATTAGCACCATAAGAACTGTGCTTTATTTCATCTGGCCATTTGTCAATGGTTAGACTACCGCCACAATAACAACACATACACTGTGTTCACCCTGATTTCAAATATTATATGTACTGGAAGACCCCCACCTGGGTATTATTATAACGTTCAGCAGGTGACCCCAGCAGTCTAGATAAGCCTTTGACTGCTTCTTATGGCTCTCTAGACTACTATCCAATGAAAAATAAGGTCTCTAACTATACTGATGACTATTATGATAAAGGAAAGGATGCATAATTTGGGTTCTAAGCAGTATAAGGTGTAACCTACATAGTTGGGACAACACACATCCATACCCACATATAAAAGAGGTATCAACTTCCTCTTTTTTCATTCCACAGTTCATACCACAATATATCAGTAGTATAGAGATCTGAGATGATAGGTGATAAAGGTTTATAGTTACATGCTAAATCTGTGATGATCAGTTATTGGACTGATAACAACTGATAGTGCGCAGCAAGTCTCGCGCGGAGAACACCTATACTGCTCTATCATTGCACCTTACGTGAGCAGATCTATACTCATATCTCATATCTAGCAGTCCACAATTTATTCCTTAGCCTTATCTTAATTTAAGAGGATCAGAGGTGACTTTGGACACTTAGGAAGACCTGTGTCATTAATTATGTGACACATGTGAACTTACCTGTGTAATACACAACACCTTAGGCCTGTGACAACACCTGTTCATATTGTGCATGTACATTCCAATTTAACAATTTTTACATATATCAACCTATAAAGGAATAGGTAAAAATGAGTGTCACCATGATGGAATCACGCATGGATTCACGTCCACCTGGGCGGGGCCCTAACTCCGCCCGGGGCCCTAACTCCGCCCATTCTGTCCGCTCCACCCATTCAGGCCGCTCCTCCTCCAGGAGACAACGTGGAGAAGGAGGAGGAGTAGGGGGGACATCAGACCCACCTCCTCAGCGCCATTTGGCCGTGAGGGCCGTCACTGCAGGCCCTGCCACCTCCACTGGAGGAGGTGGGTACAGGAGGTTAAGAGATCCCCAGGAGGAGGAGAAACAGAGGTTAAGGGCTGATACAGGAGCTAGTCGGTCTTCCACACCCATTGGAGGAAACATGGAATCGAGCAGGGAGATGGCATCGCCCTCTGGTGGAGGAGGAGTTAATAGCGAGCAGCTCAGAAACAGGCCACGCCCCCAGACCGAGGGGCCCTTCCGGAGCCGTGGACTCAGGCCACGCCCCCTCACTGCAGCCACGCCTACTGATGGGCGGAGCTCTGTGCTCAGCTGTCATTCAAAGAGGGTGAGTTTCTTTCTGTTCTTTCGTTATGTCATTGACCGGTCATATTATTCATTGACTTGCCTTCATGATTTTACATGCAATGTTAGAACATGGAGTTATCATCATAATGCTTGTCCTGAATATCACGCTTCAGTTCAAAGGACGCTAGGGATAGTTTCCGACAATAGGTGTTAAGTACAGGTATACATGCCTAATATCATCTCTAGTCTAATGCATGATTGTGTTTAATATAAAGAGCAAACCCACACATGTCCATACATGAACTTAATCTATACATATATACGTACGCGTGTCTATTCTGAATTGCAACCTTTTGATACAAACTGTCATTTGGAGTGTGGCAGTTTGGCTGCAGAACTACAGTGTGTGGCATCGGTGCACAAACTGCTATGGAAATACCACATGTCAATGACACTCTTAAAATTCAAGTAATATCTACCGGTATAGGCTGTAATACACAGCATACCCTTTATTCCTGTGGTTATACATACTGACACAAGAAGATACAATTCATATACGACCAACTTGAAAAACAGTACTACTGATCTCAATATTGTGTGATTTATTTTCAATATAGTTCTATATACATAATTAAATCAATTCTCTGGACGTCCTGTTCTCACAGCCACATCCCCCACACCTATACCCTGTTCACTCAGCTTGAATCATTAAACAGAAGCCCTGTTTACACAGTCACAACTCCTACACTGAACCCCTGTCACATAACCACAACTGTCACACTTGAACCCTCTTGTCACAGTCGCACCGCACACAGTTAGAACTCTCACTTTCACACAGTCAGAATCCCCACTAGTCCCTGTGACAGAATACATTCAGATCTTTCCACACATGTATTGGAGGAATTGGAAAATTCCTCTATCCATGTGGAATGGCTGTGTGAGCTAACCCTACTTTGCTCATTTTAATATGAAATTATTCCATAATACTCCAATATCTTTCCAGTATTACATACAGAGCCAATAGCAATCTTCTTATTTTCAATGTGTAGCCGAAAAAAAAGAAAGAAATTACTCATTTTGAGTTAATTCAACAAGTTGTTTTCCCACCATATAAAACTCTGTTTATATGGAAAAAAATTAATATCAATGAAATTGAATCAGTATGTTCTTGATTGTTCTCGTAAAAATTCCTCCTACATACCATGAATGGTTCCTATTTCCTAATGACCCCATATAACACTATGTTCAATTATTGTGTTGAGGCTTAGTCTAATACAGCTTATTGTGAACTATAAGTGTGAAATTACCGTGGTTTCTATTGAGGGACGCTAGGCTATGAGATCAACCCCTAAGTCTATAAGCCTATCAGGAATCACTGCCCAGGTGGTGAATGTACTGGTACAGGTGTGCACGCTCCCTATATGTTTCTATAACAATCGCCTTTGCAGGGCGATTAATAACTGTACTACTGGCCTTTCCTTCAAGTGACTAACTCTTTGAGGATCATGATATATAGTGCTCTAAATGAATTGTACATTTTCTCACCATACACGAATACACCAATCTGCCAATGGCGAGTGCATCAAGTCCCCCTCCTTAATTGAGGGATTAATGGAGGGAGTCCCAGGGGGATGGCAGTTTCCACAATTGTATTACAGTCCTTACTCTGAGTTCACCATTGCATTTATCATAGCTCTATGTGTTTATTAAGTTCCTTCTTCAGATGTGTTGGCCACATTGTAAAGTAATATCATGTTCATATCAGATTCAGAAAATAGAAGCAAAGAAAGCAGCAGAGAGGAGCAAGGTAAAAGATATAGTCAATAAGCCAAATGACTACCTGATAATGTTAAGTTGCTGGTCTTGGATGCTCATCTATCAAGTTGCACAATGGGGGTTTATTGCACCATCCTGAGTCGTTATAATCATTAGCGTTATAATCCTTAGGGCTAAATTCCATAGGGACCAATTTAGGAAGTGGTCACCTTTTTTACAACATATTTATTACTGTTCCCCCCCCCATGCATTTTACACGCCCAGAATTAACGCTTTAATAACATACTTTATCGAAATCCCCTGTGGTCTATTTTTAACCCTGAAACCTTCATTCACAAAAGAAAATATTCCCTAATTATGACCACTTCCTCAGCTCTATTGGTTTCTGTACCTCCCCCTTTTTTAGACAATGAAATATTTATAATGTAAGAATAACTTGTATCTCTGAAATTTTATTAACCACCATCTGCACCCTCGTCCGAGAAAAAGAAGTATACGATTACCAATGTGCACACTCTGATTCTAACGTTAGGGATTGTATTCTGATTCTGTTTGGTAAATTCACCATGTGCAGTGGAGTTTGATTTCAGATTGAATTACAGCTATTTAGTTTCTCATGATGTCTCACACCATTGATTTTTCTCAAGATTTTGTTCATTTTATGATTTCTTGAGTTGTTTTATTTGATAATCATTTTGAATGTCCTGCTCGTCAGACAAGCCATATTATTTAGTTGCCAAACTGAGGAGGCTAATCCATCTAGACTTGTTTAATTAGGATTTGGTATTAGACGATGGCACTGAAGTTAAAGTAGGAGCAAGGTTCGAACACGTGCCAACAAGATTATAATCCATTGAAATAACTGTTATATATGCCTATATTAAATTCCCTTAACACTAGCAGAGATTTTAATAATGTGTGATGGAAACACCACAGACGACCAATTGATACTAGGAACTCATATAAATCTTGAGTGCAACACTTAAGTATTCTTGTAAATAAGACTGTATTTGGCCATATAAATTTATTTGATGAATTTTCATATCTGTTTGATTCATCTTCCTATCTTACATAGATCCACAGAAATCAACAGTTGAGCTGCATCAGGCAGGCAGTGCAGTTATTGTTTACCCTCCTAGTGGCCCACTCATGTCTATTCAGCAGCAGAATACATGATTATTTCAGGTCTCCATGTGGAGTAGTCCTCCTTAAACTACAGGTTATAACAATCTCTTTGCAGGGTTAACTAACAGCATGATAGCCAGGACCCAGAGAGGTCCAACCTCGTACAACTTTTATTTCATTACATGTCCTGTAACATGTGTGATTATACCATCAACAAGTGTATTGCTTCTATCTCTCTTCAAGTATTATTACATTCGGGTTGATCATCACTGCCTTGTCATTAAAACAAGACCCCACCACCCCTCTAACCCAAATATCAATGACCTAAGGGGCCCAACAGTAAGAAAAGATCCCTGGAGGGGGGGGGGGGGCTCTGAGTAAGAGCATAACAAAAAAACGGGGCATACGCAAGAGAGCGGGACTCACTTATTATAAAAATATATGCATGTGCCTACTATAAAGAGATACAATTCAGCAAGTGTAATTTGTGGGTAAAGGTGTGAAGTAGCTTGGCTTTACCAATTTGCACTGGTTATCCCAACTTACCCTACTGAAATGTGGCTTTATAACTGATTTAACCCATGGTTACATGAAATAACCACAGCTAGGTTCATCTGTTCTATGGTCACCATGGGTTCAGTGGTAGTCAACTTAAAATTCTTCAATAGGCCAAATCCCACAACGCGAAAATAGCCAGAAAATCTTTGTGATATAGGATATGTGGTTACTTAGCTGATGTTGAGATGGTAATATCACCTAAGGAAGTCCTATATTGGCTAAGAATCCTTGCCAAAGTGTTGTTATTTCAGGAGTGGAATACATCAAAAGCTTTTGATATTTTCCTCACAAGAGGCCAGAAATCTCTGTAATATACGGAAATTCCCTGTGATTTAGAGGAAAACAAAAATCTCTAGTAAATCACAAGAGGTGTGTTATCTTTTCATAAATCAGGACCCAAGTTCCACACACTATAGTCATAAGAATGTTGATTGATTGATTGATTGATTGATTTATTCGGTCAGACTCGTCCATATAGGACGTTTTTCCGCAGCCAGATGCGGTTACAATTTCATGGCTTGTAAAGTAATAAAGTACCTGAGGTGCACGTGATCCATCATGGGTGTATCAATTAATGTTGTACTTGTGACTAAAAGTAACAACTATTCAGTACAGTGATGAATTTCACAGACATTTCCTTTCCAATATTGGCTAGTAGTGGGGTTTGATAAAGGTAGGGGTAGCATGGGAACCCTTGTGAATTTTCCTTTTGACAAGACTCCAAGGCTGCCCATAGCCAGAATCACAGCCGTTTTAGATCCATTTTCCAAGTAGTGGGATTTGGCCTAATCGCCAAACTGACATGCATACAACATGTATGATACATGATAACAAAATAATTGAAATATATGCATAGGGTAACTATGGCACATTGTCTTATTTGTGACAGTTTGTTTCCATGAGATCATTCGTTGCTCCTTTAACATGTATCGGCTATAATGATAAAAGATAAGTCAATAATTGAGCTGCACATAATTCCAACAGTCAATATCATGTCAACCATTGCATGCTAGACTGTAGCTTGAATCACACTTACTTTTGTGATATTAATAATTAAGTAAGTGTGACATTTTATACACAAGTGACAGTTTAAGAACAAATGATTACATCTTAGGCCCGATTTTGCAAGTTAAATCAAACAAATCTCTCATAAATAAGAGGCTTATCATTTACAGGTGCCTTGTGTGATATCGATTAAACAACTGTCACCCGATGAAGCTAAGTACATTGAGGGTTTTCTTCTCATGGTGTGTGATCCCGTGTAGGCAATGTTTGCCCGCAGCTAACCACCCTGCGACGTAGTAGGGGCCTAATTGTAACTCATACGATACAAATTCAAGATTATTTCAAATTTTAGATGTTTCCACATTATCGCACTGCTGTCCATTGGGTCAAGGAGCTTTATAAATACTGTAGTATCCTTGATTGGGTGGCAAGTCATTTTGCAAGGGACACGAACAGAATGGTGGAGCAGCCAAGTTGGAATTGTTAACTCTGGAAACAAGAAAAATGTGGCAAGGACCATGGATAGGAGTTGCGCTCACAGATCATGGCAACATCGCTAGCCACTGCGCGTGACGTCACTGAGGCAGCATGACATCACCAATGACGTCATAAGTGAAAGGGAGAAAACTGAAAACATTATGGAGTTGCTACGGTCACTACGCTCCCGGCCGCTGATGCGGCTTGCATCTCCAAAAAAAAAATTGTCCTGCACTTCCCTCCAATTTTTAAAACACCTGTCATAGTCCCTGGTAGTATGTCCTCCTGTCGCCATAACAGAGAGCTTCTGAAGTTGATAGTAGAACGGCAACCTTATCAGGTACTGATAACTTCCATGGGGATAGTAAATAATGGCATAGAAACAAGTAGGGTTGTCACTCAACAGTGGGCTACCATTCATCTGAGGTATTTAGAACTGCCCATCAGACCTCCATTGATATATCTGACATGTTGTCAAAATGCTATTGTCCATTAAACAGCATGCAGTCTTTCATGAGCTAAGATACCAAATCCTTATTTGGGGAGGTATAAAAATGAAACATTCTCAGGTTTAACTATATGAACACATCTATGGTAAATCTTGTTGGATGTGGGATAGGTTCCTAGAGTGGTTCTGACTTCACACACAGGTGATAAAGACCACGGTGACTAAAACTAACACTGAGTAAACACCATTCCATTAACTCGACTTAGACAGATATTATCACTAAGTGCTGGAGAAGGGAAGGGAAACAACCAAGGAATGTATGACTACTGCTTTTATTCTGGCTAGTCTATGCTCCACTTGGTCACTTCAGAAGCTGTATGATATCGCAAATAAATTTCCCTAAGCCCATTTCCAAAACATAAATTGACATCAAAAGGAATTTGAATAAAGAAAGAAGCATTCAGGATCGTATTCACTAAGTATTAGGTTTCATTTGAGGTATGACTATCTACAAAATAGAATGACATCATGGAGCCTTGTGCTATCTCTACTCCCGGTCTCAGCCCTACTACTACCATCCATGTATCATGCCCCTTAATGGACAGGCCTTAGGTTGCTATACAAATTGTATCAGTCAAATGCAAGTGAATAATATAGCTCTGAGCAAATACACAGGCAATGCCAATAGCTTCAAGACCCTACACAAGAGGTAGTCTATTGACCCAGGAATATCCCATACAAAAGAAACAGAGCACTGCTTAGAGAAGTGAACCAGAGCAGTTGAATAGCATGTTTGACCTAAGGATCAGCCAAGTGGACTGAATGGTGGGTCGCTAGGTAAATGGGATCATATGTGATACATGCCGCGATTGGTCCTTACCTGGCACAAACCCACATTGAACTCTATGGGCAGCGTTGCATAAGGTGTTGGGGTTATTGTATGTGAGGTTGTATAAACGTGGTGATTTAATGTACTGACAGATTATTATCAGTTTTCACAAAGGGTCTAGTCTGAATAAATCATTATCTGGGGTATATATAATCTTGAGATTCAAACACTATGGTGTATGTAGTAGATATTTTTGGTTTTGTTTACATATGTATTTATTGTATGAATGCATATTATACCACAACAGTTGTTGGCTATTATTAACACATCACCGTATGTGTTCCCTCATGTATCTATTTAGAAGGAAAGGATCCAATTGACATTATGGCTTTTTATACCACGATTTCTGGCTTACACAGTGCTTTTTGGGGTCTATTCCCATCCACATATCTGTCGATATTGCACACCCTGTAGGCTTTACCATCGATTTTGTAAGGCATGCTGTTATCCATGTAAGGCATGCTGTTATCCATGTAAGGCGTGCTGTTATCCTGGATAACAGCACGCCTTACATTTCCTTCCATATCATATTTTACATGTTAAAACCCATGATAGACTTGGCCAGGGCAGGGCTCGAACCTGCAGCCTGAGATCCCTAGTCCAACCCCCTATGCAGTGCGCCACAGGGACTGACGAGAAGCGGTTGGCTAGAACTAAACCAAACAAAGGATTCCTAGCTGGGCGCTGAGGCGTGTGTACCGATCATGTATACATAACCGCGGGACGCATTCAAATATATCCAAGCCGACACGGCCGCTGAAGGAGGAGATGCGGTGGTCTAGCGGTTAGCGCTTTGCGCTCAGCTGCATGAGGTACACGGTTCAAATCCCGGCCCGGACGCATCTTTTTTCGCCATGTGCCCTGTCGCTGTCCGCTGCCGGGCGACGAGGTGTATTTTATACACAAACATAACAGCGAGACGCATCTTTTTTCGCCGTGTGCGCTGTCGCTGTCCGCTGCCGGGCGACGAGGTGTATCATACACAAACATAACAGCGAGACTCATTCAAAGCAAGCCAAGCCATGAGAAGGTGTATTATACACAAACATAACAGCGAGACGCAGCTTTTTCGCCGTGTGTGCTGCCGCTGTCCGCTGCCGGGTGAGGAGGTGTATGTACCGATCGTGTACACACAATGGCTGGCATCGAGTCCCGGGGAGGGGGAATAATTTTTGTTTTCAACTTGAATTTATTGGTATAATATTGATTATTTATTGGTTTCGTGGTATAAAATAAGTAGTCAATGGATAACTCATGACTTGTGTGTGTTAGCAAAGGCTAATAACACTCGGCCTACGGCCTCGTGTCATTATCCTTCACTAACACACACGCGTCATGAGTTATCCAATGATTACTTGTTCAATAATCTGTATACAATAAATTGATCAACAGTAAAACCTTACATATTTATGGCCATTGCCCCATCTGAAAACTTCATGACACGGATGTTAACATTTGGCAATTACAATTTACAAGAGGGACCAGGACCTCTTGTGGTTATAATTAAGTGGAATCCTGTGCCAGATGGCTACTAATGTAGCTTTGATCTGGAAGACAAAAATAGAATATCCATACAAAGACACAATTTAGCTGCTATATGTTTGACATAATGATTATAGTCTACATGTACACGTACATAATATCATCTGGTATATATCAATACCAACAGCATATCTTTAGGGAAAACCCAAATAGAAGATGTCAATATATTCCCTATTCCTGACATATATAGCACTACCAATCATGTGATCATGTTTAGCATCTCATAACTTCATATACCACTAAATCCATGGACCGAAACAGAACATAACAATAGATATACATAGGCCTCTAAGTACACACGCACATGGCTGTCTATATAGACATACATATCCCTTTATCTAGTTGGGCTTATCATGTAAGTCCATGATAAAGACAGAGGTTTATTTTAGATCACCTAATAACCATCTGACCGTCCTCCATAGTGGACATCATACTACTGACCAA
The DNA here is from genome assembly GCA_949317995.1 of Acholoe squamosa. NCBI lineage: Eukaryota > Metazoa > Annelida > Polychaeta > Phyllodocida > Polynoidae > Acholoe > Acholoe squamosa. Next base: position 27,880,963 of record OX439041.1, on the reverse strand, counting down.
CCAACAATACTGAGCTAATAATGAAGGGAAGCAGGTTGTACGGAAAGCCTGCAGGGATATCCAGACATTTAAAAAAGGTACTGTAGACATAATGTACGTGCTTAAGGTCGAATCCCACTATGCAAAAAATGGGTGTGAAATGTCTGTGATTTTGGATATCGGCAGCCCTGGCCAATTGACAATAATCTAAATCACAAGGGGTTTCACTCCACCTTTACCTAACCCAAATCCTACCAGTAGCCAATATTGAGCACTGGATCTCTGTGATTTTGATTCCATTGCCGATATTAGGCATCAAAGTCCTGTGGAATATGCAGTTAGACAGTGGAATCACAATGATACACTAAATCACAGAGATTTTTTGCCCTTTGTGAAGAAAATATCAAAAGCTTTTGATGTATTTCACTCCCAAAATACCAGCACTTTGGCAAGGATTCGTAGCCTTTATAGGCCTTTCCCATTGTGGGATTTGGCCTTTACATAAGTAGACTAAGCATGGATGGGTTTATTATTGAGAGGGAGAATGCCCATTTTTTCACCAATATGCTACACAAATTGATGCAAATGCAATGGAGACACATTCACTTGATTTCACATTGTATGTGTTCGTACCTTGAAAAATATTAGACATGACTACAGAATTTATGTATAGTATATGAGCAGTGCATTGGTGGGAAGTGAGATAGCAGATTGGATTTGGTTCCCCTTGGTTATTTGATTCTACTTTGGATATTTCTAAGTAATATTTTTAGGACCAACCCATTCTCTTACTCATAGATTGTGTGCACAGTTCTGGCCACAGTTCTAGGACAGCTCTATGTATTTTTTTTATACCACAGGTCAGAATTCAAGCGGGTTTTCCACTGACCTGAAATCTGACTGACTGATGCTAATCCAATGATTTTTGATTTAGTAAAAGTATAACGTCAGTCGGTTGTTCTACACACAACTGGCACAGTGGAATACCCAGAATACCCACCTAGAGCTCTGGCTCCACTCGATTGGGCAAGATTTTGCTACTCTGACAATTGTTTTCTATACATTTTCAGTATAAAAAAAAAACGTGTCAGATTAGCTCATATTTGCCCGACCGACAGGACTGGATGCAGTGCTTAATAAGCGGGTCCTCTGCTATAGCCATGTTTTGTCCGATTTGGCATCGGCTTCAGTAGTCGAGAATGATTGGGATTACAACAGGAGGATTCCCAATGTTGTGCATGTAAAAAAATCTAGCATGCTAGATATTTTTACAGGTTTACCCTAGTAGAATCTTCCCCTCTGATTAAAAACCAATGAAAATTTGGACTAGTGGAACACCTCTAAAAGTTCTCTGAAAATGCAAACAGATATTTTGCATACCGTCATCGGTTAGCATAGTGCATAATTAAAAGAAAATGAGCTAATAGACAAACTACTGAGAATGGGGGGGGGGGTTAATTCTGGGGAATGTAACATCAACTGTAGTGGAAGACTCGATTAAGCATCCTCATCATTAAGGGCCTCATGGTAATATAATGTAGCTTGTTTATTTTGTTTAATAGTTGTTATCATAATACATAAATGTGATCCCAGTAATTAAAGGTTCTACATCCCAAAATAATCTAGGAGTAAGTCCGACTAAGATTACTTTTTCACGCAGTGTCATAGCTATTTTGGTGTTAGTAATCGAAGAAAAATCAATCCATACCACAGGCAGTGACGAATCATGTACCCTTAGTTTGTGGCATGTGGCCCGACCATAGGTCCTTTTCGGGTGTATTTCCAATTGCTGAACAAAATTAGCTTTAGAAGTTAGAAAATTGAGCATTGTATTTAAAACTTTACCTTAAATCCAGGTTATAAGCAAGGATGATACGTATAATTTACAGCAAATGCAAAATGTCCTTCTACACCCAAATTATTAGCTGGACTAGTTTTAACTTCAATATAGAAATGTTGAGGAATTCACTGCCAGATTTGCCCAGCACTGAAAGTTACCAAACCGTACCCTATTGCATGAAACTACGTGGGATCAATATATATATATATATATATATATATATATATATATATATATATATATATATATATATATATAGAGAGAGAGAGAGAGAGAGAGAGAGAGAGAGAGAGAGAGAGAGCTATTCATAAATGTTAATGAAATGCAAATGTTGTGACGTCAATGGGCTACCAGCAAACAGTGGAGAAAGCAAACATGATCAATCACCTAAGCCACAGATGCACTTGCGTTTACCTCATATCTGTGTTTAAGCCAAGCATATTGAAGTGGGAACCTATGCCAAACACTTATAATGAAATCAAGGAGCTCTAAAAGCAACAAATCAGTCACTTATAGAGCATGTACATGTAATACACATACACAGAGTCGGCTCAGGTGGTGCTGGGGTGCTAGGCTCTGGGTTAGGGAGTGGTAGGATAGAGTAGACATAGCTTAATGTGCTCCAAACATGTGTGGGGACATTATTACTGATACGTATGTTCAGGGCTAGACTCGGGCATGGCATGGGTCATGTTAGGCATGTGATTATGTTAGCTAGCAAGATGTGTAGGATGCTTTAATCATGTGATTACACAAAGGAATGAGCATAATATGTAAACAATAGGAAAAGGAAGGTTTTCAAAGAGTATAAATCAAGGATGGGACAAATCCATATAGGTCCAAATGCTAATAAGAGGATATATATTATAATGGCATTTCTTTCATGCTTCCTTTTTAACATAGAGCTGCCATGTTTCCATAGAAAGAAGAATGGCATCATTCCATGTACATTGTATAGATTTACCCAAGTCGAAGGTGGTATACTTACATGATTTATTTCATAATGTTTGAATAATAAAGTGCAGGAATTACTTATATTATAGCTAACACCAATGTCTTTAATTGTTCACTAAATCAGATTTTGCCAGTGTTATTTACTCTGTCGTCTGAAGTGTTTGAAGATATGGTGGTTGTGGGTATTACACCTGAATGTCAGGTGGGGCCCATGGTGGTGCGGACGTTGTTGGTAGTGCTGGGGCCGTTTTATAAACAAAGACAGTGCGTGATTATCATCACTACTGCTGCTACTAGATGGAGCTGACGTTGTTCCATCACTAGACCCACTAGCAACATGCTGCTTTGTGAGGTGCTCGTGGAAGTTGTCTGAGTTACAACCAAAGTCCAGAGACACTGGTTTTTGATGATGGTGATGATAGCTCATATGGTGGTGGTGATGTCCGCCATGGTGATGTCCACCGTAACGCCCCCAACGCTTCACCTGAAATTGAAGGTCTATACATCATTTATGCCCTAAATAGTTTATGGATGTCATGATGTAACGATGACATTTCTATTGAGAATATTGGATGTCATCACTAATGACATCCAATATTCATCCATTACCATAGTAATGGTTGCGCAGTCTAAGGCCATTACACTAAGGGTGAGAGTGATAATCTAAGGTAGAGGAGTTGATCTTTTAATCAGCTTATCTTTTATAATTCTGGTGTTTAACAAAGTATTTGCAACATAAATTTTAGAATCTGAAACCAACCCTTCTTGACCCATGTACTGGGTCCTCCTCCTCTGGTATATATTCAGTTGTAGCATTAAGCCCAGCCTGGAGGAGGTCTACATCAGTTCCCTCCTGGTTGTGTACTGCTGCTCCATGTACTACCACCTGGAGGCTTACACCCTCATGTTCCTTAAGACGCTGGGCAGCCAGAGCCCCCTGCTGGCATTTATAGGCATTACGCTTTGCATCGTCTATGTAGTTGAAGACTATGGGTACCGCTAGAGGAGAAAGTAGTGAAAGAAATGAATGAGTGGAGGTGAAGGGGAGGAATGAAAAGGCTAGATTCGAAACCCCTTTTTGGAATGCACAACTGATCCCTAGTGCTAATTTAGACTCTACCAATATCAATATACAATATGCGAGGTGCATATTTATGAGAGCATCGCGTGGCAAATTATATTCCATTTAACTTATTGAGATATGCCACCAGGCAAATATTTGAGCCAGACAGGTAATGAGGCTTAATTCACTGTAACAAGGGAGTGTCCTAAGGCTCAATTGAGGCGATTCCTGTTTCATTTGGAATACATTTGATAGGAAAAATACAGATTGAGGGATGTCGAATGCAGTAATATTTGTCAGGCTAGATATGATCTCAAGTCATTTTACTAAATTATTTTATAGTGTAGGATGACCTATGCAGTTTGGAAATGCTCAGATATCTATAGGTTGTTGTTAAGGCTTTAGCTGACCATAAAAAAAAAGCTGTCATGATTCCCCCATTGTATAATGAGGCTGGTGCTTCAAGGTAGAGTCAACCATTGCCTGATTCCCTTCATAATGCCAGGTTAACCCTGACTCTCCACCTGTGATTTACAGAGATAGTGTCTACATGGACCTCATTTTGTACATTTAGCTGCCATGTCTATGTTGAGCATGTGACACATTTTAAATCTTATACATTAACACCGTGTAAGGAGGAGGGCTTCATGCCAAGCGCTATACCCCTGCATACCATTATATATGCTGAGGGTACACAGGACTTTTCCATACATGTGAAAACCAATTCATACACAGGACATAACATACACAGGATTTTAGACTTTTCGGCCTAAACACGGCACTCTATCTGAGGAACAAACACGGGATATTTTTTGGCCTTTATACAGGAACATTTGGAGGGCCATACATGGGATGTGTGGACATACAAATGCCATACACGGGACAGGGAAAGGTGGACAGGGGAAGGGGGAGAGGGGAAGGGGGAGAGGGGAGAGGGAACAGGGGAAGGGGGACAGGGGGATAGGGACAGTGGAAGGGGGACAGGGGAAGGGGTAAGAGGATGCACAGGATTATAACTTGGTTATTTTTGGCCCTCCACCAGTGACTCTGTGGCCAAGCGGTTAAGGCGACCCACTGCCAATCGTGGGGTACCGAGTTCGCCTCTCCTGTCCGGCTATGTTTTTTCATTGCGCTTTTTCGTTGCCCTTTCTTTCTCCATAAACTGGAAATTCTATCCATAAACTGGAAATTCTATCCATACACCGGAAATTCATTACATACACGGGATATTCATCTATAAGAAGATTTATACCTGATACATAATAGGGCTATAATCAGTTTGATGTGTGCTTTTTAGTCCCTAGCTATGTGAACAAAAGGGAAGGTCCTGAGTCCATGTTACATGCAGCTTTTATCATAATTCAATCGGTGCCCTTAATTGATTGGTTAATATTGTAGCTGCAGTAACAGAGGCTTAGCATCTTTCCATTGTTTTTAAAATGAGACACAGCTTGGTTGTATCCCCCACCCCCTCACTGGAACTACTGTTAAGGTGTGCAGACCATGCCCTCTGGCGTCCTCGGTCTAGTTTGAATAATGTATGCTACTATAACTCTTCATTTACCAGAGTATTTTAGGACAGATTTTGGGTTGTAGTGTGTGGCATGACCTCTCAGAAACTGTTGGAATTATGTAAATATTCCAATTAGAAAGGTATTGGCGATGGATTAAACTTAGCTAGTTGATCAGAAAGCACAAGACCCAAATTTCTTTATTTACATTAATTACTGAGAAATGTTACCATCAATGTGGGGTTCCAATGAGAAAGAGTGATCATTCAACCAAACTTCAAATTGTATCAGTTGTGATGAAATTAAGTGCATATTGTAGGATATATCAATTTTTTCTAGAATTATGGTAAATGATGAATTTAAAAAACATTCTTTTTAGTTACCATGGCAACCAAAAGTATGCAAATTTGAAATTTTTAGCATTTTAGCATATTTTGTTGCCATGGTAACCAACCAAAATGGCCAATAATGCATGAAAATACACTGAAAATTTCGATTTCATTTTGTTCAGAATAAAAAAATGTACAAAGTCAATTTTCACAAAAAAAAAATATTTTGTTTGTCATTTTTCATGATTTTTATCTTAAATATTGATAAAATCCATGGAAAACTTTAATGGTAATTCAAATTTCTATATCAAGTTTGCAAGACTGTCATATAAAAAGTACAAGAGGTAGAGACTAATTCTTTGGGCTCTGTATAGGATCCAACTCCACCTGGGACCAAGAAAAAATTCTAAGAGTTTCAGGAAATTTTTAAGGAAGTAACAGGCTTCTCAAAATCGGCCAAAAATCGGCCCAAACTACGCATTAATGCATAATAGGTAAAGTAAGAGTTAAGGTATATAACTGCTTGGGTTGATGTATTTCATAATGTTCTTGATTTTGCTTCTGTTAAAAAGTTGGATAATTTTGAAAAAAAGTTTACAAAATGATGAAAACCCGAATGTAGTAACTACCTAGCCTTAAGTGGTTCAGTTGTATCACGTCAGGTGGCAGGACAGGGCCAGAGTTTTTAATTTATGGTCGCTTTATGGTCGCTGTTTAAGTTATGTCCCATGTTTGTGGATAGCATCAGCCCGGCTTCATATTTACAGTACTCAACATGGTCTTGCGGCAAACATAGTTACTGTCACAAACATGTGCGGTCTAGATCTATAGCGAGGACTCATATTGATTCAGTGTGCGTGACCATGTTTGACTCTGTCCACAGAATCTCTCACGAGATCCTGTAGGTACCAGACTTGTAGATAGCATGACATGACAAGAATAGATGAGGTTGCGAGAAGTAGCTGATGTCAGTCTGCACATATGTATGCAGATCCTGGGAACCAGTCCAGTTCCGTAAGGTGGCTATAGATAGGGGGTTCCCTTGTCACCTGTCACTTTTAAGAAAAGACCTTGCCTTGGGGGAGGGGCTAATCAGATAGGAATAACCTACTGACTGCCAAACGGGCCCCAAAAGTGGAGGCGGTGAGATGGAAATTAAGGTGGCGGTAACTGTGTTAAACCTTAAAAACAGGGGGCAGTAACTGTGTATGCATCTCAAAAATAGGAGGCAGAAAATATCTTCTCTGCACCATAATTATAGTCGAGTTGACGTGGCTTTGTGTACTTATGGCACTACTGGCATTCACTAGCAAAAGCTGGTGTGGAGAATTTTTCCAAAAAAATAAATTCTCTTCACCATAAATAATTACTGTACATATCAAGGTCCATGCTGCAGATATCTCTTCAAATCTCAGGTAATCCCTTAAAATGCCTTGAAATTAGGGGGCAGTAACTTCAAATGCCTTGAAATTAGGGGATGGTGGACTTCTTCAGGATGGTAGTGGTCATTGCCGTTCGTTCCTCATAGGAACGATCGGCTCTATACTTGAATGGACCCTTTTGAAACACATGCCAGTTGACTTGATCCAAGTCCTAGCCCTCTAGCACTATTATTCATAGTTTGACCTGGGTCTCCTCACCCAGAACCACTGCACCACCCCTATCTTGAAGACCACTGCAGGTCCAAAGTGGTGCTTGCTCACTCTCCCTGTATATCCTATAGGTACAGTATGGTGTATACCTATACATCGGGTGATTTATGCAAATTAGTGCTCTTGCTTGAGCTATGGTGGTGCTGGTGGTGAATCCTGGTCACTGAAGTGGTGGCAGAGGCCACAGGAATAGCCCTGTGTTCTAATACAAAGCACTGCTCCCTCATAATCCTCTGCATTGGTCATTGACCCCCTCCCCCACCTCTGAACAAAGCTGGTTCTACAGTGGTGAATGTGGTGGTGATGTGAGTTCACCACCTCCATGTTTCTAAAACGTGTAAAACCTATCCCTAATGTCCCCTGGCCTACAGCTTATACCAATTAGCTGTAGGACAGCTAATACCAATTAGCTGTAGGCCATGGGTATAGGTACAACAGCCCAATTTTGAACTTTAAAAGGTATTAGATACCTGATTCTATTGTTTCCCATGTAAAAGTTATTAGGTGGATGTTAGTGGCCATAGGGACACCTCAACTACCCGATTCTATTGTTTTCCATGTGTGTCGGCCATCTTGGTTTTCAGAAACACAGGGATCCAGGCCATATATAGTCAATTTTGACCTTCAAAAGTTATTAGATGGATGTTAGTGACCATTGGGGCACCTCAACTACCTGATTGTTTTCCATGTGTGTCGGCCATCTTGGTTTTTGGAAACACAGGGATCCACGCCATGGTCAATTTCGATCTTTCAAAGTTATCAGGTTGATGTTAGTAGCCATTGGGATACCTCAACTACTAAATTCTATTGTTTTCCATGTGTGTCGGCCATCTTGGTGTTCGGAAACACAGGGATCCAGGCCATACATGGTGAATTTTGATCTTCAAAAGTTATCAGACGTTAGCATGCTGGTATATGAGTCCACCACCTCCATGATAAAGTTTGAATGTTTTTCCTTTACAATCTTGAATTTGCCTGAATCATAGCTCCTAATTATCTTAGTATTAATGCGTACGGTATTACAGCTATGCTGTGTATTTCTGTCATTACAATAATTTGGTTTTGAATGATAAAATATCATGAAACTACCAGATTAAATTTTGAATCAGCATAATGTACGGCAATATAAAAATGTCTGCTATTAAGACCGTGGCCATGTCGAATCCTAAAATCTGGTCCTAATATCCTGATCCTAGATATGGACCCTAAGATTTTGGCTGAATCAATATACTGATCCTAATATCCTATCTATTGCCCCCTCGTATCACCTTGATTTAGGGGGTCGGTAAGTTGGCAGTGGGTAGAGACCATCATATGCTACTAGCCCCCTGGGAGACCTTGTCATATGCCAATTTTAGGAAAAGGCAATGTCACATGTCACTAACTTTCAACTTTGTCATGTCCCTTTCACTGAGCTCCATGCCACATGTCAATTGTAAGAAATGGCTTTTAAGGGTCACAGTATTTTGTATAGTAATCTTACGGGACCGGACTGGTTCCCGCATTAGGACGTACATGCTGACATCAGTGATATCAGGTTTTGATCTTACAGCAGACAGGTTCTTGGCTTGTCATGTAGTTCGGGTGTTAGAGAAATGTCCCCTGTACATAGAGGGTGGCAGTCTATTGCCGAATTCTGAATTAATTATGTTCAACTGCTAAGAAATGCATCAAGGTGAACTCAAATCTCAAGTATGGACGTATTTAACATTGAAAATATACGCTATACCTGTTCCTTTCCCCTTGTCGTTAAGCTTCACTGTATCACCAGTAGAATGGTAGAGGAATAGACTTGTCAGGACAAAGAATACAATCCAAAGGCACTTCATACTGCTGAGAGTTTCTCCAACATGCACCTCCACCTGCTCCTCCACAGACCATATAAGTACTAACTACATCCCCACCACACCTACAGCTGCTGATGATAGCCATAGCGATCATCCCTTTGAGCGAATTACAAAAATGCTATTAATTTAGATAGCTTTGGGGCACATTAAATTGATGCATGACACAGACTGGCATATATGATGAGGACTTCCAGGGACTGAGCTGTGCTGTTTTGTTACATCGCTGAGGTTGTTCTCGCATCACAACTCATACATTTCAGAATTGTTATACAAGTATTAGTTGGCAGAGATGATAAGACCTGAACTGGATTTGTGGCCATTTAGTTCAATGATAAGAAATATGTTTGCCCCCCCCCCCTTAAAACCCCATCCTCTCCCCTGTTGATATAAAATTTTCACTCCCTACTTTGTTGCTTTTTATACAAGTATTAGGGCCAACAAGCCCTTCCATAGTATTCACTGAAAAAGGAAATCTAACTCACTTGAGGATGGATCCAGACTCAGGCATATGTCGCCATGATAGGGAGGTTTAGCAAACACGACGTACGTCACTCAAACGTGATTTTACGTAGACGTAGCAGTGCTGTAAGTATGCTGCACGTCTGCGTTATAATGCCTACGTAGTGACTGCTAAACCTCCCTACTGAGTATGATTTGATACTCAGCCTGATCTAGAGTCAGAGTGTCACCCCAGGACCAGCCCCATGATCTTCCAGGGTAATTCAAACGTCTAAATCAATTTGAATCTTCCCAGCAGGTTTGAATCTCATAGAAAATTGATCATGATTACCAAACAGATTCAATGCATAACAGTATGCCTTATAGATAGATCGATTGTTACTGAGTGCATTGACAATAAACTAGAACAATTTCATCTTCATCTTCTCTTAAAAACGGTGCTTCCACGGGGGATCTCATAGATATTACCCAATAGCAACTTACTGACCTTAATTGATTTTATGCAGATTGATAACATCAAAAAATGACGACATGTGGACTTTATGGCCATTGGTCACGCAAGTCAGCATGTTAAGGATGAATACACTATCATCATTTATAGTTAAAATTAATTACTCAGTCATACGCACACAACAGGAAAGGCAATTGTGCTTTCAATCTTGATGTATGAGCTAATAGATTAACATTTGATTAGTGGTGTCATAAAAATTAAGTGCTTTAGTAGTGTGTTTTTTTTTCAATATCTGTGGGAAAGCAGATAGATCAGAATTCAATTTGCACGTGAATTCCAAAGACGGAAATGTGGGGACTGGAAATCATGTAAAAAGGAAATCGTTATTGGGCATTTCTTTCTACCAGTAAACATATAATTAGTATGCATGGTCTTCATGTCCGCTGAACCATCCCCTAGCTACTCACACACAATGATCTAAAGAACACTTACTATTTATATTCAGTTGAATTAGGACGAGAATGGAGAATAAAAGTTCAATGAAAAGTGCGTCAGACTAGCCACAAAAGGCTTTGAATAATATAGAGAGATTATCAGTCAAACCTCACTCGTAGTAACCCCTGATCTTCTGCGTCCTGCATTGTGGTAATAATTAGATGCCCAACACAAGAGGTAGACCCTATGTTTGGCACAGCCCAATACATGTATTTTGCCATACCTGCATATAGGTGCAGTGGTACAGGTGTGCATTCTACCAGGAGTATAGAGGTTTCATCTAGTATACGAACCTGACAACAACATATCTCAAACACAATCCCCCCTTGACTATGCATTCAGCTCAACATAACTTGGGCCGAAGACCTATGTGGGAATAGGTCTTCGGCCCAAGTCAACAACAGCCCCACTAGCTCAGGCAATGGAGAGTTGAGCTCCCAATCTCAGGGAGGTGGGTTCAAGTCACCATACGTCCATTATCTCAATACTTTTTTTTCTAAGAAATGTATTTATAGAGATGTATTACCAAAAACATCACCTCTGCTTTGAATATCATAGTCGTCTATTGAGCAGTCGTCTATTACGCTAATTTTACAGATATTGATAGCAATTTGTTAAGACAATCAAAATCTAAAAATAAAATGTTTTGATTCAATAAAACCAACGGCATCAGGCGAGGCTAGAACTCAGTTACCCTGCATCATGAGTCCAGTGTTCTAACCACTACCCTATTGTGGACAGGTCACTACAAGGTATTAAAGTTGCCAACATATTCACAACACCAAGATCAGTCCTTTCTCACTGATTAAGTTCAGGCCAACTAAATTACACCTAGTCCCCACCAAAACTCCATCTGGTATTCATGGGCGTGGAAAGCAGGGGGGACAGGGGGGACATGTTCCCCCCCCCCCACTTTTGGCCAACTCCTCAAAAGGTCAAAACTAAAAGGTCAAGCAAAGGGAGGTCAAAAGTTGCAGAAAACCCCACTGGTCCCACCCACACTGAAACTGCTTCCCACGCCTATGGTGTTTCACCCATACCAACAGGGACTACTTTCAGTGCCCTTCCCATCATACATAGGGCAGAAGACCTGAGTCTAGGACGCTAGGACTTAAATCTGGGACCGGTTTGTGCTTTACTGAAGACTTGTTGGCTCTTGGTTCCTCAATGTAACGCAAGGGGGTGTGCCTGTTCAATTCGTCAGATTCTCTCCTGCGTTGTACCTGGACCAGAATCTAGACTCAAACACATTCTCGGTATTGTTCTCTCTATTAGCTTCAACAGGGTAAGACCAATGTCCCCTGTCTTCCCTGCGTCAGCACAACCCACCTATGATCCCACATGGCTACTTTGCATGTATACATGCACAGGACCCATGACAAATGTTTATCATGCTCTTTTCGCCACCAGTAATTTCCCAGTTGGATCTTTAAGGTTTTACCTTACTTCCCTAATGAAGCAATTTTTCCCCTGGCGATATCGAGTTCCTAGTTTCCTGCTGCTGAAGAGTCATGTTACGTACTTCTGGGGATATAACTCAACTCAAACCTTTATAAGTATTTACCCTTAATGGGAATGTTAGGAGGGACGTTAAACTACTTCTGCATTATTAATCTACAGGAACATGACCTTTATCATAGGATAACTTATCGCCATATGGCATGCACCTTGCAATACAATGTATTTACCACAGGTAGTTCGTCATTGTGTAGGCTACATATGGGTATTTCCTTTTAGCAACTAGCATTTACCTAAGTTCTTATAAAAATAAAACTGTTTCACAGACCACCAACTTCCAATTTAGACCCCATGAATCAACTAGCGATCAGAGTCAGTGCAGAATAATTAACGGTCTGCATTCAAACTATGATTGACCTGCCAAATGTCAAATCATATCAAATAAAATAATAAATGACGCCTACACGTCTTTAGCAGTAAAAAGAAATCATTTCCATTAAAGAATAAACCCTTGGATTTCACCAAGACTGAAGATAATTGTTTTGCCTAGCCCAAGTTGTTAATCAATAATGTAGGTTGGGGTGGCTCAGTGGTTCGAGGCCCGGGTTAGAGACCGAGTCAATCTGAGCTGATTATCACTCTGAATTATTCACCACCCTGAGCAGCTCATGAGGGTTACAGCCAGACCCAACCAGGTCTGTACACTGCCGAGCTGCTCACAATGGTGTCACATTTAGCCACAAATGGAAGAAATTTATATCTTTCTAAAGCATTTAAAATAGCTTTGAAATGCAAATGCACCAAATAACCACATCCAAATAACTATGTGCAAAACCAAGACCTAGGTACTACTCAGTGGGGAGTGGTGTGGTGTCCCTAGACGTCCAATCTAAGGGAACACCTTTCTACTTACACCAGAGGAAGGTTGCCCTACCCCAGTCGCATGTATTTCAGCCCTTGTGGGTGGAGTGAACCAAACAGGAGCAGAGTCTCCCCATCTGACAGGTCGGTAATATGTAAGGAGGGACTTAACTAAAGTGAGCCCAGCTCATCAAGTGTGTGAGTAGTGCAATTTATAAGGCAGTTGGGATCTTCAGTTCTCTGTCTCTCACACGGAAACTATATTTATACAGACACCATTGGATTATAACATCATGGCTGATAACAAACATAGATTACAAAAATGGTAGGGAATAACTAGTACGGAACACATGTGGATGACTTGGAAGTAGATGTTGATAGGGATGGATACAGGACAAGATGTCAACTTGGCTATCTTCAGAACCAGAGATTCCCGTGAGTACATGTATTACTATACTTTTTTTTAATCTTGTCCTAAGCCATGGCCTATAGCTACCATTGTCTTCTCGCTAATACCGCCCATTGGCATTACATGGTCAGGTAGTAAACCGAAGTCCAAAAATAAGACCCAGAAAATTAAAATCTAGAATCCTATTTCTCTATTCCTATGAAATAATATCTGATAAAACGGAGATCACAGCGCCAGTCCTGTTCTATATGTACCTGCTGCAGCATAGTGCCATTCTCCAATTAGATGATTCAATCATCAGATCGGAGAGAGATTAGGCTTCAATTGAGCCAATTACTAGAAGGGTGATATAACAAGTATTAGGTTATTGGTAGATGGGCCTGGTGCTGTAGTCAATTAAGGCTAGATGCAACATTTAATTGATCATACTAGAAGTCCTCTACAGGTAGGTGTTTCTTGATAGTGGTCTTGCTAAGCTATGTAAAATTTAATCTACAATTAAATTCTAGATATAGGGAATAAGCCTTTAGGACAATTAGTAGGTGACATTTTTAGCCCTCTCACTCAGTAGCAACAGCATGATTGAACTTTAGAACCAATCACTGCCATAATGATTTCCAAAGAGAAATCAATGATGTTTCTTAGAGACCTGGTCAATACAAACAACACCTTCCTCCTGATTCTATAAAGACACAGACCATCTATATCTTTTAACATAGAGTACCGATGGTATCCGCAGCGATTGCCTGAATTTAAAAGCTTCCTACAATTTATTGCTTGCCAGCAAGTTTGAGAGCTTCCACTGAGGAATGAAATCGTTCAGATGCTGTGTGAGGGTCTCAGGCTAAAACAACAGGGTGCCTTTTTGTATGGTCAATACTGTAGTCTTTAAGCCTATGACTCGTTAGGGTCTCTGTTATAGAAAGTGCTTGTATCTTTAACCGATGTATGAAGATTAGGACGGCCCTGTCATCTTCAGGGTTATTGTCCATAACAGCCCACTGACTCCCCACTCTCCCACCTTGCGCCGCTGAATACTCAATCCTTCAAAAAGGTTTCACATTGTAGATAGCATATATATGCAAAGAAGCTGATTAGCTCTGCTCTTTGCCCACATGTGGCAAAACTGCACATTTCATTTAAGTCCTTGACTATCCAACAGGGCGCGCCATTGCCGTTGCTATGATGCAGTCATACCCAACATATTATAGTCCAACATAAATAATAATAATAATAATAATAATAATAATAATAATAATAATAATAATAATAATAATAATATTATTATTATTATTATTATTATTATTATTATTATTATTATTATTATGGAAAATTAGGAACCTATACCACAATACCTGACATATAATTCAACACAAAACGATTATCGCACCCAATGACATATGCACAGCAATCTTAATAATTGATATAACTGTGGCCATAACTGTTGCATATCCATAGAAGCACTAGGGTCTAGTGCAGTCACAATGTGCTGTTCAAAGACGATCTAGACCCCGGTTAATTTTTAGATGAAAGTTGCCAATAAAATGGTGTCAACTTGTGAGCAAAAATATATTCCTCCACTCTTTTCTTTTGCATAATTGCAGAGGCGTAGGAAGCAAATCTTCATTGGGGGGGGGCCGGCGAGGGCACCATCGCGACTACCTTGAATTGTAGGCTGATGCGTGATGGCGTCTATATATGCGTATTTAGAATTCATATAGAAAAGTGATTTTTGGTAAATTTTGGATCTGACTTTAGGCTCAGACCCCCATTCTCCCTATGACATCACCATAATAATCTAATTTGAGATGTAAAGTTTTAGCTTCTTTTCCATTGTGTTTATGAGTTCTTGGAAAATATTGGGGGGGGGCCTAGACATACTCAGGCCCCACCTCCTTCATGATTGGGGGGGCCCAGGCCCCCCCCCCCTTTTCCTACGCCCCTGAATTGAGAAATGCATAACACTGTAGTTGAACATGTATTTATAAGAAAGAATAGCTGATATTCTGCATTATTCAACCAATTACATAGTCCTCATATGTTGACCGTTTGTGTGAACACTTTTGATCATAAATAACTCAAACTGGATATGTGCTAAAAGAACCAAGAGTCAAATGTGGCAGTACGTCCCTAGATTGTAATATCAAAAGGCCACGTTTTAACATAGATACTCCATCTAATCTGGACCTAGTTGGAATGATACACAAATTTAGGCGTATGAGTCAGGAAGCTATCATGCCAGGCATACACCTTCTCTAGACACATACATCAGCAATGATTCATAGGATACTCTCTACCCTTAGTTATGATTACTACAACGTCCTAGCTAGTTTGTGTTGATAATATTATTATAACCTAAATATACACCATATATTACTGTTTACATATTCAGTCTTATATATGAGTAGTCCCTTTTCTATATTTGAGAGTCAGCCAAAGACAGCTATCTACAACAGGATTTCATTCCTATTAAATATGCACTATGTGTACTATATACCTCAGGCAATACTTGATACAGTCAACTGAGTTACCTCTATGCTCCTATATAATTGCATTCAATACGTTATTCTGATATTCCCTTGGCTGTCAGTCATATTGGCCTTGGTCTATACTGCTACTAAGGCCATGATTGTTCACTTGGATGGATGGTTTTGCAAGACAGGGGGTCCCTGATGGAGCAATGTTCTAGCACATAGGTGATGATCAAGAGCTATGGAATTTATCTTTGGATTTAAACTCATGGACTAGCTGTAAAAAAGACAAATACACTGTTTTTCTAATGTTGGACTTGGCATTGTCTTCTTATTGCATTTAGTAAGGATATTCATAAGGGAGTCTATAACCCTTCCATCAGTCATAATCTCTTTACCCATACAGAGATACCCCTGGTTCACAGAGAGGGGTTAGTTTTCTGTAAAAGAGGTTTTCAAGATAAAAGGGAGGAATGTAGGCCATCATGATATTTGAGAAGATATTTGAGAATATCAATATACCTCTGTGTATCTACTTGAACAAGACCATAACTGTATGTAACTGGTCACACAGGCAGATCCACCTGGTCGGGCAGAAATGCCTCACATGGAGAATGCTATGTATTGTTGACCAGAATAGCAATGGGGAATTCCACTGACTGAGTAGTATAGGCAGTCTACACAAGCAAGGACTTGTGGATTCTAGCAAATGACGTGACCTGTTATGGGATATAATGATGTGACTTGTTATGGAATATAATTATAACGATGTGACCTTTCATGGAATATTATAACAGCATTGCTTTTCCAACAAGCAGATATGGTACACTTTACTTTTTGAATTCCGGATCAAGCAGGTGTATTCGGATGTACTGTCTCAGAATACATCATTTCAGAGGATTTACTAAGCAGTGATAGAAAGGAGTACTAGCCCTGAGTGGTTATATAGAGTACAAAGAGGGTTTATATCAATTTGACTCCTTCTAAGGATGATCCTAGCAATTACCCACTGTCTGAGCATGCAGCGTGCACACACAGCCAGGTGTTCAACACCAGCAGATACCACAGGTAGCAGGTCTAGTCTGGATATACTAAAACTGGACAGTGGTATCAGGCTGGTCACTCCTAGGGGCAATAACCCTAAGGTAAAGCTATTTTTTCATCCTCTAGTTTCAGTTATGTCAACTATACCACTCATTTTTCAAAGGCTTACTGATTTGTACTCTTTCGTTTGATGAATCAATAACGGACATTGGGTCGGATTTCCTTCCATATCCCTGGTTTACATGGTATCTAACAGGTAAATCTGCCATTCTGATCTGAAAGCGTAAAAATAAAAAAAAAAGTACTCGGTAAGGAGTTCATCTTTATCAAATTGATAAAATCGTGATTGTCCATTTTGCCAGGAGCTATACAACTTATGTCATAAATAGTCGCAACAGACACCTTACATATCAATTGGTCCAAGACGTATCTTTCAGTGGAGCCTCATCTGTCTTTTGTTATCATTAAACCTGGAACAAAGCCCTCTACAGCCACATGGAGGACACAGCTCAACCCATTTACCACTCTGAGTGAACTACGTATGTTTTTTTTTTTTGTTTTTTTTTTTTTAATAAAGAGCATATAATATCAGAGCAAGTAATGGACAATCTAACACTGCAGTGACATGTTAAGGGCCTATTCTAAAATTGCTAGAAAAGCTGAAATCGTAGGGATGGAAAAGTCAGATAATACAATCTATAATTCGTTTTCCCTAAACATCCACTTCAAAGTCCTCCCGTGTGAGACAACAACTGCTAGATACCAGGGTCCTAGTCTTAAATATTGCACTGCTTTGTACTTGGAGTCATTGAACGTGTGGATGTAAGCTTTTGAACACACAGAGTGGCAATAGATGGCAACCAGACCCCTCAAAACGCTACTTATACGAAGACATTCACATTGTTACATAATGTAGACGGCATTAATATCAAAGGCAAACACTATAAGGATCATTGAGTACAGCACTACCCTCAATGTGTGATCTCACCAACTTCTTCATGATGACAAACCGGTCAAACTTATGACATCATAATTAGCTTTAAAACGTTCGGACAGAGACCTGACTCTAAGGAACAGTGAAGGCAGAGCCGAATTGCTTGTGAAATAGCTATGCTAAAGCAATGGGTACCTTTAATATCTTTTACAATTATTCCAATCCTAGAGTCTAGGATCGATCGCAACATAAAGCTGAAGGCAGTATACTGTGAATTAGCAGGGGGAATTATAACGTTACAAATTAGTAAGACCCACGAGTGAACTATGTAGATCCAGTTCCGGGGAGCTGGTCTTGTTAAAATAAAGGTACGAAGCCCTAGATATTCACCATATTATTTCAAGACGAACAAGCAATAGTAAGCCACACAACTGATATGAAGCCTTAAATCGTCCCAAACTGGATTCGAAATATCAATCGTGTTATACGGAGTTCTTTGATAACACTGAATCCCAAGTATGTCTTAGAGTTTGTTTCTGCAGGTAGGCTACATAACATGACCTTACTGTATTTTGCCTGGAGGAGAAAGTGTCTACAGGCGATTTAGCATTTGCACCTTGGTCATTTTTACAATATACTAGATGTACAAATGTAGACTTTCAGCCATGCCCGGAGGCTAGGACCCCCCACACGTCACTCAGACCTGCCACCGTCTTTGTTCCACCTGCACCTCCTGAGAAATAACATCAATAACATCCCCATTTACTTACCCTTCAATGTCAGCATAGTACTTTAAAGGACCCGAATGTCACCCTGATGCATGAATGCAGTGATGGTGAGTAACTCGCCAGTGTTGTATGCATGCATCATTCCGACTACTTAGGACCGATCCTCAAGGCAGTCTTGAAAGGTCAGTATGTTGTAGCAATTCAATGCTGGCGAGTTACACACTGCCAATGGATAGGAGCATTATGAAAATAAAGTAAGATGAATCTAAGGGCATTATGCTGTCCTTAAAGGGTCAACTCTCTCACCTACACTGAGGTGTTGGGTCTGGCACCAGAATGCATACAGTTTATGTAGTGTTGTTTTTGGCTGCCTCCAGCACGTAGAAACAGAAATCCATAATGGTGCCGAGCTGCATTGACAGAGCTTCTGTGTTTGCACGACTCATTTTCTCTTATAAACGAGGGTAAAATGTGGTCAGAGCCTTGCAATTTGGTGTTTAGAAATGCTGATATCTTGCAAGTGCACATGCTCTCATTTTGTTCTGCCCCTCAGGTTAGAACTGCTCTACAGCCCCATGAAGAACATTGATTTTGAAAACCAATGTGCATTTGAAACTGCAGGCGTCTATGGTCTAAACTGATGGGATCACTGATGGGATCACCCTCTGTCAAAATCAGAAGAAACCAATAATGCCAGAATGATAAAATCACAGATGATGCAAGCTGCTGCATAATTTAACATCATTCAATTCAATGATGATGAACACCCAAATGCTCAATCCATCATGATGAAAGTACTTATAAGAATGGTTTAGGTGAAAGTACCACAGCTACCACCTACCTAGATCAATACTAAGGTATCAGGTAACCCCCTCCTCCCACCATTCAGTTCATACCCCATCAATCCCACTGTACTTGAGACCTGGGCACCATTGGCTAGAATAACAAATGGTTATGTTATTACAAGCACACCTATTAGCCTCAGGCTGGACCTAATATGCATGCGTTAGGTAGGAGAAAGAGGGCGTTTGGAAGAAAGATTGTGCGATATAAAGGTGGTCCCAACTTCTATACCAAAAAACTGCAATATCAATTCATCTTAAGACGTGGACCTCAAGAAATAATCTATACCAAAACGCACATAAATCTTTGGTTGAACGAGTCGTATCTGACGAATCTATGAGAGAGGGAATATATATATACAAATGACAATGATATTCGGGGGAGCTGCCGGGAGCAGTTCATAAAGAGACTGGAGATGCTTACTAAGTTAGGGCTTAGAGTAGTGAAGATTAAGGTTATATACTAAAAATGAACTGCAAGAGATCAGAACAGTTCGATGAGTCCTATGTTATACTAAATTAGGAGTCAATATAGAATACCTAAGACTTGTTGCACCTGCCAGGAGTGGTAAAGTATCACCGTCTGCAGCAGATTATGAACGCATCCTATCATGAATTGCACTGTGCTGTTGGAGGGCGGGGGTTGGGCTGAGGGGAGGGTGGGTGAGGAGGGTGGGGAGGGTACATGCACCTGGAGTTAACTGAGTTACATCTCGTACACCATACCTCAAGCTATATGTTCACCTGCCAAAGGTTTGTTAGGAACATACACGATACACAGGTTAAGGTCATGGATGTAGGCTGGAACTAGGGATTAGTAAAACTAGTGGATACATCTACACTATCCTAGAATTTACACATATTTAAGGATAACATTTGATATGATGTTGTGGAGGTTTGGATTACTATCATTGGATTAGTGTGCCACCATGAGGGATTGTTCTACCCACCCCTTCACTACCCATACTACAGTGAACAACAAAAGGGTAGGCAGTCTCTCTCCCTCTTTGATAAAATACAATATATTTCTGTTGGAAATCTCACGTACATAATTTCATAGTCATTCGGGGAATGTCTTATTCGGTTCTCATTTACATATATCCAATCTCTTACTTCAATTGATATCGCGTGATGAGCTTTGCTTCAACGCAATTGATTTCATACTTCCATACAACAGAATCACAGTAATCCTTCATAATCTTAATAAATGAGATAATAAAGTAGATAATGATAGATATCTACAAGGATTACGCTTAAAAAAGGAATCTCCAATGCATAGTCCTCACACAAGGGATCTTTTTTTCTGCGAAGAGAGCTTACATATTTAAGGAGGTTTGCATCCATTTACATTTGATAGAATGTCAAGCACTTTGAGGTGACACCTGCAGTGAACAACGCTGAACACAGGATACCGATGACGGCGGTCTAGCTAGTCCTGAGGACTAAGGTGGCTGGCGCGTCCGCGCTGCCCCTGTTTGCCGCGTACGCTGCAGTGGCCAGCAGCAGCCACGCGCCGACATCTAGTCCTGGGGACTAGAACGCGCCCTTACTATGCGTGCTACAGTTTAGTCCTCAGGACTAAACAGGTAGTCCCTGGGACTATGAATGCCATCCCCAGGGCACCATGACTATTCGCTACTCTTGGATGATTATGAGCCAGGGTCTCAGTCCCAAGGACTATAATCTAGTCCCTAGGACTGTGTCTTTAGTCCCTGGGACTACTGTGTAGTCCCAGGGACTGTAGGCCTAGGCTTTGAATCTAAGTAACAATGCTGAAACCTCTAGGGATTAGATGCATGCTCATGGGGAGTCAAGAATTTTAGTCCCTGGGGCTACTTTTTAGTCCCCAGGACTTGCCTTGTAGCTTCAAAGCCTGTCTGTCTAGTCCCAGGGACTAAACACATAGTTCTAGGGACTAGAACATAATCCTTGGGACTAAGATACAATCCTTGGGACTAAGGCCCTACGTTTTATTTTTACGACCACATGGGTACACAGAACAGCCCTCGGTGCTAGAAAGACATAGTCCCTGGGACTAAAAGCTTAGTCCTGAGGATTAAAGATTATAGTCCTCAGGATGATATTTTAGCCCTGAGGACTACACATCTAGAGCTAGTGACCTAGTGCTAGTGACTAGAGACATTCCTGGTGATTGGATGTTAGTCCTGAGGCCTACAACTTTAGTCCTAGGGACTTAAAGTATAGTCCTTGGACTAGAAGAATGGTCCTGAAGGCTAGAAATTGATCAACGCAGCCTTTTCCATATCTATACCCTGGTACTAGGTTCAGTCCCAGGGACTAACTGTTAAGTCCTGAGGGCTAAAGATGTAGCTGCCTGGTCCTCAGGACTAAAGATGTAGTCCTGGGGACTAGAGACATAGTCCCAGAGACTACTATTTTAGTCCAGCCGGTCATGAGGACTAGGTCTTAGTCCTCAGAACCACATGCATTAGTCCTAAGGACTAGGCAAATGTTTTTGTAGTCCTCAGGACTAAACAAGTAGTCCCTGAGTCTACGAATTAGTCCCCAGGGGCTAAAGCTTAGTCCTGGAGGCTAACAGCACAGTCTTATACAAAGTCATGCGGTCTGCAGGCTAATTCATGGGAATGTACAATTAGTCCCTAGGACAATATCCTCATATTCTTAGTCCTGGGGACTAGGCTTTAGTCCTTAGGACTATGCTTTTATCCCCAGCACTTGACCGGTATAGTTTCATTGTGGGCTTAACTATCACCTAGTCCCCAGGACTAAGGATGGCCTTACTAGCTACTAGTAGCATTAGACTTAAGCATCGCATTATTAGCTATAGTCCTGAGGACTACCACTACACCGCACACCTACGCTCACCGCGGGTGGCTCCGCGTAGAGTCCGCGTATTTGCGTCAGCGCGGACGCGCCAGGCACCTTAGTCCTCAGGACTAGCTAGACTGCCATCATCGGTATCCTGCACATTGAACTCTTTAAAACACATTGCAGTCAACTGAACTTTTCACCCTCTGTGTTGGCCAGTCATTAATAATCAATTGGTAACTTTGAGGGTCATTTAACTGAATGAGTCACCTTTACCACCCTTTTTTTCTTATTGCTATTTGTCTGCTTTTTCCTTTGAGCTTATTTCACTTCATATATTATACTTATGTCGACCAGCTGGATTCACTAATTGTGATTCTTAATAAATGAGTTATTAGTTTATATAAACATAGGGTTGGGTTGGGCATGTTGGGGCGGGGAGGGTAAATAACTCCATCTGTGTTGGGGAGATCGTTTCATCACATTTTATTTTGCCATGTTGTCTAAGTTGCCCATTATATTGTATTAATTTTAGGACGAGTGGAGTGCGATAGTTTTATTTCGCTTTGACACTATAAACAAACAATCCCGTTGACAAATATGAACAAACAAATAATTTCCCATTACTAAACTGAATTCATATGATATCTGAATAAGAATCACACAGGTAAAAGATCAACAAATGTATGTCCTCCTTACTGCTACTAACAAAAGCAAGTTTTTGTCATAAATTGAGATGGTGTTTATATGTTTGAGTCTCCATGAAGTATGGCTGATGCACTGTATAGTGAGTAAACTCGTCAGGACTGCCTTCCTTCATCATGGGACCAATACATGTACACGATGTATGTAAGTCCCGCTAGAGGGCGATTCCAGTCATGAAAGGGAGTTTTAATAATAATGGCCCAAAAATGGGTCTGGAAACATCGAGAGTCCAAAGTCTTTGTATTACCATACTCCTTTAGTCTGGCATGGTTGGACTCTCTGCCCTGAATAACTCACTAGAAGCTTGTCCAGGAACACATATTATGAGAATGGCAATTGTGGTCCAATATTAGGCAAATAAGACTACTGTCAAACTAAGACAAATCACTATTTCTCCTTACCAGACAATAAGTCGGACGAGTCGGCGGTCTCGTCCAGTCTCGTCATTTGACGACCGGAAGTCACGTGGTGACCATGGCGGGGACAGTGACAGTGACAATGACCAGCACACCAAACGGGACAGGGCGCCTTCTAGTGTGGACTTCTTCACCGACCTACCAGATACTGGTTGGGACACAGACCTGGAACCCGACGGTAGGTAGATTCACGTTCATTCCCTTATTGACCTATCAGAGATAATTTTACCCCTGACATCACTAATCTTGTTGGGTAATAGCATCCCCAAATCCTTTCTAATGAGGTAAAGGAGATTGTATCTTAGGCCATCTTAATTCTGAGAGGAAGAGATCCATTAGCGATATCAGAATTCAGATGTATGATTATATCTTTATTGGGACAATTTTGCTAGGCCAGGTATGCTAGGTGTAAAGCTGGAATTTCCAGTGAGAAAGCCCCACACTTTGGAAACATGGATCTATCCTTTCTTTAATGGTTTAATAAATAGCGAAATCAGTTTTGCCTACCAGGTTTCAAGGTGGTATCTCTTCTCTTGTGTTGTACACCTAATACCCAGATAAGGCTACCGTCCTACATGTAGGACACCTGATTGACTGACTGAGAAGGCCCTTGATAAGGGCTCTAAATCCAGAAGCAAATTTAATAGATACAGAAGTAAAAAGTTGTAGCTTATAGTTCCACGGCCCTGGCTTCCAAATATGCTGCTAATTAGAAGTTTTCTCAGCTACTTCTATGACATCATGCATATGTCCCAAAATACCTACCGTAAATTCTCTTGTATAAGCCACGGTTTTTACTAGAACCAAGATGCATTTTTGGAACTTCTCCCAAATCTGGGTGCGGCTTATATGAGGGTATTTGATACTATATGACAGTATTGTAAAGCCCTGCAATTTCTTGTACAGCATGAATGGCCATATAGAAGCCTGTTTCTCAGGTTCAAGCACGCTTCAACAGTAATTACCATTTCCATGGCAACTCGAAGACCAATACTTTATAGGACAGTAGTGCTTTAGCCTAACTTGTTGTCAAACCCTGATATCTCTGGGTGCGACATAGACACAGCTCCACAATTGTGTACAGGGTATTTTTGGTCATATTGTCAACGAGTCCGTAAATGATGAATGAGGATGAATACAGACGAATCAGGAATCCAGTTTGATATCCACTTTATTCATTGAAGTCCACAAGGTATAGATGGTGATACAGTATAAGGTGCCCAACAGTGTCCAAGCCTAGCCCTTGAGCTAAGGGCTCTTGTCTCACGTGAGTGTGTGAGGTATGAAGTATGAAGGTAGAAAGATGAGTGAGCTGCTCCACCTACAGGTATTTATAGTAGGAGCTGCTCACCCAGCTCATCCTAAAAATAGTATCAGGTGAGCTAAATATAGTAACTGGGGAACTCCAGTGCAGGTATGTAGGTGGATCCTAAACATAGCACTGGGGGTCACAAAGTTCAGTATGGTTCTAAATATAGCTGCTGGGAATTCCCGGTATGCTGTGAGCTGCTCATGATCAATGGGCATGTCCTCCAGCGGGAATAGTTGGTCTAAACATAGCTACTAGGAATTCCTGGCATGCAGTGAGCTGCTCGTGATTAATGGGCATGTCCTCCAGCAGGAGGAGTTGGTCTAAACATAGCTGCTAGGAATTTCTAGCATGCAGTGAGCTGCTCGTGATTAACGGGCGTATCCTCCAGTGGGAGGAGGCGGGGTCACCGCCAGCCTTTGGTCTATGGGTATGGCTTGGCTTGTGGGTAGACTCGGACACTGGGTTACATGGTAGAGTCAAAGGAGAAATTGAGTCACGGAAGGCCTCGCACTGTTTGTATTGATATTGAAGCAGAGGCCATCTGGTCATCGAAGATAAAAGCAAATTCGCCTTCTCTGGTCTTTATAATGATAAGAGGTTTTTTTAATTTTTTTTTTGTAGGGGTGAGCAAGGAGTCTTCCTCCTGTCCAATATAGGCATGTTATATATCAGAAGAAATATAATTTCAAGGCGAATCTGAGAGGATATGTGGCTATAATAGTCCGACAATATATAAGAGAGTGGTCATTATAATATTCAGGGGAGATGGTGGGATAAGGGCCGAGTCATTTATTACCAGGTGGGTGGGGGCTTGATAGATTTTGATGGATCAGCAGATTCTCCCCTCCCCCACCACTATGATGAAAATGATTATAACCCTCCCCCCTAAAAAAAATGGAATGGCGCGTCATGATGGGTATTTGAATTGCCCATATTTAGTTGTGACCCCCCCCCCCCAGTGTGAAGGTTTAACAGGTTTTGAGCCCCCCCCCCTCTATATCTAACAAGCCCCCCGCCTACCTGACAATCTAATTTTCTTTTTGCCCCTGGCCTAACCTAAATGAATATAAAGTGTATTATGAACACTGGCATATTGGCTTAATTGGCGGATAGAGATCTTTTCAAAAAGTGGTCTGCTATTTTTGTACCTCTATTGGTATTGTTAATATGGTCTTGTAAAAAAAAATGACAACCCTGCTAGGGTCGGTCGGGTAACTGGAAACGAACATATTTTTTTTTTCAATCAGTCTAGGTTTTTCAACTGATTTTGGATTTTGGCTCTTCCCTCAGATTCCTGTGCCATGTGACTGTTGAAGGCCACGTGACATAGAGTACCCTGGGCATAGGTCACAAGATTATCAAGATCACCCTGGGGGGCACTAATGGTCCCCAGTAGTAGTTGGGATAATGTACAGGTTAAACGCAAAGCTGGATTTACAAGGATTGAAGTGAGCTGCCACCCTCCTCTCTCTGTCTCTGTCTGTCTTTCTCTCTATGTAAACGCGATTTACATGTTTTGCTATCATATTCTCCTCAACCATAATTATTGTCATAGTATCAAGATCAACCCAGGGAAACACCTACATATGTAAATTTTTGTCCAAATGAATAGCGACTTTGTCCATTTGATGTTGAGCCAGTGAAATTCGACAATTGGAATTCCGGCAATTCATTGGAAACTATAAATTATGTTAAAAAAAAACAACAACATCACTCCCAACAGTGTTGTGGTTGGTAACTGGAGGAGGGATATGGTATAATGTGGGGGGGGGGCATGTCTACTGTATTTAGGTGTAAGGATAAGCAGCAGTAAACCAAGGTGTTAGTGGCGGATATAGAGCTTTCAGTTCCCTAGAACCCAGCTAAGTGTGTGTGTGTTTACTGGGGTTGGTGGCAGCAGTATTAGTAGTTGAGACCTTGAAGGAGGAGATACAAGACGTGCTAAAACAACATGTTAACCAACCTTGAGACAGACCTTGGCAAATTTACACGGAAATATAAAGAAAGGATATGTTCAGAGAAGGTGGTGGCTATCATAAGGACATACAAGACTGAGGGTATGACTTTTATTTGGTGACATATTCTTAATATCCCCTTAATCTACTATGTGATGTTTTTGGGATGTGGATATTTGTCGTGCTTAGGTAATTTCTGAAGACTCTCAGTCGTATCAGTAGTGTGCCAATACATGGGTTGTTCCCAAAGTAAATGGATATCACCTTAACAAAGATCAGGTGACACACTTCCATATAAATGCATTTGATCTTGTATGGTATACAGAATTCCCCTGTCTATCAATCTTCAAGATCCCTGCATCAGTAGTGTTGATTTTTTCTTTGTCTCTATGTCGCTTTGTCACCCTCTGCCAAATTTTGCTTATGTATGGGCACGATCATTTCGTTGTGGATAGACCGTTTTTACTCTGTTTCAACAATCTACATGAATAGGACACAATTATCCAATAGTTATTACGTATTCACTTGGTTATCAAATCAGTCACATCTTTTTGGAATTAACAAAGAACCACTACTAATTTGATGCGTCATGTAGACATGATTGCAAGCACTCTCAGCCCCAATTGTAAATGGGCAGTAAAGACTACTGTACAGGGTGCAGGGCAACCTACTGTAGGGTCATTAGATTTGTGCTAACAGCAGCTCCTACTGGTTTCCAAAATAAAGGCCATCTACTGTAAATAGCTTAGCGCAGTCTGACAGTGAGAGCATTACCACCAGGTTTGCTACTAGTCCAACTTTTGATATATAGGCAAAGACATCAGAAACGAATTATACATTGGGTTCTCACTCCACCCCAATGTTTGGCATTTGGCATATACATGTAGCTACCATACTGATAGAGGGTGTGTAAAGTAGGGTCACCTTTCTCCTAAAGCTAGGTGAAATGATTTAAAGGTGACTTGAAGGGGCTTGAAGCACGTAAATAGTTATATATATGTGGCCACCAAAACCAACATAATGCAGTGTTCAGTCCTCACACTTCCTTCTGCCATGAGTGTTCTTTAATGGGAGCTAGGTGAATGACTTGTTTGACATTACCCTCACAGGCTATGCTTTAAACCTATAATGAGGAGTCCTAGCTTCTAAAATTAGAGTATATGTATCCCTACTCCCTACTCCAGTTCAATGAAAAAAATGTACCGTAATCTCCCGTGTATAGAAGACGCATTTCGCGTATAGGACGCACCCCCTTCTTGGTACAAGCATTTTCGCCTATAAGACGCACCTCTTAGGGCTCAATTTTGTCAATTTAGTACATTTCTATAGTAAAAGTACCCCTCGTATAAGACGCACCCCCAACTTAAGAATAAGCTATAAGACACACCAGCATTTTGTTTGGCGTAGAGGACGCGTCTTATACGTGAGAGATTACGGTATGCATCTTTTCTTTCTATATATTCTACTGCATTATACATGTACAAGGACTCTCCCCGAATCGTACTCCATTGGAATTATTCCTAATATGGTAGTACATATGTTTTTATCATTGGACAGAAGAGAATTAACGAGATGCATCATAATAATATACATACTTTTAAATGCTTCTACGACTATAAATTACAATCACGTAAAGGGGTAGACACGGGTAGACACTAAGATGTTGAGGCTGTCAGTGAGGCCCACGGTCATGTATTATCTACTCTGTGTATGTGGGAAAATAGAAGGGCCAAACTGGCTTATAACTGAATTTCAAGAAAAAGAATCAATTGCCCGATCCTTAAAATGCAGACCCTTGTCTCCCGGGCTAGCATTATAGTTGGTGATATATGGACCATCAGCAGTCGTTTTCTGTAGATTTGACACATCTACAAAATATAAATTGTTGTAGATAAAACCAAATTATGACTCTGTACACAATGTAAATCAATTAGCATTGCACACATAACGAACTTACACAATATCAAACAAAATATTTCATCAACTGTATATAATACATGTATCTATAAAATCTTACAATGTATGTTTTGTGTATTGGAATATATGTGAATAATCACAATCATGTTCTGTTCCTTGTAGTATGCATCACTTAATGCTTATATCTTGTACGATAATAATGTTGATGTCACAATCTTCTCCCTGTTTTCTATTGTTCAGAACCCCAAAAGGACCCTGGTACTGGTACTTATATATACTCCCTATTAACATCACCCATAACCTCAATTAACTTCTATCAAGTATATAAATGTAAATATACCTTTTTGGTCTTCTCATGTAATGTTAGTCTATACATTTTCTGAATGTAAAAATCTGAGAAAAAAAGCTTTCCCTCATCATGGCATTGCTACTTTCTTGCATTACTTGATGATCTATGAACTAAAGACTATTAGATTTTGCTACTTTGATCATTCATAGTCAACGAATGAATACCACTCTCCTCTACATACCAAGGTTATTTAATATTATTTCAATACTAATTTATCTAGATGATTGGTCATTTCACTTTGACCAGATATTCAAGTCTCGAATACATTCATTTTTTGTAGACCCTAAAGATTTAAACTCAAAAAGGCCATCAGCAATAGACAGTAAGATGCATTGGAATATTTCTCTTTTTTTCTTATCCAAAACACATTGCTCTTCATAAAATCACATACATTTCACTTTCCCCTCTTACATAAAGGATGTTTGAATTAATCCCGATTAACCATATCTAACAACATTTACTCTTTGTACACAAAAGAAAAAAAAATATGTTGTACATTATATTGTGTTTTTAACACTTTGAAAATAATCATCCACACTATAGAGGAACTGTTTTTCACTGCACTCAACGTCCTATGCCTAGGTTATATTGTCTTTCTCACTCTCTATAGTATTACATACACAGACCTTTTCCAGAAAAGACACTAGGATATATTTTGTGTGGACATGAAATCGTATTGCTTTGTTTAATTGAAAAAAGGAGGAATTAATTCATTTCCTGCTTCATATCGCTCTATCATTGTGTTAATACGATTTGGATAGTATAGGCATTTTGTATGATTATTTTGTATTATATAATAGCAGTTTCTAATCCCATGCACCCTTCCCAATGAATGCATCAACTCATTTTTGGCAATTTATGTGAACTTTTTGACAACAAAATTCCTACGCTCACTCAATATGTACAAACTTTACTGCTCATACCTGATAAGAGTTTCAAATAAATGTACATACTAATTACATAATTGAAAACAACCATTGAGGGCAATATGCCGATATTTTATATTATAGACACCTGAATAATTTAGCAACCTACACATGCATGCACAGTACACAAACTACTTTGAAAATAATGTAGAATTTGTAACATACCGTACTACATAGAGCAAATAACAACATCCACAAGCATATTTTAGATAACATTAGTCACAGAGGACTTTCATGAGGGTAGGCTGAAACCAAATTCAAATGGAAAAAAAAAGTGATCTTGAACAGGAGACCATGCAGCTGACACAGACTGAGAGAATTGGGAGCATTAGGTTTGATGTTCCTCTTTTCTCTTAGGAATTGGGAATTTTCTAATAAGCAATCATACTGGTGTGATAGATTCATTTCATAACCCCAAATGAGAGTCCTCTATCAATCAATATTAAAACCAAATCTAGCACTCCGAGTGGAGTAATGATAGACCAGTACCATTGGAAAGGGCACCATGAATGGCTACATGAATCAAATCACTACCCAAAGTCTTCATCCTATGGTACACTATTATTTCAGATGTGAAGGAGTCATATGACGTAACAGGACGTGCCATATACCTCGAGTCGTGCCGTAAGAATGGAGTAATCCCAGCCTCTTACTTCCTGCGGCATATGCAGGACTCAAAGCTTGAAATGAAACATCATGGTTTGGGGCCCTCCGGAGTAAAACCATTAGCTGTGGCTCTAGTTGTAAGTGTGGATATTCCCGCTTTTGTTAAGAAAGATCTGGGAAAATGTATTCAAAGCACATAATCATCAATAGATATATATCAGCCCCTTATGTCAAGTGTATATACCAGACTGATGACCATGTGTTGAGGAGCTATGTATTTGCTTCTATTTCCTGTTTTTGAAAAGAAAATCAATAAACCTGGTCTGCTCTATAGCATTACTTGAATGAACCTAATAGTTCACTTAGTCCAAAAAATAAAGAAATTAAGGTAAATATCGATATGTGAAAAATGTAATCCACCTCCTTACATGCTGTGATAAAGAAAAGCTGTCACTGGTCGTAAGAGAACTAGGTGGTCTGTAAAGTATGGTACAACTGCTATGACTTAAAATCATAGTAATGTAACCAATTAGAAGTAACTAACTTTGTGCTTAATCTGTAAAATCAGTGATGGCAGATAATGCTTCTATAATTATATCTATGTTCTGTTTTCCTTTTTCAGAGTAATACAACTGTAATCAAACTAAATCTAAAAGACAACTGGTTAGGTGGTGAGGGAGGTTTCCACGTTTGTGAAATGCTTAAAGAGAACTGCTACATAACACACACCGTAAGTAACAATCTTATGTACTAAAAGGCTTTTCACCCACTACAATATTGCGAGGTTTGGGATCCTTTTAGAGTAGAATAACGAATACCAATATATATCTCAATTCTTTTCTATCCATAAAATCTCACCCTTTCTGTATGCACTTCTTCGCTCATGTTTTCAATATAATAGACAATTAAGGTATAAAAGAAAATTCAACTTAAATATTTTTTTATAGGATCTCTCTGAAAACAAGCTGGGAGTTGAATTCTCCATCAAGTTCATGGACGTATTGAACAGTAACAGTACGCTCACACACATAAACCTATCGGGTAAGTATCACCGTTACTGTAACACCCTGTGTATAAGATGTAGCTTATATGCAAGAATGGACCCCTAATGTACCTTCTAGCATGAGCAAAGATTAGGGGTGGACCTTATGGGTGTGGCATCATAATTATGTATAGAACGGTACTAAAGCTCCAAAGATCCCCTAGCTGCACGATATAGCTCTTGGCCTGAGTTGGCGGTGAGCCTCATACACGAAGTTTATTTATATGTTGGGGTGTGATTGTCGTGATTTTAAAATATGGAATGCTTACAATGTAAAAAGGATGCAGCGTGACACTAGTTATTCATGAACTGGTGATTTTGTTAATAAAACCTGCATGCACTCATATTTTGCTAGATTTCCAGATACCATGCCACTTATAAATACTCTTCGTGTTATACACATCTCTTATATCAGCCTAGTTTATAGTCAAGTAATATATTCCTTTTCAGGTAACGACTTGGATGACCGAGCAGCAGGGTACTTAGCTGAAGCCATTATGGTAGGGCAGCAACTTTTACTTCATTGCATATTTAACAAGAACAGACAATTAAATTGCATTTTACATAATATGCATTGAAGATAAGCTTGACTTACATGCAAAAATAGTAGATGTTCTTTTGTCTTTTTCATAGTGGTGAATCAAAAGAAAAGAAATATTCAACAGATTTGCTATATTGTCTCACCATTCATGAGAAAATCCAGTCATATCTTAACATAATGTCTATTATTAATAAAGTCTTTTTTTCTCAAATTGACAGAACACAACGAAACTGGAATACATAGACCTAAGTCATAATCACTTTGGCGAGGCAGCGGGTGAGAGTCTAGGACTTGCAATCTCCGAGAACAGCTCGATCAAACACATGGACCTGTCATGGAACTGTATACGGCGGCGTGGCGCAGTGGCCGTGGCTAGTGGCATCAAAGTAAGGTTGTTTTTTTAAATACAAAACTAGATAATCATGCATGCACTAGATTGCACCAAATATAATACAAAATACCAATAGTGATACCACAACAAATTTAAAATACCTCCTTTTGTACTATAATAACTTTATGTGCTTTAATTTTAGATAGCTGTATGTGTTGTGTTTCAGAAAGAAAAAAATATATATTGATAACTTTCTTATGTTAAATTCACATTTTATCTGTTCCAGAACAATGTGTTGATGCAGTCCATAAATCTTTCATGGAATGGCTTTGGGAATGATGGGGCTGCAGCATTGGGCGAGGCACTCAAAGACAACAGTAGTCTCGAACAGCTTGATATCTCGTAAGTATAATGAAGAATTGGAAATTGATATTGTGTGAGTGAATGAATGAATGATTGGGTATTGATATCTTTCAAGTTAGAATGATAATTTGGTGGTAGCTAATTTATAAGTATGATCATGAACAGAAAGATGAATAATTTGGAGGTTTTTTGAGTTTTAACATTTTTACTTTCAGAAACAATCGCATCAACACAGAGGGTGCTGTGCTATTAGCCAAAGGCCTACCCCACAATGATACCCTCAAAGTACTCAAGGTGAGAATTGTTGTTTCAAAACTAAGCGAAATTAACCATCATATGGATTAGTTATATTCCAGATTATACTAACGACCTACATGTAGGTCACTTACAGTACCAGAAAGGACACATACCCCCCTTGATAAAATAAGATCCATTATATATTTCAATCATATCTTAAAGTTGCTCACTTAACGATTCCATATTTAACTCAAAAATCCAGTTTTCAACCAATTTTTGTATGGTTACCATGGCAACCAAAATACTACAGAATCTGAAAATAGGCAAAAAGGCATATTGGAAATATGAATCTGGTCATTTTATCAGATAACTTAGTGTCTGGTATTCAAAAGTTAGTTGATTTGGAAAAGTATTATACAAGTTTATGCACGCAAAATTTGGTTGTCATGGAGACATATATAACTTCCTAAGATAAGGCCTTTTGTTTAAAAGTGACCTACATGTAGGTCGTTAGGAAGACAGGGGGTGCATATTTAGGCATACAGGACACTTTGTACAAGTTTTAAATCCTCTTATGCCAAGACTGGCTTTAGTATAATTTGGGATGTGTTTATGCGGCATGTATGCTGGGAGAAGGTACTCTACAGAGTCCCCTGTACTAAGTCTTGTTTTCGCAGATATTGACACATGTATAATTTTATAGAACCGCGATGTATAAAGCCCTGCCAATAGCATTTTGGCTCATTGATCATATCTTCCACGTTCATCAACCTATCGTTTTACCTGATTTTCAAATTGACGCTTGTGTATGTTCACAGATGGGTAAGAACCCTATGCAGAGTGCGGGATGTTATGGGATCTGCGCCGCCTTGCTGAAGAACCCCAACAGTGTTATGGAAGTCATGGACTTCACAGTGAGTTTATAATTATACAGCTTTTGATAAACCATTAATTTAGCATATGTTTTTTCAATTAATTTGCAGCATCATTCATCCCCCAGGCTTTAACCTACTTGTGTCTGTACACATTACAATACTAGCTTACTTGATCTGTTTACAATGGTTCATTTTTAATAACCTATGGTACATTTGTAGATCATCCCTCACCCAGATATACATTATACTTTATGTGTATCCGTCATCTCTAATTGAAAAGTTCTATTATGAGTTCTGTATTCTAAGGTTTTAACATTCCTACCACAACAGCACTGTTGGATTACTATTTTCCTCTTTTTAGCGCGGCGACTAGTGAGTACTACAGTGGTTCACAGTCGTCACGGTGTAAGGGATAGGGAGGCCTTGCAATCTATTTTTGTTTGTGGCTCCTCTGCTATAGACTATTCCTGCTCACTATTCTAATGTAATAACAACAGTGTGTGTACTTTACTTATCAGTGAAGGAATTTTCAGAATATATCTCATACTTTTGATTTTATTCGCAGATAAGACATTTCATCATTTGGAGCCCTATGGCAGATTAGCATTAGAGCATTTTAAGATTCAGAAATGCATCCCTGTAGCCTTTGTTTTAGAATTGTTCGTTTTGAAACTACTATATATATATGTATGGAGAAATCAGTGCTAAAGTGTGTGTTGCCATATATGTGCATTTTTGTAAATCAGAGGAGGTTGAAGTGTAAGGCCACCTTGTGGAATTGCTACATTCTTTTCTGTGTAAATTTTTTAGTTTACATTGAAATAATGCTATCTCAGAATATGAATATGAAAGAAAATATCTACTATTGGTGATGAAAGATTAATTTGATTACTCCTTTCATTATATAAACAATTTTGTGGAACACTGAAAACATGTATGTACACCGAGGAACTTACACTGTGCTCCCCCTCTACAGAGAGGTGGAGTGATCTGGCCGGTTTGCTGACCACTGGCCCGTGACGAGGTACAGACTATTACAAGTGATTGGCAGTTGGGTGTGTGTGTGTGGGGGGGGGAGGCAGAGCAGGCTCCTGGCAATCTGAGACAGTGTACACTCATAATGACACTCCTGTTGACTATGGCATTGAACATTGAATAAGACAGGTCCCTGTGGCAGCTGAGTGAGGTGCATGCAGAATGGACAGTCTACAGACTATTAGTACTTAGCTGCAGTGGGTAGTTCAGGTTGAATTTGTGCTATATACTACCAAAAGCCCAGATGATAGTATGCCCTATCTGTCTCACCAACTGAAACTTGACACAAGATTACAAGTCGCCGTGCCATGTCTCACAGGACTATTATCTACTATTTGTATTAAAATCTACAACACTATGGTTTTATTAAATTTCACTTAAGACCCTATGGTATGCAATAAATAGGAAATATATGCAGACAAAAGAATGAGACTTCTAGAGATTTAGGTTTAAAAGAATTGAAAATTTTGAAGAACATACAAGTTGTTTTTCTCACATTGCAGGACATCCTTATCAACAACGACTTCCTCGATGTGTTCAAGCAATTGAAAGAGCTGCTACCGGACCTGAAGCTGCGACACGGTGGAGATACGCAGCCAAAGAAGCCCAAGATTCGCATCCACCCGATGGTAAAACTGAAGAACTTCATAGAGAAAAACAACCTCAGACTTGTTGACTTCTTCAATCGGTTTGACACAGATGGCAGTATGAGTGTAACACGAGAAGAGTTTGCACAAGGAATCGAGGCATGTATTTACTAAAAAGTAAAAAGGTGACAGAGCTAATATATACTTTAACGAAAAAAATCAAACTTAAATCATGCTCGCTAATAACCTCTTAAATCGACCTATTAGTATGGAGGATCTTTTAGTTAAACACAATAACACTTTTCCTTACGTGGAAATCATTTACTAATCATTGGTTCTAAGTAACATTGAATAGCATGAGGCTCATTAGAGGCCATACATGGAGATGCTGCAAGCTGAAGGAAATACATACCACTAATCAACTAGTCCTTATTATTTTTTTGAAACCATATGAAATAGACAGTTGCAGAGTTAATGTGAATTTATCGTGAGTAAAGGTTTACTCTAACTTCGGCGATTTTCTTTCATAAAACTATTCCTCTTTTACAGGAGACGGGGGTAAAATTAACCGACGAAGAAGTTAGAGAACTCTTAGATGAATTAGACAAAGATGGCGATGGTGAAATTAATTACAGGTATTTATCAACTTCTTCGCACACTTATGACTTGCTCCTGCTTTTTTATATCTCAATGCAAAGCTTGACACAAGAATTATATCATATGTCCGTTATGGATGATATTTAGAAGATATGTCTTTGACCCGTAATCTTTTCAACTTACATGTAGTTTCATAATTTTGTATCACTGCACTGTTGCCCCTTGGCATATACTCAAATCACCTCACCCATTCCTTTTCACAATTCTGAAAAAAAAATAATGAAAAATCATTTTGAATATTAGAATGTCCCTGTGTGAAAATATGATGTAATGACATAATGAGACTCTAATGAATACATCTTCATCCATAGTGTACTTCTTCGACCCCATTCGGGTAGTGTATTTTACATGTACTGGTAATTGTAGAAGGCTGTGAAAATGCTGTGCATACCTTATACATATGGCTTAGACCCTAAGTCAAGGGCTACCATGTCAGCCAACTTCACATGAATAGTATTATTTCCTCAATTAAGTTCTGAACCAAAGTGATTCCTTTTTATGGCTAAGATTCAGAAACATAGCTTATATATCTGTAATATATATACGCTTTTCGGCTCGCTTCCAGAAGCTAC
This sequence comes from Acholoe squamosa, assembly GCA_949317995.1. Lineage (NCBI taxonomy): Eukaryota > Metazoa > Annelida > Polychaeta > Phyllodocida > Polynoidae > Acholoe > Acholoe squamosa. The sequence goes on along the minus strand of OX439041.1, from coordinate 27,844,420 downwards.
TATTTTAGGAAATACTGTCAATAGCTTACAAATTATTCCTCTATGCCTTTGGTTTTCCTCCTCTTTTTCTTCAAAATGATAAGGCCAAAGTAATTTAGTCAGTGAAATACAGCATATTCAAGTCTATTAAGCCGAATTAGATATTTCTACCCGATTATTCCCCACAAGTATAGAAAAAGAATTGAACCCATTTGACTGACCTGGTACCCGGCACTTTGGAATGGGTTCAAGCACATGTGTAATTTGTTTCATTTTGTTGATTACATTGCACCCTTCCCTGAATGTTGTTGCGTCATTTCTTGAAGAAGCCCATCCCCTATAACACACACCAAGTGTATCATAAACAACATAATGGAATGCGTTGTGAATCCACCCAGTATTCCATTCGTCTAAAGTATGGAAATGCACATAAAACACTTGTTCATATTTATGCACCCTGGTTGTAGTGCAAAGATCATATTTAAAAATGATGTTATCAGCTATAATCTCAGCAGGTTGAAATATATACCTAGACATAATATGATACAAGGTAGTGGCTCCTTCAATACCCAGGAGCCTATGCCTAACTCTCTTGGGTGTTGTTAAAAGGAGAAAGAAACACAGACAGGATATGATTATTAACTAGGTACAGATAACGAAAACTTAATGGGACATCGGACAACAGCACAATGGATCTATTATTTTCTCTTTAATTATCCAGCACCTTGTTTAGTGCTTTATGTCTACTTGCTGAAATGGATGAGGGTAAGGGGTTCTGAGTGACTGATTCACATACAGACAGCCACAGCTTATTTTGCTATGATCGTTTTGCTTAAAATTCCTCTGGAACAAGATGCAATATTTGAAAAATGGTAGAAAATAACTTCAATGCTTCAGTAATCTAAGCTTACATCCACAAATAACGAAATTCAAAATGTGTGTGATGCTTGTTTATGCATATGACAATATGTTATAAAAGAACATTGAAACTGTTCTTCAATGACCATACGTTCAAGATAATACAGGGACATGTGGCAAGATAATGGCTCCTTCTTTGCCAAACAACACATAAACTTTCATAAAGTCTATCAAAAGAGCACTTCTAGTTCTCATGTTAAAATTAAAGATCATCGATGTCATCTGTATTAGTAACCAGGTTTGTTTCGAAAATCATGTGGTTTTGAGGTTTTCATCGCTTCCAGGAGATGCTTTTTCATCTGGTATTGAGTGCACATTGCTGGCAGGGTTTTGACTAATATCTTCAATGAACAGTACTCCTACATCATAAAGATATGTTCATGTCTTAAACAAATTAAGATAGCTTTGTCAATGCTTGCGTTCTATCAGTGAATTAGTGTTCGGCCATGCAGAGCTTGCCAAAATACCAAGCGATGAAGAGGTAGACGAGGATGGTGGGTAGTGTGTATAGATCGCGTGGAAGGTGTCGCTACTACTGTAGTATAATATATATATATATATATATATATATATATATATATATATATATATATATATATACCCATATTGTGTGGTGTTCTCCTGTATATCTGGTGTATAGTTATCTGATTTACAAATCATTGAGTTCCAGTTCTCACCAACATTAACACTTATAATTACATTCAGCATAATTATCTTTTCTGGCAATACCATGCACTGTAATTTTGTCCACGGATATGAAATTTATGATGAAATCCGAGATGACAAAGTTGAAACACAAAATAACTTATCCTTTATAGATTAAATGATATATACATCGTAGAGGAAGGTTACAATATGGAATTCCTCTGCCAGAAGAGATAGGAATGCAGTTCTAGATAGAATACAGATCTCCAGGTGTTAATGTTGGTGTAAAGAACTCTCTCCTTTCTCCACAGATACTCCTTGTTTTACCATGTCTGCAGACCCCTCTTTAAGAATGGCATACCTAAGGAGACTATGTATAAAAAGAAAACAAAGCAACCTTTGGAAATATCGATGATAGACCCCTTGTTCATTTTCGATGAGAACCCTTGGCTGATAGAGAAAGCAACAGAGATGTTACTCTTCAAGCTGATGGCACAGAATTTTGTTCACTTCTTCCTCTTCAATACTTTAGACGTATTTCTCCAAACTTGAGCTGATGCTGTCTCTACAAAAATTCTAAGCATAGCTTTTGTTTCCCTTAGTCTGTACAATTATCCTGGGTATATATAGGTACTTCCCTTGGTGATTTCCAATTATTAGAATAAGAACTCTCCTTCGCGTCTACATGGTAGTTTTCAAACAGCTGACAAATCCAAAAGTGTTCTGGTTTGCATGCAAAGCATCATGAAATGTATTTGGAAGTACCTTTGAGTATGTCTCCCATTCCCAATGTAAGGTGCCAGTTTTGGCATATATAATTTATGTATTTCTTTTGTATATCTTATAATATTACAATGCATATTGTAGTTAATCACTCCTTTTAACATAATGTCCTCTTTGTGCATAAGAGTTATAAGATTATTAGATCGAAATTCACTACTTATTGAAACACATTTTGTTCATCAAGATTATAGCTTTTTTCCCACAATTTGCAATGAAATGCTATCGTTTTAAATTTGGTAATCAAACATTCTGATTTAAACTGGGGCTTTGTAATCTGTTGTAAACATCAACAATACTGATCATATATACACCCATTCACCTTTAACTTTGCAGCGAGCTAGTGATAGGACAGCAGGACTTCAATGAGATGAACCAAGGCTCTCCAACACCTTCTTCATCAAGCAAGCAGGTTGAGGAAACCAAAGTGTGGAAGACCTAGATGAACTCAACAAAATATCCGCAGACAAATGTTATGTACAACCAACAGTATTTACAGATGATGTGCCTACACATCTCTATGCTAGGGACCTCTACTGGATATCTCAATAATAGCAGTCTTCATTTGGATACTCCAACTCTGCTCCCTTGCTGAAGTAACCAGGACGTGGTATAGATAAGATTGGTCATGTACAAATGCCAATGTGGTTCATTCGTTTAGAGCCTGTCAAAATCATTCTGTGCTTACAGGTTGTGCAATGACAATATATTGGCAAATTGAGAGTGGGCAGGCATTAATCTATTCCTATAGAATTTGATACTTTGCTGAATCGTTCAGTTGATTATATGAAATAACGGAAAATCGATAATACACACAGGAGTCAGACATCATTATCCGTTGAGTCTTTGTATCTACCATCCTTCATGATTGGGTTTTAAATCGAAGATATTCCCAATCCATCTCAGTATCAGAAATAATGGCAAAGGCACATAGTTGTGTAAAAGATATACCCATTGCGCCTACCGGAAAATGCAACACATGTATAATTATGTCTTTAAATGCCTCATCATAAGCACAGCTCAGATATTACACAATAGAGTTGATGTTAATGTTATTCCATTCAATGTCAATCTCCATTAGAAGCAGGTTGTTCAATATTTAGGTTGTGGTCAGGTGTTATTGAAGTTTCAGCCAGACTTTTTCAGGTATCATCGAAGTTAGTTAGACAACAACACTGACCGCTCTCGATAGATTGACATTCGGAAATTGGGATATACTAGGTTTCTCTTTGTTGAATAGATATATGTCATGTATAGAACGTAATTCGATAACAATGAAATGGCTTCGAACAATCATACAAAACTCTGTAAGCAATAAGAGTTACCATTATATGTTTCAGAATAATGATGATAAAAGAATTTGGTTATGTTTCGATTTCTTACACATAGGGTACATCAATATAGGCTCTCCAATTTCAAGGTATTCATTAGAGGAAATGATTTTTGCCTAATCTATGTTAGCTGTTTAGTAAAAAAAGATGCCAAGAGCAAGTCTACATGCATCTGCTATTATCAAGTTATATCACCAGTTCTATGGTTTCCCCCCACATGTACATTACTATCATTCTGTGCAATCATTATACGATGTTGTTAGTGTAGCATTATGTCAATGTATGAAAGCACGGGTGATCTTGAAATGTGATAGGCATTGATTCAGTATATCTAATTTGTAAAAGAAAACACTTGCAAATAGTACCAATGTTCCTGTGATAATAAAATGTGCAGCAAATCTGACAGCCTATGTCTTCTTGTTGTGACTTTATGTTTACATTTGTTCTAGGACAATTGAGTGAATTCCACTTAATCTGCTTTAACCTGGATTAAGCTTACATCCATCCGCATCACATAAGAGTGACTTTAACAAAGGGGTGAGTAAGGTTTGTGTATCATCTGCTACATGTAGCTTACTGGGGCATAACCATGTGAGAGTAAGTAAACCCTCCATGGTGTTTAACCTCCCATTCCATACACTCACTGATTGTGTCGTTACTCCATGTGCAACCACCACAGAGGTAGAGTATAAGCTTAAATGACAACTATAAACAAGGAAACTTTTATTTTCTGCTACAGCAGATGGGACCTAACTAAAATTTAAAAGTAAACTAGGTTAAAGTAGGTAGGTAAGTAAAATAGGGTAATGTGAATAAAGGAGGAAGCAGGGAGTAAGGGACATCAACGTGTTGATAAAGTTTAAATAAGTGACACAACCTAACTGCAACCCCTTCCCCCTCTGGGGTGGAGGGCAGGATAAAGGGGTAAAACCTGGGTGCAGGGGGTGCACTCTCACACTGCCCACTCACTTGCTCAGCATCCAGCGCCTGTCAGCAGCAGCAGCAGCAGCAGCAACTTTGTGGAGCTCACATCACCATGAGTCAGCAAGGGGATGATACTCAAGAAGGGGAGCAAGCCCCCTTCAACTTTACTGACTGGGGGAATGAAGTTGGTCTTAAGAAGAAGTCTATGGATTTACTGAGAAAGCAACACTGAAAGCCCCAAGGTCGTCAGACTGACGATACCCAAATCTACAACCTAGGGTCATCAGATTGAGCACCCAGGGTAGTCAACCTGATGGGTTTAGGTCAACACACTCATCAAAGGTAGTCAAACTGATTACATAATGTTGTTAGAGTGACAACCTTGGTGCTGACTACCTTGGATCCTCAATCTGACTACCCAAAGCTGTAGTTTTGGGTATCGTCAACTTGAGCACCTAAAGTCCTCAGCGGTGAAGACCTTCAGTTGAAAACTGAAGGCCTAATCATCAAACATGAGTGGCACATACCTGCCACCTTGTGTATTTGTTACATATTGTCAACAGAATGCCATAGACTCATACTGGGGAGATGTAGACTAAGGGATTTCACTCCCTGTAAGGAGCTGCCCTCTCTCTGTACCTCTTCTGATGACCATAGGTCCTCAATCTGACGAGTTTAAAGATCTGGAGGGTTTTCAGTGAAGGCCTAGGATTCTGAACAGGTTTAGACTACACTCCTGTCTGCTGATGTAGCAGCCCTGGACATAACTTTAGGACAGTCAATGCTCCTCAAGTGTGCACTGGGACAACTAAGTAACACCCACTTCACTGAAGATACTAATGGGTTAACAGCCAGCCAGGGACCCACTGTGCCTGAAAATGGTCAGGACATAATCCTTTCTGACCAAAGATCAAGCAGCCAGACAAACCAGGCATTATTGGAAGCAGGCATGGTTCTGAACCAACTGTTAAATGATCCTACTAACTCTGCAGCACTAGGTGAGCAGCTGGACAGTGGTGCCAAGGACATGTCGACTCATGTCCACCCATGTCCACCTAAGGACACATCACTTGGATTTACTGGCAGCAAAACAAGTGGGGCACAGGGTTACAGACAGCCCTCTGGGGTTACATGAACAAGTCACCAGTGGACAGAACAGCTTAAACAATGGAACCCATATAAATCATGAAATTAGGTCAAATGGTGCCTCTAAAGACTCAAGCACAAACTAAAGTTCACACATTGCCATATGCAAAATGGATTAGAAAAAAAAGTGTTAACTTTTAGCACCTACATCAAAACATTCTCCCACCACAACGTAAAAAAATAAATAACCAAAGGTAAACTAGGCTAAAGTAGGTAGGTAGGTAGGTAAAATAGGGTAGGGTAGGGTAGGGTAATGTAGGGTATGCACACACCCTTTATAAACCTACCTACCTATCCCTACCTACTTATTTACCTACCTACCTACCCACCACCCCTGTTGTTAATACGTTTTCTGGTGTGACGACCATGATTGTGGTCAGTTTTGATTTTGTTTACGTTTTCTGCTGTGATCATGTGATCATCACGTGATGACGTCATAGCTCTCAGCCATAAAAAACTAGGTCACATGCCCATATATATGGTCATGGGCGTGGTCACATGTGATGACGTCATAGCTCTCAGCCAATCAGAGCTCGAGAAAGTAGGCCTCATGTCCATATATGGTCACTTACGGTCTCAAAACTAGGTCACTTCCAGTTCGTAAGTAGGTCAAATCGATTTCAGTAGCTGTTCCTATGCGCTGAGTTTGCCCCTATATACTACTGCTATGCCTGACTGGGCTACTACCACGATAAAATTTAAGGTAGACTGACTAGGTCTCATACGATGTGCCTACACTACCATCGCAGGGGTAGCGATGGCAGGACTTTTTGAATTAACCTCCAGAGGTACTAGGGTGTTGACGTAGACGGTATAAAGCTACTAGACTAGTTGTAGGACAGTGATGTTAATGATCATGTCTGATTTCGAGTTTAACTATGTCCCAAAAAGAAAAAAATAAGTGAATAAACGATACAAGATTGAAATTGAATTGAATATGACAAAGTTTATTTTTCAAGTTTATCTTATTATATAAGTCACCAAAACTGTTTGTGGAAAGTCAATTGTCGACTTTATCTGTATTCAACCTCTCTTCTGTCAATACTAAGATAATCAAACCTCCAAAACTTTATGAGCAGTATTTTTGGCAACAGGTGACACTCTGCCATATTTGTAGAAGTTGGGATTTCCCTATCCTGAACATAAAAAAAAATAACCAAAGCCCTGTGCGTATACTACAAGGCGCTAGGATCATTTTAGGTAAACATGTACTCAATAAAACAGCTATTCGGAGCATGACCAAGAAGAAGAACGTGTAACTTTGCCAAATATTGTGTATATAGCACAGCTACCCAGGGTGACCTTTACTTGTTACAGCCATGCATATGCGTTCTATTCAATTTTTTCTTAACTTCTATTTTTATTTTTTTCTGTGTGTGTGTTTCATTTTAACACGGTCCGCCCTGTGAGTCTTAACTGTGATGACATGCCTTGATGATTAGTGATCAATGTATGCGCAACCAGCCATTTAGTTATACGCCTATTAAGGTAATGTAATTATTTTATTGCCAGCTAGGGGGGAGGGCTTATTGTTAGATATAAGAGGTGCCATCTTCAAAAAATCCCCTTGGTGCACGGGGGAGGGATGAAACCAAATCTATACATCTTGACACTGAGGCTCAAAACTAAAATATGGGCGAATCAAGTACTCATTGAAACGTGACTTTCCACATGCGTATCCAATTTTAACGGGATTCATTTTAAACAATCAATTGTTAATGGAGGGGGGGCATGATGCCTTCTAACACAGTGTAAGGGGTGTCAGAGAAGAAATTGCTCATCCACATAGATCCAACAAGCGCCCCCCCCACCAGCTGGCAATAAATGACTCGTCTCAAATGGTATTATAAAGAATTTCAGGAGGGTCTTGCCAAAAACAAAAAGAGAACAAAAAAACAAAACGTGCTCTTATTTCATTGCCAAATGTATTCTCATTTCAAGTCAATCTTGAACTGATAGCCAAATATATTCTCATCAACTGATACTACTAAAATATGCACGGTGGTCTTAACTCAAAACAAGTCATGCATATTTCATCTGAAATAAATATTTATATTATATATTTTACCGAGAGATTCATCATACCACGCATGTTTCCCTCGGTTTGTCTCTGAAAAAAAGACTCCAGCGATTCTTCCTCGTTATCTTTTGGCAAGACCCTCCTGGTCAAAGAGTTGACACAAATGGTCATTGAACCGCTAGTTCTGCGCTGTCGGAGGACCTGGAAAAGGAAAGTTAATTGCAGCTCCAGATATACCGAGAAAGTCACATAGATACTTCCTGGCTAGATCCTGATAAGACTAGGCCGTACCACCAGCTGCAGCTTGTGAGGTAGGGTATAATCATCTTAATGAGCTAGAATTATATTTGAGGATCTTAGATATCACTATAGGTTGAATGCATATACTTGTATTATTTCCCCATAAACAACATCAAAAACGAATATTATTACATACAGCCACTCATTATATGGACGTGTTCAACTGAGCACATTCACTATTCCCATTCCCCAGGTTATGAATGGTTTGTGAATATCGATTACAGTTACCAAATTGCTGTGTATGCAAGGATTGTAGGATAGGTTACTCCATACAGTCCTGTAGGGAAGGCCAACCCCCCTCTACCCCCCATGGAATTAGGTGACATTGTTTGTTCAGTATTGGGCCCTTTGTAGGATAAGGGGGTTTATGGAGCTATCATGAAAGGGATATCAAATGAAATGAAGGGACCATATGAACCAAAATATAAAAAAAAATGAGGTTTGATGAGGGAAATATTTTGAAAATGTACAAAAATGATATTAAAAATGATTGGAAATCTTTAAATATAGAACATGTGAATCAAATTCTAATACATAAATCCACATACCCAAATGTCTGCCTATCTCTCAGTCAAACAAGTATATCAATTGTGTACCTATCAGTCATCCTGCTTATCTCTTCAATCCAAAACATCTACAGTTAAATGTGGTTATCTCTTAAAAGGCTTAACTTATAATGCTTACCCCTCACCTTACCTTATCTTATTTGTTCCTTCTTTCCCTTAGTCTACCTATCCTCAATCTGCCTATCATTCATTTTACCTATCCCTCAGGGTGACTATCCCTCAAACCATCATATGTAATCTGCATTGATTTTCTGCCATATAAGCCTTTATTGTTTAACAGTACATTCCTTATCATGTCTACTATTTCAATTTTACCTATCCCTAATAATGCCCATTATAAAGCCTACCTATCCCTCATTGTGCCTATCCCCCAACTCTGCACATCCCTCATATCTGACTTGCATATCTGTCCCTAGTACCCATGGTTTACATTTGCTCATCTTACAAGGTACCCTATGCCCATTTCTCAAATTGCTAATTGCTCATACTACCTAATCCCCTTGCTACCCATCCTTACCTATCCCCCATGCTCTCTATATAGCTCTCTTACCCATCTCAACTCTCTTTACCTATGTCACAACCCACCTTCATTATGATGACTATTTCTTAGTCAACCTATCACCTAACATACTGGTTATGGTTCACCTTATTGACACATCTACCTATCATTCATGCTGCATATCTTTCAGTTTACCTATATAATGATATGAATGGAGGATAGGCATAATGGGGGATAGGTATATTTCACAAGGCATAGACTTGGAGACAGGTGGAAGAAATTGAACACAAGCTGAGATATGAATAGAGAGAGTGGGTTAGACTGACTGAGCTGAGATGATAAGAAAGCCATATGGAGAGCATGCAGGATAGGCATTCAAATGGATTGGTAGCAAGGGGGATATGTAGTATGAACAGTATCCAGTTTGAGTGATAGACACAGAGAGTACCTTGTAAGATGAGCAAATGTAAACAAAAAACAAAAAAAAACATGGGTGCTAGGGACAGATGTGTAAGTCAAATATGATTGATATGCAGAGTTGGGGGATAGGTGTAATGAAGGATAGGTAGGCTTTAGGATAGGCATCATTATCATTAAGGATAAGTAGGATCAAAATGGTAGATATGATAAGTAATGTACTGTTTACCGTTAGGACCTAAATAAAGAGATGGACAATACAGTTTAAATATGATAATCTGAGGGGTAGTCACCATGAGGGATAGGTAAAATGAATGATAGGTAGATTGATGATAAGTAAACTATGGGAAACTAGGACCAGAGAAGATTAGGTAAAGTGAGGAGTAAGCTTTAGTATTTAGGCCTTTTGGGAGATAGCTTTACTTAATTCAAGATGCTTTGGATTCAAGAGATAGGCAGTATGAGTGATAGGTAGACTAGGGGATAGGCTGTATGTGAGATATGCAGAGTAATTCACAGATAGAATACTGGTCAGATTGGGAGATAGGCAGACATTTGGATAATATGCATTGAGGTACTAACTCTGGTTTTCACGTTGTGTCTGTAAAGACTTCTCATCATTTTGAATATCATTTTTATACATTTTTAAAATATTTTTCTCATCAAACCTCATTTTTGGGTACTTTTAGTCAATTTCTAAGAATCATAATCACAAAATTTGGATTCAGCAGGATTTTCTGGTCTAGGTGGGTCCTTCTTCCCCTTTAGTATCACCCTGATAAAGGAATACCACAGCTCCATGAACCACCTAATCCTCTATAAAAATCAATACTGAAGACACAAGGGCACCTAGTTTCATGGGGGGGGGGGTTGCCTGTCACACTCTATCCATAGACTATGTATCATTGTCCCCTCCTATAGTATCTAACTTTCTTTGTGTATGCCTGAGCCGGTAAGCTATCAAAATGGCGTTAAACACCTATTACATGTACTCGCTGCAAAGCTAGGATACCTAGTCGTATATCAGTCATTAGGAATTTTTTGTCCCTCCCTTGAATGCTGCCTAGGAGAGGAGGCCTTCTTTTCATCAGTTAGCTGGATAAGCTTTACAAGCAGCACGATGGGGCACTTGGCTCTGGACAAGATGCTCATCATGACCACCTTACTCAGTAAGTCAACGAATAGATTTGCATGGGAACTGCTATAACAACTAAACATAGCAGCGCCTTTCCTTCGAAATGAATATGTCCTTAAGCTGAATGAGATATGTGATCTTAATATTTTACATCAGTTATAGGAAGATTTAAGGGGCACATTTGAAAAAGGCATCGAATGCGGTCAAAATGATGTTATGATATAACTGTATGTACATACTTTCAACACATGTGTGTCAAATAGTGAAGAGAAATGTGTTCACACTACTCATTATGGACCGAGAAGAAAAGGTCATTAGGATTTGGTATATTAACACTTCAGGTGTTCTCCTGTTAGATTTCACCTCTGCTCAGGACTATTCAGCTATTGAACAATGTGTGATGGGACAGATAGCATGTGAAAATAAGGCTTTTACGGAACCTTGTGGGTAAATATCAGCAACTTACCGGATTCTTACTTTATTCTACAAAAATGTATTTACAGTCATATACCTGTAACCGTTACTTGCGTCTTATAAGCTTCTGAGATCAACTCTAAAAGATGCAATATCTTCTTTTTTTCAATTTGGAAATAATTATATAAAAAAAACTCTTTATAGTCGACCGAGCTATGGAGGGCATTTGTGCTGTGTAACCTGAAGCTACATTTATTTTGCCTCACTCTGTTTTGCATGAACTTACTTTTTTAGGAATGCCCTCCAATGTCTCAAGAACCTGAAGTCCACATGTAGCTTCATTGGATTCACTGAAACATTGTCGCGAAGAATAGAATGGTATGACTACAGGTGTTCTGCCGAAGGTCTGGCAGGTAGGTAAATTTTGATGATAGCCATATATGTGATATATAGAACCCTTAATAATCAGAAGAACAGGCCATGCAAAAGCTAATAGATCATGGATATTGGAGCCCTAGGGGAGTATATGCTGGATATACCTGAGCCGCGCAGCGGCGAGGGTATATCCAGCATATACTCCTCGTGGGCCCAATATCCATGACCTAATAGGTTTATACCACGAATTCCTCCATTTTGTATTAATTTCTTACCTGATATCCACAGAATATAGCCAGGAGAAGACATTTTGTAAGTGCAAGCGACACGGCCCGTGTCCGCTCTGCGCGAAGCCATTGTTTTTGTTCCTTGCCGGGAGAGGTACCGCTGTGTATACAGTCACTTTTCGTATGGAATCCAACCATGACAAGTCTTCAAATTAAAACGTACACATCCTTAGATAGTCTAGATGATCCCTCCATACGTATTATGTCCAATATATTCAAAATAAAGGAGAATCCATTGATTTTCCCAATGTACGCAAGTCGCAGTCCGGCCATTCCCACCCGCCTCCTTGTCCGGCGAAAGTGTGTCAGTGGCCCGGATGTGGATATAGGTCATCCGCTCGCCGTACGAGGAAGACGCCGAAAATTTCAGATCGGTTTGAAAAATCAATGGATTCTTATTTATATCGAAGAAAATGGAGAAAATTAGCACGCATTCCTCGTCTATGGATCGAATACTTCTTGGGATTTTAATATTATAACATGACAAGCTTGGAATCAAGACGAAAAGTGAGTGTGAATATGCGGTACCTCTCCGGTCAAGGTCTTATTTATTTTCGCATTGGATTTCATCACCGTTCAGTGTGGCGCTATGGCTAAGGCCTTAGCCTACCACCACTGCGGCCGGGGTTCAATTCTCATACGAGTTGGGACGATTTTTCGCAATGGAAAATGGCTAGATTAACTTTGTATAGCTGCCATAATTTCCAAAAATATTCTAAGTCCAACTTGACCTCGAAAAAGTATATACCAAAAATTTCAAAAATGCACATGAGTGGTATATGCAGAATATACCACGTATATATCGCATATAAAACTACCGGAAGTGCCAGAATCGTGGTATAAGTTACTATAAGGGTATTGATCACTTCTTTTAATGATGGAGAGAAGGCATTGTTGACTTATCAGCACCTCTCTCTAAAGAAAAAAAGAGTTGAAATCTTTTACATTTGATCAATAATCTTATCCTGAGTAAACAAGTTACTCAGGATGACAAATACAAGATAATTAACCTTCAAATAACCTGCCTATGTAGATTCTCAACTGTTCCAATCTAGAAGGAGCGACGATTCCAAGATGTCCATCAACTAGCAATAGATATTCATCCTTTTATTTATCAAAATCCTCGTTTTTGAACAGAAATATAGTCAACGTTTTGTCCCGCAGGTCCCTCTGGAATTCTTATGATAGCCCTCTCTATCATCCATCTATAATTATATAGGATGAATGGAATAGCGTAAGACTATAAGAATTGGGAGCATTCGTTCTTTGGTTTGACATAAATTCAATAAAATAGAGTCATGTGCCAAGACTGAAGAAAAGGCAAACTCGAGATGATTCCAAAAGTAAATGTATAGCTACATACCAGAACCAAATTTTCGTTTCTCTTTCAGATTATGAAGAATACACATCCTGTCTCAACAAATTATCCGACGGAGTATTGGGTTGCCTTGACAGCTTCAGTTCTGGGAGTGCCAGTGGTGACATATGCATGTAGGTGCTCCGTCATTATACGGAAGGTTCAGCAATAATTATGTTGGTAATATAATGCAGCCATGTAGCATACCTAGGCTAGAGCACTGCTACGTCTACGTGAAATAAACCTTTCTAATATAGAAGTTATAAGTAGTACGTACAGAACTAGATCTAGGCTTGTATTCCTTATACAGTGCACCGTAGTGTATTTGCTTAGGACTAATAGCATCTCTATGGAATGTGGAGATACATGTTTCACATCTGAGGTAGTTAAATTCCTCAAACTAGAGAACTTGACATCTATATTTTAAAAATGTTTTTGAGGGACCAGCCTCCAAAACCTTACAAAGCATAAGATTAACATCCCCTTTATTGAAACCCTGCCCACCCCAGGTTTACACCAAAATGCTTTAAAATTTAGAGTTATTTTTCTGAAATTTTCTAGGGGCATACCCCAAAGCCCCCTTTAAGCACCATTGTGCAATGAAAATTTAATGAAACTTTCATTCTCTGTTCTCATAACCTAGGGTTTACTGCTGATGGTACACCAAAATGCTTAACTTGATTGGGGTCTAGAAATGCATCAGAATGCACCATTTGATGTCTAGATTTCAAAATTTTCTTGGGGGCAGCAATATATATAGCCCCCAGGGTTGGACCCCCCTACTTTTCAAAATTCCTGGATCCGCCCCTGTATGGTACCAAGTCTGTTGTGTTGATTTGTATTTTCCTCTGTTCATCTTCATAAACACAGTGCATATGCGAATTATCAAACCTGCCTTAAATCAAAATGCGGAGACGGAACGGCTAGATATGTCCACAACGAATATGGATACGCATTCAGCTGTGTGAATAATGGTAAGACCCATTTGATATCTTGACTAACATCTTACAGTTGGGCCAATTTACACGATTTTTCTTTGTTGCATTGTCTCAAAAGGTAGTCAAAGCAATGTCTAAGGTATACATAATTCATGTGGAACATCTATTTCCTATGTATCTCTGCATAGGGGTAAAGTTGTAGACGTGTCCTCGCGGTAATTGACATACCTTAGTTCGGCGGCTGGCACAGAGATACTTAAAAGAAGAGACCACCCTATTTTCATGATGACTTCTTTTGGTAGGCTTTTTACTGAATAAAATGACCTAGGTATACTATTAAGGTAACACATCTGCTAGCATAAGGGCAGGAATCAGGCTTATGTCCTGCATTGTATGACGTCAAAGTTGGTCAAATTTTACCACATGGTAATTACAATACCAAAATGTACATTTTAATTCCATCATATAGGATGCCTCTCTTAAGCTAATTTTCAAAGGAAATTACAGTCAATGCTACATGTATGGGTACACTGCAAAAATTGTGTTTAGATTTTAAACATGTTTAGGTCTAAACATGTTTAAAACCTAAACATATAGGTCAGTTAGGTGTCTCATCGACTACACATTTAGGAAATGAACACTTTTATTCTAACTACATAAACATTTACGCTAAACATGTTTAGATGTTTAGAGTTGAGACAGTTGAATAATAGGTGTTTAGATTTAAACATTAATATGTTCAGATACTTAGATGTTGAATCCACACCAGATAGCAGCACTACCTTTGACTGGACTATCTGCACACAGTTATAATCAATTGTTGTGACAAGTGTCCCCAAATCCCATGTTTATCATGGTTTCATTTCATAGAATGTCATGTGAATAGAAAGGGCAATAGAAAATTGACTAGATTCACCTCATGCCACCATCATTACCATAAAATAATCAATAAACTCCATGACTGACACCTATTTGATGTTATTCTGGAATATATAAGGCAATGTCCTTCCTGCCAAGCTGTTGTACTTTCTCAAGTCTCTCATTCTGATGCAGTGTTCAATATATGTACACATATATAGCTGTGGCTGACATCTTTGGAGACTTTGACAAGTAAATACCTGCTGTCTGCAAACCTTAACTCTCCATCCAATCATTTAAACATCTAAACACAAAAATTCATTAACACCTAAACACAAAAATTCATATTTCTAAACACAAAAGTTTTAACCTAAACACCTACATTTCTAAACACTTGAGCTAAGCATATTGTTTGGCTAAACATGTTAAGGAAATTAATGTGATTACAAAAACGTTGCAAGAATATGTTTAGAATTGTGTTTAGGATCTAAACACCATTTGTGCAGTGTATCATTTGTTTGAAGCTGAGCAGTGCTGTATAGTCAATACTGGAATGCATTGACCAATTGTGACGTCGTACAATGCATGACATAGGCCTGCCTCCTGCCCTTATGATAGCTGATGTGTTACTAAGTATACCTGGGTCATTTTATCAAGTAAAAGGCCTACCAAAAAAAAGCCATAATGAAAATAGGGTGGTCTCTTTTTTTAACATATTTATAACCTTCCCTCATATATGGGCCCTATGCACCAACACTTGTAGTTTATGTATGCAAAAGGAATAGATGCTACTGCTGTTTTTTTGCACCCCCTTGCCAACCTATTTGACGATGATCTGTGACTATCGAGTGGTGGGTCCTCTTGGGTTCAGCTTGGTTATTCCCAGGGAGTACTGCCCTCTGAGCTTCTCGGCTTCGGTACGGTGGGAGAGGGGGGTATATAAAGTTGGGCTGTCAACTTTTGAAGGTTAGTAGAGAACGAACCCACTCTGATACCTTACCTGGTAGCTACGGGTATGCTGAGTTACCCAACATGGTGTAAAGTTGGAATATGCCTTTATGATATCAATGGAATGGTTGTATTTTGCATCCATAGGGGGGGGGGTAAATTAGCAATAGGGGATAGTACCACTTTAATACTATGCATGTAGGCATGGTTTTTATGTGAGTGTAGAGGTACACTTTACTAAACCATAGGAGTTGGGTACCGTCTGACGTGGCGGGTGAGTCGAGTCGTCGGACGTTCCTCAGGTTCCGGATAGGTGGCAGCACCGATCCGGGTCTGTGGGGACATCTGACGACGAACACCTGGGTCCGTATATAAAGCCCAGGGCTCAGCCGCTACGTCAGAGGCCCTTCTGGCCTCCACACTATGTAAACCACTGTCTTTTAATATTAGCTGCCTCTTTGATATCATCCGGCAGCCGTGAGTGTGCATTAAGTAATAAACCTAACCGTTGGCATACACTTGGAATACTGTCTTACTCTTTCTTTCCGAATCGTAAGACCCGAACCCCCCAGGTCCGTAAGGCCACAAACCCTTACACTGGTGCCGTGACCAGTTAATTCTGGTGTATAGCCCGGACGTTATAACGTCCGAACGGCTAGTACATGGGTTAGACACCCTTAGGGAAGCTAACCCAGCAGGGCAATCACTTGCCCAAGAGAATGGAAATGGATCGCTAATGCTCCAAGCCCATTCGGACTCACAAGATGCGGAATCAGCATCTTGGAGAGATCCCGGACCCCACTATAATGATAGTGAAGAGAATCTGCCAGACTCTGTACGACGCGAACAGTCCATACAGAGACATAGTAACTTAATAGGCCAGCATTCAATTGTTGACGAATTATGTGATTCGATGTTCGAAGTCGGTGGTAGTACTAACCCAGAACATCCGGCACCAATGCGAAAAAGGGTAACATTCGGAGAACTACCTTATAGGTTACCCAGGCCCGAATTACCAATATTAGATTATAGCGCTATAGATGGCGACTTAACCTATGCGGTACCGGAAGGTGAAGAATTAAAACGACCGGATGTCCTGTTGTTGAATGAAACTTATGTAACTTTGAACGAGAATTTAAATACCTTGGTCAAAGCTAAGGATGAAGTATTCCATGAAAAACTTCAGCTGGAAGAGGACCTAACTGGCATGCGAAATGAATTCGAAGCCAGAAGGAGCGAGTACATGAAAGAACTCGAGAATGAAGAACTAAAACTTCAATCTATGAGAGAATCATTCAATAAAGAATATGATAATAGGCACATTCGTATCCAAACATATATAGATACGAACGACCAACTAAACCTTGATAAGACAAAATTCGAATCCGAAATTCGCCATTATCAGGATGAGTTGGATAAATTGAAACTTCAGTGCAGTAAACAAGCTGAAGACAATGAAACCATCCGGGTAGGCATCATAGCTTACAACAAACAACTGGAGGAGGATAGACAGAAACTCACGAATGAGCTTCAGGAATTGCAGGCCACTGCAATAACTCTAGATAAATATGTAGAAGCAGCCCAGTTAACTATAGGTAATATAGACCCAGCTGTGGTATCTACAATGTTGGGAAAGACATCTAAAGATGCAACCCCAATTAGATACAGCCCATTCGTTGATGATGGGGCTGACAAGAATGTGGTATCCGGAATCTATAAGAAACCGGATAATGCTGCAGTAAATGGAACCGCATCTAAACCAGTAATTCCAATGCTGGATACGATAGGTCCAGCACCACCCATACCAGATTTGAGTCACAAAATCAAAGCGACTCACGATGGTGCTACAGGGAATAATAATAATTCACCCGTGGCACAACCAAGAGCACCCGGACCAATGAGACATATGTTGACACCACCTTCATATTTCCCCCAACCCGGCCACAGTACACCAGCAGTACCAAGATTACCGAATCCACCCCCAGGTTCTGGTAATGGTCCTACTGATGGACGTTTTCCGAGACCAAATCCGCCACAAAACAATATCAATGGCGGTACGTATCAACCGAGAACATCTTCCTATGGATATAGAAATAATTATAATCCATCGGGAAGTGGCAATTATCGGAATGGTAATAGCTATAACCAGGGATGGAATCAAAATGATTCTTACCCTAGACACGCTTCTTCTGGAAACACCGGTCACAATAGTGGATGCCCTGGTGGTTCATCTGGAGGCTATAATAATAATGGTCCACCAGGAGGAAACCCTCCAGGCGGCCCCGGAGGATCCGGATTCGGAGGATCAGGATCAGGAGGAGATGGCAGGAAACCTAACAGGAGAACTTCTATGCCTGCAGGGATGCAAACCATCTTTGATAGAAGCCAATGTATACAAAACCTTGGCATTGACTGCTACCGAAAGGGAGCAGACGGCATGGAAGTCATGAACTGGAGCATGCGAGAAGCAGATAGACTACGCGGATGTAATAATCCGGCACGTAGGCAGGCACGGATACCCCCTCCATATGATTCTAATGATCCATGGAGGGACAGGTATCAAGCTTTTGTTGACGAAGTCAATTGTAGTGGCTGGACAAAAGAAGAAGCTCTGCCATATTTGATCTGTTGGTTAAATAAAGGCGGAAAAGTAGCCCTCAACCAATGGAGAGCAGCTTACGGAATATACGGTACTTATGATCAATTGGTCGAATGTGCCGCATACCTGTTTGGATCAATCGTTAGAGAAGATCCGTGGGTAAGCTTCAAGAAGAGGACACAAAAACCTAAAGAATCACACAAAGTCTTTGGTTTGGAGCTACAGGACTTGCTTTCGAAAGCACGTCCAAATTGGGCTCATGATGATGATTGTTATCTACAAGAATTGTTTATACAATTCTACAGTGGATTGCGTGATCCGGATCACAAGCAAGTGGTCTGGGACTCTTGGAAAGATGACACTTCCTTCAGTGATCTGTTCATAGCAATCGATGGACATGACATGAAGAAACGTTTGGTAGGTCTCGGACCTAATCCAATGAGAGCAGCTCCATTCCAATATGGAGGTACACCTGCTCCGGTATACGATACTTCCCAATTAGCTCCGGTTGAATCGAATGAAGTTGATGAGAAAGATGAATATGTCTCCGATGAAAACGGAGATTATATTGGTTCAGTCCATGTAGCTGGAAAGTATTACCGACAAAAGCGGTATAGGAAAGTACATTCGAGAGGGAGAGGAGGATCTGTTGCTGGTAAAACAGCTTCCGGATCAACTCAACCTGGCAGTGTAGCCTCTACGGCGAACCCAACTGTAGCAGCCACTGTTGCTCCGACTAACATGATGGAAACATTATTAGCCGGATTAACAGAAGCTCTAAAGAGACCGAGAGTTGACAAATCTCAGAGGAGATGTTTCAGATGCCAGAAACTGGGGCATTATGCTCCAGAATGTATGGCTGAGAAACCTGTCCCTCGTAGACAGGAGAGTGTCTCTGGAGTAAGTACAGAGGAAAACTAAGGAGGGGTCTCCCGAGGGGCAAAGAAGGGGATCCCAGTGACAAATCTTGCCATGATATCACCATCCGTGATGATAGTTCGCATGAAGTAACAAGATCGCCTAACACCGAGGTGGTTGTAGACACCCGGAAGGTTAGGGAAGCTGATATAACAGGTGCTATGGGAGCACAGGGGAAACCCAATATCAGTAACGAGGCAGGCGGCTATTCGTTAGCCAAGGTCTGTGGTGCCCACCTGCCCCCGGGTCATCCTTGTCTGGAATTCTTGAAAGGATGTGGATTGACTCCTGGTGTGAAAAATGACGTTCCGATTGTCACGGACATGCCCTCTGTTCTAAACGGAAGGCGGTGGTATGTTTGCCTTACTGTTAACGGAAGGTCTGCCGAATTCCTTGTGGATACGGGAGCTAGCCACTCTTGTATCTCCAGGGGGTTCTACGACCTTATACCGGATGAACATGATACTCTCAAATCGGGAGGAAGTGCTCAGACGGCCGACGGCAGTACCTTGCAAACGTATGGTAGAACTTGTGTGAAACTACAGTTAGATGGTATACATGACTATGTCATGAGCGCCACCGTTGCGGATATAGCAGATGAGGGGATACTCGGGTTGGATTTCGCATCCCTGTATGGTGCTGTATTGGAACCCCAAACAGGAGTGTTGAGTGTGAGATACCCGTACCCCGTGAAGGTTAGATGTGCACTGAGACAAGTGAGCAGTATGGCTAGTGTGGCACACACTGTGCGAATCCCTCCGGGAGTAGCCTGTGATGTGCTTGTAAGAAGTGATCCTGCAATGCGTAACAAACCTGCAGTGATAGAACCGGATGTAGTTACTTTGTCAGGTATTGGATTAAATTCTGTAGACACGATAGTAGCGAATGCATCCTGGTCGGTAGTACCTGTCTCCAATACTGGAAACACTACTATCTACTTGAAAAAGGGACAAGTTTTTGGAAACGTGACCCTTTCGGAAACTGTAACGGATAGTAAGCTAAGCTTACAGAAGATAACAGGAGATGATGAAATTTCGGAAGACTTACTTAAGTTGTATGAAGAAACTTCATTAGAAGATCCGGAACACCGGAAAGAGTTCTATGATATGCTCTGTCAGTATCATACTGCCTTTGCCAAACCTGGTGAAAAACTAGGTACGACAAATAAGGTATTACATAAAATAGATACTGGAGATGCGGAACCCTTTAAGATACCGTATAGACGGCTACCTTTAGCGAAAAAGAGAGTAGCTGAAGAAGAAATAAACAAGATGTTGGAACAGGATGTAATAGTCCCTTCCAATAGTCCATGGAGTAGTCCTGTGTGTATGGTAACAAAAAAGGACGGTACTATCCGTTTCTGCATAGACTACAGGAAGTTGAATGGAATAACGAAAAAGAATTCGTATCCATTACCGAGAATAGATGAAACCATTGACTCCTTAGGGGGAAACAGTTGGTTTTGTACCCTAGACTTGCAATCAGGCTACTGGCAAGTGGGAATGAACCCTTCAGATATGGAGAAAACTGCATTTTCAAGTCATATTGGATTATTCCAATATAATGTAATGCCGTTTGGATTGTGCAATGCACCTGCAACATTTGAAGCAATGATGGAAACAATTCTAAGTGATTTATTGTGGAAAAGATGTCTTGTATATCTAGACGATGTCATTGTCTTCGGAAAAACATTCGAAGAATGTTCTAATAACCTAAAAATGGTACTAGAACGTATTATTTCAAATGGTCTCAAATTGAAACCTAAGAAATGCCACATGTTTAGAAAGTCCATAAATTATTTGGGCCGCATCATCAGTGATGAAGGAATAAAGGCTGATCCGGAAAAAAATCGAATCAGTTACGAATTGGAATAGACCTAAAACACCCAAGGAAGTGAGGTCCTTTTTAGGATTCTGTTCCTATTACAGGGAATTTATTCCGAATTATTCTAGAGTCAGTTACCCATTACAAGCAATAGCTAACTGGACTCCAGGAAGTACCAAGGAAAAATTTCCTTGGACACATGAACAGGAAAACGCTTTTCGAAAGCTAAAAGACCTGTTCACGAGTACTCCCGTATTGCAATATCCGAATGAGACGGATCATTTCATACTGGATACTGATGCTAGTAATGATAGCATTGGTGCAGCTCTCTCGCAAGTCCAAAATGGGAGAGAAGTACCAATTGCCTTTGCCAGCAACACACTGAGCAAGACTCAGCGCAATTACTGCACAACCAAAAGAGAGTTGTTGGCAGTAGTCGTATATACCAAGAAGTTCAAACATTTTCTATGGGGAACGAACTTTACTTTGCGTACGGATCATTCCTCTTTAAGGTGGCTACTGAACTTCCGAGATGCTGAAGGCATGTTAGGCCGATGGCTAGCCCATTTATCCGAATATGGGCTTGAGCATCAACAGATTCAGCATAGACCCGGAGTTAAGCATTTAAATGCTGATGCTTTGTCTCGAATACCAATCCGGAAATGTGATAATCCGGATTGTACTGATTGTGGAGCTCATAAGGCAGTGTTAGCAGGGATTCGAAGACCATTCGTACCCCTAGTTGCCAGTATACTGGATTGGTCTATGGATCACATACGACATTTCCAGGAAGCTGACTCGATAACTGCACAGCTACTGCAATTAGTACCAAAGGGTATACGTCCAGCTAGACCAGAGGTCTCTCTGGAAAATCGAGAAATGAGAAGGTTTCTTGCTCAATGGACCGAGCTTGAAGTCCGGAAAGGCGTGTTATACCGTTGGAAGCCATGTAATAATGGTGATAGAATCATGCAAGTGGTGATACCACATGCCATGAGACATGACATTATGTACTTCTGTCATGGACATCGGACCAGTGGTCATTTCGGAAGGAAACGCTCGCTAGCACGACTTTCCAAGAAATACTATTGGCCTGGCATGACACGGGACTTGCAAAGATGGGTAACCACCTGTCCGGATTGTTGTAAAAACAAACCCGGACCCGGGATGGGCAAACTTCCCCTATCCCAAGAACTTTTCGGAGTTAGATTCGCAAGAATCGGGGTAGATATTATTAGTGGATTTAATACAACCGCTAATGATAATACCTGTATGATGGTAGTGTGTGATTATTATACGAAATACACTAAAGTATTTCCACTACCGGACCACAAAGCAATTACTTGTGCCGAAGCTTTTGTAAAAGGTTGGGTACTAAGCTTCGGTGTACCATTAATGTTACACAGTGACCAAGGCAGAGAGTTCGAATCAAATCTCTGGCAGGGTATGTGCGAATACTTGGCTATTTGCAAGACTAGAACCAATCCGTATAGACCACAAAGCGACGGATTGGTGGAAAGGTTCAATAGAACCCTCATCCAAGTCCTAAAGTCACTCGTTAATGAACATATGGATGACTGGGATGAGCAATGTCATTTTGTGACACATGCTTATAATAGTACGGTACATTCAAGTACAAATTGTTCTCCGAACCTTTTAGTATTCGGAGAGGATTTGATAATGCCTGCTGACCTAGTTTTTGGAGTCGTAGGAATGGACCCTGAACTACCTTGCCATGTAGTTTTTGTGGAATGTTTAAGAGACAGATTTAGAAAAGCATATGAGTCTGTCCGAATTGATTTGGAGAAAAGTGCCAAATGGCAGAAAGTAGGATACGATACCGATCTAAAACATCGGAAATTCCAATCCGGAGACAGAGTCCTCAGATTACATGAACCACTTAGACACATAAAATTAGCGTCTAATTGGGACGGTCCCTTTACTATAACACAAATTATCAGTGATTGTACCGTAATTATTAAATCTGACCTTGGTCGACTCTATAAGTCAAATGTGGCTAGATTAAGGAGATGGTCTGGGAGGGAGACCTCCACAGAAATGTATGGTGAAGGTTCCGAAAGGATCCTGAATCAGAATCGCATAATAGACCAGGTAAAGAACACTACAGTGAAGCGTGGTCATGGTAGACCCAAAAAGTGTTCCGAATCAGTGACACCCACGCCAACACCGATTAAGCGTGGGGGAGTTAAAAAAGTCTCGGCAGGTGAAGACAGAAAGAAGAGGAAAGGTGTTTCTAAGGCTAAGAAGCACCTAGAGAAAGCTCTTCAGACTGTCAGGTCCGATAAAGAACTATCCGAGAAGGGGAGATACGTTCGCCGCAGCCCCCGAATTGCCCAGAGGACTGCAGTGACCTAACCTGTATACACAACGAGTGCAATGTTTACATTTAGAGGAACGGATGACAACTGACCCTAAAGGCTTATTTGTCGCCCCCGCATGATGTACCAATGGGTAGTGGACGGATAATCCGGTGGATTTGCTTAAGCTTTCCATAATCTCCACTTAAATCCCCAGTCGAGTCATCGGGGTGAGCGATAATTACCTAAAAACAATCAGTTTGTTGATGTACCGCCTGTAGCACGTGCATTTCCGCATGACGTCACCGTGTCCAGTCTCGGCTGACCTCTCGTGACCTCGCGGACCGCGGGGAAATGACGTCACGAAAGCTGGCCCGTCGCCATATTGTTTTTTGGTAGTGTTTGAGACAGTCGGGTCACCCCTTCTCTCTTGAATTCTACCATCTAGCAAACCCCTTGTGCGCCCTCAGAGTCTGTCTCTCAGCAGGCAGACTCCGCTAGTGTCGGCCCCGGCGCCGTAAAAGCCGGAAAAAGGAGTAGTTTACTCCCGTGGGCGATTCCCCAGTCATGGCTGAGGAATCCGTAGCTGCAGCCAAGCTATCCGGTGACCCGGATAAGCTGACTCCGTCCGCAGAAGCTTTTCCGGAAGCTTTGTCGCCTGTTACACAGGAAGAGAGCGAGATGATGGACGTGGAGGAACCCACGGATCGCTCGTTCGAGGAGAAGCTGGCTTCATTCTCACTCAA
Organism: Acholoe squamosa; assembly: GCA_949317995.1. Taxonomy (NCBI): domain Eukaryota; kingdom Metazoa; phylum Annelida; class Polychaeta; order Phyllodocida; family Polynoidae; genus Acholoe; species Acholoe squamosa. Next base: position 27,820,178 of record OX439041.1, on the reverse strand, counting down.
TGAGCCAGAGAAACTACTATCTCCACTCCCGGCAGAGGGATCCGGAGCGACTGCGAGTGCTGAACCCGCAGCGACAGAGTCCGAAACTACCCAAGTTGACGGACAGAAGGATGAGTGGAAGCCAGCAGTGGCGGAGCCTTTTCCAGCTAGCTATGATGGTCGCTACCTGTATGTCCACCCGGAACTGCAGGCACAAGTGACCTACGCGGACGGGACACCAGTCAGGATGGACCCGAAAGTCAGGATAGCTATCGAGGGCGTCATGGCTCCCGAACAGCTGACCAGGATGCCTCCCGAGTGGCTTCGAGACTGGCCGTGGTTCCAACGGGGACTTATGGTGGACGCTGGTTTCCGTGAAACCGTGTACGCAGCTAACCGAGCCTTCGAGCTCGGAGCGTATCCGAAGCCTGACAAGTCCCTGTGGAACGTCAAGGCTACGAACATTAACTGGGTAGGCTGTGTCTGGGATACCGATGGCCAGACCTACCCACGCCCTAGTGCTATCCGGACGCCGTGCCGGACCACTAAGGAATTCCGGGAGGCCGCTGCTAACTTCGAGCAGTGGGACGACGGTTACTACATAACCGAACAGGAATTGGTGGATGTCCAGAACAATTCACTAATCGGATTGGACCGAGCTGCAGCCCTTCGGACGGTTATTGTCCGCCGTATGACTGCCGAACAGGAGGCACAGGAAGAGGCTAAGAGGGCCGCGGAAGCACCCGCACCTCCTATCCCCGACCTGAAGCTTGCCACCAGAAGCTCCGCCAGTGCTACATCAGCTACCGGCAGCACTACTACTCCAGTAGAAGCCACGACCTCCAGCACATCCGGAACCCAGGAACCGGAGGAAGACTGGAAGGTCAGTAAGAACCGACGATCCGCTGCTCGGAAGCTCAAGAATCTCCCGGATTCTGCGAGAGCCGAGCCGAAACCCAGCACCTCAACCACTGGTAGTACTGCCATGGAGGTTGAGTCGTCTGACGAGGAGTCGGTGCACGAATCCTCGGTTGAGTATGATGAGAAGGCCACTCCATCAACTCAAACCGAGGCCGAACGTTGGGCTAACGCCAAATCCGGATTCAAAACCCGGATCCCGACGTGTTTCTCCGACTGTGCGTACGGAGTTAAGAAGGACGGCTCTACCCTCTATGCCTGTCCAGACTCAATCAATAAGAACGATGAGTCGGATGATGAAGATTGGATGCGCCTTTCGGACGAGGACCCCAATCCGAGCAAAGCCTATCGAAAGATGTGGCTTATGCTAAACCACACCGAAGGGTATTACACTTATACCCAGAGGAGGAAGCTGCGTTGGGCTTTAGAGAAGTGGTACGGCGACGATCAAAAGTCCTGTCCCTTCTCTATCTGCCAGGATGCGAGTGATGTCTCGATCCGGACCTGGAGTACTCCAGCCCGGTTCCAAAGGCATCTGGTAGAGGCCCACTTCCACCATCACCCGGTTTACATTTGTGATCCGAGTTATGGTAAGAAGGGCAAGAAGTGTACTACGAAGGTGCAATACAACCGACGTAGTGATCTGGCTAGACACCAGAAGAAATGCCACGCAGAAGGTTTGGACGGGGCCCAGAAGCGCATCATGGAGCTTCATCAGGAACTCATGAAGGAGTTCGATAGCCTGAGCGAGGATGCTTGGTCTAAGATCCGACCAGGGGACCAAGTCCTCTGCGAAGTTCCGAAGACCAAGGATTCGAAACTCCGAGCAAAGATAGTCCTGACTCCTGGAAAGGGTAAACTGGACATGCACGAGTCTCTCTGGCAGAAATGCGAGGAATCCGGAAAGGATGCAAAGAGAGCTCGTGAAAGGAGCAGGAGAGACCAGAACCGTGGCGGCAACGGTAATGGTCAGAGCACGACAAAACCGAAGGTCAGAGCAGAGGACCGTTCCAGGTCCCCTCTGGCAAGGCACCCCGCAGAACAGGCTCAGGGCACTCTGGTGTTCAAGAAGCCTGAACCTGCCGGATACGCTGGAGCCGTATCTAAACCTGGGAAAGTGAGTTCTCGAAACTTTCCGTCCTTAAACCAGGGACCTGGACCTGAGAGCCAGACCTTGGTGGTAGGAAAGGATGGTCGCCTTATGCCAAAGAAGACCACCGCATCTGCTGCCGCCGGATCTGCATCCGCTCCAGCCGCCCCACCAGTTACCTTTACCCAGGAGCAGTTAAACATGTACCTGCAAATGGGACTGAAACAGAATGTACCACCTGCCTTCTGTGTACCAACGACAGGTGTGTCCGGGAGTCCTAAACCCGGAAGTGGTCCACAGGCCGCCTCGACTCCTCCCAAGGCTGTCGCGGCACCTGAGAAACCAAAGGACGCCATTACCATTAAAACTGGTAATGCGGAAGTTTGGTTTGAGAAATCTCGCCAAGGGGAGGCAGATGTCCAGAAGGCCATCTACACCCATTGGGAGAAGAGCGTTCGTGAGAAAGCGATCGAGTTTCATCAGGGTCTCCTAAACGAAACTCTGTTGTGTATGAAACAGGTGGGCGACGCTGAAAAGCAACGTCTCGAGACTCTCATCCGGGACGATGTGAAGGCCCAGGAGGAGGCTGCCTCAGCTGCTCAAGAAAAGGCAGCTATGGATGTACACGTGTTGGAAAAGCGTGTAGAGGAGGAGATCACTCGGAACACCAACCTGAACACTAAGTTCATGAGGGTGTTCGGAGTCGACTTGGACGAGTGGGACGGCACTCCCGAGTCGGCTTTAGCTCTTCTGAAGAAGAAGCATGCTAAGAAATCCGTTTAAAGCATGCTAGGGTTATTTCTTCCATAATTTTTTTTCCAACACCAAATGACCAGATATAGTCTTTGCGGAACCCTATAGGTCTGCGAATGTTTTTTCTAGTGCATGAACACCTATGCTATGTGTTCCGGGTTCCTTTGACCAGTCTATTATTCAGGTTGTATAACATTTATTACACCCTGAATAGCCTATTCGGATTTATAATTTCATCCATGAACAATCCGATAGTAGACTTGCTGCTGTGAGACGTATCCGGATGCCAGTTCCAGACTCCTGCTGTTACCCGTGCTAACCAATTACTAGGATGGACTTTACGATTTACCTCTACAACTCATCTGTACTCCCGAATGGACTTATATCAACTACTACTATTACTTCCGGATCAACCTATATCGGACTATTATTTTACTTATGTCAACTAAACTTAAAAAGGATTACGCTCTCTACACAGTTGACACATCCGGACTATTATTCTACAAATCTACACCATTCGGATATATTATAAACTTTAGCACTACTAGAGGATTGTGGGTAGCTGCCCCAAATCAACTACCGTGTTCACTCAGTATAAGGAAACTATAAACTTTAGCACGTCCATCCCGTGGTTAGCTGACCACACCTACCTACTAGTACCCGGAGGATACAGCAGAAGACTCCAGCAGCATTTATAATTCCTGTATATTGTATATAATGTCATATTTCTATTTTTCTATAATATTATATGTATGTACATATCCACTAGATACATATTATAATACGGGTACATAGACATTTCCTGATACGGATCTCTAATCACTATTAGTATTTATATTATAAGATCCGTTAAACTTCACCAGATAACACATATTATTGTCCTGCGAGACAAAATTATATAATAAGTATAATGATCTGGTGCTATAAAGGTTATTAGGTACACGGTGATAATATATTATTATATTCATTACCACACCGTGATATTTTTTTCTTTTTTTTTCAAGTGTATGTTATAAATAATCCTATTCGTACTACTCACGGAATCCTTAACGGATTCGAATAATATTAATATACGACATGTCATTAGATAGTGATGTTACTATAACAGTCTTCTTTAAGACTACATATTCAAATGTGGTGTCAATGACTACAAACACACATACGGATGTTATTATGTGATATGTTTTATTATCGACAGTTCCGTTACATATAGCTGTCATCATCACATGTATACGATTCATATTACTTATCTTATTAATTATACCTGAAATATAATACAATATTATGTGGTATAATAATTAAATAGACAGTTCCGTTTCACATAACTGTCTCTTCTTCAAGTAATTCGTATAATATTTCAACATCCTAATCGTTATATGTAACTAAATTTCACTATCGAATATATATATATGACATCTGGTTCACAATTTATTTAGTGTTAATGTTATACCTATGGTTGTACCTCTATTACTAAAGGTTTAGACATGTAGAAATGTTATCCTAGTAATATTATATGTATAACACCCTCCTAAATGTCTGGGGGAGTGGTGTAGAGGTACACTTTACTAAACCATAGGAGTTGGGTACCGTCTGACGTGGCGGGTGAGTCGAGTCGTCGGACGTTCCTCAGGTTCCGGATAGGTGGCAGCACCGATCCGGGTCTGTGGGGACATCTGACGACGAACACCTGGGTCTGTATATAAAGCCCAGGGCTCAGCCGCTACGTCAGAGGCCCTTCTGGCCTCCACACTATGTAAACCACTGTCTTTTAATATTAGCTGCCTCTTTGATATCATCCGGCAGCCGTGAGTGTGCATTAAGTAATAAACCTAACCGTTGGCATACACTTGGAATACTGTCTTACTCTTTCTTTCCGAATCGTAAGACCCGAACCCCCCAGGTCCGTAAGGCCACAAACCCTTACATGAGGATGGAGCCCTAATGCATCATATAGGATTGGCCAAATGGTATCTAACTATAGAAGAGTACTTAATAGTTTCCTTATTGCATTTTCTTTCTAAGGCCCATTTTCCACCACCCGATATGGCCACTCCATTGGTCGATAGACCCTTAAGCGGTGCTTCTACAAAAACCATCGATTTTGTCGGGCCGATTTATGGGATTTCTCCTATCAGCTCCCTGCCGGCCTGACAAAAAGACACCTGAGGTGGGGGTGTGGTGCAGCTATCGGTCGATTGAGGGACCATATCAGGTGGTGGAAAACGGCCCTAAGTGCCCCTTTTGTGCAGACTGCACTATTATCCAGGCTATCATATCATCAGAAGCCTATTTTCTCACTGGTACAAATATAGTATGATTATCTCCTTTCTTACAATTGAATTGACACATTTCCAGGTGGGACAGGTGGAACAGGCGGGACAGGCGGGACAGGCGGGACAGGCGGATCAGGCGGGGTATCTGAAGACACCCTGCTCAAGCAATGTTCTGCAGATCAGGTTGAATGTGAAGCAAGGTCACACTGCGGGTAACAGTAAAATCTGAAAGAAATTGCATGATATATTTTCTTGTAGAGGGTTAATTCAGACATAGATAAAGCGACTACGTACATCGGCATCTATTCCTCATAATCAATACCTTTTATGGATACAATTATACTTCAACTTGATGAAGATTTCGGTAGTATGAGAGTCATATGGTTTCATATCATAACATAGATATTTAGTAATACTCATTTTAAGCATGGTCTCTTAGAATTTAATCAAAGTAATCGCTTTGCTTACGAATAATACACTTGGCCAATTAAATGTTAGATATAATGTTAGACATTACTGGATCGCATGGTAAAACGTACGGACATGAGAGGCATTTTCGTCACCACCTTGCTATTGTAACCTCAGACTTCTACTTATTTTTATAGAGAAACTCTGGAATGCCTGATAAGTCTCAGGGCACGGTGTAATATCTTTGGGTTAAAAGATATATTGTCATGGAAAATAAAATTTTATGACTACAAGTGTTCTGCACAAGGCCAGGCAGGTGTGTGGGCTACATCTATAAGATATGGAAGATACTCACTCAGTTCCTTTAACTTTACTTGGCTATACTGCAGATACTTGGAGTCACTTCTTTGTTGTTTCTGCTAATGGAAAAAAATTATTAATATGAGCGTGCCCTAGTGTGACATAAGGGCCGACTCATTTATTGCCAGGTGGGGGGGGGGTGGGGGTTGTCAGATAGAGAGGGTTGGGGTTGAAAAAAGAGCCCCTTGGTGGGGGGCTGGGGCAAACCCACTAAACCTTCACACTGGGGTGGTGGCAAATCTATTTCATTTTATTTTAATTTTTTTTTTTTGGGGGGGGGGGTTATTTTGCAAAATCAGTTATTAGTGGGGAGCCCAGGTAGCAAAAATGGTGTGGCCCGAGTCTGGGCCAGAGCGGGCTCCTGATGTGGGCCACACTGGGTTAACACAGTGGGCGCCCGATGGGTTTTGTCCTCAGCAAAGGGTCTGGGCCACACTGGGCTAACCGATTCGGGCACAGATCTGTTTGAAATTGGGCTCACCATTTTGGGCTCAAAGTGAGTTTGACATGGGTTTTTGGTGTGGCCTAAAGTGGGCTGCCCAATTTGATGAAAAATTAGTGGTGATATGTTAAAAATTCTTTTTGAGAAATTTATCCAAAATCTTTTCTTTTTTTTAAAAGTCAATAAGCAACAAATCCTTGAGCTAATCTAACCCCCCCCCCCATCACCAAAGCAGTAAATGCAATATCTACCCAAGTGGAAAGGCAGAGCAGTACCATTCATTTGAATCAAACTCATTCAGCCAACACAAGGCACTTTGATTCATTAAAGTGACATTCTGGCCTCAATCTTCCCCCACTAATTCCCTATGTAGGAGTAGAGAAGAGAGCCTTCAAGTTCATAACGACTGTACCTCTGCATATCTGCTCTTGTTCCAAGTTCAGTGCAATAGAAATGGTGTTGCCATTCCACTACTACTCAGATGACCTTGATTTGCACTTTTGACTAGAAACATCTAAGTATTTCCAGACTATGAGAAAGTCTGCACATTATTACTTCATATTTGATTTAGTAGTCTATTCCAGTTGTCCTATGTCTAAAAGAAATAAGTTTGGTATGGGTAGTAGAATTCTGCCTGGAGTGCTGTGAAACCACTTTGTAGTGAGTCTGCCATGGACTGGCCTACAGGGGCAGGGGATATTTTTGGTTTCTCAATTGCCTCTATATATAGTCCTCTTATACCTGGCCAAGTGTGGGACCTGTTTGCCCCCACACCACAAATACACCTTGCAAGCCTACTAGTACAAAGAAAGACATGAAGCTGTTCTTTCCAGGACTAGTCAGTGTTGCCTTTTACATGAAATATCTGGATCCTTACTATGAACCTACCTGTGTATTAATGGTATAGGGAAAGTGTCCTACAGCAGTGGTGGAGGGAAGGGAGGGGGGAGGGCAGGGCAGGGTGAGAGGAGGGCAGGGCAGGGTGAGAAGAGGGCAAGGCAGGGTGAGAAGAGGGCAAGGCAGGGTGAGATGAGGGCAGGGCAGGGCAGGGTGAGAGCAGGGCAGGGCATGTGAGCAAAGGAGATGCCAGGGCAGTGCAGGGTGAGAGTAGGACAGGGCAGGGTGAGAGCAGGGCAGGGTAAGAGCAGGACAGGGCAGGGTAGGGTGAGAGCAGGGCAGGACAGGGCATGTGAGCGAAGGAGATGCCAGGGCAGTGCAGGGTGAGAGTAGGGCAGGGCAGGGTGAGAGGAGGGCAAGGCAGGGCAAGAGCAGGGCAGGGCAGGGCATGAGCAGGGCAGGGCAGGGTGAGAGCAGGGCAGGGCAAGGGTGAGAGCAGGGCAGGGCAGGGTGAGAGGAGGGCAGGGCAGGATGAGAGTAGGGCAGGGCAGGGCGAGAGCAGGGCAGGGCAGGGCGAGAGCAGGGCAGGGCAGGGTGAGAGCAGGGCAGGGCAAGGCAGGGTGAGGGCTGAGAGTGAGAGTGAGTGAGTAATAGATGTTTAACGCCATTTCGACAGCTAAGGTCATATTCATGGCGAGATCCTCATTACACAAATTCACAGAGGAATGTGTCAGTGCCTGCACATATGTGCACCACACACATCCTGAGAGGATAGGAAAGAGGAGAAATAGACCCTTTTAAGTGGGCTAGGGAGGCCCAGGGAGGGCAGGGTGACAGAAGGGCAGGACAGAGCAGGGTGAGAGGGGGAAAGGGCAGGGCAGTTTGATTGGAATGAGGAGGAGATGGAAGGGGTAGGGGATGGATAGGGGATGGACGAACAAAAAAGAGAGAGGGAGGGGGAACACTCATCACAGAGTTTAGAACAGTTCAGAAGATGAGGCTGCCCTGTCCAAACCCACTCTCACCCCAGACTGGGAAGACTTTATGCAGCTAAGTACCCATCTTGGGATGCCTATTTTGAAACCATCCTGGGCCCAATGTGGTTGCCCATTTTAAAGCTGACCAGTGCCCAAATCGGGCGGCCCAATGTGGCCCAGACCGTATGCTGAGGACAAAACCCGTTGGGAGCCCAAAGGGCTCAAGTGGGTTTGCCCGATTTGGGCTGCCCTGTGTGGCCCTGACTGGAAACCCAGCATCTGCCGAACCTAAAACCCATGTACTGAATACTGCCCGCTTTGAACCACCTTATCCCGGGTAAAACCAATTTGGCCCCGAGCGGGCTTGCTACATGGGAGGGGGAGTCGTGATAATCTTTATCATAGTGGTGGGGGGGGGGGGGTCAGAAGAAAACCCTTAGGATCTGCCAAAATCCATCAAGCCCCTACCCCCCTCCCAGCTGGCAATAAATGACTCAGCCCTTAATCAACAACAGGGGTTCATGCAAAAAAAAAAAGAAGAAAAAAAAAAGAAACGTTGTTCGGAGAAATCATACTTTTACATTTTTATATATCATATTTCATTCATATATAATGCTATTTTATTGTAAGAGAACTAAAATGTACTCTTCTCCCTGGGTACGGGAAAGTGTAGATATATTTATACCGTTTTTTCGACAATAATTATAAATCATAACATGATAATATAATGTCATAGCAAAGTGTCCAATCTACGAATCTGAAATTTACTTTTCTAAGTTGTGATAATTATGAAGGCCTCTTGATTTTTTTTCGTGGATCTGCAGATGAAAAGGTGTACCTAAAATGTTCCACAAGCAACACAGATGCTATCAGCTGCTCGAATCTTTATCGTCTAGAATTGCAGAAGTCAAACAAAGCCCTCACCGGATGCTCGTATGTATATAATTTCTTCATTTTATGTGCTCATACATTACATTAATTGATGATGTTGAAACTGTTATAATAATCTATGTCGAGATGAATAAATTTGTCAATAACCACAACCTAAACAAGCAGGTTTTCAGGGTCAATGACATAAGTGAAGTTTTTATTTCTGAATATTTGATCACAACGTTTCGGCTATATGGGCCTTCATTGATCACGTGATAATAATCCCCTCTACTCCTTTTCAAAAAAACAACCAACAAATATATAATTTTGATAGTAATAAGATGTCTCTCTGATTGTGCAGCATTTATGACAAGTTTATACAATGTGTGAGAACAAACTGTGGAGAAGCAGCAGGGAGATACCTGTCGAGAGAAGTTGAAGGCCAACTCAACTTTATCTGCTCTCAATCTACTGGTGAGCTTGGTAACTTTGTATTGGTATCATTCAGGCAGAGTCTGGATAGCTTTGGATAAATTTAAAGAAAGCGATGGTGGACCTTTTAACTTACAATAAACCTAAAAGTTCTATAATTCAGTATGTTGTACATATATAATAGGAACAGGTGGCTATATACAAAGGAAGTGTCATCTTAACTGTGTAAGATGGTATTTTACAAAGAGGATATCATGGTTTTCTGTCCTTCTCTGGCTATCGTACACTGATTGTTCTGAATGCGTTGACAACAGATATGCTGCAGGTACATGCACATGACTCTCGCTTCGTCCATATCGAATATCTCTTCCATATCTCTTCCATTTCAAGAAATTAGTAGAATGTGTGTGAAAAGAAAAACGTTTTTTTCAGCATCTTTTCCTCTGACTAGGCTTATGGAACAAATGTTGATTGTGTCTCTTTCTAATATTTTAATAAGCCATTTGTAGTATAGTATGTATCGGAACGGGACTATAGTTAAGTACTGTTTATTACTCACTCGACCTGCAGCCAATCAGAGGCCTCCATTTGGACATGTGACCCATTGCCATGGCAACGTGACCTACTTAGGGGCTCACGTGACCACCTTTCAGCCAATCAGAGGCCAGCATTCTGGTAACCATGGTAACGTGACCTATTTAGGGGATTAGCGGGTCATGTGGAACCTCTCAACCAATTAGAGGCCAGCATTTTGGTAACCATGGTAACGTGACCTATTTAGGGGACTAGTAGCCGCCATTATGACCTATTTAGGGGATAAGTCATGTGACCCCTAAGGGATGGGGCTAATTATGCAAATAAGGTTTTGTATATTTTTTTTATTTTTCATTTAAAAACATTTCAATCAATCATTTTACTTTTTTGCTCGACCTTTCAGCAAAACGCAAAGTCGCACTTTGTCAGTGCACCCACAGTCGACCTATTCCAACATACTCTGCACTAGTTTGGATAAACCCAAAACCATTTCGGCCAGACATAGGATATTTGTCTGCATGACTTGCACACGTTTCCAGCACCCTTCTTCTGTCTTCACATCATCGTCATCATCGCAAGCCTTTAACTCACCGACCTGTCGCTCAGTTTTGGGTTTCTGCTCATTTGCATGACGCTCTTTTTGGGGTGTCTTGTTCGACATGCTTCGATCAGGAAATGCACGCAATGAGGTCCACAGGTGTCAGCAGAAGCGTCTTGGAGTTGAATACGATTTCTTTGCCACTTGAAGGGAGCAGAACATCTCAGGAAAGATAAGAACTCTGCGCTCAGCGGAGGTAAACCGAATGAATCAAAGTAGTTCGCCTCTTCTGTCCTCTACACGTAAAACCCAATGTTGACCTGGTAAATGTTGAGGATCTGTGTTACTCACGAAACAAGTGTCCTTGACAGGGTGCTTGGGGATAGTGTCACAAGAGAAAACACCTAGGAAATAATGTTTTGTGTGAACGTTTTCCTTTAACACTCTGTTTATTTCGACTGTATTCATGCACTACTCTCTCTCGTCTTCAGTTCATATGGTAGTCTGTGATGAGATGTCGATCTCTGGTCAGCTTGACGACGTTGTCGTACACCAAGTACAAGAGCACCGTTGTCATCTCCGCCAGCACCAAGTCGAAACTGAGCTCCACCCTCAGTTGACCTGCTTTTAAAAGGTTCACTCTACACCCGTCGTGCGACCTGTCCGGAGTTAAATCCAGTGGGAAGAGCGTGTACCCGTTCAGGAAATCGTCGTAGGAAATGTCACAGGAGCGCGAACCCTCGTACATCCCCGTTTCCGTGTGTAGTGCCAGGTACTCTCTCACCACTTCCTTTTTGTCAAAGTCGGGCACGTAGGCATCGTTCGGCACCTTCTGGTCATTCACTATCACTTGAAGCGAGTTGATGTTGCAATGTTTCAGTTCGAACGGGTTCTTGGCGTAACTTCCTTTGAAGGTGTCATGGTCCAGGAAACAAATCATCATGGACTTGGGCAGTTGACCTGTGTTGGAGTGTGTGTAGGTGTGATCTCTGTTACCTGCAGGGATGGCGTAGCTCGTCACCTCCACTCTGTTGACTGGGTAGTCGAAGGGACCATGTTCTATTACAGCCTTTTCATGTACTTCCTCCACAGCATCAGCTACCAGAGCGCGACGCATATAGAGCTTAGCTTTGTGAATCTTGAGTTTGTATGCCGTGTCTCCGGCGCTCATCAGATAGAAACCAGGCGAAGCTTGTTTCAGAGTCAGATTGATTTCGGTCGCTCCAGCTATGAACTTTGGTCGATGAGCCAAGTCAAAGTGGAGTCTCACCATCAGCGGAAAGCGCCTGTTGGAGATGAGTTCTTTGCAAGCCTTGAACCCCGGATTCTTGTCGGATAAGGTGTCAAATTTACCAGCCGCATCTTGGTGCCAGCCTTGGATGCTCATGATGTTGTCCTTCACCCCTTTGTCATAGTTGAGTAAACCTTCCAGGTAAGCTCTGTAGGGGTAGGTTTCGGTGTTGCCAGACACTTTGAAACCTCCAATGGAGACTTGGACGTCCTTGAAGAGCGAGTGAGCCAAGTTGTTCACCGTAGCCACCTTGTTGTTGGCGTCCAGAGCCTCGCCATTCGGTTTCAGCACCTCACATTCTAGATGCAGGTAGTTTTCGTTCAGGTCCCTGTACTCTTGCAACTTACTGATAGTGAAATTTATGGTGCTTCCGTCTCCCAAAGAGTTTTTCGTCTCTAACCCGACGAAGGTCGACTTCAGGACATGCAGGTCGAGCTCAGAGAGCGCACACTCTCTGCTGTTCTCGTGTACGTAGGCCATTGTGCTCCCTCTTCATGTCGGTGGTAGACTGACGCCGGTGACCGCTAGTCCTTTTTATTTATAGGTCGATCGCCTAGCGCATGAGACCCAAGAGCGCACCTCCGAAACCGTGACTGTTCTGGAAAGGTCGTCCGCTGTATATGTCAATACCACCACCGAACTGATCGTTGTAGTAATCGACAAAGAAAAGTACGGCGCTCGTTTGCGTATCATGTCTGCACCTCGAAGGGTCTCAATTAAGATGTCACCCTCACCTCCCCTCTCATGAATGGTATGGGTCGGCCGGTTCTGTCTCTTAAGTAGACCCCGATCTCGTCCAACCTTCTGGATTTCAAGGGAAAATAATCCAAATGTGGAAAACTGACAGCTCGTGTTCCCCCTCTTCGCTTTCCGCTTCTGCCGACTGCGACGCAGCGTAACAGAGGCACATGCATATCACCCACGGGTCTCTCTTGAATGGCGTCAGTGTACACGTACACAGAGTACACGTCTCCGAAGGGGTCCATGATGTAGATGGCAGTGGTCACGAAATAAGTCTTCTTCCCGAATCTTAGAATGTGCGCCAGATGCTCGGTGATGATCATGACCGTGAATCGGGGCACGTTAATGGTGACGCGCCTTGTCAGCGAGTCGTAAGAGAAGATTTCTTTGAACCCCCCACTAGGAAGTTTTCACCTCCAAGCGGGTCTTTGATGAGACTGTTCAAGAAGTAGACAACTGCCCGTTGGTCGCCGTGAAAACGGGTGGCACGGGAAATATGTTCGGGTTGAATGTTCGCACCTCCGTTGTTTGCTCCATTTTCAGAACCAAGTTTTGCGCCAGCAGACTCCTCATTCTCCGCTTTTCTGGAAAGTCGACAGGTAGTCTTTGAACTGCGATTTTTCCCGTGTCAACACTGCGACATGCTTCGACTTCTTCCCCGGTTTCAATATCTGGTCCTCCAACTCTTTTTCTAAGAGCCAGAAAAGTTCTCCTCCGTTTCGTTCAGAGGATAAGTGCTGTCGAGGATTTTCTTCAGGTCAATCAGCCTGTTCACCTTTGCCCAGTTCACCGCGATCGGTTTCGTGTTCGGGACGTCGGCGTTTTCGTCTCTTTTCAAAACTTTTCTCGCCTCGTCCAGCAGGTTCACTGTGCGCAGAGGAACGACCATGATCATGTCGGGAGAATGATTTCACTGAGAGCCGCTTCATGGTCCTCTGACAGAAGGAGCGGCGAGTCGAAGCGCATTCGGAAAGTGGTCAAGGTGTTGTTAGGGTAATAGTCCATATGACTGTTGCTAGGTAGGGTGATGATCTTTTTTTTTCCTCCTACGTAATTTGCTTGACAGGAATCCACTCATTGAACTTGTCGCCGTAACCCTTCCAACACACGAAAGCTAAGAGTTTACCCTTGAAGGTCTTGTAGCGCAGCACCTCGTCGATCAGGTACCTGCTCTTGCCGTAACGACTCTTGTAAACCTTCTGAACCTCCTCCTGATAGAAGACCCCTTTTATCTCCTCCCCGGTGTCGTCTTTCAGCTCGAACCCTCTACTACCCAACGTCTTAGCGATGTTGACGACTTCCTCCCTCCAATTTCCCTCGTACCCTTTGTCGAAGGCACCTTTAGCTCTCAACATTCTCACTCTGTCGCCTGGAGCTATGACGTTGGTGTCGGAGCGGCGAGCGTCTGTTTCTTCTTTTTTCCATATTGCCTTGATTTGTTTCTTGGTAGGGAGGTCGCGTCTGTAGAAAATGGTTTCGCTTTTTTCTGAGGTGACGTCAGCAGGCGGCATTTCCAACGTTTTGTGATGAGTGCAATTGTAAGAAGACACCACCTGGTCCAATATGTCTAGGTAGCGATATGTACGCTTGTCTGTGAAATAGCGCCACAGCTTCTCCTTCAGACTTCGATTCAAACGCTCCGCTAGACTAGCTTTAATGTCGTTGTTTTCGCTAGTGAAAAAATCTATGTCTTTGCTCTTCAGGTGATCTTGGAAGGTCTTGTTGAGAAACTCTTTTCCCTTGTCCGTCTGAACGGAGCGCGGGTGTCTCTCGGCAGTCATCTTTTCGAACGCCTTGTTGACAGCTGCACCACCTTTGGTTTTGGTGTTGCGTTTCCTCTTTGGAACTTGTTCGAGCAACCCCTCAAGGAGAGAGGGAGGTTTCTTGGGCGGTGGCTGTCTCACAGGAGGAAAAGCGGGAATTGTGTGGTTGTTTGGATTGGCGAGGAAAAATTGTAACCTGTTCAAAAATTTCTTGTATTTCAGCATTTTTTCGCGTGATTTCAAAGTGGGGTCCTTCAACACTAGGTCCAAGTCCCTGTAGACAAACTGTAGCACCTGGTGTAATGCTGCGTTGGGATGTAGTGCTTGTTCAGCCTGTCTGTAGTAATAAGCCATGTTATTGAGGGGTGGGGGGGATACGGCGGCAGCGGCGGTGTCGGAAGCAGAGGGACGGTTGTTGTTTTCACGCTCAGCAGGAGGAGGTACACCAACACCAGCAGCAACACCACCAGCAGCACCGTCACCGTCACCAGCAGCAGCAGCAGCAGCAACAGGAACAGCAACTGTGGGGGAGACATCAGGAACTCCTCGTAATTCCGGGAGGGTCTTAGGATCAAGGGGAGCCAAGCGCTTGTAGTGTTGCTCCTCCGGGTCCTTCATCATCATCAAGGTAGGCGGCGGTGGTGGAGAGGTGTCAAATGACGAGCTCTATATGCGGAGAATCCTTTTTATAAGGGTAAGGCCATGTCTATCAGAGCGGAAATTAGAAAGCCACCCCTTTGAACCAAGATGTTTCTCTTTCTTTTTTGCTCACCGTCCTCAAGACGTCAGCAGATTCTCGAAGACTTTCTAGTTGGTCCTTGGTGAGCGGAATGTTTCCCTCCAGTAAATCCTGACAGATTTCGTTTAATGTCATGATCAAACCGTCGCTTCCAGAGCCTATTAAATGCTCACAATCCTCTGGCGAACACTTTGCCAAGTGTTTAAGGGTGCCGTAATGTCTTTTGAGGCGATGAGTAGCCATTACTTTCTCTTTTTCTTTTTGTCTAGCGGAACAAACACGATCTGGTCGTCTATGAACGTCAGGGAGGAGCGTATTCTCAGATCGTCCGGTGTTGTCTGCTTGAAGTCCAGAAGCAGATATGAGTGAGGACGCTTGAGTTCACGGGTAAATATACCCGAGACAGCCGTCGCCCTGGAGGGAAACACCTGACGAGACAGAGTACCTATCTGTCCCTTGTCACGAGGGTTCTTGAAAATGATCATGTAGTGAGCGTTCAGACTCATAGTTCGAAATTCGGGTGATTTCTAGAAACAGGTTCTGAGTGATAAATATGACGCTCATGTTCCAGTGATGGGAATATTTGGTGAAGATGTCGGCTACCAATTGCTGATTGGAACTGCTCATCAGATCGTCTATTATCAGTAGAGTGTGCGGTTGTTGAAGAGTGATGGTAGACGTCGACGATGATTCTTCGTTTCCCGCTATGTCTTCTTTGCTGGGAAGACCTTCTCTGAATTCCACTCTGTAGTCTTTTTGCATTTTTTCAAAGAGGGGCTGCCACTCCCCGTAATGGTAAAAGATCTTTTCCACCGGCGGTGTGACCAAGTTGTTGACGTCGCTCAGAAATCGATTCACCAAGTGCAATTTTCCACAACCGGACGCACCGCTGATGATACAACTGAAGGGTCCTTGTAATCGGGGATCAAAATCGATTTCGGAGAAGGGTGTGATTTTACCGCTCGTCGTTTTTCCGGCGGTTGTCATAATGGGGAACGTCGGAGTAGTAGTAAGTAGTAGTACTAGCAGTAGTAGTAGTAGTAATAGTAGTAGTAGTAGTAGTAGTAGTAGTAGTAGTAGTAGTAGTAGTAGTAGTTTACTACTGGTGGACCTCAGTCGAACGCTCGGTGACGAGTGGTTGTCAGGAAAGAGTTTTATTCTCCCTCCTTACGTTTCATGACACCCGATAAGCTCAATTTCTCTCATATTTTTTTCTTTTTTTTTGCCAACATATTTTATTTTCACTCAATTTTGTCCATAAATTTTTTTTATCAGACTCCGGAGGAGTCTGATAAAATTATTTATTAAAAAAACCAAAAAAAAGAGGAAAAAAGGGGGCTCTTCTTTTTAACTATTTGGGCAAAGCTTGTGGCTTTGCCTACTTATTCTCTTAAACATTACCGTATTCAAAAAATTATTAGGGGTAACAGCACAGTGGTGACAAACACAAATTGGAATGTAATCTTGAAAGTAGTGGGTTCCCTTTTTTTTCAGTTTGGCCGCATTGTAATATGCCGGATAACAGGTGACGACTTCAAATCGATTCCAGATCGTGTTCACATTGGCCACCATGCTCACCCACGGCGTGGGAGCAGCAGTTACCCCCCAAAATCCAATGCTTTTTTCATAGCACTTATTCTAACCATATTTGAAGACCCTTTACTTTCATGAAATGCCCAACAGGTGGTTGCCTGAGAGTGGTTATCAAACAGTAATGGAGCGAGTTCTTTTCTTTAAAGACAGCTTTTGGCCATATTCCTACTTTTTTTTTTTTACTACTTCTTCTACTGCTTTTGCTGCTGCTGCTGCTTCTGTTGCTGCTGCTGCTGCTTCTGTTGCTGTAGATCTACTATTACTAATACTACTATTACGGCTGCTGCTACTACTATTACTACTTCTACTACTAGGGCTGCTGCTAATGCTGCTGCTGCTGCTGCTACTACTACTACTTTCCCTGGTCTTGCTACTTGTTCTCCTTCTACTACTTGGACTGCTCCTACTACTGCTTTTTTCGCTATTTCTATCACTGCTGGTGGTGTTACTGCTAAAAAAGCTTCTACAAAAGGTCTCACCTTTGCTTTTCACAAGATTATTCATCGCCTTAAAAGAGGCGTGAGACTGAAATATGTGCTGCTCTCTACGTTCGGATAAAAAAAATAGATGAGGTTTTCCCGATCGTTCTTTTAAAATCTTGAGCCATAACGAGTGGAATAGAGTGAAATAAAATTTTAAAAAAAGCTCAAAAAAATAAAAAAATAAAAATGGACTCAGCTAGAATTTCCCCTCCTTGAGGGAAAAGTGGGTGTAAGTGGAGAACGGGCGACCACGGCGGGCAGGCGGCGGCAGGTGACGACGAAAATCGTGTGCGGTCCAGCAGCAAGCAAGCAAGCAGTAGTACTAGTAGTAGTAGTAGAAGTGGTGGTGGTCTTGGTGTCAAAGGCCTCGGCGGATGTAATGTGCCCTTCCAAGAAAAAAGATGGGTCCTTAGTGGAGAGAATGCTCTAATCTTATTTTCACCTAGATCCTCCCCCCTTTTTGGGATAAGGGTGTCAGGTGGGATAACGGGTGTAACAACTGTGATAATTACCTTAATGTGTCTTACATGTCTAAGAGGATTATGGTTCGTTAGGAGCTTAAGGTGTTCAAAGTCTACATACAAAAACTACATGGGGTGGTCAACAAAAGGTAGGGTGATTTAATTGGATAACTCTCTACCAAAAGGTGTGGGGTGTGCCGCAAACTTCATCTCAATGTATATTAGAGTACAGGGATACCCCAGGGGGTGCCATGTCTGTCTGCCTCTCTCTCTGTGACTACAAAACGTGCGCGTGTGGTAAGCAGCTTAAGTCTAAGAAATCAACAAAGTTTAAACCTCCTCTTGTCGCCAACCTGGAGTGTTGGTGAGCCTCTATGTCTGTGACAACACTTTGATGATCTAAGACTCCTGCAGTGAAAGGTGGGGGACACAAACAACAGGTACCCTTTGTGACTATGCGATCAGATCCTTCAAGTCCTTTATCTTTTCCCTCTGGGACCGACCGCGCATAATGATCTAAGGGAACCATGCTTACAGCGACCGGCAGGTGAAAAAATCAAAAAAAAGAAGAGAAATACCCTACCGAGCGAAGGTCGCTGTGAAAATGGGCTTAAATCTCTTTTAAGTCTTTGATCGATTGAAACCTGCAGTAAAGAGGTTTATCTCGGACAGGGTACATAAGGGTGAATCACCGCTTGTCCCCATCACACTTTCTCTGCCTCCTTCATCATGGAAACACCGACCGCTCTACAGCAGCATCACCATATCCCCCCACGGCAATGGACTTGTATGCTTTTCTGTTGGAAGATGACGCTCACACTGCCGCCAAAAATCATATCGACCCGTGTCTATGGTTTAACAACGTTGCTGATGATGACGATGACGACGATGGTGGTGGTACTATCTCCTTCACCACTCTACAGACTGTCAACTTTGAGAACCCAACAACTGTTACGTCATCATTATATCCCTCCACGGTAATGGATGTGGATGATTTTCTGTTGACAGATTACGCTGCTGACGCCACCGAAGATTATATGGACCCGTGTGAACGGTTTAATCTTTCTGATATAGGTACTATAGCTGGTGGTGATGATGGTACTACTTGGGGTGTTGCTCTACAGCCTGTCGACTTTTTTGAGAACCCAACAACTGTTACATCATCACTATATCCTCCCATGGTAATGGATATGGACGATATTATGATGTCAGATTACTACGCTGCTGACGCCTCCTCCGAAGATGACATGTACCCGTCGTCTGAATGGTTTAATCTTGCTGATTTAGGTACCATTACTGGTGGTGATGATGGTACTACTGGTGCTCACGCTAACGAGGACTTTTATATCGATGCGTACGAATGGTTGAAAGCTGCTGAAGCTGCTGCTGCTGCTGGTGATAATAGTAACGCTGGTGCTACTGCTGCTCCTCCTCCTGCTGCTACTGCTGCTGATGGTGCTGCTGCTGCTGATGGTGGTGGTGGTGGTGCTGCTGCTGCTGCTGCTGCTGCTGATGGTGCTGCTGCTGATGCTCCTACTACTGCTACTGCTGCTGATGGTGCTGATGGTACTGCTGCTGATGCTACTACTACTGCTACTGCTGCTTCTGCTGCTGCTGCTGCTGCTGCTGATGAATATACACCCCTTGTTACACCTGAACGAACAGACATTGCACCCACTAAAATAGGTAAACTCACAGACTATCAAGCCAGTTTCATTAATTTCTTGTGTCGCCACTACTGCTTGTAGGGTTGTACAAGATCGTCATACGTTGTTCTAACGTTCAAGGTAGTACTACTACCTTACCTACTCGTATATTGTTTAAAGAGGAAAAAATGTGTACTTGCGACCTGTATTACACATGGGAAATAATCGATGCAACAGATCTGTTGTTTTTTAAAGCGTCGTTGTCAAAACAACATGTATGTAAAGGTCTCGTTGCTAATCAGTCATTTTCTGGAAAGGTACCAATGTCTTCGCAGAGAGATGTATAGGAGTATATCAATTTCACAATCAGGAAACCTCTCCTCTCATCAAAAGACATTATACATTAGAATCTACCGATGCTTTCATATTTCTTCTTGAGAAAAACTCAGACCTTATACGACACCTGTGTTGTCATGACTCTGAGAAAATATTCAACACTTTCTGAAGACTTTTTTGTGGTTTATAGTAAAATTATAAATGACAACACAACTAAAGTTCCAACTTGGTTTCTAAGGATGGCTTTTTATTAGAAGAATTATGAACCAACAGTTTCGGCACTATAAGGCCTTCATCAGGGTTAATACTTCACAAAATTATTCTCATAAGGTGCTCCGTGAGTCGTTACATGTCATAGTAATAAAGTTGCATTCTGGGTAAATTTATGATCACATCCGGTTTTCCATGTTGCCATGGAGATTATAACAACAATTGTATGACATCATATCCATAGTAAAATTACTTTGATCATTTTATATTTTAATAATTTATAATGTAATGACACATTTGAACAGTGTAGCTAAGGTACATTATGAGTGGTAACAGTTGTAACAATTTTACATATAAATAACGAGAAATTCTAGCCTAAAAATTTTTTTTTTTTTTTTTTGAAGAGTGTTTAGATCCTGTGCTCTGTAGCAAGTTTCATTTTGAAAATATACAGAACGCTCTGCTAAGAAGTGTCATGTCCGCACAAAGTGAATGGAATACTTGGTATTATACTTCAGTAGATTTTCCATTGTAATTTAGATGAATTGTGGGTAGGAAGAATGACTTACACCATTCCTACATTTCGAAAGAATCCTCACATGAAAACCGTATACAAAGATTACACTATGTACAGTCTGAATTATGATTGAAAATCAATGTATATATACTTGTAAATATATTTTATCAAATAAAAATATAAAAATTGAAAAAGATTATTTTTGGTATATCTCATTTGCATAATTAACCCCGCCCATGTGACCACCCACTAATGCCCTAATTAGGTCATGTTACCAAGGTTACCAAGAATGCTGGTCTCTGATTAGCTGAGAGGTGGTCACGTGACCCCCTGAGTAGCTCACATTACCATGGTTACCAGAATGCTGGCCTCTGATTGGCTGCAGGTCGAGTGAGTAATAAACAGTACTTAACTATAGTCCCGTTCAGATACATACTATACTACTGCCATTCTCGTTTTATTAAGAAAATACCCACATTGTTCCCCTAGGTGCCCAAGCGCGCATTTAAGTGCGGTTTTGGGCTTAAATGCATGTATATTGAATGGCATTTTCACCCAGAAACTTCTACTGGTCCAATCTGCAAAGTTAGACCCTCTTTGGAATGCTTATGACTTCCTAGTTAGGATACAACCATCCATTTGGCTCTATCTCTATTATACCAGGCACAGGGAGTCAAAAACTGAAAATGAGCTGTCATTTTTTTGTGATTTATCCAGGGAGCTAACATCTGACATGTTACAAAAATGATGATGGGTCATACACACACAATTTCCCATACTCCCATTAGCTTGTACAACAACTGATCATATCAGTAATGATATGCCATGCAGTGTTACTAACACATTATGTTCCCTAATTGGCAGTACCTGTGCAGGCAGAATTTGCTTTGCAAGTTCTCTAAGCTCTCAGGATTTTAGGGATTATGGCTATAATATATGATTATATAACACAAGAGAGACCATATACTAGAGAATAACAACAAATGGAAGGTTTTGGTAACTATGGTTACCAGACCTGACCAGAAATACCCTGCCCTTAACAGAAAGTCTTCAGCATTGTTCACTGGGATATGAGTATTCAGAAAATGTACTGCAGAGCCCATATCAGAGGAGAAGATCAAAGTAACAAGGTGATACAATTGTGAAATAATGTAAAAACTTCAAATAATTCTGGGCACAAAAAGGTTAATATCAACCCTAGTTTTAAACCAGAACACCTGTAAATCTACCTTTTACATACTATTCCATCAGTATCTCCAAAGAAAAAGAGCATAACTTGAAATGACTCTGGTCCGTCTAAATCCTAAACATCAAAACATAACAAAATATCTTTAGTATGACTGAGGTATGAAATTTTGGTGGGAAATCTAGAATGATAGCTTCCATATAAGGGGCACCCGAGTATAATGCACACCCCAACTTTATGGAATCCTTAGGGGAAACTTTTGCAGAGGCCGATTCATATGTATAAGACATGCCTTATATGTAGGATATTAATATACATTCTTTTGAACTAGTTCTAAAAGTGTTGCATGAAAAGTTTATTTAATTGTTCAACCTTAAACTCAACCTCTCTTTATATTCTTTATAAATTTCCAGGTGGGGTTGATGTTGTCCATCCTTGGTACTGCCTCGTGTGGCTGTCATTCCTTATCTTTGTGGTGAACGTCCTGTAACAGAAGCCAGAGTGACAGCCGGAAAAGATCCTAGAGGATCGTTTAAAGTTTAAAGTTTCTCGTGTGGACTGGCTCAAATCTAACTGTATACCACAAACAGCCAACACCAGGTTTGCTCTCCAGGACTGCACTGAGAAATGGCTGTATCACTGTCATACATTGTGAATGCATTCAGACCTTGTTACACTGCTGTACTGCCATCTTGTAGCATAGGCCTGTACCAACAGCATCACCTCAAGATATCAATCCAATGTCATGAAGGACAATGACTGCAGCATATCGTATCCCAGACATGTATAATTATTGTCCATGTATATCCAAGATATCCAACTAAAACCAGCCTCAGTTTGCTGTTACATGTAAGACTACCAATGTACTAGAGACACGAAGGCCAGCAACCAAGGGAACCTTTGAAGACATAATGTATTATGTTGTGATGTCTTGTATTGGCATCCAAGTGGCAATCCAAGTGCTCCCTTTTCTATAGAGTATATATCTTACTGTGGTCATCTCCAACTGTATGACTTTCATCTATTCTCCCAACAGCTTGTCATGTTGACTCAGTCCTTTTGCATTAATTTTCTTTTCTTTAGCAGTGTTTATGAGCTATTATTTCTATGTATATCCAGGATCTTTAGATTTAAATGATTATCATGTAGTACTCAAGAAATATTTTTCTTTTTTAGCAGTGTTTATGAGTTATCATTTCTATGCATATCCAAGATCTTAACATTTGAATGATTATCATGTAGTACTAAAGAATTTATTTGGTTTGATTGTAACGGAATATACCGCGTTCTAACACGTGAACTTTTCGTTAAATAAATGAGCACAACTATGTTCACTGAACCAAAAAAACAACAACTTTTATTTCAGTGAATATTGCAGTCACCCCTTTATTTCAAGAAAACCATTGAGCAGGCTGATGAAATAGAATTTTGGCAAAAATTGAGCCTCACAATTTCCATATTGACTAATCGTTGTGGGGCAGATATTTCTTGCCCGATGGGGTCTCAATGTCTGATAGGGACCAGATGCAGCCCCTAGCTGGTAACTGAACCATATCTGTCAAACTGATGCCTCATTTATAACATAGTGCTACCCAAAGCCTTTTTTTCTAGTAAAAGTAATACCGACTAGGGCTTTTACAAAATAGGACGATGCAAAGCCCTAATGCGTTTCTTCCTGACAATAATATCTGGTAAAATAACCCTTATTTGGGTATGGGTACTGTACAGTCACACTTGGCAGTTTAAAGCTTTTTTTTATGAGGAAGAAGGTGGGGGGTCTAAAGGTTCTTTATCACTACAAATAAGCAAGACTTCCACTAAGCAAGACTTCCACGATACTAGGCAATCATGCTAAATACAACTTGGTACTCACAATAAAAGTACACTAAGGCTTCGTTCTGTAAAGATGTATTTAATAGGTCAATGCACCAATATCCCTTTTTAATCTATTAGTGATACATTGTTATGAAGGCAATAATGCTGTAAGGAGTTGCATGACACCAGAGCTCAGTGTCCAGTATACATAGAGAAAGGTCATTGTTATAGCCCTGTATTTTGATTGTCTATCTCTTCTTATAACTACAGAAGTTGTTTTACGATTTACATCTCGTATAGGATGAATTGACTGTAATTCAAGGTCCTTCAAACTCATATCACATAAGCTATTAGGTCTTGGTGACTCTAAGCACGAAGAGCACCCAGTTATAGGTGTGGTAGACATTAGGTATGACGGTTCTCTCCAGCAGCTGCCATTGTCCATCTCAAGTTGCTTCATCAGAGGCTCAAACCGATTGTTGTATTCTGCCACATCTGTCAGGTAGCTTTCCCTGGCAGATATTAGAACAAGCCCACCTACAGCCAATTGTGAGAGAAAATGGAAAATTAATAGTCCTCCTGAAATTTTAGATTACAGTTACAGTCCATTGCATTTCATTTTTCAAGGCACTCAATCTTGCTTTATCAGCTGTCTAGCTCGAGGAGCTATTTCAGTGTAACTCAGCGGGAAGATCAACCTGAATTAAATAAAGAGATACACTCAGTGCAAGAAATCTATATATTACATTGACCATCCCAGAGGGCACCCATCCCTCCCTAGGGCTTCAGCTTCAGGGAAGACTGGCACTCTTGTGTGGCTTGATATATATATATATATATATATATATATATATATATATATATATATATATATATATATATGTATGTATGTATGTATGTATGTATGTATGTATTGCCCTGTGTGACCCCACAGGGCAATACGGAAGTACTTCCTTATAACGGAAGTACTCCCTTATGATAATTTCCCATCCCAGACTTTCAGACTCCCATCCCCAGACAAGGGATGGGAGTCTGAAATATGGACAAAAACTATTTGGTTTTAAAGGGGCCTATTCTTTCTATTTTCTGTTTAGAACGTGATAATCAGGGGATTATTTCATGCACAAAATGGGCTTCCCTTTCAATACCAAATGGCATCACCCGCTTTTGGCTTGGTGATGCCGATTAACATCATCAGTAGAGAATGAGTATTTGATCAATCCTACCTGGCTTGACAAAGTGCACCATTTCAGGCAGACATTCACATTTCATATGGGCCTTTGCCATCCCACAAAG
The DNA here is from genome assembly GCA_949317995.1 of Acholoe squamosa. Taxonomy (NCBI): domain Eukaryota; kingdom Metazoa; phylum Annelida; class Polychaeta; order Phyllodocida; family Polynoidae; genus Acholoe; species Acholoe squamosa. The sequence goes on along the minus strand of OX439041.1, from coordinate 27,795,691 downwards.
AACCACCAGGACATCGTATCTACCTGTAATTGTAAGAGGCATCTCAACAGGCTATTCATTTCAAAATCGGTTTTCAAGCATTTCTTAATGCTTCAATTTATAGGCGGTGTTAAGAATACTTGACCATGTCTAATACATACACAAGAGAGATGATAATCTTGTATTGTATTCTGGCAACAGGATAATAATCTGGCCCCATACTTGTGTTGAGATATCTTGCTTCCATGTGTGATTTTCTGCGGCATGAGTGATCTTAAAGAAAAAAAAAACAAGGAGCAGTTTTTACCTTGGCTACTTTCTCCAAAAGCTACAGTTTTTGTTCATGGTTGAACAAAAGTGAGCCATATTCCTGAGGCGTCCAAGACAATAACTCTGGAAATTGAATAATGTATGTTTTAATCAATCCCAGCACCTCCTAACTGTATCTGCAACTATATGCAGTACTGGGGATTAGGTATCCACAATATGATGAAGCTAGCTCATCAACCTTTTATTTTACAGGCTGAGGAAAAGTCAGAAATATTGAAAAATCCCAATATCTTCGCTTGACATTACTATCTTTACCATAGATTCATCAAAACTGCTATAATTGTTACCAGAATTATTGTAGTATATCTTCAGTATGTGTGCTTTGAGAAAAACATCACAGTTAAAGTGTTGATGGTACCATATTTGCATGGCACTGCCTGAGTACACAGAAATAGTTATTGTCTCGGACACCAATAACTCTGAAAAGATTTTATATGTAGTGCCACCACTAGTTAACCTCTTCGCAACCTTTTTAAACAATTTAGTTCAGCACACAACAGTCCACACTTATATATAGTTCCTAGCAATAGATAAAAGCTTTTTGCCGTTTGGTGTCTTCGAATATTACAATTTTATATCATATTTTTCTTTATGCTTTCCTGAGTCTACACTAGTTTTTCATGATTAAAGCTTCTCTCAATTTCACTTCCATATTTTTACTCCTTCAGGCCAATATGTGTCCTATTTAAATGAACAATGCTTAAGGTAATCTTGTCATTTTAAGGTTCATTGTGGTAAAACATACAAAAAATGAGTTAACGTCTAGGACACCTCAAGATTTCTGCTACCCTTATCAAGCCTCAGCAGTGTCAAGCATCATCAGATATGTATGAGAAACATTTATTCTTCAATAGTATTCAATACTGCAAGATATATCAACACTATAAAACTATCTACCAAAGATAACAGGATGTTGGTGAGGTGTCCGAGACATTAATGAGGTGTCCTAGACAGAAACCCAGTCCACAACTGATCTTTTGTCCATAACTCAGAAAAAGGTTGGCCTGTCACAAAGATATTTCTGTCTACTTCATACCTCTATGGAGGCTATAGATTGTTTAGAATATATTGCATAAATATCATTTATGAATTTATTGGGACCTTTAGTCATTGTCTCGGATGCCTCACTTAGTAAAGTTTGAATATTGCGAAGCCCTTACTTGGAGAATTCTTGTCCGACAGACCTAAATGTACAATCTTCTGAAAGCTTAGAGTGTTTTCTCTTAAATGAGACAAGGAAAGACAAGATTAGGTTAGCTATATTTCATTCTGTAGCTGCATGAAGGTGTGAAACCTCTATTTCCCTCTCTTTTGTACATTTCTTCTGACTCTGACCAAGTGTATGATTGCTTTTATGCTTAGTTTTCTTAGATATTAGGATTACCTCTGTGACAAGTAGAGAACTCGACCACTTTTACTCTAGTAATATATTGTACATTATACCATTCATACGACATCTATTATCGCTCACTATGCTATACTCACCTATAATGTATGCAGTAGTACCACACCCTGCCACTAGGGGTGGTACACCTGATGGTCATTGTGTATATACAGCCAGGTGCTAGTACACCTGGCAGCATTACCAACTAGCTACTCGCTGAGTTAACATCTGTGGACAGCCATGGGAAAAGGGACCTCCAAAGAAAAAGTCTATTTTGAACATAAAGTCATAAGCTTTACAATGGTGTATCACATTAGTCTCTACCTCCAGAAGTTTTCGAGACATGACATTATAAACATGGGTGCCCAACATCCTTTTCTCATAGGGAATAGGCTCTATATATAATTAATAAGGAGATATTAATAGCAAATAATGCTATGACTTCAACATTTTAAGTCATAACTTTGGATCTAGAAATGGAATTTTTATTTTGTTTACACTATGATTATCTCTATGAGAAAATTAATCAAAAGATTTCTTTGATTTTTCAATTTGGAACGGAAGTTATGTTACCATGGCAACCAATATCAACAAATACAGTCATTTTGGCCCTAAAACGTTCTTTTTGCATTTCAAATATGGAATTCTGAATGAATATAGAACTTTTTAAATAGCTTGACTGTATTCCTCATCAAAAAGTACTTTTAATCAATTCCTGTTCAATTTCTAAAATCCCACAGGGAGGTACATTTCCCTGTGTTGATCCACATTTTTATTCTCTTAAGCATGTACTTTGTACAATAAAGCTATCACCAATTATCCACTAATTGCCAGCTTCTTGTTATCACTATATTCATATAGTAGCTGTAAATACCCATAGCTAGATATGACACCTCTATACCAGCTTGCCCAGTTCCAGCTGCCACATCTAACACATTGACATCCCTGTTGTCTGATAGATACTTCCCCACTGCATCAGCCACAATGTTAGGCCCGATGTAGCCTAATGTATCCAACACCTGAAAATGTGACAAGTCCAATTTTGCTCAATTGCTCAATCCACGCTATTTACTATGTCAATACAATCAGTGAGAAGATTTAAATTCATAACTATGGTACACTGACTGCTCAAAAGTAGTTATGAAATGACTTACTGAGTCAACTATGAATATAAAGGAAGGAATCTATAAACTATTTATCTTATGACTGGAAAACTTCAAAAGCTCAGACATTATCAACTGGTTATTGAATAAAACATTTTGTGAGTAGGTGTTGCAGCAACACAGGATCTCTGTGCATCGTCCATCCTCATCATAACTGGACCAGTTGTAATACTGTGTGATGATTTCTGTTGTAGACTGGCTTGGTTGAATAATACTTGCCACCTCCTGAAGAGCCCTTTAATATTCATTGCAATCTGCAAAACTCTGGAGATAGACACAAGTTGAAAAGAAATGTCAGTACCATTCAAGGATAATAATTTCGAATTGATTACAAGTGATCTGCCACTAATCAAAAGCTAAGCGAGACACCCCCAAACCCCTTCGGCCCATTACAAAATTAAAATTTCAAGCCAGTCATTTCTATTGTTACTGTCATCACAGGGTTCTCGGACAAAATGCACATAACTGCCTACTAGCATCCTTAAGATGTTTGTAGCCTGCTGTGGAGTTTTGGCATTAATAGTTAATTTCTATTTAGCTACTGCGTTTGGTCAGCTCAATCAATCTCTGTTTGAGAAATGACTTCCTGTAATTATTATATCTTCCTGTAGAGAATAGGGATAGAAGAACATTTAGTGACTGCAGATCCTGCATGGTATTCGACTGGATTAACATCCTACATGTCATGCTACAATCCTCACTTTGAGGCACATGGAACTAGCTTTTGTACTCAGTGCAGTGGGTAGCTAATAACACAGGGACACAGGGTACATACCATTCACCCTCAGTCGACATTTTACTCATTTCCCTAGTTCCCTAGATATCAGCCAGATGGCAGCAGGCATTGACAGACTGACTGACCCTTGTGAAAATACTGTTTGACTAGTACTAGAATGGTAAATATGTTTGGGGAGTTGTTGCCCATGACTACCCAAAAATACCCTCTAGGGACATTTTTCCAGCAATGTTAAAGTGACTGCTAACACACTTTTATTCTATTAAGGACACCGATTGGCAACTGTGGTTCTCATAAGGTCCGCAATCCTGTTTTGCCCGTTAAGTACTGTTCCAATATATTCAATATTCCATGCACGCGACTTCAGTGGAGGCTCCACTACACAACTTTTTGGACCATTCTCATGGAAAGTTACCTAGACAGTGCCTAGGGTATAGGCTGTTGATAGTTCTAAATTGTAAACATCAGGTTTTAAATGACAAACGTGAGATTTGAGGGGTCACTTGTAACAACAGTGAATGTGTTACCTATAGTTCTGTTTATATTTACTCCACACCTGAGACTGAGATGTCACACTGATCAAGTAAGGGTTGGTGCCCCTGTTCTGCTATATAAAAACAACACTTTACAATATAAATAACAACACAGCAGCCTGACAACAACTGCAGGGTCTTGTCCAGGAAAAATCATACCTGTTTGATATTGAATTGCAGAGACTCCCAAATGTGAAAGTCTGCAACATTTGCATGACATCAGCTTGATTTAGTAAACAAAAACATCTCTTTTACAACACAAGCATGCCTGACATTGCACACAATAACATCCCCAGATAAACAAATAACTCCCTCAACATACAATGTCTACCTTGCAATGATAACAAATACCATATTTCAGTCTAGGTTGAATCCCACATGGCGAAAAAAGGGCTGAAATATCTCTGCGATTTTGAATCTGTTGCGATTTAGGGACATGCCCCAAATTCGCAAAGGGTATAACTACAGTAGGGAACATAGAACACAAGGACAGTGTTGTGTTTTATTGGAAGGCATTTGCAATATATCGTCCTGGTTAATGGGTATATCTGTGTCTGACATGTTTAATATTCCAAAATCGCAAGGATATAAAAGCTTACCACAGCCTGCAGGGAGACTTTGATATTACATGATTTCCTTGTGATTTAGGGCACCAGTGAGACCATAAAACACAACTGACAAAATCGCAGAGATATTTGAGGCATTTTTCGCCATGTGGGATTCGACCTTCTGTGTTTGTGTCCCATTTAGGGAAAAACCGTGGAGCTTTACCTTTTGTTGCACGGATTCATTGCAGAAAGTTTTTCCTATACATTAAACTCTTGATAAATGCAGACGTTCAGAATTATACCAATTTTGGTTCTATTTGCACTGATACTCTACAAGAATGTAGTCAGCAGTGTTAGAAATGATGTAGTCAGTTTTTACGAATCACCCTCCTGATGGGGGGCTGGTTCATAGAAGTTGATCAGCCTTCAGAGTCATCGTCAGTTTTTATGAGTCACACTCCATATCTGTTTTTGGTATTTTCTATTCCTGTCTGTGCCCATCCAGAACATCTAAATTCTGAAGGCCAAAGATATTCACAGTTCAAATTCCTACTATGGTATAGTCCTAGATATCACCCAGTGATAAATAATAGAATCTGGCAGATTCGATAATGTCTCATCCATGAATATCAAGACATGTAACATAAGTATAATAGAACTCTATTTACCGAGATTTGTAATGTAACCCATGCCAATGAGTACTCTAAGCTATGCTACTAATACACGTTATAGTGCAGGAATACATAGAGTGCCCAGGAGGCTATTGCGAAAAGAATCGGACTCGTATTCTCACTGACGTAACTCACCTTCCAGTTCCTGGCTGTTCTGCTGCTCAGAACAAACTTCTTACCTTACACTCAGAATCAATCCTCTTAATGTGAGTCATACTGGAAAGCATTCCCAAATTCATGAAAACTTAAGAATCAATTCTATAACCTATTACATTGCTGCAAAACAGGGGAGAAGTCATTGCTTGGGGGTAGTCAGTTCCCATTTGGGAATAGCACCTCTGACAGAATTAAATTCCTATCCTATTGCAATACCCTCCAGGTTATCGACACTACATCTCCAACCACACTGGAATGTATACATACCCTTTACCTCAGGACGAATAACTTGCTGGACCTGATGTTTCTGAATTTCTGAATGTAGACGTATATGCACAATACACGTTACTTCAACCTGTGTTGCAGGTAAATCCAGGGAGTCTCTAAACTTCCTATTGGTGTATAGAATCCTATGAACTAGTTAAAGTTCTCTGTGATATGTACGCTACAAGAAAAACTGAATTTTGTGCTTTACATGAACTATTTAGAGCAATGACGTCAGACGTGTAAAATGCAAACAGCTGTCAACCATGTCGACCTTTCTCTAAAATAAGGATCAACCTTATATATACATCTGCACCGCCACAGTCAATAAATCACTGAAGCAAAACTATCAGACTACCTTATTCCCTCAATTAAAAGCCCGGGCTTATAATGAATTCAAGGGGCAAATTGATCAGGCTTAGGGTAAAACTGGGTAGCATCGCGCATCTTGTTGTATCACGCACCTGCAGTTAAAGAGGTCTAGTTTTCATAATATTGAAGTTTTTTTTTCCAAAAATTCTTTTTGTAATGTCATCCCACGCTACTTATACCCACATTTCAATGTCGTTTCATTTATTGAACCATATAAGTACTACCCAGGGATGATATGAACTTCAGGCAGCTAAGCTCGCCATTTATTGCTTTTTTAAAAGTTAATTTCCATTGAAAACAATAGTAATTCAAATAAGGCTTATATCACGCATATCTTGTTGTAATACCGCGCACATGATTTAGGATATAAAGTAAAAACTTATCCCATAGATAAGATGAAGAGAATGAGTCAGATGGTAGCCATTGACATGATGCCACTCTGGTAGACAAATAGGAAGACAAGGCCACACCTGGCAGGTGTGACAGCATTCAACTTAACCCTTGCTGTTTCACACCTAAATCACAGCTAAAGGTGTGATTGCGTATGCACGCTACAAGCCCTATGGGAAGACACATTAGATTTTGGTTGTATCGCGAAATGCACGATACAACCAAAGGCTCCACGATAAAACCCAAACGATTCTGCAGTCTTTGGTACAGCCCTCTCTCACCAGTAGGCCTTAACATTGTATGGCCATCGACGTGGATGGATGTGGACATTAGTGCCGATCATTGGGTAACATAACAGAGACTCCCAGCCTGCTGAGGTTCACACAGGGGCTATCATTTTGGTTGTATCGTGTCTAGGTGTGCGATACTACCCACTTTTACCCTATTGGCCACTAGCTGGTCTGGAGCTGGTTCTGGCGACACACACTGATAAGAACTGATCGGATGGGACCAGCATGTCCCTGGAAGTGGTTGTTAACCAGGGACAAGGTACCCATCATTGTGTATGTATTATCAGTGGGTTTCATCTCAACCAGCGAAATTCAAAATGGCGGCTCCACTAGGCCTCCATACTGAGCCCTACATTAGGGGCAGGCTTATATTTGAGGCAGGCTTATATTTATTTCACTAGGAAATTGACTCTGTTTCTTTGACCTATTGCTGAGTTTTAATCCACGATAAAAACAAATTTGCAGGAATTTCCTGATATTAGGGCTCATGATACAACTTTATGCTCATTTGGATATCTCTCAATGGCCATTTTACAATTAATCTGTGTAAGGTACATGACAACATTTCACTTTAATGTCAAATTATGACAAACTAATTGATTTGTGTCCCATCACTATACCCAGGCGTCTATTTGGGGCCGGGCTTCTATTGGACCCAGTTACCCTTTGACCAGGCTTATAAACGGGGCAGGCTTCTATTTCAGGCCAGGCTTATATTCGAAGAAATATGGTATATGCCTGGTATTTGCATGCTCGGTCCTTTTATCTGTTTATGTCATTTATTTATTTCATGTCTCCCTGATCCAGTCTGTTCATCAAAATGGTTCTGTCTAGGCTGGGATTCCAGACATTATGTGACAGATTAGTACATTTTACATGGTGAATGATATCCATACACCCACATCTAAACATGTGCATTCAAAGTTAAGTCTGGCTTTTATGTCTTCTATTTTTGAACTACTGTGGAGGCACATATTTATTTCCCATGTATTCATTTCAAGGGTCATAATTATAATTCCCCAATAAATCTAATGTAGTTTGGGCATATTTTTCTATCTAAATTAGGCCTTTGAATAGCTAAGGTACCCTAAAATGCTATGTCTGCACTTATGTGTCTCATTGATCAGAGGGCTATATAAGTATCAAGAATGCAATTTCCAAAAGATTTCTTAGCACATATAAAATTATTAAGTATTTGGCTTTGTTAGAATGGCCTTCAATCTCTTTTATTGTGTGGATTTATAACCATTTTCTCAAATAAAAAATGTCCACAGCTTTTGAGTGGTTTACATAATGCATGCCTATTTTCTTCTCACAAGTGATACTCTAGTATAAAATCATGAAAAATGCCTTAAAATATGGTCCATTCATGATATTATCTGATGCAAATGTAAGAGAACCTGTGGTTTTACATAAAGAAAGTATAGCCCATAAAGCTTGGGAAAAATTGCTTGAAATTTTAAGAGAGTGGTTTACGTGACACTTATAAAGTGATGAATAAACAGCCTGACTTGGGTATCTTTCTCACCAGTGTATGGAGTAAAATATGTTTACAAATTATTGATAGGCACCTACCTTTCAATATGTTTTAATTCTAACTATCTAAACATGTTAAACAGACATGTTCATGTATTAAAATAAAAGTGTTCAATTCCTAAATGTGTAGTCGATGAGACACATTTGATCTAAACGAGCATGTCTTTAGCTGTGTAGAAAAGGAAAGCCTTGCTGTAGCCATCCCCTTCAAAAGAAGTTCCTTTCCACACAAAGTTTAACATACTTGGTCAGACGAGGGGAAAGGGCCCTCCCTGCAGGACTTTAAGTACTAGGTTCAGCCACTAGGGGAGCTAAATAGGCTAAAAATCTGAAAAATCGCTCATTATATACTTATTTACACAGAAAAAGATGATTTAAAAAAACAAAACGGAATGTAAATGGAACGTTTTAAATAATAAACAAGGCCTAAGTAAGGGTTCTCAGGTAAATGTTTTGCCATAGCAACCAGAATTATATTCAAAATAGAACAAAATTAATGTCAATTGATAGAATGAGTCTTGGAGATTTATACACTGAAAAAGAGCATATAAATTTATATCATTTCTAGAACCAAAGTTATGCTGAAATGTATGGAAAGAATTGGTCATTTTTTAATTATACTATTTAAATCATTATGATGCCTGCTGTGATTAAAACAGTGAATGATAAAGCTTATTGGCTGTATTGATACTGTTATGTCATTCCATTTTCGTAAAGCCATATCTCCGAGACCAGATGGGCTATCTGCAAGTGTTATACTTCATTCTAAAGCTGATAAGTTCAATTTTAAATGTCACATTTGACCTTGGAGGACCCTTTCCCCTACCTATTTCCACAGTGTTTCAAGTCTTTTATGGCAGACAGGAGTGGGAGTGGTACTTGGAATTTTAATTGATTGACTTAGTGGCTGTAGGCAAAAAGAGCACACATTAGAAGTGTAGTAGATTTTAGGTATACATGATAGTTCCAATAGGATCGGTCATTGTCCATTTACTTCCATTGTTTTATCAGAGGATCACCTTTATTGTTGCATTCTGCTACGTTAAAGGGCTGGTTACCCACATGTAAATCGGTTGGTTTCATACTAATCCGACCAATTTTTTTTATACTTTTGATATGAATAAATTGTCGGATTAGAGTTATTCTGACCGATTGTCTGTGGAACCAATTACATGTACACTTAAGCGGGTATTTCACTGCTAAACCAACCAAACTTTTCTATACTTTCAGAGTATCAAAAATTCATCCAACCGGTAGCAGTGGAATTCCTGCTTTAAGGGCTGGTTTCACTGCATCGGTTGGGTCCATTTTCTGCTTATCTGATGATTATTTTCCATATATTTCCTATATATAGAAGTTGGTCGGATTAGCAAAAAGTGGAGCCAGCCTTTTTGGCAGATAGGTTTTTCTCATAACTATGCTATAACCAAAAGTCCATTGGAGAACAATTTCAAAATATACCGTTAGAATTTGTTAATGCTGCACCTTATAATTTGAACTCTACCTTGACAATCACACAGCCATTGGCTACATGAGATTATTGCCATGATATGTCTTACACAGTGAAACTACCCATAGGGTGCACCTGCATAATTTTCTAACTTGTTTGTATTCTTATGACTACTAAAACACAAGGTGTGCACGGATGTTGATAATCAACTGGCAGCAGCAGCAATAACAGAAGCAGTAGCAGTAGTAGTAGTAGCAGTAGTAGTAGTGTAGTAGTAGTTGTAGTAGTAGTGTAGTAATAGTAGTAGTAGTAGTAGTAGTGGTAGTGGTAGTAGTAGTAGTAGTAGTAGTAGTAGTAGTAGTAGTAGTAGTAGTAGTAGTAGCGGTAGTAGTGTAGTCATAGTTGTAGTAGTAGTGTAGTAATAGTAGTAGTAGTAGTGTAGTAGTAGTAGTAGTAGCAGTAGTAGTGTAGTAGTAGTAGTAGAAGAAGAAGAAGAAGAAGAAGAAGAAGAAGAAGTAGTAGTAGTGTAGTAGTACTGGTAGTAGTAGTAGCAGTAGTAGTGTAGTAGTAGTAGTGTAGAAGTAGTAGTAGTGTAGTAGTAGTAGTAGTAGTAGTAGTAGTAGTAGTAGTAGTAGTAGTAGTAGCAGTAGTAGTAGTGTAGTAGTAGTAGTGTAGAAGTAGTAGTAGTGTTGTAGTAGTAGTAGTAGTAGCAGCAGCAGCAGTAGTAGTAGTAGTAGTACCACCTCATGTAGGTACAAGGGGGAATCGTCAAAATATGGTCAGCATTCAAAAAATGGAAGCCTACTTAGCTACCAATGATTGTATAAAGTTTCACATTCTTGTGCTTATTGCATTTAATTATCATCACCTTCTACTTTATTTGTTTAACCAGAAATGGTATCTGTCTACTTCACTTGGACTCCACAAGATGGGGTTGTTGAATCTCAAAGCACAGTTTGTATAGATCTCAGCATATGTATGACAGAGAGAAATAAATTATTTGGGTGGGTGAGTGAGAGTCCCCTTGTGAGTTTGGGTGCAAACCTGGAATGATTGACAGGTCATTATTCACATGGTCTGTCTGCATTATTCACTATGTGGCGATCTAGCACTCCTATTTAGATCATTTACAACACACAATATAAATATCAATTACAAACGACTACACATGTATCAGCCATGGTGATCTACTTAAATCTAAAGGGTGTGAACTGATTTATAACAGCAACAATATAGGATTTGTAAAGTAAAGTCCTTTTTTAAATTATGGCTTCTGATTTGAAATTCAGACCCCCATTTTCCCTTTTCCACTGCCATATTGGTGTGCTGGGAGGGACTATTTCTTGGACATTTACATTTACGTCATCTGCACCGACAAGTTCCGGATCTTCTCATGATTTCACTTGTTTGTTGTATTGGTGCATGGGTTGGTAGATTCTAATTTGGAAGGAAATATGGTGCTGGCATGCATCATAACTATATAGCTGAAGTATGAGTAGTGGTACTTCAAGGCCAAATCCCACAACGTGAAAAATGGGTCTGAAATGTCTGTGATTCTGGATATCGGCAACATTGGACTCTTGCCAATTTCCTAAATCACAAGGGGACTCACTGCACTTCTTACCACTCCAAATCTGACTATAGCTGATATTAGCAGGGGAATCTCTGTTATTTTCATTACTGCACAGATGAGTTGCTAGAATGATTCACAGAGATAGAGTATTTGATATTAAAATCACAGTTGTCTCTGACTATTTTCTATGGTTTGCAATGGTCTCCTGCATAGCATAAACAAATGTAGCTTGCATAAATCACAAGCAGAACCCCATTTTGACTGTAGTATGTGGAACTTGGCTCCTGATTTATCAAAGACACACCTGTTCTGATTTCCTAGAAACTGTTATTTTCCTCTAAATCACAGGGATTTTGAGTCTATCACAGAGATTTCAAGCCCTTTGTGAAGAAAATATCAAAAACTTTTGGTGTACTATACTCCCTAAATACCAGCACTTTGACAGGGATTCTTAGCCTTTATAGGTCTTCCCTATACGATATTACCACCCCAATATCGGCTAAGCACCCACATATCCTATTTCACAACAATTTCCCGACCATTTTCACGTTGTGGGATTTGGCCTTCAAGGCGTGGAGGAGGTACATACTGGCTGCCACGCCCACTGCGCACGAGCAGGATGAAGAGGGCAGGAGTGGTGTTTGTATTTTATTGATGCTCCAGCCACAGCAGCCGAGTCGGACATAAGGCATTGGGAGACTGGTGGAGGAGTACTGGGGGCTCGTCGACTCAGATCAGGAGCCTTACCATGGACATTCAATGGAGGAAAATACAGCGAGTTCACACAGTGGGATTTTTACATGGCGCCTTTATTGTGAGTGAGAAAAGAGGTGTTGATAGAAAGTACAGTTGTCAGGATTTTTGCTAGGCAAAAGGGAAAGTAGGTGAAGGATGCTGCTCTTTGAACGGAGTTGGGTTGTCAACAGCCCCCTAAAGAAAATCGAGAATGGACTCATGGGTTCAATAGTTTTAAACGGAGAAACTGTTTGGACCTATCATATGATACTAGAATAACGACCTCTTCCAGAAATGAAAATTCCAGGAAATCAATGTATTCTGATTTGAGCTGAATACATAGGAACCTACAACATGCGTTTTGCTATCACTGGACACTGTTTAAAAAGACATTGTTCAAATAATGATTGGGAATTATCCCACTAGAAGCAACCAAACTGACACTAAAATCCGGAAGGTTACACAACAGCACCGGCCTTTAAGACCAAAGATTCTGAGGGAATCAAATCAAGTACCAGTAACACAATATTCTTTGCCTCTTCTTACAAGCCCTGTCTTTAGGATCAACACCTGTTTAAGTAGAAGTTATCCTACATGGAAACACTTACAGTGAATGGTAGCACGTACTGCAGCTTGGGGCACTTTGAATAAGATATTGGAAGTCCTTAACTCTAGAAGTGAGATGAATGCTTTCTGAGAAAGGCGAAGTCCCAATAGAACAGAATCATTTGTATAATGCAGGCCTGAGCACCCATACGAATACATACTGAATTAGGTAAGTGATTAGGATTAGATTTAGGGATCCTAAACATAGAAACACTCGGTCTTATTCAATGGCATTCAATCACGCTCATAAACTTCAATAAGGCTCACACCTCATATCAAAGATATAGATGCAAACTTATGATAAAGAATTTATCTCTTCCATGGTAAAGTGATTTTGTTTATGAATAACATTGGATCTGAGACGGATCCCGACCATGTTAAGGGGATGGTGTGCACGTGACTACACCTAAGTCTTTAGTAAAAACATGCACTCTTGAGAGCCTATCAGACACAACTCAGTCTGTGGGCTGTTCTGGACACTGGGAGGAAAACACTTTGAGGAATCCTGTACATCTGAGGCCGGTCTGGGATGATTCTAGGTAAGAGGTCCAACTTTATAAAAAGACTATTTGTACAAGGGAACAACATTTACTCTAGGTAAATCATCTGGTTTAGCTATTCCATATGGTCCTACTCGTGGGGTAACCATCTGCCATGTGTAATACCACAAGAGGGTATCATCCTGTGGTCTTTGAGAAGCTGGCCGTCCTAAACATGCCAATTTGGGTAAACTTCTCACTTGTGAACTGCTACTAGGTCTGCCTCCTCAAATATACCAATAGGAATGCCCCATGCCAACATACCAATACTGCCTTCTTAATGAAGTACGGTTAGTTTCTCTGGAGAAGAACACTCTGCAACATGCAATTTCATCGCAGGAATGGCCCCTTCATACGATGCTATAATTGAACAAGCTCCTCTGTATTTTAAGACTAGCTAGCCAACAGATCCATGCTTCCTTTGAAATCTGACACTACAGATTAACCAAGTATATTCCACACATATTTTTTCTTTCTTTATTGCGGATAATGGCAGTGGCAATTCACCAGGTAAGTATGTTTGGGTTTCTCTTCCAACACAGATTTAAACTCTAGTCAGCAGCTGCATGGTCAGCTATTTTGTATCTAAAGAATACTTAAAGTTCTAGATTCAGCGGGTGGCACGGATATTTAAAAAGCCTACCAGATTTGCAGATATTTCATACACCCCACCAGTCTCCAAGTGAATCATCAGACAACTTCTAGATTTGATATTCAGGATGGCAAATGTCTAATAAAACCATATTGTTGTTGGCCTATATGACAATGTGGTACTTGTCAGGCCCAAGATCAAGTACTACCCTATGTAAATGCCTCTCATACACAGAAGTAGGCATATAAATACTTGGACTAAAGACTATTTGCCTAATGGCTAAAACGACTTCCGAAAGTCGTATTCCTACATAAAAATCTATCAGATTAGCAGAAAATGGAACCGGCCAACACAGTGGAATAGCCTTAAGCGGGTATTCCACTGCCGTCGGTCGGCCAAGATTTTGCTAATCTGATTATTTTTGATTAGGTAAAGCGTTGGTTCCACAGCCATACAATCGGCCGGAATAGCTCTAATCCGACGATTTATAATATATCAAAAGTATAGAAAAAAATCGGTCGGATTAGTGCTAATACGACCGATTTATGCCTGTGGAACCAGCGCTTTAAAGTATAGAAAAAATCTGTTGGATTAGTGAAAAAACGGCCGACCGATGGCAGTGGAATACTCGCTTTAAGTGCTGGTTCCACATGCATACAATCGGTCGGAATAGCCATAATCCGATGATTTATGATATATCAGAAGTATAAAAAGAATATGTCAAAAGTATAGAAAAAATATATCAAAAGTATAGAAAAAACGTTTGTTTGCTAATCCAAGTGATTGCCGCCTGTGTAACCAGTGTTTTAAGGGTTTAAATTCTCCTCTTTGAACTGGCACAGCAAGTATGTGTAAAATAATCTGCATGTCGTGATGCGAGACAGCACCACCAGTTGGACCTAAAACAAATGAACACAACCTATAGGGTATATGCAGCATACAAACCACCAGAAAGAGAGGGATGGATAGACTGAGCAGAGGGGCTAAATATTTTATAGCTTCTGTTGCCGCAAAGCCCGGAAACAGGGGACCGAAACAAGAATAAATGTATTGATTTTTTAGATTTGCCTTCCGCGAATGATTTTAGTCAGCAGAAAAAGTGCCTTTTTTCCTTTCAATCTACCTTTCCCTTGTCAATTGCCAAATTAGTCGACCTTCAGAGCATGGTTGTCGGTTAAACATTATCAAGGCTCTCTGTAGAGAGATATAGCTTCTTTGGGGAATATGGGAAGATTGATACGAAAAGGCAGGGTCTGTCTTTCATAAGATAGCTATGAGACCTAGAATACTTGGATGAGGCTGATATTGTTGGTGAAAAGTCTTTCCCAAGAGCTGGGTAGGCAGAGGGTATTGCCCACTATTGCTTTATCGCAAAATGTAAGGGTATGGTATTGCTGTATCAGAGAGTCGTGCAGTGCGCTCGTGTTTCTCAAGAGCGCTGCATTTGTGCATCAAGACAACAAAATTTGATGAACCTCGAGGCATCATCTCCTGATGGTTGAAGCAGTAATAATGGAGCTGGCAGCTATAAAAAGAACTAATACTTGTACAGTACCCATATCAACACACTATAAATATTTGAACGAACTGTAATGAAGAAAAGAAAGACAAGTCCCAGGGCAAACCAAGCAGATGTTATGGATTTGTTCTTGAAGATAAAGGTCAATGTGAACTCATGTTCAAACCCTTAACACGCTCATTGTCTAAAAAGAACATTTAAGCAATCCTGTACATGTCTTCATAAGATGACGTGAGGCATGTCCTTCTTTCCGGGCTTTTTCTCCTAACAATATGTTTCCTCCCAGAGATGTAAGCCTAAAGTATACGTGCTCTACCCTGCCCATACAAAGACAAAGTACCCAATATAAGGACGACATATTAGAATAACAGATTATCGTTGATGATTCACGGCATGCAATTCCACACAGGATTGGATTTTTATTGAAAGAGAACAAACGCAAAGCATATAAGTCAATGGACGATATCTATGTTAAGTATTGAGATTTATATTCCAAAGTTAGAAGATGCATGTGTGAGATGACATTTCATAGTCCTGCCATACAAAAACGATGCTGTTGGCGATTTATAGTGTCATTATAGATATGTTGCAGGCATGATATCCTCAGTGACATCATAACAGGATTTCTGGGAAACAAGAGGACTGAGGACTTTGTAGAGTGTGTGAATACACTGCTGCCACATATCAGAAACTCAAATGCAAGATGTCCTTGAAGATCCATTTTCTGCATCTGAGCCCCATCCTTTAAAAAAAAACCTGTGGCTCGGTAAGTGACATACATGAAGAGAGATTCTAACGGGACCTCTCAGAGATGGAAAAATGCTACCAAAGATAGTGGTTACCTTTTCTTCTAGCAGGCTAGTAATGGGGTCTGATGTGGGATGAGCCCGAACATTGTGTACAAGAGACAGGCAAGGCAGTCCTGAACATGTGTCATCTAGCTTATGTTTCGAGCATATTAACTACTTTTACTGCATATTACTGAGTCAAAGGGTGAATAATTGATTAGATATGGGTTTGTAAATGGTAATAAAAAATAAATAAACCAGATTTGATGTGAAATCTGGTGTTTATACAGTTTGCACTAATGTGGATTTGGCTAGCGAGGATGAAAATGGGCAACTCTAGGTATTATGGGTATCTCAAAATTGAGAGCCACCAGCAAAAAATGGATGCTATTTTTGAATTCCCTAGGTCAAAATACATAGGAATTAGTGGGGTTCAGCTCCATTTTTTCAAAAAATGAAATTTTGTTTTACAGTGTATTAAGTAACTTTTAATGGGTAAAGTCGCCTTGACGTCATTGCCAAACTATTGGCTAGCTGATACTATACTATCATGCAAAGAACGTCATTGGGCATTGTAGATCATTTGTAAAATTATAGTGCGTATTACCTTAATCCTAACTAAATCAGGTTCATCTCGGTCCTCATAGACCAGAGATAATGAGGTGAAAAGTCATTTTGAGTTTATAGATGTTTGCTTTCATAATTAACACCCATTGATTTGATAAAAGACTAAATGAAAAGAATTGGTAGAAATGGTGAAAACTGGTTGAATTTTCACCCTGACAATTTGAATTGATATATCCAAAATATAATCACAATAGTTGTCTTATTTAAGAAAGAGGTATCGAATAAGGAACGTCATTATTAATATCCACATGGAGCTTAACATTTTCTCTTTAGATTTGTACCAGCTTGGCTTGTACATGTATACAGACTAGACAATGTTGTCCACACAATGATACAAATGTGCCTCTCTCTTTTCTGTATGACCAGTACACAGTGATAAAAAGGCCTAGCCTATACATGTTTGGAGTTATATCGCTCAGAATGCATGATGACCACTTTATAATGTTGAAAATTCTATAAGAAATCTACAACTAAACTTATTTTGATGAAACAAAAAGTATTCTGAAACTCTTGATGTCCATTTTCCCGACTTGTGCCAGGAGGTTAATTCAACACAGTGGTGAATTAGCACTGTTTTGAATTTACCTCCTGGTTAGGTATAATGATACATTACTTATTGTGTAGATGAGGGCGAAGCTCATAAAATGTGCAGCCTGATTGGAGAGAAATTGCAGTTAGGCCTTGATTTGGAGCACTTTATTGCCTTTTTCATATGCAGTTTCCTCTGTTAGGCCTTAAGCACTTTGAGACAATTCTCCAAGGCGCCGCTGGGGTCATCAATCCTCCTGTGTACGTTTTAAAAAAGTCATTGCAAATTGACCCCTCCAATAAGTGACGTCCTGAGTGGAGAAATATCCTATAGGACACATTTGGGCTTGTATGCGGGAATATCTCTAAAAGCCGCATTGACTGGTTTGCATTTCACTGTTTGATAAAACTTTACTTTATTGCTGCGTGCATTTTCCTCTATTGTAGGTGTGGAGACAAGACAACATCTACATGTGGTGGAGCAGTGTGACTGACAGGGGGGGCAGTGATCACTGAGGCAAGTGATGAAGGGCCTCCTCCTGCTCCTACATCAAGGTAACCACCACACCTGGATTTCCTCCAGGGGCACCTACGGAAACACTATCTGTATGTATACCTACTTAGCTACACTGAACAGCCTTTAAGGTTTCTTTGTAGCTAGGTCTGCTTATCAAAGAATGAGTCTATTGTCTGTTAATACAGATGAAGTTGTGTGAACAGTTCTACAGTGATGTAGCTCCCCATGTAATGGTGATATTATCGATTCCAAGATTCTCTTCAGATTCGAGACTGTCATTGAAGACAAAAGGCCGTTATAAGCTTCAGAGATAAAGTATCCCAATTTTACGGAGGCAGTGAACCACAGAGTTCTTTTGATTTTTTGCTAAGCTCTATTGAAAAAGAAGGCTCCATAGGTTGCTTACTGAGAGTGCATTCAATAGAGTTTCCGGAAGTGCTCAGATGAGTTCCATCATCTGCCACACCTCCACAACAAGGGCCTGCCATCCCCACTACACTTACCTACTCACTCAGCACTCAGCCAATGAGGACAGGTGTTACAGATGAAAGGAAGCAGGCTTGCTGAAAGATGTGAAACTCTACCAGATTGGATGGGCGTGTAAACGAGAGACACCTAGCGGAAAACGTCTGTATCAATGTTATCCCTGAAGAGATAATGGATTGTGGTTAAGATGATATACATAGACAAAAGCAACTGTTCCGCTTGTCAGCGGAGGGGGACTTGTTAAGAACCAGAATGATATATGCCATGATTGTAGAAATACAGAACTGAATGTGTTACTTTATGAATATCATTGATGTTCAGCTTGTTCTATTGATTAACAATGGCAATAGACCTACAGTTTAACATGCCAAATTATATGTATTTCCATGGACATCTACTAAAGAGAGTCTGGGAATGAAAAGGTAGACTGGTAAATTGGAAGCATTCTTCCAGTCAGCATGGCAACCTATCCCAACAATTCAACAGATGCTGGTGCATCAGCATCTGAGATAGTATTAGACGATTGTGACTATGATTATGATGAAACTTATGACTATGATTATGACTCCAAAGGAAATGACAGTGTCCTTCTTGAAGCTCTAATAGCTGCGCCAGAGATATCTTCAGACCAGTATGTCTATACCGTGGTCCACTATTATTCCACCCATGTTGTACTTCCAATCATATTTGTTTTGGGGATTCTTGGTAATGCAATCAACATAGCCATCTTCACACGGAGTCGCTTTCGGCGTGCCCTGGATGAGATTGAGAAATCAGCTGCGACAGGTCTGGTGGCCCTTGCAAGCTCTGACCTGGCTTTTTGCTTGGTAGGCCTGTTTGCATCCTTTGTGTCAATTCCACTCCATGGCACTGGAGCATCATGGAGGCAGACCATAGCCTTGTACTATGAGGCATACAAAGCACCTGTACTCAACCTCTTTACCTTTTCAAGCACATGGTTGGTGGTCGCTGTTGCCTTTGAGCGATACGTGGCCGTTGTCTATCCATTTCGAGCACGCTCACTGATTCGTGTCAGCCGAACAATCATAGTTGATATTCTCATTTACGTGGTCGCTCTGGTCTTCAGCATTCCTGGCTTCACTAAGTATACCATCCAGAGAATCAGATGTCGAGATGGCAGTGTGCGACACCTTACACTCCTGAACATTGACTACTTCAGTATCAGACAGGGATATCTGATTGCCTGGGCAGTTGTTGGCACCTTCCTCCCCCTCTGCATGTTGGTTATCTTCAACTTCCGCCTTGTTCGTAAGATCCATCTCAGCAAGGCAAGATTTGCGGCTTCCTCAATGGGAAGTACAATTGGCAATGGCGTCAGTGGAAATGGAGGAGGCTTAGAAGTGCTCCGGTACAGTGCATCCAAGATTACAACGATCCTCATCGCCATTGTTGTTCTCCATGTTTCTCTCGTCTCTCCCTCCATGATCTTATCTTTCCTGCACCTCCTCCCAGAAGTCCTTGCACACACTTCAGCTTCTGGTGGAAGTAGTCTGTACTTCCGCATGCGTACAGCAACTGTTCTAGCCAATGTGGCACAGGCAGCTAACTTTGCAGTTAACTTCATTCTGTACTGTGCCCTGAGTAGACCATTCAGGGACCACCTGACTGGCAATGCCTGTAAAAGGTCTCCTTCCTCCAGGGCCTCAACAGACACAATGGGGCATAGATACCAGCTGGTGGAAGTACACACATGGGGCCTTCCTGGCTGGAGATGCTTATTGCCATTCGCATCGCGGAGTCTTCGAAATGGACATTCCTCACCAGTTTGAGGACTGACTGTGCAAAAATTGTACATAAAACATACAGATGTTGATAGTAGTACCACCATATTGTCTACTGATGTTGTCCTAGTCGATTCCATTGATGTTGTATCATAAGTTATTGAACATTAGTGCATACAAATTGCTATGTAAATGTGTATACTCTAAAAAGTACAAAATTGTATTGCAGCTATACTGAGAGTTTATAGTTATATCTATTAAGCCAATGAATGCATGCACAGGGGAGTTGGCCCTATTCAGTAAGTCAGATATGTTTCAATACTGTGGTAGCACTGCCTTATTGATGAATGAATCGGACAGTGTATAAAATGCATTAATTCGCTGGCGAATGGAATTTAAACTGCAGATGACTAAAAGGGTAATATACAAAATACATTTATATTACAGCATCAATCTATATGTACCCAGCAAATTGTCGTTATCTGTCGCCATGGTTGGTCATCAATGGTGACTCCTTTCTGAGTGATAACTCACTGCGTCATCTTTCGCCACTGTGTGTCAGTCTCACATGGCATGACAATTTATCACAACAGTCACCAACATGATCTCACTCACTGCGTGAGTATGTGCCACCCCTTGTCATCCCTCACAAAGCATGGTGACTTATCACCACCATCGCCAACATGGATCTAACTCACTGCATGAGTATGTGCCACTGCCTGTCAACTCTCACTCAGAATGGCGGCTTATCACAAGCATCGCCAACATGGATCTGACTCACTGTGTGATTATGTACCACTCCCGTGCCACTGGCATCAACTCTCACACAAAATGGCGACTTATCACTACCATTGCCAACATTGGTCTCACTCAATGTGTGAACTTGTGTCACTCCATGTCAATGATCTCTAAGGATTGCATCATCTGTCACTCACTCTCACTCAGAATGGCAACTTATCACCACCATTGCCAGCCTTTGTCTCACTCAATGCGTGAATTTGTGTCACTCCAAGTCAATGCTCTCTGAGGATTGCATCATCCGTCACTCACTCTCACTCACAGTGGCAACTTATCACCACCATTGCCAAAGTTGTTGAGACAGCACCACTGTTCAACATGTAGCCTATCTAGGAAGTGTGGGCATGAAGTATAAGTCCCATACGTATCAAATGTGCTTTGTTTCACACTGATTTCCATGTAATACTTCAGAGTTGAATCAAACAAGATTATATAGAGAGAATATCAATTGAATTTAGATAGAGGTATCTCTAAAATGAAAGCAACTATCCATAAACACCTTTTCTCTGGTTACAGGAAAAATACATAGGGAAATATCAACATGAACACCTTGTCTGCGGTTAGAGGGAAGATACATATGGCAATACCTTCTCTGGCAAAACATACTTTGATCTGGCAGATGTGAGGCTGCATGATTACCAATGTCGATGATCATGAGCTTTTCATCTAACAAGGTGAGTGATCAACCGCCTTGCCATCCCTGGTGAGTGTGAGTCATCACGATCCTCGCCAACCGTGGTGAACATGCTCTATGGCATGGTGTGCGTTTCATCTAGCGAGGTGAGTGATCACTCGTGTCGCCATCCCTGGTGAGTGTGGGTGATCAAGATCCTCACCATCTGTGGTGAACCTGTGCTATCACGAGGTACGCGTTTTATCCAGCGAGGTGACTGATCACAATCCTTGCCATCCGTGGTGAATGTGCATTATGACGTGGTGTGCGTCTCATCTAGCGAAGTGAGTGATCACTCATGTCGCCATCCCTGGTGAGGATGAGTGATCACTCATGTCGCCATCCCTGGTGAGGATGAGTGATCACGATCCTCGCCATCCCTGGTGAACATGTGCTATGACGAGGTGCGTGTTTCGTCTAGCGAGGTGAGTGATCACCCGCGTCGCCATCCCTGGTGAGTCTGAGTGATCACCATCCTCGCCATCTGAGGTGAGGCCATGTGATCACCACCATTGCTATTCCTGGTGATCTTGTGCTATAGCGACGTCGTGTTCCATCTAGCGACATGTGTGAGCCACTTCACACAGGTTGACGAGGAGTCACGACAATTTGCTGGGTAGGTATGGGTGGACTTAATCTAAATGCTTTCTGTCTGACGCCTAGTTACCATTTAGTTCTAAGCATAATAATAAAAGGTTTTTGATGCACGGTGATAAATATGTTCTCTATAAATTCTATAATCATGACCATGTAGTCGAATGGGTAGTTTTGCCGTCCTCCTCTTAATCAGGAATGTGTCTACACCATCCGTCCAATAAATAATGCACCTTACCATTAAAGTTCTAGCATTGCATAGCAAAGAGAATGATTATACAGTATTGTCTTCTCTAATTCCAGGGTTATAGTGATAATTTCTTATAAATTTAGAAAGGCGATTTAGGACAAAACTTATAATTGCTGGTTCTATTGGTCTATCAGGACATGTCAAACTAGTGATAACCTATCCACGATTCAGAGCACTCTCTCCGTCTCATATTTTCCATCTATATTTTCAGTGATGTATAGGCAAAGGGCACCCATGTGGCAAGTGAGATAACTACCAGAAAGTCCCCCACTCGTGAACCTTTGTCTATTATCACATTTGCATTTATTTCACGGTTTTCGGATTGTAATTACCCTGTTATCATGATTGAGTCACGTGACCTATGATTGAAGTACACACCCTATACGTATATATATGAATATGAAAAGAGTTAAGCCTAAATTCTTAAGGTATCACGGCCACACATAGCTCCAAAACTGAAAAGTCTTGTGTTTTTACAATGGCACTGTCGCATGTATGTTTATAAGAAAAAATACAAACTGAGTAGGTTGGCAAAAGGTGAGGCTCCACTACGCGATTTTTGCATGGAATCGCAGATATTTTCACAAAAAGGGCTACATACACAGACTAAAAGTGGTATTTGTTGTAATTGACAGGTAGAAATTGTATGCCGAGGGAGCTATTTGTTTATATGGGGATGTGATTGTGTGTGGTCTCAGGCAAGCTTGTGTTGTTAAAAAGATGTTTTTGTTCACTAAATCAAGCTGATGTTATGTAAATATTGAAGAATTTCACATTGGGGAGTCTCTGCAATTCAATTTATATCATACTGTGTTATTGTTTATACAGCAGAAGAGGATCACCAACCTTAACTTGATCACTGTGACTTCTCAGTCTCAGATTTGGAGTAAATGTAAACAGAACTATAGGTAAATACACTCCCTGTTGTCAGAAGTGACCCCTCAAATCTCATGTTTACAATTTTAGATCTCATGTTTACAAGTTAGCACTGTCAATAGCCTATACCTTAGACACTGTCTGGGTAACAGTTTGCAAAAAGTCGCGTAGAGGAGCCTCCACTATTGTCACAAGGGGTATTTTTGCAAACAGGACCGAGTGCTTTAGTGGTGCAAAGGATTGCACTATGCATAGAAAAAAGGTGTAATAGTGAATGTACTTTGGAGAGCAAACTCGAAAGATGGGTGATGATATGATAGTCTTAAAGCATACAGTGTAATTTGTGATGATATGTTCATGGCAGTGATATTGTAAAATAGATGATATAGTATAATCTCTAATCTATGTAGTTATCTATTTTCTCCCGCTTATTCTTTATGAAAGGAAAATGGGCATTAATCATTGTGACAGTATCTACAAAGATCTAAAAAAATGCATGCTTCTGCCATATGAGAGCCATGTATTATATGTGCGCTTGGTAATGCGTACAACGAAATAAATGTTATTTATTGCCATCATTTTGCTTTGTTGTATCATTCTCTCGGGGTAATGGCCATAGGCTCGGCAAATTTACAAGTCATGTACATTAATATCACTCACATTCAAGGCCATTTTGAATCTGGAGGTTATTTCAAATAGAAGTGGGTGCCATTCCTATGATGCCAGCCTCCATCAGTGGATACTAATCTCTGCAGCCTATAGAGCCCTGTAAAATTCGTAGTGGTCCTCAGCAACATTGGTGCTTTCTGAAATAACCTCAAGCTCTATAGGCCAACTTCCACTACGTGAAAAATGGGTCTAAAACGCCTGTGATTCTGGATATCGGCAGCCTTGGAGTCTTGTCAATAACAAAATTCACAAGGGTTCCCATACCATCCCTACCTTTATCAAACCCAACTACTAGCCGATGTTGGAAGAGAAATGTCTGTGAAATTTATCACTGTACTGACAAGTTGCAATTTTGATTTACAAGTACAACATTCTTATGACTATAGTGTGTGGAACTTGGGTCCTGATTTATGAAAAAAGGACACAACTCTTGTGATTTACTAGAGATTCTTGTTTTTCTCTAAATCACAGGGAATTTGCGTATATTACAGAGATTTCTGGCCTCTTGTGAGGAAAATACCAAAAACGTTTGATGCCTTTCACTCCTGAAATAACAACACTTTGGGAAGGTTTCTTAGCTGTTATGGGCCCTCCTTAGACTAAATATTACCACCCCAATATCAGCTAAGTAACCACATGTCCTATATATCAAGGATTCTCTGGCTATTTTCGCATTGTGGGATTTGGCCTTATCAAAACAGCAGGCACAAAGTAGAGCACCTCTTTGAGTTATCTGTTTATTCTGACTATCCTTTCTAACTCACAACATGCATCAACTTATGGCCTTACTCGACATGCTCAAAAGAGTCCTAAAACCATATCATCACAGAGCATTTTAAGTAAAGTACGATGTGCAAAATTTGGCAAACACTTTATCTTAGCACTACTTGGTAACTGTTTGACCCCAGATAGACAACGGATAGGAGACGAACAGGGTTACCCTGCATAAGATGCAAGAACCTGAAGACACCTCTCAAATCACAATATGTGACACATGATACCTTTTTCAGTGACCTCTCCTGCATCACAAAAATTAACAAGAAAATAAAACACCGATTTGGCATTCAAGGATAGACATCTCTGAGTACACAAAAAGGATCCTCTATCTACAAAAGGTTATGCACATCAGCAATCCAAGGCGCCCTCTGGGAAGGGTAATTTCATACAAGATCGAAGATCCAATAGATATGAATAGATATAATTATAAATGATTTACTATTAAGACTCATAGACCTTGAGGTATGGTGGCAATGACGCCATACTTTTAGATCCCTCTTATTAAACTTTCCATACACACTACACACTGAATCTGCCCTTCTGTCTTAAAGGCCAAATCCCACTACGTGAAAAATGGGTCTGAAATGTCTGTGATTCTGGATATCGGCAACATTGGACTGTTGCCAATTTCCTAAATCACAAGGGTACTCACTGTATTTCTCAACACTCCAAATCCGACTATAGCTGATAGTAGCAGGGGAATCTCTGGGATTTTCGTTACTGCACAGATGAGTTGCTAGAATGATTCACAGAGATAGAGTATTTGATATTAACATCACAGTTGTCTCTGACTATTTTCTGTGGTTTGCAATGATCTCCTGCATAGCATAAACAAGTGTAGCTTGCATAAATCCCAAACAGAACCCCATTATGACTGTAGTATGTGGAACTTGGCTCCTGATTTATCAAAGACATACCTCTTCTGATTTCCTAGAAACTGTTGTTTTCTTCTAAATCACAGGGATTTTGAGTCTATCACAGAGATTTCAAGCCCTTTGTGAAAAAAATATCAAAAACTTTTGATGTACTATACTCCCTAAATACCAGCACTTTGACAGGGATTCTTAGCCTTTATAGGTCTTCCCTAGACGATATTACCACCCCAATATCGGCTAAGCACCCACATATCCTATTTCACAACGATTTCCTGACCATTTTCACGTTGTGGGATTTGGCCTTAACACACGACCCAAGACTGTGTCCTTTTGATCTCCAGTAAGGCAAGGTAATTTAACTTCCTGGCACACACTCAGCTACGAATGGAACAGTGAAAATCCTCTATTGGAGAGTCACTAGATGTTTACATATCATCTAAAAAAAGGAGAGTACCTTAATTTCTGTTTGACTGTATTGTACATTAATATCATGCAATGAGTACATATGGGGTTGCAATTGGTCCCTTCGACAAGATACTTGATATGGCGAGTGCCTCCATATTGGCGTGATGGAATCCATACCACTGGTCCAGGCCTTTTGTGGTAAATGCCATGACAAAACATGTAATGGGTTAACCATGTCACATTAGGCAGACCTCCGAGGTAAACAAAGTGAGACATACACCAGACTGTTCTCATACCAGTTATGGGTGATAGAGCTTATTATGAAACGCTGTTCGAATTAGAGATAATCCATTTAAACAACCATTGGTAAATGGATCATCATGTAATTCGCAACATCTATCATGCATATCTTACTCTTTTGTTCTCTTCTGGAATGGGAATTAGTGTTACTTTTCTCCTCGCCAGAAACTAATCTAGTTCTAAAGATGGGTCTAAAGGATGCTGCTGTAGATTTATATAAATGACACTTTATATGTTATGTGATCTAGGCCTTTTGTGTTCATTCTGACGGCCATTTTGACCTCTATCTTGGTGTTTGAAACTTATAGATTATGTAATCGGTAGGTATATCAGCATGGTATATCCTTCTCTCAATAGAAAATGCGATTGGCAATAGAATCAACCATCCCATTGCTTTTCGAGCAAAACGTGATTTAAACAGACCTGTTGTACAGCAAAGCGCGACCAAAATAACAGAGCTAAAAGGTCTCCTATAAACTCATGACCATGGACCATTGAGTCCGATTAGAGAGATCGATACTTACCTAATGTGTAAATGCCAGCAACTCCCCCAGTCATTCAACCAATAAATGAGGGGTTGTTCCCGTGTGCCGCTCTGAAAATCAATGTGAATAGGTTTGTAAACAGATGCTTATCAAAGCAAACATGCAGAAAAATAGCAGACACATGCAAATGATGTAGAAAAATCTAAATGTCAAAAGTAGCTAGATTATGTGGCATCTGTTATTACAGTTAAGTGCATTGTAAAGGGCATCCAAAGGGTGGTAGAGACGTCATAAAACAGTGCAGTAAAACTGATAAGAGATTTCTCTTTTTTTATACAAATTAAATCAGAATCTCACGAAATTGACTATCTATACTATAAGCCGTTCAGTCAGCTAATGACCCATACCAGTGGGTTAGGTCGCCAGAAAGCAGTAGATTTTGTGTTTTTGGGCCATTTTTTACTTTTATGGCTCTGGAGAAAGAAGTTTTGAACCAATCTTGTCTTACATAGACTCATTTGATAGAGAACACTTAGGGCTATCAGAAAAATGTAAATTTGTGGTCATCTATCAAAGATTTTAGGACTTATAGCCTGCCGAAGTGAAAAAACGGCCAAATTTGTTCTTTTTATACTTTTTGTATTTTTTACAAGTGTCCTGTATTGGATAAAGAACACTATAGAGTATCCCAAAGTTATTTTTTGTATTGTATATGATCATAGGTATCATTTCTATGAGGTTTGGACATGTTACTAAGTGAGAATTTTTCATGATGTCTCTTTCAAAATGGAAATCTGTAATTTGTAACGCCCGGTCCCTAAATCTAAATCGGTTTTAAAACATGGAAAAAATGAATCTTCAAAATCTTTGTTATTACCCATATGAAGGGCCCTATCATCCCCTACTTTGGTGAAGAAATTGTGTGTCTACCAGCATTTGTCTCCATATGAGAGCAGCTTATATGAAATAATTCTAATAAAAGTACCGGACGTTACGTAACGTCCGGTACTTTATCATCATGTAGGAGGCAGTCTACTGTGCATGCATAACTCCAATTTTGTTCTATTCTGTAATTGAAGTCAATAAAAGACATATTGGCCTTGTTATTTCATGTGTTTGTTATGCATAATGGGACATTCTTATATTACTGAGAGCAACTTCAATTACCTCCATATTTCATTATTTTGGTACCGGACATTACATGACACAAAACAAACAATAAAAATGGAACCGGATGGCCTAGATCGGTATTTTTTGGTCTTCTGAGCTGAGGAGATGTACCTTGACAATTTTGTTAAGGTTATATAAAGTAATTAGAAAATTAGTTTTTCAGGGCCTTCAACGGCAAAATCTTACACTTTCTGACGACCTGACCCATGTATGTCTACTGGAACAATCAAAGAAAGTGACAATTTGATATAAATGATACATATTTGTTAAGGTTCCATTATTGTAGAAATCTTCACACAAACAGGCAAAATGAGACGCATTTGAAAAATAGGTACAGAATTCTTAGTGAAC
The DNA here is from genome assembly GCA_949317995.1 of Acholoe squamosa. Classification (NCBI taxonomy): domain Eukaryota; kingdom Metazoa; phylum Annelida; class Polychaeta; order Phyllodocida; family Polynoidae; genus Acholoe; species Acholoe squamosa. Next base: position 27,767,414 of record OX439041.1, on the reverse strand, counting down.
CTGTTAAAGTGAACCTAAATTAATTACATTGATTTTCATTTGCTGCATCATATCTCAGACAGTAGAATGGAGTCAAAATGAACGAGCTAAGAAACATTCTTTAGTCATCAAATTGAAATCTTCATTCTTTAGTCATCAAATTAAAATATTCAAAACTCCTGGAAAGATTTACGAACACCCTCAATATCTTCCTGTATTTGTGCTTCCAAAGTTTTAACCTCCATTGACAGCAGTTGTAGCTGTAGCCAAAAACTCCCCTGACATCATCATGGAATGGAAGACATAAATAACAGAAAATCGTAAAAATCTAATCAGAAATACGTCATGGGCGTTTGCGTGACGTGCGCGCAGTGTAGAGAGGCACAACAGAGAACTGATTCTCCTTCCGCTTCCGGTATGTTATCAGAGAAAACACGCCAGGGATTATGGAGAGGTCCCACCACCATTTTGTATTCATGTCTAGCTGTGTTGCCATTCATGCCCAAAGGGAAAGAGGTTGAATAAAACATTGCATGCTGAGATTAATATGTTTTTGCCTTTAAAGATAGGTGCATAGCTTCCTTTAGAAGGAAGCAGATGATAGATTTAACTCCCATCAACATCACAGCTTTCTGAGATAAGGTTATTACTTGGGTGAATTATTATTTTTGCTTATCATCAATTTAAAATTCTGTGTAGATAAAAGATAGAGGTAGATTCTTTGTTTTGTTTTTTTTAAAGAGAGTAAAAAAAAGAATAAGCCAACACCAAAAAAACAAAACAAGCTAGCACTCATAGAACGCTCACTATGGTTGCGTTTTATGAAATAAACGGTACATGAACATTTTCTCCGTTATATTTTTGCTATAATGTATAGGTATACCCACATGAAATCTACATACAACCCTATCATGTATAGGCTCAAGCTTTGTATGTCCGCTGCAATACCGTGCAAGCCGTAACCAATAAACCTGTTGGGATTTTGTGATGCACAAGCTATGGTCGTGATTCCATAATGGAGGTTTGGGTTGGTATTTATTACAAAGGTCATTGGCAGTAGGCCCCTACAAGTAAATGCCACTAGGGTACAACCTGAATAATATATGGTATAGCATGTCAGGCCTGTATGTTTTAACTATTTACAGGATCTATCTGAGTGTTCCTGTGTATGGTGTACGGGTACTTGTGTGGTGGCTTTCAATATGAAGATTATGTTGTCATTATGGTATACCCTTATCTGCCATCTGCCTCCCCAATCTCTCTCTCACGATCACAATCCTACTTTAGAAAACACTATCGCAAAATGCCCCCACAATGCCAACTATCACCATGCATTCCCCTTTATTCAAGCGTTTTATTTGGTCATCTCCTCCTGTCAACCACGCATCAACAGCTTAGATCTGAGAAATGTCTGCATCAGAGATCATATTTTCACTCCTTGGATCAATGCCATGTTGACTTGAGACAGTAAGAGTTATGATGAAGGGCATGTGACCACATCACGTACAACCCCTAGAGGTGACATAAGGACAGGCACCATACTGTTATTGATGGCTGTATAGAACTCGATTCTTGTAGCTCTGTAGTGAGGCAGCTTTCTCTTCTTTGCAGAGCAAATAAAGCTTAGCATATCCTTTGGTCTATACATCTCATTGACCCCTGCAACCCTGCACGATGATGGTGAGACCTGACCCCCCCCCCCCCCACTGTTTTGGTGCTGCCTTGGCACATGTGGTGAAATCACCTACACATATACAATTAAAGAGAATAAAAAGTATGAAAAAGTTCTTACAAGCATCCTCAAAATGAGGCACACAAATGGATAGCAGTACAAAGTACTAAGCCATGCACGCCATGCAGAGCGCAGTAGTTAAGCTTATTGATGAACTGCCTGTATAAACAGTTGTCATACTTCAACCCAAAAGGCAGTCCATGAGGTATACTTTATTGATTATTTCTCAGAAACCTGGTAATAATAGACAGAGTTTTGTGTGGAATGTACACATTTATGTCTACTTCCAGGCATTTACCCACACGTGCTTCAGGTTATGAAAGATGAATAGCAGCCCGGACAAAAATAGCACTAGTACAAATCTATGATAGTTACGACCTTTCACAATCTATATCACTGTATGGTGGACGTGGGGCAAACACTGTAGATAAATATCATCGAAAAAATGGCTGAATCCTTGTCCCAAAATTGCAAGAGAACCATCAGTATTTTCCACCTAGGGCTTCTGTTAAAAAATACACTGGTTCACTAGCTGCAATGCAATTACAGTGGTTCACTGCTTCGTTTTACAAGGATCCCGGTTAGATTCAACAGTTATATTTTCACAGTAAATGCTCTATTCACACCTGAGGGGTGTTTTAGATTAAGGCATTTTAAATTGTCCGGAAGCAGTTATTGTGATGTATGTGAGTTGAGTTATGCTCTGGAGCAGTTGATGATAGATGGGTTTGTTGTTTCCTTCCTGGAGTAACATAGCGGATGGATGAGTGCACTTAAAGTGGCACAACAGTAAATCATGAGCCTATCTCGGGGGAGGAGATCAGAATAAAGTATGTGGAAGGATTGTAGAAACCCCTTTTCTAACTCAGTTAAATAAAGGGATCATATGGTATTAGGGTAGCCAAACTTCTTACTTATCTTGGAAACCCTAAAGTGTCTGAACATGCCCCTTTCTATCCGATTCACAATTATCAAAACGTGCATGTACACCTAGATTAAGACACTAGACTGCACTGAAAACCTGGAAGATCCGAAACTAGTCAGCGGTGACAACTTTCTGCCATGGTATTTAGATATTTCCCCATTCTCCCACCAACTCTTGCGATCTAGGAGCCCAGGACCTACATAAAACACAAGAGGCAAAATCGCAGAGATGTTTGAGGCCGATATTGAATGATAGATCTGATTCTGATTTTGATTCTACTGCTAAAATTGGGCACTTTGTGTCTGGTTTTTTTTTTATATTTTATTGCTGATTTTGGACACTGCATTACTATGATTTTGATTTTATTGCCAATATTGGGCCTTGAATCTTTGAGGATTAGAGAGTAAGGCTGAAAAATCTCAAGAATACAGTAAATAACAAAGATTTCCAGGTTCTTTGATGAAAAATATCTAAATGATTTGATATGTACCACTGACCAAAAACCAACACTTTGGCAAGACTTCTTAGCTGTCATAGGCCTACCTTAGACGATATTACCCCTGCAATATCTGCTAAGGATGACTGCGTTCATAAATCACAAGGATATTAGAGCATTTTCGCGTTGTGGGATTTGACCTTTAGGCACTCTTTATATTTTATAAGTAAGTTGACTACCCCTCCCATTTTATACCCACTGTAAAGGCATGCCAATTGTATTGAGTGTGTATCAGGTATAGACCCTCGGAAATACCTGTCCAGCAACTTATAAATTCTCTTCAAAGTCCTATTTTCCGACCACAGGCTGCATGTACCAGTTTTAGACCAGGTATTTGCTGCTATAGGTCGAATCCCACATGGCGAAAAATGCCTCAAACATCTCTGCGATTTTGAATCTGTTGCAATTCTTAGATCTACCCCAAATTCGCAAGGGGTATGACTGTGATAGGGTACATAGAACACAAGGACACTGTTGTGCTTTATTGTAAAGCCTTTGCAATATATTGTCCTGGTTAATGGGTATATCTGTGTCTAATATGTTTCCTCTCCTAAAATCATAAGGGTAAAAAAACCTTAGCACAGTCTGCAGTGGAACTTTGATATTGGACAATTCCCCTAGCACCACTTGCAATTCAGGACACCAGGAAGGCCATAAAGCACAACTGACAAAATCGCAGAGATATTTGAGGCATTTTTCGCCATGTGGGATTCGACCTTTTGAACACTCGCACAGACATCAGTTCCCACATATGGGTCAGCTCAAACTGAAATGCATGCCCTGCCTTAATTTCAAGGGTAAACCTCTGCCACGGTTGGAACTATGTGGACAAACAGCTGGAGGGATAGAAACACAGAGTGAGACAGAGACAGACAGACACTGTGACAGGTAGAGACAGACAGGGTGAAATAAGGAGAGGGAGATTTACAGAAGATTATATCAAAGAAAAATAATTTCGAAAAGACAGATTGTTCAAAATACAGATAAGGTGAGCCGAGGAGATTTTATGGCAAAACTGGAGGTTTTTATGGCAAAACCTCCAGCTCTAAGGAGGTTTTCTGACGTATACTCCATCCACTGAAGTTTATGTAACAGTAAAACCATAAATATAAGCATATTTTGACATAAACTGTAGAGCCCTAGAAGAGGATTTGAATCTTCTACATTGTATGTGATACAAAGCTATAGTAAATATATGGCTTTCAAGGCACCAGCAATCTCAATAGTATAATGGTTAGTATGGCTGACTTTGACAAGGCTGATGGGGTCTTTGTAAAAACGCCTCTGAAGCCCCTTTTATACTATTGGCAATGAAGGGGATATTGATTATAATACATAATTTTTAGAATGTGTTGCAAAAACTGACAGTGGCCAACTGAGAACAAAAATAAAATGACACCATGGTTTTAACCTGTATGGTCTAGATGTCTAGTCCCAGTCCTTAACCACTACACTACATTGACCAGTCAAACTTTCAAAGTGAAATTACCCTCTTAATCGATAATTGATTACTCAGTCATAGTAGTAACATAATCTGCATTCAGTAGATGTTCTAACACCCACAGTATCAGCTGAGGACACTCATGGTGTAATGGTTAGCACATGGGACTCTAGATCTCAGCACTGTCTGATACATGGGTACGAATCCCATATGGGACAGTATTTTCCACAGAATTCCACCTGCTGTTCAAAAATGACCTAATTCATAAACCTCCTGCTATGCTTGACCTATTTCACAAAACCTCCTGCCAGAACTGACCCAATTCATAAAACCCACCGCTGAATGTAGAATGTGGAAATAAACCTACAGTAGGAACAATGGGGTGCACAGCCAGGTGGAGTATAAACCTTTAGAAACTAATGTATGTTGTATTATACCACGATTTCGGCACTTCCGGTGGGTTTATATGCAGTTTAGCCGTGCATTATTCTGCATATACCACCCTTGTGCGTTTTTAGAATTTTTGGTATATACTTTTTCGAGGTCAAGTTGGACTTAGAATATTTTTTGGAAATTATGGCGCCTATACAAAGTTAATCTAGCCATTTTACATTGTGAAAAATCGTGCCAACTCGTACGAGGATCGAACCCCGGCCGCAGTGGTGGTAGGCAAAGGCCTTAGCCATAGCGCCACACTGAACGGTGATGAAACACATTGCGAAAATAAATAAATTCTAACCTGGAGTCCTAGTGGTACTTTTCCATTCAGTTTTCGTCTTGAATCCAACCTTTTCATGTTATAATATCGAAATCCCAAGAAGTTTTTGATCCATAGAAGAGGAATGCGTGCTAATTGTCTCCATTTTCTTCGATATAAATAAGAATCCATTGATTTTCCCGTGGCCGCTCTGCGCGAAGCCATTGTTTCGGCGTCTTTCTTGTACGACGAGCAGTTGACCTATATCTACATCCGGGCCACTGACACACTTTCGCCGAACAAGGAGGCGGGTGGGAATGGCCGGACCGCGACTCGCGTACGTTGGGAAAATCAATGGATTCTCCTTTATTTTGAATATATTGGACATAATACGTATGGAGGGATCATCTAGACTATCTAAGGATATGTATGTATTAATTTGAAGACGTGTCATGGTTGGATTCCATACGAAAAGTGACTGTATACACAGCGGTACCTCTCCCAGCAAGGAACAAAAACAATGGCTTCGCGCAGAGCGGACACGGGCCGTGTCGCTTGCACTTACAAAATGCCTTCTCGTGGCTATATTCTGTGGATATCAGGTAAGAAATTAATACAAAATGGAGGAAATGGTGGTATAAACCTATTAGTTCATGGATGTTGGAGCCCACGGGGAGTCTATGCTGGATATACCCTCGCCGCTCCGCGGCTCGGGTATATCCAGCATAGACTCCCCTAGGGCTCCAACATCCATGATCTATTAGCTTAATACGGCATTCATAGTCTCCAGGTGACAGGCCGAACACCTATAACTTACACTGATCCTATCCACGATTACAACTTCATATCATAGATCAGTTTGCAAAATCTAATTTTCCCTGTACAACAGATATCTCTCTTCCTGTGTTTAACCACCCGACGAACATTTATAACAAATCTGAGTTCCTATCAACTCAAAACAGAGATACAGGCGACTCTGACAAGGGCTGGAACCTGGCAGTACTCCATCAATAACAATCATTTGTACTACATTTAGGAGCTGCTCCATGTGAGGAGCAGCTGGCCGCCATTTTTATGAGCAACTCGATGGGCGCCATCTTGTGCCATCAGAGATAAGAGAAGTACTTCAGGTCTGACATGTGCTGTGATAAATCTCTGTGTATCTGTAAATAGATAACAAACATTATTGTTAAAATTCGGAATCATGTTATACACTGATGTTGTCGGATGATAAGCCCAACTTTTAAAGTGCTCCTAATTAATGCTTCAATAAGATATGAGTTCCCACTTTGAAGGCATTATTCCAGTAAAACAGGCATTGCATTTACAGTCAACTAACTTTAAGAAAATAGATTGAATGCTTATTTTGCAGTAGGTTGGTTGTCCTGTACTCTCTTAAGGTCGAATCCCACATGGCGAAAATTGGCTGAAATATTACTGCGATTCTATCCTTTGCATTCTAGGGGTGTTCCTGAGCCCCTAGATCGCAAGGATTGTTCAACTTTGACCGAATCCCACAGTAAATATGCAGCTATAGGTGAGGCTCCACTACGCGATTTTTTGGTACATTCTCACCTAATTCTATGCCTATAGTGCCTAAGGTATAGGGTATTGACATTCCTATATTGTAAACATGAGATTCAAAATTGTAAACATGAGATTTCAGGGGTTATTTTATGGGTGATTCCTCTCCTTGTGTGCCACATTTACCAACTAACCTGCACCTGCACAGACTCTGTGATTGGGTGGGAGTTCAATATGTAAACATCAACACAGCAAAATATAAATAACAACACAGCAGTCACACAGACCGCAGGGTCTTGTACTTTAAAAATCAAACCTGTCTGCTATTGAGTTGCAGAGAGTCATCAGTGTGAAAGTCTGCAATATTTACATCAGGGCAACTTGATTTAGTAAACAAAAACATCTTTTGGCAACAAAAATGTGCCTGAGAATGTACACAAAGCCTTCCCCACATAAACAAAAAACTCTCTCAATCTTCTATTTACACCTTGAAATAATAACAAATACCACTCTAAAATCTGTGTTTGTGTCTGCTTTTGTGAGAATAGCTCCGATTTTTAACAAATATCGCATAGTGGAGCCTCACCTAATCCTTGCGATCTAGGGGCTCAGGAACACCCCTATAATGCAAAGGACAGAATCACAGAGAGATTTCAGCCATTTTTCGCCATATGGGATTCGACCTTTAGCGATAGATATCCAGTTCATAGATACCCATTATTATTCTTCCGTTGTCCATCTGCGATATTATCTGCATAATAGCATCAAGGATAGTATAGGGGACTACAGCCATCATACCTAAGGCCAAATCCAACTACGTGAAAAATGGGTCTAAAACGCCTGTGATTCTGGATATCGACAGCCTCGGAGTCTTGTCAATAACAAAATTCACAAGGGTTCCCATACCACCCTAGACTGGCTGCAGTCCATTGATTTTATTATGAGATAATTGAAAGAAAATGGGAAAATAAAAATTGAAAACATTTCTAGTGCATTTATTTCTAGCCCAGTAGCCAGAGGAGGAGAGGCATAGGGGGGGTATAGTGGGCTTGGGAGGAGAGCTCAGGGACTGCAGCCAGTCTAATACCACCCCTACCTTATCAAACCCCACTACTAGCCAATATTGGAAGGGAAATGTCTGTGAACTTGATCACTGTACTGACTAGTTGCAACTTTGATTCACAAATACAACATTCTTATGACTTTAGTGTGTGGGACTTATTGTGTGGGACTTATTGGGTCCTGATTTTTGTTAAAAATACACACCTCTTGTGATTTACTAAAGATTCATGTTTTCTTCTAAATCACAGGGAATTTCCATATATCACAGAGATTTCTGGCCTCTTGTGAGGAAAGTATCACAAACTTTTGATGTATTTCACTCCTGAAATAACAGCACTTTGGCAAGGTTTCTTAGCTGTTATGGGCCTTCCTTAGACGATATTGCCACCCAAATATCGGCTAAGTAACCACATACCCTTTATCACAAGGATTCTCTGGCTATTTTCGCGTTGTGGGATTTGACCTTTACGGATCTCCTTCACAAAGTCTTATTTCTTGTCTGCCATGTCCATCACCACCAGAAACAGATACCTCTCAGACCCTACACCTTATTCTGTAAATGAGGTGAACTAGTCCTTCTGTCTACACCGACAATTTTATCTGGAATCTGCTTACCTTACAGATAATCTGGTCCATGTATGTATCACACAGTCTGAGGTTTTCATGTGTTTTGGCATACCTTAGGGGAAAGTGAGAGGGTGGGAAGTGAAGCTGAGATGACTTGTAACTGTCAGCTTTGGCACGAGGGGGCGTGACAGTTGAGCTGACTTATGTCCATATCCTGTCCGTCAGGTACGTCATACCGCTTTGTGCTTTGAATGCAGACGATTTCCCAATATCAGTTCAGTTCCTATACTTACATGCTTGATATATGAATTGCTTTTGTTAATATGTTGGGAATAATATTATATCAACTGGGAGGGGAATTGGATTGTCTAAGAAGAAAATTCTGCTTAAAAGAAACTTAGGTTTTACGTGTTTTTGGTATGCTTGCCCTGTAGTTTGAGAATCTCCCACCATTTTTTAATGATATATCGAGCATAATGTGCAGATCCCCGCATAGTTGGTGTACCTTTATCAACGAACATGGAGTCCATGAAAATTAATTATACATTTGGAAAAAAAAAACACACGAATGGCAAAGATATATCCCAATTACTCATGGTATCAAAGCACCAGGGCATCATTTTCTTTTCCCTGGCCATAGGCATATCACTAGTTCTTAAAAGGGAAAAAATAGGATCATGTCTACTTCAATTACGTTTGTTGCGCAGTTGAGTGTGTTCACGAGTTAACCTTACCTACAGCAATATTTACAGATGAAACGTTCTTCATACGCAGGTAAAGTTTGGATACTAGTGGTTTGCCTCATATAAAATGAAGGTTGTGTGTTTAGGGATATCCTGGATTGAGGCATAGCGTGACATTAACAGACCACATAGGTATGTATGGTGGTCGAAATACATGCATGAAATGAACTGGGCATGTCCAGGCCTCAAACATGCGAGAGTGTCTTTAAAAAAAGAGCACCCGTCAACCTCCCTATAGAGTGATTGAGAGAGAGAGAGAGAGAGAGAGAGAGAGAGAGAGAGAGAGAGAGAGGGGGGGAGAGAGCGAGAGAGAGAGAGAGAGTCGAAGAAAAAAGAAAAGGTGTGGGGGAGACTGAGAAAGAAAGAAAGAAAGAAAGAAAGAAAGAAAGAAAGAAAGAAAGAAAGAAAGAAAGAAAGAGGAGTAAAGAAGGTAAAGGGTCAATAACATGATCATCAGGTAAGTCTGATGGGAAACACGGAATCAATAATTTACAAAGACCAAGGCGACGGCAGCCCACAGGCAAAATGGGTATATATAATGTAACTAACCGCCTAGACTGGATGAGACAGGCAGTCTGAGCTGCTCCGGGCGGCTCCAACCTGCTGCCTATTTCACCCAGTGGTCTCTTCTAAAACTAGACTAATTCTAGCCATACTATACATAAAAAATAGTTTATTTTACTTGTCTGTAACTATTTCGCTCCCTGCGTTAATATCATTGCAGCTTAACATAGAAAGTCATAAATTTTGTGACATTTGATATCTCAACACTGCTCTTGTATTATCCTGACATAAGAATTCGGAATCACAGACCAAGAGAGTAAGACATGTATAGCAGTGGATGGCGGAATGAGGGGTTCACAGGGTTCAGGGGCTGTTTCTGGGTTTATGTCCATCATGAAACGCACAGCTGGCAGTCCGACACCTGAATTTACTGCGTGTAAGATCAGAAACGGTCAAGCAGTTGAAGGGATGTATAGGTGTGACGTGGGAGTAGACACTGAAGAAGGAAGAAACTGTGAATATGATACAGAGTGGGCAACTTAGGATCTAATGAAGAGAGCGAATATAGCGGCTAGGCAGTGCGTCCTATTGTCTACTCAGACTCTCAGACATGGACAAAGATTTACTTTCAGAAATCAAATGGATATTCTGATACCTCAGAGGAATAGCTAAAGAAAACTTATTTCTGTTAAAACGTGGGCTAGATCATAAAATATATATACTTATATTCTTATTTCAATATCTCCCCTGATTGGAAAATTCATTTCTTCAGCCAGGATTGTACAATATGCCATGTTTTAAGATATACTCAATATAATATGCACTTGAATATTATTATAAGAGAAACTTTATCCTTTATACATTCTCCATGCACAACACCTGCCGTTGACTGAGGCACCGCACAAACAGCTTCACTTGGCAGGCCTTACCTGCTTGAAGAGGCGCCGAAGTGTGCATGCAGAGAGCAATTTGAGCTTGCGCTGCTTATCAATGTTTAGCCGAATTGCTTATTCATCCAGGCAGATTACAAAGGATCACATCCCATAAACCCCAGCCATACCTCATATATCGTACAGTAGTTAACCCTTTAAGAGCTGGTGAATGCCCGCATATTCCATTTGGGATTCGACCTATAGGTCGAATACCACATGGCGAAAAATGGCTGAAATATCTCTGAGATTTTGTCCCTTGCGTTTTATGGCACTTGTTGAGGCCATAAAACGCAAGGACTACTGCAAACTTGACCCTAAACCACTGTGGGATTCGGAATTAGTTGATCAATCCTTGCGTTTTATGGCCCCCACAAGGGCCATACAATGTAAGGGACAAAATCGCAGAGATATTTCAGCCATTTTTCGCCAAGTGGGATTCAACCTTATACGTTATAGGTAGGACTAGAGTCTTATGGTGCTGTTACCACCATGGTCTGTTATCAAATCTATTGCTTTCTCATTATCACACACGGATTCAGGATTTTGAGTAAGGGGAAGCGATAGGAATACATGCAAGGGGGGTTGAGAAGTGTTTGTGGTATGCAGCAAATTCGGCTTACGGATATCTCAGGAGTTTAACATCACAAAATGTGAAGAAGTAACAGTATCTACATTGATTTTCTTCCAAATCAAAAAACAATGGCAATCGTGTGAAAGGCAACAGGGGAGGGTAAAAAGTGCCTTGCTCATTTTGTATTCGTCTCTTATCAATAGGGAGTTTAAGATATGGATGTGTACGGCAAATGCAACGTGTAAGGTCATAGGTCACGTGGGGGGTATCCCCATCTAGCAGTATACAGCTTCTAGACATGAAGTTTTGGACTTGTAGACCCCCCATGTAGCAAGCCCGCTCGGGGCCAAATTGGTTTTACCCGGGATAAGGTGATTCAAAGCGGGCAGTATTCAGTACATGGGTTTTAGGTTCGGCAGATGCTGGGTTTCCAGTCAGGGCCACACAGGGCAGCCCAAATCGGGCAAACCCACTTGAGCCCGTTGGGCTCCCAACGGGTTTTGTCCTCAGCATACGGTCTGGGCCACATTGGGCCGCCCGATTTGGGCACTGGTCAGGTTTAAAATGGGCAACCACATTGGGCCCAGGATGGTTTCAAAATGGGCATCCCAAGATGGGTACTTAGCTGTATAAAGTCTTCCCAGTCTGGGGTTAGAGTGGGTTTGGACAGGGCAGCCTCATCTTCTGAACTGTTCTAAATCTGTGATGAGTGTTCCCCCTCCCTCTCTCTTTTTTGTTCGTCCCTCCCCTATCCATCCCCTACCCCTTCCATCTCCTCCTCATTCCACTAAACCTGCCCTGCCCTTTCCCCCTCTCACCCCGCTCTGCCCTGCCCTTCTGTCACCCTGCCCTCCCTGGGCCTCCCTAGCCCACTTAAAAGGGTCTATTTCTCCTCTTTCCTATCCCCTCAGGATGTGTGTGGTGCACATATGCGCAGGCACTGACACATTCCTCTGTGAATTTGTGTAATGAGGATCTCACCATGAATATGACCTTAGCTGTCGAAATGGTGTTAAACATCTATTACTCACTCACTCTCACTCCCAGCCCTCACCCTGCCTTGCCCTGCCCTGCTCTCACCCTGCCCTGCTCTTGCCCTGCCCTGCCCTGCTCTCTCCCTGCCCTGCCCTACTCTCATCCTGCCCTGCCCTCCTCTCACCCTGCCCTGCCCTCCTCTCACCCTTGCCCTGCCCTGCTCTCACCCTGCCCTGACCTGCTCTCGCCCTGCCATGCCCAGCTCTCACCCTGCCATGCCCTACTCTCACCCTGCACTGCCCTGGCATCTCCTTCGCTCACATGCCCTGCCCTGCCCTGCTCTCACCCTGCCCTGCCCTGCTCTTACCCTGCCCTGCTCTCACCCTGCCCTGCCCTCTCACCCTACCCTGTCCTACTCTCATCCTGCACTGTGCTGGCATCTCCTTTGCTCACATGCCCTGCCCTGCTCTCACCCTGCCCTGCCCTCATCTCACCCTGCCTTGCCCTCTTCTCACCCTGCCCTGCCCTCCTCTCACCCTGCCCTGCCCTCCCCCCTCCCTTCCCTCCACCACTGCTGTAGGACACTTTCCCTATACCATTAATACACAGGTAGGTTCATAGTAGGGATCCAGATATTTCATGTAAAAGGCAACACTGACTAGTCCTGGAAAGAACAGCTTCATGTCTTTCTTTGTACTAGTAGGCTTGCAAGGTGTATTTGTGGTGTGGGGGCAAACAGGACCCACACTTGGCCAGGTATAAGAGGACTATATATAGAGGCAATTGAGAAACCAAAAATATCCCCTGCCCCTGTAGGCCAGTCCATGGCAGACTCACTACAAAGTGGTTTCACAGCACTCCAGGCAGAATTCTACTACCCATACCAAACTTATTTCTTTTAGACATAGGACAACTGGAATAGACTACTAAATCAGATATGAAGTAATAATGTGCAGACTTTCTCATAGTCTGGAAATACTTAGATGTTTCTAGTCAAAAGTGCAAATCAAGGTCATCTGAGTAGTAGTGGAATAGCAACACCATTTCTATTGCACTGAACTTGGAACAAGAGCAGATATGCAGAGGTACAGTCATTATGAACTTGAAGGCTCTCTTCTCTACTCCTACATAGGGAATTAGTAGGGGAAGATTGAGGCCAGAATGTCACTTTAATGAATCAAAGTGCCTTGTGTTGGCTGAGTGAGTTTGATTCAAATGAATGGTACTGCTCTGCCTTTCCACTTGGGTAGATATTGCATTTACTGCTTTGGTGATGGGGGGGGGGGGGTTAGATTAGCTCAAGGATTTGTTGCTTATTGACCTTTAAAAAAAAGAAAAGATTTTGGATAAATTTCTCAAAAAGAATTTTTAACATGTCACCACTAATTTTTCATCAAATCGGGCAGCCCACTTTAGGCCACACCAAATACCCATGTTAAACTCACTCTGAGCCCAAATCGGTGAGCCCAATTTCAAACAGATCTGTGCCCGAATCGGTTAGCCCAGTGTGGCCCAGACCTTTTGCTGAGGACAAAACCCATCGGGCGCCCACTGTGTTAACCCAGTGTGGCCCACATCAGGAGCCCGCTCTGGCCCAGACTCGGGCCACACCATTTTTGCTACCTGGGCCCTGTATACCCATGTCAATTTGATTTGACACAGAGAGCACACATCATTGGGACATATGCACATATGTCACCATGACAACTGTAGCACATGATTTGACATGCCTTAAAATGCCATGTCATCTGTGAGTTGACTAGGGTCATGGCCATGTCGAAGGCACTTGACATGTGATGGTTTGACATACATAATTGTTCTAGGATATTCCACTAGATAGGGCAAACAAGCACGTTTGTACCAGGATAAATCACTAGCAAGAGGTACTACCAAAACTTGAGGCATTTGATGTATCTGTGTCATTTTTTTCATGAAGAATAGATCACTAAAGTTTGTAAATACTATCAATGAATGGTAGTGAATTCTATTTCATTGTTGAATTTGCATTTGTTATTGAATATCAAATTAGACATCCACAATCCTGAATTCTTCAACAGGAGAGGCTAGACACCTTATGTGTGGGTCGGTGAAAATACCAAAAGATTGTATGCTAACCCACAATCGATAATCTCAGTATCTCCAGTACATGGAACCATATGGCATTGCCATGCACCTCCATGCCCTTGTCTTAGGGACTGCATAGAGGTCCTCAGACAAAAAGAAGTTCTATAGATAGGAAAAAGTGTCTTGTTGTTGCAGGCCTGTGGGACTATGATATCCCCTGCCTTCTACTATAGACCTGCCTTGATTGACCCATTGGTACATAGCTATTGAGCCCTCTTGACCATTACATTATTGTCTCACAGTATTACCTAGTACTCAGGTGCATGGATCAGGAATATGTGACATGTCTTCATTATGCATGTCAAGTGGAGTTGACAAATTAAATGTGAGGGTGTCAACCTTATTTGACATGCCTTTATACATGTCATGTGGGAGACAAATCGTGACCTGTGCAGTATGTGTCAAAGCAACCAGTGTTCTTCTCTCTGTGCAGGTACTGTCAGTACTTGTAGGGTCAATTGCATTTATTTATTACTTATATATTTCCCTAAAAGAGGTTACTAAAGATACATGCTTGCCAGGTATATATGTAGCATTGGGACGTGTTAATTGGCCCTAAGTTAACTATATCATACTATAATTACTCAATCAATCCACCCTAATGTGCACTGAGTGCTGACCTGCTACTTCAGCACAGACAGGGGCTAAACAGAGAAGGGTTTTCTTAACCACATTACCTCTACTTGTACTGCAACTTGTACTTCTAGCCCTTGCCGTTCCCATACAGGTACAAGTTCTCGAATCTTAAACTCTCTATTAATACAGAGGGTGATGGGCTGAATTTTCTTCTTGTATTCAATCAGCGCTATCAATTAGGGAAAGAAACAGAAACACTAAATCAAATCGAAAGCATACATGTCTAGTATCATAGCTTAATAAACCTTTCTCAGTTGAGCTTATAGTTAGGTCGACCCAAGGTTTTCTATTCAGATGAGCCAATAGGAGTCTATGGGAAAAGTACACACTGCAATTGAATATTAAACCTGACAATGTGTAGTTTAATATGAATTATTCCTAAGAGTTATAGCATTAAGCCATAGGGGTAGCTATGGTATATAGTAGGACCTCGCTTGCAGGTTGTCATATACTTCAGAGCTGTTTTTGAGTTAGATTACCCCATGAAATAGGGCGGGTAGAGAGTATAGTGAACGGTTGGGCTACCCCTATGGCTTAATATCATACCTCTTAGGAATAATTCATATTAAACTACACATTGTTAGATTTAATATTCAATTATTTCACAGAGTGGCATTTAAGCCAGGGGTAGCTATTTTGTCTCCTTCGATAATCTAACTCAGGGTGGATATCCTAATTGAAGGACCACAAGTCATAGATTTATATCAAGTAGACAGGTTTTATTTACACTTTGTAAGTTGTCTGCTTAGGCAGAGTAGGTATACATGTTTGTACACTTAAAAAAATGTATGTTGCAGGAACACACTAAATCGTAACACACATGGATGTTCAACCCGCTTTTAACATTCTACTCACTTTATAGACATTAACACACATTTTATAACACACTTACACACATTTTCCTAAAAAGTGTTTAGACCCTGAAAAGTGTGTTCGAACAACACACATTTTATCAATCCTTTGCAATACACAACTGCCAGCCCAGCCTTATAAGTGGTGTTATGTAACAAATTAATTACCCTCACCTGACCAAAGGTCAGTCATAACAGTTACACACAGTCCGTTTGAATCTGCACCTGCTGGAGAGAGGAGTGTCTTCACTTATGTGCTGTATTGCTATATATTATCCTTAAAACTGTTATACTAGCTATAGTACATTGTTTTAAGTAGGTTTGCCTTAGAATTATATCCATAGATATTTTATGTGAAAGGCTTTAAGCCTAACATCTAATAGTGTGCTATCCAGTATAGTACTCTTCATCATTTATCTTATTTCAGAAATCTACAAATAAGTAACATGTCCCAGTCCCTGTCAAGTACTCTTCTGTACCTATATCACATCATCTGTACCTATATCAAGTCATCTGGACCTGCATCAAGTCATCTATACCTACTATAATCTCCCGTATTTTTAAGGGGCATCTTATATGCAGGGTTTTAGTTCCCACTGGACCCGCAAGGGAGACACCAGGATCTTTCTTTTCATAATATTGCATAGGAGGCTCCATGTGGTTCGGAGAAGGGGGATGTAGCTACATAGCTTTTTTAAATTCTGAAAATCCATTCAGTGGAAGAAAGGAATTTTAATTTATTTTGGACCATATTCTAAAACTCTAGATGCATCTTATACATGGGATGCTTCTTATATGCAGGTGGCTACGGTACATCATGTCATCTGTACCTTTATCAAGTCATCTGTACCTGGTTTAAGTCATCTTTACCTGTATCAAGTCATCTATACCTAAATCCTGCATTCTGTACCTATATCATGTCATCTGTGCCTATATCATGTCCCCTACACCCATGCATGTTATTCGTTTTAAATTTCAGGTTATTTGCTAATTTTTTATGTTAGAAAGTGATGAAAAAATAATGGCTGAATGACACCCCCTCCCCCCTCCAATCCCCATTATAAAAAGATAAATCACTTTTAGATTTACACATTTTGATCTAAACATGCTTTACCCATGAACACACTTTTCTCCAACACACTTTAGATGTACACACTTTTCATGTTAACACACTTTTTATATTGGCACACTTTTTATATTGACACACTTTTTATATTGACACACTTTTTATATTGACACACTTTTGCAAAAGTTAACTTAACACACTTTATTTACAGTGTATGGCTTATGATCATGAATGTTTTATGCATTTTATGTAGATCTCATGTATAGTCTTTTATCTATGTTTGTGGGACACAGTGTTTCCACTGTTGGTGTCTCTCCCCCCCCCCCCTCTTCATGAAGAGAGGTGGTTGGGGCCAACTTTTGCCAGGGGTTCCCCCCTTCTATGTACATGCTAATTGGCATGTATCTGGGAAAGGTGTTAACCCTTTAGGCCTTAGACAATAGAAGAAAATAGTGCTTTATTTCCTTAAGATTTCACCGATTTTGAACAAAAATCAGCACATTTTCGACCATTCATCTTACTTTAACTCTTCCTTTACCAGAGTATTTTAGAGCAAATTTTTGGGTTTTAGTTTATAACATAAACTCTCAAAAACCGTTGGAATTATGTGAATATTCAAATTAGAAGGGAAATGGTGACCGGTTAAGCTAGGCTAATCAGTTAGATAGAACAACACCTGAGTTTCCTCTATCTAGTTTGATTAATGAGATATATTATCATAAATGTGGTGATATGATGAGAAAATTTGATCTCATGAGTTAACTTCAAACTGCAATATCTCAGCACTCCCTGTATCAACTGCAATGATGTAAAGTGTATATTGTAGTAAATATTTTGTTTAGCTGAAATTTTGGCAGATAATCAATTTTGGAAGACATTTTTTTTTGGTTACCATGGCAACCCAAACCATGCAAAATCGGCATTTTTTCATACCTGTTGCCATGGTAACCAACCAAAATGGCCAATAATGCAACAAAATATCCAAATATTTTCCATGCCATTTTGTTGAGCATGAAAAAATATACAAAGTCAATTTTCACCAAAAAATTAATACTATTTGACATTTTTCATGATTTTTACCCTAAATATTGATTAAATCTATAGAAAACTTTTAGGGTAGTTTAGGATTTTGTCTCAAGTTTGTAAAGCTGCCATGCTAAAAGTATAAGAGATAGAGACTAACTGTTTGGACTCTCTTGTGAACTCAACTCAAGCTAGGTCTAACAAAAAAAATCAAAGAGTTTCAATGGATTTTGTGGAAGTTATAGTGTACTCAATATGGGCCAAAAATCGGCAAAAATCGGCCAAAACTACGCATTAATGCGTAGTTGGTAAAGGAAGAGTTAAACCTGTGTATAATATTTTCTAATGCTCAGATCATGATGAGAATTTTACTTTTAAGTTCGGCTGGACTGTAGCAAACAACAACCAATTTCGGTAAATTTTCATTACTGATATCTGCTCTTGTCATGCAATCAAAAATCGGTGAAAATCGGCAAAAAATCGGCCATCAACGGCCGTTTTGAGGAAACTAGACACAGCCGTTTTTGGCCGATTTGAGGTCTAAAGGGTTAAGGTGTCCATGTTTAGTTTAACATGTGTGTCTCTAGCACTAGAGTGCATAAATATATGTGTTCTAGGAGAAATATCCTGATAAATATATTTTGATATGTACATGGTTAAGACTCTCTAAGAATAATGGGTGTGTACTGTCTGGTTGGTGGTCTAAGAGTCTGTTCTACGGTTCATGATGGCAGTTATGAAGTTAGTCTCATGTGTGTTGTAGAACCTGGCAAATGTATTGCTTCTTGCCCATCCTGCTGGTACATTTAGCCTGTCCGCTGCACTGGTGGTGGCATGTCTTCTTAACAGGGTGACAGAGCTGGCTGGGGTGGAAGGCGTTTTGATGGTGCCAAACACTCTGGGGTGTGCTCCCTTTGTGTCCCCCCTGTCCAGGTAGGGTGTCAGGTGTGAGTAGACACATATTCGTGTGTCTCCATGCTTATCAAACCTGAGCAGTAGTGGGTTCTTTTTAGGGTGGTTGGACTTCAGTTTCGTGGAGTATTTGATCCTGATGGTATCATCTGATAGTTTGAGGTCAGTTCTTAGTAGGGCATAGGCGCTCTGTATTCTCTGACCTGTTGCTAGCATGAAAAGTAGTAGCGTTCTCCTTGTTAGCTTATCCAGATCTAGCTCCTCTATCTCGCCCCACTGTGCCAGTTTGTGTAATACTGGCGCTGGGTCCAATATGTATTTGTAAGGTTCCTGTGGTGGATTTAGGGATTTTGCCCCTTTTACGAGTTTTTGGGTCTGTGCATGGTCTGCCTTCTATGTAGATGAAGCAAGACATCAGGGACCTGGGGCTGGCTACTGATTAGTGTCCACCCCACTGTTGGAGATCTCTGTTAAGAAATCTACACATTGCTGTATTGTTGGGTGGGTGACGCTAACATTGTTTTTGCTGGTGTGTTTTAACCACTTCCATGCTGCTGTTGCGTAGCTGGCTATGGTAGATTTTGACCATGAAGCCATGATGAGCTCCCAGGAAGCCTTGGATATTCCTATATGGTCGCACCAGATGATTTCCAAGGGGTGCTTGTCATTTATAGGGGCAGGCATAGGAGCCTCATCCTGTTGGCCATGGGAAAGATTTTCTTCTGTCCCCTGGCCACTGTAGTGTTGATGTGTTGACCCTTAGGGTCCATCTGTTCTTAAAGGTGGGCAGTTAATTAGGAAATCTACACATCAGTGTATGGTGGGGTGAGTGACACTGCCGCTGTTTTCGCTAGTGTGTTTTAGCCACTTCCTTGCTGCTGTTGCATAGCTGGCTATGGTAGACATTGACCATGAAGCCATGAGGAGCTCCCAGGATGCTTTGGATATTTCTATGTGCTCACACCAGATGATCTCAAGGGGGTGCTTGTCTGCTATAGGGGCAGGCATAGGAGCCTCATCCTGTTGTCCATGGGGAAGACTTTCTTTTGATCTCCTGGCCATTGTAGCATTGATGAGTTCACCCTTAGGGTCCATCTGTCCTTAAAGGTGGGCAGTCCCCTGAGGTCTGGGTACCAGGGTTCTGTCTTCCACTCCGGTATGAGTAGCAGCCCTCTGGGTCTGTCTTCCTTCACTTTCCTTAGTGTTCTTCCAATGATACCAAAGGGTAGAAATACGAGTACAAACAGGCCTGCCCAGATTATAGAGAATGCATTGGTTGCATATGCATTTGGGTAGTGATGTAGAGATACAAAGTGTTTGCATATTGCATTGGAGGGTGAGACAAATAGGTCAATGTCAGGTTTTGGGAACTTTTCGAATATTTTCTGTTGGCTTTTGGGGCTCAGTGCCCATTCTCCCACTGTCGAGAAGGCTTTTGATGCCCTGTCTGCCTCAACATTGTCTTCTGAGGGAATGTATGTGGTTTTGAATGTTATGTTCATTTTACAGGCCAATCTGAATACACTTTCAATAGCTTCATTGCAGGGAATGGATTGGCTAGATCCCCCTTTGTTGAGGCAGCTGATGGCTGTGTATGTGTTTTCCAGTTAGGGATTTTCTGAAATGTAGGAGCACCCTGTGGACTGCTAGGATTTCTTTTATGTTTGTGTGGAGGGGTTCTATCTCTCCACACCATTCTTCCCCATATTCAGAGTATGTTTCAGGGATGTAGGCACCCCACCCTGTGTCTGAGGAGTCTGTGTATAGTGTTATCTGTGGGCACTTTTATGTGTATGTTTTCTTTGCGAGTGGCAGGTACTGTAGGTTTTCACTCAAGGTTGGTTTTATAAACCCTCTAAGGGGGACGAATTTGTCGTAGTTACCCTGTGTTGTTATCAAGGCCTGGTTTTTTGCAATGATGATGCTTTTTGGTAAGTATCTTTGCTCTGTTATTTCCTGGTTCTGTGGCTGCTCAGGCTCCTAGAACCTGCAAGAATTTTCTTATGGTACATATTTGTACCTTAAGGATATCCTCCACTTTTTGTGAGATATCGGCCTGTTTTTTGTTTGGTATCGTGAGTGGGTGAATGCAGTGTGAAACCCAGGTACTCAATTGTTTATGTTGGTTCTAAGACTGATTTGTCAAAAGTTAATTTTAAGACCTGCATTCTGTAGCACCCTGAGTGTATGTATTGTGGCTGTTCTGACTTCCTCTTTTTTGTCTGCATAAATTAATGTGTCATCTATGTAAAAGACAAGGTTAACCTCATGTTTTATTCTCAGGTGTGCCATGAGTGCTTTCATGATTTTTGTAAAGATTCTTGGCCATGGGGAGTAGCCATTGGGGAGGCAGGTGAATCTCTTGCCATGGTGTATTAGTTGTAGGAGGTCCTTGTCCCTTAATTTTACCGGTAGTGAGAAGTAAGCCTGGGTTATGTCTATGCTGGTTAGGTAGCTTTTGGTACCATATTCATAACTACTGACAGATGGTCCATCTTGAAATGCTTATATGATGTGTATTCATTTAAGCTTGACAAGTTTAGTATGGGCCTGTATGTTCCATTAGATTTTTTTTTTAAGAACATGTGTGAAACAAAGGCTCTAGGTGATGGGAAGGCAGGTTCTATTATGCCTTGTGATGGCAGTTTTTCAACTTGTTCACTCATAATTCTGTCTTTCACTCGGTCCAAACACCTAAAGTCAGGTTGTCTTACCTGAGTAGGCAGGGAGCAGAGGCTTATGGGTAGGCCCTTTGCCATGTCCAATACCCATCCGTCTGATGTGTATTGTGACCATGCGTCTGCTTCCCTGCCCAGGCCACCTGCCTGGAAGGTGCAACTTGCTTGTGTGTAGGAGGTGAACTTACTTTTGCTTTTAATGCCTGTTGTTGGTGCTGGCTCCGTTGCGCTGGTGTTTGTCTTGCTTGTTTTTGTCTTGTTTGTTGTTGCTGTATTGGCCTCTGTTGGTGTGTTGTTTCCTCTTGTCATCGTATTTTCCGTGGTGGCTGTTGTTTCTGTGTGACTGTTGGTTGTTTTGGTGGTACTTGTTGTTTTGTTGTTGTTGGTTCCCTCTCTGTTGACCCCGGCCCTAGCTGGAGTTTCCCTGGTTGGTAGGCTTCCTTTGTCTTTGGGTGTGATGAAGACTTCGTTGAAGGTGTCATGTAGCTTACTGTGTGT
This sequence comes from Acholoe squamosa, assembly GCA_949317995.1. Lineage (NCBI taxonomy): Eukaryota > Metazoa > Annelida > Polychaeta > Phyllodocida > Polynoidae > Acholoe > Acholoe squamosa. The sequence continues at coordinate 27,745,478 of OX439041.1, read as the reverse complement.
GGTGACTTCCTCTTTTAGGTTGTCACCCAGTAGGTATTGGAAGCCTTAGTTATTGTTGTCTTTGGCCCGGTGTGAGGTGGGGCCTGCAACTGTGTTCTAAAGGAGTGATCTCCTCATATTATTGAGTCTCCAGGAGGTTTTGGCGATTAGGGTTAGGGAGTCAGATATTTTCACTGCCATTTCCTTTGGGGTCTGTGTTTTTGCATCCAGACTGTTGAGTGCTAATATCAGTGATCTGGCTGCAAATTGGAGGGCCCATTACATGGACTTATAGGGTGAATCCCTATTCACAGTCTGCTGCTTATATTTGGGGTCCTTAGCTTCCAGCTTGTCAAGGATCTCTTGGTTTATTCTCATATTGTGTAGGCTATCCAGGTTGTCTGGTCTGGGGTATTTCTCCTACAGCGTTGCTGTGTCCGTCTTCCCCAGGGGTGCCTTGTATATGTCGCTGATCAGTGTTTTTACATTGGCCCTTACAGGACCTGTAGTCTTGTCTAAGGGCTGCTCTTTAGGGATCTTTTCTGCTGTTAGTGGTGAGTCCAGCACTTCTCCCTCCTCCAGCTCCACTATGTCCATGTCCTGAGTGGGCGGGGCTGGTCTGTTGGCTGGGGCCTCGGTTTCGGTTCTGTGTGCCACCAGTTGGCAGTTGAGTGCCTCCAGGTGGTGTGGCTCCGGTCCTGGCATTACGTGCTGTAGAGGCGGGTTTTGGGGAAGTAAGGTCCTCCTGTGTGTGGCAGTGTGTTCTGCATCCACTCTGTATCTGAGGTGCGGTAGTATATCATGTCTGCCTCAGGTGATACAGAGTGTACTGGCCTCCTTAGCCCTCCCTCCTGTAGGTTGCTGTAGTGTGGGGCCAGATAGCCATTTTGTGTGTAGTTGAAGGTGATGTCCCTGTAACCCTGGAGTGACATCCTTGGGTAATGGTCCCCAAATGTAGGTCGCCTCACCTGGTAGGCGACCCTGCCTCTAGGGTCATCTGGCGCCGGTGAGTTGGGTGTGTACCTGGTGTACCCCACTCTGGTGTGGTGGGGTTGGTGCTGTGTGAGATGTAGGTGCCTGGGCCTCTTCCATTGTACTCCTGTGTTTTCTGCTGCTGCCCCTACCTCCATCTCGGCTGGTCTTTTGGTGGAATATCTTGGGTCAGGTCACACTTCCTGTGGCCATCTCACCAGTGGCTCATGCTGGAAGTCTATGGAGCCTTACAGTGGCTGCAGTAGGAGCATCTCCCTTCCATACTCCCTGAGTTTTTGTATGTGATCCTCTAACTGACCTGACCTGCCAGTGTTGGGTTGCTCAGTTTCTGGATCTATGCCATCCTCAGATATTGAGTCAAATTGTTGTGTTGGGATGTCACCCTGGGCATCAGCATTAGTGCTGCTGACAGATATAAAGCTGGATTGGGTCGCACATGCTCTGTTTACAGCTATAATGTCCTCCAGGATGCTCTGACTGGAAGCTGTTGCTTGGGTATGATCCCCCTGGGGGGTACCCTGTCTGCAGGTCATGGTGGAGTCTGAGCTCAGGGTGGTAGCTTGGTGCTCCATTTTTGAGAAGTGATGCTGAGTGTCTTGTGCCCTTTTATACATCTTCCTGCCCCATCCATTGTTTTGATTGGATTCCTCACCCTCCAATCAAATAAGGTTTTACATATCTGCTCTAATCAGGTGGGGGAGCAGTGGGCTCTTAGGGCGGTGTGATGGGCAGTTTTATGGCCCTTCGCCTGTTTTCTCTGATCCTACACTTTGAAGCCACTCCCCTTGGTTGTAGGGTTGTATAGGGCTAGTCCCCATAGTCTCCCCTGACCCCAGGGCCCTGCCCCTACCAGCCTAAGGCTGTGTAGGTTCTGTTGAGGCCGCCTTGTATGACCGGCCTCCTGCAAGCTTTGTGTTATGGAGGGGGAAGGAGCCTAGCTCCTACCTGCAAGCAAGGTTCTGCTATATACCATAGCTACCCCTGGCTTAAATGCCACTGTGTGAAATAATTAACCTCTTTCTGGCAAAACATTACTAGACCCCCTCGACGGAGCACCCCGCACAGAGCTGGGCATCAAGCAGCTGGACGGCCATTTTAGCAATCCCTTGGCTACTTCCAGTCGACATTGCTCTTTGATTGGCTCCCGGGAGGCTCTTGCTGCCATGTAGTGGAAATAAAGTTTTGTTGGGTCAGATAGAGGCGTGGTTTACCGGGGACAGATGGACAGACAAGGATGCCACCTGGGGGAGAGCCAGAGGGTATCTTTAGGGTTGGCGTGATGGCTAGAAATAAGGGATGTCAGAGGGAGATAAGTAAAGGCTGCATGTAAATAATAGGAGATGGTGCCTTAGTGTATCAATGTAATTTGCTAAAGAGAGGACCGCAGTGAATAGTTGGTGTAATTTCATTGGCTGATAATCAAACCAGCTAAGGCCGTATACAGGGTTGCAGGAACTTCAGGATACAGGGCAGGAGGCAATACTCAACTTGGTGTAGAACAGTAGGGCAGATGAATGAGGGCAGTAGCCAATGGGTTGTGCATTAAAGGGTAGTGGCTCGTGGGGAGAGATAATTATGAGCAGTGGGCATTACCGAGTTGGAAAGGGGACAAAACAATGAGCTATTGGAAAAGGACCAGACGCAATGCATATATGAGCTAACCGGTAAGTGATGGCCAAGTGTGTGAAGGTAATGGGCAGCTTGGTAGGGGCAATTGATGATGGGCTGTGGGATGAGGATAGAAATGAGCAGTTGCAAAGAAAATGGTAATACCGAGTAGCTGTAAATTAAGTAAACCACCAAGGACGGTGGTGGGGTTTGTGTAGATGTGACCTTAATTTATGATAATTTGATAGAGTACCCAGAACATCTGTGAAGAGACCCCAAAGAATTTCAAAATAGATGCAAAGGGTCGATGGCCATAGCCTATGGGGGATGTGCAAACCCTGGTTGGTACTGATTTAGAATGTTGCTTAGTTGTACACAAAATGGTGTCAATGGCACCAGTTGAGACAAATGAAAAGTCAGGCAGAGTCGATAAGATGCGGCTGACTAGAATAATATACTATGGGTATCAGACCTGTGCTCCTACAGGCCCAGACAGAAGGTTATCACCTTTGTGTTAGTTATCAAATATACACTGTCTTTCCCTCTGACCCGACCCTCGTAGCTCGTCCCCCATGTTGCTAGCCTGTACACATTAAGCCTTCAAAGGCATCAAGGTACCTCATGGTTTCTATCTCATGGTACATACGTTTTAATATTGTGGTCTCATAGAGATTGTACTACAACGCCATATTACACAGGGGGTGTGTAATACATAGACTGTGTATTACACAGCCTAGTCACGTGACCATCTGATGACATCATACATTTAAAATGGTGTTGTGAACAGGTGTGTGTGTGTGTGTGTGTGTGTGTGTGTGTGTGTGTGTGTGTGTGTGTGTGTGTGGACCAACAGGCAAGAATGCACCTCCAGGGGGATTTTTAGTACTGGCTTTGACCACCAGGGGCAATATATGGGCACAACACTGAAAAATAAGCCAAAAAATGCTTTATAACAATTTTTTATGGGGAATCAAGTGATATGATTAGAATTATTCCATCTCCACTAAAAAAGCTCTATTTGTGGAATGCAAAAGAAATGTTCATTGCCATGGCAACATAGAAAATTGACATATATGGCAATTTCTGGTTGCCATGGAAACAACCCAATTATTTCAAATGGGAATTTTTGCCACAATTGTTTTTGGAAACCTCTTCAGGAACTCAGAACTGAAGAGAGAGCTCAAAAATTCCCCCTGGAACCAATTTTACAATATGAACATCTCATTACTTTGGTTATTTTTCCACAAAACTGTTTTTTTTTTTTTTTTTTTTTTTTTTTGTATTATAAGTATTTATGACAGGATATAACGCATTCAGAGCTTATTTGCCATTTTCAGTTGCACATTGCCAGATTGCAACCTATGTTTAACAAGCAATTACAGCAAAACTACCGGAGATATTTTAGCTCATATCCCATTTTAAAGCCTGTGACTTAAACCTTAAAAAATGATTTCCATGAATTCTTTCAGACTAATTAGGTACAGTACATATATGCTGTGTTGGGAAAAGCTTCATCTATAATCAATAGTATCTGCACAAAATGAAAAAAAAACACACTTATGTTCCTGCATGCACCAAGAGAGTAGCAGAATGAGAGTGAAGCACGATCAAGAATCATCACAATTTCAAAATGGCCATAGACAGTAAAAACGTAGCAGGAATTCGTCGTGTGCATTCCCATAATTACAGTGACGTATAGAAGCGCTCCGCCCAAAAGAACTTTACTAGTGGGAATAGCAATACTGCTGTTTTGATAAGAGACTGTCGAGGCGAAATTGAAACACATAAAAAGAGACCTGTTATCCACTCAAGGGCAACATAAATGTAAGCTTTAATGTATCATGATGGCCCCCTAGGATTGATATACTCCCAAAATAGTCGCAATGATGCAGCAAAGTATAGGCCTGGCGAGTTGCGAATTTCAGCATCGTGATGACCAATTTGCATGATGCATTATGGCTCTGTGTGTCATAACAGAGAGATTTTAAACTAAACAGACGACTATGGTTGCCATGAGAGTTGACTGCTGCCCATCAGATTCTGGTCACGTTGTGGCAGATAATACAATCAGGAGAGTTTATTGACAAGGTCAATTGGTGTGAGTAGTGTTGTCCCTCATAAGAGGGGTTCTGTTAGCCCGCCAGAGATAATGTTTGATAATAAAACCCAATTTGAGGTGATATATAAGAGCGCGAACGATGCTTCAGTTTCTCTATTGATGAATGCAATGCTTAAAAAAGAATGTTTTCTTAGATTGATTAAAAGTTCATTGTACCCTTACGTCACTGATTATGCAAACCAATTAAAGTAGGAGATTAGGGTTACAAATTTATCAAGCCCAGTAGCATTGCCTATATTGATTGAAAATAAATGTTGACACTCCAAGGAGGCCTTTATCTTATGCACCCCCAGGACAAGTATATAGCATACGGTTTCATATTTGCAATACTAAATGTAATGTCAATTACTAGTTTACTGGATAATTTAACGGTTGTGACAGTTTGTATCAAAACCCAATTGAGTGTTCATAGTGGTGCATTGTTCTTTCTACAGTGTGCCATTTGGGAGTATAACCACTGAGCTATATATGGGCATACTTATAGATGACTCCATGTTTTTTATTCACAAAAAAAAACGACAGCAATGCTTGGCACTCCACTGTCTACACTGTTACTGTTAGACCGCAGGAAGGGTTTTGCAGTACATTGCTTCTATTTTTGGAAAACAGTGGTAGTTACTGTTAGTACAAATCCAACAGTGGCGTGCCCTGTAGCCAGTACAGTGGTCTTTATAGCCCATTTACAATTGGGGCTGAGGGTGTATGCACTGCATGACACTATGCCTGCAAACAAAAAGCACCCACTCTGTAGCTCCCATCTAGTGGCAGGAAAAGGAATCAAAATGTATTTCTTTTGTAAATGATGTTGCACTCATTGTCTGCGAAACAAAACGTGTTCAAAGGGGATACGCTTGGCCTATATAATTATGCTCATAGACCAACCAAGGTGTATGAGTGCACATCACTTGTACATTAGGTCAACATGCTTTCCCAGGAAATCAAACTGCGAAAAAGGTGTTTGATGATGCACACCACATTATCTACGTGGTATGTGGTTCCTAAACATCTATGAAATTCAAACACTTGCAGCTGATCGATATCAAATTCTAAATACTTACCCTGAAAACTACACACCTACTTCTTACACACCTAAACACTTACACACCATAGTGTTTAGGTGTTTGGGTTTAAACACATCCAGTCTCTATATGTTGTCTTAAACACTTATTTGAAAGATAAACTTCACAAGTGTTTAGCTATCTATTAGGAATGATAAGATAAGTTTATAAATATGTATGTATGAAATGAGTGAAATGATAGGACTTAGGCTTGAGTGGGTATAGGCAGGTAGGAACATCCTCAGAGGCATGATGCATGGGACGAATGGGTATAGGGAGGTAGGTATAGAGAGTTATGGGTGACATGAGTAGCATGATGCACAGGAGGAGGGGGTAAAGGGAGGTATGGGTGGCATGAGAGGCATGATGCACAGGAGGAGGGGGTAAAGGGATGTATGGGTGGCATGAGTAGCATGATGCACAGGAGGAGGGGGTAAAGGGAGGTTTGGGTGGCATGAGTAGCATGATGCACAGGAGGAGGGGGTAAAGGGAGGTATGGGTGGCATGAGTAGCATGATGCACGGGAGGAGGGGGTAAAGGGAGGTATGGGTGGCATGAGAAGCATGGTGCACGGGAGGAAGTGGTAAAGGGATGTATGGGTGGCATGAGTAGCATGATGCACAGGAGGAGGGGGTAAAGGGAGGTATGGGGGGCATGAGTAGCATGATGCACGGGAGGAGGGGATTAAGGGAGGTATGGGTGGCATGAGTAGTATGATGCACGGGAGGAGGGGATTTAGGGAGGTATGGGTGGCATGAGAGGCATGATGCACAGGAGGAGGGGATGTATGGGTGGCATGAGTAGCATGATGCACGGGAGGAGGGGGTAAAGGGATGTATGGGTGGCATGAGTAGCATGATGCACGGTAGGAGGGGGTAAAGGGGTGTATGGGTGGCATGAGTAGCATGATGCACGGGAGGAGGGGGTAAAGGGATGTATGGGTGGCATGAGTAGCATGATGCATGGGAGGAGGGGGTAAAGGGATGTATATGGGTGGCATGAGTAGCATGATGCACGGGAGGAGGGGGTAAAGGGATGTATGGGTGGCATGAGTAGCATGATGCACGGGAGGAGGGGGTAAAGGGATGTATGGGTGGCATGAGTAGCATGATGCATGGGAGGAGGGAGTAAATTGAGGTATGGGTGGCATGAGAAGCATGATGCACGGGAGGAGGGGGTAAAGGCAGGTATGGGGGCCATGAGAAGCACCTTGAGTTTCGAGAGTCTATTTCCAAAGAGCTAAGACCTGTGGGTCAGTGAAGGGTTTGTGACAGTGTAATAGTATTGCTTGCTGGTTGCCAACAAAAATAAAACTAGCTTTAGCTGCGGATCCACTATGCAACCTAGGGTGCAATTTTGAGTTGCATGGAAATAGGTACACATGGAGGGAGTTGTATGGTCTGTTGAAAAGTGAACCCTTCTATTAAAATTGGCATTCCTGCAATCGCTTGAAAAGCATAATTTGATGCAATCTGTGAAAAGGGGTCTTAGTTTAGGGAAAAATAAGGCCCCCTTTCCCAGTACATGTCACATGCTTATCATACATTAGTTAATCTGATGCAACTGCAGAACCAGTGCAACTTCTAGTTGCAACAGGCCTTATATCAACTGCCTTCGCAGGAAGCAGCGCTGAAGAAAAGTAAGGTTGGTGGCACCACCTGGAGCTTTTCTGATCAACTGAGCTTGCACTGTGTACTATAATTCTTTATACATGTATCTTTTCCTGTTGGAAATATTGAGCATTTAATGGTGGAATCATCGGTAGATCAGTCGGTAGATCAGTCATATATAATTCCACGAGGATGAGCCATAAATATCGGATCTCATGGTGACTTGTCGGTAAGGGTTCAAAGCCATTGGACAGAAATTGACAGGTTTTGTCACAGTGTCAATGAATAAAAGACTGTCACTTGTGGGCGTTAATCCCTTTCTCATCTCTGAGCAACACATCATACCGAAAATATTAGACAGGACACATATCAGGGGAATTGATACTTTATTCAGACTAGTGTCTTCCTTCTTCTGCTGCCTTGGCTGGTCTGGCATAGCCATTATACCCATCAGGTCCATAACCAAAGTGTCCTGCATAGGGGATTCCATGACCACGGACTGAAAGTATAAAGTACTGCACCATTTTAAACTGAATACATTAATCTTGTGTTAGCATTGATGTAATTTATATATTAAAATGTGTATAAGAACAAAGGTTAAATGTACGTTAAGTGTTTTCCTTGATACCTTATATACAACTGGTGATTTGAGCATTGAATATGAAAATTGTTTTGCCAAATGCATAACTTTTCTCAACGGGTACATCAAAAGCATGCAATGAAATTTGCGTCATATAATTTTCTAATCTCATATACACGGTTCGAACGTTTCCATATAAGTGATTTACAATTGACATTTGTTACGTTATAATACTACCTGATACCTCAGATTTTGACGTTCTTATTACACAGAATCTACCACTGAAGACCCATTTCAGCATTAGTTTCAGTTATATCGTTTACTGTATATTGGATTATTCATGAATACAATTTTGACAATATTTTGCATTCTGCAATAAATAAAATCTGTACTCCTCTCCAGAAGAGGAAATATCAAAAAGAAAGAGAATTGTTTATATACATAGCAGTTTAGCATTTCAGAATAGCATGTAGACTTTAAAAAGTACACATTACCTGTACAGTCCTTGACATGTTTATCACTGCAGACAGTTGAGGAAAGATGTCTGCCTATATACCTGTTACCATTATAGACACCATGACTGTACTGCTGGAGGAGGAAGTAGGGGACACCTGTACCCTCTGCACACTCTTTGTCCCTCAGTTCAAATCTAGGATAGCCATATTGTGACTCTGATATCAACTTCTCACATGTCTTATACTTGCAGCGGTTGTAGGTATCCAGGACGATGTCTCCCTCGCGATAGCAATCTGTTAATAAGGTAGATTTATAGTATATTGATTAAGAATGTACCTCCCTTTTGGTTTGGCTTCAAAATGGTTGTTATCTGTTGTATATTATGATGGCCAGTATGGTTAATATAATGTTATAGTAATGTAATGGTCACCTCAAGGATATAACAATTATGTTGAATCATTATTTATAAGCCATGCATATTAGTGAACAGGATACGTAATATTCTGATTGTACTGAATTGCAGCTATGATATGATATAACAACCATAATCTTTTTTTTGTGTGTGTGTGTATAGCGACATATGGAAATTGACTGTTTCATTACTAGCCAACTCCTGCTATCAATACTCAATGTTGTGATGGACACTTCCCTGCACAAAGAATATACTCCAATAAAATATGAAAAAGAAATGGTAATAAAATCTTAAATTGAATATAGAGCAAGGCAACTTACCACTGTGTGTTGGGGACCTGGCAGCTGAGACAATAGGCACAAGAGCACAGAAGATATAGACCAACATGGCAGCAATGTCAATGTCCAAGTGTGTGTGCAATTTTACTTGACTGTCCCTCCTACTAAACATTAACGTGCTGTCACGTTGGTTATAGGAATGCAGCTGTCATCTTATGGCTTTTAGAGCTGACTATGCTCTCAATATCACATCTCCCAGTGTCCCTTTGACACCACGTGATCACCCGTCCTATAGTTCACCTGACTGGACCTGATGCTGAACTATCCCTAGTGACAAAACGGTCATTTGAAGTCATGGTCATGAAAAGTGTGAATTGAATGCTATTAGCTAATCAGCTCAGACCTCAATCTTTTTTTCATTTACGGTGAATCGAATTATATTCAGTTCAATGCAATAGCATGCCAAACTCGGCTACATCAAAATGTATAGCAATAATATTTACAGCTATAGAGGAGACAAAACCAAAGTAGCGTTTTCCTATGTGACTTACTCTGTGTGAATAAAAGGTCAATAGGGGACTGCGTGTGCACACACGTTACAATCTAGCATGTAGGTATGTCATAGCCTAAATTATTTCCTCCTCAAATAATGGTAGGTAGACTACTAACGTGGTTGAACTGAATTATATCAAATTAAAGTAGATCTATCAAAATAAGTTATGGTACTAGGCTTTGTTAAAGCTATTTTACATTCCTCGGCTCACCCCCAAATCTCTTTGCAACAAATTTGTTGCTTTGTTATAGGTCAGCAATGACCTCACTTTTTGTTGTCAATTAAAGCTATTATTATTATTATTATTAAAATAGGAGAGTATCATTATTCATTTCACCATGTGTAACTGAGTATATATAGATAGAGATGCACATTAGAGCAAAACTTAACATAGCAAGGTTTAGCTACCCAATGGCCGAAGATGGCGGACACCCATTGAATACGGCCACATTGTATTCCATCCCCCCATTGAATACGGCATGTCCAGTACTGTTCTAAAGTGACGTTCCTATCGGCCATGACATAAAGAACTAAACTCCCAGGCGTACATTGTGTGCCTTCCACCCCTCAGGATGCTGTCTCCCCCGAGGGGTGGATCGGCCACAATGTATGCCATGGTCGTTTAGTTCTGTGTATATAGAACTGGACACACCGTATTCAATGGAGGGATGGAATACGATGTGGCCGTATTCAATGACTGACGATCATGTGAACTGCTGCAGTGAGCATAGCTCTCTCATGAGTAAATAAAAGCATTTTAACCCCTTTGGCCATGACATAAATGCAAATATCCATTCCCCGGGAACACATTTGCACCATATTCACCTCGGTAAGGCCTGTCCACATTCAACACCGCCTATAATTTATTCCCTGGTCATATACATTTGCTTAATCATCTTGGTACTGTGCTAGTTACTGTGGATGTAGATGGAATATTCCAAATAGTTATTGTATATTAGGCGATGGAAATACCCTATGTATTCAGATAATTACAATATGTTTGACTGGTGTATAACCTACGGAGCCCCTAATAGGACATACCAAAAAATAAATGTTCCCCAGAAAAAAAGAATGTTTGTGCACCGGCAAGAATAATCTGTGTACCCGCAAGAATGTTTGTGCACCCGCAAGAATAATCTGTGTACCCGCAAGAACGTTTGTGCACCCGCAAGAATAATCTGTGTACCCGCAAGAATGTTTGTGCACCGGCAAGAATAATCTGTGTACCCGCAAGAATGTTTGTGCACCCGCAAGAATAATCTGTGTACCCGCAAGAATGTTTGTGCACCCGCAAGAATAATCTGTGTACCCGCAAGAATGTTTGTGCACCGGCAAGAATAATCTGTGTACCCGCAAGAATGTTTGTGCACCCGCAAGAATAATCTGTGTACCCGCAAGAATGTTTGTGCACCTGCAAGAATTATTTGTGCACCCGCAAGAATATTTTTTGGGGAAAAAAATTATTTTTGGTATGTCCTATTAGGGGCTCCGTAATAACCTAACATATCCATGCCAGCTACATCCGTCTTTCCCTGTGGTCCATTGGAGGATATTTCCATGGAATAAAATCTTTGACTACCACTTAAGGGCTCCGCTAATGTCAGAGACAATGACGACTATAGTATCTATTATGCTCTGCCTTTCCTTACAATCAGTGATAAATCGATGGATCTGGCAATTTTAAGTACGATTGTATAGTGAACAAGTAATCAATGGATAACTCATGACGCGTGTGTGTTAGTGAAGGATAATGACACGAGGCCGTAGGCCGAGTGTTATTAGCCTTTGCTAACACACACAAGTCATGAGTTATCCATTGACTACTTATTTTATACCACGAAACCAATAAATAATCAATATTATACCAATAAATTCAAGTTGAAAACAAAAATTATTCCCCCTCCCCGGGACTCAATCGAAGCCAGCCATAGTGTGTGTACACAGGTACATACACCTCCTTCCCCAGCAGCGGACAGCGGCCGTCTCGGCTAGGCTTGCCAGCGGCACACGGCGAAAAATAGTGTACATACACCTCGTCGCCCGGCAGCGGACAGCTACAGCACACACGGCGAAAAAAGACGCGTCTCGCTGTTATGTTTGTGTATAATACACCTCCTCTCCCCGGCAGCAGACAGCTACAGCGCACACGGCGAAAAAAGACGCGTCTCGCTGTTATGTTTGTGTATAATACACCTCCTCTCCCCGGCAGCGGACAGCTACAGCGCACACGGCGAAAAAAGACGCGTCTCGCTGTTATGTTTGTGTATAATACACCTCCTCTCCCCGGCAGCGGACAGCTACAGCGCACACGGCGAAAAAAGACGCGTCTCGCTGTTATGTTTGTGTATAATACACCTCCTCTCCCCGGCAGCGGACAGCTACAGTGCACACGGCGAAAAAAGATGCGTCTTGGCCGGGATTCGATCCGCGGACCCCTCACGGCGGAGCGCAACGTGCTAACCGCTAGACCACCGCGTCTCCTCCTTCATCGGCCGTCTCGGCTTGGATTGATTTGAATGCGTCCCATGGTTATGGTAGCGGACAGCCTGCAGTCGTCGCCTTCCCGGGCTTTGTATCATAGCAAGACCTGGTTCTAACCGAGCGTATCTCGTCAGTCCCTGTGGCGCAATGCATAGGGAGTTGAGCTACAGACCTGAGATTGCAGGTTCGACCCCTACCATGGCAATGAAATATTCTGTTGGTTTTAACATGTAACATATGACATGGAAGGACATGAGAGGCATGCGGTTATCCTGGATAACAGCACGCCTTACATGGATAACAGCACGCCTTACATGGATAACAGCATGCCTTACAAAATTGATGTTACAGCCTACAGGGTGTGCAATATCGACAGATATGTGGATGGGAATAGCCACCAAAAAGCACTGTGTAACCCAGAAATCGTGGTATAAACTAATTTAACTATGCATTTTTGTATTTCCTGTTATATCATTTCCATGTATTCCATTCTACAAATTTTTGCTTTTTCTTTTGCTTATTATTATTTTTTTGTTGTTGATCTGTAGATGCACCGGTATCAATGATTATACCACGATTCCGGGACTTCCGATGGGTTTATATGCAGTTTAGCCGTGCATTATTTTGCATATACCACACATGTGCATTTTTTGAATTTTTGGTATATACTTTTTCGAGGTCAAGTTGGACTTAGAATATTTTGGGAAATGCTGGCGCACATACAAATTCAGTCTCTCCATTGTTTCAATGTGAAAAATCGTCCCAACTCGTATGAGAATTGAACCCCGGCCGCAGTGGTGGTAGGCGAAGGCCTTAGCCATAGCGCCACACTGAACGGTGATGAAATCCAATGCGAAAATAAATAAGACCTTGACCGGAGAGGTACCGCATTTTCACACTCACTTTTCGTATGGAATCCAACCATGACATGTTATAATATCAAAGTCCCAAGAAGTATTCGATCCATAGACGAGGAATGCGTGCTAATTTTCTCCATTTTCTCCGATATAAATAAGAATCCATTGATTTTCCCAACATACGCGAGTCGCGGTCCGGCCATTCCCACCCGTCTCCTTGTCCGGCGAAAGTGTGTCAGTGGCCCGGATGTAGATATAGGTCAACTGCTCGTCGTACGAGGAAGACGCCGAAAATTTCGGACATCATCTATTAGCTTAATACATCACCCACTATCTAGGTTAATAACACCGTGTCTTTACACTCCACCAACCAATAGCACTTATAGTACAACTTATAAAAGGTATAGTGTGATGTGTGCTTGTCAGTATCTGTTAGTGAGCTGGAAAATAATATGTCTACACTCTACTTGGGTAGGACTTTTTGAGCTGGGTTTGTACATGCAGGTCAGGAGGGGTCAGGGGATCCTTGACTGTTTTCCCACAATCTGCGGTCAGTCTACTGTATCCTTTAACACCCTAAATTGGACATTGTATCCCACTCCATCCTCTCAGCCAGTAAGGTCTACTTCTTCATATCGGAAAGTGTACATGTCATCACATGATTTTAAAAATTTCAGGTAGGTTTTTTTAACTGTATGCAGATCTTTGCATGATCTATTTTCAAATAAATGAAGATAAGGGCTACACTCCTTTCACATTTGTAGGTATGTGTCTAGGGTATCTGAAAATATGAGGAGCTTAAGGTCAGGACAGGCTCGTTAATATGATAACGGGGCCATATATTGAGACCACTAGTAAAATCACATATTCACCTCTAGACTTGTATTAAATCAACCTTATCACACATTTCAAAATGCTAAACCATACTACTTAATGAGGTCTATTCAAAACACCTGTGGTAAGTGACCTTTGTCAAGGTCAAGGTCATGTAAATCTAGGTCAAATGATGAAAAATGGCTTAAAATGGCATTCAAACTTCATTCCAAATACTGTATTACCCCCAAATGTGCTTTGATATGTACCATTTTAGGTTTTCAGGTAGTCACATATTTAGACTCTGTAAAAATATAAGTTGGAACTATATCTGGATGACCTTAGGTTCAGGACAGGCCATTAACTTAATAACGAGGCAATATATTGTGCCAAATAGTAAAATCACATAATCACCTCTAGATTTTGATTAAATCAACTTTTTCAGTCATTTTCAAAACCTAAAATATACTACTCAATGAGGCCCATTTAGAAAACTTGTGATAAAGCGACCTTGGTCCAGGTCAAGGTCATGTAAATCTAGGTCAAATGATGATAAATGGCTTAAAATGGGATTCGGACCTCATTCATAATGCTATATTACCCCCAAATATGGTTAGATATGTACCATTTCAGATTTTCAGGTAGACATATATCTGGGCTTTGTGAAAATATAATTTGGGATATCTAGATAACCTTGGAGTCAGGGCAGACTCGTTAACTATGAGGCAATACATTGAGCCCAAGAGTGAAATCACATAATCACCTCTAGATTTGGATTAAATCAACCTTTTCACACATTTCAAAATATACCACTCAATGAAGCCCATTCAGAAAGTCTGTGCTTAGTGACCTTGGTCAAGGTCAAGGTCATGAAAATCTGGGTCAAATGATGAAAAATGGCTTAAGATAGGGTTCAGACCTCATTCCAAATACTGTATTACCATATGTTTTCACACATTTGGGCTGTAATAAAATATATCATTCACACATATGGACAGTATTTCAAGGTCACTGCAGATATGTTCCATGGGAACTGCCCTATTGTCACTTAGACCTGATCAGCATAATTAAAGTGATCAATAAAAAAAATGCAGTCAATGATAAGCATATTTAATAGCACAACTGAGCAAATGGGAAATGCACTAATCGCCTATTGTTCCTCACCATTGAACCATGAGGTACAGCGGACAGGGACTATAGTATGTATCATATATTGTGTCAAATACTAATTGCACAGAGTGCTACTGCATCATTACTTGGAATATACACAGGTAAATTATTATAGGTTCAAACAAAGATAGCTTAGTAATGACCAATCTGCAGTAGCAATTGTTCAGAGATACCCTATAGACCAAATTTTGCTCTAGATGTTCCTATATCAGTCAGAATCACTCTTTAATCTAATGTGATTATGTGCGGCAGTGGAATATTGAACCCATAAACCCATAAGTGCTGTCTCATAACTTGATTAAGGCGTTTATCTAACATATTTCTCCATTTTGTATTAATTTCTTACCTTGTAACCCAGAATTAATCCAGGAGAAGACATTTTGTAAGTGCATGCGATCCGCACGGTTTGCCAAGCCGTCATGGCCATGTTGTCACTCTGCCCGACATACCTTTACACACATTTTTCAGGTAGAATCCAATGATGTCAAGTCTTGTACTTCTAAGACCAACAAATATACGATCCCTTCTTGCTGTTCGCCTACATTTTGTCTCCATTTTCTTATAAATAAATAAGAATCCAATGATTTTACTTAGCGATCCAACGCACACGGCCATTCTGTCTTGTTGATGAAGCGGAGGTGCCCGGATGTAAGAAAGAGGTCAACTTCGCCTCGAACAAGGAATGGCCATAGGGGGCGGGTGCGGACAAGAATCTCTATGGAAAATCAATGGATTCTTATTTATTTCGAACAGAATTAGGCCTGGCATGTTCATCTAGGGTATCTAAGGAAGTTTCCCTGTTAATAACTCCACCTGGCACCATTGGATTCTATGCTAACAAGGTGTGTAAACATCAGGTATGTCAGGAAAATTATACAAATCCTTCATGTACATTGGTTTCTAGTACCGGTCAGCTTGGTATAGTGGACAGTGAGCTCGTCTCCTGCCACAGCGGCCTAGGATCGATTCCCCATAGAACCCTGAATGGTTTTAACTGGAAATGTATGGCGAGGGTGACTTTGTATCCTTCTCCAATTTATTAACATGTCCAGACTCTAACCAAAGGCTTCTTGAAGATGTCCAAAGGTGTTAGAGTAGGGTTATGGCTTGATAATGCACCGGGGTTATAACCAAAAAAGCACTGTTCAAGCCAAAGTCGTTAGATAATTAAGCAAAATTATACTACAGCAGGGCAGGGTCTATGTCGTGTGACA
Organism: Acholoe squamosa; assembly: GCA_949317995.1. NCBI lineage: Eukaryota > Metazoa > Annelida > Polychaeta > Phyllodocida > Polynoidae > Acholoe > Acholoe squamosa. Next base: position 27,729,297 of record OX439041.1, on the reverse strand, counting down.
CACGATATCAAGGTACTGAACTCCGCCGCTGTGCCCTGCATCTGAAAATGATATTTAACCTACCCACATATATGGACCCTAAGCCCCAACACCTATATACTATAGGGTTTGGGGGGGTGTGCTACGCAGGGTGCTTTCACAATATGTATTAGTGTTATTATATGTGTCTAATTGGATATCTTAATTTATCTGATTACTGATGATCTGGGCTTAATGTTTAATAATCAGATGTATTCCGGATGTGAGGTTATGTCGTAATAGATGCCAATATAAGGAAACATACAAGAGGAATACAATATACCTTTTTTTATTACAATATGTCATTCATTATACAATTGATACATATTATATGAGGGCTGTGATGGTGGTTGGGTAGTATGAATACAGAGGCCAATCAAGGTTCTTACCAATAAGTGGTGTTTCAGGTGTCAGGGTTCTGGTGTGAAAGTATGTAGTCTGGATCTCTCTCTATGATCTGTCTCTCAGGAACTGTCTCTCAGGAACTGTCCCTCTACTCCACACCTCCCCCTTTTTATGGCTAATTTTGATTCTAGATTGATCTATTCCAGAAAGGTCCAAAACATGAGATCATGATTCTATTTATAGTCATTTTAGAAGGTTCCATGAAGTTCAAGAAGCTAGTGGAAACTTCTAAGTACCTTAACTTGGCCCTAGTCCAAACATGAAGAGAGTGAACCTTGTTTGCTCTTGTTTTAGGCTTTACCGTAAACGCAGTGCTGTATGACTCTGGGTTAAAACCTAAACCCTGAATCCTACATAACTATATATACCCTAAAACCATTTAGGCTGGTCCATAATCTTTTTGGGACTCCCTGCCAGCCCAAATCTGGAGGATTCATGATATTTGGTCACTTACTGTCTTCCACCTTGCTGACAAACTCTTGCAGATGCTATGATTATTACTTCATAATATTGTGAGTCATTACGGGCATGAAGAACCAAGCAGGTATCTGCTTCTTCTTGAGAGGATACCAAATCTGCACTGTTCCTTCTCCTGTCATCTGCAAGCAGTTGTCCTCATAGGCCGGGTTCGTCACTTTGTGTGACAGCTTCTGTAGATACAGTCATGTCTCTATAAACCGGCCACCTCCGTTTGAGATAAAATTTGGCTGGTTCCTGAATCGGCTGGTTCTCTGAATCATGATTACAATAGAATTCCATCTATTTGATGGCTTAGGTGGCTGGTAAGTGAATCAACCGACCTATTGAAGACCGGTTTATAGAGACATGACTGTATTGTGAACTTTGCCACTCCTCTACAAAGAAGGCAATTAGGGCTCTTTTGCTGGAAAAGCACTCAAGTGTTTCCTGCCACTGATGTACATTTTCTCCTGCTGTGATATTATTTATCTGCACTTGTTCTCCAGTCATTCTTGTCTTAAAATGTTGGGTTCTTGATTGGTGTGTCCTGGTAAGTGTCAAATTTATACAACATTGATTCGATCACTTTGTGAACCTGTCAGAAGCATTGAGTTGAACAGGGTTTGTAACTTCCCGAAAGGTATGTTTCTGGTCATTTTGTCTTGTGCACAGTACTCATAGCATCAAAGACACATGCTGAAGACATGGTTATATTTTCATGCGGTGCAACACTGTTTTCTAGATGCCGAGCTAGTTAAGCTTTGTCAGTTGTTCTCAAACCTCCATCTGAGTTTGCCAGTGACCAGGAAAGATGTCAAAGGTGGTATGACAGGACTTCCTCCATACCAAGTTGTCTTCTTGCAGCTACTAATGTTAAATGTTTGAAAAGCTTACAATTAGCCATGAGAACAACTTCCTTATTTGAAATAGTGACCATTTTCTTGTTTTTCATGTCACTGAAAGTGTTAAGCTTCCATGTTGGATGCCTATCATGAAATATTTCTTACAGGGGATTTGTACTTTTGTCGTTGAAGGCCGTGCATACATTTTGACATGAGCCTTTGCTGACAGCTAGTCACTCATCACCATTAGGGATGCTGCAGCACATGTCAACAATGACACAAGCTCAAATGGGTTGATCCAACTATTTCCCAAGATGGTAACCATCAACTGATGTCCAGATACCACACTGCTGTTATGCACATTACCCTATTTCTTGGCTCTGTTATCATATATGCAGCTATTTCCATACAGAGCCAAATGTTTAGACAGATAAGTTTGAAGATTTTAAGCCATTTGCCATCATTTAAACTTGAACAAGTTGACCTTGACCTTGCTCATTTGTGCTATTAAATGTAAGCGAGCAGGATGCTCATTATTGACTGCATTTTTTAATGATTACTGTGATTATGCTGATCAGGCCTAAGAGACAATAGGACGGTGGTAAGTGCATTGCATAAATATTTCTCAGCTTTACCAAGTTCTCATGGAACAGGTCTGCAGTGACATTGAAATACTGTCTAAAGGTGTGTATGATGCATTTCATAACAGCCCAAATATGTGATGACCTGGAAACATAGAATGGTACATAATGATATCTAAGCATATTTGATGGTAATATAGCATTTGGAATGAGGTCCAAACCCTATTTGAAGCCATTTTTCATCATTTGACCTAGATTTACATGACCTTGACCTTGATCAGGTTCACTAAGCACAGGTTTTCTGAATTGGCCTCATTGAGAAGTATAATTTATGTTTCTGAGATGTGTGAAAAGGTTGATTTAATCCAAATCTATAGGTGATTATGTGATTTTACTCTTGGGCTCAATGTATTGCCTCATTGTTAACGAGTCTTCCCTGACCTCAAGGTTATCTAGATAAAGTCCCAAATTATATTTTCACAGAGCCCAAATATATGACTAAAATGGTACATATCTAACCATATTTGGGGTTAATATAGCATTAGGAATGAGGTCCGAATCCCATTTTAAGCCATTTATCATCATTTGACCTATATTTACATGACCTTGACCTTGGCCAAGGTAACTTAAAACAAGTGTTCTGAATGGGCCTCATCGATAAGTATATTCAAGGTTTTGAAATGTGTGAAAGTGTTGATTTAATGCACATCTAGAGGTGATTATGTGATTTTACTATTGGGTCCAATATATTGCCTCGTTATCATGTTATCATCTCAGAAGTCCCCATCATGTTATCATCTCAGAAGTCCCCATCACATTTTCAGGTACCTCAGACATATACCTATCAGAAACTCATAGTGGGAATTAATGCCTATTAATGGCAGTCGTGACTACTTTTTGACAGTCTATCTCATGTACTAATATAGATATATGCCAAGCAGGCCTGAATGATTATGTCCCTAGTGGCATTTATCAGAGTCCTAGTGACAGTGCAGAAGGTACTAAGGTAACTGGCAGTTACCCCATTCAACTTGGCAGATCCTATAATGTGGCATAGAGAACTAAAAGGGGAGATTTCACAGTATTTCTACTGACTTGGGTAATTCTAAGTTGTTTAGATGTGGTGTATAAAATGCACAATCATTTGAACTTATAACTGTACCCTAGACATAATTCTTTAATAGTATTATGAAATAGAATAGTATATTAAGGTGTCACGGTACTAATAGGGCCAAGGACGTTCTGATTCCCCCCCATCTTCCACCATAAAACTGGCGTCAATCAGGTTCTAATTTGATGGCATTCATAAATAAAGGCTTAAATTAAAGCTGAAGTCATTCTTGATTTTTTTAGCATGGTCAACCATAACGGAGTCAGATCCGTTTTTGCACCAGTTGCCATGGAAACCACCATGTTGAATAAATTAAATGATACAGGCGCTCCTGACAAGTCACAAATGTGACCTTGGACCCCTCTCTGACAAAATAGGTTTCCATGGTGACCAAAAATTTTTTGCAACTTTTTCCCCCCAAATCGTTACCTTTCTTCTGGTACCAAAATTATTAATCTGCGATAAAAATAAGGTCCCCTGGCACTGATTATACCAAGCAAAACACTGTTTTTAGTTGGGACTTTTTAGCTGTCCTAGGCTTACCAGGGTGGATTACTACCGTGACACCTTAACGGCACAGAATGAGGAGATGTTTCCACAATTGTTTGCATATGGCCATTCAAGTTGGATAGCATTTTAGCAGATCTTTCAAAACAAAATCATAATTTTCATCACTTTCATCAATTTAAGATCATCTATTTGTATACCGTCAATAGCCTTGTGATTCATATCTTTTACATATTTCTTATAATTACGTCTTTCATACTTTTACCATAAATCATTCATGTCTGCCCAAACATTTCTGTACAAAATAAAAATAAAATGAATAAATTGAAAAAATAGAGCTACCGACCCTAGATCGTTGAGCTATGTAAGGAAACACAATATTTTCGGGGTCCTAGCAGATTCAGTCAATCATGTCAAATCACCTGTAATTAGGTAAACAGACATAAACACAGTTTGCTAAAAGCTCTATGCTGGTACAAAGTATGTCAAAGGAAACCAATTCTGGTCAGCTACTAAAAGCGGGAACACACCCTCTGTATAAGTGAACAAGGTGAGAGAGTTTCTAAAGCATGGTCGAGGGATCCTATGAGTATATATCTTATCATAACCTAGCTATACCCTATTCCTGCTTTTGGAGTACCCTCTATTGAAATGTAACTGGGAGGGGGTGTTCTTATAGGAGGTAGCTGTAGGGGATTGAGATCTGGGATTGGAGGAAAGTGACTGACAGATGGAGGTACTCTGAAGGGGAGTGCTGAACTTAGTTTTCAATTACCTTTATTCTAAAACTTTAACAGACTCAGTTTCTATTTTTAGGAGAAATGATGAAGGCTTCTGCTAAGGATGTTGGATATGCACGTGAAGTGTGCATGTCGTCATTCTTTGGGCATGTGCTCCTGTGTAGTCGTCTTTACTCCAGGGGCATGTTCTACATCATCTTCAAACGGGAGTTTGAGGGAGACAGTGGATCTGCGTCACTAGTAATATCGTTTACTAGTGCCTTCATGTATTGTTTTGGTCTGTATGATATTGAGTATCTATGTATTATTGATATTCAAGAGTATGGAACATTGATCTTACTCTATCTTTTCTCATTCAATTATTGAAACAAAATGGCTGGTGATCCTTTCTATATCATATCCCAATGTATTTGAACCTGTATGATAGAAATGATATGGGGGAAATTATCAACTTCTATTTGACCTGTATTTTCAAATGAACAATCCACTTTAAATCACATCTATGTGCTTTATTGTGAATTCAATATGATGCCATAATTAATAATATTTTGAATTTAAAAGTTAAGCAGTGATAGTGGCTCAAGCTCATGAGTTTGCAACAAATAAAAGTGAAAAAATCCTAAAAAATAAATCTTTCTTTTCTAATAATTTTTCATTTGCAATGGGATATATAGGTCTTCAGGAACATGCACAAGAAATTTCATGATATAGCTATGATTATTTCTTGGGAAATCATTATCATGAAAATACCTTATAAAATGATAGTTTTTCACCAGTGCCCATAAAATTGGCATATTTTCTAATAAAAGGGCCTGTTGCTAATCAACCATTAGAAATAGAACAAAATAAATAAAACCATTGGATTCCTTGGCATCAATTTAGGGGGTGGGGGTAGGCGACCTTAAAACTTTCATAGGATGATTATTACTGAAGCTAGGACCTCCCACATTTTAACTTTTCCTGTACTTCATATGGCCCCATATGACCCCATATGGCGTAATGGATGTGTAACGGACACTCTGAACATGGTTGTTTTGTGACATTGAGATAAAAACGTTGTAAATATGCAGAAAATGCATATTTTTGAATTCTAAAATTGTCTATTTACACCTACAGAACATTTTCAGTCGTTCCATGGCATTTCCCAGCATCTCTCTACCAAATTTGTATTTTTAAATATTTTTCATGGAAAAAAAAATAACAGATTATTAATTTATTTGTATTTGTAAAGGATATTTCGAGAAAAGACAGAGAATTGAAAAAATATAGTAAAAACATTTGATCACATCATAGGAATGGCAATGATATCAACTTTGTCATAGAAAGCAATATGATTTATAATAACATCTATTTCTCTTTGCACTTTTGAAATGAAATTTTAATAGTGACTTTGTGACATTCTCATTATGGGGTCTGTGGCATCTTCGTGAGCTTCACCCTAGTACAAATACATGAGATTTTTTTTTCGCCAGCTCCTGTGGCCGGTCTGCTAGTGTCCAGATTTGGGTTTCGTGTTGTTGGGATGATTGGAGGTGGCTGTACAAGTGTTGGCTTAATCTTGGCATCCAAGTCTTCTCAACTCTACCAACTGCACTTATCATTCGGAGCTCTCATGGGTATCAGTATCCCGCTCTGTTAATAGTAGATATAACTGCAAGTGTAAAATATTAATATAGGATTCAAGAAAGTAGATTATAAATATTATGCTTGTAGAGTAAATCGCTTCTTCTTCAGACCTAAGTGACTGGAATAGATCAAAATTCCCCCGAAATGGCACACCTTAAACAGGACAACTGTAACTAATAAAAAAAATGAAGGTGCGTTGTCTATTGCTTCAATAATGCATTTGCTATTTTTTCATATTCTTCAGGCATTGGCATGTCAATGACCTACAATTCATGTCTAACTGTGCTACCGGTCTTCTTCGGCAAACGTCTACCTCTAGCTACAGGCATTGCAGTATCAGAAGGAGGGACTGGGTTTGTGGTGTTCCAGTATTTCCTGAAACACTTGGATGATACATATAACTGGAGAGGTGCTTTTCTAATTCTTGGTGCTATTCAACTCCACTGTCTACCTCTGGCCATGCTCTATGGACCTGTAAGACCACTAAAATCAGAAGTACACCACAGCAATGACATGCAAAGTGGTTAAAAAAAATGGGATTCTCATGGAAAATAGAAGTCCATCAGAATCAACACCACAACCATCAGAAATCCTTAAAAGAGAAGAAACATCTGACCAATGTGTACCTTTGGCCTGCAATATAAATGCTGTGTACAAGTTATTTAACTCAATGAAAACAAAAATTCTGATGCACCTCACAATGTTGGTTATGTTGGTGAAGATCCCTACTTATACCTTGTAGACCTTTTGTCAGTTGTTCTTTGTGACAGCTGATATACTCACCTTGGGGCCTTTGCCTTGTCTGTTGACCACACCACTGCAGATGCTGCCCTGCTGTTCACTGTGATTGGAGTGTCTAATACTCTGATGAGAATAGTATTTGGTTTTCTTGCACAAAAAGTGCCCATACTCTGGCTATGCTGTGTGACTGTTTTTATGCTCGCCATAATTACCATAACCCTGCATCTAATGACAACGATTCCACTATTACTATTTTACTCAGTATCCTTTGGTGGACTTTTAGGTGCTTATTGTGTTTCTCCCATTATGGTAACATCCAAGGTGATTGAACCTCAGATGTTACCTGTGGCAATCGGATTGCAAAATATACTTGTGGCACCTGGATCCCTGTTGGCTCCTGTCCTTGCTGGTTAGTTTAAGCCACTTGTCACTTTGTTTTCATGTGAATATTTAAAGGAATTTAAGTATTTATGCCTTTTTTGTAAGATCTTCCTGAGTTTATCATACCTATCATGCCATAGATTAGGATGTGTATACTATATGGATAAAATTTTATGGGTGACAGTGGAAACATGCATAAAGTAAAAAAAAGATATATGAAAAAAAATAATTTGCTTTCTTATAATACTAATATGATGTCAATCTCTTGTTCTCCAGGTATTCTCTATGACAATACAGGTGTCTACCAGGCATCGTTCTCCCTGGCGAGTGGTTGTTTATTTCTTGCTGGTGTACCGTCAATGGGGCCCATAATAATTGCCAGGTGCTATAAAAGGACGTTCTAATAGAATTGGTGGATCATAGAAGGGAAGGGGATAATCAACTGTTTTTTTTTTCAACTTTGCTGTTATACCATAGGAATATTTATCAGCAAGATCCGGGTGTATCGATGGATTATCAGGAATTCTACAGAAGAGCTAACTAAAGCTGCCTACACAGCAATTTCACATTCAATGTGCTATCGTAGGACGTCACTCAGGGTGGCAGTGGGAGAAGGCCACTGTTGAACCAATGAAAAGAAAGACTCATGACATGTCAAAAACTAACATCACAAGCACCTGCTGACCGATTAGCAAATCTATACTCTGAGGATTGTTCCGATCCTATAAACTGGGGACCAAGCCTAATGCCCTCTGAAGCTCATCAGCAGTGACAAAGGATTGGATCAGAGTATTTTTACTATTGCATCCTGTTATATGACTTTAAAAGTTTTTATTCTCTAACCTATTGGGTTTGCCTGAGTGCCATATTTCAACTTTTACGCAGGTAGATGCCGCCATACACAACCCATAAGCCCAAGCATAGATGGTAGGGCCACCTACTGTGACACAGTTTATTTCAACTGTCTCATATTTTACCACACCTAACTCAGAGGCTCAGTACGACACCCCCTTCTTCAATCTTAGACTTTGCTGAATTACAACCTTTATATGAAATCATCAAAAAGCTTCCATAATTATAGTTCATACCTTTGCCTCCAGAGCACATTGCGCAGTAACCTCCACATAAACAATACCCTTGGGGTTGACTCTATGCGTGTAAACACTAACGCTGGTGTCTGTGCTAAACAGTATTGATTCACAATTAGAAGACAAACCCTCCATAACATAGCCTTGCATGGATGTTCTATTATTGAGAGTATTAAAAGTTGTAATTTTTTCTGTTCTTGTACAAGGGCGATATAGGTTTGGAAAAGAAGACATAGAGTTTGAATGATGTAATAAAACATGTTTTAATTCAAGATAGTACGAATGAGTTCCATTTACAACATGAAATATGCCCAATATCGAAGATGTATGTCTTACCACGAACTACATGAATGATGATAAAACACAACAAAGGTACTTCATGGGACGATATATACTGACATATCTTGAAAAGCACATTGAGGATAGTAAAATATTTGTATAATTTCTAGTTACAATGAAATGCCAGACACCGAAAACACTGCCAGTGATGATACAAAGTATATGGCCCAACCTCTACCCCAAGAGAAATAAGGGAGGTGGTAAATAATGAACAAAAACGTAGACTGACAACATAGGCTCAGTTAAATCATTTTCTCAGGTTCAGTCTCTAATCTGCATGTAATGGTTGTTCCCAGCTGATGATTACCATACGATGTAAATGCAATGACATTACATGTATAGGCAAATTAATTATCAATCTTCAGATGAGGAAAGAAGATGGGGTGTGATGGTGAAGATGTTTTATGACAACTCAAACTTACTATGAGTTATCATACATTTGATCATTGACACTGGAAATAGGGTTAACCTAAAGACGACCACATACCTTGAGTCGACCACCTGTCAGCTTGTTTTTCTTAAACCCTCATATTATTGAAAGAGAGGTGTTATAGTACCCCATAGAATGATGTCCTGGATTATATAAATTAATTGTCATTGCATGATAATACACTAAAGTTCCCATGTTTGAATGGTTTTTACTATTACCAGCTCGTCATTTCATCAGAATCCTCCAACTTTCATATGATAATTTGAAGATGACAAGTGCTCACATATACAACATTTTGACTCTAGGCATAGATAAATATCTTTGCTAAATGATAGCATAAGGAAAAGTGCAGAAATATTAAATACTTTCTGTATAGGACTTATTTCCTAGAACATACCAATTTCACCTTGAGATGACCACCATTTCACCTTGAGTCAACCACTCCTTATACACCTATGTGTGCATTTAATTGAATAGAAACCATTGATTATATAGGATTACATCACAAGATTCATGATGAGAATAGTTTGGGATAGAAATCTCCACTGGTTTATGCTCTGATGCATACATTTCAATATCTACTGTAAAGCTACAGTTATTACTATAAAGAGGAAGTACTTGATACTGAGAGTGTGATGATAAAGTTAAGTAATGGATTATCATAGTTCATATTGAAGGTCTATCAAAGTACATTAAAAACAAAGCCTTTATAATGCAGGGTTGGAAATACGACTTCTATTTTGATGAGATTTACAATATCCATGGCCATAAAATTGCCTCCAATTTCCATTCTAATTGAGTCACTATTAAAAACATACATTTTCTTATGATGCAATAGTTTTAATTATGCTATTTTCCTGCATATCTAGATAGATGATACTGATTTTTTTTTCAAATGCTAGTTTAATGAACATAGCCCCATTAAAAGGGTAGTTATCAAGTGGTCAGCTCAAGGTGCAAGGTGGTCGTCTCAAGGTGAAAATAGACTAACTGAGATGGTCTTAGAAGTGATGAAAAACAATAGATAAGCTTTACACATGGATTTGAGAAAGGTAATTGGTCCAAAAGCCAAAATAATTGTCTTTCACTTAGTACCTTGGGAACCCTAAGGACCTATTAGACTGAAAGATATTAGCTACTACATTTCCCTTATTGAATACCTGCACAGGAACAGTGGTCTTTAGGTTAATCTACCCTAGTTATAATGTACACATTGAACAGTAAATTTGCATCCTCATATTGTAGCCATAATGATTATCCTGTTAGACAATCACACACCCAATGGTATATATCCTCCACAAGGAGTTTAGAATATACATTGGATTCTTTATGGAACACATTAAGTCCACAAACAAGGAATATAAAAACTCTTGATGAGTTTAAGAAATTCTCTAAAAGTATCCTGAACACAAGGAAACCCAAACCACCAGTGTCCTGACCTGCCAATCCATCTCCCCCACTCAATAATCCTGCCCTTATCTACTAACCTAATTACTAACAAACTTTTTGTATTTAATGGTTTGATATATTATTTTTCTCTTCTTGTAATCTTTGAAAAAAGACACATTTCCTGGCTAAATAGTGTACTGCTGTTGAGACGATACATCTTGTAGAGCCAATTTACAAAGGGTATGGTTGCTTAAGCTAATTAGCTCTCACCGACTAAAGAAGCAACCTTTCTTACATTCATTATTTAATGTTTTATTAATCATGTTTGACTAATCATTCAATACACCACAATTGTTATTTTTGAAAGGACCGATTGTACTACCGAGAATAACAACTATTAATGAATAAAGAATAATCAAACTCAAACTCACAGTATTTAAGTGAGTGTTCCATCAGACCCAATTGACCGATGTATGCCTGATTTAAAGATTGGGCCTCATCGAGACAATCAGGGAAACCTTTCCCCTTCCTCAGGATTACAAAAGTTTCAATCGTGTTTGTTGCATCTTGTTGATAGAAATTAACTCTCGTCAAATTATGAGTTTCCAACAATAATACTTTTTTTTTATAATAATAATAATTATGACAATTCACTTTCAATGTAAATCTATTTCCTGCAAGATTGTAATTCATCCCTGGAGTATGGGGTATAATTGGTTTGTCTCAACCAGATATTGATTATCTTCCCACACTTGAGTACCATCCTCTGGTGAGATTCCCTACAGTCTTTGCTACAGAGTTCTTGTTTCATTGTAGTGGTAAACACTTTAATTAATTTGCACATATGTATACAATAGAGGTCAGAAAAGGTGCAATGGATGTACATGTTCCATTCATACACCATAGAGATATTCATTGAGGTACCTTTACAAGCACATACATGGAGGAGGATATTTGCATATTCTCTCAGCACATAGATAATATTATATAAAATGGTAATACATCTTCTGCTGGAAAACAGTGCTAAACATCACTCAAATACCCGTTACAACAACTTTATGAAGCTCCTGCTCCATATAGCTACAAAAACACAGACTGTGCAGCTTCCCTTTTACATAGATCAAGTGCAAGAAGTACATGAACATCGACTTTTCACATCCTGTCAACATTGAATTCAGTGTTATAATCATTACTCATATGTTGGGCCAAAATTAATGCATTACTCCATGACATATTATTTTATCACTTTGCCGTCTCTTCACCTATACTGTGCAGTGATTATGTAGTAGGTCTTCCAAATCTTATCCAGAAACAGAAGTAAATTTAAACATTACCCCACCCTTAGCTATAAGGCATACCCCATGAGATCTACTCCTTGGAAACAGTTTTCTTTTGGATTTAAAACTTAATCTTGCTCTAGGTCATTGGAATTTGGAATTAAGTGATGATTTTGCCATACAACCATTCTAAAATCCTCAGTGACACTGCTCCTCACCTTATCACCTTATCAACTTGTCATAGTTCCCAACACATTTTTTATCCTCTCTCTAGCCAGTAGATGGCATGCATGCCCCCAAACACCCCTTTAAACTTGTTCACGCCACGTACAAGCGGCCGCTCTTTGGATCCATATGTTGGCTCCAGAAGCTACGCTGAGGGGGATTGATGACTCTGCTTTTGATTTGAACCAATCAGATATATTGCTCTGTTCAGAAACCTCCGCAGAAAGGCCCTTACAACCAAGTGAATAATGTGTCCTTCATACATTCCTCATGGTTTTATCTCTGGTGGTGCAGTGTGGTCGAACATGTCTTCCTCCACATGTATATTGAATCGTCCATTTTTTCCCCTTGCATCTGAATTGCATATTTATATTTTCATTCATAAATATGCACTGAAACTGGCATTAACATTAACCAGTAACCACTTCACCTAGACTTCGCTTTGGTCATCCATATATACCTGCCCTTGGAATGCTTCTTTCAGGAATCAGTGACAGAAAAAAACGATGGGTTTGGATGTAGCCTATAGATATTAGAGTTCAGCTCCATGGCATATAGTTCCATTATTATCAGAAGACACTTTCTACCATGTTCTGACATTCCTCCTGGGCTATGGCCTTGCCCTTGTTCCTATCAGACTTACACATTGAACCTGCTGGGCACAACATGATGTCCTGTTCCTTGGCTTTAACCGTGAACTCTATCGTTGTACGGTGTATAAATAGGTAGAGGGGATACAGGAGGCACAGCGCTGTAAGGCAGATACCAGCGATGTTGACCTGAAGTATATAAATGTACATCTTTATGTCATGGCTGATATGAACGTCACTATACAACAGTACTAGACACGCCGTATTCAATGGGGGGATGGAGTACAATGTGGCTGTATTCAATGGGTGGCAGCCATCTTGGATTTTGAACGGTTCTGAGCCATTTTTCTTAAAAGCAAAATAACCCCCTAGGCCATGACATAAATGCAAAAGTGCACTTCCATGGGATTTTTTACATCGTATTCCCCGAGGTGGGACTGGTCATAGACTCTAGACAGGTAGAATTTAAAAGTGTGACAGCTATCACCTAGAGGTGGAACATTAATTCAGAACCAACTGATTGAAACCTGGGGTATGATGGGGCATTCACTGACCAATTAAGTGGGAGGATGATTGCTGAGAGTCAGAGACCTTCTCAAATTTTGCTCCATCAGCGATATTTGATAGACAAAAAGGCTCGACACAAAACATAGCCTAAATCTTTCCTGTTATATCATTATAATTATGCCCTGTATATTGTTAAATCTATGTAGATTATATGCTTAGGTCAATCTACTCTAACTAATCAAGTGCAAGCTGCTGACATGATTAGTTTCCTATCTGATATCATGAGGAAAATACAGTGAGGTGCCCAGGATAGATGCACTTTTGCATTTTAAAGGTTTCCCCTGACAAATTTGATTGAAACCTTTTCACCTATATATAGGATAGTGACCAGATAGGATGAGAAAAAGACATAAATCTATATAACTCTGTAAAAGCTCTGCTTCCAGGATTTAGAGGTGTGGGCCGAGATACTGATTTAGGGAAAATTACTATAAATGCATTAGATTCTCTGTTAATAAACTCTATCATTAGAAGGGAATCATGACAGTATACAAACCTATTTGTTCAGGTTGTAATCTCCTTAAACATTTATATGAAATATTTACCTACACAAAGTAGTGTTTCTGATTGGGGCAGTCGTTATAACTTACTGTAAATAATACTGTGATTATGGTGGTGATTATCACTTTTACATACTTACTGTAAGTACTGATTGAGATTGGGGCAATAATACATCCAGGGGGTACAGTATGAAGGCCTGTATGAGCGCCACCACTGCTAAAGACGTACCATAATTCTGGCCAAAATGACGACATGGCAACCTGAAAAAAGGAAGAGCAACATTAACTTTGGTCCCTGCTATACTTGTCCTCGTAAAGCCTATGCAGACCAGTATTGATCATGACAAAATTGGGTTATTGGCGATATCATGTATACAATGTTCTTCAGAATTCAACTGAGTTATTTGCCTTTTCAGCACGAGAATGATAATGTGAATAATATTTATAGAAACGCTTTATTTACACCTTTATAGGCTCATGTAGCAAGCGGTGGTAGATATAAAAAATAAGTTTCATTGCATTAGAGCGTTCTATAGAAGTGGTTATTTTATATTCATCTCGATTAATTAGATCTCAGTATATATGTCATAAAAAGTACCGAAACCTAGTCTATAACATTGTCTTATTGGAAAATAAAATATACTCACACAGTGAATATAAAAGAGGCACTCGTTCCTGGCACAGTAATTCTGAGCACGACGTGAATAGTGGAGATGACGTGTTTACTCCAGCTGTATGACGTCATCATGAAGACTGACATGACGATGTTAAGTAACGTCAGCACCAGGAATATCACAGAGTGGCACCATAGGATCAGCTTCTGACGCTTCTCATCTAAAAATGATTACAGTAGTTCACAATTAAACCTATTTCTTAACAGACTACGACTGTGCCATCCAAGTGCTACTAGAATCTCATGGGAATAGTATATTGGGGTCATAGGGCGTCATTTCATAAGGTGCTACGATAACACAAATCTTTTGTAGTTATCGGATATGGTTTGGCAGGGCAGTCATACCAGTGCAGGTAGAGTGTAATCACAAATTTTGAAATGTGAAAGGCTGCATAAACTCCCCACGGAATTACCATTTTATTTACCGTTTATTTCTTCAGGAAAGGCGAATGAAAAGACATGGATGGATCATCAGTGGGCAGTGAATCCAGCCCTTAATGGCTCCGGAGTTAGAGCCCCAACTACTATTTGAAACGAGGCTATCGTAGCAGGTTAAGAAATAACGTCCAGACAGGTCGTCAAGATGCTCTAATGCGATGTGAGCGGTATTGGTGCATCTTGATCAACCTAGAGCTCTAGGTCCTGTGGAATCACTTCATCAAAGCTGATTAATCCTAGAAGTAAAGCTGATTAATCCTAGGAATATCTCAATAAGGGCACTATATTTAAGAAGCCTATAGAGTTTCAATCTATATCAAAGGGACAATAATTCATGAGCTCAGCAATGGCACTCTCTTAAAAATAGGTGGAGGCAGCCTGATTATAACCCTAAATCCATAACCTACTTGCAACCAATCACAGAACGGCATTTCTCAGGATGGTACGACTGCACACATCCACTAAGATTTGAAACCTTAAATTTAGAGCAGGTGATCGTAGGAAATGCACTACGACTGCCCTGTACAATGAACACTTAATGTAGTAATTACATAATATGTAATTATATTATATATAATTACATAATATGTAATTATATTATATATAATTACATAATATGTAATTATATTATAATAGCTTTTGATAGGGCAGTCATACCAGAGTAGTTGTTAGTGACCACTAGATGCAGGGCTGTCGTAGCATTAAACTGAGCGATCCTACTATAATTTGAAAAGGTCTAGTCTTACCATCTTGAGAAATGCCTTCCAGATCTATTTCTCTTATAAATGTATCCCAATCTGAATCTATGTCTGTTTTGACAGACCTTAATCAGGGTTTACACAAGGGCTGAGTAAAGGCTATCCAACGTGTTAGTCATAATAGCATTGCAGAATCTAAGCTGGATATAACAGAAATACGCTGAGAGTAGCAATTGACAGCTTCCTTATGGCCGCAATACAACCTTGGATCACATCGGCCATAGTGAAGTGACTATACATTAGATTTTCAATTTAGAATCTGGAGGCTATTTCTTAAGGTGGTGCGACTGCACACAGCTGCTACGATTTGAAACCCAAAATATTAGTGTCATTGATCAGAGCAAATGTGACTAGTCTGTACGATTAACACTTATGTAGTCATAATATAGAGCAAGGTAGGGCAGTCGTAGTACTGCAGGCACAGAATGACCACTAATACCAGACTTATGTCACTAAATTCAGGGGCCCCACTAATATTTGAAGGTGAGTAGTCGTAGAATGTTAGGAAATGACATTGCCATATTACAGATATTGAGAGAACATGAGATAGGCCCATGTCAATCACTATTTTCATTACAATGATCAATAATTAACCCTTTCTGCATTAGAATAGAGAAATCAACAGTCTTCTTATAAGCTGGTCTACAATGCGCCAAAGTAACATGCCATAGGTGAGGGATAATCGAAATAAACAATAATCAATGAAAGATGAATTATGAACCCTGGGAAACACAAACAATAATCAATGAAAGGTAAATTATGAACCCTGGGAAACACGAAGGGCGATTTAAAAGTTGTCAAACAAGACTAGACAGTCTAAACAGTAACACAAGGAGTTAGTTGTACTATTTTTCAGACCTGTGTCCCAAATTAAATGTCAATAATCACAAAAGGAAGGTGATGAAGGAGCAGCTCGTGTTGAGTGCTCGAGCTGCCCACGTTGTCATGGTTACCTACCACTGTCTATTTGCTCGTGAAGGCTCCGATCCAGAGCGAGGCCGATGAGAAGGATTAGTAAGGCGGCACAAGGGTAGGTGGCGCTGTAGATGCAGCGGGGCTCTGGGAAGGCTGTCAAAATGTAATTGCCATCTGTCATTATGGAATGTCACACAGACTGTAGGGTTTGTACCTATCATTCATAGATTGGCATGGTGTTTTGTAATTATATACATAGGATTGATGCAGTATAGCATTGATATCGAGGAAGGTGATTGTTGATGACTCAAGCTCAGGAGCTTAATTCAAAACATCCTGGGATCCCAACCTCAGCGATCTTAGTGTAGGCACATATCATAAGACCTGGCTGGTCTACCCTATGTAATGCAGTGGTTGCAGGCCTGTCCAGAATAGCTAGTCCTGGGATCACTTCACTATTCCATTTCCACCACTAAGATCACTGCAATCTTAGTGAAAGAAATGCATAGTGGTTTCACCTGAGTACAAAAGCACTTACAGGGAACAATCCTGACCGAAAGAGTGAATAGCCTGCTGCATACATAAAGAGGGGAGGGAGGATGTTTGCTGAGTGTCCTTGAGGGCTCGTAGGGCTACTCATGCGTTAAGTGCACTGTAAGGTAACTCTTCCCTTCTCTCTCTTTGTCCTGGGGGGAGGGCACAATGCTTCTAATAGGCAAGCATAAATCACACATTCATGGGAATAACTCTTGAATACTGTATGGGGGTCAACTGCACCCTGTGCTCTTTTGTTAGCCCATATGGGGACGGGAAACGATGGTATAAGCACTCTTGTGAAGAAGAGTGACTCCACAGCTATTCCTTTATTTTGGGACTCTTACCCCTGTGCCTAGTCAGTTCTTCTTGGAATAGTGTAGGAGGGCTGAGGCTAAGATCAATGCGATCTTAGTGCTGGCTAGGATATGTGAACCCAGTCAACTCTTAAGATCGCTTAATAGGATAAGGCTGATTTTTTCCTAAGATCGCTGGGGTCGTGATCCCAGGATGTTTTGAATTAAGCTCCTGATTTCCCTCAGACTTTATCATTTTGGTCTAAGGATGTGCATATTTTTTAGCAACATATGGGGGTGGGGTCGATGAGGGAGGTTATATTTTTCGATGTGTTGACTGGGGGCAAAGCTTTTTCCAATGTCTCCAGCTGTGGAAAGCCTGCAATGCACATGTGCATTAGATCAAAATACTGCGTTTGTACGGTTTTCTGCCCTTTAGTGTGAAAACCAACCACTCCTCCTCATTGTTTAAAATGATGGCTCCCTCAGATGCCGTCTGATGGAAATAGATTAGTTCATCCAATTGCATCAGAGGGGCAATCTGATCGCTCCTAAATATTGCTGATTGATAATTGGAAGTAAGCTCAGCGATGGAATGAACATAGGTGGAATTTTATTAATCTGTATACATTATTAGTAGGGATATAACTCAGGCTTACCCTGTACATGGCTAGTCTCTAGCGTGCTACCATTACACCAACTCTGGTCTCGGAACTCAGCAGCACGCATGCGCAGCATCATGGCGGCGTACCACGTGACATGGACGAGATAAAGGCACGAGAGTCCACCTGTGGCTACCGATAACCGTAACAGGCGTCTATGTGAAGCTGCATATGAAAGTATTATAGGTTTTGAAAATGCGATACAGCAAGTTTATAAATCATATTTGATTTCAATATAGTTCATTGTCAAAGTTCTTCTTAAGTTCTTGAAAATGAGACATCAATTGGCTAACATATTCCTAGTAGTTATGTCAGAACCCTTCCCTGGACATTGGTTGCTACTCATACAATAAAATGATGATAAAGCTCTAAATGCGTTACAAAACATTGTAATAAACATATAAATACGGAGTTTAAAAATACTATTGTTAATTGGAAGGTGCTTGCCCTGGATGGCTCTCAAATGGCCTTGCAAGAGTTGTTCAATCAGATTACTATAATACCTTGTTAACTGAAAGAGATGAACATCAACTCCATAGAAACGTTCTGTCAGCCTCTGAGTAATTTCTATCGCACCATGACACAAATAAGCTGGTATAATTGTGCACCCTTGTGTTTGTTTTTCAAATATTAGCATTGAATCATGAAGCATCGTGAATGAAACAACTATATATGTGTGCTAGAGTTACCCTAGTTTTACATTTAGATCATCTGTTATATCAGCTACTATTATTTGGGTACTCTAATCTATGATATACAATGAAGTGGACGTGGCATACTTGTACCCAGGCTATATAGTCCTTCAACTTATGTTACTGTAGATCCAGGCTCACCTTTTTTCCTCATCTGTGCCTGGCAGTTCTTGTGGACGTACATCCTGATGGAGTCCTTCATCTCCTTGTAGTTGTCTGGGAGCGGCCAGGGGATCTGCCTCTTGGGTAGGAAGGCGATGGTACAGATGAGAAGGGGGATGACCCCACCCGTCAGAAACATGAACGAATACTGCACATTCAGCCCAGCCTGCGCCGAGAGCTGTAAGGAGCCAAGGGGTGTATGTATAATGTAGACAGAGTTTAGGATAAATGCTGGTGTTATGGATGAAGGTGTTAGTTATGTTATGTGTGGAATGCACTGATGAATACAGGGAAGGGTGAAGTGAGTCCTGGGCCTGAAATACTCATGATATTTCAATCCTCCACCCTAATTTTCCTCTTTTAGAGTACCTGGCTGTGCTTCTTGTTAGGAATAAAAGCGTTATGGTCAGAATGAAAAAAAGCCCCCAGAGCTCTTTGCTAGCAATTTGCATACCTTTATTAATAGCCCTTTTTCACATCTATGTTTCAATTTACCTAAATCTCCCCTCGATCCAGCGTACCTTCATTATCATGGGTCTGGACCCCCTTGAGACAGTGTACATGGCCTTTCCTTAAAGTCGACAGAGGTTAAAAGAGGCCTGGCAGTTCTTGTTATAAGAGGTTATAAGAGGCCTTCGCTACAGTACATGGAGAGGAAAGTATCAACTATGGCATGACCATTGCACAGTACATGATGACGTTTGTATATTCTCAGTTTTCTACTGCATACAGCGAGAGAAAAATGTAAGTTGATATCCAGGGCCTTAAATAATGAGTGAAATCCTGGCTTTTACCCAGTGAAAATAATTTAAGATGTATATTTCCTTTCTCTCTTAGTACATTACCCTGATTAAATGAAGCCTAGGACAGTTAGCAGGCATATTTAAAGTTGGTTTGGTTTTTGGTATTACTTACTGTCTCTTACTGTATTACTTCATCACATAGCATCGCTTGACAGTCCAGGCATTTATACATTTCCTTAAAAATTTAAAATCAAAAGTTACGCTTTCCTGCGAAGGCCAACAAGCAGAACTTGCCACATAATACTGCTGTTTTATCCCCTTCTTTTTGCCCTGTGAAAGTTTATGTTCATCTGCAGTCTTCCCATGCCTGTCCATGGTGGCCGTGACTAGAAGTAACACTACCCTGAATGCAGTAGGTGGTTAGTGTCCATAGTCTGACTGTCTCACTACATAGCCACATTGATCGGTCCCCTGTAGACTTGGGCAGTCTACTCTCACAGTGCAATGTGTGCATGGAGCTTTCCCAGTTGTTTTATAACCTCTAAAGAGCTTTTAAATAATTGTGTGAAAATCTCCAGAACTTGCTTACTTTAAGAACACATCCACCCTGAGGTTTGGTGCTGTATTGACCCTCTAACCATGACAGGTCACCTCAAGTTTCTGCAGGAATTTGTCTCCACGATCCACTATCACAAAACAGATGATATCTCACAAGCCTATTTCCCTTTTGCTTTCAGGAACGTAACGCCAGTCTCAGCATGGTTCATGGCAGTCCTTAAAGGGTTAAGCTCCTGGTATCAGAGATTGTGTTACAGTGTCTGTGTCTGGAGATTGGGCCATGCCTCGAGGCAGAAAACACATTATGAAGGGTCAACACCAGATCAGATTCCTGTCACCTCTCGTAGGCTCTGTGGTGCCCACAGGCCCGTCTATTGAGAAGATGCTGACCAAAGCAGAGACTCCTAATTGTACACCAAAATTAATGATTCAATGTGGAGAGAATGGTGAATTTAGGTGAGGAACATGGATGTGTGTGCTCTGAGCTGAGGTCTGCTGAGTTGGCAAATATTTTAGAGTGTTCACAAAGCTCCATGGTGGAAATGATACCTCTCAACTTAAGCAGGTATTGCATAACTGATTACCCCTAAACATGGCTTCTGAGGGAGTTGTGCTGTTCTGCCTCGCTCCCGCTGGGACGTTTTTGGGCCTGTCACCCTGTATGAGAGGTTTCATCCGGGCAGTTTTTGGCGGCAGTTATTTAAGGTCACAGGGAACTAAATCCATTTCCTCTATATTTTTATATAGTGTAACACAAAAACAACCGCCTAAAATGTTCGTTGGTAATAATTTCAACCGTAGCATGATTAAACCATCCCTCATACACAATGAGACTGCATATTGGATAGGCTTAACCCTGAAAATCTTCAATAACAGTATGATATGTGCAGTGAGTGCCATTACACCCTATTTTGGGCTTGAAAATCTCCATTGGCCAGATTAACTTTTGCATGCCTCATAAAATCCCCAAACCCTATCACTATTCTTCTATTCCAATTCTAAGCCTCTATCATGGAAGTAGTTTATGGAGATGGTCATTAGTAGCAGGAAGGGTCAGTACCCTCGAGGTCACAGGAGACCCAGGGTTAGGCCCCTCCAAAAAAAAATAAACTGGTTTCTCATCACCACGCACATAAAAAAAACAAACGCCCTCGTCATATTTTTCATGGCTTGGTGATGAGAAACCATCATTTTATTTTGAGTGGCCTTATCACTAAGGCAGTGCTGTTAGAAACTCACATCAATATCACTCTGTCCGATAACAACACTTGCCTATTGTGAGCTCGCTAGTTAAGAGTGTCGACCACTGGAAATGACTTTCACAGCTTCGTCCTAATGGCTTCTGTACCCTACTGCATTCAGACGCTGTATCTGAATCACTCAGTCTCATCACTGAGTATATTCAATCATGCAATTAATTGTTTTCGTCACTCTCATCTTTTTATCATTTTTGATCTCTTATCCATATTAATGCTATCAGATAGCTACAACCAAATAAATACTGTCCAGTAGCAATGCTATTAATATTGAAAGTATTATTTGATGCAAAATAAGCAATTGGATCTAGGAAATGCATCATATGAAGCAACACCGTGGAATAAACCTGAGGAGAGTATTGCCAGGAGCTTCTGATCCAGTAGCAAGTTAGGTACTGCCATGAGATTTAGCGGCTAGGTAAAAGCCTACATTTTCACGTCACTTGCATAATCTAGCACCTACTGCCATTTTTGGCAGTAGGTGCTAGATTCTGCAGTAGGCATTTTGAATTGCTGTTTATATGAACTTATATTAAAAACAGCATTTTCTAAACATATACATTCTGAAGATCATTCATTCACCTACACATTTCTGTGTATTTCATTTATTATGATATCTATCATCAAGATATAAATTCAGCTTTTGTAATGGGAATCTGGATATTTTTCACAATCCAAAAGTGTATTCAATTGGTGGTGTGTTAATCATAATTTGTGGTCAATTTTGTGAGTTACATGTGCTAGGTCATTGTCCCATCTACACTCATACAGGTTCTCAGATATTTTACTTGGTGCATTAGCAAGAAATACTAAATCATTTGATATAAACATCATCAAATAATCCATAGCTGTCATATCATCTGCTAAACGTGGGGGCATACACCATATTTGGCAGTACCTGTCACACTGAAAGCCCCAAGGTCGTCAGACTGACGATACCCAAATCTACAACCTTAGGTGATCAGATTGAGTACCCAGGGTATTCAACCTGACGGGTTTAGGTCCACATACTCACCCATGGTAGTCAAACTGATTATAATGTTGTTAGGGTGACAACCTTGGTGCTTACTACCTTGGGTCCTCAATCTGACTACCCAAAGCTGTAGAATTGGTTATCGTCAACTTGAGCACCTAAAGTCCTCAGCGGTGAAGACCTTCAGTTAAAAAACTGAAGGCTTGATCATCAAACATGAGTGGCACATACCTGCCACCTTGTAGGTTTGTTACATATTGTCAACAGAATGCCATAGACTCAAACTGGGGAGAGGTAGACTGAGGGATTTCACTCTCTGTAGGGTGCTTCCCCCTGTCTGTACCTCTTCTGACGACTATAGGTCCTCAGTCTGACGAGTTTAAAGATCTGCAGGGTTTTCAGTGCATATTTAGGGTACATGTCATATTTTGCAAGGGAATCCTACAGTACTTTTGGACATATGCCATATTTGGTAGCACCTGCCATATCTAGGGTACATGCCATATTTTGCAAGGGGAACCTGCATTATTTAGGGGCATACACCATATTTGGCAGAACCTGTGAGATCTGCCATATCTAGGGTACATGCCATATTTCACACCCCTGCCCCATCTGTTTAGAACAGCACATAAACTGTACCTAAAACCTCTCCTCACTAATTATTTGGCTGGTAGAGGTGTCTTTGATACTGAACATGCCTTAAGGTCATAGTGGCATTAACTTATAAAGAATGAATTTGTGATGAAGAATAATGTATAAGGAGCTTTGAGGGAAATTGGAGGGGTCAGGTAGATCTAGGGCCTAAGTTTGTCATCCTTATGTAGAGTAGAATGCCACCAGTTTATAAAGGGTCATAAGTAGGATCAGACGGTTCTAAAGGGGAATGTCTCACTTATCTCTCAGTATCACCTGGGGCCTGTACATTGTACTTTGCATGTTAGGGAACACATCATAGAAAATTTATAACAGACCACAAAATCAAAATCATTGTCAATATTGAAATTGAGGGTTGTATTACCTACAGGAATCGTGGACCAAGTATGAGATGACCTATATTTAATACAGTAATAACACCAACCAGAACAAGTCAATTATGATAGCATCCGCCTCCTGGGCCATGCAGAACAGTAATAGTAACACAATATAGAATACTGACCTGTATATGTAGCATAATAACACTGGCCAGCCCCATCATGGGCCATGTGGTACAGTATACATATAGTAACACAAAGTAGAATACTGACCTGTACAAGTAGCATAATAACCCCTGCCCCATCATGAGACATGTAGTACAGTAGTAGTATAGTAACACAAAGTAGAATACTGACCTGTACAAGTAGCATAATAACCCCTGCCCCATCATGAGCCATGTGGTACAGTAGTAGTATAGTAACACAAAGTAGAATACTGACCTGTACAAGTAGCATAATAACCCCTGCCCCATCATGAGCCATGTGGTACAGTAGTAGTATAGTAACACAAAGTAGAATACTGACCTGTACAAGTAGCATAATAACCCCTGCTCCATCATGAACCATGTGGTACAGTAGTAGTATAGTAACACAAAGTAGAATACTGACCTGTACAAGTAGCATAATAACCCCTGCCCCATCATGGGCCATGTGGTACAGTAGTAGTATAGTAACACAAAGTAGAATACTGACCTGTACAAGTAGCATAATAACCCCTGCCCCATCATGGGCCATGTGGTACAGTAGTAGTATAGTAACACAAAGTATAGAAAACTGACCTGTACAAGTAGCATAATAACCCCTGCCCCATCATGAGCCATGTGGTACAGTAGTAGTATAGTAACACAAAGTATAGAATACTGACCTGTACAAGTAGCATAATAACCCCTGCCCCATCATGGGCCATGTGGTACAGTAGTAGTATAGTAACACAAAGTAGAATACTGACCTGTACAAGTAGCATAATAACCCCTGCCCCATCATGGGCCATGTGGTACAGTAGTAGCGCTGTTACTCGGTGACGGAGGAGGTTGGCTACTTGGAGGTTTGTGAGCACCAGGAGGACACCTGACACTCCTGCTGCAGGAATGGCTACAAACACCACCCAGGGTTCAGCTGAAATTGAAAGGTCAGAATCAGATTTCACTTTTTTCAAGGACCACAACAGCCCGAGGGATTCCTGTTCGTTTGCACCAACACCACATTGGAAAAGGGATATTCAATACAGTATATGTGGGCTTCATGGCAATGCTTTGGAGATGAAAAGTGTGATACATGAATGCAGCCCTGATTGGGTACTTAGCAGGCCTGCCCCAATGCATCATGACAATGAAAGAGTTTAGTTTTTTTAAAACATTGCTGCACCTATCCAACCTTCTGAGAAGTCTTATAAGATGACAGTCACGTCTATATTATACAACCATTCCTCATGAAAGCTACACATACGAAGAAAATGGCTTTGAAGAATAACCTACAGACTAATGTGTGAGGTTTTGGTGAATATAGCACCAGTAATTATATTAGTAAGTGCTCTCTGTAATCTGTCTGCAGTTCTAGCCCGCTACCTTCCCATAATATAGACCTTATGAGTATAGCCTATTATGGCAACGTCCAATCTACCCTGGATTACTGGAATCAGGAATAACCACATTACGTACAGGCTAATCATCTTTTAATACTCTGGTGTAGATGTGGGTGGAGGCAGTGAGACATCATGATATTCATTATGTTATGGTGTGCTTCACCCCCTTTGACCCCCTTGATATATAATACTGCCCATAGATGAATAATTGTAAGCTAATGCTGAGCAACACTGTATGTTATGTTTAGGAAGGCTATATCTGAGTACCTTCTTGTAAACGGATACAGTTGTAGCCGCACCAACAGTCGTCTTGCAGTAATTTGGTTCAATAGGTGCTTAATGCGCCTGTTTATTTAATAAAAGGCGAACACATTCAATGATGAGGTTATTTTCGTTTTGCTTAGTACTATATATTATTGCATGTCCTTTTCAATAACATGAAGATTTTTGTTATTCTAATGCGTGCCTGATTTTATAAACCGGATTACTCAAGACTCTTTCCAATGTCTCTCACCAGGATTTCTCCTGGTGTTTACACAGATGAGATAAGATGAATCGATCAGAGGTATGATATGAAAGTCAGAGTGGTGAATCATTATCAGTAATGGCTGGCATTCTTAACAGGCACATGGCAGAATGCAGAAAGCTTTACAAGGTAACTGTAAGAAGATGGGTCTTTTAGTCAAAGCCGCACACTTCATGGAAGGACTCTGTTATTTGCTATTCTCCTCTCTAGTTTCAGGGTCCCTGATTGTTCTGGACAGGTTTCTGCTTTGTGTTTCCTTTGCAGATCCCTCTTAAGACCTTTGTGAAATTCTTTAGACCTTGGTTGCCAGGTTGAACAAAATGGTGTAAGGAATGGGAGTGAGAATGATGACAGTTGTGGTTTCAGTTTTACTTTCTGTATTTATAGTCCTGGTTATTGATGGCTACACACCTCCACACAACTATTCATGCTTCACACTCGACACCCTCATAAAACACCTCTTTCCATATTTTACTCCTGACATTTAGTTTAACAATTTTAAGGCCAATTTTGTTCATGATGCTTACATCTTATCGCCATTTGCACATTATCCCACCCCTAACAGGCTAGCTGATACTTTAAAAGGTTGGGATGAATCAACAACACAATAATACATGGGTTTCTGGATGATGCTTGATTGGTGCATGAAGCTCATAGGGGAACCCATCCATAGACCTTTTAAGCAACCTGCTGTAATTAAACGCAAAGGGAGATTGTATTTTGTTGTTTATGACCATATGCTCAGTAGTAATCATTTTTCAAGCGGATAAGCAACACAAAATTGACAACGATTTCATAGATCTGCAATATTATTAACATAAACTTAGCCATGACCAGCCTCTTTTACAGTTGTGATTAAATATAGTAATTATCGAAAAACTATCAAATTATCAATAACTTACTTTTACTACCGAAAGTGATGAGCAGGTTTGTAGTTATGAAGAGTATTCTGGAAAAAAAGAAAAATATGACAACTGTATTAATCGCTAAAGCTCAGCGAGCCATGTTATCCTCTTAAGTCTATAAATAGACACACACACACAAATATATATATATATATATTGTAGCGTTTTCCGACTCTATGGTTAATAAAGAATTACACAACTCCGACAGCTTGACTTCAGTGTCTTTTATTTCCTGGCTGTCCTCGCCACACCATCTAAGTCTTATATCGTATATATTAATCCGGAGATAAGCCTTTTAGAGTTCTGCTCCTCTCTGTCTGCAACTCGGAACTAACTAATCGGAGTAACAACTCCCTTATTTATACATAGGCAGATACTCCGACCCCGGCCCGCTTTACGGCAGGCCAGCGTCGGAGGATCTCCTCCGCCGACTACTATTGCCGACGTAACCGCGTTACTTCAGGACCGCTGGCCTCGCCGCCCCCACACCAGGATGGTTTCGGCTCCGCCAACGGCCCCTCCGTCTCCGCCACACTCTCCCCAACTAATCTATAGCCTTACCGGGAGAAAGAGTGTGATATTACCCTCCTGCAGATGGGTTTCCAATTTTGAATAATCCTGCCACGCCATGGCCCCTGGGCGTTTAAGTAAATAGCTACACATAACATACACACAGTAAATCCTACTTAAACCTCCTCTGTAGGCGGCATTAACTACTAAGTAAACCGAATCCGCCGTCCCCTATGCGGAGTATAACCATAACAACAACTTTTATACAATAATACGACGTCATTTCGTCTGGATCCGGCAGACATTCTTCGCCCGTTCGCCTCAGGCTGTCTTGTCGCCGCCCTCATTGGTTCCAGCCTTGGTCGTCCGCGCCGCCGACGTCTTTGGCCACCGCTGTCCGCAGCGGCTGCAGCATCCCTTCTGATCACGGCCATAACGGGTCCGGGTAACATGGACCAGTTCAATATCCCCATTGGGGAGAGTGTGAATGGAGGAAGATTGCAGTCCCCCGGGTATAACCCTCATCTCAGGTCCTAGGGTCCGAGGCTGCCCCAGTCGTCTAGAGTGTTCCTTGAGGGCCTCCGGCCCGGTAAAATCCGAATGCCATGGCATAGCCCCATCCTCCTCCGCCTCCTCGTCCCTATTGTCACCCGCTTTATCTCCTTGTTGATCTAGCAGCAGGCGGTGCACCTCCTCTACCCCCGCCAACCCCTCAGTGCTGGCTATTCCCCCTTCCCCCATATCTCCTATAGGTAATCCGGTTATTACAATCACTCGGTCTGTCTCAGTGTTGGGTAGGGGCTCCGGATCCCCAGGCCCTCCGACCACCGTCTCGACCCCCTCCGGCACCATCACCATAGTCTCCGCCCGTCCACTCTCCTCCCCCACTTCTACTTGCAGCAAGAATTCCCCCTTGGGCGAGCAAAGGACTAACCCGTCCAACCCCACAGTCACGGATCGGGGGTACCTATCCAACTTGGGTAGAGCAAATAAGGTCCCCGGCTCTACGAGGGGGGTCTTCGGTACCTTCTTCTCCGCCTGTCCTTTCTCCTTCACCGGTGTCCCTACGGAACACGATTGAAATTTACTCATTAATTGGGCGGTACCCTCATCCATGGATCGGTTCTGTATGGCCTCCTCCTCCGCCTCTTTTAACACTCCCTCCAGGCTGAACTTCCTCGTAGACTTTCCCGCCCCTTTTCCTTTAGGGCTTTTACTTTTAGTTTCCATCTCTTTCCTCAGTCTTTCTTTCTCCGCCTCTTTGGCCTTCCTCTCCTCCTCCTCCTTTCTCCGCTGTTCCTCTTCCGCCTTCCGGCGCTCCTCAGCCTCTCTGGCCTTCCTCTCCGCCTCCTCTCTCTCTTTCCGTTTAATTTCTCTTTTCTTCTTTCGCTCCTCCTCCTTGGCATCGCTGAGTACGGCCAGGAACTGGGCTTTCAGTTTAGGGCAGGATTGGACGTATGCCGGGATGGCCACCTCCTCCGACTCCTCGCTGGTTTCATCCTCCCCTTCCACCTCCCCCGCCTCACCCTTCTCCGGCGGCTCAGGCGTCACGATTGTAACTGTCTTCAGGATGGGTTTCGGTTTGCTAGGGGAAGGTTTACTCATATCCTCATAGGAGGGCAATGTCTCGGGACTGGCACCGGAGAGGGTGGGTTTGGGCTTGTTAACTAGTTCGTAAGGGGGCTGCTTCTCGGGGCTAGAGTCCAGCCCATTTCCCCCTAGTCCCAAGCTCTCTCCGTCCTCCCCACTCGTGGCGGAGATGTCCTCGTAGGCAGCCGACTTTATGGAGGTTCGGGAGGTCGGAGTGTCTTTCTTGGTTTCCTCGTACTCCGCCTCCAGGGCTCTCACATTGACTTCCCCTAGAGGCACCTCCTGTTGCATTCGTAACAGAGTCTTGGTGGGGGTCTCCCCCGCCTGTCCATATCTCTCTACCAGTAATCCTATGACGAACTTCAGTTTCCCCGCCATTTCCTCGTCTATTTCCACCTCCCCCCCGCTCAGTAGAGGTGTCAGGTCGGGTATCCCCGTGGCCAGTGGCGGGGTGGAGGGTCCCGCTTCCTCCTCCGCCTGCCGCTCCTTACCCCGTGGGGATTGTCTCTTCCTCTTTTCCGCCGATTCCTCCCCCCCCTCCGGCTCGAAGGCCCTCTTGACCCCCTTCCCTGACATACTCCGGGTGGACCTGACGGAGAGACAGCTCTGGGGTGTGCTGGTCCCCTCCACGCGGAATCCCAGCAATTGCTCCAAGTATTTGGAGGCGACAGCAGCCTCCGTCTCCTCCTCCAACGTTATTCCCGGCGACGCCATGCCGCTGAATGTAGATCCGCTGGGGCTGTCCCCCGCACCCCCTCCACCCGCCGAGGTGCCCTGCTGCGGCGGGGGGACCCCGGGCTTGGAGGCGGCGTTTACCGGTTTCTTTTTCTTGGCCACCGCACTCCCCCTCTTCCTCTTTGTGGTGGTGAGCCTGACAGCTTCCTCCGGGCTAGCTGGGGCAGCCACAAGGCTACTGTCCGCCAAGGATCCTCCCGCCTCCGTTGCCCGGCCCACCGGTAGCATCCTGCACTCCTCCGGCGGCTGCCAGTCCTCCAGCTCTGGGTGGATACGCGTGATGTGTCGCCGGAGATCATCCACCCGGATCTTGGCTACCATGTACTCACACTTAGGGCACTGGTAGCCCTCTTGCATCTCGTCGTGAGTGCGGAGATGGCGGTTCATCCCATCGGATCTCATGAAGTACCACTGCTTGGAGTCCCCCCTTTTCCGGCAGATCTCGCACCGATACTTCGGCAGCTCCACCCCGTCCACCCACTCCGTGGGGACCGGCTTCTGGTCTCTGTTTTTGAAGACAGGCATTACTAGTTGTGGCGTTGTCCATAGGCTAACAGGAATTGAAGGGTGAGGCGGATAGCGCTCCCTTATATTCCCCCCGGTGGTCACGCCCCCTCTTCCTACTCCTCCAATCACCGTCCCCTGGGTCAGGCCACCCTCCGTCACCACGCCGTGGGAAACCCCCGATTGCATCATAGCCTTACTCCGGACACCGTTGTCGCCATTGGCGCCTCCGCTCTCACGTGCCTGCTGTGAGCCGTGGGAACGTGATCCGCGGTCAGCCGAGGACCTCCGCCTACGATAGCTCCCACTCCGACTCCGGCTCTCCGAGTCCCTCCTCCCATGTCTGGCTGCCTCCGTCCGGGCAGACACTCCGTCCCTTCTGTGGCCACTAGTGGAGCGGCTAGAGGAGGAGTGGCCGGAAGATCTTTCTCTCTCCCTCCTCCTCCGCCGACTCTCCCTGTGTCTTGAGCGTGTGGAGCCCTCCCGGGAGTGGCTGGACACTGTGGAAGACACTTTCTTTGACCCTCCACCAGCATTTCTACCCCGACTCGATTCACCCTTGGGCCTTGTCCCTCTTAGAACCACCAACCGCGTGTCATCTCCGGCCTGCATTGTAGACTGACCGTTAACGGTCCTTCCCCCGCCTTTTATTGGGGAGAACCTGTTATGAGGGTTGCTTAGTGACTCCCGCCTCTCCGGCCCTGCTCCGCTAGGCGGCGCTCCGGCCGCCGGCCGGCCGGCCTCACCGCCTGCCGTCGAGGAATTTGGAGCCTGGCCTCCCGACCTCCCCTTCGTCATGGCTGTTCTGCAGCGTCCAACCCTCCTGGCTTCCCTCTCTTCGTTTTCATGGTTGTTGTAGATGGCTTCCTCGATCATTTCGTAAATAAACCATCTTTCCCTATGCTTCTCCCTGATTCTCCTCCGGCCAGGATCCGCCGCCCTCCTTAACCTTTCTGCCCTGATTTCCTCGTTTTGGCCATGGTTCCGCCTTCTGTGGGCCAACTCACTCTCATCACTCACCCCCTCTTCATCCGACTCGCCCATCTCGGGGAGGGACCATTCCTCGTAGGGAGGGTCCTCCTCTGGTTCTACATCCCTCCAATGTGACATTTCGGCTTCTTCCTTCAACCTTTTTTCATTTTCCAGCCATACATCGCACCAGTCGCGGCCTTCTTGACTCATCTTGCTTTTGCAGCTCCTCCACTCCGCCCCAAGGTAAGTATCCAGTTGAGGCGCCAGTCTGACGGCCCGGGCTGCGCTGGTTCCGGCAGGCTTCGGTGCACTCCTCCGCAGACCTTCTTTCCGATTTCCATTATCCGCTGCCCCTCCCTTACAGGTTTCAGTTATTTGATGTCTCTTTTTCTCTTTGCAGGTCAGCAGTTTCGCCTCCCGGTCAGCTCCAGTCCCCGGGGTCACCTGAACCAGCCGGATGGTGCCCCCTCCGGATCCTCCTTCCTCCTCGTCTGAATTGTCCGAAGATAGGGGCTCGGCCTCCCTTGTTTCATCCTCCATGGGAACATCCTCCGCCGTGGCCCGCGCCGGGGCCAGTTTTAGGGCGTCGTAATGGACTACCCTGGTAGTTTTACCCTTTTTAATTTTATACACCGCCTCCCCTAAGCGCCCCACTATCTCCCATGGGCCTGTCCAATAACTCTGGAGTTTAGGTGTCAGTCCCCTCTTCCGGAGAGGGTGGTAGTAGAAGACCCTGCCCCCAACAGCGAATTCGCCTGCCGAGGCTCTTGCATCATAGTTCCTCTGTTGCCTGCAGAGGGACCTTCCAAGGGCCTCCCTAGCGACGGAGTATGCTTTTGTCATGGTGGTTTGTAATTCGGCCACATAACCGACTCCTCCCCCTACATTGGGCTCCAGCGGGTAAACCAAATCCAGGGGGATGACCGTTTCCCGCCCCAACATCAGAAGATTGGGGGACAATCCCGTGGAGGCGTGTGCGGAGGAGCGATACGCCGCCATTACAAATGGCAGCCGCCGGTCCCAGTCCCGTTGGTCCTCCGCCACCACAGTCGCCAGCAGCATTTCAATTGTTCGGTTGGCCCGCTCCACCATCCCATCGCTTTGGGGCCTAAAGGAACAAGTTCTGGTCTGCCTGACTTCCAGTAAGGCCACCATTTCCCTGAATAGTCCCGACTGGAAGTTCTTGCCCTGATCTGTGTGCACCTCCGCCGGGGCTCCAAATCTACAGATGAACTCCTCCACCACAGCCCTGGCCACCGTGGGTGCCTCCTGGTTGGGTAAAGCGTACGCTTCCGTCCATTTAGTGAAGTAGTCCGCCGCCACCAAAATATATTGGTTCCCGGCGGAGGACAAGGGCAATGGACCCATCACGTCTAGAGCTATCCTCTGTAGGGGTAGTCCGGCACCCACATGTCCCATTGGTGCCCGGTGCGGAGGTGGAGCCGCCTTCCTCCGGAGACAGGGTTCACAGCTGGCGCACCACAGGGTCACCTCCCTCCTGAAGTCAGGCCAGTAGTAACCTGTCTGGAGGCGCCGGATGGTTTTATTGCGGCCCAGATGCCCCGCCAAGGGTTCTCCGTGGACCTCCCTGAGCACATCATTCCTGCTCAGGGTGGGTACAGCAATTTGGAAGCATCGTTCCCCCGCCGCACCTTCCCACCACCGGCCCAGTATCCCTTTTTCTATACTCATGCGCCCCAATTGGGCATGCCAGGCTCTCAGCTCATAGCCCCAGGTCCTTCTTTCCTCCTCTGTGGTGGTCGCCTCCCCGTTCACCCATGCTCTGACCTGAGTCAGCACAGCGTCCTCCGCTTGGAGTGTGCCCCACTCTCTCCCTGCCGGCGGAGTGGAGTCCCCCGCCGCCGGAGGCGCCCCCCGAACCATCTCCTGGCGTTGAGACCTTGTGAAAACCCGGCAATGCAGTAGCTCCTCCTCATCCTCTCGCCCACATTGCTTGCAGGGCTTCCTGGACAGCCCATCCGCATTCCCATGTAGTTTTCCCGGCCTATGCTGCACCACTATGTCGTAAGTACTTATAATCTGCAGCCATCGAGCCAGCTGGCCCTCCGGCTCCTTGAACTCCAACAGCCACCGCAGGGAGGCATGATCTGTTCGGACTACCACCCTCCTCCCTATTAGGTAATGCTTGAATTTCCTGAGGCCAAAGACTATAGCCAGCAGCTCCCTCCTTGTAACGCAATAGTTACGCTCCGGCCTGCTGAGAGTGCGGCTGCCATAGGCTAGGACCCTCTCTACCCCCGTCTGCTCCTGGGACAGTACCACTCCGAGGCCTGTGTCACTGGCGTCGGTGTCTAAGGTAAGCTGTCCCTCCGCCTGGGGGAAAGCCAGGATAGGGGCCTCGGTTAGTCTCTTTTTTAGGTCTTGGAATGAGGCCTCGCATTCCTCCGACCACCGGAACGTCCTCCCTTTCTCGGCCAGCGCGCTCAGTGGCTTAGCCCTCGTAGAGAACTCAGGAACGAAGGTCCTGTAGTAGCCGGCTAGCCCCAGAAAACTCCGGACCTCCGTCACCGTGGTCGGAGTGGGCCACGACTGCACCGCCTCTATCTTTTCCGGATCCGTCTCTACCCCCGCCTCACTCACTTGGTGGCCCAGGAATAACACTCTGCGGCGAGCCAACTGGCATTTGGAGGGCTTGATCTTAAGCCCAGCATCCTCCAGCCTTTGAAGTACCTCCCCAAGCCGGCCAAGATGCTCCTCGAAGGTGGCGGAGAATACGACTATGTCGTCTAGATAGACCAAACAAGTTTTCCACTGTAGTCCCCTCATGGCCACTTCCATCACCCTCTCAAAGGTGCCTGGCGCATTGCACAAACCGAAGGGCATTCTCCGGAATTGGAACAGCCCCCGGTGTGTCGTGAATGCTGTTTTCTCTTTATCCCCCTCCTCTATATCCAACTGCCAGTAGCCGCTGGCCAGATCCACTGACGAAAACCACGCGGCCCCCGCCATGGTATCGAGACAATCTTCCACTCTAGGCAGGGGATAAGCATCCTTCACGGTGGCGGCGTTGAGCCTCCGGTAGTCCACGCAGAAGCGAGTGGTACCATCTTTTTTTCTTACTAGGACCACCGGAGAAGCCCACGGGCTAGTGGATGGCTCAATCACTCCGGCTTCCAACATCTTCTCCACCTCCTCTTCTACCGCCTCTCGTCTATGGGGTGCCAATCGCCTCGGCGGTTGTTTGATAGGTGGATGTACCCCCGTATCAATCCTATGCTTGGCCAATTGAGTGTGCCCTTTGTCGCCCTTATGCCTCTGAAATGCCCCCAGGTGTTTCCTTATAAGCCGTGCAAGCTCCTTTCTACGGTGAGCCTCCGTCCCGCTCACTAACCCGTCCACCAAACACTTTAGCTCCTCCGGCTCACCTCTCTCCACCATCCGGCACCATCCCTCTCCGGCCACTGTCTCGCCTCCGCCTCTGCACTCCACTCGTTGAATGGCCCCTAGAGTCATGTCTCTATATATCACCACTGGCTCAGGACCGGGATTGAGCACCCTGACCCAAGTTGCCCTCCCCTCGGGGCATACCAGCCCCCGCCCCACCAGGAAGCTCGGTTCACCCTTGTGTCCGGCCATCCCTTCAATCATCCCGTCGTCCCCCTGTTGCCAGGGTCCGGCTAGAGTTCCCTCTAGCATGGCCTCCTGTCCGGATCCCAGCACCGCCGCTCGGGTGCTGACGATTCGGCACACGGAATCCTCCTCTGTCCACACTAGGCGCCCTTTTGCTACGTCGACCATTAGTTTGTTGGTGCGGAGGAACTCCGCCCCCAGGATTCCCTCCGTCCCGGTGTCGCTGACTACGAAACGCACATTGATAGTGCGCCTCCCGATTTCCAGCTCTGTGTACACTTCCCCTTTTATGTCCATAGGCCGCCCGTCGACGGAGTAGATCTTCTCCGCCGTTTCCCCCAGGCGTCCCCGTCCGCCCCACCTGCTCCACCATCCTTCGGAGACCAGATTAAGCGACGCACCAGTGTCCACCAGCAATTGGATGGGGGCCCCTGCCAGCCGACCCTCTACTATCAATCCTCCTCCGCCCCTCTCTCGGCGGCCCTGTATCACATTGATAGGCCCACTTCCCTCGACCTGTACTTGGCCTTTAGTATAGGTCGATTCTAGTTTCCCGCCGCCGGACTAGCCTGTTCGCTCACCGGCCTGGATGCCTCCTTGGCCTTGATATTTGGGCATTCTCGCTTGAAATGGCCTTCCTGTCCGCATCCGAAGCAAGCACCACTGCTTGGCTTTTTCTTCCTCCCCAACACCGCCGGATCATCCAGCCTTTGAACTAACCGCTCCATCAACTCCGCCATTTTGCTCATTTCCTCCTTGTTGGACTTGAGGTGTTCATTTACTGACGCATCCGCCGCCCGCACTTTGTGGATATTCTCCTGCTCCACTTGTAAGTACGCCTCCGCTCCCACCGCCGTCATTACTGCGGATTGTAAATCTTTCGGTGTTGACTGATACACCCACTGCCTGAGTGGATTGTCGAGGCACAATAGGAATCTATCGAGCGCTAAGGTGTCTGTCGTCCGGGCGTCTGCCTCCGGATATGCTAACTTAGTGTACTTTTTCAGTTCTTCCTGTAACTCTTGCAGTCCCTCCCCCTTTCGCCGGACCCTAGTGCGGAGGAACGCTTTGTAGATCTCTTCCTGATTAGTAGGCTCAAACCTTTCCACGAGTGCCCTTCTTAACTCCTCATACCCCTCCGGCGTGGCTGGTTTCCTTCCCGTCAACAATCTCCGGGCTGCCCCCGACAGACTCAGACCTAGGAACATACCCGCCTCCTCTGGCTTCCATCCGTTTACTTTGACGCACAGGTCGAAGTGGTTGAGGTAGTCAGATAGGTCTGTGGTGCCATCATATTTAGCGGGTTTCACCACTGGCTTACCCTTTGCCTCCTTCTCCCCATCGGCACCTCCTCTCCAGCCATCCTCCGGACGACCCATAACTCCTCTACCCTGCCGGAGATCTCCACCTTCCCCTACTTCGTCCTTATCCGCCTCCTCCGCACGTCTCCCGGTTTCGGGGCGAACCTCGGCCGGTGCCCGCTTGCTCCCCTTCCTTGGGTTATTCATCTCCGCCTGCTCCTCCGGCCACCAAAGCACCTTTCCGCCATCGTCCCTTCCCGGGTTGAACCCCAGCCAGGCATTTGCATCACCCAGTTTTCCTTTAGGGTGCCTCAACCTCCAGGCCGCCGGTTTCTCCTCCCTCTCCCATGGCCACAGGTAGGGCTCCTTTTCTTTAACGCGTGGTTCCTCATATCCCGTGTCCGTTACCTCCTCCCGGGATGCTCTATCGGCGGGTTCTGCTTGTCTCTCCGGATTCATCTCTTCCGGCCTCACCGCCCCTCTCTGCCGTAGCGTCACTTCCTCGTCCACCACTTCCAGCAAAACCCCTTTTTCCCGCTTAATCTCCTCCGTATCCCTCTTCTCCACAGGTAAGTTTATCGTTTCTGAAGCCTCCGCCATCTTCTTTCTCTCGTGGGTCTTCAAACACCGCTGTCACCAATGTAGCGTTTTCCGACTCTATGGTTAATAAAGAATTACACAACTCCGACAGCTTGACTTCAGTGTCTTTTATTTCCTGGCTGTCCTCGCCACACCATCTAAGTCTTATATCGTATATATTAATCCGGAGATAAGCCTTTTAGAGTTCTGCTCCTCTCTGTCTGCAACTCGGAACTAACTAATCGGAGTAACAACTCCCTTATTTATACATAGGCAGATACTCCGACCCCGGCCCGCTTTACGGCAGGCCAGCGTCGGAGGATCTCCTCCGCCGACTACTATTGCCGACGTAACCGCGTTACTTCAGGACCGCTGGCCTCGCCGCCCCCACACCAGGATGGTTTCGGC
Source organism: Acholoe squamosa (assembly GCA_949317995.1). Lineage (NCBI taxonomy): Eukaryota > Metazoa > Annelida > Polychaeta > Phyllodocida > Polynoidae > Acholoe > Acholoe squamosa. The sequence goes on along the minus strand of OX439041.1, from coordinate 27,692,647 downwards.
TCCGCCAACGGCCCCTCCGTCTCCGCCACAATATATATATATATATATATATATATATATATATATATATTGCAAATGAACGAGGAAAAGAAAAGATTAGTTCAATTCTAAGTAATGTACCTCACGAGACTGCTGGTGGGGTTTCATATTTATCTGACTGATTAGATATAAGTAAAACTTTCCACATCACAGTAACTTGACCCAGCTGCGCTGCCTTCACTTAAGACCCAACAGGACAGTCCACATTGTAGCTATTAGAGCATTCGTACAGACATACATGTATACAGGGGTCTCCATTGTCACTTATTCCATAGCCTTCTGACAGATGCCATCTACATTGCACTGTATTTGCACTACTATAGTGTCTGCACCTCCCATCCCCCCAAATATTCAGAATACTTTGTTTAAGTTTTGGACAAGAAAACACATGGTATCCTGTGTCTTAAATGCCATTATAGGGTTCTTGACAACCTTATAGGATTCTTGACATCCTCTAACTAATTGGATTCAACACAGACTTAGAAATTTACAGATTAATGCTCGCTGTATTGGAAACGTCTATAGACAGTACAGGTACAAAAGTCTATAGATAGGCCTAGGTATCTAATAGTTTATTGTATACATGGTATCGATAGTGACATACCGTCATTTCTAGTACATACTTTACAGGGGTTGGATTTTGAGAGGCGCTAAAGCACCCGCCAATCCCAGTAATTAAGTCGAATTTGTATTAAAGAAGGCATAACAAAATGTCTTGGATCTATATGACATGTACTGGGAATAGGGACCTTATTGCACCCTGCACTAAGGGCCCTTTTCGCAGATCGTGTCACATTATTGTTATATGATGCTTGAGACTTAGCCCTTTACTGGGGTTTAGAAGTAGCCTACCTGGCCAGAATAGACATGATCCACTTGAACATTCCACCCCAAATGTTTTATGAGATGTGAGCTGTACACTGAAAACATGGAAGATCCGAAACTAGTCAGCGGTGACCACTTTAGGTCCTCAAGTTGACGATACCTAAAACTACAATTTTAAGTAGTCAAAATGACAACTTTAGGTCATCAGGATGACGACCTGAGTCGTCAATATGACAACTCTGTACTGTCAGTATTGTCATCCTGACAACTCAGGTCATCAGGATGACGACCTAAAGTTGTCATTTTGACTAACTAAAGTTGTAGTTTTAGGTATCATCAACTTGAGGACGTAAAGTGGTCACCACTGACTAGTTTCGGATCTTCCATGTTTTCAGTGTACATGTATCATACACCATCATTAATTTAAATTTCAATAGATACCAAAAATTAAATGGGAAGGTTTTTGGCATCTATGGAACTTTAAATGGTATTGTTCAAGGCAAGAGAAGCCGAAAATATGTTTTACTCCTGTGACCATGGAAACGCCTCAATGTGGGGATACAATATTAAAAGCATTAAATACAGACATAAAGGTGTATAGTTCGCATACAGGTATAAAATCAAAGGTGAAAAAGCAATGGCACTTGATACAATTTCCTCGCTTTACCCTGAATTTATAATTTTCCACTGCCATCGGTCAAGGGAATTTAGGCTAATCCACAAATCCCTCTTTATAAGGCAAAAATATAGGAGAAGGTTGAAGGACCCCCTGATACGACTATAAGTTTATTTCTTTATTGGCTTCTCATAGTCCACAAAGAGATCGCTGTTTCATTTGATACAGATTTATGGGTAAAAGCACTACAATGTTCATTCCCCCAAGAAAGAGTAGGCGGAGACTGTCATTCCACCCACCATATCGGCAAAATGCACATGCAAAATAAAACTCCAGGGCACCTTGTTGACAGGTGCACAGCCAAAAATAACTTTCTTATTTTAAGAAATTATTTCTCATTTTAAGTAAAATTAACTTAAAACAAGTTTGTCCGCCAGGTAACACAATTTTACTTGAAATCTTGGTATGTCCAGCTTACTTGAATTAAGAAATACAATCTTAAGATATAAATTCTTGAATCAAGTAATTTATTCTCAAATCAGGATTCAATTTCCTAGAATATTTCTTAAAAGAAATAGATAATTCTCATGGAAGAGGATTATTTCAAGATAAACTTACTCATACTTTTTCTTAATATAAGTTATATTTTCTCATTTTCAGTATTTCAAAAAAACAATTATTTCCTTGTTTGTAAAGTGGTTATGATTTTTATCTATTATGGAAATGCTTTAGATCAAATAGAAGGTTATCAGTATAGGTGACTCAGTGACAGAGGATCATCAGATTACATGCCACTCTTTGAAGCCACATTTTCTTAAGTGAATAAGACCTTTATTCAAAGTCTTTGACTTAATGAAAGGCTGTGGCACATCCCACCCTTACATTATCATATCATCTACGCAAAAGGTGTTTAGCTTCCTTTATGCCTTGAATTTCCCTCAATCAACTATCAGACCAATGGACCTGATACTAAATTAATTCCAAATAAGTTTCCTTCAGTTTTCACGTTATCTTACCACATCTAATATTTTAGGACTGAGTTTAAGCTAGGAATTTGTACTTTGTATTGCAAATAATTCACCATAACAGGTAGTGCTGGCACCTAGTGGCAGATTACATAATTTTCTCATTTTAAGAAAATAATACTTATCTGGCATGTTAGAAAATATTCCTTGGTCAATTTCTAACAAGATCTTAGTTCTACCTTTTACTACATGTAAGAAAATAATTTTAGTTTAATAAATCTCATATTAAGAAATTAGACTTTCTTGTTTTAAGATATAAGATAAATAATGTTACCTGGTGGACAAAACTACCAATTTTGAGAAATTTTCTTAAGAAAAATAATCTTAAAAACTCAAATCAAGAAGGCAGCTCAAGATTTGTTCTAAACTTGATTTTTCTTAAAGACAAGATGACTGATGAATCTTATAACCAGCATTTTTCTCATTACTAGAAAAGATTTCTTATATCAAGTTTATTTTCTTGGATAAGAAAATTATTTTTAGCTGTGTGGAGGCATTTTCCCTTGTACAGCACAAGGGTAGGCACTGGATAAATGCTGGTAATCTTCTCATTATGATTGGGTGCTTTCCAATACTGTAAGTAAGTTAAGGGAAAGTATGTAAGAAAGTATAAGTCTCCTTATCAGCACTAGGTAACTATTTGCATTTGATTTTTCTTAGGTGATACTGCAACGTTGTAGGTTTATGAAGGATGCCCGCCAGAGCATATGGAAATGTGTTATTAAGTATTATTGAGTCTGCAGTGCATCGAGCTGTCTCAAAATCAAGAGGTCTTCCCAGATAGTTCCCCCACTAAAAGCCAATTCTTTTTTTTTTCTAGTTTTGTTACACAACCGCCAAAGATGTGCAAAAATCATTTTGCAAATCTCCGATGGCTTATCCCAAATAACTAATTTGGCTCAAAATAAATTGCTTCAAAAGGGCTGCCCTTGCAGTACATCCCCATGGGTCCAAATGGGAACCTACTCGGCCTTCTGGGCTAGCCAAGAGTTTAATCTGGTAAATGTCTGGGCTGACAGACGGGGCCCACGTGGGTTCAGTGTAGAAAGAGGCAAGCATCGGGACATTTACATTGTAGAGACGAAAATGAGGGGGAATGTGCCCACCACAGTCCCCATTTAAATCTGCCATTGCTCATTCCAGGCCAGATGGATTATAGTGATGTCTGTTTTTGTTTCATAGCAGCAGCAGAACAGTGCCTGAATGCACGTAGATCTGTACAATTACATTAAGCTTAAGGTACGCCTTTTTAAGCCCAGACACAGCAGACCTAAGGGATATCGGTCGCTGTTGTGACTTTACTTCAAAACACCACTGTTCAGTTCTCAAGTATCACAGGAATTCTTGAGGTTTGTGATGGTTGAACACATTAGCAGTTAAAGTTCACCTTATAGTTTGATACTGCAGGGTTCTTATGAAACGGTCGCCATGGTGCACCTGCAGACGCATGAGGTCATATCCTAATACACTACGATCACACTCAGCCCTACGATATTGATGCCCCAATTCGATTCCTATGGGAACTTTGGTATGACTTGAAGTGTGCAGTTGGTCACAAATCATAGAAAGTGTACATATGGGGCCTAACATGTCATTCGCCAAGACATGTGCCCAGAAAAAGAATTCTTATAGGTATGCTTCTTTTACAATAGCAAGGACACATCTGACATAAATGATAATGTGATTTTCTTAATCTACAGGTCAAAATAGTCTGGACCTGAGATTTTCATGGAGGTTTGAGATTGTTTCTGTAGGAAATTAAGCCCTCAACATGGCTTGTAACTCAAATGTAATTCTCCCAGACACAATTTCACCCAGACAATTTTGGTCATTTTGGGCACATTTTACCCCCCCCCCCCCGAGCCCAAAATATGCATATGGGACCATCAAAACACAATGTAACATGAAGATCTCATCCAGCCTGACACATTGAGCCAAAGAAATAGAGGGGGAAACTAAAATTCGAATAGTAGGGGCTGGAATACCTCCAAATTCGTCATATGCAAACCTTCTAAGATTTTGCATTATCATAAGAAATTACCTCCTGTTCATTTATTACAAATGATGCATTGGGCTCTCATGTTGGCCCTTTGGAGGAAAAACAAATAAATTATGGTGCAGGAAAGTTCCCCTGGTGAAGTACTACCTATACGTATTGAATTATCTAACCTTCAGACCAAAGGGCATAGTTAATCAACACCTTATGCCTTCTAAAGGGTTAGGAGACCTTACACCTAAACTAACCTTAAACCTGCTCCTCCTTCAGATGCACAGTTTAAGAGACGATATACAGAGAAGCATTGGCTTATATATTCCATGGTAAATCGGCCTGATGGAATATCCCCTTCAGAAGTTGTCTGAAGCCAAGGTCTTCTGTGCTTGAAGTATCTCATGTTAGGGATAGAAAACCTAATCTCCAAAGACAAGGGCAACATCAACTGTCTTTGACCCAGCTCATCGTTTTACTAATGGAAACATGATAGATCGAAAACAATAGGCTTCCAATCACATGTAGATTTCCGCATTGAGTTCACTAGAGCAAAAGTGCTCAGTCATTTTATCTTTCTTTTCTTCTTCTTCAGATTTCGGCACATGTTGTGAAATCAGATTCTCACTCATGATACAATATGCACTTTTTTCTGGGCATTACATAGGTCTAACATCAGGACATGACAGCTGTTATTATTTATATGAATTTTGGAAAGAGAACTGATCGTCCCTCTAGGGAATGTTGAGCATTTATACCATCCTAAAACCTGAACTAATATGGGTGGTCTGGCGCTGAGTCGCTATATTCTGGTCACAGAAAGACCAAAAGGATTTCTGAGTGTGTCAGTGATAGCATCTCCATTTATGTATTCAGAAGAGAAAAATAATTGGCAAACATGCAGTGCATGTGTTTTTTGAGAGGAACAAAGACCCCTTGTGCATGAGCAGCATAAGATGTCATTTTTCCTGTATGGATATGGATGTACCTACACACTACACGGCAATGTATTTAGCAGGTGCATGCATGTATGAACAGCCTTGTCGTTCACAGAAAAAGCAGGGAGCACTGCCAGAGCCAATCATGATGGTAGAACTAGTACCTTTTGAAAATTGTGTCTCTAAAGGGACAGTGGAGATAGGATTTGGCAAAGCCCCTCTATGATTGCCCCTTTTGTAATAAGGTGTATCAATGTATTATTGTAAAAATGGGCAGGGGAAGCATTTTTAGTCATTTTGCACCAGGGGCAATACGGCAGTAGATACGGGGTTACCTGTTATTCTGCCGGTCAACAGCACATTCAATACTGGTTGTGGCAGGTGTGACACTTTTCATGTGGCCATGGTTGTGACAAGTGGCATACACAGACGTGAGAGGCATTGGGTGTGAATGTGTTGTCTGTCTGTCTGTCAGTCCTAGGGTGAGTAAAATATAGATAGCAACATGGAGATGGAGGAGGAAGATTAGTACCTTAAAAATGCATTGTTTATAGCAGGTATAAGAACGGTAATGATCTTGTGTGGAAAGCAGAACCATAGTGTATCCTACCCACTGGGCACATCAACGTTGATTCAGCGTTGACACAACATTTGCAATGTTTGCATATTAACGGTTGTTATGGGGTTGAAATATAGTTGAATTTGAAAGTTGACACAACATAATCAAAATCAACTGTGATTTAACATCTAACCATCAGTGCTGATTCAACATTTGTAATTCTATGTTGATTCAATGTTGATTCAACATTGTGTCAACATTGAAACAACATTGATAGTTGTTAGAGAATTCTTTGTTGACATGTCAATGTTGAATCAATATTGAAATCGATATTGGTGACACAACATTGACAAATCAATGTTGAATTAAGAACAATATTTCAACATTGATATGTCAACTGTTGATAGGATGTTGAAATGGTGATGGTTGACAACATTGAAATAGAATCATTTAAAAAGTGCTGAAGACAGGTTGATCAACACCATCAACACAATATCAACCGGTTGTCTGTGTTGATGCAACGATCTGTGCCCACTGGGATATAGTAACACAGAACTGCATGTACTGCAAGGATTGTAACATCTGTATGATGCCATTTTAGAGAGTGTGCTAGACCTAGTAGTCAGTCCTTAAAAATACTGGGTACTATAGGGAAACCATTCAGGGGAGGTCATACTTTACAGAACCATCCTATACAGTAAAAAAAACATTTGTAAGCAAAGCCGCCGGTTGTCTCACGATATGTTGTAACAACGAGTGGCTCTCTGTGAAGATCTATGCATAATAAGGAGATATCAGCACATATCAACCCTTTAACGGTTGCTGTCTTATTATTTATGTTGTAAGCATGAGGGACTCTCTGTCAAGATGCATAATAAGGGGATATCATCAAACCTTTAACGGTTGCTGTCTCATAATATATGTTGTAAGCATGAGGGACCCTTTGTCAAGATTCATAATAAGGGGATATCAGCACATGTCAACCATTTAATGGTTGCTGTCTCATGATTTATGTTGTAAGCATGAGGGACCCTTTGTCAAGATTCATAATAAGGAGATATCAGCACATATCAACCCTTTGACGGTAGCCTGCAGGCAGAGGCCTCCTGATTCATGTCCCTTGGTCATCATTATGCAAGAATGCAGTGCTTGTAAGACCAACCATCAGTATTGCATTAGGCCATCATGCAAACCCACTCTCATGCAACTTGCAGGCCCTTTGGGAGTGTAGGTCTATAGGTTCAATATAACACAGGTGTGGTGATGCAACAAAGGTTTTATGACTATTACCTTGCAATTACACAGTAAGCGTCTTGTGAAAGCATCTAACCCCTGACCCAGTAGTGGTAAAGATACTGAATAAAAGTATATGAAAAGATACTGAATAGTAGTATTATGGGAGGTGTATTTATTATATGGTCATATTCAAAGCTGGAACACGGTAGTCAACAGCACAAGATAAACCAGGATCAACATCCTTATGCTAAAGAGTCTCAATTCTCGCAGAGAACAACGCTAGACAGTTGCTTTATACCACCAGTGAAAGATAAGTGTTTTAAGATATATTTTCCTCGGTTGTTCGATTTGGTTCAAGGTTACCATGTTTCTTTTCTGTGAAAGGATTTGACTTGATCACTCTTCAAGCACATACAGTAAACAAGTCTCCTATAATGGAGGTAGTGGGATATTCTATTGACCAATGAGACAATTCCCTTCATTCACTGCAGAATCTTTAGGGTGCAATACATCATCGTGCTGGCTACGATCAGTGTAGACCTTGCAGGGTACCAGATCATGCAATGGATGATTGTATGATCCTGGAATCCTGGTATACACGCCATGTCCTCTATGTTGACCTAGATATGGCAGTTCCTTTGATATAAAGGGTGACACTAAGGTCATCTTGCTTTAGGTAAGAGGTTGCTCCACCCCCTGCTCTACCACAGCTGCGCTCCCCCTCCCCTACATATAATAGGGATGCAGTTGAAATATCCTCCCTGTCCCAGTAGGGACTTCTCCTACAACCTCAGTAAAGCCCCAGCATCCATGGCCAACCTTAAACCTTGAAGGAAGATATGGTGTCTCAATCATGTTCATTCTGTTCTCATGCACCATTACGATGGACAGAATATAGGCATGACCTGGTTAATTACATGTGGATTTACGCACTCCATCAGCGTGAAGCATCACTACTTCTCAGCTTTCAGAAGAGTCCCTGCAATCAAATTACCTCTCCTGACACAATTTGTAAAGCTGATGTGGTTCAAATCTGGACATAACATATGTATAACATATATGCGTACATCAGTTATAAAGAAATGATTGATTTGCATGAATTTTCATAAGAAAGACTTTGCCCTTCCTATCATCTATCATGACCTAGCATCTATGATAACTATCACTGTGAATGGGAATGCACATAAGCCTACGTCTTTATATTCTGTACTGCAATTCAGCAGTAGTGGTAGTATTCATACTACCATTCTTGAGGGTCTTGCCATAAAGGAAAACCAAAGGAGATAAACGAGAACAAAAAATAAATAAAAGTGCGGGTCCTTGTATTGCTAAATAAATTTTGATAAACTCGTTTACATAAAATGTGCACGTTGCTTACAACTGAGAAAGTTCTTTCTCTTTCTCTTTTGTTAAGATCCTCCTGGTCACAGTTATAGCAAACAGGCTGCTGGGCGTGTTGACAGTGACAGTATAGATCTACACCATTTTGTATTCTTGCTATTAGAAGAGGGAAATGATTGGCAATTCCCTTAGAAAAAGAAATACTGTATTTGCTCTTTGAGGAGCAAAAACCTCTCGTCGCATGACCGGCATACAATATCATTTTCTTGTATGGGATTGGATGTACATGAACATGACAGGGAAGAAAAATAATATGCAGAGCCTTACCACGCATGAATCATAGACGAGGGACAATTTCAGATATTTAATCACCTAGAGGCATTTTTGGGTACAAGTTGGCAACTACACTATTCTGGGTAATTTGGGTATGCTGAACAAGAAAATCTTAGTTGCTAAGCTCAAAAATGGCTGCTTCTGGGTCAAAATGCTCAAAACAATATGGCTGCCAGTCAGTTTTGAGAAATATCAGAAAACAAACAATATTCATCTTTCCTAGTCTTGCTACATGTCAAAATGAAGGGAATAAAGGGATCTGCCCATTTCAAGGACTTTCCAAGCTGTTGATTGAATTCCCATAATCAAAACCCAAGAAAACAAGATGGCCGCCTTGATTTTTTTGAGAAAGATCCAGAACCTACACAATATTCCTTACAACATACATTATTCGTAATAGGTGGGGTCAGGAGGGGGTAGCAGATGGTCAGTATGGTTTGTCAGAGAAGAGGTGAGTCATGGCAAAGTCCTTTCAAAAAGGATTATGGAAAATGTTTCAGTTTGGTGTTGGCCCACGGTAACAATAACATGAGCTAGGGTAGTCTCTCTGACCTTGGTGGAGAGGACTCTCAGTGTGGCTCTTGCTGCTGTAGAGAAGTTTTAAAATTTTATTGGCCATAAAGCTTATAACATAGATATTTTTCAGTATACAGCCACAATATATACATATAACAAGTACAGTTTGTGGGTGATATGTGGAAGGGAGGAAAGACAATGTTGGGTACCAAGACTGATTTCAGTGGTTTCCATGAGCTGTAATCTCAGTTATAGTACTTATTGTACAGATATGTGATAGTTACATACATTGCAACACATCAACATTACATTACACAATCATTTTCTTTATAAGCCGCTTAAAAATTTGTAGATCTTTGGCTTTTTGAACTTGTTCCGGTAGTAAATCCCACAGTAACATGCCCATGTATAGCAGACTTTGTCTATACAATTCACAATTGGGTCTGGCGATGATAGATATCATAATGCTCCTCAGGTTTTTCACAGCAACCATGAGGTTTGTCTCATCTCTACTAACCCTGTAGGTTAAATTCCACAGAGCTCGTTTACGTCTCACATTTAGGTAGTAAAGTAAAAATTCACAGGTATCATGTAGATATGGAACATGTACATCCAGGGGAAATCTGATTCTATGACTCAACCTGAGGAAGTTGTTTTGATGGGTCTGTAAGTGGTTGACAACTGTAACTGGACCACTGTCCAAGATGAAGTGACAGTATTCCAATATGGGAAATACCATTTGTCTATATATCTTCAGTGTTACATCCTTGCTTATATATTTTCGGATCTTGCACAACTGTAAATATTTTATATGCACAGTATGGTCTACATTTTTACAATGCTCTTAGAGATTCAGATGTTTATCAATGACTAGACCAAGATAGTTAAAAGATGTGACATTTTTAAGTGTCATTTAGTGTCAAATTACATCCATCCATGTTAACACTGGTTAAGTCTAGTGTTGATTGGATAACCTCACAGAGTTTGTGTCTTTTTAACATTTACTGTCAACTTGTTCTTACGACACCAGTCACCAATGTTACTAATGTCAACCTGGAGTTGTCTAGCCATTGTATTTACTGTTTGACCATGGACTAATATTGCAAGATCATCTGCATAAAGATAGTAACTGCAGTGTTTGGTATCAAACATATATAATTGAAATACACAATAAATAACAGTGGTCTGAGAACAGACCCTTGTGGCACTCCACAGGTAATGCTTTCAACGTTAGACAGTTTTTTATTAGATCTGGTCATTGTTTTCTATCTTTTAAGTAACTATGGAACCAGCGCAGACTTCTGTCACTACAGCCTAATTTTGTTAACTTATCAAAAAGAATCAAATGGTCACAGGTGTCAAAAGCTTTTTTAAGATCTAAAAAATGGATGGCTGAGAAATTTCCTTTATTTCTATTTTCTAATAATTCCTGTATCAAATGATATACAGCATCAACCGTAAAGCGTCCAGGTAAGAACCCAAACTGTTTCTTCACAATAATGTCCAAGTAGGTATGATATAAATTGTCTGTGTACAACCTTTTCAAATAGTTTTGAGAAGATGTTCAGTAAGGTTATGGGTCTCCAGTTAGAAACATCACGTAAAGATCTACTCTTTGGAAGAGGTACAATAGTTCCAACCTTTAATATATCAGGTACAGTACCAGTAGTGAAGCTGCTGTTAATTAGTTTAACAAGTACCGACTGATGAGAATGTAGCGCATCTTTAATGACTTTAGTCTTTACATCACAGGGTACTAAGTCAAAAGTCTTGGGGCACTGGAATACACCAAGGATATCAGGATTGCCACATGGATTAATATTTCTTGATAGTATAGGTCCTACATTGGCATAGTATCTGTTGATAAAATCAGCAGTATGACTATGATCCACCTCAATACCCTGGTCATCACAGAAATGAATCAGGGGAATAGCACTAAAACCCTTCCACAGACAGTTAACCTCCTTCCAGAATCGTCTCGGGTCATTTTTATATTTGGCAAGTCTAGAGCACACAAATTTTCTTCTTTTCTCACTAAGATTATATTTAATCTCACCCATAATACCCTTAGACATTGCCAAGTAGGGATTAGGTATACCCCTAGGTATATGTAGTGAGCGACGGAGGTATTTCTTTTCAGTCAGAATCAGCTTACGGATCTCACCATCAAAGCAAGGGTTACAGCTTTTAATCCTGACTTCCCTTATAGAACAATATATATCCAAAAAGTCATTGATACACCTTATTACAACCTTGTATACAGTATTGGGATCCTTGATATCAGTTAGTTGCTCAACACAGTTGGACAAATCATTTTTTAGAATAGTTAGGTCATAAATTTTGTAATTTCTAGCATTAACAAAGCAAGAAGTAGTAGATACCAGATTGTTTAGCTTTTTTACAGCATATACTGTAACATGGTCCCCAACAATGGTATTAATCAGTCCTGAGGTACTAACATGAATACAATTAGTATGGATATGATCAAGTGTACTTTTACCATATGTATGATAATATGTTGGTCCAGTATTCAGATATCTCAACGAGTGTTTACAAAGAAAAGCATTCATATCTTTCTTAATAACATAGTTTAGTATTCCCTTTAGGTGGTCTATAAACAATATACACAACTCTATGCTTGTGTCCAGGGAATGTAGTATACAAGCATAATGACTCTATGTTACCATTTGACATGCTGTACTCTGAAACTAGTTCTGTACAGGGTGCAAATCTGTTACTTGAGTAACATGCTACCCCACCTAGCTTACCTCTTTTTCGATCATTTTGCAATAGAGTATATCCTGAGATATATAAATATGAACTGGGAGTATAGTCTGTCAACCAACTTATACAGATCCCAATATAATCAAACCCAGAAGCCCTTACATTCAGGTAGTTATATTTATCATACAAACTTTCAGCATTTATGCTTATTATTTTGAGGCCTCTAGACCTCGTTACATCCTCAAAGCTACGATATAGGTCTAGTACAATCTTAAGCCCCACCTACTACCAGACTTTCCTTCATTGCCCAACATCCAAAAACACAGCATCACATATATTAAACTGTAACAGTACATGGTGTATACAGTCATCAGCGCTAAAATCAATAGGGCTGAGACACCGAGTAACAAAGCGGTTGATACTCTAAAGTCCCTATTGTGTGAAAACAAAAAATATCAAAACACCATAACCAAACACAAAAATATATTATTAATTCTTGTTTGAGCTCCCACTTTTCCAAAAACTGGTTACATTAGGCAAGGTCATTTAACTCATTATACTACAATTGCCATAGTCATTTGGTTAGTACAGTAATATTCCACTTGTATAGTCCATAAAGTACTAATAATCCTGTCCTTGTGGTAACTTTTGATCAGTCTCAACACCAGTTAAGCCTCTTTACCAGGCTCTACGTGAATACGATACTCAGCTTGTAGTTTTAAACGCAGTTCACACAGTAGTACTCCGACCATGTTCTCACCAGTATAAATGTCACCATCTAGCCTTTTATCATGGTAAATAGCATTACCAGTCCAGAATGAGCTGGTTCCACTTGCCACCAGTTGAAGGTTCCCAGTATGTCGCAGTAAATTCATATACTGATTGTGCTGACGAAATTTGTGATAATGGGCTATTTTCATGCTAGGTATGCGAGATCGCTTCCAGTGTGTGATAGCAGACAACGGCTCAACAATATGCCGGGCTTTAAGACTATCCGCACATAGTAGTACACTATCTGCCACATCAGGTCTATCAGTTTCATTACACATGATCCAAGAGTATAATTGTTCAGCACTATTGAAGGTGTGCTCTTTATATTTGATAACTACTGGATAGAGATTGCTCAATTAACATTTTGCCTCGGAAAAGATTATGCAGTTTACTGTTTCACGCATAGACTCCGATGTAACTGACATCTGATTGGCCATGTTAACATTTATACCACCCACTACTGGTAAATTTCCATCCAATATTGTTGTTTTTTCTTGGTGATGGGCTGCTTTTGGATGCAACACCTTTACCCGGGCTAGGGGTTTTCTGTAAGACAGTTAGTGATCCTTGGTATGTATTACCACTCATTTTCACCAACCGTACATCTATTGGTGTGGGTGGCGACTTCAAGTTACGACGCTGTTCCTGTAAATTCGAGGCACGGAAAGGACTTCTAAGAGCATGAGGTGAAGACTTTTTCCATGAGTCTTCATCATCTTTGTAGGCCCTAGTTACAGGTTGTATGTTGGGTTGTGGTACTGGTTGTTTAGGCGGTACAGCATTGGGTGGGCGATAGTGATCCGGTATGTCGTGTGGTCGGGTCCCATTATACTCTTTGCCTTCAATAGTGATCCTTGTGCCTCTAACAAAGGATGGGATGTTTAAATTTTCCTTACAGTTCTTGTGCATCCTGCGTAGAAAACCCTTAGTGTGTCGCACATACGGGTCCTCATCGGGATTCACAAACACCTCATCAAAGCCAGGTACACCAATTGATGCTGACTTGCTTTTAAGACAGGAGTCCCGACGCCATGTTGTGCTGAAACACACCAGCAATGGCCTTTTTCCACCCGGTTTAACAGTTGGTAGTCTTCTCACTAATTTAATCTCATTGGATCCGGTTAAACACCCATATTATTTAAGACTTTCAAAGCTTGGTCAATTAACTCTGTATCGTCTTTTTCTGGTAAACCAGTGATAACAATGTGAAACCTCTTGGATGACTTATAGGCCGTGCCGGGTACTTGCTGTCTCTTTCTCCAAAGTATCCATTCTTTTATTAAGCTTATCATTAAAGCCTACCATCTTTGCATCTAAACTGATTTACTTGAAGCAGCAATAAACAATTTTATATTGGCCATTGCATTCACCAGCTGATTTCCTTGACTCTGTCGTCTAACCGCTGTCATGCCACCAGCCCGGTAGCCTGATTTACCCCTATCATCAAACTCATCACAGAAGGCCCACTCAGTTTCATCAGCAGAGTCATTGGCATCAAGTGTATCAGGTTGGAGACTGACGTCTAAGTCATCCATTGCAGAGTGTAATGCACTTACTGTAGGTCTACATTTCGCCATTGATGTCGGTAATGCAGCTGACCCATATCCGTGGTTAGACAGTGCATGGGTCTTGGGTGACACTTCGTCACTCGATCGGCGGGACCGCTTAGTTGAGGCCTTTACTGATAACCCACCAACTTTAGGATTCGTATTAAGCTTCTTTTTAGTGCCTCTTGGTCTACCCCTACCTCTCTTTACCACATTCTGAGCGAGATAGCTCGCCAATTCAGTGACTGAGTCGTTGCTAGACATCATGACATGTAAACTATTTTTTACAGCTCGCTGAGTTGCTACATCATTGTTCCAGTGCAAATCCTTGTGCAGCATTGCAAAATGGGTGAAATTTATTACTCTGGCACCGAATTACACAAGGTTAGAGCGCAATTCACAAACAGCACTGCACAAATTTGAGAAAAGGTGGTAAGGCCGTCGCTACTAGTTTTGATTTTTAACCATAAAAGGGGTTCACTAAGTCCAACTATAAGCAGTTCCAATAATATCCACTAGGTGTCAGATGTGAAGCAACTGTAATAAAAACAACTCCACTAGCCCAGCTAAAAGCAGTTCTAATAATCAGCTAGGTGTCAGGGCACTACTAGTTTTTTAAACTCCATTAAAATCAGCTATAAATAGTTCCAATAATTTCCACTAGGTGTCAGGTCAAAATGGTGTTGTCAAGGTCAAGGTGACATCATTGTTTATATTTTAACGTTGCCATGACAACAACACATTTGTTTATGTTTTGTTGTTGTCTCTCATGCCATCAATACCAAAAGTTCAAATTTTCCGCCTTTCAAAACTAGATCATCTCTCAGCCAATCAGAGCCCAAGAAACTATGTCATGATGTCACTTCTGGTTTCTCAACCAATCAAAGCTCGAGATTTAAAATTTCCTACCTTCAAAACTAGGTCACTTCTGGTTCGTAAGTAGGTCAAACCGATTTCAGCAGTTGTTCCTATGCGCTGAGTTTGCCCCTATATACTACTTCAAGATGTTGATAGGATCTGGCTGAGTTAGGGTGTATCTTAGTTGTACATCATACATTGTATTTGTGAGATAGATATTCTTTATTTGGCATAGATATGCAGGTGAAATTGGCTTTGGCTATCACCCACACAGTTGAATAATTTGATGATCATCACAGAATTTAAAGATCCTCATTCCCTCTTTCCATCACACCCTATATTTTAAGGATCTGAACATTTAAATAGGAATCAGCCAAACATCATTTATACAAAAAAAAACAGCTCCTATTAAAAAGACATACAAAGCATAAGACAAATAGAACATTTTATTGAGCAATTTCTTTTGTTTTTTTCTTGTGTGATAAGAATGGGTTCTTCAATATGTAGCTGTGGCTTATGTAACTAGCTTTTTAATTCTGATGTGGAATCTGGACCCCTTAAAATAAGAGCATTGGCTTGGTAAGCTTTTGTTTGATGACGGGCAAAAGTAGCTTAGTATTTTCTGTTAGAACATCATGGGTGATATTGAGCATGGTATATCTCCTCAGATTAACACCTTTATGTGGAGGTATAACAAGACTTACAATGATGGATATATGTTTTATGGTTAGTTTCAAAACTGGCCAGCAGCCATTTTCTTTTAACATTTAGGTTTTTGACTCCTTTGACATCATCAAATGGCTTATCATCTTGTTAATATCCAGAACTGGCCCAGGCTCCTAAATCCATTCATTTTTAGGTATCACATAATGGGTAGTCTTCTCAAAACGTAAAGGTGACCATCTTGTTTTGGGGACTTTTGAAGATGGAAATTGCACCAGCAGCCTGGAAGGTCCTTGAAATGGACTGGTCTCTCTATTTCCTTCATTTTTAGGTATAACAAGGCCCAGAATGATGGATATATTTGTGTTTTCTGATATTTCTCAAAACCTGAATGGCAGCCATTTTGCTTTTCCCATTTAGATTTTTGACTTTTTTGACATTTCCAAATGGCTTGGCCCTTTGGTAATGACCAGAACTGGCCCAGGCTCTTAAATCCCTTCATTTTGAGGTATCACATGATGTGTAGCACTGAGCATTGTGTAGGTTCTGGATTTTTCTCAAAAAATCAAGGCGGCCATCTTGTTTTCCGGGGTTTAGATGATGGGAACTGAATCAACATCTTTGAAAGTCCTTGAAATAGGCAGATCTTGTTATTCCCTTCATTTTGACATATAACAAGACCAGGAAAGATGAATATTGTGTGTTTTCTGATATTTCTCAAAACTGACTGGCAGCCATTTTGTTTTGGGCATTTTGACACAGAAGCAGCCATTTTTGAGCTTGGCAACCATACTATTCTGGGTAATTTGCGTATGCTGAACAAGAAAATCTTGTACCCAAAAATGCTCCTAGGAAGATTTAGAGCTGTATTTGATGGAATTTTTACTTGTCTATCAGAGAAAAAGGGGGAAGGGCTGCCATAATCAGCCACAGAAACAGAAGCAGTCCCTATGAAAGTTTGATCTGTATGCCAGAGTTGAGTGAGAATTTGCCAAGCTCCTCTGTGAAAGATATCAATTTCACTGACCTCTGTGCACATCCTTTGCAGCATACCAGTAACAATGTGGCAGTATTAAGAGGGTGACCTACTATACTGTTATAATACAATGAAATATTTCATGGAAATGACGAGCGGCATAATTATAAATCTGTGAGGGAAATTGGGTGCGAACTTGTGGTTTGTCTGTCATGGCAAATGTGCTAAAGGTAGCACGGGGGGGGAGTGGTTGGTCCCTGGCATAACTTGTTTCAAGCTGGTACAGCAGTAGTTCTGTTATTCTGTACACCCAGATATGAGCCAGACTCATTGTGTATCCTATAATGTGAATAATGCAAATCTCTTTGAACTGCAAGGATTCTAACATTTGTATATGTGATGAAATTTCTAGAGGCCAGACTAGACTTCTTCATAATCTTAATAGGAATAATACAGGGTATAATTATAAGGTAAGCTGTGCAGGGGAGGTCATATATTATGAAACTATTTTATACAATACAGACCACTATTTAATATTCAAAGTTGTCAGCTACCTCACGATTTATGTTGTAACCACAACAGAGGCTCTCTGGGAAGATACATAATGCGGGTGGTATCACTGCATGTCAAGCCTTTAATACCCAGAACATGCCTCTAGGTTCTTGATCCTTGGTCATCATTTTGCAAGAAGGTAGTGCTGGTCAGACTACTCATCAGCATTCAATTGGGGTATGATGCCGACCCTTTGGTAGTCCATTATTTTATTTAGCAGGCCAGATATATTCCGAAATTACAAAAATTAAGAGTAAACTTACTATTTTGATTATCTACTCATTAAGCTAAAATTATGAGAAAAGGCTTTTGTCATCGACGGTGAACCACTTAATGAAAAACTGAAATGAAACTGAAAACTGAAAGTTCTAAAAGTATTACCTAGGCATTGTGTCTGACAATCTGATAATTTCTCTAAGCGCTGCAGCAATAAACTGGCTTTGTGTCCATGTTTTTGCTTTTCTTTGTATGGACTACTTTGGGAGTGTATCAGTCCTGTAGGTTCAACATTTCCTGGGTATATATTTGAATGCAGCATTTCTGGCTGATGCATCAAAACATGATACTACCTTTAAATACCTTATGACTATCAAATTGTCATCATAGTCAGGGTGTTGATATGACCTCTCAGCATATACCCTTGGGTGCTATATGAATCACTGGGTAGTAGTAGTATATGGAAATTGTGCTTAGCACATGGCTATAGTCCAAACTGGAACAGGATTATTTTGGGTGTAGGCATATACATGAATGTCTTAGGTAAACTGGCATATGCCTCCTCTCTGACATAGTGTAAAGCTATGCAGTTGACTTATGCTTGGGTTTTAGGTTTGGTTTGAGGTTACTACAATATTTCTATCAAATGATTTGTCAGGATCAAGTATATTTGAGTGATTTGTCTAGATTAGACCTGTATATTGACAACATTGTGCCCATGAACCGACAACCCCTCACCAGTTACTGGCCCGGGTAAATACATCAAATCTTTTCAAGGACATACAAGGAGCATGCATCTCTTATAAATGGTATGTAGTGTGACACTGAGGTCATTTTACTTCATGATCAGTTAAGGGGAAGGCCCATTTACTGGCATAACATGGCTGCATCACCACTTTTGCCTATATCACAGGGATGTATGCCCTCCCTGTCCCACTAGGGACTCCTCCTGCATCTTTGGTACCAGCCCTGCCTCCCTGGTCAAAGCAGGTCATCCCAATTATGTAGCACCAGCAAGCTGCCAATTCATCAAGAGTGCATCAATCCTATAAATACAGCGATGCATGATTGTATATGCTATGACTTACTATGATGTGTTGCATTCATGACAACTTTAAGAAATAGTGCAATAGAAAAGACTGTAAAGGGTTAGCGACTTCTTTGCCACTGTGGCCTAGGCGAATGCTGGTCAGCCTTAACACACTGCTTCTCCCTAGGGTGTATTGAGTGATGGACATTGGTCACTGGGGAAATATCCTGACATTCTTAACACACCATGCTCCATATCATGTATGTGGAACTATTGGCTGCAGAAATCACACTATGACACTCCTCGTTTTGTAAATCTTTGTCTCAAGATGGGAATGGTACTTTTTCACTCAAATGTTCTTCTGCACTATCAGTTATATAGAATAGAAATGGAAATGAACAGGATGTTGGAACTGTACCTACATCAATCGTATTGAGAGCCAATATCATAAATATGATACAGGCCCCCATTAACCCTTTTACTACTAGCAATTGCTCTAAACCCTGTATGATAATACTGTAAGGGAGCCAATCATAGGGAGGGTGTACAGAATTAGTAAGTCTACAACATTGCTAATGAAGCAACTATCAACGGCACTTAGCATCCGACCACCTATTGCACCAGAATATCACTTGGCTTGGTGTTCCAACTAAAACAACTACTTTGTACTAAAACTTATTATTCCAAAACATGTTATTCTTAAATATCCTGCTGAAGTTAATCAAATTTTGGAAAGACAGTCAATGTGGAAATGACATAGTGCTTTTCAATAATCAAACTGTAAATTTTACTTACATGGGTATGACGCGTATTTTTAGGGTACCAACGACATCATAGAGCAGCCCTAATGGGGCAGCCAAGAGTCCAGTCACCAGAAGCGCCACCTTGTGTACCCACCGCAACCTATCCCGCTGGCCTTCCACACAGCGTGTGATATTCACTTCCTGTCCTACCATTGCACCTCCATTTCCGATGGAGACATTGTAACCAACACAATCTGTCCGGTACACACCATGGTTCCCATATGTAGTACCGGTACCACTCCCCCCAATGATGCTACTTCGGGTGGTTCCACTGCTTCCGCTGCCACTACTTCCAGAAACAAGATCAAGGTCAATGCCAAGGTCAGGAGGGGTGACCTGGCGGACCACCAGTGTCTGGTTTGCAGGTGGTTGTTGGCGGGAAATTGCAGCAGGCGGTGTGGTGGTAAGGTTTGGGCAGGGGGAGGGCCTTGAGGTGCAGTCCCCACTTGAAAAGTAACCCTCTACCTCCAGGGTTTGTGACAGGAAGTTGTAGCCCACCAGGAAGCCAGAGAAGAAGAAACACTCCAGAAGTCCCAAGGTGAAGATGGCACGGGACTTAGTGCAGGCAGTGGCACAGGGCGAGCAGCAGGCAGCCATCTTGGATATATAAGAGACACCTGGTGGGAGCGAGCAGTACCAGGTTTACCCCTGTGATGATGCACTCCTGTAGAGGGTACTAGTGGGTGTCACACTAGTCCATCTCATTAGGAAAACCTGCAAAGGTAAAAAAAATTATTTGGTTAAGTACTGTGGAAGTGTTGTCAATATATAAACAAATGATATCTGAATACATAACCCACAGTATGTTATCACGTGTACAACAGTAACTTTCCCCTAAGTTACTTTTGTCAAATAATTATGATTACATAAAACTATGATTATAAATGATGATTATCATGTTTATCAAAGAATTGTTTTGTGATCATATTCTATGATCAAGCCACATGCCAGGCATAATCTGTATCAATATCACCCCATTTATCACAGGCTATAACTAGCTCCTCATTTTAAGAAAATCCTTACTAAGTATTATATACCATTCAAACCAAAGGAAACTGAGAAATACAGATATCAGTCCAATGAACACTTTTCATGCCAATGTTGGCGCCATCAGCTGCTTCGAGGCAGGTGACGATGCATTGACAACATGCCTCAGGCCAGTGACGGTGGCTAGCCTTTTTTAAGGTCCATTTAGGTCATGACATCACATGCTGCCAGTCAGCAGTGATAGCGGAATCTAAATTATTAGGGCTGAGCTAGGAACCAAGATAACAAACATCAAGATCTAACTAGAGAGCTGGGGACTGTCTCTATGCCATCCATCAGTGACTGATGGCTGTCAGTTGGTGGTCAGTTTATTTTGTTTAATACATACAGGAGGTCGTCAGTGGCTTGAAGCATGCCGGTGAAAGTGCCATTGGCTGCTTCGAGGTGGGTGACAAACTCACTGGCGAGCTGCTTCAAGGCTGTTACAAAGTGTTCATAGGGGAGCGGATATGCATGTTAAATCTTTGTGTGACGATTCCCTGATTTTTGGTATATTTTTTACAAAAGAAATCTTTCCTATTATTTCCGATATTTTGCCCTATTATTACTAGCCATATCTATATATATGGCGCATTTCTATAAATTTCTCTACATTATTTTCATCAATCTATGTTGGATACATGCCGAGAATCTCATTTTCTACCATTTCTGACCTTTTTGTTTTCAAAAATATCCCTGTGTGGTCATATCTTGCTATCATCTGCTCGTAGAAGATTTTTTTCAAACTCGTGAACCTTTGCCTATGAAGCAGTAAACAATTTTATTATATGTCAAGTAGAGAAAATGAGTCATTACTTATAGAACAGCATAAGGTACTTGATTATATGGTATGTTTCAATAAAAAAAAACTTATCCGATTTTGAAAACATTTTTCACAGTGCACTGCCCCCACCCACGCACTCCCATCCCTCCAGGACGTCATTTAAAATTATATATGGCCAATTGTCAGATAATCCTCAGCCCTACGTTTGAGTATAGCGGGTACCTTCTACCTAACGATGACCAACTCGTGTTTGAAGAATGATGTATAGACTATTGAATGATTGTACTGAACCAACTGATTCTCCTACCTAAACCTTGAAGGGTCACTTGGAATAGACCTTTATGTTGTCATTATTGACCCCTAAAGGATAAGTGATAAATTTGTTATTCTGGAGGCCTTTGAGTTACTTATTGACTATAGGATTAGGATATAATAACTGAACTAATAGTTGATTATCCTGTAATCGGACCTATACAGACCTAGTAACTTACCTTGGGCATTTGGGTTCGTGTAACCCTAAGCCACACTAATGAGACCAATAGATAGTAAAGGGCGTTGTCACGGCATGAATGACTGATTTCTAGGAATGTGTATGACGACAAATAACTCGGATGGTGTGATTTCTGATAGATGGGTGTATCCACCCAATTCAATCACGTCTATTTGTATTATACTCCATAACATCCTGTATCCAACCCCATAATCAGTCCACGCCCACCCTCATCACCTATCTGGCAATAGCAAATGAGATTCACTTTATAACAATATCAGATACACAATTGATCCTTCCTCCTTCAAACATGGCGGATCTCATCTTGATTGGGCCCCATCCTGGTCCACTAACATCTCTCACTGAATAATACAAACTATTCAAGCACCCGGAAGCGGAAGTGGACAAGTAGAACTCTCCTCTTTTTGCCAGAAAAGAGGTGGAGAAGTGAGTTTGCAATTTCTGCTGTTTGAACTGGTTTTTCTCTCCCACTGGCAGCCATCTCTGTGTAAATATAACTCCCTCTGATCAAATCCTGTCTGCCTTGGCCAAAGCACGTTGTCAACAACGTATGTACACGTCAGGGATGACGGACTTTAAAAATTAAACGAAAAACCAGACTTTTCCTCCTGGAACACGCGTAAGCTGGAAAATAGTCAATTTGCATTGTTCTGGTACAAACAGGTGACCGTTAATTGCCATTGAGACTGTCCTTTGCATTTGCTAACGAGGATGTTTTGCATTAAAGTTTGTTGATTTGCTATACAAGGTGATTTAATTACTGTGTGAGAAACGTAAGCAGCCATTGCATCGGTTTGATTGACAGAAATAACTGTCAATAAGAAATAAGACTGTGGCAAAACGTCACCAATTTTAAGTCAACATGCAGATAGGCTGAGCTAACGGCCATAACAAAACCGTCATCATCCATGATTTTTGCTACTTACCTCTAGGTTTTTTTTCAACACGTTGATGACACGTTCAGACAAATGCTGTGAATATAACTGCCAACAGTTAGCCGTTAGCTTCATCCTTTTATCGAGATAAGGGAGTGATCATTTTTTAACAACAGGGGGGTGGTGGGTTTGCAATTCTGACCCCCCCTCTTGATGGGGTAGAATTTTTTTACCCCCCCCCCATAAGGGCAGAAAATCGCATGTGAACGTGTCCTTTTATCCTATAGTAATGCATGGGGTTTTTCACTGAAAACAGGTGAAATTATTTTGACCCCCCCCAGAGGGATTGAAAAAATTCTGACCCCCCAGTCAAGGGGTTGAAAAAATTCTAACCCCCCCCCTCCTCAAACCCACCAGCCCCCCCCCCACCCTGTTGTTGAAAAAGTGATCACTCCCTAATAATGAAGCATTTTGACGGCACTAATTGATGGCTGAACAATTTGTAATTATAAGCTACTGATTTGGGTAATCTATCATGCCATAGGCAGAGGTCATTCTTTTGCAGACTCTGTGTTTCAGAGATAGGCAATTAGTTGGTGTCTGGCGCTAGGGCAATTTCTGGTACTCAGAGAGCAGCTCAGAGCACGGAGCAGTTCAAAGAGCCGCTCGAGTTGCATTATTAGCTCATAGTAGATGTTTGATATTTTAGTACTAATTGGGGAATATTCAAATAAGAGTATCAGTAGAGAATCAAAGATTGACAAATGCTTTCCAGCAAATACAATTGGGAAGAAAATGATAATATGCCTACTGTGATATCTATTTTGTACCTTCACTCCGCTACAGACACAATCCTTTGACAGCATAAAGGCTTATAAACAATCACATAACACATTAATGCATCACGTTTATTTGCTTTTATGGTATAAATGGGTAAACCCCTGTGAATAATCACACAGTATATGGCATTTATAGCGCTGAACCTTTGGAACATAAGGACAAAGGCATCACCAGACCCTTGGTAAAGGCATTAATACCGTAAGTAAATCACTGTTGTCTGAGGCCAGGATCCCAGGTATCAAAATGAGGTTAATATAACGTTAAATTAACGCAATTTCTGAGTTGAAAAAACGTTCAAAGAGGGTTCAGCTTAACTCCATTTCATGGACTCAAACCAACATTTAATAAATGTTGAAAAAACGTTGATTCAACACAAGAATTCTCATGTGAATATTTAGCAAAATGATGTTGAATTAACCTTGAAACAACCTCATCTTACTCCATACCAAGCCAGTATATTGCCATAGGAGATTCACATTATTTCTACTTTTCTGATGTATTTGATTCATCACCCCCCCAACATCTAGCATATTTATACTCCAAGGGTACATCCCCTTTTGCAAAGGGACCCTGTACCTGATATGTTAGAAGAGCAGTGCATTGATTCATAAGAGGAAATACAACAGGAATGACTTATTCAAATTCCAAATGTTTCAATAAAGGTGTCTACTATACCATTGACCCTAATGTAGGGAACAATTTCATTCATTTATGAATATTTCTACACTTAGATATATCTAGACATTTGACCTTGATAATAAGGTTGATACAACTACGATATCATTATCATTAGAATTTACATTAGACAGATACCTGTATGCATCATCTAGCCAAGTCTTATCATAACATTTCCTGCCATCTAGTGAGTCATTCTGAAACTACAGAATAATGTTCAATCAACATTTTTTGAACCAGTTAAATCAACGTTGTTTTGAGTCCACATTCTCAACGTTGATCAACATCACAGCCAAAAAAAACTTTCTTATTTTAAGAAATTATTTCTCATTTTAAGTAAAATTAACTTAAAACAAGTTTGTCCGCCAGGTAACAAAATTTTACTTGAAATCTTGGAATGTCCAGCTTACTTGAATTAAGAAATACAATCTTAAGATATAAATTCTTGAATCAAGTAATTTATTCTCAAATCAGGATTCAATTTCCTAGAATATTTCTTAAAAGAAGTAGATAATTCTCATGGAAGAGGATTATTTCAAGATAAACTTACTCATACCTTTTCTTAATTATAAGTTATATTTTCTCATTTCCGATATTTCAAAAAACATTAATTTCCTTGTTTGTTAAGTGGATATGATTTTTATCTATTATGGAAATGCTTTAGATGGAATAGAAGGTTATCAGTATAGGTGACTCAGTGACAGAGGTTCTTCAGATTACATGCAACTCTTTGAAGCCACATTTTCTTAAGTGAATAAGACCTTTATTCAAAGTCTTTGACTTAATGAAAGGCTGTGGCACATCATACCCTTACATTATCATATCATCTACGCAAAAGGTGTTTAGCTTCCTTTATGCCTTGAATTTCCCTCAATCAACTATCAGACCAATGGACCTGATTCTAAATTAATTCCAAATAAGTTTCCTTCAGTTTTCACTTTATCTTACCACATCTAATATTTTAGGACTGAGTTTAAGCTAGGAATTTGTACTTTGCATTGCAAATAATTCACCATAACAGGTAGTGCTGGCACCTAGTGGCAGACTAGATAATTTCCTCATTTTAAGAAAATAATACTTATCTGGCATGTTAGAATATATTCCTTGGTCAATTTCTAACAAGATCTTAGTTCTATCTTTTACTAGATGTAAGAAAACACTTCTAGTTTAATAAATCTCATATTAAGAAATTAGACTTTCTTGTTTTAAGATATAAGATAAATAATGTTACCTGGTGGACAAAACTACCAATTTTGAGAAATTTTCTTAAGAAAAATAATCTTGAAAACTAAAATCAAGAAGGCAGCTCAAGATTTGTTCTAAACTTGATTTTTCTTAAAGAAAAGATGACTGATGAATCTTATAACCAGAATTTTTCTTATAACTAGAAAAGATTTCTTATATCAAGTTTATTTTCTTGGATAAGAAAATTATTTTTAGCTGTGATTCATCAAAGGTTATCTGGAAAAACGTTATCTGCTAAACATTGTTTGAATGTTAAACCAACATCTATGAAAAAATGTATTATCAAGATCCCCAAATCAACGTTGAAGCAACGTTTTTCAACAAATGTTAGTCCAACTAACCACCAGTGAATGTTGATTGACATTCACTTAACGTTTCTTGTTAACTGGGGATATACCAATCAGCCAGTACCTCATAGAAAGATTTTTTTCCTGGTTTGTTCTTCTAAATTTAACTACTAACTGTAAGTCTGATGCCAATCTCAACCAGTCAATGTGCATGGTAGGCCTTCCTTCCAATGCCGGACATCATAACCTATGGACACATGTATAGACACTGATAAATAGTTCATACCAAGCTGCCTGCCATGCCATTTACACTGATCACAGGTTCATCATTAAGGTGGGTTTTCTTCATTTTTCTCCCAGAGGTACAGAAAATCATCTAGAATAAGAATATGGAAAGAAAAGTAGGGGGTCCCGAGCTACTTTTTTTCTATAGATTTTTGAAAAATAAAAATCTTTTAATCTTCACCCAGAAATTAGAGAAAATGTGTCTCAAATTTGAAATTTTTTTCTGTAATGATCATCAAACATAGAGATATGAGACTTCACATGATGAATGACCTAATATTGGATTTTGCTAAGAATTTTTGTTTATACCTCCATTACATTGCATTCTGGGTAAATTTACCACATTTTGGTGCAGGATCGGATAAATTTCTCAAAAAAGCCACCAGAATTCCTATTTTCAACCAATAAACTTTTCTTAAACTTTTTTGAAATATTATTCAGATAATTTGCCTCTAAATAAAAGTAATTTTGATATGGGGTCCTGTGCATAATTTTGGAGTTTTGGCCATTTGAAAAAAAAAAAGTATTTGAAAAACCGACGATAATCCATATTCAAAGCACTGCATGATGGGTAAAATATATGAATCCTTGGCAAAACATTGTTTCATTATATGTCCTCAGTCATTGTGAGCAGCATATCATGTTTTAAGTACTGTCTAGGTAATATAAGGGGTATAACTGTAAGGCCCAAAAGAATGTCAAAGAATGAAAAAAGTAATTTAGATGTAAATATGCCAAAATTTAAAATTGCCATAAAATGAACAATTTTTATCAGAATCCCCCGAAATTTCTTGTAGACATTAAGGGCATATCTAGGTATGTATGTATCAAAAATGATCTCATTCTGATGAAAATAACTTACATGCGCAGGAACCTGTGCAGTAGGCTCAATTTCCATGGTAGCGACCCACCTTAAAGGAAATACCACACTTAGTCCATTAGGTAGTCTGCAATGTCACTTAGACATCAATATGGTGCAACATAAACCAGAGGCCATTAGTGCAAGGGACCCCAGCCTTCCTCTCCTGCACCTGCCTGTCTGACTTCCTTGGGCTGCTGGTTCTTTCTTCTTTGTTAAAAAGGTTTGACTCCACTTGTCACAGGGATTCCAACCAAATGGACATCCCCCATTCACCTCAGTACTCAAAACTGCCTTGAGCTTAAAATGAAGGACATGGGAGATGTCAAAATGGTCAACACCTGGGAATGAAAACACATATACAAGATGTGAAGTATGAACATAGTTGCGTAGACTCATATAGTGGGACTGGACCTCAAAGTATTATGAACGCTACCTGGCAGTTTACTTTATTTATAAACCCCCTTCCAGATATGTTAACTGGGCAAGAAATTACCTAAAACATAAACATTGACCATAACTTGCA
Organism: Acholoe squamosa; assembly: GCA_949317995.1. Classification (NCBI taxonomy): domain Eukaryota; kingdom Metazoa; phylum Annelida; class Polychaeta; order Phyllodocida; family Polynoidae; genus Acholoe; species Acholoe squamosa. The sequence continues at coordinate 27,665,179 of OX439041.1, read as the reverse complement.
ATTGCGATGCTCCTATCGTTTTGTTTGTTGTTGTTTTGTTTTGTTTTGTGTGTGTATCTCTTTTCCTTTCACAGGAACACACAATGTCAACATTTGTTATCAGTGCTTGTTTTTATATCATTTACATATTCCTTCTCAAGTGTTAGCATGCAGCGCTGACGTAAAGCCTCCACCTGTTGACCATCTATGGATGCACTTTCTAATATCAGCCTGCAGAATCTAATGGGAGAGATTAGAGTCATACAGGAGGTTCCTTCTCAGTAAATATAAGGAAGCCTATTTGTAGCTCAGACAACGCCCTATAGAGGTAAATTCCTTGAGAGTGAGAGGTGGCGAAAGCCATTCTATACACAATGTGTTATTCCTAAGTTTGTATTGTTTCCTTTGCATTTAGTTTCAGTATAGCTCTACTACCCTTTGTAGATGCCGCTGTAGATGTCTTTAATGACTGACCTTTCCTTCTGCTAATTATAATTGTAATACACTCATTCCTATAAGGCCTACAAGGCATTGATGTAGTCATTAAATATTGCTAGAGGGGTCATTGTTTAGTCACAAATATCGAGTATTCTAGTAAGCACTCTTTTCCCTTTATTTCATTGCTAGATCTTTGTGAGAGTACAAGTTAATATTCCCCTCCTCTCAATAAACTATATATGTATACGGGCTGAAGTCAGGCCTTACCTCGAGATTTGTGTTAACGTTGTGGTGCAAAATTGTGTATTGTATAGTTGTAAGCTGGACAGCCAGTACAGGGCATCATTGTGGCAATACACATCCTCCTTCAAACAGTTTTTTTTTTATCTAGATCACCTTTATCTAGAATTCCTCACATCTTGCAATATTCAGGGGACAAAGCTATTAACAGTCTTTGTGATAACAGTGAGCTGTGTACCATGGAACGTAGCATGAGCAGGACAGTAACCTGTACTGTGGTGCTCCTAAATGCTGTCATGTCCAAACTGATGTATGTAAGAGCACTAATTTCCTCACTGCAGGATTTATCTATCTGTCTGACTATGTTGGCTGTCGTTTTGTCACAATATTATGGATACGTACTAAGTGCCTACAATACCTGGTAGGGGCTAAAGTTACAACGGTTACATGTGCTCACTATAGGAAACGGCAATATCATACAAGATCGTGAAGCTCACACCAGTTATGATGTCTAAGAGGGTGCTTTGCATCAACACCGTCAACAGTCCCAATGGCAGCTAGCATCATGTGTAAAACCTGATTCTAACAATTTCTATTTTACAGATCCCATGCCTGTCGCTGTCAACCAATAAATAGGCCTATCCAGAGTAGGATGTAGGGGATTGGGTATTAAACATAGATTTAGTTGGGATTAACTGGAGTGGGTGATGCTTGCTTGGTTATATACTGAATAACTGGATACCATCAGGTGAGGTGTTATGGTAGTGACAGTGCATGACCAGGGAGGAGGATATCTAACAGTGGATAACACACAAAAATAATGTAAGGCTACAGTAGGCGATAAATGCTCTGTAGAGGCAATCAACACATCAAGGTGTGATGCCAGTAGAAAACAGTGGCTCAAGGAAAGATACAAGTCAATGTCAAACAACTGGATGAAAGAGGAAAGTTCTGATTGACTTACATGGAAGGCAGCAAAACGGTGAGTGAAAAGTGGGGATTGATGGAAGGGGTTTGCCTCATGACACACGCAGAGGAGACTATTATATACCATAGACACACATAACTAGGGCCCAGCATGAAGGGTAGACCGACCGCAAGCAGTTTGGTGGGGAATGAGAGCATATACACAGGAAGATGGGAAGTGTGGTAAAAAAATGATGGGGCTTTGACAGACTGGAGGCTGTTGCAAAAAGAATTGGAAGCAAATTCTCACTGTAGCTATTTGATCTTCCAATTCTCCGCTCTTCCCCGTTCTGAGAATCGGCTTCCCCAGAGAATTGGTTCCTACTTCAGAATTACACCCCGACTCTGGACCACTCCTATACCACTCCTCTGACCGATTTCCTTTTTGCAACACACGAGGTAATCAATTCCCTGAGGTGAGTGAGTTCCATTTTGGGAATAGCACCTCCAACAGAACCAGTTCCAAATCTTATTGCAATGGCCTCCAGGAGGGTATCTCAAAAAGATTTGGAATTGATCCTGTCGGAGGTGATAATTCCAAAATTGAACTCACTGACCTTCTGGAGTGGATTCCCTCTTGTATTGTAAAGAGGGAGTCAGTTATAGGAGTGGTATAGGAGGGGTCCAGTCTCTTATTTTGCAACTGGACCTACTTCCGTGCAGTTCACTTGTAGCAGAAGTCAAGCAGGGAAGTCTGTTCTTAGGGTGAGAAATGTAGGAGAACTGCAGGATCAAATAGTTACGGTGAGAACTGGTTTCCCAATCTTTTTGAGATACCCTCGTGAGCTGTAGAACCAGGCTGTAGACCTTCTGCCTTAAGGGAGACAGGAGCTCAAAGGACTGGTATTTATAAAAGGATCACTTCTCGAGGCACTCATTAATCAGGTCAGGTCACCAGTCAATTCTGGAGATACACACTAGTCTCCTACTAAATACAGCCTCGAGAGGTGCTGTATTGAACATGTGGAAATAGTGGGGGAGGATGCGGGACTGAGGTCAATGCCATTTTAATGAAGCCTTTATAGAAAAAAAACTTTTAAAACCAAACGCACTTGTCTGTTTTCCATTTTACGTGATTAGATACTTATTTTTGGGCCTTTAAAATAAATGATAAGATGCTCCTTATCCAGCGCCGCCGGTGACCATTGATTGAGGCCAATACTTAAATTGTCTAGGGATTTCGATGTAACATCCCTTTGTACTTATTCTGCACCACACTTCATTGAAGTATCCATCATGTGATTGAATTAACAATTTGCTTATGAAAAGCATGATAGCATTAATTATATTATGGATCTACAGTTGTAGAGGTAAAGGTTGTGGAGGACGAGGTGTGAGATTAAGTAATAGAAAACCTCCTTGGACCTAGATAATTTGACACCTCTGGGCTCCTCACATAGTCATATGATACCTTTCCTTTAAGGACATTAGTTGGTTCCAAAATCCACATATTTTATTTTTGTTTGGCTTGTTTGATTTCGTCAGAAATCAGTTCAAAGTTTAAGTTGAGTATGATGTCGCTTCATCAGACTCTATAGGTGCAGATCACTGCACTTATTATTCAAAGGATTGTCATGTTGCCTTGGTGATGTAGTGTCTGGCATTTATGGGTGAGTTTATGAGAATCTTTGGTATCTCACAGAGTGTTTCGGCCCTCTCATAACTCTCTTCTAACTTTGTTGGGCCCCGGGGGTTGGAGCCTAATGGCAAAGTACCAAAGGTACAGGTAAAGGTAAAACCAAACTACAGTTGTAGAAGTATTTGGCTCGTCTTTGAGAAAAGTGCATTGACTTAGTCTTACACCTTACCTTGACTTAGCCAGTGTGTACCTGCCACTTATTTTCTCTTATTTGCACATCCCGGAGACGGATGTCGTAAAACAAGACCAAACATTGGGTCATGCAGAGTTTTGTTTGTCAGTCAGATATGGAAGATCTAGAGCTATTGCATTCTATGAGAGCCAGGTAAAACTGTTTAGATACGCTTTAGGTGTGTCACAGGTTTTTGTATTATGATTCTATTTAGAACAATTGTGCTGAAAGGAGGGGTATGCATAAAACAAAGAGTCAGATATTTTGACATTAATTCCCATCCATATTCATACATTTGAGACATTTCTATTATGATTCTATTTCGCCAAAAAGGGAGGTATACATGCATAATTGGAATATACATAAAAGAAAGAGTCAGATATTTTGGAATCAAAATTCACATTTATACATTTTTGTGTCTATATTCATTAAATCTTGACAAAGCAGATACGTCACTGCATGTAGCAAGATACTGGTAGATAAACGTCAGGTAAACTCTCTTACCTATGCCAACCAGTTTCCTGTTTCTCTGACTATCCTCACCTGCCATCACACTGGGGGGTCCTGAGTGAGCTATGGCATGCAACAGACAGGAGCAGCCTAGATCAGCTCAGTGAGCAGCTCAAAGACCTTCTCTGCACACATAAATGATGGTGTGAAAGTAACTGTTAAAGTTTATTTCTTTTCTAAATTTGTGTAATCACTCTTACCATATTCACCTGTATAAGTGCGCCGGGGTGCGTTGGTTCCAAGAAGTCTTTACTCCCTGCCCCTATATAAGACCGGTGGTTATTCAGGATTAATATTGTAGTGGATTTTGACATTTTAATACCCCTGGAGCCTCGGTACTTATTCAACCTGGCGTTCTTTGAAGACCCAGCACTTATATCATCCAATACTAGATAAACCCTACTAGCTATTTCTTATTCATGCCTGATACCATTGCCATTCTGATTCAGTAACATTTTGCACTGAAGCTTTGAATATAGAACGCATCATAGCAGTGCTTGCATGACAGCACAGTAAATAGTGTTTTATTTCATTTCACAGATCCCATACACACTGGACATTACAATGTGTCTGTGGTGAAGTATGTAGATGGTCGTAGATTAGACATTACAATTGCATGTAGTAGGTATTGGATAGAGTGAGTGATGCCTGGCTAGCAACGCCAACAGGATTGCATCATGTCAAGGAGAGTATTGAGGTAGTGATGAATAACACTGGAAGATGTTTTTGGGCACCTTAATGGATGCATAAAATGGGTTGACAGGTATAAAAAGGCAAGTGATAAATGCTCTGTAGAGTTGAAGGCAGACAATGAGATATTAGGCAACTTGAGCCAGTGGTTGCTTGATGATTTAGAAGAAAAGGTTCGCAGTCTTATTGTAACAGGGTAGCTGGGTGGGGAGATTAATTGGGTGATAGGTGGCTCTGATGTAAAGTAGTGGGTCCTAAGCTACCCCCTTACAAGTGAAGGAAGGAACAAAGACAGCAAGTATAGATTTAGATATATATTGGACTCTAGATACAAACCATATGGAAAGTGAATACATTGAGTACATATTATAGCAGTATATAGCAATCAGTGCCTGACCTCTATTCCTATGTTGGTGGACTTGTCTTAACCCTCTGCCACTAACCACCAAGATACCTGTATCTGTGGGGGTCAAGTGTGGCTCTCAGGGTGTAGGACAAATCTGCCTGGCTGGGAGGCTGCAACCAGTTTTGATACATGTGAGAAGCTGAATTCCAGGAATTCAGCCCACCAGTCAATTCCAGGGATGCAGCCCACCAGCCAAGGGTGCAAGGAAGAGGACTTAGTGGTGGGTGAGGGGTGTGTCAGAGTACTGAGCCCTGGGTCCCGTTACATTATCTCAAGTTGAATACGACAGCCCTATAGGTTTAAGAATGATTACTAGTTCCAAATAAATGAATTTTTGAATATTATTGACAAAAAAAATCTTGAGATAAATACAAAGGAGCACTCGAATTGGTCCCCACTGAGGTGACAACCCTCAGTGGGGACCAATTCGCATGCACTTTTGTCTATTTATCATTTTTAACTGAAATGTATGATTCCACCGACCGTTTTTTATGATGACTGCAAAAAGAAAAAGAAAGGGCTTTCCAAAACTGCCTCCAAAATTGAGAATGGGAATTCAGGTATTTGGTTAGGATGCAAAACAATTATGGGCAATTCAGTCTAAACTGGGTAGAGAAGTAATTATACAAGGGAAAATGGAAACCTACCACCAGGAGAGGGAAAGTATGTGATGGGGAGGAGATGGTAGTGATTTGGATGGGTTTTATGAATATATGAGAGAGAATGAGAGGTGGGAATTTTGAGAGTTCTACAGCAAATGCAAAGACACATCAGATTACATAATTATATCCAAACAGGAACAAAAGGACAGACGCTAGGGAATGATAAATCTGATGAAAGTGAGGTGAGCACATAGGGAGGGGACAATTCAAATTTTAAAACTACGTTGTCACCATCGATGTGCCCAAAGTGAAACAGTCGGGTGTCAACCAATACTCTTGTTCTAATCCTTATGATGGATGTGTTGAAGATAGCCATTCTTCATTGCAATAAATTAAAGGAATCGCAAAAGGTAACAGCGAAAAAAAAGGACCCAGAGCTACAATAAGGGGCAGGGCCTAGGTCAGGAAAGGGGGCTGAGTGCATGGAGAGAGCAGAGACCAGTCACAACATGATTGATGTTGACACTGTTAAACTGACACAAGCATCACTTAGTCTTAACTTAATTTCCTGATTACTTGCAAACATTGATTGAAAACATGATAATGGCACGAATTAAAAAGCAAAGCACTTCACTGTCAGGGAAAATAGAGCAGAGGTCCAAGCTTTCAGTTATTTGGGTTAAATGTCTGTTGTATCAAATATCCCCAGCCCCTCTTTGTTTCTGAGCGATGTCCGTCATGTCGATAACATTCCATTTATGAATGGCACAAACTGATAAAATTGTAGTATATTTCACCCTGTTGTGGACCTGCAATTATCACAGTGCAAATATCCCAATCAGCAATGGAGCTTTGGGCCATGCTTGTCCATACTTGGCCCAATATAAGCCGACATTGGCCCAATATAAGCTGACATTTGCCCAATGTATCCTTGCTATCTGGGATAGCTTATGAAGGAGAGTGTGATTACTAATCTATTATAGGTACATTTTTGTTTCTAGCATGGATGTAAATGAAATATTTCTCTTCCGTTTTTGAGCATTCACTGTGGGATGCAAAGCATCCTTAGTGTGAAGATAGCTGAAAGGCATTTCTCATGACTGTATGACTGGTCCCCCTTCAAATTGTAGTGGGACCCCTCACGCCAATCCAATCACAACCCTGCATCTTGTGGTCACTGGTATGACTGCCCTACCAAACCCTATGTAATTACTACATTAAGTGCATTACTACATTAAGTTTGACTATTTTCTTTAAAACAGCTCTGCAAGATTGTAAAAAAAAATAGCTGTGCTTAAAGGAATAATCGCGGGGATTTATTAGAAAGGAAATGTGAGGTGCAGAGAACGCAAATAGAGAAAGAAAGTTGCGAAATCTATAAACATCCTGTAGCATAAAACACATGGGGATGTGAAAGGCCACTTGTACGGAGATCGAATAGAGGAGGAGAGGGGAGGAAACAGATGGAAAGGAAAAACAGGTGACAAAGATGTGAGCAATACCAGAAAGGTAAAGGAAATGAGAGGGAAATTATGCATAGGTCAGGATCTGTAGGCAACTGACGGGAGGCAGGGGCACACGGGCAGAAGGATGGAGAGGTAGTTGGAGGTGATGCTTTGATAGATTTAGGGATAAACCTCCTGCCTTGGGTGAGGGAAGAGGGCAAAGGGCTGATGTGAATAAATCTGTTCCTTGGGCGCCCATTAATCGTGTCAGGGCACCAGTCACTTACGCAAAAGGACAGATGGGCCCCTACTGCATACAGCCTGAGGGCATGTGCTGTATTGTGTCTAGTATACACAGGAGTGCGTCCACTGGGAAAATGAGGGGCTAATTTCCTACAAATGAAAGGGGTGGTAACATTGACAAAAGAGGAAACACAAAGTCAGTGCCCCTGATACCTTTCAGAACAACTCACCCCAATACACCTATATCTGGGACAGCCTTTGATAAAAAAAACTGACATGTACCCCGGTACCTGTATTTTCATGTACAGCAAAAAGGATTCTGGGAGGACCATTTGTGATTTGTAAGAAGTGATCTGTGAAAGCCTATTTGACTTGCTCATAGAATGTCTTAGAAAAGCATCAGACATGACAGATATCCAAACAAATAGCTTCGCAGAGGTCTTTTCTGTCTTAAATAATGGAGTTATTGGGTGTCATGTGAGATGAAGGTGAATCCCCATATCTGCGTTTGAGCTTATAAATCTTGAGTCAGTATACAGAGACTAATTTTTAACTGCACCAATCTCGCTATGCAACACTTAAACCAAAAGGACTCAATCATCATAAAGAAGATTGGAAAGATATTCAGTAGGGTGTATGTAATTCTGACCCCTATATGTACAGGTTTACATTCTGTTCAGACACTCGCCGTCATAGAAGCTTCTTAAGATCTGTAACACTGTATGTAATAAGGTAAGTGAACAATGGATAAGCACATTCCCTCCTCAGAAACTGAGTTAAGCTAATTCTCTTGTCTTATACTGCCTGAAGGGACTGTCCTCTGTCAAGTTGTCTCCTGTTTCTGTGACTATCACGACCTGCCATGAACCTTGGGGTGTCCCTGGGGAGCTCTGGTTTGTGACAGGCAGTGGCAGCCTTGATCAGCTCAGGGAGCAGCTCCAAGACCAGCCCAAAGGCCTACTTTGCACTCAGGAACCATAGTGCAAAAGCTACTATATATTCCTATTCTAATTCTAAGCTTTATTGATGTAAGCTCTCTTATCTTTGGACAGTGTGCATATAAACCAGTTAGACATGCCTGATAGTATTGTGTTCTGACACTTTCATTACATGGCAGGAGTAGTATATAGGTGCAAACTCAGTGCATAGGAACAGCTACTGAAATCAGTTTGACCTACTTACAAACCAGAAGTGACCTAGTTTTGAGACTGGAAGTGACCATATATTGGCATGTGACCTACTTTCTAGAGCTCTGATTGGCTGAGGGCTATGACATCATCATGTGATGATCAAATGATCACATAAAAAACGTAAACAAAAACAAAACCGACCACGTGGTTGTCACAGCAGAAAACGTAAACAAAAACAAACCGTCTTGCCCAAGGTACACACTGCCTACTGCTGTAGCAGCCGGCTGTAGCTTGTTTATTTCTATAGTCACCATGGGGTGTGGTTGCACCATATGTTTTGCACCTACAACGTTTTCACGTCTGACACCTAGTGGATAGTATTGGAACTGCTTATAGTTGTGTTTAGTGGAGCCCCCTTGTGGTTAAGAAATAAAAAAAAACCTAGTGGCGCCCTCACGCCTGACACCTAGTGGATATTATTGGAACTGCTTATAGTTGCATTTAGTGGAGCCCCCTTGTGGTTAAAAAAAACTAGTGTCGCCTTCACTGGGGAGTAATGGGTTTGACGCCAAGCGTGTCTATGACAAAGCTAACGGTTATTTGCTATGTACAGCACTGAATCTGTGTTGAAAAACAGTTTTAATCTATGTATTTTTTCACAAAATGAGAGTTAATACCATAGAGTTAAATGTAACATTTTACTTTTTTTTCATTTTTCTCACTTTCATTTTTACTACAGCTATATGCTAATACAGTACAGTTCCAAGAACATCCCGATTTTCTTGATGCTGCTGGTGTTTCACATTCCAACACACACACTCTTTCTTCCAATGTGGTCACCTTGTTCACCAACGAGTTCCAGGACTAGTTCCACTATGATTTTTATTTATTGCACGTCGTTGGCCATGCCCATGTCACCGATCCTTACATGTGTGAGATGCCCCACGCAAACTACATCCTCATCCATGGTTGGACTATTTTGGTAATTGAGAGAAGGTTTTCACCTTGTGAGAGAACAAAAATTTTACAAATTTACCTAAATGTTACAAAAATTCTACTTTTTTTCACACAAGATTTTGCTATGTACAACACTGAATTCACCTTGAAACGTGGTTTTAACCTATGTATTTCTTTCACAAAAAGAAAGAAATGTAACATTTTACGAAAATGTTACAAAATATTCGTGAAATTTTACAAATTTACCAAAATGTTATGAAAATTTTACAAAAAAATGTTACTTTTACACACAAGATTGTGCTGTGTTCAACAGAAAAAAAAAGTGAAATGTCCAAGGGTAAAGTGCTAACCCTGTCTTGACACACGCGTCTTTTGATATACTGATAACTGATTCCCTGTTTGTTCTGCGAATAAGTACTGACTTGATGGTTTACCACTCTGAATCCTTTGTTGGTCACCATAGCCCTTTTTTCAGTTTGCAAAACCTACAGCTGTTAATTCGTTTTGTTTTTGAATTACTCCTTTACAGCTCTTTTTTTTTTCGTCCCCTTCTCCAGTTCCTCTGTAACATTTGGAGTTTAGTGGGAGAAAAAATACAAGAGTGCATGAATAAATTACACCTAATTCATAGAAGATGTATGAAAAGATGTATGAAAACATATTACTAAGGCTAGATACTATTCAGTGTGAATGCAGTAAATATAGTCCCTTACAACAAAGACAAACCCCCAAACAACATCAATAAATGGCTAACCACCATGTTTCAGACCTCACTACCTCACACCCTCTCCACCCACAGGTTTAGTCCATTGAGCTTGTGTACCATAGCGTCCAGTATGGAGATAATACCATAGAGCTAACATAGGGTTTGAATATGCAGTGAGGACCATAGACTTAACATTGTGGTGAAAGAATGTTATGATAGGGGGGTAAAATCCGACGACTGGCTTTGATCCTGGAACACAGGTATCATTGGGTGTGTTGTTGCTGCTGCTGATGATATCTTTGATCCTAGAGGATGTAGCACAGATGGTCATGAACAGAGTACAGATGGTCATGAACAGAGTGTCACATGTAAACAGCATGTAAACTGTTAATTTGTACATGGTGAGTTTATTTTTCAACACTGTGGTGGAGAGAATGTTATGTTCTTTGATCTTGAAACATATGGCAGAGGTGGTGTGACAGTGTTTACCATGTTGATAGGGTCATTTATTTTTTACATTGTGGTGGGAGAATGTTATGATGTAGGTGCTAAAAGTTAACACTTTTTTTTCTAATCCATTTTGCATACGGTGATGTGTAAACTTAAGTTTGTGCTTGAGAGTCTTTAGAGGCACCATTTGACCTAATTTCACGATTTATATGGGTTCCATTGTTTAAGCTGTTCTGTCCACTGGCGACTTATTCATAGCTGACCTGCTGTGGACATTGGGACAAAATGCTTATAAAGTTGTTTTAAACACACAAGCACCTGTGACTTGACAGGATTTATAGTGAACAGTAAGCCAGTTCCCCCTGTGGTGGTTTATTCACAGGCAAGGGAGTGCCAGAAAAGAGGGCATAGACATTGTTAGTGTGCTGCATGTTTGACTGACCAGGGGTGGGCTGAATAATTGGGTTAAATATTGCCTTACCCCTTGTTGACGGTTGCCTATCAGTGGATGGGTCTAGCTGTAAAAGCTTTGACACTTTTTCTCTCCAAAAGTCATCATCATGGGGGAGGTCTTGAAGAGGTTGTGGATGTGCTGATAGAGGTAACATTTGCTTTAATTTTTCCAGAGTAATTACGTTGTAGGAGTCTGAGTAAGACTTTTGGCAGGGAGAATAGTCCTTTCCAAGTTCCACTTGATTGTTGGGTCCTATATGAGACATTGTGGTGTGTATATATCAGTTTTGTGTCACACCTTTGGGTGTTTATACTGTGTTCCTAGTTGTGTAGCTGGTGAAATAGGTTTATAAATTAATCCTAATGTGAGTGAGCAGTGTAGAAGGCTATAGGTGTAATGGTGCTAACCTTTGCTTGATATTGAAGGAATTTCGACCAATGTACAGTGGAGTAGATATAGATGAAGTCCCAAAGCCAGTATGTTATAGCCTTCTTTATCAAATCCTGGATGGATTAAGCACGAGGTAGAAGATACAGTATATGATGGACGGTCAGAGAACCCTGTGTGTAGAGTGGAGAGACAGTATGAGAAGAACCGCTGGAACCTTTGATTAAGCAGAGTGATTAATAGTAGTGGATAGGACCATATGTTCGGATAGCAATGTCTGAGACAGTTTGGTGAACAAAACACCGTAATTAGGGTTAAAGATAGTCCCATGGTTGTAAATGTGATCCTGTGAGTCGAAGTGTTGTATGTGCACCATGAAGATGAAAATGAGTGCGACCAAAGGGACTGTTGTCCCTATATTTTGAAAATATAAAAAAGGTAAAATAAATGTTTAAACAAGTATGGGTCCTCATACCGAAAGATTTCACATCATCAGCTATAAGCATGTAGCTACAATGAGTGTAAAGATAGTCTGTGTCAATTATGCTGCAATTTAATCCCTTTAGAACCAATTTTGTATTAATCTGAGCGGCAGCAGCAACTGGCTATTGTGTGACAACTGGTTATCCTGTGACAACCTGTGGTTATCCTGTGACAGACAACCTGTCGACTCCAGAAGTTCATTTTGTGGGTTAGGGCTGGTAAGTAAGGAAGCAGGGTAACATATCAAGAGCTTTTCTGAATTTAAAATATCAATTTCAGGTTAGGTCCCTAGGTTGATAACAACATCTATGACCTGCCCAGGGGCATTTCTGCGGTGGGTACTTTTTTTTAGAAGGGGGAATTAATTTGAGCAGTAGGTCTTGGATGTTTTTTAATGTTTGAAGAATAAAATTATTGATCATTTAAGGTCTAAATTCGTGGCAGTTTGGAGGATGTAGGGTGGGACATTAAACTTGACCAAAGGGAGGGACTGATTAAAGGTTAGGTTCAGGCTTAAGACCAGTGGGTAATTCATGTAGTTGGAGAGCAAGGGCTGGGACAATCTAAGTAAATAGAACTCCATAGTTTGAACTGAAGATAGTCCTGTGTATTGGCTCCTGGTGCTGTAGTCCAAGCTTACATAGTATGATGGGCAGTAGCACTGATAGAACATTATCTGTATCAAGGCTTTATAATTAAATTCAGATATGTTCAGAAGGAAATGAGTGGCTAATTCGATCACACCTGGAACTCATAGACCAAGTTGGAGGAAAAAGTGTGTGTGTTGGAATGTGAGACACCACCAGCAGCAAGAAAATCGGGATGTTCTTGGAACTGTACTAAAAACTCTATTATCATATAGCTGTAGAATGTGTGTGTGTGTGTGTGTGTGTGTGTGTGTGTGTGTAACCCTTTTTTTTCAACTCGGGTTCAGTGTTGTACATAGTAAATAATCTTTAACTTTATCATAGACATGGTTGGCGTCAAACCCATTACTCCCTGGTGAAGGCGACACTAGTTTTTTTTTTAACCACAAGGGGGCTCCACTAAACACAACTATAAGCAGTTCCGATAATATCCACTTGGTGTCAGACGTGAAAACATTGTAGGTGCAAAACATTTGGTGCAACCACACCCCATGCCAACTATAGAAATAAACAAGCTACAGCCGGCTGCTACAGCACCAGGCAGTGTGTACCTTGGGCAAGACTAGGTTTATTTTTGTTTACGTTTTCTGCTGTGATCATGTGATCATCACTTGATGACGTCATAGCTCTCAGCCAATCAGAGCTCGAGAAAGTAGGTCACATGCCCATATATTGTCAATTTTGGTCTCAAAACTTCTGGTTTGTAAGTAGGTCAAACCGATTTCAGTAGCTGTTCCTATGCACTGAGTTTTCACCTAGATACTACTGGCAGGCATATTTCATTAGGCAGGCCTGTGCTAAAGCACTACTGTCAGGTAGAGACCTTCGAGATGATAGATGCGGCATACAGATAAAAGTGGGCATGTCTGCTAATGTGTGAAGGATTTTTTATTTTGCTGATGGATGTGATGTATCTAGTGCCCAGAACAGGCTATTAAAATATCAAGACTTAATATGAAGTTTTTCTATGGAAAATCAGCTGAAAGCTTATGGGTTGATTTATTCCTATCCTAGTTCTTATTCCAGATAACATCAGGCCCTCTGATGACTTTAAACAGCTTATATAACTCCAATGCACAGGGCTGTTACTCACATACACACACATGGAAGCTATAATTAACAGGTCAGGCACTAGAACCTGCAACTGCACACCACTCTGTGTAGGCATTGGAGTTATGGGGTGCTGAATGTAAAAGTATAGAGGGCATTTGTAAATGAAATGAGGTTTACCTTTTGGACTGTTTACAAGGTAACAGACCCATGGAGGTGGTGTGGACTCTTGACAGGTAATTTCATAGAAGGAAGACAATTTGATACAGCAACATCTAGTTGGGTTCAGGAGGACATTCCTTTAGAATTACAGCATTTCATATTGTAGGTAAGATGAGGTTTGTGCCCTTATGTCAAATCAATTCACTTCATTTATCCCTAGCATACTGGGCTCTGGCCTAAAGTGTCATCATATACAATGTAACTAACTAGGTCAGGTTATGTAGAAGACAGACGTATGACCTATTGACCACTTTCATGACTCCATGATGAGGTTTTATGAGGAAGCTGAAAGTCTGGATTTTTGCTTTATTTTCACTATATGTGTGAACTTTCAACCACCCATATTTTTTTGTCATGTCCTATGTTTTTGGATCCAAATGCATATAGTTTGAGCTGATATCTGAACAAAAGTAGATGTATCCCCCTTATCATCATGTGCATTATTGAGAGGATATGATAAAACCCAGGGTGCCAAAGGAAAATTATTTGGATGATATTGTCACTGTAACAAATAAGACAGATATGGTATAGTCCAGTTGAAACATTTGTCACAGCAAACCTGGCTGTTGTTCAGAGAACAAAGGATAGGCAGGGCAGTTGTTGGCACCCCAGGGAGTGGTCATTTGTCAAATGGAGGACAAAGTCTGGTATTTGGTATTTTTCATGTGCACCAATTTGAGAGGTTGTGGAGAGAAGGGTAGGAGAGTGTCAGTTACTCTAGTCTATGGGCTGCTTTGAGCCCATAGGGTTGCATTGTGTCACCAATGTTCCATGTCTGCGTTGAGCCTACTGTCAAGCAGTCTGTACCAATATGGTGGCCCCAAGAGTGCCCTACCCTGTACTATATAATTATAGCTTCCCTCTACCCGATTTCTATATTTAGATCAGGTTCTCGCCCTTAGTACTTTTCATCTCCCCTCCTATATATCAGGAGTGTCCGTTCTATCTCCTCTAACCAAGGGTAATGGCTTATCTCCTCGCCCTCACTTGTATATATGTGTCTTTCTGTCTGTCCATCTTAAGTTGATGGGTGTGAATTTCTATAAGCGATCCATCCTCTTGTTATCATATATAATACTTTCTCACTAGTCCCAAGGCATCAAGGTGTCACAGCCTGAAAATTGGGGCCTCAGTACTGCTTTGATAGCAAGTATTCGTAAATATGACCTTACCTCTGTCAACTCATTGATTGCAATAACACTGCTATCAAGGGGTATGTTTAGCCTTTAATCCCAGATGTAACCTCCCATAATAGGTTTTTAAAACAGAAAGCAGTAACATCTTGTTGCTGTGTGTTAATCTCTTGAGCCTTCCCCCCCCCAACCATTGCTTTATGACTTTTCCCATGAAGGCACATCTAGGTTATGGGTGATTTATTTTTGGTTTGACTACCACTAGGTGGGTAGGAGGTACGCTAGTGCCCTAAGGTATAAACACTCAGGGTACCACCAAGGTTCAGTGGGAATAAACTGTATATAACTATCACCATGCCTTGTTTCCAACCACAGGAACAGGGGATGGAACTGGAAATACTGCTCACCTCTTCAAATATAGATTACATTTTCGCAGTCTGAAATATCTGCTTGCAGAGTGTCAAGTTCAGGATTATGTTGCTGTTTATGACACTATAAGTACTAGTGCAGTTAGGATTGGAGTTGGTGTGACTAGCACAGGGTGGAAAGTAGGCAGGTCCAAATGCCCTTGTACTCTTGTGCCCTGAGGTATAAACCCTCAGTGTACCACTGTGCTGGAGGCAGCAAGGCATAGTGGTCCTAGTCTATATTTAATTCCTACCATGCTCCTAGCTCAGTCACAAGAACAGGAAATGGAACTTCAAATGCTGTTCACTCTTTAAGCATAGGTTGCAGTTATGTAGGCTGAAACATATGCTTACAGAGTGACAAGTTCAAAGTCTCATGTTGGTGCTCACTAGTGCCATAATATGGTGCTTGGTACAAGTGTAATGCCTGAGTAGTGCTGCCATCTGGTGGAAATAAGATGCAAACTCCAACCTTGATCAAGCAATATTCTTTTTCCTACCATAAATCCTCTTTTGTGGTATTTGGAGCTATCAAATTGAATACTATAGACCAGCTGTTGGTAGATGCAGTGCACACAATGGACAATAGATTCATGTATGGAAGTGTTTTAGCCATGTTTCCATTGAATTTCAATTTGGTCATTTTATCAGACATGCCCACTTTAATAAAGCCATAGATCAGCTAGGACATTGGAAGTAAGAAATAGCCACTGCTCTACTTATGTGACACCGACACTGGCGTTTTTTTTTTGTTTTTTTGCTTTTGTATTGTATTGTTTTTCTTTTGTTTTGTGACATTACAGAGCCAGCAGGGTGGAGAGACAGAGACAGAGAGACAGATATATAGCAAACTATTGCTCTGAACCGGAAGTACTTTGAATTGCATCCAATAGAATTACACTCCTTATATCCCAAAAAAGAAACTCATGGGATATTAACTCCCCTATACCTGATGTACTGGAATTCCTATGCGTTTTATCATATGCCCAAAGTGTAAATTGATTTCAGTAGATGGTCCGTGTGGGATCTACTCCCAAACAGGTTTGAGAAGTGAGAGAGATGACAAAATCACCACAGCCAAGCACCACTCTCCACCCACTTACAAAACCATGATGGAGGCGATTTTTCTTCATCTCTTCTCCATCTCTCTCAGTTATCCAACCCTGGCCAGGGTGACAAATTCTGGGGTAATAAAGGCAGTACATTACATGGTAGTATATTACATGTATACTGGAATTATTGATTTCAGAGTGAAAATGTTTTCTGCCGGTGGACTCTAACTCCCCTGTTATATTCCTTGATGGAAGAACTCAGAATGATAAACCTAAATATTGTAACACCTCAGCCAGTTGGCTTCGAGTTCAGTGGTGGTTACATAATCTAGTTGTCTTCCCAATGCAAAACTGATGTCATTCAGACTAAGACTGATTACTGCATAAGAATAGGATAATAGATGCAAGGGAGAGGCTTATACACTGTAAGAAGTAGACATGGTTATTTTACAGCAAAAACCCTTGGCAACTTTGATTCCAGTACATTTTGCTGTAAATGTACAGGAGGTGAATCACTGTAATTTTACAGAACAATTCAGAGTTACCATACATTAACAGCCACTGTGATCATACAGCAAGCTCATTCAGTTCTACAGAAACATATGCTGTAAATTTACAGCAATATGTGTTGTAGAATTACAGAGAAATTTCTTGTAAATAAACAGAAATATTTTTTATGTGAATGGACAGCAAATTTTGCTGTAAATGAACAATAAAATATACTGTAAATTTACAGAAATATTTGCTGGCAACTAAGGTTCCAGCAACTATTGCTGTAAAATTATATAAAGTTGAATTGTAGAATTACAGCAAGGAATTCTGTTAATCAAGAACACATGTATTGTATGTTATAAAAGACACTGCTATATATACTCTGCTATTGGGGTCAGTTCTTGGTAATCATCCCCATGATATCATTTATGTGTTCGCTTCAGGCATGTATTGATACTATAAACCATGCATACCTAATGAAGACTATTGAGGGTAAGAGAAGTAGAGAACCATCTTACCCAAACCATTCCATGGTCATTCAGTTTTAACACTGAAATAACCTAAAGGCAGGTAGGCCTATTTTAGCTTCAACCCCAGAGTCTTTTATTTTAGGTTTAGACACAGTTATGGTGTTATGTATGCATATCATTGGTTGTTCCTAGTTTCTTCTCAGGTAACCTTGTACAATATCATTGGTGCACAATGCTAGATTGAACCTGTTGAGGTTATTATCATATTGAAATTCATTATTAAGCTCTGGGGACAATATTTGATTGGGGTATGCAATATAAGACTATATATACTAAACATATGGTATACTACTGGCCTCCAGTGGGGGGGAAGTATATCTAAGGCTATTTTGGTAAGCCCTTTAAAGGGCCACTAGGGTGACTGGCTGGCCTAGGGCATACTGCATACAGAGTAATTGTACAGGATCACTCACAGTACACATATATCTACACCTACAAAGCCTTGGTATTACAGTAAGAGTCATGGTATTTGAGAGTACAGCACTTTCCCCTGTGAGCTTACAAGAGACATCTCTGTTATAAGATATAAACTTATTAAAGTGATATGAGAACTGCCACCATGATGGTTATTACCTATACATAACATAACAGGACCACCATTACACCAAGGCTTAGACAATCTACTAGTTATTGCCTCAGAGTGCTGATATTGCATAAAAGCACCACAAATATGCTTAGAAATATCCTGTATGGAAGCACGATGTATTGTCCCTGATTCTATTTCATAGACCCCATGCACACCAGACTAAGCCAATATGTCTGCAGATGGGATGTGGCTGGATGCAGATTAGATATTAAACATACATGTAGTGAGTATGGGCTGGAGTGAGTGATAGCTGCCTGGCAATGTAAATGGGAGGGAATAATGTCAGGTAGAGTATTGGAGCAGGGTCTGACCGTAAAAAAACCCTTTGTAGATAGCTAGGTGGTATTCAACATGGGAGAACAGGGTAGGTGATAGATTAAGCGGATTAATGCAGGCCAGGAAATCATTTAAAGACATCAAACAGGGATACAATGCCATGTAAGCAGGCCACAAGTATAAATTGAAAGGGTTAGCTCAATTATAGACAAGATCAATGCTTATGAATATGAAAGTTTCACAAGAGTTGTGCAATAAAACAATCATTTAAAGATGCAGTTGGTAAATGTTGTGATTGGCCAAGTGGAATAGTACTCCTATCTCGATGTCTATCCCCATCAGCAGTGGGTTCTATTGTATCCTTTCTTCTACACTCGTGCAATGTCTCCGGCTTTTAGGTTAGGGCCTTTCTCCACTAGGCAACAAATAACCACAACGACCATCGGTACCGTATGTGAGCATGTGAGTGGGGTACCTCAAAAGGAGACCTCTCGCTACCCAGATCGGTACCAAATCGTCTGAAAAAAATCAAACATGTCAGTCTTTCAAGGTGAATATCGTGACAGATACCTGCATCGGCCACGATGATTGTAGAGACATGCCCTTACCTGCACGTTGTGCAGAAATGTAAGTGTTCTATTTGGCTGCTGCTTGTAAGAGGCTATACTTGAATTATCACCCACCATTGCACAAAGAACTGCTGTTCCATTTGTAGAGAATTGTTTGTTTTGTCAAAAATATGCTCAGACATTCTAAGGACATTTGTACAGCAAAGTAAAGCCAGACACATGACATTTTCTGTCTGCTTTGAATAGGTTAAGTGTCTGAAATGGCAAAGCCAGCAGTGTATTGTACTGCTTATCACATATTCAGCAAATGTCAGGGGTCGACTGGGATCTGAAGTTTACAAAAGTGTTAAGAGGGGAATCTGAAGTCTCAAGTCTGAAGGCTACGTGGAGAACAGATTAGGACAATGGATAGCTGTAAAGGAGGAGGATGAGTTGAGGAAAGCTATATGCAGAGATTAACTGAATGCAAAAAATGTACTTTAAGGGACAAGCATAACATCCTCAGCAAATGTTTTGAAGAACGTTTCAACCCTTCTCATCACTACCACAAAGGTACTCTCCATTTTGCTGTCAGCGGCCAGCTGGACTTGTAGGAGTAGGAATTTGCCACTCTGCTTTCTCAAGTGGCCATACCTGTTTTTTGTTTGATGGGGACCATTCATTCCCCCACTTGGTATAGATTGGTGGAGCATGGACTCTTTTTTTGGATGCAAGGCAAGGCATACTGACATGCATGCTGTTTCCCTACTGTGACACTCACTATATTGTACAACGTGGTGCACTGCTTGTCAACCTAGTGTGATACCACAGTTTGACATGAGGTGCCCCTAATGACACTGGGCCATAACACTGATACACCCCCAGGTATGTATTCTATTTTAGGGCATTTTTATACAGGCTTCTAAAAAGCAAGAGGTCTATTATTCTTGTGACCATTATGACATACGACTTTTGTGGTTTCGACCTTTAAAGGCGTCATCATCAGGATATTCAGCAAATGTACCTCAAGGTAACATGCTAAGCCTGATAAGATTATGCTTAGAACATGCATGATAATCTTAGCATCTGAGTCATTATACAGCTTACCTTTACATTCAGTTAACAATAAATAACACTTCCTATAGAATTATCCAAATCATTGACAGCGTTTTGATTGGATGAATCTTTTTAAGAGATGCAATGCATCCATGACCTCTTGAAGGAACAAGCAAAACAATTAATTTAAGTAGAACCCACCATGGCTGAGGCTCTTCAGAATGATTGATCTATACCTGTGTGATGTACAGAATGGATTATTCTCCTCCTGTTGGAGAAGTATGTAGCATAGGATTACATCTGATGACACCCTATAGGGATGAAAGGTGACTCAGATTGCTCTGAGCACAGTTTCTTGGAACAGCACCTGGAGGTTAATTCAAAAGGCTCTGCCATCACTACTTATGAGATGTTAGTGATCTCCCTCCCTTATTCTTTACTGTGTTGGTAAGGTCAGCCTGGCTTCCTTTCTGATAGCCAGCTACTTTTAAGTGAGCTCTGTTAGCCTCAGCCCTGCTTTCACTATTCTGAGCAGAACACACTGTGCACAGTGGCAAC
The DNA here is from genome assembly GCA_949317995.1 of Acholoe squamosa. Taxonomy (NCBI): domain Eukaryota; kingdom Metazoa; phylum Annelida; class Polychaeta; order Phyllodocida; family Polynoidae; genus Acholoe; species Acholoe squamosa. The sequence goes on along the minus strand of OX439041.1, from coordinate 27,644,725 downwards.
AGGGCCAAAGGGAAAAATAGCAGTGGAAGACAAAAATAGCAGTGGAAAAACTCATTCTCTCAAGTCCCTACACTGGAGTTCTGCTTAGAAGTACAGTGCCCCCCTCCACCAACTAAGAGAGAGAAGGGAAGCATGTTGCTACTATGCCCTTAATTCATGAGTACACTCAAGAGCCCTCAAGGAGTAAGGGAGAATTCATTAAAGTGCACTTCACTCATAAGTAGCCTCAAGAGCCCCCACATACTCAGCAGGTGCATTCACTTTTGTGACAAGGAATGTCCCCCCACACAGGTGCACTTGCTCTCAAGGGAAACCACTATTTTAACACACTAACATCAGGTGGTATTAGAAGTGGAACTGGAATAGTGAAGGACTGCATAGTACTTGCTATTCCGGAGGGGGGGGGGTCAAAGCTCAATTCTGTACTATGTTAGAATACAATTTTATTCATCAGTCATTAAGGATTATGTTTTGATTCTATTGATACTGAAACAAGGTTGGGGATCATTTTTTGGCAGTGGTAGGATGGAAAGTATACTTTTGAAAACTGAGGTTTTATGACATTATGCACATGCACTTCTGGGATACTCAATTTGCCTCTGCGTGGTCATTTGGTATCAAAATGAAGCTAGTGTTAATAACAGGAACATGTTCAACAGAGATTTATCTGCATTGGCTCAATCACTTTACATGATTCAGGCTCATGTGAGTGGCTTGTAGCATTTGTTTGAGTCAGTGTGCAGCTTAAATGCTATTTAAGTTTCTTTGAGGGACCCCAATATTTTACAGTACAATTCATCTTTTGTATTTTTCACTCTCCATTTAGTTTCGTGTGTTGCTGGGAATTTGGGTAGCAACAGAGTGGGCTAGGCTATGAACAGCCTCTTTTGATTAGGTAGTGTCAAGGTGGAAGGGTGTGCAACCCATTGCCTTCACAGATTTCAATTAGTTGTCCTCTGTAGTGACATTTCCATTCCTGGTTGACCTATCTCAAAGTATGAGAAAAATGACCTAATGGAACCATCTAATATTTGCCAGAGATTCCAGTACATTGCACTGTCATCTAAAAAGAATTCTGTGTCATTCAGTAAATAATTTTACCCCTTTTCTTCACTGCAAAGTATATACAATCGTGCCCCTCACCGAACCTATTAACCTGATGTGATATTTTAGGGGGTGATGGGTTAGGAGGACAGGGCAGGACAATATTCACATTTCAATGGTTCAGAGTTGACTGGACTAGCAGCATTGTGGGAAAGCAGGATATTTCTAGCTCATTGTATTTGTCACATCATAAGCTTTAATTTGATACCAAACATGCCTATACATGTCATCAGAGATCAGGGCACCCAGACTTAAATCTCTGTATTTTTTTAAATGAAACACTATTATGGATCGATATTATCAGTAATGTCGATACGATATTCACTATTCTAATAATAAAGATACATCGATATTGTGGATATCGATGACATTCCTACTTTTGAATGAACCTCCAGACATGATGGACTTATAGATTCCTAGAGGCTCACAAAAAGAGCATCATTGTTCATGGATGGGAGGACTATGCCATGTTTAGCTGTCGTTTCCCTAGGTCTACATCTGTTCTGCCACTATACTTTGGGTGAGCCTCAGTACCGAGTATTGATTACTTAGTTATGCTGTCTCATTTAGTTATAGAAGCCGTAGTAAGAGAGTCAATTAAAATGTAGATCTACTCTGCTCTGCCACAAATGAGCATTTGTATACATCTACCACTGATCAGTGCTGATAGGCTTCAGATCAACTACTTTGAATTCTCTCATCAGCATGGCGTATGTTCTTGATTGATAATATATGTATTTGCCTTCTTCTGTCCTATTGTGAGCTCTAGGATCGAATTGTGTCGATTCACGTAGCAATATACCCCAGCAATTCCAGACCAGTGTACTGCCAAAATGTATGGATACATGTCTAGGTAAAACAGGGTTGAACCCATTATCTGGTCATTCTACATAGGTATCCATTGTGTCATGTTGGTTTCCCCTTAATTCAATGAGGGAACTGTTAATTTGCAGAGGTGTCTACTGTACTAAGCTACATCTTAAATAATCTGTTACTCCTGTTATCTCACTTGTTTGTCACTTCCAGTCGGGGGGGGGCAATAAAGATCGTAATCTGTGATAAACACCTATTTTTATCTGGGTGGTCCTTGAAAGCTTTACAAGAATAAATAGGGCAAGTTTGTGAAGTCTTCTAAGACCATTCGATATACACATGATGATAAAAGAAGGTGTTAATATCTTCGAGAAATCTCACTGGACTTAACATTAAATCGCTTTTTTTTGTCTTAGATTATGTTTTATGAACTCTATTTCGTGCTTCTCTGCTCTGTAGTACCTTTAGTATGCACAAATCTTATCACACAATGTCTTTGCCTGCGTTGCTGTCAACGGATATTAATGCAGGTGACAATAACATGTGGCAAGTAAACCAACCAGGGCAGATAGGAAGTTCTGCAAAGTGGTCAGTCAGCCACTGTGCAGCTAAGGAAGTGATCATTTTTTAACAACAGGGGGGGGGGCTAGTGGGTTTGCGCACGGACGCACGGAAAAAATCTGACCCTCCACTTCTTGATGGGGTAAAAAAATTTTGACCCCCCATAAGGGCTGAAAATCATGTGTGAACATGCCCTTTTTTATAGCCTATAGTAACATGTGGGGTTTTCCACTGAAAACAGGTGAAATTATTTTGACCCCCCCATCAGAGGGGTTGAAAAAATTCTGACCCCCCTGGTCAAGGGGTTGAAAAAGTTCTGCCCCCCCCTCAAACCCAGCCCTCCCCCCCCGTTGCTAAAATGATCACTCCCTAACACAAAAAGAAATAATGGGTTCAGGTTTCTTCCACTGTAATCGCTGTTAGTAGACGTGATAGTAAGAAAAGGAGGCAGGCTTTCTAGAGGGGACCGTATTGGTAGGACAATACCTCTCCATATAAAAATGGGCCATGGCGAATCAGAATACCATGAGGAAATGGAAAGATATTCCATAAGTATGGGGTTATACAACATCCTCCCTCACATGGTTCAGCTTGTAGTGTACAAATTGTGTTGGCGAGTTAGCTATCGTAGTGGGGACCCTTAATTTAGTGACATTACAGACTTGTAGTAGAGGTTGTGTTCTGCATGCAGCACTACGACTGCCCTACCAAATCTTATGTAATTACTGCATAAGTGCTAATCGTACCTACGATCACTGATCTTTCAAATCGTAGTAGGTGTGTGTAGTCATTAAGAAATGGCCTCCTGATATAATTAAAATTTCAAACGGAGATTTATCCTTTTAAAGACATGAAAAGCGGATAATGCCACACCAACCCAATTCGACTTTCACATCAGATCATGACATATACAACTGATCCATGAAAACAGAATTGAATATTCTTGCCATTTTCAAATCTTCATTTTGAAAATGGCATTTATCGGATTTTAGGGAGCATAATACTGTCAATACTGGAACAATGCCTTGGGGTAAGATAAAGATTTGGCCTTGTTCTAAACGATGTGTACTCTCAAATGATCAGTTTTCAGGGAATTTGGGTTAGATATAATTCCTATGTGTGCATGATATTATTGGCCGGATAAGCGTGTCATTCAAGTGAACGATATAGAAGAGTCTAGCCTCAGTCATGCATGATAAGCTCTAAATCTTTCAAGGCAATCGTTTTTGTAAAGCAGGATTTATGTTCTCATCGTGCTAGATGTCATCTGCACTTAGTGTACCTGGCATCAGTCTCAATATATATGGACAATGGCAACCCTCTGGGAGTTGTACAATAAAGGCCAGGGGTACCCCGCTATCATGATGGTTATTACTTATGAATGACATAACAAGACCATATAATTATACTTCAGGGGCTTATATGCCTTCGTCTAGTTATTGCTGAGCAAGGTGGTATCCTATAAAAGCACCGTAGATTTATGCAAACAACATCCTGTATGGCTGCGTGATGCATTGTCCCTGATTCTATTTCATAGATCCCATACACCCTGGTCCAATACGATAAAGCTGCAATTTGGGATGTGGCTGGATGCATATTAGGTATTAAATATACATCTAGTGGGCAGTGGTGGGTATGGGCATGAGTGAGTGGTATGTGAAAGGAGTGTGTGGTATGTGCTCAGAAACACTTTCAGAAATGCTGGACAAGGGAAATGGAGGTATTCAGTGTAAGGGAATTAGTTAGTTTATGGAGGGGGTGGAGGCAGGGAAATCATTTAAGTAGTAGAAACAATGTCATGTAGACTTGAATAAGACTATAGAAACATATGCAGGGTGTAGAGGAAAGAGGAAAAGGCAGCTACCACTGCACCAGTAGGGAGAACAACGCCACATCAATGCACTACAATGCAGTTTAAGTCATAGCAGAACATTCAAAATAATTATTAAGAACTGTAATGTCACATAGGACACCAGCAGGTAGGCGGACCCCCCCCCCCCTCCTCACCAAATGTCTTGTGCGAAATATTTGTAATCTTAAGGGTTAAAAAAGGAAATTCAAGCAATTCAACACAGACTCTATCTATAGGATATTTCAAAAGCGCGTTTTATCATCCAGCCAAAACGATCAGTCAAAAGGCATCTTTATCAAAGCTCTATCTGTTCGTATCATGTACTCTGTTCTCTATATAGAACCCTCCTGGGATTCTGTTGTTGCTTATTTTTGTCACTCCCTTTGGGGTGTCTCACATTTTGTACTCAGTACTGGATGCCACACGGGAATTGAGATGAATCCCCTGTCCCCAAGGTAAACAGTAAGTCTGACCACACACCACAGGTTTTCATCCTCATCAAATTAGCGCTTCTACTTGAAGCCGAGACTGTCTGGGCAAATTGTGTCCAGAACAATGCCAGACACGTGACATCAGTTTCTGCCCAATCCAAAAAGAACTGTGTTTCTTCTTCTGATTGGCAAGCTAGCAATATCCTGTCTGGGAAACACCCTACTTTGAAAGGGAATAGCAAAGAGCAGGGCCAGGGGGTATCCACTGGGAAGGAAAGGTGAACTTGGAAGTGTATTGAAGTAATATCAGGGATGAGGGAAGGTACTGTAATTAAAAAGTATGAGTTTGAGTAGTCTATGAATTGACAGAGCATCAGCTGAGCTTGTCCGCTTGTCCTTTAACATGGCGTACAACAGAACGAGCTTAGTAATGGAGCAGAATGCTTTATCAATATCATACCCTTTCGACGTTTCTTCCCTGCTCACGTCAAACGGCCTAAGGGATGCCAAAGGAAAGTACAGTAAACCATGATTCTCCATGATCTTTCAACAAGGATCCATCATAATGGGCCTCATAATGGTGCGCATACCTCCTGCATGTATACCTCACTTATTAGTTTTGAAATGTTATGGGTGTATATTCATAATGTTAGTGGTACTGGTGTTCCAAAATCATTCTTCGAAATACCTGGTATGGACTAACTGTTCAATCTTTTTAATATAGATCTATACGTGCAACATGGCCATAAAAGGGTGCTGTGTATCATTGATAAAGTTAAATCTTGACCAATTTCAATGATAATTGTATATTTTCAGGGCATTGGCATTCCATACTTCTCCACAAGGCCAATGCCATCTAGTAAGATGTAAACATACACATTTAGATGGCCTCACCAAATCTCAGTGGACCACTCTATGGTGAAATACTAAATACAACGATAAACATTTAAACATTTGACTTAAGGGCGATTTCAATCTATCAATTTGACTATTTGACTTTACAGTGAGTTCAATCTATCTTATTTCTAGATTTTTGTCCTTAATTCATTTTTTACTGAATTATTTGTTGACTATGAAGCTGACTCTAACTACTGTGGTAAACGTAGGACATAAATCATTGGTCTGTTAATTATGGAATTTGGATAGCAACAGAGTGGGCTAGCCTATGAACAGCCTCTTTTGATTAGGTAGCATCAAGGTGGAAGGATCTGCAACCCATTGCATTCACAGATTTCATTTAGTTTTGTCCTCTGTAGTGAAATTTCCATTCTTGGTTGACTTATCTCAAAGTATGAGAAAAATGGCCCAATGGAACCATCTAATATTTGCCAGAGATTCTAGTACATTGCACTGTCATCTAAAAAGAATTCTGTGTCACACAGTAAATACACAGAGAGAATAAACAGAGTCACAAAGGGAGTCTGGGGTATAAAAAGGGAGCCAATGGTTCCCTGACTCCCTTCTCAGGTTATCTGACTTTTTGTTCAGAGTCACAACATCCTGACTCCCTTTTGACAAAGTCTGAGAGAATCAGTGGTGAATAAGGGAGTCATGTGTGAGCTGGACTCCCGAAGGGAGTCAGGGTATGCCAGGGGGAGTCAAGCAAATGATTTCCACTAGAGGATTTATCTGGATGCGTTTATCTCTATTTTATCGGAAAAAAAAGATGATGGAATTTATATTGAAAAAAAATCAATTATCAAAGGATCAATACATACCCTCAGAACGAGATACAGTAGAATAATACAAACTATTTGATATATGGGCAGTTCAATCACATTCAAAAGCCTTAGACACCCATTCTGTACCAATAACAGAAAGCTAAATCCATGAGTCAACTGCTTTATCATGTCAACTAATGTACCTTGAGGGAAGTTCAGTATCCCTGCTATGCCTTTCATCATGCAAAGCACAAGTGCACAAGATGAAGTATGACTGGCATTACACTTGATATCCCGAGACTATGTGTCTAGATATAACTGTTATTAAGATTAATTGTATCTTCCAGAAAGGGAGTCAATGATTGGCCAGACTCCCTTTTGGAAGGGAGTCGAAGGTGACCTGGACTCTCCTTTGGAGTAAAGGGGAGTCAATTTGAAGGCAAAACCTGGACTCCCTCAAGGGAGTCAGTTGACTCCCTTTCATCAGAAAGGGGAGTCAATTTAAAAGCAAGCCTGGACTCTCCTTTTGACTCCCTTAATTTTCTCTGTGTAATTTTACCCCTTTTCTTCATTGCAAATTATACTACAATCGTGCCCCTCACCGAACCTATTAACCAGATGTGATATTTTAGGGGTGATGGGTTGGGAGGACAGAGCAGGACTATATTCACATTTCAATGGTTCAGAGTTGACTGGACTAGCAGCATTGTGGGAAAGCAGGGTATTTCTAGCTCATTGTATTTGTCACATCATATGCTTTAATCTGATACCAAACATGCCTATCCATGTCATCAGAGATCAGGGCACTCAGACTTAAATCTCTGTATTTCTTTTTTAAATGAAACACAATTATGTATCGATATATCAGTAATGTCAATACGATATTCACTATTATAATAATAACGATACTTCGATATTGTGGATATCGATGGCATTCCTACTGTTAATATTATAGCATGCACTAGTGAAGTGATTGATTGATTGATCAATCAATCACTTCACTAGTGCATGCTATAATATTAACAGTAGGAATGCCATCGAAGTGTCAATGCCTTTTCTTAGCAGTGTATTGCTCTTCTTGTACTGCCCTGAATAGGTGGTAGGTGGTAGATGAGGTCAGAAGCAGCCCTGCCTTAAGTGCTATGAGATCTGATATGTGCTGTATTCATACATCCTAAAGGCCTCAAGCAAGCATGTGCCTATGTTGAATTTGTAAAAGGAAATCACTGCAGACATATTGATTATACACTCCTTGCGATATCTCATCAGATACGTGTTTATGTGATACTGAATACAAGAAGCATGGCAGAATTTGCAATCCTGCGCTTCTATTCATATAACATTCATGTACCTGTATTTTCACCATATCAGCCTACCTCTTGATATTCACAGAGGTTTAATGATGTGTCAGCATATGATGTGTCAGCATTATCCATTTTTTTATTATTATTTTACATGATACAGGTACATGGGAGCTACCCAGTCTAAGAGGTGCCACCAATATTCATTGTTTGCAGTTCCCTGTATATGTATTCTAACTAGTGTCCGGTATATCAGTCTGCACATAAAGATGACCGAGTGATGGCTCTGTCTTTGCAGTGTGGATATTGACAAATGCCATAATCTACATACTTAAAGGTCAGAGCTTTCTATCATCACATCATTCCCCATTGGGAAGTGCAACTCTATCCTTATTCTGTCGATGTTAACAGATGTTAGCACATTTACAGTGCAGATGGTGCCCTCAGTGGATTCACATGTTCACGATATGAGTTCAAACATACAAAATAGTGTAATATGCAATACAGCCAGACGGCACTGTTTCGTGGTTCAGTCTGCCAGTACACTTCAAACATATTAAAGATTCATGGTTTCTGGTCCTGCCTTGGTAATGTTACATATGAGTACCAACGGTCCATTATCTTCTCTGCCTTGTCACCAGCAAAGGCTCCAGGTGAACTGGAGAAGGCTTTCTAAAGGTACCGGACAATTCCTGACCATCTCCCGGGAAAGGTGAAAGGGGGTCAGCCAGGCACTTGGAAAAATCCTGGTGGCATGTCTGTGGATTGATGTGATATTAAATAGTTGCAAGTTTAAGAATACCTGGACAAGTGCACCCACATAGGCCTACATGTAGGCATATCTAGACATGTTATGATCCATAGTTGGAGTGAGCAACAGTCACAATAACATCATTGTCATTCTACAAGAGGGAGGTTTATGTGGCAAGTGCTTGAATAGAAATTGCGGCCCCTAAATAAGTAGGAAATGGAATGACTCCATGGGAATCGTGTTAGGCTTTCATTCCAGACCAAGATTATTATGGTTAAATGGTTTATGATAATGGACCTTAAGATGTTTGTGCTTGGAGATCTACATCTTCAGATGTTATTTTTTCATGGCAGGAAATTCAGGTATTTAACACAAATCCATTAGGATTGTCGTCACTTTTAAAACTTGTGAACTTTCTGCACATGGTACCATTCTTTACTGATAGATCCTGCGCATATTGGGTATGACTGGATGCATGTCAAAAATGCATGGAGTGTGTATGGAATTTTGTGGGGTATAACAATATCGATACTGGGAATAATAAGGAAAGTAATGAAATAGTCACATAAAGCATAAAGCAGTTATTGGACAGTTTTCAAATTGAGAAAATGTATTTATCGGAAATGACAGAAAATAGTATACAAAGTCTGAGTCCCATGAGTATTATTAGAAGAAGTGGTAATTAAGACCTAAGCTGTTAAGAAGGGAGCAGTAAAGTGCGGCTTACATAGACGTTCAAAAGAAAGAAAAAGATAATAAAGTTTAAATCAATATTTTCTTCCGTTTTGCATACCTATGTGTACTGTACATACTTGTTAAGCTAGATTCCAACAACACTGTGAGATGGTGGGGAAATATATAGGTTTGTTAGTATCTCTCAGCCACATCTCATTTGTCGGTAACCAGCTTAACAAGTGCTGTGGGCATGAAGAAGAGGACGGTCATGGAAAATAGGAGCAATAGTGTAATGGGGGATGGTGCTAAGAATTCAGGACCAGGCGTGTACAATACCCAAGGGTGCCATTTAAAGCCAGTGTAGGGGAGTAGAGGGTTTACGAAATGAAAATCAGTACCTTGCCTTTGCTACAGAACCCAATCAGAAGAGCGGCGGTTATGGCGTCAGTCCAGTAGCGCACGGCAATGCGGCTCCCCCATATTTCAGATTTATAGCTGTTTAAACTGACTGAATGGTACTCTCTTGGGACTACCATACCATGAACACCCTTGGAACCTATGGGTATGTCAAATTGATCTGATTTTGCTTTTGTTCAGCCACATTTTGTGATTGAAAGCAAGTCACCACTTCATGGTCCAGTGAGCAAGCTCAGGTGTGTTTATACTGCACCTACCCATACCTGTACATAGCAACTGGGTAAACACTGTAGTGTGTCAGTGCTGTAGTGTGTCAGTGTGTCAGTGCTGTGTTGGCCTAATATATACTGTGACTGAATGGTACTCTCTTCTACACACTGAAGGAGCTAAACACTCAGTGATCATTGATACTGCATAAACTGGGTATGTAAAGTGTGTTTTAGTACCTATTGGAGGAGATTCATTGTCTTAGTTCTACTGAAGTTAGACCCACACAGGTAGAGTCCCTAGTGACTGTTGCTAGGCCAAGGTAAACATTCTACCATGCACTATAAGGTGGATAATAGACGTGGGGGCAGGCAATTCAACCCTCACCACTCTCACAACATGTCTCACCGTAATGGATATCAGGACTTGGAGGAAGACCAGTGGCCTGCACCATTTAGTAAGCCTGACATGAGACATAAGGTCAGTGATTCAAGGAAAAGGGAGAGGCAGTCAAGTGATGAGTCCTCACCAACATCAGGTAGCTATGTTAGCTCATATAACGCACAGAAGCCGCTTCCTAAGAAAAGCTATCGCCCAAGTAATTCATTGTCAAATCACCCCAATCCAGATAGGCGATCTCTACCTACATCAGCGCAACCACATGACAAATCAAGCACAGTAGGTGAATCGGCAATGGAGAATCACTTAAAAGAGATAAAAGAAATGATCTCAAGGAGTGACGTGAATATTTCTGCTGAAATTCAAAACCTACGTCAACGTATGGATATTGAGAAGATGGGGTATGAACAGCGTTTTGATGACCTAGAAAGAAACCAAGACGAGGGAATTAGGGCTACAATGCATGAAGTGGACAAACTGAGAAATCAATTTGCACAGAGTCAACAACAGGTAAATATACTTGAATCAGAGCTGAGAGAAACAATTAGGAAACTGTCATATGCTGGTGTTGCTGACCCAGATACTGATTCCCGTTTTCACTCACCTCGTCGATTTAATATAATTATCGATGGACTCGATGAGGACATAGAAGGTGATGCATATGATCATGCACTCTACTTACTTATGGACATTGGTATTGAACTTGACCCTAGTGAATTAAAGTTCATAACACGCATGAACACATCATCTCCCAACCAGAAATGCAGACCTATACTTGTATGTTTCACCACTGCATGGAGGCGTGATGTTTGCCTAAAATACAAGTCTGAGCTTGACAGTATTGACAAGTATAAAAAGAAGGTGTTTATCAATGCTGATGAAGATCCCACCACCAGAAGGGTCAAAGGAATTGTGAGGAAGATAGGATGGTATTGTAGAGAGGTGGTGAAGTGTGAGGTAGCCATGAAAGGCACTCGCATATTGATTGAAGGAGTGCTTTATGATGGGCACAATCCACACAGGATCCCTGACAGGTATAAACCTGATGATCTGGATTATGAGAATTTGGATAGGCAAGACTACAGAAGTGATGAGGTGAATCATCGTGGGAGAGACATCATTCGAGTGGGGGCTCGTAATAGATGGGATAACACAAGTGATGATAGAATGGTAAAGGATCTGACTAAAAGATACCGGCCACATGATTCACATGACAGACGACTTGATAAACATGTATCCCATAATGGCAATGGCAGTAACGAAGTAAGAAGACCTCAAAAGCAACCGACTAGAGAGAAAAAAGGCGATCGCAATTCAAATAGTTATGTTCACCGAGACCGCGTCGTGACAACATTGGGCATAAGCCTTATACCCATTCAAGGGAACGCCATCAGCAAGACGGGAGCATCACACAGAGCCACCACCTAGTGGATAAGAAGAATACTAGCAGTCAGGAGAGAGGAAATCGAGACAAGTCGCCATCTGGAGGATCATCCGAGAATTGGTGGAGACTAAGCCCTAAGCCCGATAGTTATAGACACGCCCATGATGATGAAAATTCATCTCTAAAGCAGAAGGAAAAAGAGAAGAGTCAACCTTCAGTGAAGTCAACCTTCAAAGAGAGATTAAATATAGCCATTGAACGAGCTGAAGGAGGTGAATTATGTCAACGTCTGACGAATTCAGGAATGACATTCTGTGGCGCCAAATGCTTCCTAAGTAATCTCTATCCCTGCCATATTCATCACGATGGGGTAGATTTTCATAGTTTGGAGCAACTATACCAGTGGATAAAGTGCTGTGAGCATAATGACCCAACTCGAGCTGATCAAGTATTAGACACAATCACCGGCCTAGAGGCTAAAAGAGCCACACATGGCATGAGAGAATCCGAAGAGTGGAAGAGCTCTACACGTTTAACTGCAATGAGAATTGCTGTATCTAAAAAATTTGTCCAAGATAAAGAGTTAAAAAGGCAGCTGATAACTCTGGGGGATGTCGATATAATCGAAGCCATGATGGAGGATTATTGGGGAGGCTTTGGACGTTATGGTGATCCAGTCTATGACACCGGATTGTACACAGGCAAAAACAATCTGGGCAGACTGTTAACTGATCTTCGCATACGCCTCACCAACAAAGAACGAATGAAAGGCAGCGCTGGAAAGCATGCTAAAGATGCGATGGAGAGCGAGGCTGCCGCTGACGCGCTACTCGAAAGTGAGGACTCTGATATTCTAGCGGATGATACGGACAACGCTGAATCCTCCGTCGAGCATATCTATGAAGTTGACAAAGATCAACGACAGTAAGTCTTATGACCTACTGCCACCACTTGTGAATTCATATACAGTATGACAGTTGGGATCTACCATCATGATCTCTATCTTATGCATCATGTGTTGTGAATACATGACATACTATGGTGTCTCTTCATGGAAGTACGAGATGCTGTTTTTGACCTATGTGACTATTACCTGTATCAATGTCCTGGAGCTGTGAAAACAACTTTAAAATGGTTTCAGCCAACCAAACAGAGTCCAGACAGCTAAGACATTTCCATTGTTGCGCACACTTCTTTAATTACAATACATCAGTTCTTCAGTTGATGTCATTAGATATCTAAGAAACTATTTTATACCGTCATTGAATTTAAATTCCTAGCCACAGAATTCTTCTGAATTTCTTCGAGAAGTTAATTCATTACCCTACTTGTAGATACATGACCCTATAAACTTTAATTTTGCACTGTCTTATTAAAACATCATTTAATATGAATTGTTTCTTCCAGGATTATAGTTTGTTATCTTACATAGTACGATTATCTTATAGTTAAGGCAGTGTTTATCATTATTATATGAATTTTACTAGTATGACAGGGGGAGCCTACCCAACAGAGTTACCGACCGAGTATTTCTATCTGGATTGCCCAATTGTTTTGTTATACCCTTAAGGCCAAGTTAAATTGTGCAGAGTATATCCTTGGGGTTTATATCTACTGGTTCCTGCACTGAAATTAATTTTCGGTAATTTGAGTAGCTGATGCAACTTTGAATTAACTGATTGATATACAATTTGATAGGTGAAATTATTTTGTTTGATTCATTCCCGATACATGTATTGATATAGTTATCTTTAAGTGATTGTGTTGTCCTGTTTGACCTTTTCTGACTGCAATGTAAATTGTTAGTCTGTTAGTTTAAGTATACCTCCAGCTTTTGTTACTGTGGGGACTGTATCTTGCACATAGAGCCACTACTTTACTTATTCGTAACGGGTTGCTCTTGGCTTCTTGGCCCTCATCATTGCATTGAGTGCCATTAGTCGCTCCTATTGCACATTTCTCTGTAAATCATGTTCTGTCTGTTGTGCGCTCGATTAGGTATGTTTACTTTTGTTCTGAAAGGTAGGAGCAACAGGGTCAGGTTGAAAGCGACCTATATCACTAATGCTTCTTAAGTATGACTAGCCACTACTCTTGTGACAAAATCAATAGCTTGAAGGGACTGAAACTAATTACTATGAATGTACAAAGTCTCAATGATAAGGTTTTGGACTTACGTCGCTCCGATCTTGGTTTTGATTACATCTGCGTGACGGAGACCTGGTTAGACAGACGTGATCAAACTCATAATGTCGATTTGAATAATATGAGACTGTATAGGAAGGATCGCCTAAATTGCCTTAGGAAGAGTGGTGGAGTAGGTTGTTATGTTAATAATAAGTATGTAGATTACACTTTCGGCCATGCAGCATTAACAGTAAGCAATAAAGACATAGAATGTATTGGATTAATAACTAAATTTCCAAATCAGAATCACCGTGTGATATTGTCTGTATACCGCCCCCCTAATGGTAATGCAAGGTTATGTTATAAAAAATTGAGTGAAATGTTAAAGCATCCAGACATTCGCAGGATGGAGGTCTGGATCCTTGGGGCTTTTAATGTTAATTCTGCAGTTAGAACAAGTAGTAAATATAAAAGTCTAACATCTTTTTTAAGGAAAAACAAGTTGAAATATTTACGTACTAGATCAACGTATTATCATACCAGGGGCAAATCTACTTTGGACCATATTTATTGTAACTCTCTGCATATTTCCACAAATGGTCTGCTTGACTACAAATTTGGTGATCATTTCCCTGTATTTGCTATAAAGAAACAAAGAAGAATAGAGAGGTGTCAAACTCGTTCAATTACTGGTAGATCATATAAGAATTTTGATCAAAATGCTTTGAATAATTATGTGAATAATGCTGCCCTCACTGAAAACCATATGCTTTCTCCAGGTGAACTTTATAGTGAATTTGTAAATTGCATCCGTGTGTACCTGGATAGACATCACCCAGTTAAGGAAATGGCCATTAATATGGATGCACCTACTGGTTTTAATCAGAATCTGGCTTTTTTGACTGCTAAGAAAAAAAGATTTCTTAAGAAACTCCGGGGTTACAGAGGTCAGGATGCTAATCCATTCAGAGCCAAAATTAGAGACCTGGACAAACAAATAAAAAACAAGCTGGTCTTGAACAGACAAAAAGAGATAACCAGGAATCTTAATAAATACAAAACTGACCCAAGGCGTTTTTGGAATGTAATAAGTAGTTTATGGAAGGGACCTCGCACTGAGATAAAAATGTCATTAATAAATGAGCATGGTACTGGCATCCCTGACCTTGAGATTCCTGACTTTGTAAATAAATATTATACTTGTATTGGTCCTAACCTTGCGAATCTGATACCAGTTGTTAGTAACACCGACCATCGATGGATTACTGACCTTATACTTTCCCATGTCCCTGAACGTGACCAATTGTTTGAATTGTTGCCTATTGATTTATTAACCTGCACTAATATTATTAACGGTATCAACTCTGTAAAATCATCAAGTATTCAACACATCAGAGCAAATGTGGTGAAAAACGTGTTGTTACATATCCCACATATACTACTTCAAATAATTAATGGTTCAATCACTAATAGTGTCATACCGGAGATGTTCAAAATAGCTAATGTAATTCCGTTGCCAAAGTCAGGCGATTTGCTGAATATCTCAAACTGGCGCCCAGTGAGTCAACTCAATATTGTCTCGAAACTAATTGAGAAATCAATCCACCGCCAGTTAATTAGGTATTTACTGGATAATGATTTTATATCTAAAAGACAGTTTGGCTTTGTTCCAGGTAGATCTACTAATGTTGCTATTTATATTTTGACTCAAGATCTATTTGAAGGATTTAACAGGGGGAGTGCTCGGCTGTAGTCTTCCTAGATCTGAGAAAGGCTTTTGATACTGTCACCACTCCCTCCTCCTAGGAAGGCTTAGGAATTTGCATTTATCTGTACAGTGTGTATCTTGGTTTAATTCTTATCTTAAGGACAGAAAGCAATATGCTACTGCCAATGGGCGTGTATCTGCTGAAAAGGCTGTAACGTGTGGCGTCCCGCAAGGGTCCGTGTTAGGTCCGTTATTATTTATAATATATATTGATAGTATAGTATCGGTTATAAAATCCTGCAAATTCTGTTTGTACGCCGATGATCTCGCTATTTATGTCAATGATACCGACCCCAATTATGTACTAAGGAAATTACAGTCTGATCTGGATAGTATCAGTAAATGGTGTAAATTGTTCAAGCTTACTATCAATAATGAAAAAACAAAGTTGTTATGGTGTGCAAGTGATTTACTTAATGCCAGACACAATTTGAGTATAATGAGTGCTGAACTGGATGGTAAGCGCCTTGAAGTGGTTGATGAATTCAATTACCTTGGTGTTATCATTGATCGTGGTCTTAATTTTCGGAGAAACAACGAAAAGATAATATCTAGTTTCCGCCACAAGATGTACCAATTAAGACAGTTAAGGAAATTTGTCGATAATAAGCTGTGTCTGACCTTATACAAACAAATGGTTCTACCTGTGCTGGAACATGCAAGTTTTCTACATGAAAGTGGTCCTAAATCCAGTGTTGGCCGCTTACAACTTATGCAGAATCATTGCCTACGGTTATGTCTTCGAATCTTTAATACTCGAGATATATCTATATACGGCAATGTTAAAAAACAGTTAAAGGTATCCAGATCCAGGTGTTTGACGTATGATAAGTCACCACTGTACAGGGGGGGTGTCCTTTGGGACAAATTGGATGCAAATACTCAGCAGATAGGCAGTAAGAAAGAATTCATGAACAAAATCTGAATGTATTTGGTGTATAACGGTCACTTGATAGACTACGCAATTATTTTTGAAAGATGTGATATACATGCTGCCTGCGGATAATCGACTTGTGCAAATCATGGTGATACATACAGCCCCTAAGAGGCTTTAGTTATGTCTTTAGTAATATCGTAATGATCTACACCCAAAATGATGCCTGCCTGATGTAACTTTGTACAACCTGATTGAGCGCTACACTATTTCTTTCCTGTTGCCGTGTTTTGGCCGATCTGAAAAACGTACATGTATGATTTCTGCCAATAAACTTGTTAAAACTCAAACTCAATATGTTGGCATAAGTGGTTGGCTGGCATCCTCTACTAGTGGTGAGAGCTCAGAAATAGTGAGTCATGGTGCCAACAGATTTATTGAGGTGAATATATGAAGGATCACTCAATGTCCATCCCAGTTTTTTATCTTCCTTTTTTCATTTGAATAAGACAGAATCTATGCTAGGCCTACATAATAGAAGACTAGACAACATACCAACTGGGGGGGGGGGGGTATTAATGGTAGTACACTGCTCCCTGCGTAGAGGGGGATTTAAGTTCAATGATAGTATGGTGTTTTGAATATAATTCTATTTCATCCGCCCAAGCACAACGGTGTAAATCTAAAAATGGGATGTGGCTGGATAGGAATGTGAAACAAACATGCAGTGTGTATGGAGTGAATGATGGCCATCTCAATGCATGAGGGGGGGGGGTAACAATAAGGGAGGCAGTGACGTGTGGTATGACTCTGCATGGAACGGATATTGGATATTTCTACAATGCAAGAAAAGTGATGTATCATGTGGAATGACAAGGGTAGTACACAATGCCTTAATCATAAAAGAGTATTATAAGAAGAATGTAAAATGGACAAATAAGGCTCAAAGGCTAGGGTCAGCTAAGGGTAGCTAAGGTAAAGGTACAGAAAATCTGAAGTCAACAAGAAGAGTGGAGGGCATGAGAATGATGACGGGAATACAGATGACATGTAATACAGGATGCTAAGAAATTAAGGTCAAATGCATTAAGGGTCACAATTTGCTAACTACGGTTAAATCAAGTTACAGCAGAATGTTCCATGGATACATTTGAATTCAGTGTACCCTGGAAAAAGTATAAGACGTGGACTGGTATCCTCGATTGACAGTAAGATCTCACATAGTGATTCATGATGCAAACTACATACCTATTGCAGTGCATTTCAGCCCTGCTGATAGTATAGGAATGTTGTTGCGTCATTTTTCTTTCTAAATGAAAAGCTACCAAGATAATGGCAGCAAACGTCGGTGTCATCCAAAGCTCCATTAGTGGAGTGAAACTCCATTCCAGAAATATCCCCACCAAATGGTTTCAAGCTTAAAGGCTAGACAACGAGTAGAGCTCTTTCCCAGGCGATTCCATAGTTATTTACTTTAGTTTAGTTCTGGACCAATGTGTTAATGTTCTCCTGGTTTGTCAAGATTGCAGACTTATTCGTTCATACCCACAACATTTATGTAGACCCTGTAGGCCTTGTTATACACTCTAATCTTATCATACACAGGATTCAATCTGTATCTATAAATGTGCTGGTCTCGCATCATTATATTGATGGGATCCTAGGATGCTTTTAAACTAAGCAAGAAGAGGAATGTGATCTTCTGATAAATCTATTCTAATCCACGTGATATTTCACAAGCTTGGACTCAGCCCTTGGCGTTTGCATTATATGTACTCATATGGTGAAGCTGGGTCTTTTGTTTGCACATTGTGTAGGAAAGACCTGACTGCGCATAGGTTATAATCAATCAAACAACTGCTTTACTATTTACTTTTGCAGAACTACTCTCGATGGCAAATGTTAGCAGAACCGGCTCAAGCCACTTAGGGCCTAAACCCATTACCTGATTGTAAAACTGACCGATCATTAGGGTACACATCAAAATCGGTTGCATAATCGGCCATTTTATGTGTTTAGAGGGGCAATCAATGTGCCAGATGATACAAATCGGGTGTGAATCAATGCTACACCCCAAAAGATACTACAGTGATGGTACAACCTTGATGATAAGGATACGATTTAATACAATACCTGCATGGATTTTCTAACATGTTGGATATGTTAAAATCGGTAATGCAAATCAAAATCAGTTGTGTATTGCACAATCGGCCACAGAATCAGTGGCTTATTCCAAGATTATACCACTGTTTCACCTAAAACTGAGCACTTTTAGTGTGCATTATGCAATATTTGGCCGATAATCGTACTGATTATTGCGAATTAGGGTAATGGGTTTTGGCCCTTAGGGATTGAAAGAAAGTGTTAGTGGAATGAAGCCAGACATGGGTCATCTTTCTCTGTCCCCCTTGGAGCCAGACTGTATGCCCTTTGTCTAATCTGCCAAAGCAGCAGTATCAATGGAATCCTTAGAAAGGGAATGTGGTGGGGGGGGGGGCAAATAGATGGTAGCATGAATAGGTATGCAGGGAGTAAAGTATAGTGGTACAAAGAAGAAGTGGAAACCGGTCAAGATGTGCAGGGGAAGATGAGCTGAATGAAATGATGCACCCAATGCGTATAAGTTCAGATAAAGAAGAAACAATAGGTAAAAGAATAATAGCATGAAATAAGAGCTTTTGGGCAGAGTCAACCAGTAAGCAATGTATTGGGCTGAAATTAAGATAAATAGAAAAGAAACATCAAGCAATTTGACAGAAAAGGTGCACAGACAAGTAGTATATGCCAGTAGGGTTCCCACACAATAGCGGTGGGAGTTCGGGGGATGTGGAGAATTAGAACCTTGCAGCAGCTTTGGGAAGGATGGTGGAAGTGAGTCTTTGAGAGACTTGCAGGTAGACTTTTAGCTTAAAGGGAGAGGACCATAGAGAGCTGCATAATAAAAGTGGAAAATCCTAAGGCACTTGTTACCCAGGTCAGCACATGGAGGTACCCATATGGTGCCCTGCTATAGCTATATACAGGCTGGAACCAGCTTCAGGCTAGAATGTTGGAGACATGAAATAGGCCGTACAACCCCTCTAAGTCAATCAATTTTTGAGGTTAAAATAGCATTTCAGCCTACTGCGATGTTAGGGGATAGGTGGTAGGCTAGAATCCACAGTTTACTAATATGCAAAAATAGAAATCATTATGTTCAACCTCCCTAATTTCATGTGATGTAACGGTGTAATCTCAAAATCAGGCAAAACATGGCTTGTATTATCATAAGTATCAAGACCTTTATGTGTTCATAAAATCTTTATTTGTTATAAAAGCATCAAATAATCCCCACGAAGAGCCTAGCTATCAGAGAACATAGAACAGTTTATCAACATTGATAATGTCCAGCAACCAGTTGTAACATTAACATTGATTCAACGTTCAAACTACATGTAATTCTTTTCCTGCCCAAGGGATATCATCCATTGGACTAAACACTCTAGCTGTCTGGTGCTAGCACAAACATATATATGGAGCAATTAAGGATGCCCGACGTTGGCGTCATATCCAGGAGGAATGGCTGCCTTCAGTAAGTACCATGTGATAGAAGCAGACAGCCAATGCTGTCCCAGGGACTAAAAGCTAACTCAGAGTGTTCATGACATTTCGTAGAAAAGCACTGAAAATGTCAATTCCCCTGCCATACTCCTATAGATTTACGGAAACTAGTTATGAAGTAAGAATTGTGAGCCCTATATCTTGTCAATGGCTTAATGCATGCTGGTGACAGCGCTGTCAGTGCCTTTGAGGCAGTTGACAACGCACTGACAACATGCAGCCCTTGATGACCCAGAATGGTTAGGTGACCACGAACAAGGTCATGACCTCGAATGCAGTGATATCGGCCGCTCGTCGGCCGTCAGTGTGCAGTGATAATGGAATTAAAAGATTTGAACCAATATAACAAACTCCAAGCTCCAATACAACTAGAAAGTTGGGAACCCTAAGAATAACGACCCTATGCCATACATCGTGCAGTTTATTTTGATTTTGGTTTGCAGTGGTCACACGACCACCCAGGTTTGTCACTTGCCTAAAGCATTACATTAGTGTCTTATCCCCTGCCTCAAAGGAGCTGACGGCACCATCACCGGCATGCTTCTAGACTGTTACAAACTGTTCATAGGGAGCAAATTGTACCCACTATGCAATACTGGCTCAACTAAAATATTTAATGTAGTTGGTGAATGTCAGTTGGTGGCTTTAATTACTTACCCCTAATATATTTTTCTTCTTTCTTAGTTAGCCAACGGAGAACCAATTTCAAAGGCCATGTAATTTCCAGCAAGTTTCAACTCATTGCTTCCAACTGATTTAGGCTAGGTGGCAAGGCCTGTGGACTTTAGGCTTTAGGAACATTGGCATAGTTTGTGCATAATTGATTTTCATGTCTGGACCAGAAATAAACCTCTTTTCAAGAAACAATATGATGACAACGACTCTATAAAGAGATTTTTGTCCTGCTAGCAACGAACATAATTATATCATTACTCCTAGCGTGGCCAGTGCATCAGATGCATCCCAGGTCAATTCTACCCTTTCCCTGTCAATCTACCTAATTCATTGTTCATTCGTAATTTGTATACCCTCCCTTCTCTTATTCCAGTGAGCTGATTTACAAAGTTACCACCCAAGTACCAGAAATAGATTTAGTTTGTGTTGCTCCAACTATCAATGTCCAATCGATCCTAACTAACGCTACACATTTAGTGTGTGATTGAAGGCGATACCTGTGAATAGAGTCGACTGATGGAGGTGGATGGGCTCCAGTGAAGACTTACTGTGTCCTTCTCTCATAACACCCTTCCGAATAGACTTGTCACTTCTTAACCAGAGTGGACTCTGTACCTTTATCCGTTGGATTCTCCTTCAGTAAAGGGTCTTACAACCCAATCACTATCTATGATTGCAAGTCTTGTCAGATGAAGCGGGGAGCTACTGGGACTACTCTCAAATTGTGGGGCCAGATTGCACATCGATAGCAACGGGGCTGTAATCTATAAGCAGCTATTCCTCTTTAAAATTGTTTCATAAATTCCAAAGCAGACACTAAGTCTTACTTATGTGAGCTGCTAAAAAAAAAGTAGAAATGTCCCTGGAGAAAAATCCTCTCTAGCATCGATAACGTTTTCTTAATAAAAAGTTCATTATCTAATTGATCTACCTTTCCTTCAAAATTCGAGAGACTAGAATCTTCAACCATGGGAGGTTCAAACCCCCCTTGAAGTAGACAAAAAGACACATAATATTATTATAGGACACCCAACTTTGCGAATGTATCGAGCATAGCCACTGTACATAGGGTTGTTTTGTGTAAACAGGTAGAGGAAGCATCTCCTTCAGGTTTGTTTGTTTGTTTAGTTTTACGTCCAGGAGCCATAAAGGAACTCAGACATTCAAGGTTTCTCGTACATTAAGTCCTTTCTTTTCTGTTTGGACAGGTATTTATATGCTGCTTGCCCAACACAGCAGTGACCGAATCTATGAATGATCGAATCTATGAGATGAATGACCACATCTATGAGGAGGGGTGAGGTGGAAAACTGCTACCGCGGCTTCATCCCCCTACTCTTTTTGAAGGATAGCAAGTGTTCTTTTATTTGCCTGGTCCTATAGACAGGGCCAGACAAACCACGGCCTTTGATCACTCAGATGTGGTTCACTGAGCAGGAATCCCATGGCAAAAGGCAAGCATACATACACATACACCCAGGCCCGCGCATATGGACACCAGCTGCCCACATGCTCACCCCAAGACACAAGAAACCCCAAGTTTGTCGCCTTTTAAGAATCTGGTATGCCCACTGGTAGAATGGAAGGAGAATTCCTCCTTCGTGGACTCTCAATGAAGTTATTCTGCTCCTCCATGCCCTCACATGAAGGTCCCCACTCCACAGGTAATGTGATCCTAATCTAACCACTCTATTCAATTTCAAGTCTGTCTACCCCAACCCGGAGCCTTACTCAATAAGGGTCTGCAGTATATCAAGTCACTATAGACTGCCTTCTCATAACCAGTGACTATCCCTTCACATATAATGACAACATACTCATTAGGCTTTGACATTACTGTCGTGTTTTCATCTCTATCTCAAGTTCTCTTGGCGTAAGGTCAAATTCCACATGGCGATCTAGAACTCCAATATCTCTGCGATTTTGTCTGTTGCACTCTGGCGGCCTTCATGGGCCACTAGAACGCAAGGAACAATGCAGAGTAGGTCTTAACTGACTGTTGCATTCGGAATGTGTTGGCAAATCTTCCGTTCTATGGGTTCACGATGACCCCCAAAGCCCACCAGAGATATTTGAGCCTTAGATCGCCATGTGGGATTCGATATACAGCAATTTCATATTGAAAATCGGTCTCAACTCCAAGACTTTCCTTTTACCATTCCACAGGTACCCACAGGAGGGTCTTGCCGAAAGATAAAGAGGAAGAACCTCTGTAAATCTTTTCAGAGTAGTGAGGAAAATGTGTATGGCCTAACTCATTTACATAGCATTGACAAAAACATTAGAGGAGAATGCATGGACAACCCTTTTTGAAATGTGAAAAAGCATGCACATTTCATGTAAATGATTATCTAAACAATCATTAAATTTTAGCAATACAAAAACGTGCATGCTTCCTTTTTGGTTCACGTCTCTCTTTTGGCAAGACCTCCCAGATTGAAATAACCACTAGGCCCGGTGGTTATTTGTGGCATTGATAAGGACTGTTATTAGTGTATTCTGTGGGATTCCATTAATTGAGGAAAATCCTGTCAAAAACCTTCCTCCAGTGGGAATTTAGTGTTTGACACCCAATGAATGATAAAGACATGTGACCCATCAAGGTAAAACACCCCTCTGTGGGGGAATTTTAATTCCCCATTTGGCCACCAGGAGGTATTGGTGGGGCAAAATTCCTCTAAAATCATTATAAAACTATGTTAAGCTAATTTTTTATACAGAATTCAATGGTCTCATTTAAAATGCACCATTTTCAGTAGAAATGGCCAATATTTCAATGGTAAAATGAACATTTTTCATGAAAAATCAACCTATATGCCTGTTTCTGGTTGCCATGGCAACCATTCCAATAATCAAAATTTGCAGATTTTTGTGCCAATTTTCGGGGATATTCACCAAAATCCCATAACTGAAAACAGAAATGGAAAATTCCTTCTAGATCAAAATCTAATATAAAAATCACCGTATTGTTATATATTTTTTTAAAAAGCTGATTAATTGTGTTTTTAGACATTATTATGGTTAATAATGTATTTAGAGCTTAATTCTCAATTTCAAATATGAATAATGACCTATGTTCAAAGAGGGGTTCTGACATAACGACTGGGAATATTTAAGCCAATGATGTCTCATTTTAAAGATATCGGGATGAACTTTGATAACGAATTTTCTTGCAGAGGGGTGTTTTTGCTTGCCTGGTCACACATTTACAGACATGTCCCAACGTTCCTATTTTAATCCTCCTGAAAATGAATGTTTTTAGTCTAGTAAAATTAGGTTTTAAAGTTGAATAAATTCAAAGAAAGCTGAAAATTTCAGGATTGGCTCGTTTATGTATTAGTAATGTATTAGTATGAACATACTAAAAGTCCTTGGTTGTCCTAGGCTTGGCCTTTTTTGGGGGGCGACATTCATTGTTAACCAAAAACTATGCTTTATCATAACTTAATACCCTGAAAAACATAATATATCCCATGAAAGTGCCTCATACCATACAAGAAAGAGAAATTTGAGATGATGCTAAAATAAACAAAGTAGCTGAGTACCAGAATTTTATTCACATACTTCATATAAGCTGCTAAGATATCATTTTATTTCAGAATTTATGCTTCACTTTCATTCACTTTTAACAAAGACAAGAAACTTTCATTTCTGATTGATGTTTGATAGTTTTCATGTTAGTCCTGTTCTGCTAGAGCAGCTTTCAAGCAATTCACCCCTGCACATTCTTGACACATTGTTGAGCAAGGTATTCCTGGTTTTCGACATCCACACTGACACTGACATCCCTTCTTACAGTTGCAGCTAATCATGTTCAGAATTTTATCAGGTGCTGATGGAAGATCTGTAGGCACTGGAAGCAAGTTCCTATTTTCAGACTTCCATCCCCAGTCCTGAGGAAGAAGTACATCTCCCCCCATGCTTGCACTTGATGGTACGTTTGGAAGGAATGTTGTTTTGTGGCAGTGGTTGTTGGGGGTAAACTAGCCAGCTCAAATGACATTTTGATGGACTGTCATGCAATTGTCCTCTTATAATTGTTGTACCTGACTTGGTCAATTGTTTTGTACTTCTTACCATTGTACAAGCACACAAAGAACCTTTCACCTGCATGAGCTATTTCCTGATGGCTTGCTTCTGGATTGTTAAAAATAGCCATCTTTTTTCTCAGCTCATTGTTTTTGGTTAGAAATTTGAAGACAGCTTTTCTACCCTTTCCAAAAGGTGCAGATGTGGTGTCACACCCAGATATCATGTGCAACAGCAGGAGAATGTCTTTCCGATCACCTAAAGCACTCTGAAGCTTTGTTTATATCATAGAGCTTCAGTTCATTTCCTCTGCCAGGTTGGAGTAGGAAGATATTGTCCGAAGGCTTTGCACGGGGTGTCATCATTACAAGTAGGTCAGTGTCAGAACCAACAACCACTACTATGTGTCCCATATCACATTCTGTCAAGGCAGTTGTAACAATAAGTTCATCAGCATCTGCAATGGCTTGATGCACAGTTATTTTTGATTTGGTCAGAGTTGAGGATACTGGAGTAATGAGGCGAGATTTATGCTTTGCATTTGCAAGGAAATCCTTTTGAGGTGTTTTTGTATGCATGTCATCTTGAAACAGTATTTCTGCAGAACATGCATTTGCTGACCTGCGCTTCTATTCTTTTGACTTTGTTGTTGCTGGGCCATCATAGCCATCAAAGACTACTTTTGTGTTTGTGCTGAAATTATAACATAACTAGCATAGTTCTCACATATTTCCCCAAACTACACTATGTAGAACATGACCTCCATCTATTATGAACTTGCTTGCCTCTGGGACATTCAGTTCTCCAGGAATCTGTGCTTTCAGCACAGTTGAGAGGGTACACTTGACTGGTGGTCTCATTGAAACTTCATCAAACAAAGATGGAAGCTGTTGAGCCAACTCATACTGCAGAAATGCCTGCAAGTCTGAACTGGAGTTGAAGACACAAACGATTCGATTGAAAAGTTGCCTTGGATTGACCACAACCTTTTCGTTCTGAACCCTGATTGTGTTCTTCATAGGCTGACTTTGTCTTTGCGGTTGAGTTTTACCTCAGCAAAGTTACTCCCAGCCATCTTTGCCATGGCTATGGATCCAACCTCAATAGCTCTGTCACAGTTCACAGTTTCATCAGCCACAAGACCTGAACCCAGAGCAATTAGGTTGTCAGGATGTCTCTCTGCAAATGGGGAGTGTGCCTGTAATCATTTAATGAAGAGTTGCACATCCCTTTGGTCCCTAATTTGCCTGGAATCACACATTTCCACATGTAGTTCTGAAGAACACGATGTAACATTACAGAAGACCTCAAGGGCATTACTGATATGCATGCAAAGTGGCATTGGTTTGACCCATCTTGCCAAGGTACTTTCAGCAACACCTTGACCATGGGTCAGTCCACTTGAGGATATAAGGGATCTCATGAGGACTTGCTCAATTGTCATGTCTGGCCATATCCCACCCCACACCTTGTCACTGTGGTAGACAGTGAAGAAACCCTTCTGTGTCAGATTTTCATACTCTTCATCGGGCATCTAGGTAGACAATTCCTCCATTTGTTGGACATACAGATGTACTGATTTTGCATATGGAAGGTGCCTAGTAGCATGGAAATAGGGAAGCATCTTTATAATACAATACAGATGAAGTTCCCAGTCTCCCAACCTCTCAGTCCTGCCAGATTGATTACCATAATCAGTCAATTGCTTTAACACCCTTGTAAGCTCTTCCTCAGTTTCAGGATCACAAGCTTCTTCCTTATCTATTTCCCTATCCAAAAGGTCACTGTATATCTTTTGAATTTTGTTCTTTGTGGTATCCTCTAAATCAACATTGGAGGAGTGAAGTGGCAGAGTCACGATAGCTTCTTGGGTGAGGAAGTGGGCACAGAGTGCTTGTGAGTAGGCATGACCATTTATCATGTGGCCAACTGATGCCTGGTCATAAACAGTGCTCCATAGATCCTTGAGATCAATACCACACATAATGTGGCCAACAGCACCCATGTATGACATCAGTAGATGGAATCCTTTGAGCCTAACAGATACTTATTGTAGGAAAGAAATGCTCCTGTTTGCAAATTATGTGATGTGTATACCACCAAGGATGCCTCATTTATGCATGTGTATGCATGTCTTATGATATAATCCATGAATAACAATGGGAAGTACCTAAGTTCTACAGAGAAGTGTGTTCCCTTGATGTTGTTCCAATATATTATGATGATTTGGCTCTCTAAAATTCAAACAGTCGGTATGGGATGCCAAATGTGCACAAAACTTACAAATTTTAAAAGGAATAGTACAAAATAAACAGCCTTTATACAAGAAAACCTTTGTTTTGAACACACTATAACCTGAGAAGTTATTAATGTTGAGATGTAGTTTATTTTTGGAATAAAAGAACAAATGATGCTTAATGCTGACAAAATATTGATATTATACTTTTTTCACCTTCAAAATATATTCTATCAATGTCTATAGGTAATATTATCAACATGGTATGATGTAAGAGGAGTACCTTGTTCAGTGATCAAACCACAAATTGTACAATGTGTTGGTATTTGACCCCGTCACATTAAATCACATGCAAAAGAAAATTCCAAGCCTCAGAGACACCAGGACTTTTCAGAGGTTAGAGGCCATATATAGATAGATCATTTCTGCGAAAATCAGCTTTCTTTGATTTTATGCAACGTTCCGGCCTCATTTTTGCCTTATTTAACTGAACTAATTTACAAAGCAGCTACAATTACAGCAAGTGCTGAGTCACAAATTTCTATATAAGAGAAAAAAGTAAATCGCACAGTATTGTTCAACTTAGATGCAAATTTTTATAATTCCTGAGATTATATATTTATGGATGGCACATTATACTCCTTTTCTTCCCAAGTACTTACATGTAAAGTCTCATTTGCAATTCTGTAATAATCCACTTTCCTTACAGATTGGCAACTGCAGTGAAGTGGGATCATCTGTTTGCCTGTTCTCATCATTAGTGACATGTGCCTCTATTTGTCATGCTCCTCTCTAAATGTTAAGTCAGCCCTGAGGAAATGAAAGACGTACATAGAATAGAGCCAGATATGGGACATCTTTCCCTGTCTACAAGGGCAGTAGAATGTATATATGTCCTTAGAAAAAGAATAGGTAGGAAGGATGAAAATAGTACATGGCGGGAGAAGTGGAAGCTCAGCCTAATAGCTGTGGTGCAGCAGAGTGCATGGAGGAGAAGGATGACAGAGATGTAGACCTTATGCCTTGAGCAGCTCAAGTAAGGTATATAAAGAGGCCATCCCTTAGGCACTCATTAATCAGGTCGACGTCGAGTCATTTGCTGAGATACACAGGTTCTAGTCTCCTACTGCATTAGCCTGCAGGCAGCTACATCACAAGTAATAGGGCTGTAGGAAAAGAGTTCTGCAACTGAGATAATTATCAATAATGGGGAGGGCAGTGCTGACATAACCCAAAGATAATACTAGAGGGATGTGATCGCTAAATGTTATGGACATTATTTTCAAACCTAGGTAGTGACGGAGACTCAAAACCTGTCGTATAAGGAGTGCAGATATCAAACTGCTTTGAATGGATGCATTTGGGAAATGATTCACAAGGGACAATATTTTAGCACTCATCTCCGAAGGACAGCAAGCCAAAATGATTTATCTTCAGGTACATTTATATTGAGTAAACTGTACATATTGAGTAAATCTATAGCAGAAAATAGCGAACAAAATCAGACAGAGAACGTTCAATACCATTTAAGGTTTGCTTTAACACGAAGCTTGAACTATGGTCCTTAAAACCTAACATCTTTTGTTCATACCAGATTGCTGAAATGTAGTTACGGACAGAATTGGTCTAAGAAAATCCACCAGGAAGGTAGCATAGCATGCAGCTGTAGTATCTGAGCATGGAAAAGGTTTCAGTAGAAATATTTTACAACATTTTTTATACCTGGATAATTGGACTTTCCTAGCCTTCCTGTTCGCCGCAGCTACAGCTCGTTCAGCAAAATGGCCTTGATTCACCCTCAGGTTGTGCCAATCACCTATAGCAGAGAATCACAACACATTTTATAGTTAGAAAATGTAGATTTACATTTTCCTACAAAGCCTTTATATGCTAAACGGGATAATTGGTCAGCTAAAACATTATGCTCACATTTAATGTAAGTGGCATAGATTTCAATATTATGAATAAAACATGGCCAATATCATTCACGCAGCCAATGCATACATAGCTTATTCTTACTGCGACCTGTGTTTAACATGGATAATACTTGCATATTATCAGTGACAATATTAATCCTGGTGTTAGGATTTAAAAATGTGCCTTAAACCAATAACAACAGGTCACAGTTCATACACATTAATATTACCCTTGTGCACATCAATATGGTCCAAGGTGGGTGAGTGCTCCAATTGCGAGGTGTTACTGAATGACTCACATTTAAGGTCCCAAAACCCAAAAAGGTAATCTTTGCTGCACCAAGCGCCAAAACCTCTCTTAGAGGTGTTAGAAATAATTGGTAATGGTGACTGGAACTTGCGAATCAAGCTTTTACAATTAAAAACAGCACAAAATTGCTTCCACCATTCAAGGTCCTTTCTAGTTTCGTCATTTAAGGTTATTTTCCTACGAGGGTTAGCTCTAGCACATAAATCAAAAAGGCGCCTGCTAAAAGTCCTGCCCTATCTGACAATTTGAGCACAGAAACTCATTAAACCACCCACTCTCTGAAAGTCTTTTTTAGACACTTGGGATGAGTTTAGGCAATGATCCAGAGCTATATCTAATTTTTTCAACTTCTCTACTGGCGGAGACAACTCCATTTTCATGGAGTCAATGGTGATTCCCAAAAAGGTAGTAATTCTACTATAGGCTCCGTTACCTTGTTATATGAAACTTCAAACCCTAGATATTCCATGACTTCAATTAATAAAATCCTCTGGTGAAGGCATTCTTCAGCAGAGTCTGCCACAATTATAAAATCATCTAAATAATTTACTAGGCGACTCACAATGTAACCCTTGGCAACCAATACAACAAAATCTGAAATTTTGGTAAAAATATAAGGAGCGCAGTGAAGGCCAAAACTGAGTCTAGAACCCTGGAGGACTCCTTCCCAAAAGAATCTAGCCTCCTCAGGTTTGTTTAGAAATACATTAGATGCAGAACCAGAAATGAAGCTGGCAAAACGACAAGGTTTTAACTGGGCAACTTCATGACCTATAACATGAACACATTTACAGGTATCTTTCAAATACTGTTCGTACACATTCACAGTGGGCATTGAACCCACTCCATCTATACTGAACATTAAATTGTTAACCCCCTCACGAACAGGAGGACTTCTGCCATACTTACTCAATGAGAATTCAGAAACAGTCTCATTTCTATAGTCTTCAAACTCACAAAGGTTAACATTGAGATTTACTTCAGAATTGAAACTATAGTATAGCGTTTTATCATGAACCCCATCGGACAATGTATTACTCAGACAGTGGCGGGATACTGGGTCATGGTCAAAATCAGCAATCTATTTTGAGTTCTTAATAGACACGTTACAGGCAGAGGCCCCGTGAGAATTATTGTTGCAGTACATGCATTTATGTGAGTATTTGCAGTTGGACGATTTGCAACCCCCATCAGCTTTATTAAATGTGAAACAGGGGCACTTATCACTGCCAGACTTAGACGATTTTGTCGACAACGATTGTACTATCGTAGGAAAAATAGAGCAAAACATCGGCATTTTGGATATCACCAAAGGCTTCCAGACTCTTGTTATTTGCGCGGTCGCGCACAGATTTGTCATAAGAACAAAGGGCTGAGGCCTTGTAGATTTTTGTTAGAGCCTTTTCACACAATAACTCACAGTGGCGAATCAAACCTTCAATATCCTCCCCTTTCTCGAGCATTGATTTCACTGTTCTCACATTGATTAATATCAGCGACTCAAAACTGTCTACCTTACAATGTTTTTCGGTGAAATTCTTTTAGCTGAAAGGCTTTTCTTTACCTTTTGACTTATGTGGAGATGTAGAGCGCTCGGAGGTGTCAGACAGCCAGATGGATGAACTCGAGCTCACCTGCGATCTTGATCTTTACCTGTCACGACGGCTCTGGGGAGATTTCTGGCGCTTGCGAGAACATCCCGTCGATCCTGATCCCTCGAGGCGCTCTGAGGAAGCCTGAATACCGCCCATCGTGGATGCCAGCGACTGAAAACTTGCCTCTACATGACCCAAATGACCGTCCATCTCTCTGAAAGCCGCCTTCATCTGGTCAGGATCAGGGAAACCGCCACTGCCCATGTCAGCGTAAATGGGCCTAGAAGGGCTACTGCCCTCCCGGTCAGCGGAAAACCCCGATCCTAGATCTCCTGAAGCCGCTTTCTCAAACTGAGGACTTGCCACTTTCTGTCTGTGGACCATCATAGGGGTTTCAGCAGAATGCAAATTTAAATTAAATTTGAAAATGAGCAGATTTAGTACACATGCGATGTGTGCTGTACAGAAGGAGCTGGGCGACTGAGATCGTTACGGACAAACTGCCCTTTTATAGTGGCATGTCAACAAGTCTCGGTTGCCTGAAGCTTAATTCAAAAGAACCTGGGATCACGACCCCAGCGATCTTAGGAATAAATCAGCCTTATCCTATTAAGCGATCTTAAGAGTTGACTGGGTTCACATATCCTAGCCAGCACTAAGATCGCATCGATCTTAGCCTCAGCCCTCCTACACTATTCCTAGAAGTACTGACTAGGCACAGAGGTAAGAGTCCCAAAATAAAGGAATAGCTGTGGAGTCACTCTTCTTCACAAGAGTGCTTATACCATCGTTTCCCGTTCCCATATGGGCTAACAAAAGAGCACAGGGTGCAGTTGACCCCTATACAGTATTCAAGAGTTGTTCCCATGAATGTATGATTTATGCTTGCCTATTAGAAGCATTGTGCCCTCCCCCCAGGACAAAGAGAGAGAAGGGAAGAATTACCTTACAGTGCACTTAATGCATGAGTAGCCCTAAGAGCCCTCAAGGACACTCAGCAAACGTCCTCCCTCCCCTCTTTATGTATGCAGCAGGCTATTCACTCTTTCGATCAGGAGTGTTCCCTGTAAGTGCTCTTGTACCCTGGTGAAACCACTATGCATTTCTTTCACTAAGATCGCAGTGATCTTAGTGGTGGAAATGGAATAGTGAAGTGATCCCAGGAATAGCTATTCTGGACAGGCCTGCAACCACTGCATTACATAGGGTAGACCAGCCAGGTCTTATGATATGTGCCTACACTAAGATCGCTGGGTTTGGGATCCCAGGATCTTTTGAATTAAGCTCCTGGCAACAATGAAGGCGGCACGCCATCTAGTGAGTGTGGGGGAACTGCGCGACACTCGTGCCGACTATCGAGAAGAGGCGGTGCCGTATCCCAGAAGTTGGCCCATCCCAGAAGTTAGCTGCGCATGCGCAACCCATGTTTTAAGCATATTATCACTCATGGGCCACAAGCATCATTGAAAATAAATAATTTTGAAAATTTAAAACCATGATAACATCCCTCTCTTCTTATAGAACTTGAAAGGACAACAACCCTAATGATACTGTCCCTACACCATAGAATTATGAAACGGTTAAAGTTCATATTTATTATTTGAAAATTCTGGCCGACTTCTGGGATGGTCCGACTTTCGGGATACTTCAGCAGAACTAACACTTCCCGCCATGACGCCTGCATTATATATGTGTATAACGCTGCTATACTTTATATATATATAATAATAATAATAATAATATATATATATGTTATATATATATATATATATATATATATATATATATATATATATATATATATATATATATATGTTATAGCAGCAGAGATGCCACTTTGCACACACAGTATACCGAACGAGCTACCAAAACCTGCTCAGTAACCTAAGTTACTGTGAGATTGTGGTCACAGATAGTAACTTGTAACAGGCAGTAAGTTCTATCAACTTGTAGGACAACTGCGTACTACACCTTTTAGGTGGTTAAATAGGAGATTCATAAGATACCATATCATCCATATCATCAACAGGGCTGACGGACATACTCCCTGTGGCTTGCAAGACCGACAGCATCTATAGACTTGATGTAGTCCTTAAATTGAGTACCACAATCAGTATGTACAGGAGGAATGGGTATCTCCCATGAGGAGTGTGCAGCAAAGAAAAATGATTCAGTGGTGGCATGCAGCTACGATTCCTGAAGGGTTTCTTGAATTAAAGAATCAGACATAATAACTCTCACACAACACTGCTTACAGATAATGCACATATAGATTCTCACAACACCAGGGTGAATGCAAGGGTCAAATCTAGTATGAAGCAAATTTTAATGAACTTTTTTCATTTATTCTTTCACGTGACTATTTAGAAAAAAAAACACATCTTTCACCAGGCGCTTATTCAGCTTATTTTACTTTAAAAGTAATCACAGAGGATGACTCAAACAGAAGGCAAAACTTTTCAATTGCTGAGAAAAGATTCCTGGATAACAATTATAGTCTAAAGTGTACATGTAAAGTGTGCACATTTATCTTCCTCTAATTATCCTGGTATTTGCTATGTCGCATATTTTATTCTGTATTATAATACGATATATAATGATGAAGCTATGATCTTTTATTTGCCAACTGTAGGACTATGCCAGGTTTAACTAAATATATACCATCATCCATCAAAGGCGTGATCTTCTATTTGTCATGCTGCCCACTACCTACCAGTATAGCAAATGACAGCCAGACTCAGCCACTTGGGAATGAAAGAAGTTGGAGTCAGACATGGGACATCCCTCTATGTCTAAGAAAGGGCAGTAGAGGTTGTGCAGTGAGATTGCTAAATCAGCAGTGCCAGTGATGTACTTGGAAAGAGGAAATGCTGGTAAGGAGGAGTAAAAAGAGTGCAAAGAGTTTATGTAAATGATGACGGAAGAATGGGAAGTTCAGCTAACATGTAATGTGAAGCAGATTGGAGAAGTTAAAATAATGTTAATCATGTGTTGATCAGCACTATTTCAACGTTGACTGAACATTCTGTGAACACTGGGGGTGAGAGTGTTAGAGAGATGTAGAACTTATGCCTTGAACAGCTCAAGTATAAAGGTATAAAGAGGCCATCCCTTAGGCACTCGTTAATCGGGTCAGGACGCTGAGTCCCTTACTGAGATACACAGATACAGTAGTCTTCTACTGCATGCGGCCTCCGGGGAGGTACATTACAAGGAACAGTGCTGTAGGAAAAGAGTTCTGCAACTGAGATAATGGAGGATGGCAAAAAATAGTATTGGAGGGATTTGAAGGCTAAAGCTGATATCAGAAGGATGGAAGAGATGTAGACCTTATGCCTTGAGCCGCTCACGTAAAGTATAAAGAGGCCATTCCTTAGGCACTCATTAATCAGGTCAAGATGCTGAGTGACTTGCTGAGATGCACAGGTTATAGTCTCTTATACCACGGTTATCACATTTCAAAACGATTTTGGGTGCCTAAACTGGATAACCTAAGTGCTTATATCATAGGATAGAGGCACTGAGTTGACACTTGAATTATTACAGTGTTCTTTTTCTATACTGTTCTTATATGTGACAGCAGCTATATATGAAATAACTTTGATGGTGTTTCATACTGAAAAAGCTCAGCAGGGGCCGTGATAGATCCAGGGATCTTCTGATCCAAAGAGATTTATCCAATCCATTAGGCCACGGGCTGGACAATGGTGCCAGGTCTTATCTTTGGGACCTATGGATACCATATAATGTTTGTATGTCAGTGAATGCAGAATGCATTCTGATGCATTCTAATGCATCCTAAAGGTGCAGACCGTGGTATAAACGCAATGTGTGATGATTATGCTTGCACACATGCATTTTAGGTACTTGATAGAGGCACACGGTGCGAGCATAATCATCATATATTACATTCCTACTGCATTAGCCTGCAGGCAGTTACATCACAAGTAACAGGGCTGTGGGAAAAGAGTTCTGCAACCCAGATAATGGGGGATGGCAAAAAATATGTTTGGAGGGATTTGAAGGCTGAATGCTGATGTCATGGACATTATTATCAAACCTTGGTATTGAGGTTCTAGGGTGTATGGTATTGAAGTCAAATGGCACCCTGACACATAGCCCCATGTCACCTGGCCTTAATGCAGATGGCCTAGTTGTCGTCTGGCCCAAAGTCAAATAGCCCAAATGTCACATAGCTCCCTGTCAAATAGCCTGAATTCCTTAATTTTTTTAAAACTTTTTCACCCCCTTATATACGTTGTTATACGTGTTCAAAAATATGTGGTCATATGTGGTCATACGTGGTCATACGTGGTCATACATGGTCATACGTGGTCAAACGTGGTCATACGTGGTCACACATGATCATACGTGGTCATACTTGGTCATACGTGGTCTTTTCTCCCTTGTCATACGTGGTCATACGTGATCATACGTGGTCATACATTGTCTTTTCTCCCTTGTCATACGAGGTCATACGTGGTCATACATGGTCATACATTATCTTTTCTCCCTTGTCATACGTGGTCATACATGATCATACGTGGTCATACATGGTCTTTTCTCCCTTGTCATACGTGGTCATACGTGATCATACGTGGTCATACATGATCAAACGTGGTCATACGTGGTCATACTTGGTCTTTTCTCCCTTGTCATACGTGGTCATACGTGATCATACGTGGTCACACGTGATCATACGTGGTCATACATTATCTTTTCTCCCTTGTCATACGTGGTCATACGTGGTCATACGTGGTCATACGTGGTCATACGTGGTCATACATTAGCTTTTCTCCCTTGTCATACTTGGTCATACATGATCATACGTGGTCATACGTGATCATACGTGGTCATACGTGGTCTTTTCTCCCTTGTCATACGTGGTCATACGTGGTCATATGTGATCATACATGATCATACGTGGTCATCCGTGGTCTTTTCTCCCTTGTCATACGTGGTCATACATGGTCATACGTGGTCATATGTGGTCAGACGTGGTCAGACGTGGTCATACATGGTCATACGTGGTCATACATGGTCATACCTCTTCATACATTCTCTTTTCTCCCTTGTCATACATGGTCAAACGTGATCATACGTGGTCATACATGGTCATTCATGGTCATACGTGGTCATACATGATCATACGTGGTCATACATGATCATACATGGTCATACGTGGTCATACATGATCATACGTGGTCATACGTGATCATACATGGTCAAATCGTGGTCATATGTGGTCATGTATTGTGATACGTGTTCATACGTTATCGATCGTGGTCATAAGTGGTAATACTTTGTCCTACCTGGTGATATGTTATCAATCGTGGTCATACTTTGTCAGTCGTGGTCATACGTGGTCATACGTTATCAATCGTGGTCATACGATGACCACGTATGACCACGTATGATAAGGGAGAAAAGATAATGTATGACCACGTATGACCACGTATGACCACGTATGATCACGTATGACCACGTATGATCACGTATGACCACGTATGACCATGTATTATCACGAATGACCACATATGACAAGGGAGAAAAGAGAATGTATGAAGAGGTATGACCACGTATGACCATGTATTAACCGTATGGGATAGTGATCAACCACATCTGGGCCATTAGACAGGGGGCCATGTGTACGTTGAGGCCATTTGACCTAAGGCTATTTGGTTAAGGGCTATTTGGCTTTTGGGCTAAATGACATCATGCCAGTCGTCATGAGGCTATTTGTCACTAGGGCCTGTTGGATGGGACCCTGGTATTGAAGGAGGTGTCCTCGGACGTTGTTGTATAAGGAGTGTAGACATTGAACTGCTGTGAATAGATTCATTTGGGAATCTATTCACAGCATAAAGAACAATGTTGTAGCACGTATCTTAGGACAATATTGTAGCACAACTGCAGGCATATGAATAAAAGGTTTGTCTTTTTTTTCCTGGCCACCTATATAGATATGGGCTACACCATCTAAGTCTTGTCTATAGTTCTTTTCTTATAAGCGATAATCTTTCTCCCGTATATTGCTGGTAGATTGGATAAGCCATCCCATAGGCACTCATTAATGTGGCCACAGTGCTGAGTCCCTTACTGAGATAGATAGATTAGATAGATAGATAGATAGATAGATAGATAGATAGATAGATAGATAGTCTCCTACTGTATGGAAAAGACTCCTGTAAGTTGTAGCTGAGATCCTAATGATAGGAATAGGAACGGATGGCTGTATATACTAGCAACCGGTCTTATTTAACTTAAGTAGTGAAGAGGCCTCCCTAAACCTTCTGGTGAAAGGAATGCAGAGTGTCCAAATTGTGTGGTTGAATTCTCGTTTGAAATGCAACAGAGAGAGGGAAAGCTTGTCTCTATAAGTGACTGTCTGGGGACAATTTGCGAATATTGAGGAGAAATTTTTATTCTGTTTCCAAATTTGAGTCTTTATATTGTCAACATCTCATAGCCCTAGTTGACTGGCAGTCCCGACATGATAAGAACTAGCGATGCTTTACAATACTGTACAGTAATTTTCGTGGCATTGGATGTCTCTTTGAAAGATTTCATCAAATGCCCCTTCTCCATCAACTATATCCTGCAGTTCCATACAAACACCTCTATGGTGAGAGGAGATGACCCCTATTGCTAAGACCATTATTCATTTCTTGAGTAGTCCTAATGCTAAAACTAGAGTATCTGTAGGCACATGCCTTCTGGAGGTTAATTCAAAAGATCCTGGGATCGCAACCTCAGCGATCTTAGGAATTATTCTGCCTTATCCTATTAAGCGATCTTAAGATTAGACTGCGTTCACTTTTCCTAGCCAGCACTAAGATCGCATCGATCTTAGCCTCAGCCATTCTACACTATTCCAAGAAGTACTGACTGGACACAGGGGTAAGAGTCCCAAAATAAAGGAATAGCTGTGGAGTCACTCTTCCTCACAACAGTGTTTGTACCATTGCTCCCCGTCCCCATATGGGCTGACAAACGAGCACAGGGTGCAGTTGACCCCATACAGTATTCAAGAGTTGTTCCCATGAATGTATGATTTATGCTTGCCTATTAGAAGGATTGTGCCCCCCCCCCTCAGGACAAAGAGAGAGAAGGGAAGAATTACCTTACAGTGCACTTAATGCATGAGTAGCCCTAACAGCCCTCAAGGACACACAGCAAATGTCCTGCCTCCCCTCTATGTATGCAGCAGGCTATTCACTCTTTCGATCAGGAGTGTTCCCTGTAAGTGCTCTTGTACTCAGGTTAAACCACTATGCAATTCTTTCACTAAGATCGCAGTGATCTTAGTGGTGGAAATGGAATAGTGAAGTGATCCCAGGACTAGCTATTCTGGACAGGCCTGCAACCACTGCATTACATAGGGTAGACCAGCCAGGTCTTATGAAATGTGCCTACACTAAGATCGCTGGGGTTGGGATCCCAGGATGTTTTGAATTAAGCTCCTGTCAAAGTCGGTAACTTAAATTTAGGGTTTTCTGATTTCTCCGCTTAGAAATGTGGTTTCAACAGAGACTGTGTGATGTGTTCTTGGTTTGTTCTGCCTATCCCATCCATCAATTGGCCGTGTGTGGGGTTGTTGGTGATGGGTTTTGTTTGCTACATGTACTATGACGAGGCACTAAGGAGCACATTACTCCCTCTCTAGTCACCTCCGTGAAGTGATAGGGTAGAAAAGATAAGTTGAGCCTTCCAACACAAGAACACTGTACTTATATATCATTTGCTCTGCTCATCTCAACTGGTGGACAATAATATTGCCATTGTTTCTTCTTATTATCTCAATCTTGTGGTAGAATTATCATCTTTCACCAGCAGTGTGTCAGATTTTACAATCATATAGATCTAGCAAAATAAAATGTGCCGTTCATAAAGTGTAATATCAATCCCTGTCCTATGTTTTAGGTAACTCTATACACCTGTAATATCATCAGCATACACCTGTTGGTACAGGTGTGTTGTTTTATAGACACTCCCATTTTAGTGATACCTTTCTATGTCATACTTTGTGTGGTGTGTACACATGTGTCCCCAGGCAGTGCCATCAGAAGGCCTACATATGCCTGTATAATGTCATCTAATGAGCCCATATCATTAACTGTTTGAACAAAAAAAAAATGAGGTGTTCTTTTTTCTATGTTGGTATTGAAGGATTACGCGATTTATATGGCTGGAATCCATGTATGTGAAGGTTTCCTTTTATTCTGTGATCCTTTGGTAGTGAGAGTCTATGGTTATACGTGTATGCAATCAGATGATCAGTCTTGTCCCTATCTAGCCCTATGTCACAAGTTGCATATATGTAGGGTTTGGTTTTACCTGAGCTTACCCTGCAAATAATGTAACAAAAGAAAAACCTGTAAGCAACATGTGCACTTGTGCCATTATCCAAGGCTTACCATTTGTCTTAATTGATGGCATCATGCACAGTCTAATCAGAAACCTTCAGAAGATGCTTTATTATCTGCCTTGCACTTTCAGGTAGAAAAATAACCCAGAAGACCATAACGAACCCCTCACCTCTAGGGTCAGATCCTAACGTTTTAGGTATGGCCCCTACCTTTGATAAGGTGAGGTGGCATGTGGCTCTCAGCTCTAATACTTGGGACCAGGAATATGAATACAGGAAAGTCATGTAATTTGTGGTAAAGTGAAGCGATATTAAGATTATTGCCTTTCAGCTCTTGCCTTGAAGAGGTCAGTCTGTCATTTGTGTCCTCTTCATGAACGTTATCTTATCTGTGTCTCTGCACTTAAATATGGTGAAAGGTTAGAAAATGTTTGTCTTCTTCCTGGCTTCCTATATATAGCAGTGGGAAGGAGAAAGTAGATTCTCATGTTGTACGGAGCATCTATGGAATGCTCACGTTTCCTATAGTATAATCATACATGCTATATTGTGAATGTACTCTGATACAACTTGCTCACTTCAATAAGAGTATTTATAAGTGTATTTGCACAGTGGCTATATATAATGTTTCTGTTTCTGTTTGGTTGCTTATAATTTTGCTTCAAACCATCATTCCCCACTTCCTTTGTATTTAGAAGTGACATTAGAGCTTTGACTTTAACTAAGAGACAAAAAGGGCAAGCATGAGCAACTATGCAAAGTGTGACTATTGCAGCAAATTTATTACGCAAACAGAGGTGGCCATCTCCAAACACCTACGCACGTATCATGAAAATGAATCAACTGACAGCACACAGACAGTGAAAACCACTTGTAAGTACCAATGTCCACTAAATCCTTGTTCCGCCAAATTAACCAATGTAAGCAATCTCAAAAGGCATAAGAGAAACCATCACGGCATGATTATCGTTATTATGACACAACCCATACTACATCAATCATAAAGAGAAAAAAACACGGTTAACAATCACTAATTTGGATAAAGTCAAATTCCACATTGTCTACAAAACTGATCTCTCTTCCCCAGGCCCATCAAATGTGCCCAACAAGGATAACCAAAAGCCATCCAATGGGGAAAACGCCACTCCAGTCCCAAAACTACCACTGCCTGACATGCAAACCAAGAGTAAATTACTGGGAGAAACAACGAACATCGCCAAAACAACACAAGCCCCTAAAACAGCCATTCTCATTGACCCAATTACCAAGGACTCATGTGAGAGATATCCAAGCCTATCATAGCCATCACTGACACAAATCCCACCACTGCCAAAATAACAACACCATCATCTCCAATTGTCCAGAAAGCTACCAAGGCTAGTCTCTTCGAGGTAAGCTCAAGTTCCAGTGACTCATCAAGTGACTCAGACTCTAACTCATCAACTACATCATCACCATCCTCAGTGGGATCTAAACCACCAACACCCAAAAGGAAACGCCAACACCACAAGAAATCATCAAAAAAGACAACCCCAAAAAAAAGACAACCCCAAAAAAGACAACCCCAAAAAAAGAAACCCTGGAGGACTCACTCCAACTAACCCCGGGTGATGACCAGATCTCCCTCACCAGCGTGATACCTGAACCAACTCCAAAGAAAAAGCTATCAAGCACCATATCAAGAAAGTACGGAGCCCCTAATAGGACATACCAAGATTTTATTTTTCCCCATAAAAATATTCTTGCGGATACTGAACAATTCCTGCGGGTACTGAACAATTCCTGCAGGTACTGAACAACTCTTGTTGGTACTGAACAATTTGTGCGGGTACTGAACAATTCTTGCGGGCACTGAATAATTCTTGCGGGTACTGAACAATTCCTGCAGGTACTGAACAATTCTTGCGGGCACTGAACAATTCTTGCGGGTTCTGAACAATTCTTGCGGGTACAAGAACAATTCTGGCTGGCACAAGAAAGATTTTATTGGAGGAAAAAGAGACTTTTTGGTAGGTGAATGCATAATGCTAGCACCCACAAGGATAATTCTAGCACCTACAAGAATTCTTTGTGCACCCACAAGAATTATTTGTGTACCTGCAAAAATGTTCCTGTACCTGCAGGAATCTTCCAGTACCCACAGGAATCTTCCAGTATCCGCAGGAATCTTCCAGTACCCGCAGGAATATTTTTTTCATGAAAAAAATCTTTTTGGTATTGTTCAGTGTCCGCAAGAATTGTTCAGTATCCGCAAAAATATTTTTTTCTAGTGAAAAATTGTTTTTGTACATGCAGACATTGTGTAGTACCTTCAAGAATTTTTTAGTACCTGCAAGAATTCTTCAGTACCCGCAAGAATTCTTCAGTACCCGCAAGAATTCTTCAGTGCCCACAAGAATTCTTCAGTATCCGCAAGAATATTTTTTCAGGGGAAAAATTATTTGTGGTATGTCCTTTTAGGGGCTCCGTAATACAGCGCCATTCCTTTGAAGAAACCCATACACAACAATTCACCCAAAGTGCTCACCCACAACAACATCGCTCCCGCCACTACACTGACCGTTTCCACTACGTCAACAACAACAATTATCCACAAAGGGACACTCACAACAAATTCCAAAACCACCGCCTGACCAACAAGTACCAAGAACCAACGCCAACCCTAACACACCAGAGGACCGCCAACATAAAAAAAAAATCCTGTACCAAGTACATGAAGTTGTATATGCCCTAGATAAGCACATCGCCAGTGCCATGAAACAGGGGATGAAAGATAAAGGCTATTAACTATTCTTCCACTACCCCAACAAGTACAGGACGTGACAATGTTAACTTATTATTCATGCTTGCATGCACTTTTTTAGGGGCCCACATTTAAGGCTACCTGAGGGCCGGCCCATTTATATTCTATGTACAAATGATAATTAAATTACCACATTATTGGAGATATTTATTATCTAAGTTTATTGCCAAATATTTCAAGTCCTCATGACTACTACCTAAGGAGGTACCAATCCTGTACATATACTATTTATACATTTATGGTGCTCTAGAAATTGCATACAAAAGTTGAAACCTCATCATCATCTCAGTCACCATGACAACGAATTGTAGACATATCCATGACTACTATGTATAAAAACTGATCATTTTTACTACCTTAGAGCACTAAATTTCACTATTGTCACATTGCCTGATGAAGGATTATATAATAATCCGAAACGTTGCATGTCAAAAATAATTCACCAAATACCATCTATGTAAAGAATTTAGGAGCCGAATGCCTTACTTGTCATCTAACATGCCAAAATTGAAGGCAGACTTGTAAAGCAGCTTTGTATGCATACTGCTAGATATTATGAAGAACTAAATAGAAGAACATCCCTCGAGAACCGAACATCCCTCTTACGTCAATCTGTGTGGCTTATGTCAGTCCTGGACCTTCCTAGATCCCTTCACCCATCCATTCCACAATGGTCCCACTAATATTGCTATTGCAAACCACTCAAATACTAAATATTCGATTCATATTCATACCCAACACAACCATACATACCACTTTATGACAATCAAAGACAGGCTGATTGGAATTCACGAGCCTCTTAAGCACAATGGCGACAGCTGTTGGGCATTTAACCTAACAAGGCTGGGCTTTATCCCATGTCATTGTGTTCCCTTGGCAAGGGACTCAGCTGTGAAATGATATGAAGTCGGACTGCTGTATACCTAAGGGTCAATAGTGGAGGCATAATCTAATATTGATGGCTAGCATGTCTATGGCACAAAGCAGATAGCTAGATATCCTCATTGTGTCTGTATGCAGCTCGCCTGCCCGTACCCAAGCCCCCAAACCTCTTATAACACCCCTACTCTACAATGGACTATTCCTACTCCCTTCCACCCCTCTATGGTGGTACCACCCAAGTCCATAAAAAACCATACACACCGTTTTGCGCCACCCACAACTCACATTCATACAGTTTTGTGTACGTACGTGCTGTCTCTACACAGCCGGCATACAGTGCCATAAATTTATATTTTGTTGTGGGTTCTCTCAAACCAATAACCATGACTAGGAGACGCTCTAATCACACAGCGACGCCTCGAAGAAAATCTAACCGGCAGCCACAGGCGGTGACCCGCTCGCCGCCCCCGGCGACCTTCCACCGGCAGCCACAAGGCCAGCAGCCCGGCACACAGCCACAGGACATGCCGATAACAGACCGCCTTCAGACGGCCCAAGACAGCGACATTACACAGGACGGCGGCCAGCCCATGGAGGGCTTGGCCGCCAGCGGTGAGTCTCTAATTCTTACTGATAAATCTGGCAAAGCTAAAAAGCCTACTATCGCCCAGTTAGCTCTAAAGGTGGCTGATAATGAATCACTGTTGCCTGATATTCTCACTACATTACAACGCATTCAATCGCCTACCATGCCGGGTGTCAGTTCAAATTCTCCCGCGAATGTCCTTGTGTCTCCACAGATCCAAGATAGCCTCGCCATGCAGCCGCCACAGCCGGCCACCACACCACGAGGAACTGCGCCACAGCCGCCATCTTGGGGACCGCCGCAACCTCATGGCCAACAGGGACAGGACTTCAGCCTTCCCCCTCTAACTTGGAACGCAACTGCACAGCAGCCTGCGGACTCCGCACGACCAGACAGCACACGGCGGCCGGTGGCCGGGGACGCTGGCCAGGCCGCCGCTCACGACGCACGTGGCCCAAGGGTGCAGCAACATCATGCAGCCGTTCACCAGCCTGACTTCATGCCATACCATGTGCCAACGCCGTCTCAAATGGAACAAAAAACCCGGCCACACAGGACCATATCCGTACCAACATAGCAGCTACAGCCCCTGCTCCAACGTCGGATCGTGGTAAGATTAGGCCTAGCTTTTACCTACATAAAGAGACACTCTTGCATGATAAGGACAAACTAGACTATCAGAACCATATCTCATTCCAAGAATATGTCTCAGCATATTTAAACATGCTTGATTTCGCCCCTATTGACGAAAATGACCGCCTTCCTATGGAGGTTCACTTACGAAAGGTTACAGCGGACGCAATCGATCGGGAATGGCGGGACGTCCGTAGGTGGTCCAATAATGTTTTCTCGAAAGTTGAGGCAAACTTCTATGGTTGGGATAATCATTTGGCCATTTGGTTCAAAATGTCCTTCTCTGCTAGTTCAAGGGGTAACACTGGAGAAATGGTCATCTGCGCATTGTACAACAAGAACACTTGCCCCCAC
Source organism: Acholoe squamosa (assembly GCA_949317995.1). Classification (NCBI taxonomy): domain Eukaryota; kingdom Metazoa; phylum Annelida; class Polychaeta; order Phyllodocida; family Polynoidae; genus Acholoe; species Acholoe squamosa. The sequence goes on along the minus strand of OX439041.1, from coordinate 27,600,413 downwards.
AAAGACTCTCATATGGAGGGCCGATTCAATCACACTCATGTATGCATGTACTGTTACATTATGACTGACCAATCCTACCACCACTCAGCCTCCAACTGCTTCAGGCGCCAGCGCGCTGGCCAGGCCGGCCAAGGCCAGGCCGGCCCGCCGGCCAGGGGTGGCGGCCGGGGTGGCCACAGTGCTGGCCGGGGCAACATGCAAAATGTTCACTTTCCCAATAACAATCCCAACCCTGCAGGTAGAGGCCAGCCTGGCCATGCAGCGCAGGCCGCCCCCCAGCACCAGCATGACCCACCTCAGGCATATAATCAGCAACAGCAGTGGAAACAACAGGGAAACTAGAATGTGCTATGCAAAGTAGTGACTGTAGGGATAGTAGGAGGGCAGACGCCATCTTGGCCAACCCGGACATTGCCTCTGAATTAGACGGTTCACACACCAAGGAGGCTCATAGTCTTAGTGATAATGAAGTTAGGGTTTGGGTCGAGCATAGCACAGAAAAGGACCCAGTTGTACATTTCTCTGATAACATTGACTCTGTTTGCTCCTACACTGATAACAATGACTTACAGGCAGATGACTGGTTGTTCCTGGAGGCTGGTCCACAGGTACCCCCGGTTCACCCTGCCGCATTGGCCAAACACCGCCAGCGCAATTGGCCAAACCCATCACATCAGTTCCCACAAAACTATGCAGACATTTATAACAAAGTTCGTATGGTTGGTGTCCCTAATGCAATGGGTCCTATGATCCAGATAGACACTGGACTTAATATTGCAGCATGGGAGAAGCACCTCCCTGACACCCCGGAAGGCCGAGAAACGTTAGCATTTATTAAATATGGCTTCCCAGCAGGTTATCAGGGTCCAGTGTCCAACCAGGTCAAAGTACAAAATCATAAATCGGCAAATGACTTTCCAGATCACGTCGGGGCATACATTAAGACGGAACAAGAACACGGGAGTATCTTGGGCCCCTTCTCAGACCCGCCATTTAGAGAATGGGTACACGTCTCTCCTATGATGACCCGGCCTAAGGCGGACCCCAGCAGTCGCCGCATTATCACAGACCTCTCTTACGGTAACTCAATAAACCGCTTTATTATTAAAGGAAGTGTACTTGGATCAGTTCGCCCCCACACACTACCCACTGTAGAGCAGGTCACTGACTATATTAGAGCAACAGGCCCGGCATCTCATATGGCAACAATTGACATTTCCCGCGCATATAAGAACTTCCCAGCTGACCCATTGGATTGGCCTCTGAATGTGGTCGGCTGGGAAGGTTCTTACTACTTGGAGACCCGCATGCCATTTGGCTCGCGGGTCTCCTCCCTACACATGCAAAATACGGCAAACCACATCGCAGACATGCTCCGCCGTATGGGACACCAGACTCTCATATACCTTGATGATATAGTGCTATTGGGTCCCAACTATGAGGCCACAGGAAAGGCATTCAAGGACGCCTTGTCTCTCTTGGAAGACCTTGGCCTCCCAGTTGCACAAGACAAACTTCAAGGCCCAACACAGTGTGCAGTATGGCTGGGCATAACGATTGACATTGCCGGCATGGAAACTCGTATCCCCCAAGAAAAACTGGACTCCACTCTGGACCTAGTCAGTAGAGCTATGGGGTACCGTGCCATATCTAAAAAGGCACTCCGCTCCCTCCTAGGTAAACTTCACCATGTAGGTAAGGTAGTGAAGCCTGCCCGCCTATTCGTGGCACGACTGCTTGAATCCCTTAGGGCAATGGGGGAATATAGGTCATTCACAACGGTTGGTAGGGAAATGCGCGCGGACCTACTATGGTTCCAAGAATTCCTCAGTGACTATAATGGGAAATCAATCATCCATGCCCCGCAGATAGATAAGGTCATTGAAGCAGATGCCTGTGAGCAAGGGGTTGGGGGGTGGTCTGGCTATGAGTATTACGCCCTGCCAGTTCCCCCGGAACTACAAGGCCGCCCCATCACCTATGTGGAAGCTGCCAATGCTGCCCTGGCAGCAAAAACATTTCTCAGCCATGCTGACTATGGAAAAACAGTTCTTTTACGCTCAGATAACATGGCAGCAGTCTCGGTCTTACAGTCTGGGCGGGGGCACGACCATACCCTACTACAGGCGGCTAGGGATATATGGTGGCTGGAAGCAAAGCTGAACTTGAATATCATTCCAGTCCACACCCCGGGTGTGTCCCTTGTGTTTGTAGATGCCCTCTCTAGGAGGGGCATTAGCGCCCGACACGACCAGCTAGCCCAAGACATTATTGACTGTTTTGGGTACTATAGGGTATTTGTTCCAACTGAAGATATCCTTGCCCATGCACCAGTTTAATACCTTAACATTGTTTTATCTTCAGGCCCACTCTATATGGCGATGTATTACAAGGCGCAGGCGCGCATACAGGCAAAGAAGAAGAACCTCGCCAACTTTAATAGAGCAGCCTCTGTGTTTATTGCATTCATGTGGCACTGTGATATTGACTTGTATTTTATTACACCATGTGACATTCAGGCGTATGTGGAGTACTTGGATTGCTTCTATGCCCCAGCTACGGTTCCCATATATATGTCCCATGCAAAGGTGTTCATGGAACTTACTGGATGCCCTACGGCGCCCTTCTCTCACAAATTCGCCACGAAGACTCTCAACTTAATCCAGAATGACAAGTCCTATGAATCCAAGGCCACTTGACCATTAACACCATATCAGTTTACTATGGTCCTACAGGCTCTTCCAACGGGCATAAACAATGTACTTTATCGGTTTGCATTCACACTCCTCCTAATCTGTGCGTGGAGGAGATCCAATATAGCACCGGACACCATGGACTCATTTGATCCATCTCGTCATCCCACCAGGGGCGACTTTGTGGTACTCAATAATTCTCTTCATGTCCGGCAGAAATGGGCCAAGAACTTACAACGGGCCTGTCAACGCCATTACATGGTTATTGACCACCCACTTCATTCACAATCTATAGCTAACTTGTACAACCATATGGTGGCCCAGGTGCCTACCCGTCATCCTCTCCAACCCCTCTTGGTGTTTCCGGACTCAAACAAAATTGTTACAACCACTCACCTGGCCAGGGTGTGGCTGGCCGCTGTGGTGGATGCAGGACTTCCCCCTGAACACCATTCAATCCACTGTCTCAGGAAAACTGCAGCCACAATGGCTGCAGATATGGGGGCATCTGAAGGTCAGATCCGGGATCTGGGCCTCTGGCGCTCTGACATTTATCTCAACTACGTGAGGTCCCAAAGAGCCTCTCATATCCAATCAAGAATTGCTGCCTCCATCTCACAAATATAGACTCTAGTTTTGGTTATTTGTCAACATTTGTGTTCTGTTCAACAGCATATGTATTACATTCTGTACTATTGTCAAATATCAATTTTACTGGTGTTCAGGTTAAAAAGTATTAAAATAATAAAATTATTTTATTCCACACAATGTCTTTTCACTGGGACGGGAAAGGGGCGTAGCGGCATACTCGATTATGATTTATTATATAATCATAGTGTCTGTATGCAGCTCGCCTGCCCGTACCCAAGCCCCCAAACCTCTTATAACACCCCTACTCTACAATGGACTATTCCTACTCCCTTCCACCCCTCTATGGTGGTACCACCCAAGTCCATAAAAAACCATACACACCGTTTTGCGCCACCCACAACTCACATTCATACAGTTTTGTGTCCCACCACCTCCCACATCACCTCCTGTATGTCATATGGTTATAATTGTTCTATTGTTTATCTTATTCAAACTATGTCGGTGATAGGGTTATTTGTCAACATTTGTGTTCTGTTCAACAGCATATGTATTACATTCTGTACTATTGTCAAATATCAATTTTACTGGTGTTCAGGTTAAAAAGTATTAAAATAATAAAATTATTTTATTCCACACAATGTCTTTTCACTGGGACGGGAAAGGGGCGAAGCGGCATACTCGATTATGATTTATTATATAATCATAATAGGTTTATGCTCTCCTCGGACACAGCGAAAAGACTGTCTATTTGCCTGATGGCATGAGAAGTTCCTAGCTTTTTATGACCCAAATCTTTCACTCATTTGCATATCTTTCTGTGAATTAGCCTCATATGGATTCGCAACCATAGGCTTTCTAAAAGTGATCTGATCAAATCCAAATCTGTATCATTGAAAGAGGGGGGGCTGTGTAATACGGGATAGGAGTATGGGGGAGAGAAGAGATCAGGACAAAGGGGTCAGGGCCGACCAGCCATTGATAAAAAGAAGGTTGTCTTAAAATTTCTTTAGGACCCAGGTAGCAAAACATAAGTGGCTCCAGTGTGGCTTACAGCGGGTGCCCAATTCGGGCAAAAAAGGGCCACCAACTTGGGCATAGATTAGTTTTAAATTGGGCTCATGAATTTGGGCTCAGGCTGAGTTCAACATGGGTTTCTGATGTGGACCAAAGCGGGCTGCCCCATTTGGTCATTTCTTTTAAATGCAAATTCAAAAGAATTTAATTAGGCCTAGTCAATTATTGAATATGACTCCCCCCCTACCAAGTATACCAATACCCAGTGGTACTCATCTATTCTATTGCACTGGTGATTGCATCAAAAGAGTACATATATCAGTTTGCACTCAATAAGCCAAGAAATGCCACTTTGAATCTAGTAACATCTTGGCCATCATCAGTGCCTCTCTTCATAGATGCACCATTCAGGGCCATAGATCAGAGCTTTTAAGCTCATGTCTGTAGGTAGCATATTTGATCAATATATCACATTCACTGCAATAGGAATGGTGTAGCCACCTTATAACTACCAGGATGACCTTGATTTGCACATATTTTAAAGGGAATGTCTAAGGATTTCCAAACTATGAGTCTCAACATTGTTACTCAATGTTTGATTTAGTAGTATACTTCAGTTGTTCTATATATCAGAGGATCAATTCTGTATGGGTAATAAATGTGTATGTGAGATAGCTGGGCCATCTGGTGTCAAATCCCAAAAGCCAAAGGTGAGTTTGCCCTATCTAAACCCACTCTCAGACGAGATTGGGTAACTTGCCTTGAAATTGATCTTCATCCATTTTCAAAACTGATCTGTGCCTATAAACGTATTATCCAAACACATCTTATACATGTATTCAATCAAGGTATACAACTGTTCCTTGAACTTGCTGTTGAAGTGTGCACTGGCACCTGCTCAAATAAGATAAAGGTCCAACCTTCAGCTCCTTTCATCAGAAGGAGCTTGGAATAGTTAAAGATAATAAAGTGCCAGTGCAATCACAGGACAACAGCATTTCGCCCGTCCCCATTTCCTTTGGAATAAACATGATGCTCCATCTATTGGACAACCATCTAGATGCACATCAACGACATAATTATTGTAATTCGAGAACTTACCCTCCAATATCTCTATCCAGTGGTTTGAATGTTGGTTTCACCTTTCACGAACTATGACCTAAAAGGCAAACAAAGTACATCAGTTTATATGACATGTGGTAACACAAGATAAAAACAGCAGTATAAAGCTAAGAGAAAGTGGAGCAGACTTTTTTTCATGATTCCTTTTTGTCATATTTATTAGAAGGTCCCCCGTGTAATGGCGTCTGTGTATCACACTCCAATGAAGGCAGTGTTTTCTTAGGTAATGGTATCATATTGATTACCAGTCAGTTCAAGGTAACATTGCATGTATAGGTCAAAGAGGCCGTAATGGTTGGGCTTGGTGCTGATGGCTCTCTTTCTAGTTTGTGTGGTTTTCCATATATATATATATATATATATATATATATATATATATATATATATATATATATATATATATAAGTTAACTCGCTACCAGGGAATAATAATACCGGTAATAACGATAATAATAATGTTGATATATACAGTAATAATAGTATATGATAAGTAGTATAATAAATGATCATATCACAGACACATGAGTTTGGTGGGTTACTGACCTTGGGGCTATCAGCACCATACATGCCAAAAACACATAAAAACACGCCAAACACATGTGAAAAACACATACCAATCAACAATGCAATTGAGATTGGCAAAGTCTATCTAATTCCAAAAGCTCATTTTTATGATTATGTAAATATGTAAAAACAGAATTAGATTTCCAATTTACCTTCTTTTTAATAGAATCTACACTAAGTCCTGCATCCTTTAACATAGTAGCACCACCATGCCTAAGTGAGTGAGTGGAGACTGAACCTTTGATACCAGCACGTATAGATAAAGATTTCAGCCTAGAATTAATATATTGGTACTGTAGGGGAACACCATTAATTTTGAATAACAAATCACTTGCACCCCTACCTGTGCACAATTTTCCTAAGTCTTTACAAGGACATAACAGTGAGGTATCATCCCTACATAAATATATATTAAAAGAGTGGCCACCAAGCTGGTCCGTTTTAGAAGTTCTAATGCGAAGACTAGCATAACTTTTACATACTTTAACCTCACCTACCCTTAGTGTATGAGGAGAAGATACAACATGTCCTATCCTGAGGACACCTCTATAACATAAGAGAATAGCTATCCAAAATTTCAAGTCAGCCCTGTTGGAGAGATCCAAAAACGATCTAATACATAACATTTCTACAGGACTCAATGGATGAATAACTCTGGTAGGAACAGTAAAATTTCTATCAATACCATCCAACACCTTTTTTAGCATGAAATTACCGCTATGGTCTAAGCCACCTCTAAGTTTCTGATGATACCAAATGGATGATAAATAATTTCTTACAGAAGAAGGTTTCATACAACTAGATAAATATACTGCATAAGTAGCAGCCTGTGAGGGAGAACAAGGAAATTTAGGTAAATTAAATTTATCACAAAGTTTTTTGTACCTTTTAAGTTGTTGTTTCCTTGTTCTCCTCGTATTCTCTGACACACCCTTCGCTAAAAGACACTCTTTTCTTTTTTGTAACCTTTTCCATTCTGGAATTAAAGCAACACATATCATTTTCAAGAAGAGAGTTTACACATTTGTCCAGAACACCCTTGTAAGCAAGTCTAGATAGTTGGTCGGCCAGGACATTGTCTTCTGACTTAATATAGGTTGCATACACCTCCACATTATTGATGAAACAAAGCCAAAAAATTTCTCTAAGCCATTCCATACAAAGCTTATTTTTTGACCTACCGGTATTAATCATAGCTAGAACTTGCATATTATCAGTAATACAGTGTATTCTTTTATTTTTACAGCCAGATATCCAACGTCTAAGTCCCATAAGAAGAGGATATAACTCGTATACATTTATATTTCTATGGTGATTTCTCAAATTGTCTAGTATTGGTGGTTGGGTAAAATGACCACTACCTAGACTGAATTTATCGTAAGATGTCCAGTCACCATATAAATAATCTTTATCCATCCAAGCCCCGAAGCCTTTCATGGAAGAATCTGAGTACATAGGTGTATCAATACCATCATTTAGAATTAACCTCTTACAGTTATAAACTCTACAAAAATCCAGCCACCACTGAATGTCTTGGCGAGTGCAAGCTGAAACCCTAATATAACCACCGGGCCGTGCCCGAGCGCAGAGATCGAAAATTCGCCTACTAAAAGTCCTACCACCCTTAACCACCTGTGAGCAGAACGACATTAAACCACCTATCCTCTCTAAGTTCTTTTTAGAAATAAATTTCTTATTAACGTTATCCAATAAGAGATTTTCCATTTTTTCAACCTTTTCAATAGGCAAAGACAGTTCCAACTTAACTGAATCTATGTTAATGCCTAAGAATTTACAAACTTGAGATGGGTCGGTCACCTTTTCTTTGGATACTACAAAACCCATATAGGCCATACACTCCATTAATAAATTCCTCTGTCTAAGACATTCATCATAAGTATCAGCAATTACGATAAAGTCATCTAGATAATTTACAATTTTTTCTACACCGTAGAATTTTGCCACCTCCACAATAAAATCAGAGATCTTATTAAAAATATACGGGGCACATTTCAGGCCGAAAGTTAACCTGTTGCTCACATAAAAATCCTCACCATGTCCAAGATCCCATCTGAAACCTTGCATGGTCGTGTGAGGTGCATACACATTTATAGACCTGTAGGCTGACTTTAAATCCACCACACTCATGAAATTGTTCTTATTCAATTGAGCAGTCACCGTGCTAATATTATTATAAGAAAAAGTCGAGCTAGTAGTATCCATGAAATTATTAATAGATATTTTATCAGGCATGCTACAGTCAGTTATGGGTCTTAACTTGCCATTTGATTTTTCTACACCACCCAGGGCATGGATACAACGGGGTTTATCTATACTTTTAGATACTAGACCAGCTTCTAGTTCATCTAACAATATACCACAGTACTCATTATAGAACTTTCCCTCAAGGATTGACTTATAATTTTTACAATCATAAGAAGTATGACAGTCCGGATCCACAATTTTAAACCCTTGAACAATACCATGCCATAGAAAATCAGCCTCTACACCACTAATATCAATGAGACCATTTTGTTGAAGGAAAGAAGCTACCCTACATGGCAAAATTTGAGCTCTCTCACTACCAATATAATGAACACACGTACATGTACCTTCTATACACTTGTCATATACCCTGATGCCGGGTAACCCTGTGACACTAACCGTAAAAAGGGGTTCATTACCAACCTGTATTGGGTTATAACCAATAACATCTATATTATTTTCTAACGAATTAAATTCTTGGAAAATACTTTGTTCTGCTACGGGCTCAGTTGAAAGAATACAATCCTTAACCATCTCCGTATCATTCACCTCCTGTACTGGAGTTTGTGAGGGAGAGTCGATATCTACCAAACCTACCATAACTTGGTCCGGCATCAAACAAATATCATTACCAGCTATGGGATAACGACCCCCTACAGTTTCCTATTCGTTCCTGGCCTTTTGGCATTCAGTTTTACCATGCCCAGAGGAACTGCAGGCACTGCAAACATGTCTATACTTGCAGGGGTCCCTTACACAACCTTCTGCCCTATTAAAGGCATAGCAAGAATTATTTGAGGATTTTTGTTTGATACCATTCCTAGTCTTAGTAGCGTAAGCCTTCTGTGCTTGAACAGTACCATCATATGATAGGTGCCTAAGAATGTCAGAGTTGTCTATCACTCCAAAGGCCTCTATCCCATCCTTATTTGCCCTGGTCCTAACCGATTTATCGTAAGCCAATAGGGCTGCTACTGTATACATTTTTGTCCCAGCTTTTTCAACCAGGACTTGGAGATGCCTCAACATGCCTTCTACATCACTGTCGTCTTTGTAATAATCTAAGACAAAATTCAAGTTGACTAGCATTAATTTCTCAACGGTATCGATCTTTTCCCGTTTTTTTACATACATTTCATGGTCAAACTCACCATATTTGGTATTGGCGTGTAGCTTGGATGTAGTGGAATCTATTGACGACCCTCCTGAAGACGACCGGGGTCTGTGACGAGTAGAAAAAGATGATTTCGATCTCCGGCGACGACCACGATGCCCGACTTCGTCCCATTTCGAACCGTCGCTAAGGACGCTGGGGGACCGCTGCCTGGATACGCGGCTGCGCTCTCGGTGCGATGACGTCACGGGCCGTTGACAAACATTCGCACGTGTATTGTGCCACGCCCCCTTGGTAGATTTCGTCTCGTCTTTCTTGTCCTTTCCAGCTACCAGCTCCTGCAGCAAGCCTTTGATATTGCATAGTTCATCCTCTAACGACTCCAGCCTCTCCGTCTGGTCAGTGAAGTGATTGTCTTCCAACCCCTCAGCGTGGTGGGGTGATGTAGATCTCTGATCCACACAAGACGAATCCAACTCACTCGAAAGTCCTAAATTGGCCGATTTCACCGTTTTCTTCGCCGATTTGGCCGATTTCTTAGAAGTAGTAGTACTTCTGGTTGATTTCCTCCCCATCTTGATCCAAAAATCAAGTATCAACCAAGAAAAAACCGTTAAAAATCAAGGAAACACCCAGCGTGGTGTTACCTGTACAGGTGAATCGATCCAATTGACCGTTACCTTGAAACTTCTCCTTATATACTGGAGGAGTGTTTACCATGACGTCATGCTATGACATCATAGATACCAATGCGCACTGCAAATAGTCCCTAACCGTTCGCGGTTAATTATATATATATACACGAGTGTATATAGTTCCATATATATATATATATATATATATATATATATATATATATAGGGGAAAGTTGCCTAATTTGGACCCCCTAAGAACTTTTTCCTGTCCAGTGATTATTTCTATGAATTTGAATGTAAAATTTATACATTTTGTGATGGTACCTTATAGCTTTATGGTCATAGCATAGAAATCTAGGAATTTGAATTTCTCTAGTCAGGGTGTGCAATTAAAAATCAAAGCCTAATGGTCCAATTTAGGCACCTGGTTGCCTAAATTGGACCAGTTGGTATCCTAATTTGGACCAATATGCACTATTGTTCTGTATTTCCTTATACTTTCATTATTTTGAAAAATATATAAAACTAAGGAACTTTTGATATATGATATCAGATGTCCTCTTAGTGTTTCTATCAATATCCTGTGAATTTGCTCTGTACTGGAGTAAGAAAAAGGTTACACATTGATCCAATTTAGAAAACTAGGCATAGGCCCCACCGGGTGGTCCAATTTAGGCAACTAAATTGGATCCAATATCACAACTATGGTCCAATTTAGGCAACTCAAGCTGGTCCAATTTAGGCAACTTTTCATCTTTCTCATTGATAATTTGTTTTCTAAAACATGACAATGGTTTTTATCAAATTTCATTTCAGTCTAAAAGTATAATATGACATCTAAAAATTTTAAAGGATTTTGAACAAAAAAATGTTGCCTAGCAACCAGGAGGGCTTAAGTAAGTGGTGACGCAAATAAGATCAAGAGGTTCAAAAACCATTTTCCACGAAAAATGTGTATAAAATTTCAGAAAAATTACATTTTTGGAAGTTATTAGGAACTTTAGAGATATTGACTAAATAATGGCAGCATTGGAACCTAGTTCCTTTTACTGCCACTAGGGGAAACAAGGGTGGTCCAATTTAGGAGCCGGTCCAAATTAGGCAACCTTCCCCTATATATATATATATATATATATATATATATATATATATATATATATAGTGCAGGCAGGGCGGGGTGGGCTGGGGTTGATTTGGGGCGGGCAGGCCAATTCATTTGGACATGCCAGTCTAAAGCTGTATTTAGAAGAAAAAAAAGAAACAACCTGGTTCTCTTTATTCAAAACTTCTCTCGCCGTCACTCATTGTATATTTTTGGGGGTGTATGTTTTTACATACATTCCATCTACCTGTTGATATACAATACATACATACACTGGCGTAATGACACGTTACCTGGTTCTGTCATTGATACTGTGGGAGATTACAGGTAAGTTTCAAGGGTTGTGCCTGTAGGTTGTTAATAACTCATCTACATCATTGACTTTTTTAATAAAAAAAAAAAAAAAAAAAAAAGATGTGCAAGGAATAGTTTCATGTTCTGTAATCATCTGATAATACATGGATGTCTTCATATCATTATGCAATGACTTGCCATGCATGTGTCTACACCATATATTGATCCTTTGATTACAAGGTGATACTTCAAAGCAACATTTCCCATGGAGCTTGTTTCTCTATATCTCGATAGGCTTCAAGGAACCCATTATGTGTTAAATATAGTGGCACACCTTAGTGCATGTAGTGCTACGGCCGCTCTACCAACTTCTGGGTGTATGCTTACATTGATACCATGCAATCTTGGGGGAGGGGGGGTACGTCACAGAACAACATGACTCCACTAAGAGAGCCAAATCGTTAGTGGTATTTCCGATCATAAGTTGTATTGAAATAGGCCCCAGGGCATCACCACAGAACATAAATCGCCAATCCTCCTTTGGTACCATGTTGATCTTTTGGGGACGTAGTTGGGCATTTCTCAATAGTGTCTATTTTTATTGATGAGAAAAGTGAGTTGGCACATGTATAATGTTGGATAAGCAAGGATGAGTGGAAATAAAACTATTTGCACCTAACATATCACCTGTTACCACCTTATGAAGAGTCCCCTCACAGCACTTCAATTCCTAACCTATTAATATTTCACGGGAAGTTACCCCAACACCTATACATTATGCACAAAAATATCAGATGAATTGAGATACTCCAGGGTTTATTCTCAGACCCCCTCCCCCAAGCCCCAGGAGGCCTATTTGCACACCTTCTATGATTTGAGACCCTGGGATAGGATCGCAAATTCAGTGTATAGCCACATTCAGATGGTATTATTTACATTATATCCTATGTTGGATATCAGAGGGAGACCATGATAAGGCCCACAAAACCTGTCCTGTTTTACCTGAGTCATTTGCCGCGTGTGACACAGATCACTACCAGCAGCATGTACACCGCTGTCATTCATACTCTGTATACATAGTCTATCCCAATGGTCTTGATAGTTTTACTAATAGTGATGGAGCAGACTCTGGAGATGCGTGCCTAGAAACATGTATCATATGGATGTGTGGAAAAACTGGTCACATAATTCACGTTTGAATGCGTTTAATTCTGTGAAAATATTCCTACTCCCTGTTTTGTGTATGGACTAGTGTTCCACATGAAAATACTCATATACATCCTCCAGTTCTGCACATTATGTAGTTGTAGGCTCTCAATCATGCCCTGTATCTCAGGTCTGCTTATATATGCGAGGATAGGCCCCTGGTACGCCTTATAGGATGAGGTAAACTTGAGGATAGGGATCTCCCCAATACCTCCCCTATATTCAAAACCGTTTTAGGCCGTCGAAGGACTTCCTTGCTTCCCATAGATTTCGAAAATTTCGAAAGGCTATTGATTGGAATTGAAGTCTTCTCATTTAAGTTTTGTAGCACATCCATAATGTCTGAGTGTGTCTTAAACACGGGATTCAGCATATACGCGGGGCATCATGGTACCTCCATTGGTGACAGTGACTGAGAAGACACATCACTAATTAGGGTGTTGATAGCATTAACACAGACAAGAACCTGTAATTGGAGGGCTTCTTGTCGGCATTTGATTTTTCAAACCCCCCTAACGAGTGAAGACATTTTGGTTTAAAATTAGTCTGAGTCACCAAATCTTTGAACAACTCATCAAGAATGATTTTACACATTTCATTGTAAAATTTCCCTTGTATAATTGAATTGTAATTTTTACAATCAAAACTAGTATCACATTCAGGGTCCACAAGTTTAAAACCCTCAGTGAATCCATGCCATGAAAAATCAGAATATATCTGATTAAGATTAACAAGATCTGACTGTCTTAGAAAACTCGCAAACTCTGCATGGCAGTATTTGAGATTTTTTACCATAAATAAAATGCTCACAGTTGCATACGCCATTCACACAACTATCATTAACCCTGATGCTGGGCTTATTTAAACATTCCACAGTAAAAAGAGAGAGACATCTACAGAAAATTCCTAATCGGTCCATGGCAGATTCAAGCACCTCTCTACATGATTTATATTTCTGAATATTTTTCTTGGGAAAAAAGTAATCGATAATTATTTTATTTATATTTTGTGCAAAGTACAAAAAAGTAGAAAAATACAATAAAACCCCTTTAATAACATCATGGGAATGGCAAGAATGTCATCTATGTCATCGATAAGAATGTGATTTGTCTACCTCAGGTAATCACTTCTCCCCTGTTTTACAGCAAGGTAATTGGTTATAGAAGTGATTCTGAAGTGGTCATGAATTGGGGAATGCTTCCCAGTATGACTCACACTAAGAGGATTGAGTGTAAGGTGAGAAGTTGGTTCTGAGCAGCAGAACAGCCAGTCCTCCATTTATACCATGTTGGAAAATGCCTTCCATATGTGTATACCCATGCAAACAGGCACCACTTGATGAGATAACATCACGGCAGGCTATTGTACTCTCATGGGTCCATACATGAAGACATATCATTCCGATATAAATGACTAGTATTACCAATATCCTCTGGCACAAGAAAGGCAGTTGAGCAACACAAAGACTGGAATATACGCATGCTGTAGTCAGGAAAAGAAAACATAATCACAAGATTCAGGTTATGCAAAATCATTTAAAGTTAGTCAGAATTTGCTGACTCGTCTTCTTTTTTTGTATGAGTGATACTCAAAATGTACATTTTTACACGTGGTCCTTTTAGCAATATCATCGAGAGGATTCATAATGATGATCGGTTAATAATAAGAGCAGAACACAATGTTAACAGACATCTAACGTCAAGAGATATTCAGAGGCGAATATTAACAGAAATCTTGATTCACGAGTATAAATATTTTCATGTGTATCTGGAGTCAGGATATACTAATGGTGGGCAGTCGAACCTAGGTTTCTTTTCACTCTGGAAAGTCAGATTTCGGTAATGATATATGCATTCATTAAAACATAAGAATCTGGGTAAATTATGTACATTACATGACACGACTTTAATCAATTTCCCCATGCATGTGTCATGTCAACGGTAATAAGTCTGTCTGCATTCTGGTAAACGTTTTTATTATTTGACTGCAAGGCTGGAAAGAGGACAGCTGACACCAAAGATTAATCTACTTGACCTTGCTGAGTCAAGATGGTATGGAGACAAGTGAGCTTTTCCCTCTGGCAGGTCTAACAGAAACCTTCCCTCATGGTCCTACCAAATAAAACTAGCAAAGCCTCAGGCATAAACCCTTGATATATGTACCCATTTGGATACACCAAATTACAATGTTTACGCTGCAGTAGCAGGCATGGCAATAAAGCTGTGACAAAAGGAACATATGGAGATCAGGTCCCCCTTATTTCCAAAACCTGTGAATAACGTGCACCTGTCCCATTTAAATGAAGCTAATCTTGCATGCATAATATTAGATATCGTAGCAGATCTTCAAATTCTGTCTGTGGTACCTTTCCTTTCTTTCCGGAATTCGACCTTGCTAAATCAAGATGGTCTATAGAAACATAACTGCCCTCTTTCATGAATGCAAAATATGGGATGGAAACAAAATAGATATATTATTCTAGAATAATTCATTTTGTACAAGTCACTTATGGTTATGAACTGTCAAATTCCCTTAATCATGTTATCTAAAAATACAGTCATTTAATAGTGATGAGCTTTTGAATCAATTCCGTTTACCTCTGAGGGTTAGTTTGTCATGATCCTTATTACTGTATATGTTCATGATACATCCAACATCATGCCCACTGTGTCCTTAGTTTAGCTAATTCCATAATATAACGGATATCTACCCCTTTAAGAATTTATCACTGACTATACACTAAAAATAGAACCACACGATTTAATCACTGGCTTCTTTTTTTTTTCTTTCACATGACTTCAATAAGCACATTAATCTATTACCATGACATAGGCCCAGGCCATACTGTGAATGTAGGTCAGTCAATTAGTAGAAGCATAGGTGCTCACAAACTGCTCATTTGCTCACAGGGGCTAGGGCTGCTTGTTAATTATGACAGTGTTGAGAATCTCCCTTCCCACAGTTCAGCACTACTACATCATGAATGGACTATGTGTCTCTTATCTCACCTCCCGAGGTAACACTGAGCTAAATTAGTACTCATCTACTAGCACATTTACTGTCAAAGTGTCTGCTTGACAGACAATTCCAATGATTGCCCACCTGCTATGTTCCCATCTGGAAACCGTGCAGGCTGTTCACCTAGCTTAACATCTACTTTGTCACCAGGACTGAAAGCCTTCGTTTTAGATATGCAGCAAGTGCAGATTGCATATGGGCCCCTATTGATTTAAAGAATCTGGCATATAGATAAACAAATCGATAGTCTGTACACATTTTTAATTCTACCTTTGTGCCCTAGTATATTTAGATTCGATGATTTGATCAAAATTGAAACTCACACTTTTAAGACATACATGAGGGCTAATTTAATCAGAACTGAGCTTCAAATCCAAGTCTCATATCACCATCTGTCATTCCGCACAAATAGTCTTTTTTTCTCTGATCTTTCAGGGGCACAGCAACATATGTACAACACCTACCTGTTTTAAATACTAATTGAGCATTGTGTCCAAAGTAGCTTAGTTTAGATAATTGCTAGGGGTACATCTAATATCACCCTAAAAGGAATTTTTCTCTTAGATAACCGGTACAGTGTATTTATTCTGATTAAAACTGAATAATAAGATGAGATAATGAGCTGCAAATAATCTCACTTCTTGAATATATGATTATAAATAACTGATTAAAAGATTTAGGAAACAAACTAATGCCTATATCCTATATGTATAGCAGTAGGTAAGTAGGTACAAAATCTCACATATCAACAAATAATCACCTCCTGGCAATATCGCCCCAAACACAATCTTTGAGCTACAAAACAACATAAATACAATAGAACCCTACAGTACCTAGATTGAGACCATATTATTTTTTCTAGATTACACAAAAACACACAAAATATATGCACTTCTCAACATAAGTGAATGAATTATCATACCTTTCACATCCATCCTTTGACCTGAGAAACCCTCCTGTCAACACTACAGCCCCCACCACTGACCAGTCTGATCTCAATGCCATGATAGCTTCCATTACGTCTTGGCCAGACCGGAAATGAACCGATTAATGGCATGTAGCCTATAGCTGCGGTTCCCAATGTCAGTACCACCTTGGCCATAGCTTGAGTCAGTACGTATCATCACCACATATACAGGGATGTAATAGGTGGCTCTCTGTAAGGCTCCATCTTAAACCCTCGGCTATCTATATGTGTAGTCTATATTTGATATAATCCAAAAGCCTAGTGCAATAAGAAGCTGTTGTGAGGTATGAAAATGAGTGAATTCGTTATCACACCGCCCTGAAATTGCAAGCTCTTATTACAAGGTTTGCCGCATGTAGGAATACAAAAAAGGATAATATTCTGTTCTCCCCACCTTTTGAATCAATCATGCGTTGTTTGCACTCTATACTGACAACAACATTTTAAAATCGATATGAAGATCAAGCTAATTGTCAGAAATCCAGCACTCAACATTAGTTATGCAGGAATCAAAATGCTGATGCTGGAACCATGCTTATTCACGTAATCTTCCAGTCCCTACTATTGCTACCATCGCCATTAGTCAACCATTAACTCCATATAGCCCTTTCCTGTATATTATTATGATATTGATTGGTTCTACAGTCTACTAGTGCTCACTCATAGAATGAACTATCCGGCACTCCTACTCCCTGCAGTGAAGGCTGAGGATACCAACATCTGTAATCCTGATAGCAACCATAAAACCAGAACCCATGCCATGATGCACCTAATAACCCTGCCCAGAAAAGACCATCTATCATGTTGGAATCATTGCTAATTTATCTGAACGGAAATAGGCATTTCAAATGATGAAGCTCCACTCATTTTGGGTGCACACATACCCTATGGAGCCATATAAGTATCTTACGTTCTCCCTGTACCTAATGGATACAGTATTCTATCATTTCACCTCTCTGCCTATGTAGATTTCATTGACATAATCATATTTCTGCTGAGAAAAAAAAGTTAAAGATTTATGTAGCCTTCCTAACTATTTACTGAATAAATGAAGGTAACAAATGTTTTCCTCCAAAAATCAATAAATGCTATGAACGACAGGCCCTTCTCTCTTTTTAATTAAAATCCCAATATTGCTGCAGGTTCAAGGTTGGATATCATTCTGACTAGTCCTTATAGAGTGGAATGAAATATGATGCCCTACAGAGGTTGAATTGCATAATATTGCTGATCGTCCTCTAAAAATGATGCACCTACAAAGGGTAGAATGCAGAACTGACAAGTCTCTAGACATAGCACTGAATATAAATATATGAACACAATGGTAATGGTCAAAATTCAGGTTGCTGGCACATGGTTGCAGTTGTGGCATTATCCCATCTTGTCATTGCAGTAAACATTCCCTGAGACACCTTGTCCACCAAACTGTGGCAATTTCCTTTGTAATGATGAAACCGAAAAGCCAAACTCTTGCTTGCACTGCATGCAATGGTAAGACAACCTCCCTCCCCATCTTATTCCCATCCTACCCCCACCTACACACACATGATATCAGTGCCACTCAATCCCATCCACCTCATTCCTCACGCCTGACCAGGCAGTGGAGCTAATTGGAGGGCACTGACCTGGGGATGGTGGAAGTGGCTCAAAGGTGCTCAAGGTCTTTCTGTGACAGGGGCTGGTTACTGGTTAACTGCTGGTATAAAAACAGCAAATGAAGAAGGCCTCACCATCAGAATGATGAAGTTCCCTGATAAAATGAAATAGAAAACTTGAAGCTTACCACATTATTTGTGCCATTGCTCATTGCTTGCTTAACTAGCATGGCAATAATCAGTGTAATAATTGTTTTGAAAAATAAAAAGGTTTTCTAATATTAACTGAATGTGGCAAAAGTTATATTCAAAAGAAAATATCAAAGCAGCCACGTAACTACGTCAAAATACATCATTAATCACATTAATCAGATCAGATCAAGTGATGTAACCAGGCAGCATGCTTATTCTGTGCCCATAGTCTGACCACAAGATGTCAACATAATTCTAACACGATTTTTGACAGTCAAACACTGGTTCATATGATTGAACATGCGATAGTTTAAACCAGTATGTCTGCTGGTATACTTAACCCTGCCCGCTTGAGTGGCAATTTCTCTCACTTGGTACATTGTTTTTTTCTATCTATTTGTAGTCCTCAGAATAAAGGCAGTGAGGTGAATGAAGACCAGACAGCTCTTGACACACCTTAGTCCAATGCAGTGGCCTATTTAAGTTTCCCTGCCCTTCTCCAACACCCCTGTAATTCCTAGTCGTTAATACTTTTTTTGATACCCTCCGATACCACTGCTATTTGAGATTGGTGCTGGGCAGGGACATAACCAGGACATGGGAATATGCCATTCATGTAAGGACATGGTTTTATTCTATTTATGTCTGTATGGCCAATTGAGCTGACACAGGATTCCAGGGATTGGTGAACTCTAAGCCATCATTCAACCTTTAACCTACAGTGCTGCTGCCATCAAAGGTATTCGCTCCTAAGCAGACCTCTCTCAACTTTCCACCTAACACTCAGTCAGTCCCTCGCCGCTCCTGTCACCATTCATTCCTTAACCTATTACCAGAAAAACTTTGATCACCTTCAACCCCTGACACCCTCCACAACCTCACCCACCCCACCCATTGATCCACACACTTTACACACATCTCCAAAGCTATCTTTCTAACATGCCCCTGGGAAGTTCTTAAAGCCCATCCAGTAATTCCTGGTGAAAGCAGACATCTGCGCCATATTGAATGATGCCACAGGTAGACTAGATCAACAGTGGTCAACCCATAGTAAAAGGTGGATTTATGCACGAGACACACATCTAATAGCTGTAGGATGGTTGAGCCCTTCAGACCCTAGAGCTGATTAATAGGGAGACATATCTCAAAAGGGGTTAAAGTTAAAAGGTTTGGAATGTTGGGGAGAAACCCATGTCAGGCATGATGAATTGCATATCAGACTAGAAAATGGAAGCAATACGGGCATAAATTGATGAACAGGATATAGGGAAGAATGAATAGATAGCAAGCTGGGAAATAGAGCAGGAGTATTGGCAGGTATTAGGAGGCAAAAATTAATAGCTGTAGATACCATAAAACCACCCACATCTAGGGGTATATCAAGGCCTACCATAAATTTTGAAAGGCAAGTGTTTTCATTAACAGTGATGATGATGCATCTTTCATGGAAATATGGAATAATCTTTAATGTCCATTTACTGAGAACGTTTGTTGAAATATACCATGGGGAGTGATGAGTAATTTGCTATGAATGAGCCATGTTAATAGTTTATATGCCAACACCTAAAGCCATATGTTAGGGAATTGCTAGTATTATACTTTAACTCTTTTCAATCATGTAAGAGGTGCATCAAGAATTAGTGGATATTCTATAAAGTTAAAAATGATGAAAATATCTGTCCCGGTCATTGGTCTTCAAAATCTGAAAAATGATATATGTCTATCCTGGAGCTCCCCACAACATCCTTTGACACTCTATGGGTGGGGGAGCTCTAAGGATTCTTTGGAGAACCCCCTCCTATAGACCCGTTGAATGGTGAACGGTTATTTGCACCTATAAGACGCACACGTGGCCCATCCTCACATCTAAGGTATAGCTTATAATATGCAAGATTTGGTAATCAGCCATTTAAATGATACAACTGAACGTCAAAGCTGTTTCAGTTTGAAACCAAATCCTTGGATCCAAATGCCACATCAATGAGCATTCCTTATGACCCTAGGTTGATAACATTGATATTCCATGTAATAGTACGCATGGAATTGTGATCACTTCCACGTCTGCAACTCCATTTAGAAATGGCCAGATGTAGCCTGGTTTTGAAGTTGAAAGTATGTTGATATTTAACATTCTGCATAACATGAATTCAATTAGTGCTGATACATGTTTGGTCGCCACCAGCACTGTCTTTTGTCGTACAAAGCTTTAGAAAAATATTTATAACTATGATATAACTCTAGCCCTACCCTGATGAGATATGCCCCTGTATATGTAGGTCAGCCTATTACTGGTAGAGGAGGTGCTCACAAACTGCCCATCTGCTTGTTAATTAGGACAGTGATGAGCAGTTCCCTTCCACAGTGCTACACTACTACATCATGAATGGACTGCTCAACCCTTATCTGACCTCCTCACTCAAGTACACTGAGCCAAATTAGTGCTTGCCAGAGGATTCACTGTGAGAGAGACTGTTTGAGAATTCCTGTTGTGTTCCATATAGGAACAGAGTATGACGTTTCCAGATTCTTATTTTATTAATGGAAAAGAGTTCTCCCTTCGCCTATATCATGCCTCTATAGATTTATTTAAAAAAAAACACACACACACATTTTAGAAACATAGGGACAATGGCTACTGTCAATCGTGAGAGGGAAATATGTCATTGAAAATGATAATGAGGCATTTGTTCCTGCAAGGAAATAATTATGGCATAAATCTTTCAGGTTAATTAAAGTCCTTGCTGAAAGATACCATGGGGGTGGTGAGACATCTGCTATGAATGGGCCATGTTAAGAGTTGAGGGCTATAGCATCAACTATAGTCGACACCATGGTAGGCCTAGCATCGACTATAGTCGACACCATGGTGGGCCTAGCATCGACTATAGTCCATGCCCATTATATGTGAGCCAGCAAGCAGAAATGGGGGGTTCCTGCGGGATTTAGTACCTGTTTAAGCCACCAGGGGGCACCACTATGGGCTAGAATAGGAGAAATATGCCTAAAACTATTATAGGGTACTTTTTTATGGAAATTTCAACGATTTTAGATAAAACGTTCTATTTTGGGTGGAAAGGTTCCAAATTAGGCCTGTAAAAAGAACGTTTTTGGGCCTAAATAGGCATTGTTGTTGATGTCTGTTGCCATGGAAACATGATTTTCATTCTAAATGGTATTTAATGATCCCATTTGAAAGAATTTTTCACTAGGTTTACTATGGTGAAAACAGAATGAAAATACCATTTCTAGATCAAAAGTTATAGGCAAAAGAATAAAATATTATGCTTATTTAGCTAATTAGCATAAATTAAGCTAATTATAGGTGTATCTCATGATCAATTAGGCATAGAGCTTATTGCCATTCCTCTAAAACTCACAGGAGTATCTTCTCTTGCAATATATCACTGAAAAGCTAGTGATCTGAATTTTAAAGGTGACTTTAAGCACGGAGCCTCCTTGCCTCTACACATATAGGCTTTGTATAGGAATTGAAAATAGGCTCGTCCTCTAGGAACTATACTTTTCGTCCCCATGGTCAGGACAACGATTGTTGCTCTGCCCTCAAAGGGTTAGGAGTTGTGTATGCTAATTCCTTAGGTCATCGCCCAGGGCATTGCTGGTACCTGACAGTGGGCATAGAGAGTTGCCATTAGACACATGCCTAACCTGACCTCTCAGAAACAAGATTGGTGTTACAGAACAGCTCAGGTTCCTCTTTCTTGCAGGGGATATTACATTCCCCCTGTGCTTTCCCACCGCCTAGAGCTAACTCTCTATGTATAATCATTTTGTCTACACAAAAGTAACATAGATATCCCCCTGTAGTTGCTGACAACGAACTAGTGGTATATACAACTTATTGAAAGATGCTGTATGGGGACATAGGCAGTAGGGATATTAAATTATGAACGTCTTGAATGATGCCGTCCGTAGAACTTCACTAGTTCAATGTTTAAAACATTTAATAACATTTTCCATAGACTGTCCCATGTCAGCTTATGATAATTGAACACTTTCATTTTTCATGAATTGTACATCAGCACCAATGCTGTCATCATTTGTCATTGATTGTCTTTTCTATGAGGGAAAATAGGCTAGAGGTCAGTTGCAATAATACCAGTGTGTCACAAGATCGTGTTCAGCGACCAACAGGCCATTGTTCAAACTTTAATTAGGACCGTCACCATACTTTGTTTTAAGAGAGCTATTCATAGAAACAATAATGTACTATTATTTCATGAAGATTGTTTTCTGTGAAACATCAATTCTATGTGAGAGAACACTTCTACACCATAATGATCATAATACCACTAACCTCAAATTAATTCAGCTTTAATAAAACTCTAGCACTATAATATCCTGAGACTCTAAACAGCTTTTTCATCACTTTCAATTTATTCCCAGTATTAGGGCAGATCAAGGCAACTTAGTAAGACCTTTCCCATTTCAGTTATAGGAAACAATCAACATAGCTTTCACCTCTGCTCCCTATATACAAGAAGCCCTTCTCCTCTACCTCTATATTACCACCTACACCCACCTGATCTGGTTTCCCCGGTAGAAGGCTGCCATAATGGCCTCCATTCTGTCTAAGGCAGACAGGAAATGAACCGATTAATGTCATGTATAGGCGAAGCTCTAAGTGAGCTCACAGCATCACATTGGCCACACTTTATGTCAGTATTATCACCGGTGTTAGCAGAGTGAAAAGGATGACCCTCTGGATTGTTCCATCTTGTCCCCCTCGTGGAGGGGGAGGTACTGGTTAAGCTCTAAGTAACTTGTATCTCATTTCCATAAGAGGCTAAACTCTTATGACCACTAAGTGTAGAGGAAGTGGTATTCCACCTCCATCAATTATAGAGAAATTAACCAAATTGTCATTATTATCAATTATAACCAACATATTCAACATTGTGAAGTAAGGAAGTGAGCGGTTGTCCTATTTTACTGTGCACAGTTGCCTACCCATCTGTCATTCACTTGTAGCTACTGTAATTAGTAAAGAACAAAACCCATATAGCTAATAGGACAATTTTCTACCAATTGGTTCTGTAATCTGCCTCAGCTTATAACCATGATGAATGCACTGCTACTCAACTCTACTCTCCACTAAGGGGAGTAATGGTGTGATGGTACTATCCAGCCATAATCACCCTTAACTTGAGGGGGAAAAACTATTTCTTTATAATAAAGTGATTAATGAACTTAAGTTTTACTGACCTACCATGGAGTTGACATCATGCTTATGAGTTTCCCATTGTGCAAGAGGGGAGAAACATAAAGAGACAGAAATCAGAGCATAATGAAAGCTGTTTGTTTTTTACGAGGAGAGTCCATGATCATGGACAGAAAATTAGACTTCAAGCATCCAATTTGGGTTAAAATGAATGCCGGTATTGCAGGTATAACTGCATCTTGGGGCTTGAAATCCTAATACGGACATCATGAAGAACAAACATCCCCTAACCAGGAACTCTCCTCTGTCTCACAGACATTTAATAGCAATCAGTGAAGGGTGGACTCCCTGTGTACAACTACAATGGAGGGGAATCTGAAGATGAGAAGGAAATATAGACAAAGGAACTGACAGTCCTAGAGGAATAGCTATTGATTGGAGGGAAAACTGATCTGGTGAGAGCCAGGAAGAAGATTGGATAAGGAGAGGTTTGGAAGAGCTGAATCGATGGAGGGAATGTTAGGAAGAAGAAAGAGATAGGCTTTTGTGGGACTCTTTGCTATTATTGACAGAAAACTTCAGGCTAACACTTTCAGAAAAAAATGATTAAGAAATTGAATATGAATTCATAATTTTTCAAATTCTTGTTGTGTAACTCCAAACATACACTCCGGGAATGAACCAGGCACTTAAGCTAATTGAAGAATGTCAGCCTAGGGGTCGGAAGCAGTATGTGGCACTGGGGGATACTGTACAAGGTGCTACTTTAGCTCCAGACCCTTGCAATTTGAAAATCCCAAAATTGTAGTGGGCGGTCATGGAGCACCACCCTTATCAGTATCTCTAATATACTTTTTTCCCTGTTGATTGTTTATCTATAGGGTCTCTGTGACCAGGACTGTTGTGGGTTTGTTAAAATTGGGATATTCAAGATGGCCACTGGAATTCGATCAAAATCTTGAAAAGTGTATAGCCCCACTTCGAATCAAGATAGAACCACAAAATAAAGTACTAAAGGTAAATTTCTGAGGTCAAGCAATCCACCCATGCCACTTTGAACCATGTATGTGACAGCTATTTCGAATTATGACTATATGATAGGTGCTTATAATGTCAGAAAAAAAACACCAAGGTGCATTAATGTTGTAATTTACCACCCAAATCTCTTATGAATTATGCTTGCATATTTGTGCACACTGAGGACAATACTGCTAACATTCTGGTGAAGGCAATTGCAACACATTCATTAATGAATGCTATTAGTACATCAGTTGAGGCTGTAACGTGTCCCTACTAGTACTATGGACCAACATGTTGCAAGCTGAGAGGTAGATATGCCTCACTGTGTACATATTGCTGTGCATGACAAAGGAGTTTGAGAACAATTGAAGTAGGATGTAGAATTTCGATAACAACCTTCTAATTTGAACCATAATGTTGACTTATTGCATTGAGTACATACCGTGTCTGACAAGGGTGGACAAATTAGGAGTCCGTAAACTGATTTTGGCCTTGATTCTGATGGATATGATAATCTCTTCTCTGGATTGTTGATTTGCATATTGAGTAGATTTTCTGGCTAATATTGGAGTTTCCTAGGGAGTAACATTCGAGAAGGGACAAGGAAGAGGAGTAAAGGTGGATCCCTCACCAATGGGTATAGAAATAATTTCAGTGTTGATTCATCATTTTACAAAAAGCTGTTAAGGTTGGTCAATCTGTTGCCAATATTAAACCAATAATTCCTTATACCCATGCACTTGCTCTGTCCTTGGCCTTCTTCATGTCTCTAGCACAGTCATTATCTGTCTATCCCTGGGATTATCTCATATGACGTGTAGATATTCTACTTATCAGCACACCCCATCACAGAACAGCACTTATTCAGGAAGGAATCACTTTGCTCTTCGTATCATATAGAACTAGCCTATTTCCTTGTCTCACAGAAAGGAGACATCTAGTGTTTAAAGGGGATGTTATTAAGCGATAAATTAGATTATCCCTTGGCTCTTTATTACTTTACTGCATTAATTATCTTAGAAGGCAACCATCCCATGCCAAAAGCTTCAATCAATTCTAACATGGTTTCCTGCCAACCACTTTACCTAACCCATTTTTGATATGACAATCCATGGGTTGAGATGCCTCATCAATGACTCCCTTTAGGTATTATTAAAAGAAAGAGTCCTTAATCACTTGCCTTTCTCAATGGTCTGATTTGATGCTTTTTGTACAACTTATTTTTTGTATTTCTTATCATGTGACTTTCATTTGGGTTTTACCAGCTCTCCAGCTCAGTAGGGAACTTTGCTTCACCATGTGTGGTAAAGAGGTATTGACAAAAGGATAGTTAAATGTTTTCATCCAATAAGGCACACTCCATATCAGGGGTTGGGATGGACAGGCAGAAACACATTAGACATACCTCAGATTCCATTTTGCATCTATAGGATTCTGAACAATAACAATAGGGAACCTATAAGAAGAGGTCTCCCATGTCCATCTCTAGTGACCTCCCTGCAATTGTACATACATCCCCCATCATGCTATCCCCTCTCCTTACCCAACTAATACCTACCTTTATCTCATTCTACTGCACATTACCTGGCCTTGACATGTACCGTGAGTTCCCTCTACTTACCACCCTGCCTGACCCACACCTGTGTCCTTTTTGCATGACCCCGTGCAATAACCCTAATAGCTGTTTTTTCCCAGAAGTGCCTCTTGGGTCTTTAGTCAGGGAGCATATGGACTTTCGTGTGAAGTAAATGAAAGAGCTTAGCCACCAATCAGGTTGGCAGTCTGGGAATGGTGGCAGCTTTTCGTGGCAGCCATTTTTGTGCCCAATCTGAGGAATTTAGATGAAATTTAAAGGGAGGTCTGGAATCCAGACTTAAGATTATCTCAAATGGCTATAATGAGGAGGAATGGAAGACAAGTATCATACCTTTACATGGCATATTCTGATTCATGGTTAGATAGCTCATGTCTAGGTCACCTGAAGGTCAAATCCCAAAACACTGCCCAAAATGAAGTTTTCATCATCAGACAGCTATTGAACATAGAAGAAAATGCCTTGATGGTTTCACATTTCTGTAGATTGTTTTCTTATACAATGGACTTCATGCCCCACTTGGCACAACCATATGTAATTGATGTAGGTTGCCATAGTAACACTGTAGTGAAGCTTTACCAATGTAATCAAAATATAAGATTTAAATATAAAGAGATATAAAGAGGATGTATTTGTATTCTAAATAACCTTTTAGTATAGGAGTTGCAGCATTCAGGATCTGGACATTAAGCAAAGATGATTTGACCTTGTGACACTCTTTGACCTTGGCCTATTTATTATAATAGATTGCTAAAAGTGTTTTGTCACCTTTCTGCCTTTTGGATGGTCTTTTTAGTGAAGTTAAGCACTGGGTATCATCTCCTAAAATGAGCTGATGTAATGCAATGGATGACCTTTATCAAGGTCATAGGTCAAGCTCAGTTGAATTTGATTCAATCAAAATACAGTAACATCATGATCACGGTTGGAAATAACTGTTTTTATCTCATTTGTATCAGCAAAACCCAATCAATGCACACATTATGGACAGTTTACTCATCATCATCCTCATCATCATCACTATCATCACTGTCACACAAGTCATGGTCATTCCTGACAGCGTTTTCACCTTCATCATTTTCTGAGCATTTACACAGATCAGTACAATTGAGACCCGTGCAGCTCTGCATCTGCATCTGTTTGTGGTGCACCTTGTCTTGCATCCACATTTGACCAGGTGAATGGGATCCATTCTTGTTCCTCAAGTGTCCAACCATACCCCTCTGATGACGGCAGAAAAGGGTGGGGTACAATGTCATTGTTCCATGCCAGCATTTGGTAGTGGGACCGTAATATTGCCTGACGAAGGGCTGCTTGTGTTGGAGGCAGTTTTTCTGATTCTTTTTGAACAGCTACCAACTAATGGCTTTAATTGACACATACTTTCCATTTAATGCATAGATCCTACAGATGAAATGTTACAATCCCTGCCAGAATCTCGATTGATATTTTGATAAGTGCCTAGCTTGGCTAATGCATCAAGTTCTGTGGCACTAGCCTCCGTGAAAGCTTGCCAATATTTCCGTTTTCTTTTTCCTGAAAAGGAACCTGTGATATCAGCCCCACTTAATGCATGGAATGCTGGAAGTGCTGCAGTCCTCTGAGGGCTAAGTTCCTGGGCGATTGGTCCCAAAGGGATGTGGCGCTGATGCTGTCCTGTGGAGCTATCGAAGGAGGCACTTTTACACAATCTATCATACCTTCGTAGTGCCAATACTAGCACATCAGTGTCTGTGGAATGAATCTGAAGAATGGTAGCACCAATATTTGATGCATCAACAGCATTAAGCAAGAGTTTAGTGTCTGCGTCTTCTTGAATACTAGCTAGGTGGTGAACATCTCTGTGGCTAGCCTCGCAGTACTCACTCCATGAAACAACAACATTTATATGTTGTGCTTTGGTCTTAGACAGAAACTTTTCCCTACTTTCGCTGACAAGTTCCTGTCTTAAGAGACCGTGGAACATCATAACGGTCAAAGACCAGATGGAATTCCTCCAAATGGCCCTTTGGTGCCTAGTAGTCTAATAACATCTATAGCTACCACAGTGTGGATTGGTTGCTTTATCAATTACTATTTATGTACATGTTGGTATACTTACAGGTGGCTGTAGACATTCCTTCTTTCCTTCTAGATGTGCATCTTTACTTCAGTCCTCCATGCCTAATCACCCAAAACCTCTGGAACCTCCTTTTTCACCAGGGTTTTCAGGGCATGTATACTCTCTGTTCTACATGAGGCCTTCGACCTTGTCATCCAATATTGTGCATTACAACTTTTCATAAACTACTAGGCACATTTAAGGGAAGAAAGGGACAAAATTTATTTTGATCCATTAAAAAAGAAAGAACTTGTATTGGTTGTTGAATGGTTAGTAGGCCTACATTTAATGACCTCAACTATTAGGTTTTACCTAGGCAGATGAAGGTCATTTGACAAATAGTTCAAGGTCAACTGTTGATGGTTTGTTTAGGAAATATAGAACAGCATTAATTGTTTACCAGTGACAAGTATTTAAGGAAAAGAGGCATTTTAGTTAGATTTCAGTGGTGTTTTCTCATTTTGTTCTATGTGAAATAAACAAAATGCCCTACATATATAGTTGATAGGGATTTGGGTATTCCTTAATAGATATGCCCCTTCTAGAAGGTGCAACATCATAATTTACATCACAAAAAAGACCATCATAGAAGCAGAGTGATGGCAAAACACAAACCCCCATTAGATCCTTGTTATACTGATTCTGTCAATAATACATACAAAGTATTGAAGGCTGAATGATTTGGATACACTGCAAGGTTTTGAAAACCTTGCCACCAGGGTAATCTAGGTCAACCAGATATGGTGGCAATAGATGGGATATAATCTCCATTTTGTAGGATAACTTTTCATAAAGGTTTCAATGAATACTGTTAATTCTTTTGTGTTTAATATCCATCTGAAAGTGTTAAAAAGCTTAGTTTTAGCCAGTCTTTTGAGATTTGACCCTCAAGCGACCTTGACATGAGCTATTTAACCATAAACCAGAATATGCCTTGCAATGACATAATACTTGTCTTCCATCCCTCCTCATTACATTTCATCTAAATTTCCCAGATTTGGCACCAAAATGGCTGCCACGGAAAGCTGCCACCATTCCCAGACTGCCAACAAAGCTTTTTGTGACTACCAATATATCCCTGACAATCCCTGATTGGTGGCTAAGCTCTTTCATTTACTTCACACGGGAGCCCCCATTTGGTCTATATGCTCCCTGACTACCTCTAAATGAGACTCTGGGGTGAGGCTTCAGTAAGACAATTGATGGGTCTCTGTCAGAGGCTTTCAGAGGCATTTCAGAAGGAATTTAGCATACAATCGGTTAACAGGACATCGATCCATGCATTCCATACTATATATTTGGCTTTTTTTCAAATAATAGAAATTGTTGCTCCTAGTGAGCCCTAGCTGCAGAAACATGATAATAAGTTCCACAGCAAGGCATGGATATGTAGATCCCCAAACCTCTTCTCTCCCACTCTACACATATTCAACCCTGTACCTGGGTGAAGCTCATGACAATGCCACAGACCCCCTGTATGAGAATGTCGCAAAGAAATTACTAAAATTTTTATTTGAAAAATGCAAAGAGAAAAAGATGTTGTTACAAATCAGATTCCTATACATGAAAAAAATTATATCATTGCCATTCCAATGATGTGATCAAAGATTTTTATCATATCTTTTCCAGAAAAATCCTTTGCAAATATAAATAAAATAATAATCTATTACTTTTTTTGCAAGAAAAATACAAATCTTGGGGAGAGTTGCTTGTAAATGCCATGGATTGATCCGAAATTTTATGTAGATGTAAATAGACTATTCTAGGACTTGAAAATATGTATTTTATGCATATTGACAATGTTTTTACCTCAGTGCCACAAAACAACTATGTTAAGAGTGACGGTTACCTGTCCGTTACGCCATATGGGGTCATATGGGGTTATATGGGGCCATATGAAGTACAGGAGAACTTAAAATGTGCAAGCCCATAGCTTCGTTGATAATCATCCTAAGAGAATTTTAAGGTTACCTACCCCCCCCCTAAATCAATAGTAAGGAATCCAATGGTGGATTCATTTTGTTCTATTCCAACTAGTTGCTTAGCAACGGGCTCTTAAATGGCAAAATATTCCAATATTAGGGGCAATGGTGAAAAACTATGATTTAACCAGGTATTTTCATGATGATAATTTCCCAAGAAAGAATCATAGCTATATCATAAAATTTCTTGGGCATGTTCCTGAATACCTATATTTTCCATTGCAATTGAGAAATTATAAGAAAAGAAAGATTGATTTTTTTACGATTTTTTCACTTTCATCTGTTGCAAACTCATGAGCTTGACTGACCTCCATTAGCACAGTTTGCTTGGGTCTCAGGTCAAACATAATAGCCTTGTGTCATCAGTCCGGACAAAGGTGTGTCCTTAATAGAATGGAGAGACACTAATTCCAGGTTCTTGATAGCATATGTTACCCTTTATGAGACACATTGGATCTGACTATCCTATGTGAGCAACGAGCCAGCGTTCTGTGTCTTCATCGTCACTGAAAGCTTCAACGACGGCCGATAAAAGGAGATGTCTAATTGTTGGATGTGATCAGGTTGTATTAGAATCACAACTCACAACATACTGATTAAATACTTGTGTTCTTCCGGGAATGGTGGTGAACTCTCAACTATGTCAAATGCACAGAAAGGAATAGAGATGAAAATGGGAATCTCTGATATCATGTACACTGAGATTCGGTGGAATAAAGGAAAGTGTTCATAGAAGGTATGAAGCGCATTTGCATTGAAAACTGGAGCAGTCAAAGCTTGAAAGGGGGATCTTCATCAGTGAAAACCTTGACACTCAAAGTAACCTTTGGGAAAATTTAAAGTCATGCAAAGCCTACTTATTCTGTTAAACTAAATTATTCAGTCTGGATTTCATCAAATCAAATTACGTTCTCCAAGCTGAAATGTTAGTTCTCCAAAAGTATAGAATCATTCTAATAAATATGCCGATAAAATCTTTGTTGCCTAGTGTAGCCTTTAACCCACACACATCCCTGACAGCAATCATAAATGAGGATTTCATTGCCATTTGGGCTCACTTCCTGCCCTGGATAGAACTGATTAACTGACCGCTAATAAAGACATGGCACAACCAGAGAAATTTCGAAGGTTATTATTCTAGGAGTCAGAAATGATGTTAGCGCATTAAGGCTTCAATGCACTGGACATCTGGTAATAATTAAACCATGGATGGCTGTTTAGCACACTGGCAATGGCCCTGGAAATGGCTCAAGGTGACCGAGTCATGGTTGGTATTTTCAGTTTAAGGCTTATCTGTGTTTAGGTTGCTCCACTTCACTGGATACCCACATGCTTGTTTCAAGGGTCATCGCGAGCATAACAGATAATGAGGCAGTTGCTCTCAATGAGGGCACTTAAAACTCAAACTAAATTCACACAGAAGGATGTCCACAGCTGTTGAGCACTCATTGTAGATTGGAGGATCGCCTGTTAGCACTGTGTGTATAATATATGGCATAACGTGTAAGGGAGATTTAAAAGAACAGGTGGAACACTATGATAAAAAGAATGAATCATTCCAGAGAGGTATGAGCCCCTTGTCATTCAACATGAGTGAATAACTAATGAATTGGAATCCTAAAAACAAACAACAGCTGCTACATGGCTTAAGGCACATGAAGAAAGACATTTTAAGCATAGGCCTTCAAGGTTTGATGTAAGTGCCTTACCATACAGTTTTAATCCCTGATAGAATTGTATTTCAAATACAGTATAATTATGGCTTTTTAATTGGCTTTATTAAACATTACATAGCATAATACTACCGCAGATGTTTCACTGAACATGCAGTTCAATGAATTTTATTTTCTGATCCTTTCTCTCAGATAACAATATCCTTTTCCATGTTTTTCCCCAAAAATGAGTTTTATTGCCTCGGCAACATTAGTGTTCTTAACAAGCAGTTATTCTGCTGCTACAACTGCGTGCTATCTCACAAAAGGGTATCCTGTTGTCAGTTTATTATATTGATATATAGATACCATCTTCATGGTCAAAATACAGATGATATCAGTGCCACTCAATCCCATCCACCTCATCCCTCACGCCTGGTCAGGTAGTGGAGCTAATTGAAGGGCACTGACCTGGGAATGGTGGGAGTGGCTCAAAGGTGCTTGAGTTTTTCTTTGCCAGGACCTGGTTCCTAGTTAAATGCTGGTATAAAAACAGCAAATGAAGAAGGCCTCACCATCAGAATGATGAAGTTCCCTGATAAAATGAAATAGAAAACTTGAAGCTTGCCACATTATGTGTGTCATTGCTCATTGCGTGCTAAACTAGCGCGGCAATAATCAGTGTAATAATTGTTTTGAAAAATCAAAAGTTTTTGTCATATTAACTGAATGTAGCAAAATTTAAATTCAAATCCATGTCAAAATACACCATTAATCACAATCAGCACATTTAAAGTGATAATAAACATAATTTTAATGTAACTAAGCAGTATGCATATTCTGCATAGTCTGATCACCAGATGTCAGAAATATACTAACGTGGTCTTTGCCAGTCAAACACATGCGATAGTTTAATCCAGTAAGTCTACTTTTAAGTCTAATTACACTAAACCCTGCTAACATTTTTTTTACTTCTCCATAACAGCATGGTGCATTTCTTTTCATTCTGTTTGTAGTTCTCAGAATAAAGGCATTGAGGTGCATGGAAACCAAACAGCTCTTGATACACCTTAGTCCTACTACACAATGCAGTGGCCCATTTAAGTGCCCCTGCCCTTCTACAACACCCCTGTAATTCTTAGGAACAGAACCAGGTCCTGGTTGTCTTTATAGGAATATGCCTTTCATGTAAGGACATGGTTTTATGCTATTTATGTCACTGTGGCCAATAGAGCTGACACAGGATGCCAGGGAATGGTGAACTCTAAGCCATCCTTCAACCTTTAACCTACAGTGCTGCTGCCAAAACGGTATTGGTTCCTAAGCAGACCTCTGTTAACTTTCCATTTGACCCTTAGTCAACCCCTCATCGCTCCTGTCAACCTTCATTCCTTAACCTACCATGAGAAACACTTTGATCACCTTTAACCCCTGACACCCTTCACAACCTCACCCACCCCACCCATTAATCCACACGTGTACATGTTTCACACATCACCAAGCTGTCTTTTTTACATGCCTCTGGGAAGTTGTTAAAGCCCATCCAGCATTTCCTGGGGAAAGCAGACATATGCGCCATATTGAATGATGCCACGGATAGACTAGTTCAACAGTGGTCAACCCACAGTAAAAGGGGTGGATTTATGATAAGGCTGTTTTGTCTACACAACTAATAGCTGCAGGATGGCTGAGCCCTACAGGATCTAGAGCTGATTAATAGGGAGACAGATCTCAAAAGAGGTTAAAATGTTAAAAGGTTTGGAATGTTAGGGGAGAAACCCATGTCTTGAAGGCTTGAAGAATGGCACATCAGACTATAAAAGGGGAGCAATACAGGCATGAATGGATGTATCTTTCACCTGCAGGAAAAGATGTTATAATCTTTAATGTCCATTTAACGAGAACGTTTGTTGAAAGAATCCATGGGGTGTGATGAGTAATTTGCTATATATAAGCCATGTTAAAAGATTATATATAATATGCCAATACCTTAAGGCTGCTTGGGAATTGCTAGTACTTGACCAGTAGCAAAGACAGATGTCATTAGACACAGGGTTTGACTTAACCTTGTTGAATCAAGATGGGTCTAACAGGACAGCTCAGGGTCTTTCCTCTGATAGGGGCAATTCCTCCGGAGCTCTCCCACTGCCAGCAGTTAACTCTTTATATATATAACCATTTTGCCACACACAGGTAGCATAAATCCCGCCTGTGAAACCTTGCTTACAGGAGTAATAGCAGTAATAGGAGTAATAGCAGTATCACAATAGTAGAAATAGTATAAAGGTTTTATATTACAATAATATGTTGTGTGGGCACATAGACAGTAGGAATGTGAAGTTGTTCCCCAGAAAATCTTATACGATTCTCACTGTTTCGATACAACTTCACTAGATTAATATATAATTTTTAAGTGCATATAGTTTAAGTGCATTTTTCCTGAGTTTCTCAAGCATGGGTGTTAATTCCATTTTCATATATATATAAATATATATATATATATATATATATATATATATATATATATATATGGGACTATATACTCCCAGGTATATATATATATATAATTAATGAGTGATACGTAGGTACTACTTTACACCAGGGCACATGTATATTGATGACGTTACACATAACATTTCCTCCAGTATATAAGCCCCAACAGTTGAACTAATGGTCAATTGGCTTCATATGCTCAAGCGGCACACACTACGCTGGGTGGTGCCAAAAATTTTAAACTGTTTTTCCAGTTTAGTCAAGTTAATATGGTACATACACCTACAATATGGGTAGGAAGGGAGTTTCTGGTAGTGGGTCTAGACCCA
The DNA here is from genome assembly GCA_949317995.1 of Acholoe squamosa. Classification (NCBI taxonomy): domain Eukaryota; kingdom Metazoa; phylum Annelida; class Polychaeta; order Phyllodocida; family Polynoidae; genus Acholoe; species Acholoe squamosa. Next base: position 27,565,692 of record OX439041.1, on the reverse strand, counting down.
AGACCAAAAACTCTCCTAAAACAGGAAAAAACATAGCCAATTCTAGGACTTCGAGCGGTGTGAGTACTAATACGCTTGGACAGGAGCCACCTACCTCAAATGTTACTGGGGATATATTGGACTCACCTGTTGACCAGACCATTGTGGATTTAGAGGACTGTACCACCTACATAGAGCAGCAGTTGGCTGATTTTAAGAATCTGTTGGAGGGGCAGGTTTTTAAACGAGGAACTACGGCAGTGGCAAGCAACGAGCCAAAAATGGATCGTGCACGTGGTAATGTTTGTCAACAGTCTTCTATTGATGCCATGCCCAAGCGACGGGGGAGCGTGGCCGACAGTGGTCACCTGACTACCGCGGACTCCATAGCAACCAGAGGACGTGACGCCACGTTGGATCCAGCCGGACGAGTCGTTCCAAGTCGACATCTTACCGCAGTGTTTCATCAAGCTCCTCGTCTTCTATTGATTCAACCACCTCTAGAGCAAGTCATCGTCATGGCTTTAAGGATTGAGGTATGTTTGATCAGAGGAATTTTCTAAAAAAGGGCGAGAAACTCGATAGCATTGAGAAACTGTTACTCGTTAATGTAAGAATGATGAAGCAGCTTATTGAAGAGGGAGAGGATGTTTTCGCTGTGGTAAACCATATAGAAGTATTATGGAGAAATCATCTACGAAAATATATACCCTCAAGGCCTTAGTGGCATATGAGCAAATTCTGATGGTGTAGAAGCATTCAGTGATGTTAGGAGTGAGGATATATTGAGGCATCTGTCTTACAATGGGACAGTACAGGCCCTGAAATCAGGTGCAGCCAAACCAAAAAGTTTCAAGTCGAAGCAGACGACTCGCACTTGCTATGCGTTTAACAGGGCCGAAGGTTGCAAGGAGGATCCATGTAGATATCGTCACATTTGTGATGTATGTGGTATGTCGAACCATGGTAAGGACAGGTGCCAGAAGAATAAGAAAGATTAGGATTTTGTACTTAGGCAGGGTCCTATGTAAAAGTCTGATGAATTGGTGCCTGATTTTAATGTAGTACATATAGTAGATTCTCCTGAGCCCCCGTTTCTATCATTTCGGTTGATAACAAAAATAATGGTACTTATGAGTCTTGTAATGATAGCAAGAATCTACACATAGTGGCCCAGTACAGGTCAAGGTTGATCCACTATTTACAGTGGAATGTGTGAATAGACCCGGCATCAGGGTCTATGACAGTTGTGTAAATGGTATCTGCAAGTGTGAGCATTTTATTTATGGTCAAAAAGCTCAGATCTTACCTTGCAGGTTGGCAAGTTTCCTGAGGCAGTCAGATGTTATTAGTATTAACCAGATAGATTCTGATTTTCTATGGTGTGGTTTTACTGAGGGTTTCAAAATAGTTGACCCGGAATGTGATACAAGTTATGACTGTAAGAATTATAAATCGATTATAGAAGGTAGATTCTATAGCGAGATGTAGGATATTATCAAGGACGCGTTGTCCCAGGGCTTGAAAACAAAAACTGCTTATAAGCCTAAGTGTATTTACTCGTTGGGTGGTGTAGAGAAGTCAAATGGTAAATTGATGACCATCACTGATTGTAGCATGCCAGCAGATATTTCTATTAATAACTACATGAATACAACTTTTAAAAGTTTCTCTAATTCTATGAATACGGTAACATGTCAGTTGGACAAGAATGATTATATGAGCTTTATAGATTTAAAATTTGCGTACAGGAGTATCAATGTGTATGGTCAATGTGTAGGTTACCAAGGTTTCAGTTGGTATTTTGGTAGTGGAGAAGAATTTTTTGAGAGCAATCATTTGACATTTAGGTTGAAATGTGCCCCTTATATATTTAATAGAATATCTGATTTTTTAACTGTTGTAGCTCAACTTTATGGTGTTGATAGAATAAGTTAATTATCTAGATGATTTTATTATCATTGCTAAGACTGAAGAGGAATGTTTATGTAAGAGGAACATCTGAATTGAGTGTATGGAGTATATGGGTTTCATTGTGTCGAAGGAAAAGGTGATTGATCCAAGTCAGGTATGTGTATTCTTGGGAATAACCATCAACTCCACTAAAATGGAGTTGTCTTTACCCCAGAAGAAATTAGATAAAATGAATCTAGCGCTGGATGAGTGTTTGGGGAAGAAATTTGTCTCAAAGAAAATCCTTCAAAAAATTGGTGGGTTGATGTCTTCCTGCTCACAGGTGGTACGAGGTGGTAGGACCTTCAGCAGAAGGGTATTTGATCTTTGTGCCAGGGCTAAGAATAGAGGTGTTATTAGGTTGGATGATGAAACCCAAAAAGATTTGATGTGGTGGAAAGATTTTTGTGGAGTTTTCAATTGTAAAAATATCATTTTAAATGATAATGAGTGTACTCCTATGTATTCTGACTCCTCAATACAAGGTTTTGGGGCTTGGTTCGATAAGGATTACTTGTATGGCACTTGGAATGATACGGATCCAATGCTGAGTGGTTGTGGTCATTTTACCCCATCTCCAAGGTTAGATAATCTCAAGATTCACCACAGGAATATTAATGTATATGAACTATATCCTGTCATGGTGGGTCTGAAACGCTGGTGAAAGAAATTTAGTAACACCAGAGTTCATTGTATCACCGATAACATGCAAGTCTTGGCTATGTTAAATACCGGTAGATCCAAGAATAAATGTATATGTGTAACACATATTGTTATGTTACCGAGGTGTGTTCAGAATAGGACACGTGGTTCAATCACCTCATACTTTTTTGAAGAGGAATGTTAAGGTTTTTACGGATTGTATAGAGATTAAAGTTATCTCGTCTAAAACGGACCAGTTTGGCAAGGATTCCTATGTTGTGTATCTTAAAAGAGATGATAGTCCAGACTTATGTCCAGCTAGGTATATAAAGAAATGTGTAAAGGCCTGTAAGTACAACAGGGTTTTATTCTCCATCCATTCCAGACCGTTGCAGTATCGCTATGTAAATATGAGGTTAAAAGCTATTGCTTTTCAGTGTGGTTTATGCCATAGAGTTTCGACTCACTCTCTTAGACATGGTGGGGCAACTTTATTAAGAAATGCAGGTCTGAGTGTTCAGGATATTATGAGACCAGCCAATTGGAAATCTAATGTTATATATAATTATTTACATGAGTCAAAGGACAGTTTGCTGGCTTTGGATGTAATGATTTAATGTGGAATGTTTTACATTGTGTTTGGCGGTTGGTTGGCATGTATAGGATTGATATTGACAAAGTCAATTCTCACCAAACCCAATGTCTTCTCATTTATCCACATTTATTGTTATATTATTATCATTAACATTATTTATTATTACCTGTTCACTTGATCAACACATTAACTATGGTGAACGGTTGCTTGAAGACACATCCATGGCCCATCCAGGCATCTAAAGTGTAGCTTAAGATACACAAGCCATTTAAATGCTACATCTGAATGTCAAAGTTCATTCAGTATGAAACCGTATCCCGGGATACAAATGCCACATCAATGAGCATTCTTTACGACTATGGTTTATACCAGGACCTCCCTTGCAGGTTGTCATGTATTCGTCTTAGCCATTTTTGAGTTAGATTATCCCGTGAAATAGGGCGGGTTGAGAGTAAAGCGAACGGATGGGCTATCCCTATGGCTTGATGCCATAACTCTTAGGAATAATTCATATTAAAATACACAATGTTAGGTTTAATATTCAATTATTTCACAGAGTGGCATTTAAGCAAGGTGTAGTTATTTTGTCTCGTTTGATATCCTGATTGAAGGACCACAAGTCATAGATTCATGTTTAGATAGACAGGTTTTATTTACACTTTCTATGTTGTCTGCTCAAGCAGAGTAGGTATACATGTTGTATGGCTTTTGATCATAAATGCTTCATGCAGTATATGTTGATCTCATGTATATTCTTTTAATCTATGTTGTGGGACACAGTAATTCCACTGTTGATGTGTCTCCCTCCCCCCTTCTTCATGAAGAGAGGTGGTCGGGGCCACCTTTGATGGTGGTCCCCCCCTTTTCTTTGTACCTGTTAAGTGACATGTACTGAGAAGGGTGATAAGGTGTTCATGTTTATTTTAACATGTGTGTCTCTGGCATTAGAGTGCCTAAGTATATATGACCAATAATCATGAATCGTCGTTATCTGGGCTGCCAGGGGGGTCTAACTAAAAAATATTTTGGACCAGCCTAAAAAGTTTTAGGGTACATATATGCGGGTAGCTTAAATATCATTTTTAAATCCACAGCGTGGGACCAAAGTTGAGGGTCTCTCTAGGGTCTTATCGCTACTGATTGTACCATAGATTTATGCCTTAATAGAGTAAGATGTTGATATTAACAGGCTAAGTTACTCTCATAAAGGTCTATTGTCATATAAGATATTATAGTTAGATATGTTATACACTGGTGGCATTCTCTATGGGCTCTCTAGGGTGTAGGGTCTCTCTCGGGTCTAGGGTCTCTCTAGGGTCCAATTATTAGTGATTGTACCTTAACTCTAAGCCTTAATGGAGTAAGATGTTGATATTAACAGGCCAGGTTACCCTCATAAAGGTCCATTGTCATATAAGATATAATATTTCGATATATTATACACTGGTGGTACTGTCTGGTTAGTAGTTTAGGAGTCACAGTTCATGATGGCAGTTATGAAGTTAGTCTTTTGTGGGGTATCTTCTATATCTTCCAGTAGAGGTCTGTTGAAGATGTAAATGTATTGGTTCTAGCCCATCCTGCTGAGCTGAGTATGTCATTTATTGGCACATTTAGCCTATCTGCTGCACTTGTGGCAGTGTGTCTTGTGCTGTATGCCCCAAAGTGTTCCTCTATGCCTGTGTCATTTAGGGGTAATGTATCTTGATAAGGTGACAGAGCTCTGGGGTGTGCTCCTTTTGTGTCCTCCTTGTCCAGGTATGCCTTCAGGTGTGAGTAGACACTTAATAATTATTCATGTGTCAATGTTTATTTTGTCAAACTTGAGGAGTAGTGGGTTCTTTTTAGGGTGGTTGGACTTCAGTTTTGTGGAGTATTTGATCCTGATGGTATCCTTTGAAAGTCTGAGGTCAGTTCGTAGCAGGGCATAGGCGCTCTGTATCCTCTGACCTGTTGCCAGCATGAAGAGTAGTAGGGTTCTCTTTGTCAGCTTATCCAGGTCTAGTTCTTCTATGTTGCCCCACTGTGACAGTTTGTGTATTATTGGTGCTGGGTCCCAAATGTATTCATAAGGTTCCTGTGGTGGGTGTAGGGCTTTTGCCTCTTTTACTAGTTTCTGGGTCATTGCGTGTTCCCCTAACGGTCTGCCTTCTATGTAGATGAAGCATGACATTGGGACCTGGTGGTGGCTACTGATGAGTGATCCACCCCACTGTTGGCGATCTCTGTTAGGAAATCTACACAGTGGTGTATGGTGGGGTGGGTGACGCTGATGCTGTTTTCACTGGTGTGTTTTAGCCACTTCCTTGCCACTGTTACGTAGTGGGCTATCATAGACTTTGACCATGAAGCCATGAGGAGCTCCCAGGATGCTTTTGATATTCCTATGTGCTGGCAGCAGATGATCTCAAGAGGGTGCTTGTCGGCTATAGGGGCAGGCATAGGAGCCTCATCCTGTTGGCCATGGGGAAGACTTTCTTCTGATCTCCTGGCCATTGTAGCTTTGATGAGTTGACCCTTAGGGTACATCTGTCCTTGAAGGTGGGCAGTCTCCTGAGGTCAGGGTACCAGGGCTGCGTCTTCCACTCCAGTATAAGAAGTAGCCCTCTAGGTCTGTCTTCCTTCAGTTTCCTTAGAGTCCTGCCAATGATACCAAAGGGTGGAAATATGAGTACAAACAAGCCTGACCAGGCTAAGGAGAATGCATTGGAAGGTGAGGCAAATAGGTCAATGTCAGGTTTTGGGTACTTTTTTGAATATTTTCTCTTGGCTCTCAGTGCTCAATGTCCATTCTCCCGCCATGGAGAAGGCTCTTGATGCCCTGTCTGCCTTTACATTGTCTGCTGATGGAATGTATGTGGTTTTAAAAGTTTCATTTCCCAGGCCAACCTGAGTACACTTTCTGTGGCTTTGTTGCATGGCATGGATTGGCTAGAGCCCCCTTTGTTGAGGCAGCTGATGGCTGTGGTGTTGTCTATGAACATATGTATGTATTTCCCCGTTTTTTTAAGTGTAGGAGTGCCCTGTGGACTGCTAGGATTTCTTTTATGTTTATGTGGGGGGGTTCTATTTCTCCACACAATTCTTCCCCATACTCAGAGTGGGTTTCAGGTATGTATGCACCCCCTCCTGTGTCTGAGGAGTCTGTGTATAGGGCTATCTGTGGGCACTTTTCTGTGTATGTTTTCTTTGCATGTGGAAGGTACTGTAGGTTTTCTCTCAAGCTTGGTTTTATGAACCCTCTAAGGGGGATGAATTTGTCATAATTACCCTGTGTCATTATTAAGGCCTGTTTTTTTTGCAATGATGAGCTTTTTGGTCAGTGCCTTTGCTCTGTCATTCCCAGGTTCTGTGGCAGCTAGGGCTCCTAGAACCGGCGAGAATTTCTTTATGGTACATATTTGTCCCTTAACGATATCCTCCACCTTTTGTGAGATATTGGCCTGTTTTTTGTCAGGTATTGTGAGTGTTAGTGTGGGTGAGTGCAGTGTGAAGCCTAGGTAATCGCTGGTTTGAGTTGGCTCTAGTACTGATTTATCAAAGTTAATGGTGAAGCCTAAATTTTGTAGCACCCTGAACATGTGTGAGACGAAGGCTCTAGGTGATGGGAAGGCAGGTTCTATTATGCCTTGTGATAGCAGTTTCTTGAGTTGCTCACCCATGATTCTGTCTTTCACTAGGTCCAAGCACCTAGAGTCAGGTTGTCTCAGTTGGGTGGGCAGGGACCACAGACTTATGGGTAAGCCTTTTACCATGTCCAGTACCCATCCGTCTGACCATGTGTCTGCTTCCCTGCCCAGACCACCTGCCTGGAATGTGTGACTTGTATGTGTGTAGGAGGTAGGTGGACTTACTTTTGTTATTAGAACCTGTTGTTGGTGCTGCCTCTGTTGCGCTGGCGTTTGTATTGCTTGTTTTTGTGTTGCTTGCTGTTGTTGTATTGGCCTCCATTGGTGTGTTGTTTCCTCTTTTCGTCGTACTTCCCTTGGTGGGTTTTGTTTCTGCGTGACTGTTGGTTATTTTGGTGGTACCTGTTGTTCAGTTGCTGTTGGTGCCCTCGCTGTTGACCCGGGCCCCGGGCTGGGCCCTTGATGGAGTTTCCCTGGTTTGTGGGTTTCCTTCTTCAGGTTGTCACCCAGTAGGTACTGGAAGCCTTGTTTATTGTTGTCTTTGGCTAGGTGTGAGGTGGGCCCACAACAGTGTTCTTGAGCAGTGATCTCCTCATGTTGTTTAGTCTCCAGGAGGTTTTGGCGATCAGTGTTAGAGAGTCAGATATCTTTACCGCCATTTTCTTTTGGGGTCTGTGTTTTTGTATCCAGACTGTTGAGTGCTGATATCAGTGGTCTGGCTGCAAATTGGAGAGCTTGTTGCATAGACGTATAGGGTGCATCCCTGTTCACAGTCTGCTGCTTATATTGGGGGTCCTTAGCTTCTAGTTCATCGAGGATCTCTTGGTTTATTCTCGTCTTGTGGAGGCTGTCCAGGTTGTCTGGTCTGGGGTATTTCTCATACAGCGTTGCTGTATCCGTTTTCCCGTTTTGTATAGGTTTTTACATTCACCCTTGCAGGGCATGTGGTTTTGTCCATGGGCTCTTCTTTAGGGATTTTTACTGCCATTAGTGGAGAGCCCAGCACCTCCCCTTCCTCCAGCTCGCCTGTGTCCATGTCCACTGTGGGTTGAGTGGGCGGGGCTGGTCTGTTGGCTGGGGCGTCGGGTTCAGCTCTCCAGGTGACGTGGTGCCGGCCCTGGTGTTGGTGCTGAGAGGTGCTGTGGGGGCAGGTTATGGTGAGGTAGGATCCTCCTGTGTGTGGTGGTGTGTTCTGTGTCCACTTGGTATCTAGGATGTAGGTAGTATTCCATGTCTGGCTTAGGTGATATGGAGTGTGTTGGCCCAGTTGGGCCTCCCTCCTGTAGGTTGCTATGGTGTGGGGCTGGATAGCCACCTTGTCTGTGGTCGAAGGTGATATCCCTGTAGCCCTGGAGTGGCATCCTTGGGTAGTTGTCCCCAAAGGTGGGTCGTCTCACCTGGTAGGCTACCCTGCCTCTAGGGTCATCACCTGGTGTACCCTGCTCTAGTGTGGTGGGGTTGGTGCTGTGTGAGTTTGTAGATGTCTAGGTCTCTTCCATTGTACTCTAGTGCTTTCTGCTGCGACTCCTACCTCTTTCGGCTGGTCTTTTAGCGTAGTATCTAGGGTCAGGTCGGACTTCTTGTGGCCACCTCACGTCCACGTTGGAAGTCTATGGGTTTCTGCAGTGGCTGCAGTAGGGGCATCTCCCTCCCATGTTCTCCAAGGATTTGTATGTGATCCTCCAGGCAACCTGACCTGCTGGCACTTGGCTGCTCATTTCCCGGTTCCATCCCAGATATTGAGTCAAATTGTTGTGTTGGGATGTCACACTGAGCATCAGCATTAGTGCTGTTGTCAGATGTGAAGCTGGATTGGGACATACATGTCCTGTTCACAGCCATAATGACTCCTCCAGGACGCTCTGACTGGACTCTGTAGCCTGGGTATGATCCCCCTGGGGGGTACCCTGCCCGCCAGGAATGGTGGAGTCTGAGCTCGAAGTGGCAGCCTGCTGCTCCATCTTTTTAGAAGTGATGCTGAGCAGTCTGTGTTCAGATTTTTATACATCTTCTCCGCCCCATCCATTGTTTTATTTGGATTCCTCATCCTCCAATCAAATAAGATTTAACATATCTGATCTGATCAGGAGGGAGAGGGGTGGGGCCTCAGGGCGATGTGATGGGCAGTTTTATGGCCCTTCGCCTGGTTTTCTTTTATTCAGTTGCCTACCTATCTGCCAATCACTTGTAGCTACTGTAATTAGTAAAGAACAAAACCCATATACCTAGTGGACAATTTTCTATTAATTGTTTCTGTAATTTGCCTCAGCTTATAACCATAATGAATGCACTGCTACTCAACTCTACTCTCCACTAAGGGGAGTAATGGTGTGATGGTGCTATCTAGCCATAGTTGCTGTTGATTTGAGGGAAAAAATCTTTTTTTTATAATAAAGTGATTCATGAATTTAAGGTTTAACGGACCCACCACGGAGTTGTCACCGTGCTTGTGAGTTTCCCCTTGTGCAGGAGGGGAGAAACGAAGAGACAGAAATCAGAGCACGAAGAAAACAGTGAATGCTGGTATTGCAGTTTTAACTGCATCTCGGGGCTTGAATCCTCTAACCAGGAACCCTCCTCTGTGTCACAGACATTTAATAGAAAGCAGCCAGTGAGGGTGGGACTCCCTGTGTACAGCTACAACGGAGGGGAACCTGAAGATGAGAATGGAATATAGACAAAGGAACTGACAGTCTTTGGAGTAATAGCTTTTTATTGGAGGGAAAACGGATCTGGTGAGAGCCACAAAGAAGATTGGATAAGGAGAGACCGTTTGGAGGAGCTGAATTAATGTAGCGGGGAGCCGGGATATTATGAAGAAACTAAAGATGAGTTTGTGGGACTCTTGATTATTATTGACATACCATCCTTTTCCACTTTGTCCTAAATCTATCTATATGACTTTGAGGGTTATCTGCAGCGGTCATGTGCATGGGTTTATCATTGAATACTACTTCATGATTTTTCACATTTGTATTGTGTAGCCCCAAACACACACAATGCGGGAATGAACCAGGCACTTGAGCTAATTGAAGAAGGTTGACCTGGGTTTGGAAGAAGTGGCACTGGGGGATACTGCACCAAATGATACGCTAGCTCCGGGCCCTTTACTGAGGTCATCATCCTGACATCCCAAGTTGTTAGTATGGCGAGTTTGTATTGTCAGTATGACAACTTTGCCTGTCAGTCAGATGAGTTTAGGCTGTCATGAGGAATTGACCACTCTAAACTCGTCTGTGCTACTTTTATGTTGCAAAAAGAAATAGGTGTACATAATACATGTCACCAAGTAATGTAAATCTGCACACAATGCCCTTATTGTGATCAATAGTTGAAGAGATGCAAGCAGTCAAGGCTTCCTGAATAGCTTGACCATGTTATGTAGGCTTTGTTGTACACATTAAGATTCATCCATTATATGCATTGTATTTCAGTAGGCGTAACTCTGATCAACCAATCTGATCTGATAATTCAAATAGAGAGAAGAACTGACAGCCAGAAACCAAGTTGAGCAATGTTTAGATCTTCTTGAATTCAATGCATCTATTGTCTGATAAGTGTATATTTGTCAGTTTAATGTGTGATGTCACATCTGTAGGTCGGTGTAGCAAAAAGCGGCTGGCCTTTCAAAGATACTGTTAACACATATTTGCAATTATCTGTGATTTGACTGAAAACATTGGAAATATGGCATCGGTAATTTACAACCCAGTATGCACATGTTGAAAGTCAAATTTCTTCTGAACTATGCATGCATATGTCTGCACATTAAAGGCAATACTACTAACATTCTGCTATGAGCATGACAGGTCACCCTTTCTCGCTATACAGATCTTCAGGCAGGTTCCTATTATTGCATCATTTGAGCCTGTAAGGTGGTCATACTATGGACCAACATTATCATTGCTGAGAGGTAGGTATGCCTTACCGTGCACATATTGTTGTGCATGCCAAAGGAATTTGAGAACAGCTGGAGTAGCATGTCAAAGTATATATGATAACGACCTTCTATTCTGAGCCATAATGTTGACTTATTGCATTGAGTACATAATACAAGGATGGACCAATCAGGAAACCATAAACTGTTTTTACCCTTGATTCTGATGGATATGTGGGGAGAGGACAAACAAGTGGATCCCTCCTCATTTCAGTGTTGATTCATCTTTTTCCCAAAAGCTGGTCAACATTGATCAATCCATTGTCAAAATTGAATCAATGTTCCTTATATCCACCTGGTCTGTCCTTGGCCTTCATCATGTCTCTAGTACAGTCATAAGCTGTCTATCCCTGGGATTATATAATATGACGTGTAGATATGCTACTTATCAGTACGCCCTCAGATTTCCCCTTCACAGAACAGCACATATTCAGTAAGGAATCACTTTGCCCCATCCCCAAGCTATCTTCTTATCAGATAAATCTACCCTATTACCTTGTCTCACAGAAAGTAGACATCTAGTGTTTAAAGGGGATGTGATTAGGGAATAAATTAGATTGTCCATTGGCTCTTCATTACTTTATGGCATTAATTTTCTTGGAAGGCAGTCATCCCCTGCCAAATGCTTCAATCAATTCTATCATGATTTTCTGCCAACCACTTTACCTAACCCGTTTTTGATATGACAATCCATGGGTTGAGATCCCTCATCAATGACTCCCTTTAGGTATTCTTAAGAGAAAGAGTCCTTAATCACTTGACTTTCTCAATGGTCTGATTTTTGTACTTGTTTTTTTTTGTCTTTCTAATGATGTTGCCTTCATTTGGGTTTTACAAGCTCTCCAGCTCGGTAATGTAGTAATTCTGATTCACCCTGTGCGGTAAAAGACCCAGCAAATTGTCATTATCTGTCGCCATGATTGGTCATCAATGGTGACATCTTTTTGAGTGATAACTCACTGCGTCATCTCACATGGCATGGCAATTTATCACAACAGTCACCATCATGATCTCACTCACTGCGTGAGTATGTGCCACCCCTTGTCATCCCTCACAAAGCATGGTGACTTATCACCACCATCGCCAACATGGATCTAACTCACTGCGGGAGTATGTGCCACTGCCTGTCAACTCTCACTCAGAATAGCGGCTTATCACAAGCATCGCCAACATGGATCTGACTCACTGTGTGATTATGTACCACTTCCGGTCAGCTCTCACTCAGAATGGCGACTTATCACCACCATCGCCAACATGGATCTCACTCACTCCGTCAATATGTGCCACTGCCTGTCAACTCTCACTCAGAATGGCGGCTTGTCACAAGCATTGCCAACATGGATCTGACTCACTGTGTGATTATGTACCACTCCCGTGCCACTGGCATCAACTCTCACACAAAATGGCGACTTATCACTACCATTGCCAACATTGGTCTCACTCAATGTGTGAACTTGTGTCATTCCATGTCAATGCTCTCTGAGGATTGCATCATCTGTCACTCACTCTCACTCAGAATGGCAACTTATCACCACCATTGCCAGCCTTTGTCTCACTCAATGCGTGAATTTTTGTCGCTCCAAGTCAATGCTCTCTGAGGATTGCATCATCTGTCACTCACTCTCACTCAGAATGGCAACTTATCACCACCATTGCCAAAGTTGTTGAGACAGCACCACTGTTCAACATGTAGCCTATCTAGGAAGGGTGGGCATGAAGTCCCATACTTATCAAATGTGCTTTGTTGCACACTGATTTCCATGTAATACTTCAGGGTTGAATCAAACAAGATTATATAGAGAAAATATCAATTGAATTTAGATAGAGGTATCTCTAAAATAAAAGCAACTATCCATAAACACCTTTTCTCTGGTTACAGGAAAAATACATAAGGAAGTATCTACATGAACACCTTGTCTGTGGTTAGAGGGAAGATACATATGGCAATACCTTCTCTGGCAAAACATACATTCATCTGGCAGATGTGAGGCTGCATGATTAGCAATGTCGATGATCATGAGCTTTTCATCTAACAAGATGAGTGATCTAACAAGATCACCACTCTAGCCATCCATGGTGAACCTGTGCTATGATGTGGTGCGCATTTCATCTAGTGAGGTGAGTGATCAACCGCCTTGCCATCCCTGGTGAGTGTGAGTCATCACGATCCTCGCCAACTGTGGTGATCGTGCATTCTGGCATGGTGTGTGTTTCATCTAGTGAGATGAATGATCACCTGAGTGACCATCCCCCGTGAGTGTGAGTGATCACGATCCTTGCCATCTGTGGTGAATGTGCGTTATGATGTTGTCTGCGTCTCATCTAGCGAAGTGAGTGATCACTCATGTCGCCATCCCTGGTGAGGATGAGTGATCACGATCCTCGCCATCCCTGGTGAACATGCACTATGACGAGGTGCGTGTTTCATCTAGCGAGGTGAGTGATCACCTGCGTCGCCATCCCTGGTGAGTCTGAGTGATCACCATCCTCGCCATCTGAGGTGAGGCCATGTGATCACCACCATTGCTATTCCTGGTGATCTTGTGCTATAGCGATGTCGTGTTCCATCTAGCGACATGTGTGAGCCACTTCACACAGGTTGACGAGGAATCACGACAATTTGCTGGGGAGGTATTGCCAAAGGGCTAATTGAATGTTTTCATCCAGAGAGGCACACTCCAAATCAGGGGTTTGGACAGACAGGCAGAAACACATAGACAATGACAAGGGCAGGGTAGGTTGAGGCTAGGGCAGTACAGAGGATAGAATTAAACTGAAATACTTCTGGTATAAAATTTATTTAAATGAACATAGCAGTTCATTAATGCAATGAGCAAGTCCAAAAAAAAAAAAAAAAAAGCAATTGAAGCCCAATCCCATCTTACATCTATATTAGGTTCCGTAAGAGTTTGCTGATGATACAGAACCTAAAAAGAAGGCTCCCGCATCCATCTGTAATGATCTCCCTGCAATTGTACATACATCACCCATTGTCCCATCCCCTCTCCTCACCCAACTAATACCTACTATAATCTCATTTTACTGCTCATTATCTAGCCTTGACATGTACCCTGAGTTCCCTCTACTAACCACCCTGCCTGACCCACACTTGTGGCCTTTTTGTATGACCCTGTGCAATAATCCTAATCCCTTTTTTTTCTCAGAAGTGCTCCTTGTGACTCCTATGTGAGGCTATAGGAAGACAATAAAATAATGGGTCTCTGTCAAAGATATTCAGAGGCATTTTAGAAGGGAACTAGCATTCCATAGGCTACCTGCATATCACTTCATGCGTTCAACATTATATATTTGTTTTCATTCGAATGATAGAAATTGTTGCTCTAAGCGACAATCATTATTTTCACAGAGATTCCTTGTACCACCACACTGCAACCTGGGATTTCTTGTAAAAACTACACTGGTCCCTGTTATATAATTACAGTGGTTCACTGTTCAGCTTTACAAGGATCCCTGGTAGATTTAATAGTTATTTTTTACAGTGTAGGACCTCAAGGTTTGGTGTCCTAAGCGCCTTATACCATAAAGTTTTAATCTGTGATAGAATCTATTTCTAATACAATACACGGCTTTTGTCTTGACTTTGTGATACACTACATAGCATGATACTACCACAGATTTTTCACTGAGCATGCAGTTCAATGACCTCTATTTTCTGATCTTTTCTTCAGAGAAAGCATGGCACCATAATACGTCGCTGGTGAGTGTGCTCGATCGGCAGCAGTCATTGGTGCATCATATTACCTTTATTATACTGAAATGCACAAGCACCAATGTCTCTTATTTCTCTTTCTTAGAAAGACCAAAGGAAAGAATTGAGAGGGAAAATGCTGAATGGCCTGGCTAAAGAAAAGATCACGATATAACTTGAAGCCTTGCCTGTGAATCTGACACAGAAGTAACGTGCCCAGACACCAGACAACCTCATGAATTACAAAAGAGAACTAGAAGCTGAGTAGTCAATTTACCACTGTCTCATTGTGATAACTGTTTGTAATGAACTTTGATCAATGCTGATGAAAGCTTCTCATGATATCACAGGCCATGATGTCGAATGAACGACTCTTCGCTCATCTATCTCCTAGTTCCTACATTTCACTGTCCCCCAAAATGATTTCTTACTCTCTATCCTCTCTTTCTCACTCTCATTGACACAACCTTGTCTTTCAGACACATTAAATTTTCACTGCATTTTTCACAGGACGTCTGTACTTCTCGAGGCCATTTCTTAAGGCAATACGATTGCACCAACCCCTATGACTGCAGATGCATGTGGGATTTATACAGGTTTTTGATCCTGCAGAGATTTCTGGTCGTATTGTGTTGAGAAATGACCTCCTGAAACATTAACATCATCTCAAAGGTCTGTCATCCTCTCCTGTTGACCATGAATCCCATTGACAAGCACTCCAATGAAAGTCACACGAGGCATATTTTACAATTGCACTCATTGTCTACCATATGATTGTTCCCTATCCTTGGCTACTATCAGAATGCTTCATTGTAGATGCAATGCCTGATGTCATGTCAGTGTCTGAATTGGAAGGTTATAGTGATGTATTATACCTAGGTCTTATCTGGTTGTATGCACCTTACATAGGCCAGAGCCTGTTTATTATCATGCAATAGGTGTAATCATACGTATACAGGCAGAAGGCACTATGGAGCTACACTAATTCTGATATTGTGCACATATCATTACCAACTGCATACTCGGCTCAAAACCATTATAACCAGTCATTTCAAAGCGTGTCAAGCAGTGTCTCAAAAACTGAAGAATTCTTAAGTCTCTTCATCTGTTTTCCATTTGTCCACGAAAGCATGTCTTTTTCTCCTTCCATAGACGTAACCTATTCCACTTTTTGTAAGGTATTGACTATGGGTGTGGGTATAAATTTAATAGAATCACAATACTCGCCTAGCTAAAAAGGTGTGAGTAAAAAATACCACTGAAACCACCATCAATGAATGGACCATTTCAGTTGCCTATAGTCTTTAACTCACACACATTGCAGACACTCTCTTTATATCAGAACATCTCTGGCATTTGGGGTCACATACTAAGCTGGATAGTACTGATATCACCTGCCATCTAACATACCGGTAAAACATGACGTCACACAACCAGTAGATGTTCCAGGGTTATCATTGGAGGAGTCAAAAAGGGTACCCACATATACCCAGACCTTAATGCACTTCACAACCAGTCCACATATACCCAGACCTTAATGCACTTCACAACCAGTCCACATATTCCCAGACCTTAATGCACTTCACATCCAGTCCACATATACCCAGACCTTAATGCACTTCACAACCAGTCCACATATACCCAGACCTTAGTGCACTTCACAACCAGTCCACATATACCCAGACCTTAATGCACTTCACAACCAGTCCACATATACCCAGACCTTAATGCACCTCACAACCAGTCCACATATACCCAGACCTTAATGCACTTCACAACCAAACTTGATGGTTGCTGTTTGGCATACTCACTGCTGGCTATAGCAGTAGGGTATTTCTTAACATACTACAACCTCTCCCTTCAAGTCGTACCAAAATTGTCATAGGGATAGCACTGGAATCTGTGGTCGTAATGTAGTGTACGATCGTAGAGCATTAATAAATGACCTCCAGGCACACCTGCAGAGGCAAGCATAAACATATGGCCTTCAGGATGGAATGACCATGATGCAACGTGTACAAATGAGTAACAATGGACAAAAAGACAACAAGAAAAATGTGGCAAGGACCACGGATAGGAGTTGCGCTCATAGAACATGGCAACATCACTAGCCACTGCGGGTGACGTCACTGAGGCAGCATGACGTCACCAATGACGTCATAGGTGACAGGGAGAAAACCGAAAACATTATGGAGTTGCTACGGTCGCTACGCTCCCAGCCGCTGACGCGGCTTGCAACTCCAAAAAAAGAAAGCAATGATAATTTGTGAGGGCATTTTGCTGATTAGCACAGCTATGTCTTTATGCCTCTCCTGTCTCTCTGCATTTCCCTTCTTTGTCCTGATTCCCCCTGTACCTGGAGATCCTTTCTTAACAGCCTACGACTGCATCCTTCAAGCTGTCACCATGAACCTCATGTTAGTCCTCATTTCCGTTATCCTTCCTCATTGGATTTTAATTTCCAATTGAAACTTTTATAATTGCAGCTCAGAGATGAAAGAAAAAAACCGTTACCATCATTGAAATGAAATGGTACTTTCTATTTGTATTCTTTTATTGTTTTCGATATTTTCTACAATTCTTGGAAAGCAAAATTGTTATGGCATTGTTACTATTTGTAACCATAGCTACTATGTTGGGTAGCATGACGGCTAGGTCTCTACACTCTCAGCTCGAATTGTAAATAGCACATACTGCCGTAGCACATACACTAGAACCCCAATCAAGTCAATGGGTTTGTACTGACATCAATTCCCCCTGTAGTCTCGGATAATAAGCTATCCACTGTAAAACTGGTGCGCTGTGATAACAGTGTGCATATGCACCATAGCTAGTATATTTCTTGAATTGATGCATTTCCACACCTATGTACATTAATTTTTGAATGAGCACTGTTCTTTATATCTATATAGCTATGTATTGTAATCCTACATTGACAATGCAGTACTATAGTGATCTAAAATGTATGATAAGAAGGACCTAACGTAAGGCTGTGTTGCAATGATAACTAGAGTAAGGAGAAATATCAGAGGACTTGATGCCTTTCTCATTCAGCTTATAAATACGGATAATGCAAGAGAAGGAATAGCGGCGCAGAGACAACCTAATGAATCATGAAAGGAAAGGAGCGGTGAGCCAAGTCATAAACATATTTAGGTCAGCTTGTATTCATTGTAAACTTCAGGTCATTCTGTCCATGTTCTTTCTCTCCATCCTTCTTTGTCCATTCTTTCCCTAGACCTATACGGCATCTGGAAAAGCTACAATGCTTATTTAGATCCTGTCGACACGCAACTACCCTCTCTCCTATTGAACACTACCCTCACGCCCTCATCTCAACGTACATAGATACAAGTTGGTTTGCTATAGTCACCATAAGTTCTAATTGTCCATTAAGTCGCCACATCATCACTTTTTATATTATTTCATTATTTTTCTTTTCTTTCCTTTCTTTCTTTTTCCCCCTTTCTTTTCTCTTATTTTTTATTTATTTTTTTTTAACATATGAGTCGGCTTGCTTTTGCGGCTGTATATATATACCTACACTACCCGCTACACTAACAAGGGTCAACTGAGCCCATCTTCTTCTTTAATGCCCTCGTGTTGTTGAAAGGAGAGACAAGATAGGGTACCTCTAGACCTTGTATAGCCCATAACCTACTCTAACAAAAGCTTCATAGACTACTTTGACTTTGCACTAAGGTTACCATCCAATGTCCTGTCCACCAAGTACCCCACCTTTCCACTAGTACACATCTAGTATAGAGTTGGCATGATGCATTGATATAACCAGTCTTAGCAGCATACATTCATCATGGCACCATATAATGTATACAGCTGTGTTCATTACATCATTTCACCTCTCTATTAATCTCCATGTTAACCGAATGTCATCTAGCCAGTTATGTTTAACCTATCGATGTGGTCGAACCCACATCCCATCATCTGTATTTCCGCTACCTACAAGATTATTTCCTGTCTTAGGCATCGCTGATTACCTGCTTGCTAATATAGGCATGACACAACCAGTGAAATTACCATGGTTATGAGTGCAGGTGTCAAAAAAAGAGTTGATCTCAGGTTAAAGGTGACCACCGTTACACACTGCCCCCAGGGAGGAACACATGCCAATATGAGGTTTTACTCTCCAGGTTGACTGCTCTTTAAGGGGAGGGAGGAAGTAAAAACAAACTATAACAAAGTGCATACAGCTAGATGGCTAGTGGGTGCTTTCTGATTAAAAGTAGGCCTATGTAGGCCTTTTTACCATTAGGTCTATGCATCTACACTGAGGACTGTGTATGTTGATAGACCTGGGAAAGACCTGCGTAATCAATAGGATGTGCAACCATGTCTCCTATTATACTTTTAGGTGAAAGCAAATTGGCCAAGTTGGTTTGGCACCGAAGGCTTTGCGTATGATGTATCAGTTGTGTATAGGAACCTAGCCTGACCTAACCATTTGTATTTTTTGTCTATCAAGCAGAAATAAAATTCAGATCAATACATGTAGAAGAAGTATGATAACCTTTTAGGCTTGACATTATTCTTTATTATCAGGCAAAGCCGCCTGCGACAGGGTTGTTTTAATCTGAACAACATAACCAATTTAATCTACATAAATATTTTATTATCTCTAACAAGCAATCTCTAGAAATTACTTGAATAAAGGCTCCAGTTGCAGTGGTGACAGGTAGATTTACAGGAAAAGAAAGGGACATGAGCAATATCAAATGACCTGATGTATACCAATATGCATAATTAGGAAATACTTATCATTCTATTAAGAATCTAATATTGTGATATTTGTCATCACATGGTACGAAAACATGGACTGTGCAAATCCGAAGCAGACAAAGAGTACCCTGTGACATGACTTTCTTTATTTGTTTATCATGTACAGTTATGGTTTACCGATTTCCCACTGATTCTGGTTCCATTCAGATCACCAATTACAATCTATCAAAATGTAGAAAATATAGGTTTCCTAGTTAGGGCACATGCTACATAAAAGGAATGTGATTAAGGGACATCGGGTTTCCCTTTAGCGTTAGTGGAGAGGTCCTTATCTTTATAATAATAATAATAATAATAATAATAATAATAATAATAATAATAATAATAATATTAATAATAATAATAATAATAATAATAATAATAATAATTATAATAATAATAATAATAATAATAATAATAATAATAATAATAATAATAATAATAATAATAATAATAATAATTATAATAATAATAATAATAATAATAATAATAATAATAATAATAATAATGATAATAATAATAATAATAATAATAATAATAATAATAATAATAATAGCTTTTATTGACAACAAAACGTGAGGTCATTGCTGACCTATGTGTATATATAAATAACAACCATCTCCTCGACAAGTAGTTGTCACTCTCCTCTAATTTGATACCCCAGCCATGCACCTGCTTTCCGACATTGATTCTAACATGATAATCTACTGATTCAGATGCCTGTCCTACTCATTTTTAATCTCCAATGACAGATCATAGAGGCAATGCACTTGCGTACATGTAGCTAATGGTAGTAGAGCTTTGCCTGGATTTTCCCTTTCTATACATTTCCCTTTTGCAGTTAGCCTGCATCCAGCATACCACCCCCCCCCCACCCCTTCCAACAGGCTGTCACCATGAAACAGATGACAGTGCTGGCGCCCGCCAGCCATCTTCAACTATGTTAAGTATTAATAAGAAACAACATTTCTGATAGGACAGGAATTTACCAGTAACGTTTGCTATAAAATGGTAACTTTCAATGTCTAGTCGTGATCATTTACTGCCAGCCATATATTTTTAGTTCTTTTACTTCTGAAACCAAATATTCTGTGTTGAGAACGTTCCAAATGTGTTGTGTTGGGAACTAAGCCCTTGCCCTTAAATTTTGATAAAGACATTCCACGTGATAAAAGAGGCGTGACAACCTCATGAATCACGAAAGGCACTTCACGTTAAATCATCAATTTATCTGCCTGTAATGACCTCAGTCTTATTTTCATTTAAATAAAAATAGCGTCATGTAGGTTTACATCATACTGTACCAATTTATCGCCCTGCGTTTCGCTTTCTCTGTCTCATTTTCTATGTATCTAAACATAATATTCATCTGCCTACCACATTCACATTGCCGCCTCCCTCTCCCTCTTTCTTCCTTCAACCCTAACCCTCTAAGGATTACAATATCTCTTCCCTCAACATCAGCAGTTCTTACAACTATACCACCACGACCCTGGTCCACCAGTTCTATTGCTAAGCATGCTAAATGGGAAAACCTTGTGAGCAGGGATTCTGTGTGCACCTGCCCTTTGACTGCATCATGCTCCTTTTCATTACCCCCCCCTTGCAAGCTTGTTGATTGCATGCAGCTTAACTACCAAATCTGTTGCCATGACTGCACTCTTGCATCATGCTATGCCTCAAAGTGACAGCAACATGATTGATAATTTTGTTTGTTCTAATTCGATCTTGATCAGATCGGTCTTAATCCACGGATACATCCTACTTATATCTCAGCCGATTCACTGTGTGATGTCCTCAAGGTTGGGTTGGTATACTCCATAAGGTTAATTATAATGCAGTTATTGAATGCTAGTGACCTACATGCCAGTGGTGCATTGGTGTATCATTTTGACCAGGTAGCAAGGATACATTGGGCCAATGTCGGCTTATATTGGGCCAAGCATGGACAAGCATGGTCCAATGCTCCATTGCTGATTGGGTTTATTTTATGTAGCACCAAATGGTTTAGACCTGTAGTGCTTTAAAGCTGTTCCTCCCCAGGCTGCCTCTGCTACATACATCACAGACTTACTGTCAGATCATTTCAGCCTGTTTGTGTATGGGAAGAGGCCACCATGTGTTATGAGGCCAACATGTGTACTTTGTACTTGTATATGAGCAGCTCACAACAGAATGAGTAACTCAGCATATCTCACACGTGTTATGGTGTCTGCACGCCACACGCCCCAATTCCTATACATCTGTAGGCCTATTAGGAGGGCTATTTATAAATGGGGGGGGGGAGTGGATAAAGTTTATGATAATGTTTACTACCTCTACTGCTCTGTTAAACTTGAGGTCAAACCGAATCATGGCATCAAGACTATCAGTTTTCCACAAGTCATTTTTTTAATAGTGCCAGCTAGAATTAGACAAAGTTATTGGATTCATTATAAGATTGGTCCAAGATTTATTAGAATAGACTGAAATTCAATACACAACTGCTCAGGCCATAATCAATTAACATAATTAGAATACATCATACGTACTTCTACCTAACATCTTACTCTTTTGAATTGCGCTAGAAAATGCTATGGTTGAATGCATTGTATTTGTATTAATAACAGTTATCCCATGTGAGTGTATCATAATTATTATAATACATTGGTCAGAATCATGTGTAATACAAGCACTTGTTAGATGACCATACCATTGAAATATATGTAGTGAATAAGAGGCCATCTAAAATGAATGATTTTGTAAATACTTCAAGACATAGCGGTAAGATATTGGTATGTTCTCATGATATGAAGCGTTGTAATCTTAAAGATATGGCAACCCCATCACAAGAGAGTGGGGTATGGTTGAGAAGATTGTGAGGTGATATAGTTATATAGTCATTATAAAATAAAGCGACGGCAAACGAGGGGTTTTAACAGGGGGTCCATTACAGATTGGAGCAATCAAGCCTGAGAAGTGGCAGGGATCGCTTACCCCATTACAATATGGCCAGGAGGCCATTGTGAAAAGATTTGGAATTGGTTCTGTAGGAGGTGCTATTCCCAAAATGGAACTCACTCACCTCAAGGAATTGATTCCCTTGTGTGTTGCAAAAAAGGAATCGGTCAGAGGAGTGGTATAGGAGTGGTCCAGAGTCGGGTGTAATTCTCAAGTAGGAACCAATTCTCTGGGGAAGTCGATTCTCATGGTGGGGAAGAGCCAAGAATTGGAAGATCAAATAGCTACAGTGAGAATTTAATTCCATTTCTTTTCGCAACAGCCTCCTGGTAAGGAGAAAGTGAGAGTATTTATGTGATTTATGCCATCACAACATGCAGCACCTTCTCACCAGGCTGTTGAGCACGTATAGAATCAAAGAGGCTTCACCTGCCCAAAGATCACAGCTATTAATAGACCAGGATTCACTCACCTGTCGGTCTGGTCTGCTCTCCACACTTTGTGTATGTACCCTGCTGACAGGTGCCTCTTCTATATGGATAATGTCACCTGGGCTTATGTGTGCAGGATATGGCCTTGTCTCCTGGCACTATGTGTCAGGTGTGGGCCATGCTTCTGTCCGTAAATAGGGTGTGTCAGATGTATGGAGGCACGTGGCTTATTCCCACACCCCGTGTGCTCTAGATCTAGCAAGGAGTATTCTGCTTTTGGCTAGGTTAACCAAGATTTGATTCATGAAGGCAACTTGGCTTCTTCTAATACTAGTGTTTTCAATCAATCAGTTAATAAAGAATAAAAATGACACCCATCCTTGTATCCTGCAAGGCTTTTAGTTCATGTGTGTATTTGGTGGCATTACGTTTAAATTCTCAAGTCTAGAAAAACCTTTATGGCTCTTTACTCTACCAGTGTTTGCATCCATGAAATTTGGATTCAAATATTACATCCGCGTGCACTTAATGATCCCTACAATATGTCCATTACCAAATTAAAAACTGCTGAGACTCTCAGTGAGAGAAATGGTGGAGACCACACAGGTGGAGACCACACAGTTATATATCCACCTACATCTTACCCTGTCATTTTATAAGGTCAGCAGCTCACTTCCATGACACGTCTACTCTATCTGCAATCACATCCAGCTGCCAATCATACCACACAGTCACTGGTTACGGCCTATCACCGCCACCTGCTAGTCACTCCTTCCTCCAGTTACATTATATAGTCACTTATATTAACTATATTTTGTAGATTAAATACATCCTAAGGTGAGTCAAAATAAATTGTGATCACATTTTATAGGCACTGTATCACTCACAACAAATTTCGATTTCATCCACTTTTCCACTTGTAGGTTAGTGTTGGCCAGCGGCGCAGTCTTGGGTATCTGATTTTTAACTACCAAATAATACACCAAGCAATACAAAATATTGCTAGTAGTACGGGCACATGTCATTCTCAAGCTCAGGACCAACGTTTTTGTAGATGATTATATTCACTTATATAGGTTAATTCTTCAGTATCACATCATTACCACACAAGTTTTCCATTAGAGAATTGTCACCCTGCCCTGGTGATAGCAGCCTGTTTAACTGATGTGTTTAACATGGATGAACAAAGCATTGCCTCCTGCAACCTCCAGTTAGAGCACATGCAGCAAGTCTATCTTAATGTGCCCCAACAACCTCCAGGGGATACCTCCTTGTGCACTGATCCTCTGGAAAAGCCCCAGGTGCATTAGCTGGTGTTATAACAACTCAGAGACTGACCATTTTGGGAAAGCAGGATCTTCTCCCTTTAGTTGTAGAGCTGAGTTGAAGACGCAGCTGACGGGTTGCTCCAACTGCCTCCTGTGTGAGCTGCTCCCTCACCATGAGCTGCTCTCTGCGCTCTGGTCGGATCCAGGTAGTTCCAGGACACATCACTCGGGCGCTGATTGGGTGTAGGACAACAGCGCCGCCATGATCAGTTGGCTGAACTAGTGGAAGAGGATTCGGTTCTGTTAAGTCGTGGTTCATGTATTGTTATGTGGGTTGGGGTCTAAGAACAGGGCTGGTAGTGGAGAAGTTGGGGCAGGGAGGGTCAAGTAGCTGTTTTCTTGTGGGTTAAGATGGAGGGTGATATTTGAATTTTGTGAGATAAGACTGAGGATTTGGTTATTGATATATAGTGGAGATGACATGCAAACAAATAAGAAGAGTGGAGAGGGAAGGGATTACAGAGTGCAATCTTGAATCTACTGAATATCTCCGCTTTTATTTTCAAACTGGTAGGGAAATTTAAAAAAGTGGAGATCCTTTTTCCTTTTTCAAAATTACTGAAATAAAAAAAAGAAAAGGGGGGAACCACTAGTTGACCTACGAATGTCTGTATCCATTTTGTAGGGTAGGGTGGGGTAAGACGCCCTTAATTTACAAATGTGTCATTTATAAGAAATTTATGGCTGCTTCCAGAATACATTTTTCATTAATCAAAGGATGGAATGATATTTTCTTCATTCGCAAAAGCTTGTCAGCTCTGCCCTATAGATTGTTACAGTAAATCATGTATGAAAATAAGTGGATACAGCTGGGGTAAAAGGCCCACAACCTTTGGGATAAAAGGCCCACATGCACAATAAAGAGGATCATAATTGGAATAAAAGCTCCATTTAGATTCTTGTCATTAAAATAGAAGCTAAAGTTAATATTCATGAACTACTGCTGATATTTGGACATTATAAATCACCTAAAGTAGCATTTTCGATAATTCATATCGAAGTTCAAGGGGTGATAGGGTAGGATAAGTTAAAATACCCTAATAGCAGGTAACTGAGCTAGTTCTAAGAGAATAATCCCTAATAAATGCATATTTCTCACACCAATCAAGAGATGGAACAATGTATTATACTTGTGAAATAGGTTGTCAGCCTAGCCTTATGGAATATTCCAATAGAATGCTTGACAAAAAGTAGGGCATTTTTCCCCGTAGGTTGAAAGGCTGGGGTAAAAGGCCCAAACCGATGGGGCAAAAGGCCCATGGATCTGATGATAAGATAAGGTTCATCTCAAAAGCCCATGTAGGTATTGGAACAAAGTGTAAGGTAAAAGAAATGTATCTTTATGACCTACCCTTCACCTCTTTATAATAACTCACCTAATACTTTTAACCCATTTAACTTGCTACCCAAAAATCCATGCATATTTTCTGGACCTTTTTATTTTCTTGTGCCGTGGTGAGCTGGTGTGCTGTGCTGTGAAAATGTGCCGCACTGAGAAATAGTAATTGGCTTTCAGCCTTTTAACGAGTGTCCATATATTTCATCAACGGAGATGCATGACCCGGTGCACGGAGATTATAAGCCCCCTGACAAGGGAGATAAAGTATTTCTTACCCGCTAAACAGCTATAAAGGTACTAATTGATCACAAATCTGTTGGTCTAGACTGAATGCATTTTATTCCAAACGACTGGCATACGCCCACTTCATAACGGTAAAGGCAGAAATGGCAACCTCGAGCACACAAATTGTATTTTTTGGCGATTCGTAACGACAATGTTACTAAATGTTTAGATGATCTGGATGGAATTACATGTTAATAAGCCCCAAGCTACAGGCTGCTTAGGAAGCATCAAATGTTGGCCTCATAACAAAGCCCAAGTAATGCATCGCCTTGTGAACTATTTTTGTCGGACGGTCGACTTTAAAGTAGCAGGTTAGAAATTACAGGTAATTTGAATAAGATGGCCATGGCCCAGACAGACACACTTTAAATAGGCACGCGTGCAAAACCCATGCCAGCTTATCTGCTGACTCTTAAAGCTTTAAAGGAGAAACCGCGTTGCAGCCTTGGGCTTCATGATGCACCAAAGCGTTGCTGGCAGCCTGCTCACTAGCAATTGATGCATTGGTGCATAATGTCTATCATTTCTAAAGGAGTTTATTAACCCCATAGGGATGGCATGATACCTAAATGTAACCCCGGCAGTTTATTTGCCAGGGTTGCATTCATGCATCATAATGGCAAATGAGCATGAAATATAAAAGCGCTGTACAAACCATAGAGGGTTAAAATCATCCTTAACCATTTAAGGACCACTGATTCATTAATGCATCATACCCACTGGTTGTAACTCGCCAGGGCTACACTCATGCATTATGCCAACCCTACAGGGCTAGTACACTTCCGGAGGGTTGGAATGATGCTCTAAAGAAGTATTGCGAGCAGACTCGCTAGCACTTCATTGGTGCATCATGCCAACCAATGGGCATAATGCATTCCTGCATCAGCGATCCTTACAGGGTTAAGAAGGGTTGCCAAAAGAAAGAAAAACACTTCCTTAGTCTCGACATTTAGACCATGTACCCTGAAACACTTGCTTATCATTATCTGTATTGATATAGATTTAGGAATGTCGGCACAAATTAGAAGATTAGCTTTGTAATGATTGGTATCAGTCTGCCATCATAACATGCCTTTGCTTTATCATCATAAGGTGGCCTTATCAGGCCGATGATAATCTCACGGGTATCCCGTGCGAATAAGAATCTTATCAGCACGAAATTTTCTTGTACACGGGACTACACTTCATGGTCTTCTGGAAACAGGACATTTAGAGTATATTTGATACACGGGACTGCAGAAGGACATTTCTTGGTATACGGGAAAATGGGAATTCGGGGAGATATTTATATGGGAAACGGGACATTAGAGAAACAGGACAAAACCAAGAAATTTGGGAAACTGGACCCTTATCTTGTCCTGTTTCCCAAATGACTTGTCTTGTTTCCCAGAATTTCTGTGCAGTCCCGTTTCCAAGAAATACTAGTGCAGTCCCGTTTTCCAAAATTGTTATGTCCCGTGTACTAGAAAAGCCAGTGCGAATAAGACCCTTATCTGCACGGGAATCCCGTGCGAATATCGCTTCCCGCCTTATCATTGCCTGTTTACTCGAGTGCACTGATACAAACAGAGTATCGCACGTTTCCATAACAATGTAATTGGCTATAAGAAGTCTCATAAGAACTATATATAGCCATGTATGTATTCCTATCAACAAACAACAAGAGTAATTTCTATCATCTCCGAAATGCTTCATGGGAGGGAAGCCACTTTCAAAGGTACTGCTCTCAGCACATTGCCTGAAGTTCTAACTCAACGGTCCATATAGTTGAGTCGTTTTTTCTTTCATTGGTTAAACACCGCCATTGTAATTTTGATTTGACATTCAAAGTAACTTGTTAGTTTTTTTGTTTTTTCCTCCCTGCTGGTTGCCCATTCTGATAAGCACTCTGATCTTGCGCAGTTTTATAAGGGGAGAGTTCCATCCCCAATGCATCGCCCAAAAATATTAACCTCTAAGATTTGAATACATCTGTTAGCACCGGGGCACTGTTAGCATCTCTATTAGAGCCCATTCGTAAATTTATCCATGAGAGGCCACGTCTTAAAACAACCTGTGGGTTAATGCTGGTTATATTCATTGTCATGCTCCTATAGTCTTAAAGCCGTTGCTAAATACTACTTATATGCTCTTCCATGATTTTATTGACCATAGTCTCCAAACTACTCAGCACCATGTTTTGCACCACTGCCCCATGGTGGTTGCCCTCCATATTTGACATTTAGAAGCCACAGTATTTTACCATTGCTTAAAGGTATACTGCGATATATAACAGTATTTCAAAAGTCAGATCCCTTAGTATACTAGTAATAGCCCCGAGCGAAATAATCCACAGTGTTATGAAGCCTAGAATACCTCGGGCTATTACTGTTATAATGAGGCATGGCACCGCTACATTTAGGAAGTGTGTTACCAGTAGAAATAGTTAGGGAAGTGAGACAAGGGATTCCCTGCAGCTGTCCTTTCTATAGATGCATAGAATGTCTTTTACGCTGCAGGGTACACATGAGTCTGTGAAACTAGGTACCAATGTCATGTCCTGAGTCAAGGATAAAGTCAGGGCATATGGCTAATAATGCCCCTGAGCAGAAATGGATAATGTCACTTTGTCATCTGACACAAGTAAGCATATCCATGTACATGTAGTTCCAGCAATCCAATTACGATAAGGCCGAAACCATGACAAAATACGATAAGGCCGAAGCCATGACAAAATACGATAAGGACGAAGCCATGACAAAATGTAGGTAGTTTGCCTCCTGGAATTAAGCGCCTCCTGCATGTGGGTAAGAACAGTTTGATGTAAACATTCCCAGAATGTGAAGACAGATGGATGTTATTTGTACACAATTTTACACGGCCCCAGTCAGGTGTCAAGGGCATGTGTCTTGCTAATAGCTTCTAGGTCTCCATCTACCACAGGGCAATTTTATTTTTTGTACCTTACTCCTTCCCCATAGACCAACCCTACTTAGAATATGCACAGGTAGGCATATGTAAAAGACGTCTGAACAAAGAAAATATGCAAAAGAGAGTGACTAATTTGTCAAATTAAATCACCTTCCCAGAGCTTGCATCGAATATTAGGGTTACCATCGCATGTAACATGAGCATAGGGTTATCATGAATACCTACCATGAAGGTCCCTGACCCACTATCCTCCCATGTTCTGTGACAGCAGATCTTTTACATCCAAGGTTACAGAACAGAGGGTTGCCACAAAGGAGAACAGAGAGACACCCTCCCTATAGAGAGCACACCTTTCACCATGGACAAATGAGGCCCACACCAGCCTCAGGCCCTGCTGCTGCGTTCAGATTGCAATCAGTTTGCTGCTAAATCATCTAGATAAAATATATTAGTAACACAGGTGGTTGGGGTAAGATTGAAGCATTATTATGCTCGGAGATCACCTGTCACATGTATTCTAATTAGCACTGTTGTTCATCATGATTGTTATTCTACCTGGAAAATAGGCCTGTTTAAAGTAAGCAAAGCTCATTATAGCTATAATCAAGTTGGTGCCTAAAAGCAGATGGTTAATCATTTTACAAATCATTCTCAACACACTGTTGGATTGGCTGACTGTATTTAACATAAACCGCTCAGTATCCACCTTAGTCATTAAACAGATTTAGAATGAAAATCTGGAATGACTCCTATCCAACAGGAGGCTTGATTAATATTACACTGAAATCTATTCTGCATGCCTCCTATATTGGTTAGGCCCCTGAGCTCCCACTGAAGATGATGTGAACGTGGTATCATTAAGTGAGGATGAGTTCTACCTGTCAGGTGTAGTCTGTATACCTGTGTCATCTCCTTTATGTAGGGATCAATACCTGAGTCAGATAACGAGAGGGGGGGGTGATGTATACACCGCCTACTTAATTTTACATGTGTTTATTTTTACTTAGAGATAAAAGACATAATTATAAAGGAGGACAAAAGAATTACCTTAGCTTTGGCAAAGAGAGTAGATGGTCAATTCTCAAGAAAATGGAGCACACTGCCTGGGAAGGGAAAATCGTGACCTTCTTGTATCATTCCAATTTTCTCATTGCTAAAAGTTATTGGGCAATACAGATTCCTGACAAAATTGGGAACACTAATC
Source organism: Acholoe squamosa (assembly GCA_949317995.1). Taxonomy (NCBI): domain Eukaryota; kingdom Metazoa; phylum Annelida; class Polychaeta; order Phyllodocida; family Polynoidae; genus Acholoe; species Acholoe squamosa. The sequence continues at coordinate 27,536,035 of OX439041.1, read as the reverse complement.
ATGTAAATTGAAGATTCTATGACATTTCTTATGTGTTTTGAAGTGGACCTACATATGGTGATGCATCCTATGCATGAGCAGACTAAATACTTGGCTTTAGTATAAAATAATTAGCATGATATTAACTATTATTAGTCAATATAGCCTGAATAATAGTTGAAATGTGATATCTTTCAATTCTATTGATCATAATTGATGATGGGTTAACTTTGATTATACCCACTCTAGTGAGGGACCTACCCATGGCCATGTACCTACCTACGGTGATGGACCATAGATTCTGCTTGTCATGAGTAGAATGCATTAGGAAAGTAATTTGTTTTCCTGCACAAATTGATTGAATGGTCATCTGGCTATATTGAAAAAATATTCCACCATCATCATGATTATTTTTATTTCAATTTTTAGCCTGAAACCAATCCATGGTGATGTATCTATGTATGGTGATGTTTCCATGGATTTGCTATATAATTTGTAGGGAAAGCACCCTTCATGTCTAATAATTTGCACATATATTCCCAAAACGAAGTATAATTTTGGGCTATAAAATCTTTCATTAAATATTAACAGCCTTTTTCTTATAATAGCTTTAGTGTACCTACATACAGTGATGCCAGTAGGTACACCACATGCCTATCAGTGTTATAAATCATTGACATGCATATGCTGGAAGATTTTCTGATTGACCCTATGTTCCTCCTATTAGATCTTTCAAATTGAGATATTTATCTATTCCAAATGAGTATTCTCCCTGCTGTCATATCTAATACAGTGTACCTACGTACAGTGATGCAAAAGTTACACAACTACATATTATTTTCCTTTCAAGCCCCCCATAAATATATTGAAAAATGAATTTGAAGTCATCAAAATTTTCCTTTCATGATTCTACGATCATCCATACAATATTTTTACTCTCTACTTTATATTCACCTTACATATGAAATCACAAGTATTTTATCATTTTTTCCACACATTTCACCCTATATTGGCATAGATATCGATGGTAGACATGTAAAAGTATGTACCCAAGGCAAGGCAATGCTAGTAGTAATGCAAAAGTGTGCATACAATAGCTATTTGCCCCCTTATTAAGTGTGTGTGGCATAAGAACGATATTGTGACTCTGTGCTCCATTTTCGAGAGAATTGACCACATATGCATACATGATGAAAGAAAAACTCAATGTGGTATTATTTAGCCTAGACCCCGAAAAAGTTGAAAATTGTGTTACTCATAAATAGTTTGTAAGACATGCGGGCAAATCCCCTTGATACGTAGTCTATGCTTATAATACAATTACATGTCTTCCTTTCTGCCATAACTTAGGCTGTGATGATTCTGCCATAACTAGATCCGGAACAGGGTGTGTATGTGAATGGTAGTGGACATTTGACATCAAGGATATCATGCCCATTACCAGGTCACAAATCATAGAAAGTGTGCATATGGAGCCTCACATGTCATTCGCCCAGACATGTGCCCAGAATCATGAAAAATAATTCTTATAAGTATGCTTCTTTTATGATAGCAGGGACACATATGACATAAATGATAATGTGATTTTCTTAATCTACAGGTCAAAATAGTCTGGACCTGAGATTTTCATGGAAGTATGATGATTGTTTCTGTAGGAAATGAAGCCCCCAACATGGCTTGTAACTTAGGCCCCTAAATGTCATTCGCCCAGACACAATTTCGCCCAGACAATTTTGGGCCCATTTTAGCCCCCTGGAGCCCAAAATATTCATATGGGACCATCAAAACCCATATGTAACACAACAATCTCATCCAGCCTGACACTTTGAGCCAAAAAAATATGATTTTCGACCACCATTCTATCAGTATGGGAATTTTCTTCCTTTTTCCTGTACAAAGAGCCAGTCATGCATAAAGTGCTGTGATTGCCTTCATCCGGAAACTATCAGCATCCTTACATGCAAATACCCCATCAGTGAAATGTCTAATCACACCTAATTTAGTAATGCTCCAATGGTTAGGAGTAAGGACTGGCATTAACACAACTTTTTGGGGTATTTATGAGAAGCATGCAAGTAGGAATTTGGGGTCTAGGCTAAATACCACATTGAGCTTTTCTCTCATCCAGTATTCAAGCAGGAGATGTTGGACAGACCATACTAGTGAGTGATAATAGTGATAATTACCAAAAATTAGCAAAGATGTGAGTATAGTACAAAGTTACATTAACGCAAGTCTTGCATCCATGTAAGTAGTAGTATAACTTGGTGGTTTGATTGGGCAATGAGTCCCATACTAGGTAGTCGAGTGCATACTTCCACGAAATTATAGGACACCTCACTGGAATTCTTATATCAATAACAGGGTATGAATATAATCATTCAAATGTCAATCAATATGATATTATTGATATGGAAACATATGAAAGGACTGGCTAAATAAGTTTTACATTGTTTTTTGTAACTTTTAATTTGGGTGTTGGACTTACTTTTTTCAAGTCATATTTTTCTGCAAATACACACTGCTAGTACAGGAACACCATTTGTAAGTATGGAAATAGGAAATTGGCAAGTAGCCTTCTTGCAGCTTTTTCGTACTTGCTGAAACAGAATTGCCTACTGGCCACTTATAAATATTAGAGTAACAGATCCAAGGTTGACTACACTTGCACTGGGATTGCATGGTGAAAAACTGACATTTCATCCCTTTCAATAGAATCGAATATATTGGAATAGGAATGAATACTCAAAAAAATGGTAGAGCAAGACAACAGGAGTGGAAAAAGGCAAGCAGGATGGCTTAATAAGCCAGTATATTTTTAGGGGTAAATTGTATCAGCTTCCCAGCTATCAGCTAGTTTGCTAAAAAGAACCTACACTGTATACAGTCTGCACTGACTGTCCCCAAGGCTAACCTGGCACCATGCCTTCTCCTGTTACCTATGCAATATTAATGACGTAGGACACCTGGGGCCTTTTTCTGTTTTGAAAACAAGAATTATAAACGAATTTGTTTTGATTTTGTGTTTCTAAATGTGTTCTCAAGGAAATATAATAACCTATCTGTTTGTGCAAAAGATTATTCAAAATGTACTTTTGGTAAATGATTTTTGGCATTTCTAAATAGGTTTTCAAGATTATCTTTGAATTTTCGGTATGATCTAAGATAATCTTTACCAATCTTCATTTGGCTAAAAAGTCTTTCTTAAGGCTGTTTTGGTCAGAGCAAAATAGGTGGGACTAAATATATCAAAATGCTTAAAAATGTATATTTCTTAGACATAACAGTTCAGGGTAAAAAGTATGTTTTGTTTTAAGTCCATAGAAGTGCTGAAATGAAAAATGTATTCATTCATTACGCTTTTATCAAGTTCACTATTATTTGTGTTTTAAAGAATACTGGACAATAATCATTTTAAATTCTTTTAGCCAAATTAGCATGATTGTGAATGTATATTATGGGGAATCCTGTGGGAAATGGAAACACATTTAAAAGAAAATCTTGAGGTATCACATGATCATACTGTAATAATTGTAAGATATTAGATTTCAATGCCATCATAAATTTTAGTTAACTATATTTTACTGTAGTTTATTTTCTAAGGCATTCTGGAAAGAATAATCGTTACAGATTCTAGAGAATTCTGAAAGATAATCTTACAAAGATCACATGACCAGGGAATTCCCTTCCTTTTATGATGTCACAGGGGTATATCCCCATCAATTATATACAAATTCTCAAAGAAAACCTCTAGATTATTTGAGGTTCAAGATTATTTCAAATAATCTTTTGTAAGCTATTTCTGTTTTGTATCAACCATTTCTCCGTTTAGAATTCTCTAAAGAGTCTCAAACGGGAATCCATTCAGAAAGGCCTACACTGCAAAAATGGTGTTTAGATCCTAAACACAATTCTAAACATATTCTTGCAACGTTTTTGTAATCACATTAATTTCCTAAACATGTTTAGCCAAACAATGTGCTTAGCTCAAGTGTTTAGAAATGTAGGTGTTTAGGTTAAAACTTTTGTGTTTAGATATATGAATTTTTGTGTTTAGGTGTTTATGAATTTTTGTGTTTACATGTTTAAATGATTTGATGGAGATTTAAGCTTTGCAGACATGTATGCATTAAAAAAACAGAGATATATTTTTTTTTCTCATTTACTGGGGGGGGGGCATCAGCAGGTATTTACTTGTCAAAGTCTCCAAAGATGCCAGCCACAGCTATATACATGTACATATATTACAAACTGCATCAGAATGAGAGACTTGAGAAAGTACAACAGCTTGGCAGGAAGGAAATTACCTTATCTATTCCAGAATAACATCAAATAGGTGTCAGTCATGGAGTTTATTGCTTATTTTAGGGTAATGATGGTGGCATGAGGTGAATCTAGTCAAGTTTCTATTGCACTTTCTATTCACATGACATTCTATTAAATGAAACCATGATAAACATGGGATTTGGGGACATTTGTCACAACAATTGATTATAACTGTGTGCAGATAGTCCAGTCAAACGTAGTGCTGCTACCTGGTGTGGATTCAACATCCAAGTATCTAAACATATTGATGTTTAAATCAAAACACCTATTTTTCAACTGTCTCAACTCCAAACATCTAAACATGTTTAGCATAAATGTTTATGTAGTTAGAATAAAAGTGTTCATTTCCTAAATGTGTAGTCGATGAGACACCTAACATACCTATATGTTTAGGTTTTAAACGTGTTTAGACCTAAACATGTTTAAAATCTAAACACCATTTTTGCAGTGTACTCTTTTAAGATCAAACAAATTCTTTTTATAATCTTGAGACATCTAAAGATTATATAGAATCTTCGTTTTCAGAACAGAAAAAGTCCCCTGTGGTATATGGCCTTGAGATGCCAGCAAGGATAGACACACAAAACACTGGTCTAGTATGATTTGCATAGGGAGAGAAGCTTTTTAGATACCAGTAAATGCACCTACACTGTAAATAGTTGTGCTGAACGTATGCACATATCATATAATCAGATTCAGAGGCAGGGGAAGCAGATGGCAGTCTAAATGCATGTTGAATAATGACAAAAATGACAAAAAGAACAAAGTCGAGATGACAAACTTCATAAAGGGATATGTAGCACAGCACATGACTAAGTAATGAAATCAAAGTTAAAGGCAGATATGGTAATCCTGCAGCTATATGGACAAGTAAAAACCTACTCTGTGCTGGGATTGTAGATATAACATTATGAGCCAGCAATACAAGTAAAGTTGTTTGCTGGACCTGCACAAAATGATGTAGGTAAAACACATCAATCTAAGCTGTGACAGCTCCTGGGATATCCTATCCACATGAGGGAGACAGGAAGGTAAATAATGGGAGCTGATGAATTGGAGGTAGGGCTGAGCTACTGCCAGGTAACTGTGTATTCAGGAAAGCTTTTCAAGGTGTATGACATACAAACATTGTTTACTTCAGCATAGTGGTCTAAAGTTATTACAGTAAATATTGGATGGAAGTGTGAGCCAAGCAGTACAGGCCAATGAGAATAAGGGTGTATGGTGCGAGGGGGGAGGCTCTGAGGAAGAGAGGCTGGATGACCTGCGATATATAAGATAGAAAAGACTACCACCCTCTGAGGAATGATGTGCATTTAACACCTGGGATGTTGCACATCATAGAACAATGGCTAATATGCCTGCTTGCCACTTCATGCATTTACACTAATTTTTACATCCTGATGAGCACTACTTCTAATGAGAAGACAGCATGCAGCACTGCCTGCAGGGCCCCTCTCGGCCGACATGCAGCATGAGTGTGTCTGCTGGTGGCAATTGACGTTTGTATCTCTTTGCAACCATTGAGCAAGGACTGTCTTATTTAAGAAGAGGATCCATGCGTTAGCACCTGAAAGGGTTAGGCTTTTGCACCATGTACCTACTATATGTTTAGCTGCTGATTAGTCTAAATGTCCCAGACCTTTCCATAATATCAAACACATGTGACAAGAGGAACTCCCAGAAAGAATTAACTGACAGGGAAAGGTTTTATGAAAACCAGATTCATATCATACTTGACCATACAGACCTGAAATTGAATTGACTCCATGTTGTCATCATATCTATATGGATATAGATACATAGACATCAATTAGTGTTTCTAAGATGTTCTTGTACTTGAAAAGAATTAATTGGCCTATTTTATCTACAGAGAATATTTCCTCCAACATAAGTCATATACAGTCAACTCTCTACTTATGGTCACCTATCTAATGTGGTCACCTCGCCAATGTGGTCTCTTTTGGAAAGAACTGAATTATTTGCCTCTTTGTTCTTATGTAAAGAACTCCGTAATCTGGTCACCTCTCTAATGTGGTCATTGTAGGACTAGGGTAGATCAAAAGGAAGTTACAGGGGAGGTTTTGGGAGTGTCGCAACTCGCCTTTATCGTTCCCTAGGTTGTTTCAGGCAAGGGGGAGTTCAAAAAGAAGCCAGGGGAATGTGTTGGAGCATTCCCATCCCTCCCCTTACACTCTTTTTTGAACCGGAGACGGTTTCTGCTGGGCTGGCTCATCTTACACTCTGAGTGACTCCATGAGGTAACCAGAAAACTGTCTTGGTATCTTACGTAGGCCATTTACTCGCATGCAGGCCAAGTGAATTTTGATATTTAAGGTATCTATATGAAATTCATTATAACTTAAAAGGATTTGGAAAATATTTTCATATATAAAACAGCTTCACTAAAACTGCCTTCTCTTCACTTCCAATAAGCCGATTCTTTCAGCATTACAACGCTGGGTGAATGGAGGGGCGGGAGACATCTAAAGAAAGTCCTAGGACGTCCCTGCCCGCTCCCCTAGTCTTCTGTGTGAATGGAGGGGCGGAAAACATCTAAAGGGAGTCCTAGGACATCCCTGCCAGCTCCCCTAGTCCTCTGGGTCTATGGAGGGGCGGGAGACATCTAAAGGAAGTCCTACGATGTCCCTGCCCGCTCCCCTAGTCCTCTAGGTGACTGGGGGCACATCAAAAGGAAGTCCTAAGAGGTGTTAGGATACACCATGCCCACTCTATGGGAAGTGTAGTGCGGCCTGGAAAGCCATAAACCTTCTCTACATTCTCCCCAGCCCCTTTGAAGTAGTGAGGGATGTGTATTGCAGCCCAGGGAGCCACATTATAATTCAATTTAATTTTATCATGTCCAGTAAACTATAAAGCATTATGCATATACATACAGTGTAAGTAACTTACAAACTCCTGATTTTCTTTAGAAATCACATGACCTCTCACCCCCCCCCCACTTCTCAGCCCCTTTGAAGGCCTTTATGAGTGGTGGGTGACCTGGAGAGAGCCATTCTGAAGAACTCCCTGCAATGTGGTCACCTCGCCAATGTGGTCACTTTTGGAAAGAATGAATGGTGACCACATTAGAGAGACTAATGCTGTGTCACTTTGGAAATTAAGCTTCATTGGACAATAGCCGGGGTCATCGCACCTCTCCTTTTAATGGCTAAGGTGCTCGGAACTTATGATGCCATCTGTGTTTAATCATTAGAACTTCTAGCAGGAGCTGCTCATGGGGCTGCCACAGGTGCCGCCCTCTCACGTGGGACACTGACATCTCACTTCTCATCACCAATAGGTCACGTGGAAGTAAATGCTGCCCTCTGGCGAGTCATAGGTATTCAGACATGCACTGAAGGGGAAGGGTGTTCTCGTATTATTCCACGTGACTTACAGTCAGTATGACGTCTAATCTGACTCAGAGTGACCAGCGTGTAGTGTTTGGGGGGATCGTCTTCAATGAAAACTTAACGTTAAAATCAGGTTGCAGTAAACAGTTTATTGTATTCCCCATAGAAAAGAAATGTGGCCAGCCAAGAGAAAAGAGACCTCCAATCAAAAACCTATTTTTAACGCGAAGTCATAACCTTCCTATAGGGAACAGAGCCATTCCTGTATGGAGGTAGCCATCTTGAAATCAGTTATGTAACTGCTCCCCGACGACCATCTTGGATCTGGCAGAGAATTGTGGGTAATCTCTTATCTCACCCTACACCCACAGAAAACAATGGGAATTGATAAGACTGATAAGTTGCCCATGCCTCAATTTTAATCACCTTGAGTACCTGTCCATTGTTCTAGGTGTGAATGGAGGGGATTAGCCTGATAGGGAGACAATGGCTTGGTTTTACTCAGCCTGGATTGTATGTTCCCTCTTAGAAAACTTTTAAAGTTTAATTTCTCTTGTATCTGAAGTACTAAGACTATATAAAGCTTATATTGTTTAAGTTTAAAGTATTTGCTATCCAAAGGTATAGATCTTTAGAATATAGCTTCATATAGACTATTAGAAAGAGCCAACCAAAGTAAACTGTACAAAGAGGCCAACTGCTGATCTAGCCCCCGACTACATGAGCCACCTAGCTAATTTGTTTGGTACTAGCAATGGCTCTGTTCCCTATAGTCAATACTTCAACAAGTTTTGGAGAAAATATAATGGCATTGGAGACATGGGTGCCCACTATCTTATATATCAAATAACACTAGAATTATTTATTCATACCTTATAATTCTACTCATACAATATAATTTTGTTGTTGTTTGTTATTGTTGTTGTTGTTTTCCTCGAAGAAGGCTTTTCTTAGATACAAAGACATAATTATAATGATATCAAAAGGAGCTACCCAACATAACGATTAGGTCTGCCAAATTAACTTTGTAGGAAGAGCATTTGACTCTTGATCCAAAGGCTAATTGATGGAACACCAAGCGATCCTAACCATTTTAAGCTGGAGACCTAAGCCTACTTCGCGTAGAATAAAACTAAATAGGAGGTGTTTATATTGTGATTTCTCCTTTTTTCATGTAGAAGGGTATTGATAGACATATTTACGAACGTTGCCAATGCAATGAGCAGTAAGAGAGGAGGGGAATAGAAGCCAGCTCATAGAGTGACAAGAGGTTTCTGGGCTGAGCCCACCTGGGCTCCACCTGGGAGCTCTGACATTTACAGTTTAAGCCCATATCTGGGCTAGCCCAGAAGGCCCAGAGAAATCCAACCAGGGGCCCATGTGGGTCTGCAGACTGGGAGACCATGTTTGAGATGTCATCTTTCTGTAGCATTTTGGGTATAGTTTTACAATTTTGGACTGACAACACGAACGTGAATAAAGGGATTTCCTCTGATGTAATCATTTGCCACGCTTTGAAGCAAATAAAACCTGCACGGTTTTGTACTGGCAAATGCAATCACATCATCTCATACAGATGTGTACAGTGTATCCAATCCCACATGACAAAATTTGGCTTCAATATCTCTGCGATTGTGTCCCTTGCGTTGTTTGACCCTTGTTAAGGCCATAAAACGCAAGAACTACTGCAAACTTGGCCCTAAAGGTCGAATCCCACATGGCGAAAAATGACTCAAATATCTTTGCGATTTTGAATCTGTTGCGATTTTGGTATCTGTCCCAAATTCGCAAGGGTTATAACTACAGAAGGGTGTATAGAACACAAGGATACTGTAGCATATTATCGTGTACTCATTGTAGTATTTTGCCTTTGTTGATGTTTAAATCTCTGTGCTTTATATATTTTCTGTACCAAAATCGCAACATATTGCCTGTGTTCTATACTTCCTGCTGTAGTTATGTTCCTTGCGAATTTGGGGTAGGTACCAAAATCGCAACAGATTCAAAATCGCAGAGATATTTGAGCCATTTTTTGCCATGTGGGATTCCACCTTAAACACTGTGAGATTCGGAATGAGTTAATCAATCCTTGCGTTTTATGGACTCCACAAGGGCCATACAACGCAACAGACAAAATCGCAGAGATATTGAAGCCCTTTTTCGCCATGTGGGATTCGACCTTATATGAGCACTGCTTCCAAAGGGCACAAGTTCCTGTGCCCCCAAGCCCCCGGTCTAAATCCACCAGAGGGTTTTACTCAGAGCTCTTCTTCATTAATTTTTGAATGTATCTACAGTGAAAACGAGTCAGAACCTGTATTAGCCTTACATTCTATACTAAAGTGATTCTTCCTCATTTCCGATTTCGAGCATGAATAATAAAGCTTAGCGATTTTGATATGGAACTATCAATAGGTTGAATCCCACATGGCGAAAAATGCTTCAAATATCTCTGCGATTTTGAATCTGTTGAGTTTATGGGATCCACTCAATGCATATGAATACACTAGGGTGTATAGAACACAAGGACACTTTTGTATTATCTCATGCACTTGTTGGGATATTTTGCCTTTGTTGATGTTTATATCTCTGTTCATTATGTATTTTCTGGCCTAAAATCACAAAAGATTGCTTGTGTTCTATACACCCTAAGGTATTTATATGTCTTGCGCATTTGGGGGATGTCCCATAAACGCAACAGATTCTAAATCGCAGAAGGTCGAATCCCACTTGGCGAAAAATGGCTTAAATATCTCTGCGATTTTGAATCTGTTGCGATTTCGGGGCCTATCCCAAATTCGCAAGGGGTATAGCTACATAATCCAATGTGGGACTCAGATTAAGTTGATCAATCCTTGCACTTTATGGCCCCAACAAGGGCCATACAATGCAACAGACAAATTCGCAGAGATATTGAAGCCCTATTTCGCCATGTGGGATTCGACCTATAGATATTTGGAGCATTTTTCTCCATGTAGGATTCGACCTAATACGACTGCATAACTTGCCTGACAATATGATGCTAGGACTCCACATGGGCAATTTTGATTTTTGCTGATTTGGTTGGCTGAAAATAGTAGTAATGGCCGAGTAGACAGACGCACCACTGAGGGCTCCGCCAAATTCCTCCAATCCACAGTGTTATACTACATGGATAAGTTACCAAAGTTACTCGATACACACATGAATTACCCAGGACTGGATTAGTGGTATGTTTACGGTCGAATCCCACTTGGCGAAAAAAGCCTCAAATATCTCTGCGATTTTGTTAGCTGGGTTTTATGGCCTCCCTGGTGTCCTAAATCACAAGGAGTGCTAGGAGCATTGTGCAATATCAAAGTCACACTGCAGACTGTGCTAAGGTTTTATATCCTTGCGATTTTAGGATATCAAACATGTCAGACACAGATATACCCATTCACCAGGACAATAAATCACAAATGCTTCACAATAAAGCACAACAGTGTCCTTGTGTTCTATGTACCTTATTGCAGTCATGTCCTTTGTGAATTTGGGGTATACCCCAAAATCGCAACAGATTCAAAATCGCAGAGATATTTGAGCCATTTTTCGCCATGTGGGATTCCACCTTAAAACACTGTGAGATTCGGAATGAGTTAATCAATACTTGCGTTTTATGGACTCCACAAGGGCCATACAACGCAACAGACAAAATCGCAGAGATATTGAAGCCCTTTTTCGCCATGTGGGATTCGACCTTATATGAGCACTGCTTCCAAAGGGCACAAGTTTCTGTGCCCCCAAGCCCCTGGTCTAAATCCACCAGAGGGTTTTACTCAGAGCTCTTCTTCATTTATTTTTGAATACATGTATCTACAGTGAAAACGAGTCAGAACCTGTATTAGCCTTACATTCTATACTAAAGTGATTCTTCCTCATTTCCGATTTCGAGCATGAATAAAAAAGCTTAGCGATTTTGATATGGAACTATCAATAGGTTGAATCCCACATGGCGAAAAATGCTTCAAATATCTCTGCGATTTTGAATCTGTTGAGTTTATGGGATCCACTCAATGCATATGAATACACTAGGGTGTATAGAACACAAGGACACTTTTGTATTATCTCATGCACTTGTTGGGATATTTTGCCTTTGTTGATGTTTATATCTCTGTTCATTATGTATTTTCTGGCCTAAAATCGCAAAAGATTGCTTGTGTTCTATACACCCTAAGGTAGTTATATGTCTTGCGAATTTGGGGGATGTCCCATAAACGCAACAGATTCAAAATCGCAGAGATATTTGGGGCATTTTTCTCCATGTAGGAGTCGACCTAATACGACTGCATAACTTGCCTGACAATATGATGCTAGGACTCCACATGGGCAATTTTGATTTTTGCTGATTTGGTTGGCTGAAAGTAGTAGTAATGACCGAGTAGACAGACGCACCACTGAGGGCTCCGCCAAATTCCTCCAATCCACAGTGTTATACTACATGGATAAGTTACCAAAGTTACTCGATACACACATGAATTACCCAGGACTGGATTAGTGGTATGTTTAAGGTCGAATCCCACTTGGCGAAAAATGCCTCAAATATCTCTGCGATTTTGTTAGCTGGGTTTTATGGCCTCCCTGGTGTCCTAAATCACAAGGAGTGCTAGGAGCATTGTGCAATATCAAAGTCACACTGCAGACTGTGCTAAGGTTTTATATCCTTGCGATTTTAGGATATCAAACATGTCAGACACAGATATACCCATTCACCAGGACAATAAATCACAAATGCTTCACAATAAAGCACAACAGTGTCCTTGTGTTCTATGTACCTTATTGCAGTCATGTCCTTTGTGAATTTGAGGTATACCCCAAAATCGCAACAGATTCAAAATTGCTGAGATATTTGAGGCATTTTTCGCCATGTGGGATTCCACCTTAAAACACTGTGAGATTCGGAATGAGTTAATCAATACTTGCGTTTTATGGACTCCACAAGGGCCATACAACGCAACAGACAAAATCGCAGAGATATTGAAGCCCTTTTTCGCCATGTGGGATTCGACCTTATATGAGCACTGCTTCCAAAGGGCACAAGTTCCTGTGCCCCCAAGCCCCTGGTCTAAATCCACCAGAGGGTTTTACTCAGAGCTCTTCTTCATTTATTTTTGAATACATGTATCTACAGTGAAAACGAGTCAGAACCTGTATTAGCCTTACATTCTATACTAAAGTGATTCTTCCTCATTTCCGATTTCGAGCATGAATAAAAAAGCTTAGCGATTTTGATATGGAACTATCAATAGGTTGAATCCCACATGGCGAAAAATGCTTCAAATATCTCTGCGATTTTGAATCTGTTGAGTTTATGGGATCCACTCAATGCATATGAATACACTAGGGTGTATAGAACACAAGGACACTTTTGTATTATCTCATGCACTTGTTGGGATATTTTGCCTTTGTTGATGTTTATATCTCTGTTCATTATGTATTTTCTGGCCTAAAATCGCAAAAGATTGCTTGTGTTCTATACACCCTAAGGTAGTTATATGTCTTGCGAATTTGGGGGATGTCCCATAAACGCAACAGATTCAAAATCGCAGAGATATTTGGGGCATTTTTCTCCATGTAGGAGTCGACCTAATACGACTGCATAACTTGCCTGACAATATGATGCTAGGACTCCACATGGGCAATTTTGATTTTTGCTGATTTGGTTGGCTGAAAGTAGTAGTAATGACCGAGTAGACAGACGCACCACTGAGGGCTCCGCCAAATTCCTCCAATCCACAGTGTTATACTACATGGATAAGTTACCAAAGTTACTCGATACACACATGAATTACCCAGGACTGGATTAGTGGTATGTTTAAGGTCGAATCCCACTTGGCGAAAAATGCCTCAAATATCTCTGCGATTTTGTTAGCTGGGTTTTATGGCCTCCCTGGTGTCCTAAATCACAAGGAGTGCTAGGAGCATTGTGCAATATCAAAGTCACACTGCAGACTGTGCTAAGGTTTTATATCCTTGCGATTTTAGGATATCAAACATGTCAGACACAGATATACCCATTCACCAGGACAATAAATCACAAATGCTTCACAATAAAGCACAACAGTGTCCTTGTGTTCTATGTACCTTATTGCAGTCATGTCCTTTGTGAATTTGAGGTATACCCCAAAATCGCAACAGATTCAAAATTGCTGAGATATTTGAGGCATTTTTTGCCATGTGGGATTCGACCTATAGGTCTCATTTTGTATTTGTTTTTGTGTGATCAGCACTTACTTTGTTCACGTGTGTATAGTATACCATGCACCCAAACAGTCAAACAAAGAGAAGGCCACCGATTCACCACAATAAATCTGAGAGGAGAGCCCCTAGCTTAACTCCTGATTAAGTGCAAGAGGTTAAAAAGCCCCAAAGCAGTAATAGGGGTAGAAGCACTAAGACAGTTGCAAAACTCACAGTCAGTAACAATTCAGAGGAACCGTCCGCCTCCGCCATGAAAATCGTTTAGGTGTATGTGGCAACTACTCAATCACCCCCTCCGGTACCCTGGTGTGTCATCAATGGATTAAAGGGTCACTCACATTCATGCCTTGGGGGGCATTTGTGTGTAGCCTTCAGATCCAATTATACTCAATCAAGTTCCGGAGATGTTTGGCCTTCTCCGATTTTGGGTGAGCATGGATAAAGTCCATCACAGTGATGGTCATGTCCCTGTGTTTGGTGTCTTTACCTCTTTTAGAGCAAGAATTCATGTGGTGAGATACCTCACTACGGCGGAATTCCTTCCTTCTGATTTTTCCATGGTGGTCACAGAAGCGGGTCTTTATGGCATTTTCTGTCTGGCTGACATACTGCATGCCATAGATTTTACAGGTGATACAGTAAATTAAATTTGTACTGGAGCAGCACACAATTGTATTTACTAGTATAAGCCCTGCCAGTGACTGCACTTTTTTTGCCACTTTTGTTCAACTGGGGACTATAGTTGCATTTGGGCCAGGACAGGCATCTGTTTTTATTGGGTTAGGGGCTAAGGGCTCCTCTAGGTCCAATTTGGCTTTTACAAGTAGGTCCTTTAGGCTTTTTGGACATCTATGTGACATCTTAAAACCCCCCAGGTGGATTTGACAAGTACTGCAGGATCTGCCTAGCAGGTCCCAATTCCTTTGGGCCAACTTGTGTAGTCCATTGAAACCAGGATTGTAGATGGATACCAGGTAGGCTGGTTCCTTCTCAATTTTGGTTTGGATGGATTTCGGCTTTAAAGGGGAAAGGCGGTCTCTTTGGCTGGCCTTGTGAAAGCATTCAGCAATAAAAGTTGCTGGGTATCCATGTCTGACAAAATGTTTGCCTCTCTGGATACAGTGTTCTAAAAACTTGTCGTCATCAGAACAGATCCGTCTAATTCTAAGGAATTGACCATAGGGGATACCTTTTATGCTGTGTCTTGTGTGGGAAGACCTGAAGTGGAGGTATGAGCAGCTATCAGTGGGTTTGGTGTAAAGATCAGTGGTGATCTTCCCCTCACTGTCTAGCAGAATGGAACAGTCCAAAACATTCACCCTAGCAGTGGAGGTTACCACCGTGAATTTTATGGAGTCATGGATCCTGTTCAGGTAGAGGGTGAATTCATCCAGCTCTTTCTTTTCTGCACAATAAAAAACTAACTTTTATAGAATATCATGGATTTTTGACAAGATTACCTCGGCCCTGACTTTTACTCATGGACTCCTTCGAAGTATGCCATAAGGTGGGACATTTAGCTTAATACTGAGCTTAACTACACTGTGATTGGGGACTCAAGGGTAAGAGGACTAAACAAATCAATACTCAGCAGATATCCTAACTTAGTAGGTGTAAGGGTTTTACCAGGCGCTGGGATTGAAGCAATAACACTGGCAGCCATTGAATATCTACAGTCACACCCATATTCCAATGGCATTTATTTGTGTGTTGGAATCTGTGAGCTTATGGAAATATCTAAAGGAGGCAGAGTAATCCTACGGGAAACCTTGTGATACATACCCACCTGCATCTCCTCACTGAAACTCAAATTTGAATCTTGTCTGCGTAGAATCCGGAACTTCTTCCCACAGACTCAAATTGTGTTAGGTACAGGGGTGATTCCACGTCAGGCAAAGTTTCAGTTAGGCAAACCCATCAGGCACCTAACTTTTGCCTGAAAAAGTCAAACCTGATTCCACCAGGAAAAGTTTACTTTTTCAGGCAAAAGTCAACTTTTTAAATCAAAAATCCTGACTTTTTCTGTCAAAAGTTAACTTTCTCAGTCACATGTCTTGACCTTTGTCTTCACTTTTCAAGAGTAGTTGTCCTTGCCTAAAAAGTAAAGTGTCTCCCCCTTACAGAGGTCAGTAGTGTCTTATTATGACCTACCTTCATTCATAAGGCTATATTTTTGAGAAGAGGACTAGTCTTTAGGTTTTGGATTTTGTTATCTAGCTTATTATAATTAAAGTCATGAATATACATTAATCTGTGCATTCATCAGCTCAAATAATTACCAAACAAGTGCACTTAGGAATTGGCAAATTCAAAGATGTAACCAGATACCCAGAAACCCAGCTAGCAAAGATATGTTGGCCCCAAATTGGCAATGGTTGGCACCGCCACGGGAAATGTTCTGATGTCATACCAATGTTGGTAAATCAATGTTGTGCCAACGTAAATGACATACCTGGTGATCTGTTGATGTCAGGGCAATGTCACATAATTGATGTTATACCAATGTTGGCAATGCTCTTGTGTGCTATTTACAATAAAAATGCCAGAATAATTATATATACAGAGTATATCATGCTTAAGTCAAAAATATTTTGTAAGATGATAAAAATAGAATTGATACATGTACAAAAAGACACTATTTTTGAGATAATTAAAGATAATTTGGGAATATAACATCAAGTGCCCATATCATTCCTAGAGCCGACTAGGGACGCTGGTCTGGTCTGAGTGTTGACTGAGGAGGCAGCAGTCCCACAGCATCAAGGAGAAAATATTGCTACTCACCGTGAGCCTGATGTTAGCCTCAGGCAAATGTCGCCAAAATGAGTATATTTTGATACTCAGGGTGAGCCTAGGGTGTAGGCATACTCCAGCAATACCTGACACTCTACTCTAGATTGTTTATGGCCTAGCTGTACCCTCTCTACTGCCCTACCCTCACAGTGCAGGAGTCACTTTAGAGACAGGCTCAGGGTCAACTGGAGTAACATAATAGAAGAGAATAGGACATTGCCTAAGTATCTCTATGAAGAGGGTCAGGCAATGCTGGATCCTACCTGAACAGGCTCCAACATTGCAGGAGTCTTTCTTACCAATGGTGTAATGCACTGCCAGAGTATCCCAATACATAGGATCACACTTTGCTGGATTCTACCTTCAGAGTGAGTCCAGCAACACCACCCAGTGGGCACAACCCAGGTAGCAAAAATGGTGTGGCCCGAGTTTGGGCCAGAGCGGGCTCCTGATGTGGTCCACACTGGGTTAACACAGTGGGCGCCCGATGGGTTTTGTCCTCAGCAAAGGGTCTGGGCCACACTGGGCTAACCGATTCGGGCACAGATCTGTTTGAAATTGGGCTCACCGATTTGGGCTCAAAGTGAGTTTAACATGGGTTTTTGGTGTGGCCTAAAGTGGGCTGCCCGATTTGATGAAAAATTAGTGGTGACATGTTAAAATTTCTTTTTGAGAAATTTATCCAAAATCTTTTCTTTTTTTTAAAAGTCAATAAGCAACAAATCCTTGAGCTATTCTAACCCCCCCCCATCACCAAAGCAGTATATGCAATATCTACCCAAGTGGAAAGGCAGAGCAGTACCATTCATTTGAATCAAACTCATTCAGCCAACACAAGGCACTTTGATTCATTAAAGTGACATTCTGGCCTCAATCTTCCCCCACTTATTCCCTATGTAGGAGTAGAGAAGAGAGCCTTCAAGTTCATAATGACTGTACCTCTGCATATC
Organism: Acholoe squamosa; assembly: GCA_949317995.1. Taxonomy (NCBI): domain Eukaryota; kingdom Metazoa; phylum Annelida; class Polychaeta; order Phyllodocida; family Polynoidae; genus Acholoe; species Acholoe squamosa. Next base: position 27,518,412 of record OX439041.1, on the reverse strand, counting down.
TGCTCTTGTTCCAAGTTCAGTGCAATAGAAATGGTGTTGCCATTCCACTACTACTCAGATGACCTTGATTTGCACTTTTGACTATAGAAACATCTAAGTATTTCCAGACTATGAGAAAGTCTGCACATTATTACTTCATATCTGATTTAGTAGTCTATTCCAGTTGTCCTATGTCTAAAAGAAATAAGTTTGGTATGGGTAGTAGAATTCTGCCTGGAGTGCTGTGAAACCACTTTGTAGTGAGTCTGCCATGGACTGGCCTACAGGGGCAAGGGATATTTTTGGTTTCTCAATTGCCTCTATATATAGTCCTCTTATACCTGGCCAAGTGTGGGACCTGTTTGCCCCCACACCACAAATACACCTTGCAAGCCTTCTAGTACAAAGAAAGACATGAAGCTGTTCTTTCCAGGACTAGTCAGTGTTGCCTTTTACATGAAATATCTGGATCCCTACTATGAACCTACCTGTGTATTAATGGTATAGGGAAAGTGTCCTACAGTAGTAGTGGAGGGAAGGGAGGGGGGAGGGCAGGGCAGGGTGAGAGGAGGGCAGGGCAGGGTGAGAAGAGGGCAAGGCAGTGTGAGATGAGGGCAGGGCAGGGCAGGGCAGGGTGAGAGCAGGGCAGGGCATGTGAGCAAAGGAGATGCCAGGGCAGTGCAGGGTGAGAGTAGGACAGGGCAGGGTGAGAGGGCAGGGCAGGGTGAGAGCAGGGCAGGGTAAGAGCAGGGCAGGTCAGGGTGAGAGCAGGGCAGGGCAGGGCATGTGAGCGAAGGAGTTGCCAGGGCAGTGCAGGGTGAGAGTAGGGCATGGCAGAGTGAGAGCTGGGCATGGCAGGGTGAGAGCAGGTCAGGGCAGGGTGAGAGCAGGGCAGGGCAAGGGTGAGAGCAGGGCAGGGCAGGGTGAGAGGAAGGCAGGGCAGGATGAGAGTAGGGCAGGGCAGGGTGAGAGCAGGGCAGGGCAGGGCAAGAGCAGGGCAGGGCAGGGTGAGAGCAGGGCAGGGCAAGGCAGGGTGAGGGCTGGGAGTGAGAGTAAGTAAGTAATTGATGTTTAACGCCATTTCGACAGCTAAGGTCATATTCATGGCGAGATCCTCATTACACAAATTCACAGAGGAATGTGTCAGTGCCTGCACATATGTGCACCACACACATCCTGAGGGGATAGGAAAGAGGAGAAATAGACCCTTTTAAGTGGGCTAGGGAGGCCCAGGGAGGGCAGGGTGACAGAAGGGCAGGGCAGAGCGGGGTGAGAGGGGGAAAGGGCAGGGCAGGTTGAGTGGAATGAGGAGGAGATGGAAGGGGTAGGGGATGGATAGGGGAGGGACGTACAAAAAAGAGAGAGGGAGGGGGAACACTCATCACAGAGTTTAGAACAGTTCAGAAAATGAGGCTGCCCTGTCCAAACCCACTCTCACCCCAGACTGGGGAGACTTTATGCAGCTAAGTACCCATCTTGGGATGCCCATTTTGAAACCATCCTGGGCCCAATGTGGTTGCCCATTTTAAAGCTGACCAGTGCCCAAATCGGGCGGCCCAATGTGGCCCAGACCGTATGCTGAGGACAAAACCCGTTGGGAGCCCAACGGGCTCAAGTGGGTTTGCCCGATTTGGGCTGCCCTGTGTGGCCCTGACTGGAAACCCAGCATCTGCCGAACCTAAAACCCATGTACTGAATACTGCCCGCTTTGAACCACCTTATCCCGGGTAAAACCAATTTGGCCCCGAGCGGGCTTGCTACATGGGAACCCCACATACCGAGTTACTAATCAGCACTGCATTGTAGGGCTTACAGACAGTCTAAATTGTAATGGTTATGTAGCCCTGCATTTGTAGCCCTTATTGAACTACTAAGCTGTAGGGTGTATTAAGCCCAACACGTAAGTGGTTTGTTAAACACTATAAAGAAATATAGAAATTAAGGTCACCGTATGACAAAAGCCCATTATTTCATACATAAGGATTTCCGATGGTCGAACATTCAACTTCCTAAGGCAGTCTAATTATTCGATGTATAGTTTGTGCATTCCTGGTTTCAGTGTCCTTATTGCTCCTTGATGGGATTTAAACCGGGTACCTCCTTATTGTTACTCCTTTGTGCTCCTATCTGTGCTAGCGGGACAGGTGTTGAAAGTGGCACTATCAATATGATATTTCAACCATAGACCTACTACAGTGAGATGTCATTGGTCATATGAGGCCCAGTAGACTAATAGGAAACACAGACTGGAGTGACCGTAGTAAGGAAAAATGCCCATAGTAAGGACAACTGTCCACAATGTTCTCAGTAAGTATGGCACAGTCCTACTTATATGCCTATTGCAACCTGGCTCACCAGTTGTAGTGGTGGCACAGTGGTAGGATTCTAGCTTTGCATGTGAGGGGTCTCAGGTTCAAGTCTCGGTGGTGCTGAGAAAGATTTTTCATTTTTTTCAGTTTAATAGGAAACATCTCATCTATTGCAATATATTTTTATAAGATCTAACTTTGTAACTAATTGAAATAGATGCTTGCTTGAAAACTGACAGAATCTTCAACATCTGCCAAGTCAGAAAATAGCAAGAAAATAAATTGTTTGCATAAAAAAGAATTTCAGGTTGAAAACTTGCAGCTTTTGAAGAGCATCTCTGGGCTGGAATCGAACTCAGGACCTTCTCATATGAAGGCAAACATGTCACCACTACACCATCTTGACTGTGCTGAAAGATCTCCACTTGAAATCTCATATGATCTGCTCCCTCTTTGTGTTGAAAGCTGGTATTCTACTTTTTTCCAAGCCCCAAAACATTAGAAATATGCCTGGGACCATATGTCACTTTTACATTTACTGCAAAGATATGATCATACTCTAAAAGGTTTTAGTGATTAATTTGTATTATATTCCTCTATAGATAAGATTATATTCTTAGATATCATGGTTACAAGGACTAGAGGATAATAGAAAGGATATTGAGTATGTGCAAGAACGGGTGAGGGGGGTTAATAGGGAACAATTTTCTCACAAACCCATTATGAATGCATATTCGTGCTCATATTGTAGCAATAAGATTGACTTTACAAAAGTTCTCAATGGGGCTTGAACTTACCACCTTCAGATGCAGAGTTCAGTGCCATATCAACTGAGCTTATGAGGCACATGGTGTGGTTGGTGCTAGGATATGATATAATCTCAGACATCAGTGTAGGGGCTAGACCCCTGCTTTGCTGGAGTATTCAGTTAGATTCAGACTGAGTATGGCACCATGCCTGAGCCTTGTGCCATACTCATGCTGATCCTTTTTCCCAATGTGTGGCATTGAAGCAGGCTCAGCATGAGTATGGCATGTCAGGGGAGAGCCTCTAGCAGAGGCTCTCATGATACTCAAACAGCACCAGAGACTAGGTGAAACTCAGGCCGATGCTCTTTTTTCCGTCAGTGATGTTATACACTAGCCGCAGCCCCTGCAGCCTTCGCGGTCCGGGACCGAACCAGCCTGCCCTGCCGAGTCCCTCGGCAAACCTAGCACTTGCCACTAAAGTATCACTCCTTTGCAAATTAAGCAGAGATAAAGTGGAAATGAAGACATGGCTGTGTCTATAATGAAGATTATTGCTAGCCATATTTCTGAATTTATGTGATCACCTTTAAGGTGGAAAAAATAAGTTAAGTGATAGCTGGACCAATTGAGGTATTGTGATGTTGTATCAATGTCATCATGTCAACGTCAAATTCTGGCACTGAAAGTGGTTGGTTAGACATTAGACCAACGTCATAAAAAGGGCATTGGTAGGGCCAACATGGACCCGACGTTGCCAATATACGAAATTAGCTCATACTGAAATTGTGAAGGTATGGTGGGGGCGATTATGGGGGTACTGTAGCTCTCCACTGATATTTGCAAAAGACATCTTTAAAATTGTAGACTTGTTAGAGTATTGCTTCCAGTGGCACAGCTATGTACAATGATTGACATTGTTATAGAGGGGTCTGGGCATCTCCCTCATGAAAATCTTTTAAATCTAGAGGCAAAATGCTACATGACAACCAGGAGATTTGTTCACAACAGATGTACTCTGTCCAAGCAGTAATCACTAGTGACAGCTATTTTCGTTTTTTTTTCTGAAACAGGACTGTCCAACTGTACAATTCTGGAAAATGTATCAGTCCTAAAACTGAACTGTTTAACAACACATTTATGGTAATTCTTTCAAAGATTTCAAATGGGACTGTCCAACTACATGCCCAAAAATCAAAATGTTTTGATCAACCCAAGTTTGATGTGCAGACATCCACCATGGTGATTAGCGTGCATGCAAAATTTTGCTATGTTAGCTGTACCGGTTTCCGGGATACAGCGTTTCAAAATTTTACAGTGCAGAAATTTCCCCATAGTCCTTGACTGAAAAAGTTAACTTTTCAAAATATCTAAAATTTTGATATTTCTTGTCAGGCAGACATTTAAAAGAAAAGTCAAAAAGTTGCCTGAAAAAAAGTTAGAAAAACCTGATTCCACTATCAGTCAGGCACCCAAGGTCAACTTTTTCAGTCAGATTCTGCTGACTTGCCTGTAATGGAATTGGGGTTTGTCCTTCAGTCAAAAGTAAGCTGATCAGGCTGACAGAAAAAGTCAACTTTTCACTGAAAAAGTTATCTTTCCATGGGAAAAGTTAACTTTTTCAGTCAAAAGTCAAAGATAGAGCACAGTTATTTGACTTTTTTATTGACTTTTAGTGCCTGACTGAAACTTTGCCTGACATGGAATAGGCCCTTACCATATACGGCATTGACCTTGCAGTAAGCCACCACTTGTATCGCAGGCACCGAGATCAGAGCCACCTAAACTCACTGGATCGTGTTTCAATAGTTTCCACGACAGGATGGCCTCAAATCGTAGTGGGAGATGTAAGAAATGACTCCATACCAGTGACTACATAGTGAGCTACAGTACAGGCCTCAAAATAGCAGCTGCTATTTATTCAACTACTGACTCAATACCCACCACTAAGAAGTCATAGCACCCAGTCATAGGAGCCACTATTGGCTACATAGTGACCAGTCATACCTCCTTCATGGTCTAGTATGCATTCCTGTGTTCAAATGAGCATAGGGCTGCAGTAAGGAATGATTCATTTATTGCCAGTGGGGGGGGGGCTTGTTAATTATAGGGTCATGGGGGGGGGCAAAATTCAATAAACCATCACACTGGGGGGGGGGTCAAAACTAAATATGGGCAGTTCAAATACCCATCGCAACGCGTCAACATGTGTATCTGATTTTTGGGGGGTCATCTTGGCCCTCCACCTGGAAATAAATGACTCATCCCTAACTATATAAAGGTGATCCCACTTGGTTACACAGTCACACACATGGTCAATTCTCATGAAAATGGATCATAGTTTTAAGTGACGTCAGTGGTCATGATTCTGCATACTGCTTAATTTTTCTAGGAGTCCATATATACAATGTACAGCACACTTAATTGGAATAATCTTGCAAAATCGATTTATAGGCTAGATCAAAAATGCATAGATGTTATAATCCCACAATCTCTCAGAGGATGATTGAGGTCAGGGATGCTATATAGGAAGGCTCTTCAACCTCTGTGAGTGCCCTTGGGTCAAGACCTTTTGGATCATTAGTCTATATATAGAGAATAGTTATATGATTACAAAGCAAAGAGCACAGAGTGGCTACATTTGAGCAAAGGAGTGCAGAGGGCAGCAGCTGAGACTACCCACTTATTATTCACATAGAGGGCTATCATACAAGCACCCCTTATTGAGTCACTCCTATGGTGGCTATCTAGCCAGTAGGCAGTATGATCACCCAATAATGTAGCCAGCTATTTGGTCACTATGGCCAAAATCCTAAGATCAGCTGGTAAGATTTGGCCCATCTCCAGTCGTACCTGGCTGAACCTGTCGTAGAATCTATTGAAACAAGGTCCAGGTGAGGGAAGTTAACTATGTGATTGTCAACATTAATCAGTCGTTACCAGTTATTACCCCGAGATGTGACCATTACATCCACTTCTTTAACAAACTGAGCAGACACTTTGAATACCACTACAATCGTCTGAGAGATGGTACCCATCCGTGTGCCAAGATGAGCATCGGCCAAAATATAGGCAACAACATGCAAAAGAACTGCCACCAGCCTCTCAGTCCTATTTAGGCAACACCCTTACTAGGGTACACACAGCCTCAAATACCTTGGTAAGATCACTACATCTGGGGTTATTACATTGTGACGCTGTATTGTGCTGACTCGCATTGAAATGAATGAATTTGAGATACCTGTACATAATCAAACTTGTCCTACACTACTACTGCTAGTTACTACGACCTCTCTAGGCCACGACTAATTAACCTGCTGTTATTGTTTTAATAATGCACAGGTTGCCTGAACTGAACTCTATTCACATGCACAGTGTCCCCCCTGAGATGGCTGCAGCACCTGGAGGAAAATCCTGACGCTATGCTGATCACATCACTACCAGAGCCTGATGCACATCCAGTCATCAAACCTGATGCTCGACCACACATGTAATGAACAACCTGGCCCTCATCCAATGATGTACTTTACCAGACGAGTATAAAATGGCAGAAGGTAGGACAAAAATGCTTGTATATAAGCCATGCCCACCTCAACCAGAAACATGATTTATATTAGTTATGTTGCTGTGTTGGGCCGTATAAAAAATGCACTGCTGAAAAAACACAAACATAAAGTGCCGGCTCACTAACGCTAGGCCATGTTCCTATCCACATGCACATGCACTCTCTGAACAGGCATGATTAAATACATGCGATTTTGCTGAGTATGTGCCTTATGTAGTTGGGGTTTGAGACTTATAGGCACAATATAATTCATTGATTATGCTGAACCAACAGGCAACAATTAGCATGTGATATATTATGCTATTTCTTTTCTTTTTTTTTTATATTGACATGTACAACTATGCTGATACAGTCTCATAGACCGTCTAATTGATAAGCACCCAAACTTAAACATCATTCCTGGTCTATATATACTTACGATGCATCACGATGGGATATCCACTTGCATTTCACTGTTATCAGGTAAAAAGATACTCATCTGGCTAGGTTCTGCGCATTGCAGTCCTTCTGCTAGCCCCCTTACATCCTGTTCATTTTACTGTATCTAAAGAAAACTAGGTATGGCGACACCAACCTATGTTCATAATACAATAACTTAGAAAGATGTTACAACTATATTTGGTCAATTGCAGCGAGTTGGGGTCACAGGGACCAAATTCAGTGAAAAAATAAAAATGCTTGGATTGTTCCAAATATTGGTGTGAACAAAACTGATGCATAGAAGGGCTCAACCTGAACATTGGGAACACTAATATTGTGAGGATTTACAGTAACATTGGCTACAGCACCCCCTAGGAGCAGCCACAGGGGACACACAGGAGTGGTTCCCTGTGAGCAGGACTGAGTCAGTTGGTTCCTTGGTTTTGGTTGATGCAGAAGCACCCCAGAATCCCAAGGGCTGACTGACCATACTACAGACTACACACCTAGACCTGTGAGTATAACATACATATAAATATTACATTGGTGCCAGGAGTGTGCTGTTCTTATCCATGTGGATATAGTCAATTGTTTGTGGATTGGCTCATTCTGTGTCTGTTTTAGTCATTTCTGAGTGGTTTCATATACCCTTTGGGTCCTTCTAGTCTTATCTTTGAATATCACAGGATTCTTATAATCTGATATAGGGAGGAGTTAGGATTGTTCCCTAGGTCTATTGTTAGATGTTGACAATATTCCTTTGGTTCATTTCCTGGTGATTACAGGGTTCTAGGTCTATTCCTATGGGCATACCATGTTAATTGATTGTTAGCTTCACACACATATAGTGTGTTGCTTTGTGTTGGGACCCATGTGGGTATAGCCCTCCAGGGCTGACACCACATGGGTTGGATGTTGGGTGTATACAGTGATACATATAGCTAGGAGATAGAGAGCCTTCATGTTACATAGGCTAGCCATTATATACCATTACCCACTGTTTTAAAGGTCCTCTAGGTGGGTGTGGAGTTGAAGTTTAGATTTGTATGATTTGTACTACATGCATAGATAGCATCTAGTGTGCTTTGTGAGTAGAATCTGTGGAGAGGACCACTTGGCTACCCCCCCCCCCTCTCAGTGTGAAGTCCTGGATACATGTACATGTATGCTGCATAGTGGGAAAGGGCTCTACCCTATTGCAAACAAAACAAAATCCAGGCCTATTCAGGTGTGGTCTTTAGTCATTTCTGTGCAGTTATATATAGATTTGGTTCTCTTATACTGTCTTTGGCTATACCAGGATTCTTGTGTTTGAGCACAGAGGTTATATCAGCTTTAATCTTCCAGGCTGACTGTCAGACACTGGAGGCACCCTGACTTGACAATTCTCATAATCAGTTTTCCCTTTAATGTTAATTTCTGGTTTGGAGGTTGTGTTTTGTGGGACAGATATTCTCACAGTGGGATTGGGATCCACATGGCTGTTGCCTTCCTAGGGTATGCACCACATGGGTCAGATAGATAAAGGGGGAGAGAGGAAAGATAAGTGAGAGGGGCTCCCACCCTACATTCAGTTGTTTTTATCCCTATCTTACTGGGGTAGGTCAACTCTACAGGCAGAAGTCCTTGTTACAGAGATATCATTCTATTTATCATTGTAAGCTATTTGCATGTCTAGTCCAGGCTGTAGAATATTGTATAAGATTTTGTGGATTTGCCTTTCCTGTAATTACTGGGGCAGTCATATCTCTGAAAGCTGCAACTCTATGTGAAATAGGGTAATATTTCAATAGTTTCAAATAGTTTCTATTGGAAATCATATTGCAATTTTAAGATTCCTTCAGTGCAGTGGGTGCACATCCTCTTTCCTAGGAATTACCCCAATCATCCTGACCACAGAGGGGTTTCATACCTTGTCACTCCTTCTCAGTATACTCAACCCATCCACCACAGGAAGTGTGTGACCAGTACACAGGGTGAGTCTGTTTCACTGAAACTCAATAAATCCACACCCACACTGGAAGCAGCTCTGTGACACAGCCACTTACTCTGGGTGCACTCAAGCTGTATATACCCTGACCTCCTCCTGTAAATGTGTCACTCCTGTAACTGTGTCACTAAGTCACCAAGTGTTGATGACATATACAGCCACAGGCAGCACTATATTTGTAAACTATACACTGTTTAGACCCAACTTGCTTTCTTGAATATTGATGCCATTACCATTATTGCTGATTCTTTCACTGTGATCCATTAACATGAATCCATTGAAACTCTAAGCTGCATATGTATACTTTGTACAGCCCTAGCTGACACTTGTTTCTGTCATTCAGTAGAACTGTGTACTCTGGGTGTTTGTCAAAGAAGTTCTAGATACTTATCATTATAGCCAGATTATACTGTTCTGTCCAATTTTCACAGCAGTCACTTATACCTATACTGTGTCTATCCCTAAGTAGCAATTCTTACACAGTATAGCAAGGCTCATTTCACATCTATGTATTGTTACCTGCCTTACCTTTCTCATTAAGGCAACCCTTTATTCTATACTGTGTTTAGCTCTAAGTGACACAGTCAGCTCATCTTATAAGTCAACTGTTTTTGAGTGGCACTTTGGATACTCTACTGTATACTAGTTGGCCATCATAGCCAATCTGTTGAGGCATCTGATTGACTATTGGGAGCTATATTGTGTTCAGTCCTTGCTGGCTCCTGCTATCAACTTTATCAGCACTTACAGTCATATCAGGCTCATTCACTGTTTCAATATCATCTATACTTAAATTGGCTTTAGGTGGTAGCTGTTTGTACCATTGCAACTTATGTGTACAGGCCATCCTCACATTCAGTATTACCTATACTTCTTCCAGTTTAAGGTTGCATTTGTTTGGTGCTGATTTGTCTGGCCATCCTCATATTCAATATCAACTATATATTTCATTCAGCACCTTGTGTTACAACATTGTATAATATAGAGATTACACCCTATGATAAGTATTTGTCTTCAAGTCCCTTGATTGATTAGTTGGGACTATACTGCATTCACTTCTAAGTGACATCTTTCAGTACCCAGCGTGTCTCTCCAATTGGGGTTTATGCATAATCCCATTTTGGTATTTTTGTTGAATTTAACACTATACTGCATTCAATCCAAGTTGATGTATCAGTCTCCTCATTATTGCTTGTAATCCCATCTGACTGGCCAGTGATACTTTGTCTAGTCTTAAGGAGAATTTCTTTGACACTTCTTCCACTGGGGTTATTCAATCTTAATCTTATCATTGATTATTGCCACATCCCTACCTATAGCATCAGCCATGGATATTAACACTGCTTCCCTGGCTGAGCTGCAGTCCATCAAGGGAATTGGTCAGCAACGGGCTCAGCTTGTGATAGACTGTGTACGTATTCATGGGCCTTTCACTGACTTTCCCAGTATGACGCGACACTTGGACGCACAGGTCGTCTCTAGCCTGAAACAGGCCTTCGAAACTGGTCGAATAATTTGTGGGGTAACTAAACCATCTACAAACGTTGCTGGTTCACAAGGGTCCCTAGACCTTCATGCTAGGTTATTGGATATGGAGGCTCGAAATGAGACAATGGAGGCTCAGAAAAGGGAGGCAGAGGATAAGCTTAGACTTGCGAATGAAAAAATACAGTCTCTAGAAAGCTCCAGTCAGTCTTCTAAACTGACCCAGGCCGCAGCATCTTCTATTGTCATGCCGGCTACCTCATCTGATGAGTTGTTGCGCTCCTTAAAAACGTTCACTGCCCTGTTTGAGACCAGGTTACAGTCTACCCCCAAAACTCTTGATACCGCACAGGCCCCGCCACCTCGTACCAGTACCCCCAACAGTGCCAGGCGGCTGCCTCCTTTAGAGACACCTGTAACACATATGTCACCAGTCCGTGGTCCAGATGGTTACCAGCAGGTCCGGGATGCAGTTTATGTTCCTACCACTCGCAGGATACATACTGATCCTCCTGCTGACTCAAGTCTGAATGATCCACAACATCTGCGGGGTAGGACTAACCAGAGGGGATCGCGGGCAAGATGTTCATCTCCTCTATCTGAGTCAGATTCCACTTCATCAAGTAGCGATTCTAGCCCAGTCCCTCTATCTCGACAGTCTCAAAAACCACTGGGCAAGATACCTACATATGATGGCAAAGTGAAGTGGCAGGTCTATTGTGAACAGTTTAAGCAGACTGTTGCAGGGTTCAGTGAGGAGGAGTCTCTCAGGTTGCTTGTCCAACATCTCCGAGATGATGCCCTTGAGTTTTTTGGGTCTCTACCTAAGTCCACAAGGCGAGACTATCGGAAACTTAGAAAGGCCTTGAAGGAACGCTTTGGGTCTCAAAATCAGCCAGAAACTGCAAGACGGGAGCTTCAGGCTCTCAAGCAGGAGACAGAGGAGTCTCTGGATGCATTTTCTCAAAGCTGTCTGAATCTTGCTCGGGAAGGGTTTCATGGGGATTCAGAGCGGACAATTGAGAGGGCAGCCATGGATGCCTTCCTGCGGGGCTGCGCAGACCGTGGGGCAGCTCTTTCTGCAATTGACAATGGAGACCCTCCCAAGACCATGAAAGCAGCTATAAAAAGGGTCAGAAGCTCCATTCATAATACTAGATTTATATATGGAGACAAGAAGTTGAGGGGTGTTACCTTTGCACCCAGTGAGGACGTGCCAACAGTTGCAAAGATTGAGCGGGGTACGCAAGATGCAGATTTGGAGGAAACCATCAGAAAGGTGCTAGTTAAGTACCTTGCTGAAGTCAGGGTCTCTCGTCCTCCAAGCCCCTATCCTGGCAGGCCTCCATTGCGTAGTCCGAGCCACAGTCCCAGCCGCAACCCTAGCAACAACGGGCCTTGCTTCAACTGTAAACAGCACGGCCACTTTGCTAGAGAGTGTCCAGTCCCCAAACCATTACAGGCTCCAGCCTCACCAAAGAAGTCGGAAAACTAGTTTGGGATGGGTGCAATGACCAACACCCATCCCCGCATCACAGTGGTCGTCCTCCCGAAGGTGCTTTGAAGCAGAAGAAAGCTGAGGTTCCAATCTCTGTTGCAGCTATAGACAGCAGCAGTACTTCAGCTAAAGGCCCTTGGGTGAGAAATGTTGAGTTTCGGGGGGGGGGGAACAGCACCTGTGACCCACCTGAAAGTTTGATTTTGCCTATCATCATCAATGGCACACATACTGATACTCTAGTGGATATTGGAGCCCAGGTCACAGTCATCAGTTCAAGATTCTTGCAGAATATGTCTGACCCTCCACAGGTCCTTGAAAAGGTTTTGTTGAAAGGTGCAGGGGTTTCCAGTCAGATGACTGGTCATTTTATGGATAAGGTCAAAGTTCAGATCAGTGGCTTGTCGTTTGGCTGGCATGTCTATGCAGCTCCAGTTTCAGACACGGTTATTCTTGGCTTGGACTTTCTAAAGGCAGTAGGAGCTACAATTGACCTATCCCAGGCAACTATCACCATCAGTGGGAAAGTCATACCTGCCAAGTATAGGCAGACTAGCACTGGTGGGATATATGAAGTTGGGCAAGTAACTTGTGTAAAGAGAGTAGTACTCTCACCACATTCTACCAAGCAAGTGCTTGTCAACAAAGGTGGAGTTCCCAGTTCACAGGGACAAGAGCGCCTACTCTGCCCAAGAGAGTTCCACCCAGAGGTCCTGTGTCCCCATACTTTACTCAATCAAAGTTGTACTGCAGCAGTTGAAGTCTCAAACATAGGTGACAAGTACATTAAGTTGAAACCTGGACAAAATATTGGTTCCTCTCAGGCAGCTAGTGTGTTAGATTCGCTGATGGATGTCTCAACAATACCAGCAAAATTGAGGCAGATTGCACTTGATAGCAAGCAAGGTTTAACCAGTGAGCATGAACTCAAGGCACTGGCTGACCGCACCCCTATTCACTTACAGGAATTGTTCTTCAGGTCAGCTTCGACCCTAACATACAGTCAGGCACAAAAACCTTCCCAAATCCTGACTGAATATCAAGCTGTGTTCTCCAAGGATGACACAGATCTTGGGTGCTTTTCAGCCATTAAGCACTCCATAGACACAGGTAGTGCTAGGCCCATCCGGCAACGGATGAGGAGAACACCTCTTGGGTTCCAGGAGGAAGAGGAGAAGCATCTGAAAAATATGCTAGATGCAGGAGTGATCAAGCCATCCTCCTCAGCTTGGGCATCAGTGCCAGTACTTGTCAGGAAGAATGATGGCTCAGTCTGTTGGTGCATGGACTATCGGGCCCTTAATAATGTGAAGGATAAGGATGCGTTCCCACTGCCAAGGACAATCCTACAGATGATTCGATGTTTCCTGAAGGGTAGATCCTGTCAGTGGGATTCACATCTAGCAGTTCTGGCAGGAGCTCTGCGAGCTGTCCCACACAAACAAACTGGATACAGCCCAAATATGATGATGCTCGGTAGGGAGGTGACCCAGCCTGAAGATATTGTGTTCGGCCTATCCGACCAGCAGAGTCCATACCTCTCTGGAGTGGACTATGTGCAAGGCCTCCGTGCCAATCTCGAAACATTCCTCAATTCTTGGCAGTGGAAACATCTAGGCAAGACCCAGGCTAGACAAAAGCAGCATTACGATCTGCAGGCACATGAAGTCAAGTACCAAGTAGGTGACTTTGTGTACATGAAAAACATGACCAGCAAGAAAGGTCAGAGCCCAAAGCTGCGCAAGGTGTGGAAGGGTCCCTACTTGGTTGAGAAAGTCATCTCTCCAGTCCTATTACAGCTCAAAGACAGGAAAAGGTTGCAGGTTGTTCATCACGATCGCCTTACAATATGCAAGGACAGGGCCATCCCCTTCTGGCTCAGGAGGCTACGCCATAAACTTCTTGAGGCTCAGTCAAATGATGGAGACTCACAACAGATAGCTCACCATGATGATAGCCTACTCTGTGACCTAGACAGTAGTGAAGGTGGGCCAACAGCAGAGACAGGCGGTCGGGAGGTTCCTCGCAAAACTCCACCTGCGATGCAAGCTGAATTCATAGAAGACAGATCGGGTGAAAAACAGGTGTTGAACATGCAAGATTCCATATGTGGGGATGTTACAAGCACTCCAGTCAGGAGGTACTCTAGACGAGGTAGACGGATTAAAATGCCAGCACGACTCTTGAGTGTGCTCCGTCGCCTCCCATCCATGTTAAAATAATATGGGCCTCCCCCCAGGCATAGTACCCAGGTGCCTGGGGGTAGAAGAAACATGATGCACCATGTTTTCTGCCTTTTCTGGTCTGTAAAACCATTGTCAGGCTGGGGCAGGCTCAAACTGGTACACCACTTCTGGGTTATTATTAGCCTCCTGGCTTACAACATCTCAGTCAGAAGGGCAGGGCAGAGATCATCGAAGGCCTGTAGATCATGCCGCTTGAATGGATAACGCCATCGTCACCCATGTGGAGCTAATGGACATCGGGACATCACCACAGAACAAGAGCCATCAAGAGAAAACGGGGAGGAGTGTGAGGATTTACAGTAACATTGGCTACAGCACCCCCTAGGAGCAGCCACAGGGGACACACAGGAGTGGTTCCCTGTGAGCAGGACTGAGTCAGTTGGTTCCTTGGTTTTGGTTGATGCAGAAGCACCCCAGAATCCCAAGGGCTGACTGACCATACTACAGACTACACACCTAGACCTGTGAGTATAACATACATATAAATATTACAATATGAATAATTGTCAATTTCAGGTGCAAATCATTTACATTGCATTGAATCCTATGGGATTCTGGTCAAATAGCATCATTTTTAGGAGCTGAGTTTGCCAATCTTAAACTGACCATATTGGTACCAAATCCATGATTCATGATGGTAGCCATTTTCACTTTACACAAGTAACCTGTAGTAGACATTCTTACATCACATCTGGTTCCCTGTCACATTTCAGTGTCTTTGGTCAAGAGCAACTGGTAGAATTCTGTTTTTATTTCTCTTATCAAACCCCTATATAGGTACAATAGTTTGATAACAATATAGGTTTATACCATGCAATATTAAATTTATGGGGATCTGGGATATGTGGCACATATGGTTCCTCCAAAACTACCCCAATCTTACTTTAATTCATACCTATCAGAATAATAGGTTACATGATTGATACTTGGATTTCCTTCATTGTCCATCCTGAACTAAAGATATGAGATATTCTTTTTACCTTCTTAAGTCCTATCTATACTGTTTTCTTTATCTATTCTAATACAATGAAAATTGTGGCATGTACGGTTCCACTTTACCTACACCACAAGGTTTTAAGCAATAACTCCAGGCAGAAAGGGAATAGTTCTTGAAGTGATTATATATAATGCTAAATATTGGGGGCTAGTGGAAAGATAAGAAAAATATACATATCAAACGCATTTTCTCTTTACTTTGTCCCATACCAGTGGGAGCACTATATAAAAACGTTCAAAATACCCCAAAAAAAGCTCTTATTTTGTAGTCTGATGCTTTGGATACTAATGATACATGGGCAAAACCATGGTTTCCAAGCAAGATCCCGACCTTACACACCTAATGGAAATGAAAAATATCCAAAACCTTCAATCTTTAGTCACATTTACCCCCTTCCCATGGTGAAAAATGGGTTTGTCCCCATCTTAGTGCAATTGACCATTTGTGTTACTTAACATGTAATCAAGGAGGGTGTAATAATGAGATGAGAAATGAAATGGGGGTGAGTCACACAAATGACATAACAGGGCCTAGACCCTACATAAAAAATTCATTATATTCTGTTTTAATTCTTCTTTTGAAAATATTTGTATCATTTATTCTGGTGAACTCTGGCTTAAGTTTGTTCCATGTTACAATTGCCCTATAGAAAGCACTCCGTGTCACAGTAGTTTTAACAGTAAAAGGTACTATTAGTCTATTGCCATCATGGAACCTGGTGTTTACATTCCTCATATCATTATACACCCCACGTTTGTATAATTGAAATGCATAAGTCAACTAGTGAACATCACGTCTAATATGTAGCTTTTTACAGCCACTTAGCTCATGTAGTTGATCAGTGTTAAATGTTGGATTTTTCTTTAGTTTAACCTTATAATATGCTATGCATAAACCCTGATTTTGATATGACTGAAGTTCTTTTGATTCCCCTATTGCTTCCCTATCCCAGATAAAATCTACATAGTCAAAAACTGGTAAAATCATAGTCTTATATATAGTAACTGCAGTGTTACTGTCAATATATCTTCTAACTCTAGCCAATTGATCCAACTTTCTCCCTTATCTTATTTCTTCCTTATCTTATTTGCCAACTTTCCAATCTCTTTTGAAAATACATTGCACCAAACATCTACCATATAAGCAGTGTATTACTTCAGGTATTGAGAGAAAAGCATCTTTAATTACAAAGGATTTAACATCTTCAATTGCTCATGGCTTATTAACTTGTATAGACTTGATATATTTCATAAGATCAACAAAGCTAATTGGGGCTAATAATTATGTCTGTCTCTCGTACCGGTATTCCATAAGGCGCATTCTCATTACCACAGGTGCCACTAGGTGGAGGCAGGGCCTGGGCTAGTTTTTTACCAACATCTGAGAAGAAATTGTTAATATAGTCTGCACATTCATTGTGTGGTACATTAAGGTTAGTTATCTTATTATTTAGCTTTATAAGTGTTGAACCAGTTTATTTGGTAAAAGCTTTCGTATGGCCGCCCAGAATTTCACAGGATCATTTTTCCTAAAAACTAACAATTCCCCAATCTTAGCCTTCCTACTATTAAAAATTAGTCCTTCAACTTTGTTTCTATGAAAATTAGCTATACGCCAGTCATTGAGATCCATTGTTCGCTTGGCCTTTCTATATAGAGAATCCCTAACATGCATAGCTTCAATGATATTTCTTGTCATCCATTCCGGGGTGTAAACTGGTACAAAAATCTTTTTAATGGGACACATAGTACTCAGGGAATTCTTCATAACTTTTAGCACAGCTCTCCAAATTCTATAAGGGTCTTGGATACTTATCGTATCCGTCCAATCATATTGACTAAGCAAATTCTTATATTATTAAAATCATTATTGTCGATACGTCCTAGCAAGCACTTGTTTTTTTGGGTTTTTTTTGCAATTTTCGTCCTTTGACACTTTATCAACATATAAATAGGTGAATGATCAGATAGATGATACAATAATATATTGGAATCACTGACATTATGAACATTGGTATAAAAGTGTCCTAGAAGCAGACCAGATTTTGGTCTTGTGATACACTTGATAAGCTGTGTTACTAGACTCTAGACAGAACTCATGAATGATAGCGCGAAACCTCAATGTCTTCGTTGTCAAGTAAGTTAATATTAAAATCCCCCATATAAATAATTTTCCTATTTTTAGAGACTTCTTTATTAATTTCCCTTAACTTACTATATATAGTCGCTTTTTCATTATCAGGATCAGGTGGCCTATAACACAAATATATACGGTACTTAATAACTCCAATCTCAATATCAACCGTCAAGATTTCATATTCCTTATGTAAAATTGAAGCCGTAGTATTGACAGATGATGTGAGAGTGTTTTTCATATACAGTAGCAAACCTCCAGCTTTTTTTAGCGCCTCCCACGCCGCGTAGCGGCGGTACCGCAAAGCGGTACGGGAGTGCGCTATGATGATTGCATTTGCCCCATGTGATGAGGTCTCACAATACAAAATTACTGAATAGAGAAATTGATAATTGTGAAATCCTATTTATGTCTGCTTTTATGAAACATGTCATCAAACACTGGTATACCGACATTAACGGCGGGAGGCATTTTTTTACGCGGTCACAACCGCATTTCTTGTTATCTCTGTTTGGAAATCTGTCAAATCTTATGAATGGATATCCTGGTATAAATAAATCAGCATCCTTAATAGTTGGATTCAGCCATGTTTTAACAATGACAGTTACATCAGCTGTTGACACTAGTTTGAAGGCATCCGGTCCTTTTATGATACAGAGATCTGGCATTCATACAGATAAATAGAAGGCCCTTCTTATCAGCTATTTCATGTAAAAAAAGACATTTTTAATACAGCATAATAGCTCCATATATGCTCACTCATATTGCTTAAGTCTAATGATTTTTGGCCTGTATTATTTATGATTATGTTTGCTGGTAAAAATTGTATTGATGGTCAAAAATCATAGAAGGTTTGCATATGACGAATTTGGAGGTATTCCAGCCCCTACTCTTAGAATTTTAGTTTCCCCCTCTATTTTTTTGGCTCAAAGTGTCAGGCTGGATGAGATCTTTGTGTTACATATGGGTTTTGATGGTCCCATATGAATATTTTGGGCTCCAGGGGGGTAAAATGGGCCCAAAATTGTCTGGGCGAAATTGTGTCTGGGCGAATGACATTTAGGGGCCTAAGTTACAAGCCATGTTGGGGGCTTCATTTCCTACAGAAACAATCATCATACCTCCATGAAAATCTCAGGTCCAGACTATTTTGACCTGTAGATAAAGAAAATCACATTATCATTTAGGTCAGATGTGTCCTTGCTATCATAAAAGAAGCATACTTATAAGAATTATTTTTCATGATTCTGGGCACATGTCTGGGCGAATGACATGTGAGGCCCCATATGCACACTTTCTATGATTTGTGACCTGATAGTAAATGATAATTTTGTTTAATCATGACGTTGCATTGATAGTGTATTATGATCCTTTGCTTTACTCATGGGTTTGTATAGAAAAGGGTATGATGAATAATAATTCTACCCATGATATTATACTGATATTGACATTATCAAGGTAGGGTACAACGACCAACCCTGGTCATGAATTTATAGTGCCATTTATTATATTCGGATGGTGTTATTGCAGCTCAATGACTACACGGGAATTATTTTCTTGGATTTCCTGCATGCATGAAATGGGCACTGATCTGGTTTGCACACCCTTTACATCAGCAACTTATTAAATATCTACTGCCTATATAGATAGAACTAAACGACCTTAGTGTACGAGGGGGGGGTCTCGTGGTGGATCGGCTAACGCCCTCGGGGGAGACCCCCCCAAGGGGTGGATCAGCCACTGAGGACACCAGGGGAGTTTAGTTCTATAAATATTTTATGTTTTTGGAGTGTTTAATTAACTGAAAATTAACAAAATCCTGTACCTCCTATCCTGGTATTGTCCAAGGTAGAGTTTACTACCTTGGCCACTATCATTGGTATTCCCCCGGTACTACAACTCGGGGAATATCAGACCACCTTTTATAGTTAGTATTATAAATGGATCGCACATTACAAAGGCAAAATTTGGTTAATGTTCAGAAAATCTTGAATAGTTTAAAAGGATTAGTGATAGTGAGTATAAATGTGAGAAGTTTGAACCAAAAGAAAATGATTGAAGCTAAATTAAGCCTAGATTGTGACTTCTTATGTATATGTGAATCCTGGATGCTAGAGGAGAATGATAATGCACTAGATTAGATAGGAGACATACTACAGGAGGGGGGTTGCTCACATATGTCAGTAATTAACACAGCCCATTCTGTAGAGCTGTAGATAACCTGCAGGCAATGGACCCATGTATTGAGGTGCAGGCCATTGAGTTTAATAGCCCAACCTATAAGGTGCTGATAATATTGGGCATTATACAGACCTCCTAAAGCCGATGTTAACATCTTTATTGATAAGCTGGGTTCTATTATTCAAAAAAGTGATCGAAACAGGTATGAGCTGTGGGTTGTTGGGGACTTTAATATTAATGTCAGGGAAAGGAACAAAAACGGCCCCAGATCGCTTTTTGAGTTATGTAGGGAACATAGTTTGAAACGTCTTATTGATGAGATAACACGCCCCAATGAAACTGATAAGGGGTGGTACCTGCTTAGACAACATATTATCTGATTGCGATATTATAAGCCACGCTGGAATTTTAAATTGTAAACTTGCAGACCATTTTGCTATCTACGCCTGTAGGAAGAAACCTAGGGAGGTCAACTCGCCCACTATAGCTTTACTGGCAGGTCATGTAGGCAGTATGACCAGGATGATTTCTATGAATTCTTACTTGGTCTAGATTGGAGTGATTTCAAAACTTCCAGAGATCCAGACTTTCAATGGTTATTTTTATACAATAATATAGTTGAATACATATAATCTGACAAGTTATAACTCAGTGTACAAGTCATCGTTGAACCTATTAAAACGCCTACTATGTTTCCACCTCTAATGGTGTACGGGGGGCTAAATTCAGTACATGGCGTTAGTTTGTGCAGATGGTACGTGTCCGGTCGGTCCACAGTGAGACTATTTGGCTTCAAACAGTTTTTCTTTGTCCTCAGTAACCAATCTGGGCACAGACTAACTTCAAGAGACGGTTTCAACTAGACAGGAACACCTGGGAGTTCTGTCATTGACGGTTGTTAGTATTGTTAAAAACGAGCTTAGATATTTTTAACCAAGGAATTAAGTCATACCTCATCATAAACCTTCTAACCATGTCATATTATTGATAAAGCTTCAAGTCTTCTCTACCTAATCCTAGAAGAAATAATCCATCCTTTATTGTCCAGTTTTATGGTGTGAAGTATGTTAGAATCTTGGGATTGATCTGACCTGCAGGCCATTTCAAAATTACATCTATAGCTACCATGTCGAAATGTCCTTC
This sequence comes from Acholoe squamosa, assembly GCA_949317995.1. Lineage (NCBI taxonomy): Eukaryota > Metazoa > Annelida > Polychaeta > Phyllodocida > Polynoidae > Acholoe > Acholoe squamosa. The sequence goes on along the minus strand of OX439041.1, from coordinate 27,497,720 downwards.
CAATGTGGGAAGTTGGATTGAATGGGAGCTTTTTGAATTCATTCTAACATTTCTCTGTGGAACCAATATGAGAACAACAAGTGAAAAGTCAATGTATAACCCCTCGATAAATAATTAAATACTGTCGTGCCATTTGATTCTTTTGGAGCCTGTTCTGCTACAAGAAAATTGTTTTTTTTTTTATCTAGGATTTCATTTGCTTCTCAATCAAATGCTTGCATGTCATATTTAGCTGCAGTACTCCTGTTCTGTGAAGGTTGCCGCTCCTTGCCTAAACCAGGTGCATGAAAGGTTGCAATTTCAGGTAACTGGTCCAAGACTATATATCAAAGTTAGTCCTAAACTACTGTCACAGTTGGGTGAGTTCAATTAATGACATTCAGTAATATTCTGCATTCACTAATATGTTTGACAAGCGTTGAATTTTAGGCACAGCAAAAGGTACCTCAACCAGAGAATGATACCTCTAATAATTTATGCATAATCATTGAGGCCTATGAGTCTTTCTTGATTTTTTATTTTATTACTGGTTATACACTAGAATAACTTAACAAAATATATATAGAAAGCATATCTGTTAAGATAACCTGCAAGTTCTGTTGGTTTTTCTTCAGACTGTGTTGCTGAATAAGTGAAGCTGCCTTATAACAATACGGTGTTTGAAAAAAGTAGTTGCTTATCTACTGAAGGTGGCAGTTCAAGTCTCACAATGGCTACAGGTCAGCAACAACTGGTCGTATACAATGCTACTCCGCCAAACTACATATTCACAACAGCTCGGCAGCATTATAACATTATTCATAATGTGACTGTACCTATAACAGAAAACTTTCCATACATCATATTCAAAATACAAGTGAAAACTTCTCTTTACCTTAGACACAAGAACATGTGGACCTGTAAATTATCTCTGAATATTACACGATTTCTGTGATTTTGGATGCTTTTTCTCGATATGCCCGTGCTGGTATTCCTGCATAATTTGCACTGTAATGTGAAAAAATGCAAGGTGGATATCAGCACAACTTTGGGTGGATATCAGCACGGTTTGAGACATGTCATCCCTTGTATCATAGGATATCAAAACGAGTGGGCGTAGCCCACGAGGTTTGATATCCTACGATACAAGGGATTCGGTGCCTGTTAGCTCATACATTACTTAGTAATTATCCATGCCAGTTTGCAGTGGGTTAGTTTCTGGCTTATTGTTGCTATAAGTGTGAACGACTTGTAGCAATTTGTTACCCTCTAAGAGCAAAGACACTCTGCACAGCACAAGCAGCAAAGAGAGTTACCCTATTCATTTATTCATTTTTTTCCTTATAGCCAATATTCCAATGATATTCTTTGCTGGAAACCCTGCTGGATATTGTATTATTGCTAATGTAACATATTTAACAATATTTGTGATATTATCTACTGCACTATATACCACCCTTCCTTCTGTTGTAGTCCTTGTTTGCAATACAATTACCATACACACCTTGGTGAAGATGAAAAAGATGCAGCAAGTACTTACAGCCTCAAATAATCAATCCAACAATAGCTTAAATGCTATGTTAGTAATCACCAGTATTTTCTTCCTCATCCTAACCGTACCATTTAAGGTATATGTAATAATTTATGCATACTTTCTAAAACTTACTGAAAGAGCATACATAATTTTTCTCTTTTTAAGGGAAATGCAAGTTTTAAACAGTGCAATTAACTTCTTTCTATGTGTCATCTGTGGTTCTGGAGGGCATTTCTCAAGATGGTACGACTAGACACAACCAGTACGACTAAATATCAGAGTGGGTGATCATAGGTAACACACTACGACTACTCTGTTCGATCAGCACTTAAGGCAGTACTTACATAAAGGGTCATTCATTGCAATGCACACAAGAACTGTAATAGAAGTTACAGGAATCATATATGTTCATTCTTGGGCTTTTGTTGTTTTTGTGATTTTTTTTACAAATCATACAAGGACTAATATTGATACGACAGAGGATACCTACATCATTGTAAAACCACCCATGTAATCACATTGTGTATTAATTGATTGAAGATGGTGATTTTAGTTAAAGGTTTTCACCTTATCAGCTAAATTTCAAATATCCCGAGTGTGGAGGTCGAAATTTCTTTTCGTCTGTCTGTGCGGAAGTCCACTACCCTCTATTGTTAAAAAAATCACTCCCTAAGTAAGAACGGGGGGAGGAAAAGAAACAGCCTCAATCAGCTGCCAGTCATCAGTCAGGAATACAATATTACCTATATAAGCTAAAAAGTTAAATTCAGTATTTCAGTGTACATCCTTATTCTCTCATGTAGAGGTATCCTATTTTATGTCATGGCTGATACGACCGTCACTATAGATTAGTACTAGAACCGCCGTATTCAATGGGGGGCATTGAATACAATGTGTCTGTATTCAATGGGTGTCCGCCATCTTGGATTTTGAACAGATCTGAGCTGTTTTTCTTTATTTAAAGGCAAAATAACCCCCTAGGCCATGACATAAATGCAAATGTCCATTCCAGGGAATAAATTTGCATCGTATTCACCTCAGTGAGGCCTGTCCGCATTCAACTCTGCCTATAAGGCATCGTTGAATACGGACAGCCTCACCTCGGTGAATACGATGCAAATTTATTCCCTGGTCATGGACATTTGCTTATATATCAAAGATATATATAACAATGTGTCTGTGTAGGCTAATGTGACGTGGGCTATGCATCCCACTTATATCCTGCAGAGCACAATAGAGATATTTAGCAAAGTACTCTTTGTGCAGTAGCTGTGGAAGGCTTATATAATTATATTGAAAATATACATGTGTATCAAATTTCCGTTGCCGAACTCATTTCAATGTTAAGTGTCTAAATATTATGGTAAATGAGTATACACCACCATATAAAATAAACCCTGACGTACCTTAGATAGGGGAGGATATCGTACACGTTATCCACAGGGTATCTTAGAAGATATCCACCGTAATACCACTAGCATATTTTATGTTTGATTCTGCACTGCTGAGCCCCATAGCATGCAAATAAGTCCACTTATTATATTACATGCTAACCATTAATTGCTGATGTATATTTCTGGATTCAATGAGAAACATTTATGATAATCAGATAGAAAACTTAATTAAGTTATAAAAAAGGATTTTTTCTCAGATATATTTTTGAAATCTGAAAGTGCATAAAATTGAACAACGTCCACCGCAACCCTGCCTTCAGTGTACATTACTTAATGGAACACCTTCAACCAGTCCTAAACGTGTTTTCTCCACAATAGTTCCTTTTTTTGTGAATATCCCATTCAAAGATATAATTTAAAGGCACTTTCTTCCAGCTGCAACCTTTTTCATACCTATAACTCATTGTGATGTGAATTAGTCTAACAATTGGCCAAAGACAGAAAAGTGTAAAATTGAGGAGCACAAAATGCAGAAAAACAAAAGGCAGAATAACATAACAAAACTTTATTATACTTCAACACTTGGTGGACTGGCTTTCTCCAAAAACTCCAGTTCCTATTCATGGTTGATCAAAAGTGAGCCATTTTCTTGAGGGATCCTCTTCAAAACTTTGGAATTTAAAAGATATATGTTATAATATATCCAAGCACCCCCTAATTGTATCTGCTAGTATACACAGTGTTAGCACGGACCTAGAGATTAACCCAGTGGTTCTAGGTCCGTGGTGTTAGGGATTAGATATACACCGTATGATGTAGCTAGCTTACCAACCTTTTTATTTTACAGGCTGAGGAAAATCAGAAAAATCGTTACCCTAGATTCACCAAAATCTCTCTAATTGTTCCCAGAATGACTGTACTATATCTTCAGTATGTCTGCTTTGAGCCCAACACCGTGGTTAATGTGTGCATGGTACTATATTTGCATATTTAACCCTACAAGGCTGCTGCTGCCTTGAGGTAGCACCTGAAACCCCTTGAAAAATCGCTGCTGCCTTAAGGCAGCATCGCATGGTTGCTCAAGGGCAGGAATGCCACAGCCTGGCCTCCCCATGTCATAAACCTATTTTGTATTTGGACCAATATAAAGGAGTTTCTAGATGAATTAACATAAGCCCTTATCAGAAAAGTAAAGGATTTGGTTGAAATCGTATATTTAATACTCCATAACTGCTCTCTTAGAGCAGCATACTATGCCCATTCTGCTGCCCAAGAGCATAGGGCCAGCAGTTAACATCATGAAATGTACTGTCACAGCGTATATATAGCCCTTTAAGGGGTGTTGATGTAGTTGTGCATCATGCCCATTGGTTGGCATGATGCACCAGTAAGGTAGTAAGAAGTCTGCTCACCAGCACATTAATGGAACATCATGCTGACCCACCAGTAGTGTATCAACCCTGTAGGGTCAGAATGGTGCATGAATCAATGGGCAGGGAGAATTAGCTAAGCACATCAGTGGTCCTCAAAGGGTAAAGGTCAGCCTCCCCACTTTCTCAGCACGTCCTAGCAACCTTGGGTGGCAGTACATTTCATATTTAATTCTAGAAGCCCAGCTGGCTCCCCAACAATTAATCTATAATCCCCGAAATCGTATTTCAATGGGATCTGCATGTATGCCTTAAAGGGGACCACCATTAAGGTTCTGTAATATTGATGTATCTAAAGGTCAATATGAAGGATACGTATGGAAGAAGTACTCACCTGCATGTCAACCATGCTGCTTTACGTGCAGAGTTCCTGGTATATACTCGTAATCTACATTTTACCACTCAGGCCCATGAGTTTACCCTCTCACCCCTCTAGTAACCCAGCCCTAAATAATAGTGCAACAGAGCTTTGCATAGGTACATCACATGAAAATTAAGATAAGGAGTTAGAGCTAAACCCCTCTGTCTTAGTTGTGCAGGAGAGTGCAAGGATTTCAAATCTTTTGGAATCATGTTGATATCTCAACTCGTTCTCACAGAATCGCAGAATTAGTATCTAGAAATCTGACATTTTTGTCCTAAGTATTCAGGCAATTTGTTGTGACCTTCTGGATCCCAATAATGGGCCAATTAGCCATAATAAATGAAGAAATGAAAGGGAGGTAAGTTAGTAAAATGTCAATTCAATTGGAATGAACCACAATATCCGCATGAAATAAAAAGCTATCTGACCCGGATGTTTACCTGTAAGTAATTTTACCTTGACCTAATTTTCCTGTGACCTATATATCTGACCTACATTAGTTCTGACCTAGATTCTGATATCAAATATATAGGAACGGACGCTGTAAAATATGAAGAAGTAGACATTCTGATAACCTAACCACTGGTATTTGACCCTAACATTAACATCTAATGGGTTCCCTATTGACTTAGTTTCAGGCCACCCTATATGTTTGACCAACATTAGCTCATGACCTAGATTTTGATGACATGATCAAATAATTTTTTCCTGTGTAGTAGCAAGTTCACATGGTCGGGAAATCGTAAAAAAATCAGTTAATTGCTCCCAAAGTCGGGGAGCCTGTGAAACAAGTTTATCTTAGCAGGTATTGTAAGTGTCACACCTGTATGATGTACATGGGTCATGCAGTGACGGTTTTAAAACTGCCAAATCACCATTTCGCACCTTCACACAGGAAAATGTGATTTTTCGAAATTCTTTTGCAGTCACCAGCTGTACTATTCAGTCCAAATGCACAAACTAGACCTTATATAAAATGCCATGAAACATACTATTACTTTCTTTTAGTTTCATTCTACTTTTTCATTTTGGACAACTTGATTTAGATGACCTTTTCAGTCATCCACTTCAGAAATCTACAAAAATGTCTAGAAATGCACCAATTTCCCCGAAAAATTTTCATATAGGTAAAATAAGCCGTGAAATACCAAGATAATTTCTTATATGTGTTCATTTATTCTTTGTTCTGTAAGAATATGCCTATTTCAGTGCAGTTTAATTTCCAGTGCAGCAATTTGTTGGGTCACAAAAAATGCGTCACAAATTATGGACACTCCCAGAGGAGTGGTGCAGGCATTGTGTGATGTACCTAGGTCACTAGTATTGGCTGGCTGGGTAAAACGGTCACAGCAGTACAGATGGCCTACATACATCGATTGAAGGACTACATGGAGGTAAACATACAGAGATACGTTTGAAGTTGCTAATATACAATATAAGACAACATAAGGAGTTTATAATATTTCTCACCATATCATAGGACACCATATGACTCTAGGTAGGTTAAACTGTCCACTCGTACAGTTATATGGTATTAATTCATGACATTCAAAGACAATAATCCTTCGTTGAAATAATGAGGCTTGGCTCATTATTCCACCACTGGAAATAACACTCTCATTTGCAATATTTCATGGTACTCGTTTGTGATTATTTTATGGTATGTGAAATACTGCATGGTGTGAATAGCATTAAAATATTTCTCAAATTCATACTCTATATTCAGTTTCCTTCAAAGATAGATTTGATGACTACAGTGGTCCTAGTCACATTTACCATGTGAACTGACCTACCTGTTTATAGCCCTGTGACACATAGTAGGGTAAACTACCCAACACCCGCCCCCTACCTGGAGCTTAATTCAAAACATCCTGGGATCCCAACCCCAGCGATCTTAGTGTAGGCACATATCATAAGACCTGGCTGGTCTACCCTATGTAATGCAGTGGTTGCAGGCCTGTCCAGAATAGCTAGTCCTGGGATCACTTCACTATTCCATTTCCACCACTAAGATCACTGCGATCTTAGTGAAAGAAATGCATAGTGGTTTCACCTGAGTACAAGAGCACTTACAGGGAACACTCCTGATCGAAAGAGTGAATAGCCTGCTGCATACATAAAGAGGGGAGGGAGGACGTTTGCTGAGTGTCCTTGAGGGCTCTTAGGGCTACTCATGTGTTAAGTGCACTGTAAGGTAATTCTTACCTTCTCTCTCTTTGTCCTGGGGGGAGGGCACAATGCTTCTAATAGGCAAGCATAAATCATGGGAACAACACTTGAATACTGTACAGGGGTCAACTGCACCCTGCAGGGGCATAGGAAAAGGGGGGGCAGGGGGGCCTGGGCCCCCCAAATCACAAAGCAGGTGGGGCCTGAGTATGTCTGGGCCCCCCAAAATTTGTCAAGACCTCATAATAAAATCAAAAATACTGCATTTCAGGATAGATTTATATGGTAATGGGATAGGGAAAATGGAGGCTAGAGCTTCAAATCAGACCTAAAAGTAATCAAAAATAACACTTTTATACAAACTCTACATAGATATGTATAGGTGTAATCGTGATTATGCCGACAATACAAGGTGGTCACTTGGGGTCCCGGCTGGACCCCCACTGGGCCCCTCCAATGAAGATTTGCTTCCTACACCTCTGCCCTGTGCTCTTTTGTTAGCCCATATGGGGACGGGGAATGATGGTATAAGCACTCTTGTGAAGAAGAGTGACTCCACAGCTATTCCTTTATTTTGGGACTCTTACCCCTGTGCCTAGTCAGTTCTTCTTGGAATAGTGTAGGAGGGCTGAGGCTAAGATCGATGCGATCTTAGTGCTGGCTAGGATATGTGAACCCTGTCAACTCTTAAGATCGCTTTATAGGATAAGGCTGATTTTTTCCTAAGATCGCTGGGGTCGTGATCCTAGGATGTTTTGAATTAAGCTCCAGGTAACCTTTACCACTCTAGAAAACCATTCCCCATATGATGGTACAATTTGTGAAACAAGGAGTAAACTATTCCCAATCTCTTCCAGCAGGGAGCTTGCACAGGCATCTACATATACAAATTAATTGTCCTGGTAATTTAAAGATAAATCTGAAGTTGGGTGATCGACTATATCCCAGGCAGGTAGGGTATGTTATTTGCCAGCTATACTGTGTCCTAATTCCTATGATGTATCTGTGCACTATACTCTATATTATAGCATATAAATGTACACCATAATATCTCATGTGTAAAATACAACTTACGTATGTAGCACCCGATGATTTGTGCCAGACCTATTAAGCACATCTATTTTTGCCAATTTAGTAACGTTCTATATAGATGGTCGTGATAACTTTGTTTTGAATAGAAATAGTCATTTATCACCTCTTGTCAATTCGAATTAATGCATCAAATTATTCTGATTTTAGCCCTTAAAGGTTACATTTTAAATGTCAGATGCTTACATGGCTGTTGGATGTAGTACTCAATGACTTGGAGATGAGTTCCACACCAATTTAAACACTACGACATTATCAGGATATATCATGGGGCTCCTGGCACCAGCCTCAAATCTGTGTTTATGTAGAAGTAAGTCGACTTGTTTAATAGTATATGGAAGTGTAATACTTATACTTCGAGTCACTGGCATCCCTAGCCTACTTAAAAGGGTCTATTTCTCCTCTTTCCTTTCCTATCCCCTCAAATGTATGTGGTGCACATATGCGTGAGCACCAACACATTCCTCTGTGAATATGTGTAATGTCTTTTTCGCCATGAACATGACCTTAGCTGTCGAAATGGCGTTAAACATCTATTACTCACTCACTCACTTTGAGTCACATAATTCTTCTATGCCTGCCGTTTCTGCTTGTCAGGCATCATGCTGACCCCACACAGGTACATTACCGTAGACACGGACATGAAACGTGTAGGTCTGTGCTGTAGAGGTGGAACGGTACATCAAAGCAGTAGTTTTCTTTTGTGTATAATGATTTCAATAGTCTTCTGCTTTTCTCTTAAGAATTCATTTATCTTTTTAACAATTGAATACTATTGGACTTGCAGATATCAGGAAGAAAATTAACTTCTGCCTCTTTTTGCTCGCTATCTGTGCACTCTTGTATTTGTGGAATACACCGGAACATCTTAAATTCAATTACTCAGGTATTGTCGAAGATTCAACCTCCAGTGTTTCTGATATTGTGTAAACGAATTAGGCCAATGATGATTAGTGGTGAAGAAAAAAATAATGATAATTTTTTTATAATCTTCACAACATATAAAGTGATCTACCTGAATAAATGCTCAATCACCAATTTAATACAACACTAGACAGATTTCTTGATTGAATAACCAGCTGCAGATTCTTTGGCACAATTTTGTACTATAAACTAGATATACGAAGATGGAATATAAAGACATCTAGCATGAACAGTATGAAACAGCCACAAGGAAGTGTAGTCGACTTTTCAATTGAATTTGCTTTATGTAAAATATATGCTCCTCAATCAACACTAAATCTTACATAAAGTTCCATATATAAAAAAATGTCTTGCAGTAAAGCTGGATAAAACAATTACTTTGCAGAACTGTCTACAGGGAAAGTTGACAATGCGGTGCACGGGAGCCGTAAAACAGGACAACTTGAGCTTGTTTGGCCAGTGCGGATATTCTGTTTGATTCTGACCAGTGAGAAGTACTGGAAGACAAAGAGGTTGGCAGTTCAGCTGACTTGGGCACAGAGATGTGACAACTACTGCTTTTTTTACACACCAGCCGAAAATCACACCATACATAATGACACCCACGCCTGTTCTGTAAAAACACCCGATGGCCGTAGAAATCTCAGCCGAAAAGTCTTTGAGTCATTCAACTTTATCAGGGACAACTACAAGGGTGCTTATGATTGGGTATTAAAAGCTGATGATGATACATATGTCATTGTGGAAAACCTTAGAGCATTTGTATCAAAGTATAATTCAGCTGAACCTCACTTTTTTGGTCATACACTGAGTAATGCCTTGTATGTTGTATCCCATGGGCATAACAGTGGTGGCGGAGGTTATGTACTCAGTTCCAAAGCCTTGGACATGTTACTTACAAACAACACATGTAAGTTTATACGTAATGGCTTTAATGAAGACCTTAATGTTGCAAGATGCTTGAGCCTTCGACACATTTATCCTGAGAACTCAAAGGACGAAGCAGGCATCAATCGCTTCCATTCAGAAAACCTTATTGATATGCTATTGGCAAAGGTGAAATATCAGTCATACAATTATAGAAAAGGAAACTATACTGTCACTAAGGTATGTACATATTGTATCAAGCCTATTACCAAATCAACTTGTATAAGCAGTCAAACACTTATCAATTTTGGTGGCATGCTACACCCATCACTGCTACAGTTAAAGGAATGGCAAATTAGTCAATATCAATAATTGATAACTGATACAATATATTCTACTGCAAACCTTCACGTATAGGACTAACCATGCGTTTAGCACGCATCCTGATTTGTGGACTTGCTTCATATTTTCGAAATGACATAACTTTAGTTCTACTTGAGATTTTTCAAAATCCAAAGACCCATGTACCCGCTGGAGACCCCCAAATACCTGGTAGAATAGGGACAAAGAGCTGGAGACAATTCACCTGCCCCCACCTCCCTCCCTCCATCTGTGTCTAAATGGCTCTATAATCCATGCTTTATACACAAGGATTTATGGTAATCTACAATAACTATCTCATTATTTTCTTATTTCAGGGTGAACAGCCCATCCTTAGTACCAGAGCAATCAGCTTCCATCACATATCTTACGAAGTAATGTATGCATATGACTACTTAATCTATGATTTGAAGACAAAGGCGCATGACTAATGCTGTTTTTTTTTGTTGTTTTTTTATTTAATCGCTCATAACAAGTACAGTGACAAAACGTTATGGTCTTCCCGATTAATTCCAGTAGTGTCCCTCAAAGAGATGTGTTACAATATAATCCTGAACATATAACCAGATTGACAAGTTACTTCTATCTCCTTGCTGTACATCTACACTTTTGCTGCCGAGGAATCAGATGCAGTCTGCTAACAGTTAAAACTATATCCACAAGGAACAGGCGAGATATTTACAGATGAGGCGAATTGGTACCAAAAGTCATCCATATGTGAATCACCATCTAGACTAACACCTCAACGAGATTAACCAGTTTACAAGCATAAAAGTCTTAGATTCGTTCATGTAACCATTGTCACACAACACTTAGATAAGTACTCCATTTACATTCTTTTCAATCAATCACATGATATCAATTCATTCTTATAGCAGAAAACCAGAAAACCAGAAAACCAGTGAGCTTATTAACTGATACAATAACTTAAATAAGATGAATATTCCAGTACTAGTCTATACAAGTATAAATACAATAGCAATGATAATAAAAACAATAAAACAAATGATGACATATAGGACAATAAGTTACCTCTTGAGGAATAACAGCCTACTACTTCCATATTATACAGCATATTTAACTAATCCATGAAAGAAAAGTTTACATGAACAAATCAATATCAGTATATTTCGCTTTTTTCGGTTCTGATTTTTTATTTTTTAATTTTGATTTCCAATTTCCCACGGCTGGAGACAAAATTTTACACCATGTATACGAATATCATCATTTACCCTGCTTTTTTCTCTTATTTTCTGTGACAGGAAATATATCATAGAACAAGTTTGGCTGAACCCTCGGGGGTCTCCCTCGCCTCTTCATTCTCCTTGTGGCCAGAAACTTAGCCCTGTCTCCTTTACAGGCACAATTAAGCCTCTTACGAACTTTACCCTTAAAAGCTTCCTTTTCCTCTATCAACTAACCTTAAACAACACCTTAACATTCGGTTTTGAGCTACTTGAAGCCTTCTACAGCTCTCATTTGATGATATTTCGAACAAAAATGAGCAATAGTCAAACCTGGGTAATATCGTTTGCTTGAATATCAATATAGCTACCATGGTATTAATCAAGTAGCGGATCTTACCAAGCTTAAAACCTAGCTGATTAATTTTACTCTCTTCTTTATCTGTTTGCTCCTCCAGTGACAACAATTGATCTAGTATTGTACCCAAGTACAGATAAGACTTAACCTGTTCAATAGCTGAATCATATAACCTTAAATCCAATTTAGGACAGTTTTTTAATTTCTGAGGTGAGCAACACCACATACATTTCGTTTTAGCAACATTCACTGTTAGTCCAAGCTTTCTATAATTATCATAAAGCCTAACTCCTTTATGCAGTCCAGCAGTAGCAAGTGATTCACTGAATTAAAGGCCTTCGCTATATCAATATAACAAATGGCTGTGACCTTACTTTCATCCTTAGCTACCATTAGATCCTCCACAAAGTCCATAATGGCATCTCCAGTACTTTTATTTTTTCTAAAACCAAATTGATTTGTAGAGAAAAAGCCAATATCTTCAAGGGTTGACACTAGATACTCCTGAATTATTTTCTCCAATATCTTACCAGGGGTGGGTACAATAGAGATCGGTCTCCAATCACTTACCGATTTCGACTGAACTCCCTTAGGAATAGGAGTGTAGGGGCTCGTAGATCGTGATATAGTGTGAGCGTCTCCCTCGAGAGGGCGTTTCAAGCGGTGCGCCCATCACCGGTAGTCACTAGAGGTCTCCTCGACCACTGGTCTCTGCGGGGTGGTGGCAGCACTGTTCGCCTCGCTCCAGCTCCTACCTGGGGCCGGGGAAGGCGTTAGTCTGGCTCTGCCTGCCAACGGAGTCGGACCACCTTTACCTGAGCTTGCACATAGCTAAGCAGTACACTTCGAGGTGGATGTAAAACATATACCGTAATAAATACGTGCCGGTTGCACTAACCCGAGATACCTCGTCTGGTTTTCACTTCGAACTAGTCGAGACTTTAATCCGAACCATTACAGGAGTAACCCTTGCTACCGACCAGCCGGCAGGGAAAATTCCCCTCTCAATAGAAGTTATGAATAGATGATGTATTTGCAGGGCAATGAAACCAAGAGCATCCTTAAGAACTCTGGTGCTTACATTTCCAATCCCTGATGGTTTATTTACATCTATCTCAATTATCAATGCTTTAACTTTGGCTACAGAAACATCTGGAAAGTCAGGGAGAGATTTTATGTATTCAGGATTATCCCATGGCTCTTGATTCACCGGCAATTTTATATGCTCACCTTCTCCATCAAGCTTATCAAACAATACATCACCAATAGTAGAGAAATAATTATTTACATAATCCGGTACATCCTCTACCTCCTTACCAGAGAGCTGGTCAGACAAGACAACCGTATTCAAGACTTTGGGGGGGTTAATTAACTTATTGATAGTAGCCCAGAATTTCATATAGTAATTTTTTGCTTCCTCTAGATTGCGCTTTATAAACACAACCTTGGCTCTCCTCACTTTCTTGGTTATACTGAGCCTAAGCTCCCTTGCTTTGGAACAGGAATATTTCCCTCTTGGTCACTTTATACAGCCTGATCTTTGCAGCTCTCTTTTGGGATTCAAAAACAATTTCTGGTGTTAACCACTGATTCCCTGTGTCCCTGAAAGTGTACTCTTTGACTGGACATTTAACATCCAAAAATGATGTGACCACATCCTGAATGAAGGACCACTTCTCATTTACACAGTCAATTTCATAAAATCTTTCCCAATCTACATCTAACAAGACATCTTCCAGGTCATCCTTACTATATTTATTATAGGACCTTCCCTTGAAAGAATTCCTGAAAGTTCTGTTCCTCTCTTTCTTTCTCACCACACATACCGGTAAGTGGTCACTTATCAGATCCCCCCTTACAGCGGACTGAGCGACAAACTTAGAATTAGTGAGAATATTATCCAGTGCTGAACCTCCGTTGTAAGGCCTAGTTATTTCATTTATCAGCCATTTTAAGTGTTTACGCCTACAGAATTCCTTCAGCTTGTACGCTTTACCACCTTTCTCCAGTACATTGGCGTTAAAATCTCCCAGCACCCATATTTCACACTTTACATCTTTTAATATCTTACCCAATTCCTCAAAGAATACATCGACGTCACTCTCTTTATTTGACGGTCTATATATATTGAAAATCATCATAGTCTTGTTCTTAGGCCTCTTCACAGACACGGCCAAACACTCTATGTCTTTAGTCATTCTACATTTATGCGGTACTATCTGAGAGTATTGATACCATTCATGAGATAGGTAGCACAAGAGTCCACCTCCAGTCTTACCCTTTCTGTCTAGTCTGTGGTACTGTTTCCCTTGCCAGTGGAGAAGAGCCTCATCATAGAGACTATGTATCCAAGTTTCTGACAGCGAAACAATATCAAAACCATCTAACATGACTTGGACTTCATCCCTCGTTTCAGTGTTATAGCTCCGACAATTCACATGTACAAGCTTGATACCCTTGACCCTTCCTATCTCCCTACAGCTCATGGTCTTAATGTTTCCCTTGCTCTTACTCTTGGTCCTGGAGCTTATATTATCCATGATCAAGAATTTTTGAACAAGACAGAATGAGGTACCAAAATGAAAGACAATGATGAAAGTGATTGAAAGCCACCACAGAGACTGTACAGCGTCCCTCTGGTGAGAAGTCTACCCAGAAGACAAGCCCAAGAGCTCGATCATGTGGGTGACCTAAGGCAATATTGTGTTACATCAGAAAATTGAACCTTCCACTCTGTCTGGTCCTACGGAGGGGAAATAGAAAGGGATCAGGGGTGTGTGCAACCCACTATTACAACTATACTTTATCCAATCTCACATTTGAGTATGCAACTATATAATGAAATATACCTCATCTGAGAGAAGGAAGACTTCTCCATCTCCCACATGAAGCACACAATCACAAAGTCCCATTAAGGGCATATTGCCGGACAAACCTTAACAATCCAGTTAATTCAAGCAAACACATTAACTTTCCTTACTATAATCAGAAAATGACGAACAGTCTAAAAAATTATATACTGAGCAACGTTTCACTCCAAGTTTCAGTCTTCCTCTCTCACTAGCTTAAGATGACAACACTCTAGAGCTTATAAGTAAGTTTGTAAGTCTCATAGCCATGCAAATAACTGCATTCTATTTTAGCCCAGGAGTCACTGGTCTGTATTCAGATTGGTCCATGGTATGAACATGTCATATTTCCAGCCAGTCCAAATAGTTTCAGGATATAACCAGACCTGCCAGCCCATGGCTCAGCCTACCGGTATGCTATCCCTCGTTCAGTTCCAGCCACCATTTACTTTCTCCTGCTTAGATTGTCCACATACCTAGATGCAGTTAACTTAGATCTGTGCAGCCCTCTCTTATCAATTAGTTGTGACCTGAGTTTCTGGAGCATTTTCCGAAAACGATTCTCACCCCCATATGATCCTTCATCGTAGCCTCTGCTGTAGAAAGGTTCACCCCCTCCCCAGATCACTGAGGCTGTCCCTTCCACTAGATCCAGCGGATATGTTTCTATGAGCTGGTCCGCCAGTTGTTTGTCCTCAAACTTAAGTCCAATGAAATGTTCGAGATAACTCTCTCGCAACCTATTCCATTCCCTGGGGTCATCCAAGTATACCTCATTGGACATAGCTTTTATTCTCTTGGAATTATTTGCAGCAAGTATTTCATCCACTGCTTTGTCATTACCAGCGTGCAGAGCCTTGGCATGTGCAAAAGCTTGCTCTACACTTATATATGTTATAGGCTCACCTTCTACCATTTCAACAGTAATGTCACTGTAATAAAAATTGCTAAGGAAAGATTTTTCCCCTGAGAAGATAATTCCTGATTTAGTTGTTCTCATTCTCAACGGATCATTGGATGGGGAAATCCGCCTCTTGCTAGTCGAACTCACTTGTTTCTTTCTGGGTTGGTCTGCCTTCTTAGTAGACCCATCATCTACCTTGCCTTTTGGTATATTAACTCTGCTCCTGTCATCCAACCCACGAATTTCTTCCTTGCGGCCTCTTGGTTGGTGCCCCTGTCCACTCCTGTCTCCATCTCTGCACTCATCATACCCCTGAGCAGCATGATATCTCCTTGTAGGACCCTCATCATCACTGTTACGTCTCCTGTCCTTACTCTTCTCTGAAGCTTCCTGCTTTGACCCTTTACTTCTCTCATCTCTAAAAATCCAATCCCGCCTGAGACTATTTTCCTTTTCACCATCTGGGCTTCTAGATTGCCATTTCCTTCTGTTTCTATCAGACCTCCAATTTCTGTCATCGTCCTTCCTTTCTCTGCTGCCCCTACCTGGTTCCTCCATATCGTCATTCCACCTTCTGCCCCCCTGAGCACCTTCTTTTATCTGCCCGGCCATAGCTCTGCCATACTCAGTCTTACCATTATTGCCACTCCTCTGGTCCAGACCCCGATTTTGAGCCTTCTCTGATTCTCCACTCTTGTCTGCGCCTTCTCCTCTCAGATCTCTTCCTTTTCCTTAGGTCCTGCCTTTATTATAGGTCTTCACATTCACATTTGTTGGGTTAGGATTAAACTTTATACCAGTCCCCTCTCCCTGCCTGTCTCCTCCCTTCTCACTCTCTTTCTTTTTTAGTTCTTCTTTCTTTAGCTCTTTCTCTTGGAATTCCGCCCAGCTTCCAATATCTACTGGGGCTTCTAGGTCTGAGACTTGATCTCTCTCCCTTTCAATGAATCTGTACCTAGAATTCATCCTATGCTCCCTGCCATCTCTCTCATCCACTTTAGAGGGTCCCCCTTCCCTCCTCTCTGGGGAGATCCCAAACTCTTCTATTAATCTAGGAGGCAGAAACTCTATCGGAATTTTCTCTAGGTCATGTATAGTATAGTACTGCCCGTCCACCTTTATCTTCCCATCAGTAATAGGAGTTATGTAACTGTTCTCTTTGTTATACCGTGCAATAAATCTCATCCGCCCTCTTAACTGTCTGATCTCCTTTTCTTCTTCCTCCTCCATTATGGCCCTTTCTGTGATAGTTCCTGGCTTCCTCAACATATTTTTGTTATGCAACAACCTTGCTTTGATGGCATAGCTAGCCAGGGCAATCTTTATGGGTGGTGGAGGTTTGTTTCTGTTTATGGGGGTTCCAGGCTTCTTAAGTCTAGCCGCTTCAAGAACATCTGCCCTCTGTATTGGGACCTTTAGGTTTGCAGCCATATCTAATGCAAAGGCTAAAAGATTTTCTCCCCCTCTCTCAGGCACTCCCTGTATAACTATATTTCTCGCTGTATTTTGGGTAGAGAACCTAACTTCATTCATTGACTTTAATGCCTCACCGTAAGAGGTATTTTCAGTGGCATACAGCTTGACTTTAAGTTGTCTCATCTCTTCCTCATTCTTGACTTTTTCTTTTTTAAGCTTAACTGCATCTCTCTTGCATTCATCCAACTCTCCCTGCACTTCCGTTATTCTGGTGTGAGCCTCCTCAAGCTTTGATTTGTGTTCTTTTATAGCCATCTCTACTTCCTGCTTTATTCTCTCTGCCAGATCTGGATGGTCATCTTCCTCCATCAGCCTCTCATAGAATTCCTTACACGACGCCACATACCCCTCTGCCTCCTTCCTGAACTCATCATCCCTGCCCCTCATCTCCTTCAGGAGTTTCTCATTCTCCCTTTTAACATGAGCCTTCAAGCCATGATCATTAGCAATTTGAGCACTCTCTAGACCCTCCACCTTCTCCTGAAGTTCAGTCACTGTACTTTGTAACCCAGCCAGCCTCTTAACCTGAGTATCCGTAGACTCCACAGAATCCTTGACAGCTTCAATTTTCGTAGAAATAGGATCTGTGTGATCACAAATTATTTTTGCTACTGTAGCCTCAAAGTCTAACATTCGCCTATTAAAATCACCATCATTTACCTTCTGCTGTTCTCCTATTTTATCCTCCATTCGAGCCAACTGCTTTAAAATGTGACTCATGTGTACCTCATCCAGCTTATGAGCCACCTCTGACATAGAGGCAGGAAAGGATAAATCAATATCGCCTTGAATTGGGGTAGAGGCTCCAAAACCCCAATAATCTGGAGGAGTAGACAGGTTTTGCAGATCCTCATCATGTCTTGGACTTAGGTCTATCCCTCTTGTTCTTGGTGTGTGGTTACCTTCAGACTGATTCTCAATATTTTCAATGTGTGACACCTGTTCCTCCCGTGAGAGAGATGCCCCCATGGCTGAATCTCTGCTTTCAGCTCCTAGGCTATCTGAGTCAGACTCTATTATAATAGATGAGACCTCTTCCAGGTTCTCCATCGGCCTTTCATCCAGCCTATTTCCTTGGCCTCCATTCTCATCATCGGTTGGCAAAGAAGAGTCCCCACCCATCATGTAGGACTCATCCTCACCCATACAATCTGGAGATGGCAATGTTAACATCAATATTCAATACCCCCTCCTGACCACATGGTGGGACCGAGGATGTCGCACCCTTCATGTAGACAGCCCGGTCCACATCATCAGATGACACTGCTCCTTTTAATTTACTGTCCGTAGATATTTCATCTGACCTGCAAGCATCATTACCTACAGACGTAAAAATTTCACCTGACCTGTAAGCATCATTACCTAAAGGCGTTCCACCCATCATGTAAACGTCCTTTACTATGCTAACACTCATAGTTTCACTTTTCCCCTCCATCTGCCCCAGCACCCCCCCATTCGCCTGACTGAAGGTGAAGCAGAGCTCATTTCCTCCCTCCGTTGATTCAATGCTTACACCTTCCTCCTGTTCTTGTAAGCCTTCCTCCATCTGACGACAAGACTGACCACAGAGAATATGAGAATCCTCCTCCTCACTATCCTGCTCCCCTGCTTCATCATTGTGGATAGAGCGTGCCCACTGTATGTGTATTTCTGCCAGCACGGCCATTTTGGAAGTACTCAGATAGAAACAAGACACTCCTACTCATTGCCATACTGCCGATCTCACACGGCAAACCGTTCACTTTCCACCTAAGGTTTTCAGCACTTATTCTCATTCAATCTTAACAAATATGATCTCATCTGATACCTATGATCAATATCTGTCTACGCTGAGGATTTTTTAAAATTTTGCCCAGTAAGTAGCAAGAAAATGTGAATTAAGTGCAGGGTAATAATTCGCAACCATGGCCATCACTTTTGCCGACCTCACACTGAAAACTTTCCTCTTCTATATAAAGTTTCCACCACTTATTCTGAACTGATCTTTACAAGTAAGATCTCTTCTCATACCTATGATCGATATCTATCTAATTTGAAGAGAGATTGTCATTTTGTATACTAACTGGAGAGAAAATGAGAGTTTTGTGCAGGGTAATATTTTGCCACAGACTGACAGAATGGCCATTGCCCCACTGCCACTGCAGTTCCCGCAAGGCACATTCTTTCACTTCCACCTGATGTTTCCAATATTTTTTCTTGGCCAATACCTTTGGAAAGGGATTTATTCTATGCCTATGGTATATATCTATCCACTGTTAAGATAATTTGCAATTTGGTCCTCAAAATCGGGAGAAAATTAGGAATTTATAAAGGGTAGTAGATCGCTGCAGTGCATTCTCTATGGCAGCGTGAGTAGGGGTTTCCAGTGGAGTACCTCCAACACTAACCTGCAGCAAGAAATGACGTCATGTGGGCGCGGTTTATGGTACAGTCCCCCTTCTCTGGCCGATCCGTCGTTGAGTCCAAGTCAACCTCCCGATTCATCGTGTCACACAGTGACCGCTGACCATTTTCTGCCAGGCTCAGCCCTTTACTCCTCTCTTCCACCACTATAAACTGTGCTTTTTCTTGTTTCATAACCGAGCCTATCAAACCCGGGCTACCCATAGATTTAATAGTCTCATTTAAATCAGTAAACACCTCACCATCCGACTCCACTTCCTCATCATGTTTTGGTTTGTTGTCCGCCATTTTGGAAGGCGGCGTCGGGCTGAACAGAACCAGCGAACCTGATTGGTCCTCCAAGGAAGCCGGCTGTGAAGAAGGCTGTGATTGGTGCGCCTGCTCCGACTCCAACAAACGCAGTAAGAGCTCCTCTGATTGGCTGCTGCAGGAAACCCGTGACGTCATCCTCCCACCTTTTGGGGAAACCACCATCAACTTCTCGACGCTTCTCGCCACTTCTGGCGTGAGTTCTCGAGACTCCCCCTTAGTTACTGCCTTCACCGTAGAAGCTACCTCCTTAGTTACCGCTGTAAATGATTGATTAAACTTTACTTGCGGATGTCTGTTACCTTTTCGGAGATTGTAAGGGGTACTAGAGACTTCCTCCTTTTCTTGAAGCTCCTTCTACGGGGAGAGCTTCTTCCCTCTACCTTTTGCACCCCCGTTATGACCGTCACTGACAGTCCTCGTTGTGCGTCTCTGACAAAATGGCGTCCTAACTCCGTTGCACGATCACTCCACAATAATTCTGCAGTCCTGCATAAGTTGCAGCCTCTGCACCCTTCTACTATACTCCTGCTAGGTCTATAACTACTCAACTTTTAGCTGCACACTTTTAACTCCCTCCTCTCTTTACTTAACCTAGCATACGGTGGACTTCAGACTGGAGCTCACATGTAGCACGTACTACTCGTAGGTCGCCATGATACATAGTGTAATAACACAATTCCTTATCCATTATGGGGGGAGGATGAACTTGAACAATAGTTCATGTAAGTCAACTATATTATGGGGATTGAACAAACTCCATTTATTCAACAAAGTCATAAAATCTACAAGGACTTGACTGCACTAGCATATTGCCTCCATCTTTATTCACACATCTACATTTGAATGCTTCACAGTAGAAGCCTGAATGGCAGGAGAGGGTGCAGAAGACTACTCAGTGCTGGATTTTATGCACACTAATTAAACACATGCTTCTTCATCAACCAGAAAAGATGGACCAATTGAATTGATATAAGGGTTATGTGCTTTATACCTTATGACCCAGCTATCCAATTCTCGAACATTATCTCTAGTAATAAACCAGGTCATCATTTACAGTGTCATGGAATAGCAGTATCTCATTCTCTACAGCTAAGTTATCCTCTGTGACATCAAAATATGTATGATGGAAATGCATGATAGGTACAGAGAATATGGAATGCCTTGTTGCTTAAAACTTAGGCTTCCCACATTGTCCTCTCAGTCCCTCCAGTGTGGGGGGCCCTCGCAGCCCAAGCATCCGAGGCCTCACATGAGGATGTGAAGGCACACTGGACCTGAAGGACTAATGGGCCGATGGAACGCTACTTTCTCTCCAAGCCAGGCCTCTCTATACCTGTGGCCAGAACTCTGGCCACCCTCTTTGGCTCGTATTCCCTTTGACCTTATACAATCAGCAGCACCATAGACTAAGATCATTTACACCAGCCTTAAACCCACTCTAGAAGCCTTCAAGTCAAATAAATAAACTTCCAAATTAAGCTTTATTTGTTGTCTCAGTCATTGTAACTGCAGTTATGTATACAATTTTCCTGCACATAAGAGATGTTAAATGCAGATGTATTTTCTATCAACCTTTACTACCTGTGCCCTTAATCACGATGACAATATATGAGGGCATTGTTAACACAATTTGTTTGAGAGATCCGAAAGAAACGTTTTTATCTTTAAAGATAGAAGATAGAATGAAAGCTAGAAATAAGAAGAAAGCTTATTCAAAGGCTTCAACTTTTAAAAACAAGGTTTATTTCAATTATGTGATTCCTTAGTGTAATTGCACAAGAAGATGAATTGAAAAGAAAACTGCATCCTGTTCTCCTTATGGATTTGATCATAACTTCAGCCTAACAGTAATTTTGTGTTTTGTTATACTAAATACTAATATCACAGAAGACCGCATGGTTACGTAGATTAGTAACATTCTATGTCATACATAAATAAATAATTGGACATATATACATGCATATATGCATAACTACATGACTCCACTGTCACAGTCATATTCAACCAAATGCTTTGATACAGGTAGATAAACACAAACAAGCAGTTGGATCCCAGCTATATTCGGAATATGTAGGAGATAATCTCCCAATGTTTCAGTAGAGGTAATGATTACCATTTACAAATAAGCAGTATCTATCAAGACTAGATTGTTCAGGATAACACTTCGCAAGTAACCATGATTGCACACAGCCCAACGACTGCTTAGGCCTGTGCTAAATGTATGGTACTGTAACCGACTAGGGTGCAGTGTCTTGAGAAATGACCTCCACTCTAACACCATCTTTTCTTTTTTTTCTTTATTCAAATTATACTAAGGTGACAAGATAGAATCGGAAATCTTTATGCCCATACCCCTCTGTCGGGACTTTAGAGCAGGCCTATTGGCTGTATGAGTCCCTGGACAGTCTGTTTGTTATATGCATTCGGTGCTTCCCCTATCTCAATGGTTAAATTAGATTTTCCTCAATATCCCTTATCATTCTAACTTTGAAACTAAAACTACTATGCTTTAATGTATACCTTTTTTCATATAATATCAGTTTGTGATTGTCAACATTTACACATTTTCTAATTTGATGAAATATGTATATAATTTCAAAACAACTATCACTTGTTTTAAAGATGCTTCATGAACAAATAAGAGAAATTCTATAAATGTCCAGCTCTCAGCAACAGTATTAGCGGTAAAACACTTTCATCTGTGTAAAGGAATCTAACACTCAGAGAATTATGACACGACCCTGTGGACACATACAAAAATAGATGTTTCATTATACTTCAGCAGCTGGAGTATTCTAATACAACCCTCCCGCCATCCCTTTATTACCTAATATTGTCTTAATATCAGTAGGTTCTTTATATCTGTATTAAAAATGCTTAAAAGCTATATAAACACTTACCTCGGTGCAATATGCATCAAGGTCCCTATCCGAGCACAAATTATACAATTATACCAGTTTAAAACCTGAATCACCAAGTATAAATATTTTCTGTTGTTTTAATTACCCTGGCGTGTTTACGAGCAATGATGCTATATGGACCCCTCATTCTTAACTCATTTGCCTTACATATCCTTTGATTGTCAATGCTATAGTTCAGCCTCTATTAGCACAGATCTGTTTAAAGAAATTTTCATTACAGGGCATTACATATGGCTAAAACAATTGGGACAAATTTTGCTATGCACATCTATTAGTTCAGGATACCATACAGTAGCTGCTATGTACATGAGACACAATTTTGATTTTGATATCAGATAACAGTGACTGACACTTTACATCACATCTACTAAATATAGGCGTTTCACTTACAGAAATATGGAGACCAATTGCTGGTCAACAAAATATTTAAAAAGAACATGATTATACACTGTAAGAAATCTGCAAAAATCACTAAGAATCAGACAATTCAGAGGCAGGCTGAAGAAGCTGGAAAAGTGGCAGGAGGTGACATTTTGGACCAGGTCTATTCAGCAAAGCTACCTAGTTTGTACCCATACAGTCAGTGGACAACAACTCTAAAATGCTAATGCATGACTTCTGCATACACTATCTACCATTACCCTATGTATCACAGACCACGGTTTCATTGCAAAAAAAAAACATGTTACATTTGAGATGTGTTGGGACATAATCCACTACCGGTTATTTCCTTTCCAGAACTGGATACACTATATTATAATGAATGGTCTCTAATATGTGGAATCAAACCTTAGCACAATATATTAAGGCAGCATAGTGTTCAACATCTCATTGGTGCGGTTTTCAGAGATGCCACTCACTGGCCGACAAAAACCAGGAAAACTGGACTTTGGGCACATTTTCCCTAGGAATTTAACATAATTCAATACAGAAATCTTGGAATTAAAACCAGGAATTCCTGGTAAACCAGGAAAAGTGGCATCTCTGTGTTTTTCAGCCATCATGCTGAACCTACATGACAGATACTCTTTAGTAGGGCAGGGTTATATATTCAGACAATGCAGCATTGAGGAGCAACCAGCAGTTTCTTCATTGATGTATCTTTGAAGCCGGCACGAAGCTCCTTTGAATATGAGCATGGGGACCTAGCTGAGGCACCATGTCATCCTCTAATAGTAATAGTAACCTCATGTTGCAAATTGTGACCTTTTCCACTGTGCCTTATCAGAAACCAAAATGCAGATGGACGGGGGAAAAGGCATGTGTGTCATAGTTTGGTTTTACTTGTAATTCTCGTAAAAGGTGTTCCCTACAAACGTTGCCATTGGGATTGTCAGCTTCATACCAGGATAACACATACAAGTAGGCACCAACATTGGCCAGAGACACTCAGCCAAATTAATATCCATATAAGGATAAGATTCCAGGATATCATACTTCCAATGTATTTCAATCCACTCAGTGCTACCTCCGACCTCCATATCCATTAGCTTTGACTCCCGGTGATTTGTAGCTTGTTTCTTGTTTGATAGCACCCTCCAGATCCATCAACTCACGTTTTAACCTCTCGTTCATTTCTTCTATTGATTCTGCAAAGGTGACATAACATTTGATTAAATATCACCCATAGACTAGTGTGTGTACAATAGTATTACAACTATGAAACAAATATGGGAATGGATGAAAAATATGGGATTCAATATGATATTCGGAAAAATCATGAAAAAAAAAATTAGCAGGTTATGATATATCTGGTTGGAGGTGAGGAAGAAATTATCTGCATGTAGAATACATAGGGCGTTAGGCAAAGATGACAGTGCTAGGTCTGTTATGTGTCTGAATAGAGAGAAGCATATGTGTCATGATTTAACAGATTGCTCACTATTAAAAGCAAGGATTGACTTTCTCAACACATTGTGGGTTTCTAATTGACTAAGTGGACCCATCATTTCACACTGAATGGGGCTAAACATCGACTTACTAAAGCATATTCATATAAACTCAATACTCTGATTACTGGTACACACATTACTATAGGAGTTATTATAGCAGATGCTATGGGAAGAAATTGTGAAGAATTGTGAATAGTAAATTTCGTCCAGTTTCTTTGTGACTTCACAAAAATTCTAAGTGTAAAACAAAGAGCATGCATTTATTTTAGGGCATTGTGACTTAGTCTAGGAAGCAATATCTAAGAAGTCGGTTATTGATGTGGAGTTTAGTTGAGGACAAGTTCAGTGTCATTTGTCAACTCTGTTGTGATCTAAATTGGTGGGATTGTAACCTTGCGCCTCATCTGATACATGTTCTTTGCTAAAGTGAAATAAGGAATTACTCACATATATGAAAAGTGAAATTGAATAGGCTAAGTCACTATCATACTAAAGCACTCTGGGTTGTCTTAGACCTGCTTTCAATGACAACACTGATATCACACAACATTCAGGGCTCGTGTTTCTTAAACCCTGTTTCACAAAAAGCCTGTGCATCTTACTTTTGCTTGGTCCTAAAGGTAGAGATATGAAAAAAAAATCATCATGCGAGCTTTAGAAGGGAGATGGAGAAGAGCTTATTCTCCTATATGCAGGCATAAATATAGCAATAAAGAGTGAAGTCCCCTTAAGTGTATGCGCCCTGCAACACCTCAATATTATAACTGATTGTCCTGAGAGAATTTTTTTTCTTACTGAATTTTACTGTCTAGATCTCTGCACAATAGACTAAGAAAGTACTTTTAATATAATCACTAGGTCATTTCCGGAAAAAAAGTCATGTACTTCCTTGATTATTGTGTTTTTACATTTAAACCACATCTTAAATATTTGTTTTTCATATTAGAATTCAGCCTATTCAATACATAAGTTTGTTTCACCTTTCCTACATTGACATATACATTGATGTGGATGTAATTGAAGGTCTCAATGTATACCGTATCGATTCTAAAGAGTGTCCTAATTTGCAGCCTTATTGCATGCACTGGATTGCATACCCCTGCAAATATTTATTTAGTGTAAAATAAATCAATTCTTGGGGGATAAGAGAAAAAAACTCTAGTTAGGGTTTGGGGTGTATGCTTATCAGAATAAATTTTGTCTCGGTTTTTTAGTATTACAAAAATTATTCTCCACAACTATGCACTCTTTGAAATGAATACGGTAATCAAAGTACAGATCCTGAGGTGTATAGCTATATCAAGAAAGAACATTACTTTCATGCAGTAGCAAATGTTCAGAATACCACGACCACACCTTATTTCATAAGATAGTCATACCTTTTGGCTCTGGTGGTGGAGGAGGAGGTGCCTTCTGCAAGGGTTTCTTAGTTGTAGGGTTTTTAGAGTAGCTGCCTCTGCTACCCTGAGAGGCAGGTGATGCCCCTAATCATAAGAAAATGTACATATTGTATGAATTTTATATCTATTTGATAAAGAAAATGTAAAGTTTCCCTTTTTCAGTGAAACTGCTGCCATCACCTAGAAGTACTGCACTGTCAACAACATGAAAATGTATGCCTTATCATTAAGAATATTGTATGTATATGGAAAGAGCATCTATACCCACCTTTTGATTTTCGTGGTGTGGGAACTGGGTGGTTTTGGTTGTAACCATTAGGGTTACGCTGTACTTGTGCCGGTTGATACCCCCTAAAAATGGTGAAACGTATAATTAGCTATTGGCTATAGAAGCGTATATGATATAGAGTATTTTAAATAGAAAAATGTCACTAAAATCTAGTGAAAAGTAGTTATATCTACTAGGGGTGGTATATGACTATTGTGTCTTTAGTGGTTTAGTGACATGGAAATGCAGTATTCACATGGCGATGGTTTATAATTTCATCTATATCATGCTACCCCACCCCCACTGAATCACTGTTGAACTATTTGCCTCTCAGAGAATAAGCTATGAGATTAGCACCAATTTCCTTTAAAAAATGATTTTTTTTCTACTAAGTTAGTCCTTGATCAGTCACCTTGTCGCTCTTCATCCATCTTACCTATGTGCTTCCGGTGGCCCTTGACTTGGTGGGCCTTGAGCATAACTTTGCTGTGGCGGCCCCTGGGCATAATTTTGAGGCGATGGGCCTGGAGCATAATTTTGGGGTGCCGGTGGGGCCCCAGGACCATAATTATTGTTGTAATTAGGGGGTGGGGGCCCCTGGGGGTGTGGGCTGTACTGAGGTGGGCCACTAGAACTTCAGAAGAAAGGAGAAGAAACAAGAGAGGCAATCACCAAAATGCATAGCAAGAATCCATGCATTCTCAACCAACCCCGGGGCCAGGTTGATGAATGCAGTGAAAAGCATCAAATTGTTATGCTGTTGCGAAATTGATAGTTTGGTCATCGACCATGACTGCAAAAATAAGCATTACAGAGATCAGTGATGTTCTAGTCTAGGAGCATGCCCGTAAAAAAAATGTATGTCTAAGTTCATAATATTATACAGTTTTTTTTGCAGGTGATTAGACAATAAGCTTCAGTACAGTTAATAAAGCTATAAGTAGAGATTAGATCTATGTGCATGCAATTGCCTCAACGGATAATCTGCTTCGTGTTAAAGGTACATGCAACTGTGCTAGTATATCAAAAGCATGCATAGCCTATGAAGTAAGTTATCAATAATGGATGATATGTCTCAGGCAAAATAGGTGATCAGTTGCCCAATACTGTTTGCAAATGTGACATATGAAACTTCATGCCAATGCACCGAATGAAAATACTAAATGATGTTTAAACATGGCTTTGCTTTTGTTACGAATGGAAAAGTTGGCTAATTTGTTCAGACTCCTCGCCTTTTCTTTGTTTACCATTTACACTTGCTAATATAGTATTGGACATCAAACTCCTGTTCTTAAGCTGTAGCAGTAATACTTTTATGTTAGTTTATTTCTCTACCTTTGGTATTCTGGGCCCGTCCAGCCTTGTGTTCGGGCAGGTGGTGGTCCTTGCGGGTTATCGCGCTTGTAGTCCTGCTGCTGATAGTACCGCGTCATGTAGCCTGCATTCCTCTGTGCACTGTCCATATAGCTAAACAATTGAAAAGCACAGGTAGGAGGATGAGCTACATAAACCTTTTGAAGTGTTTTGCTATTGGAAACAAAATCACAGAAATTATAACTATAAAGTTGGGTCAATGTGACAACGTTTTTGGATTGTTTGTACGAGAAAGCAGCCTCATTATAGTTCTCCTTTGTATCTTCGACTGAAATTCAGTGTGATGCGAATGTACGTTTTGTTGGTGTCACAATAAAATCTACAGTAAAATGGGAACAAAAACAAGATAATGTCATTTTAAACCAGTAGGCTTGGTGATATATATATAGAGTGAATGATAATGTGATTGCTTCAAATCATATCTTGAATATTTAACACAGATTGCTCTTCCTACAAATTCAAATCAATAGGTAAAGGTCAGAGTATTATCATGGGACTGTATGATTCCATTTACTAAAAGAATAATGTCAAGGTAATCAACATAATAAAAAGCAAAAAAGAGTATGTATTTCTCAGAGTTTTAACTGACTAAACACACAAACAAAAGGAACACAAGAAAGACATCTTTAGACTTTCTAAATTTGTATGAAACGCCAGGGAAACGTGGAAAATAAGTGACCAGAATAATAACTCTTGAGAATGAATCTATATGACCAATGATACATATTGAAAGAAATATATGTATGGATGTATGTTAATCAACAATTTTATACAACATAGGAGAATTACATCAGTATTAGCCCACAATTAATTACACTTCAAATAAATATGAATGAAATAAACATAAAAATCAAAATTTCGACATCACAATGAGAGACAGTAAAACACCCTGGACGAACATATTTTAACACAAAATAGATTATAACAAAACAAATATTACTTAATTCTCTGAGTACCAGTACCAATAATTCGCAGTCTGACTTCAATTTGGGAGATATATCTAGGGAACATTTACGATTGGGGAGTATGTGCATGTCGTTTATAACATTTTCATAGCTATGTGCCTATTCATGGTGAGAAAACTGCATTGGCAGCAATTTGACAGATGAATGCAACATTTTTTTATACCCATGCATGTGGACACTTGAAATATTTCCTCTTAGGACAGAGGTGGACAGAGGAGACAAGAAGAGAAGCCCTTGAAGGAAAAAGAGAGGATAGGGGATAAAAGAAAGAGAACATAGACTTTATCAAAGAAGAGTCAGGGAAAGAAGCTATGCCTACTTTGATTTGGGATGAACCATAACAAGATAGCTCTGTGGTCCACTTTTTGTTCAAGGAAAGCTTTAGGTTAAACCGTTACATTGGCTATATTTCCTTTAATACATGATAAGGACAATCAGGGCACTAAACTAAGTCAGAAACTCCTAAATATGCCTACATCCCTTAGCGCGATATATGTAAAACAAGGTTAGTCAACAATGTACAAATAACATTTTGTAGGACTATAGGTCAATGCAAAAGCTATGCCTTCACACAGCACTGTACACTTTATGTATGAATACATAAAGGTGTGATAATCTGTTTGTATTAAAGAATTCTTATTGATAACAAATTATCTCTTTTGCAGATATTGACAGTAGAAGCTTTTGAGCCAAAATTGATAAATATCCTAGCTGATGAGGATAGATCATTTTGATGTGACCTACAGTCAAACAAAGGTTAGAAATGTAGATCAACAAGGTCAGAGTTCAGAGGTCAATCAGCTGGTACCCTGCTATATATCTTGAGAAGTCCCCAGTCAGTTCCCGTGGACCCTCTCGTGGAGTGACCACATACGTGCGAGTCGATTCGGGGTAGGGTGCCCCAGGGTGTATCAGAGCACCTTCTGGGATTGGGGCACCAGGTGGTGCTGCCTCATAGCTGCAAGTCATCAAAACTCCTATAAAGTCCTTCTGATCAATAGCTTAGATAAGGACACTATGTAAAATTGGGGCTGGTGCGATGTGCAAACTAGTTCTAAAACTCTGATGTTTGAGGTTGACTAGTGCAATATGGATGCTACACCAGTCCAATTGGAAATGTAACCTGGCAGCATTTCTAATTTGTCAAGTTGACTACCAGGGTAATAATTTGGTGCCATCCAGCCAATTGAGAAATCTTATTGCAGATGCAACTCAAATAAGCGTGTTGTATTTGCTTGTATAAAGCCGAACACATAACTGAATATGAACAAGCAATCGAACAATTATCTAGCAATAATCTACTGACTAGAGATAAGATAGATAAGCTTGTAAATTTGATTTCGGATGTGGGATGGTTTATATCATACTCTATATAGAGATGCAGAATATCCAATGTGCCCAACTAAATAAACAAGTAGCCTCTGAGATAGGTACCCATTTCCTAAGAGAATCATGCTAAGGCCACTAAAAGCTTGCTCTAGGCCCACCATGAATACAAGAAGCAGGTTTCCATTTTCTGCATACCCAAAAAGCAGGACACCAAGCAAGATGACAAAAAATGAACAGGCTTACACTGGTTTTGATTTATATCTTAATAGAAAGATAACAAAACAAAGAGTAATTTCATTGTATTGCATCTTATTACTCATCATCACTTTTAAAGTTTAAAAATAGTTGTTTGGCTCAACAAAATACCGTAGACTATTTTGTAGAAATAGAAATCAATACAACTTTACATTCCAAATTAAGCCATTATGATCATTTACACCATCCAACACAAGATACTAATGGGTTCCTCCATTCTGATAGTACATGAGACAGCAGATGTATCATTCAAGCTTGACTTACCTGGATGTGTTGTTCTGCTTAGGAATAGGCACAGGCTCCGAGAGGCGGTGCGGCGGTCTCATTGGGTGTTGAAGGTGTGCTGGAGGGTTTCGTCGACTAGGACCACTGTAGGAAGGGTGAGGGCCATTTTCCTGGGGCTGGAAGGAAATTAGTATATTGATTAATATGATTAATAACTCTTCAATCATTGCACAATTTTACATGCTCTGGCCTTTGTATACTTAATTCAAGGAAATCTTCAAATCATGACTGGTAAATCAAGTTTCAAACTTTCTGGGGGTGGTGGAATCCAATTTAAATGAAATAGGTGCAGAGGTTTACAGTCCTCTATGTTTTATAACGAATGGTGGTTATTCTGTGAGTAGACTACGGTGCATTGAAATTTAAATGCTGTAACAAAACATAATCAGATTTCACTTTAATAAAATAGGTGGTCATTATAACCAAAATGTTCTTACAGAAATAATCTTCAGAAACATGATTACACTGTTTTTGTTTGAAACAATTTCTGAAAAAAAATATGTTACAGTGTATATAGATTTAGAATCCTTTTATTTTAGGATTGGACAGACAAAAAAAACTTTTTTTTACGAGGACACACAAGAATACTTTAAAACAGAGCTCTTTTTGGTCACCTTTAGGAGTTTCAGTGCACACTTATTAGCTAATATATGCACTAATCTATTTAATAATAGCTTAACCATTGTCAATAATATCCCGGACCAGAAGGCAGTATCTACTTCTCCTATCAGTGGCTACTGAGAATATGCTGATCAACAACTGCATATTGCAGTAGGTACTGCTGAAATACTTCCAAAACAGCTGACTCCACACTGCATTTTCAGTCTACACTCAGTAGTGTACTGACTATCAACTGAATATGCACTGCATTTCAGACTAGAATCAGTAGTCTACTGACTCTCAACTGAATGTTAATAGATTCCAGAAATTATACACTCTGTGCAGCAGCATAGATGCAGTAGTCTACTGACCATCTACTGGTATGACTCTGTCCATTCACAAATTATTTACCTGATGCTTCTAAGACAGTCCATAGTGTGAATGTCAGTATGGTTGTGAACAGCAATCAAAAGATTCAGTAATGTAATAATGAAACTATCCAGTGTTTGTGGAGACAAGCATACTTCACCCCTTTGCATATGAATATCTTATTCAGTGCCAGTAATGGATACACATGGATGTTGGAGTGTATGAAAGTGAGGAATTACTCACTGACTTTATATAGGGTACAAAACTGAATCTTTTGGTCCCCATCATGACATATTTTTTTTTACATAGTATCCATATATCATTGATAATTGCAAAGTGCTTGTCTCATCACCTCATCAGTAAACCGAAAGGCATTATACTATAGCAGCACTCTATAGATATGTCTACTCTTACCCTTTTGCTATGGTAAGAGTTACCCAGTACTACTGAATCATTACTGCCCTAGCCCCCCCCCCCTACATGATTTGCATGCACTACTAGGAAGTAGTAACTGCTCCACATAGCTGATGGGGCGGTGGCTCAGGGGGCTAATGCGTTGGTAGAGTAATCAGGAGATCCCAAGTTCAAATCCAGCAAGGACCACCTAGAGAGGCATTGGTAGTGCCAGTACTAGAACAGCGGCTGCTTCTTTTATGCTTCTACCTGCCCCCAGCAGTAGTTTTCAGTATGATCTACTGCTCAACTACTGCTATAGCAGCAGCCATTCAGTAGTGCTGATTGAACACTGCCCCAACCCCATATATGGTCATGCAGCATTAAATAAGTAGATACTGTTCAAATGCTGCCATCTAATTTACATAATTGGGACAACTGATTCAATACTGCTTGCATGCTGCTAATACTACTGTTCTACTACTGTACCACTGCTGCAAGTTTTGTGGTGCTGAGCAGTAGAATGGCAGTAGATGCTGATACAATACTGTTTCTGATGCTGCTTTCACACTGAATCACTACTGTCACACCACACTGTTTCCCAGCTGCTTTAGTGCTGCATTTCTACTGCATTTTGGTGCGGGATATGTTGTTATATACATTGTACATATTTGCTTTTTTTGTTCTATTTTCCCTACAAATTTCTTTTAGAAAGATCAAAAAGCAAATTTAGATGCAAACTTAAAGTCAGGTTTTCTAGTTTGTTTTATATTTGTATCAACAAGTTTTGTGGCTGGTCTCATCATGCACAAAAGCTTGCTTCAGTTGCATCGCCATTGTCCAATCACTCCTTAAGCTGGTATTCCACTGCCGTCGGTCAAGCGAATTTTCATCAATCCAACCAATTTTTTCTGTACTTTTGCAATATCAAAAATAATCGGATTAGCAAAAAATTCACCCAACTAACAACAGTGGAATACCCGATATGGATATATAGGCCTAGAGTTGTATAATAGTTTATGGTCAAAGCTACAAGTGGCTTGATTTGGTACGTGCAACATAACACAAAACTATCAAATAAGTAAATTTCTACAATGCAATCTATAAATACAAATTTATATAGTATATCAGTTTGTAAGTGCAGTTAGTCAGCATGTATTAGGATAATTGTGCAATGGCCTGTGCACACTCAGTAATGCTACTTGCCAGTGGCGACCCATATGGGGTTCCCCGAGGGGTGCCGCGAGGGGTGCCAACCGGTGTCCCCCAGGCTGGGGTGGGGATGCCATGGTCCTGCCACACAAACAGAGGGTAAAGCGGGGTGACATGCAGGTGAAATGGGGATATCAGGGGTGGGAGCAGACATGTGTTTGGAATATTGAGGATCAAATACTGCAAATTTATGCTCAATCAAAAACCTTTCTCAAGTGCCTCAAAGTGGTGTGGTCTGTATGATTACTGCTAACTTATTACAACTTAATTGTGTATTCAACTTATTGAAGGGTTAGTTTTATCATGCATATGAAATCATGCCTTACTGTTTTTCTATACAACTTTAGTAGGAGGGCACGAAAATGTATTTTGTTGAAAGTACGTTACTTGTTTCTCGGTTGGAATTAAATTCGACGTGAGATCACATTATAGGTTACTTTCAAAAGTTACATGGCAAAAGGGAAATGAGTCAACAAGCTAGCAGAGATAAGCAACAAGTAGCAGTTATTAGTGAATATTGAAAAATAGAGAATGAGTGTCAGAACCCACAGAAACCACTGCCTTCTCAAGGGATGAATACAGGTGAAATGGCCACTAATCGGACTAAAGGGTAGAATGAATGGCCTGATAATCTAGTTTAGACACAACAGAACAATAGACCAGACCTGTGAGATTATCAGTTGGGGGAACCACAAGGTAAGATAGAGGGTAGCACAGACACAAGAATTTAGAAGGGATATGAGCAGAGTGAGATAGGCATCTACTTCAAAAGAAGCCAAAGCAATATTGGTTCTATGGCTTACCAAGGGTTAAACAGGGAACAACAGATCACTCTGTGCTATTTCATATCATACCGTGGTAAAACAATCTCCCACTATTGTATTTTAAGTAGTTTTTTTCTGCACACAAATACTTCTACTCTAATATTAAACCATTATATCATGTTATTTCTCCCTTAAAACCCTTACAAAACAAAGCACATACATTATACATGTAATTATTCTTGTCTGCTGGTGGTCATCTGATCTAGAAAAGCATGACTTAGATAGGACTAATGTCTTGGCACTGAAAGGATGAGTTTTCAGTCTGGTATTGGTTGTGATGTCCAATTATAATCTAATAATCTTTTACAAATTGCAGTGTTATTCCTGTCAATTTAAGTTTGAACATGTTGGTGGTAAGTTCCTTCATACTAAAGCGAAAAAAAAAATCAGCCTGACTAGCAGTTCACACAATTTATGACAGAGTTGGTGTGAGTTTTAAACCTGAAGCCAATGATTCTGCCTGAATGTTAAGGTGGGTTGTGTCCTGGCCTGCTTGTTTGTGAACTGGCTGCTTAATAAAGTGGTAAAGGGTGAATTTGGCCTTTGTCATTTGTTCCAAATTAAGTGTTAAATGGTGATTTTGACCTTACCATTTTGTGTATGTGAATGAAGGGGTAAAGAGTGAGGTTAGCATTGCAACATTTGCTTAAGGGTGAGGTTTCTCTTGCCACCTGTGATTCTAATACCCTGACCAGTGATATAGAAATAGTGAGTTAAGCTATGAGCAGTGTCAGTGGTGTCTGTGTGTGTGACACTGTGAGCTGACACTACATACCAATTCGGGGCCGCCTGATGGTGCACGAACAGGAACAGAATGTCGTCTTACCATAGGTTGACGCCCCTGTGTCCATGACCCTTGTGTCGAGTCGCGCCCATAATACTCCATAGGCATTGGGTTGTGACCCCAGGCGGGTGGTGTGTTGTGCGGTGTCCGCTCAAAATTCAACTCGGATGCTGATGTTTGTCGCGAACTTGAACCAACACTGTATATTGACAATGGTGTGTGCATCATCATCCGTTCTCTGTTTGAAATGATAAATATATGAATATATACAAAGTATCTTCTTCGCATGAACTAAATTATATGATGAGTATTTTTCATCAACATGAGAATAGTAAAGCAAAACCCTGAAGTCAATTGCATGACTATGAATACCACTGAGTGATGTCACATCAGCCCTGAAACTCTCGTTTCTAGACATAAGAGATCTTAGTGGTGGTATTTATAGTGCTGAAATGCAGCAGGCAGCTGAATTCTGACTGAATTCAGAGACTCTTAAGTCAGACCATGCATATTCCCTTGTAAAGGTATTCTATACGGAGAAAGGAGTTCATATATTAGGAAATTTTAGCCCTTACCTCTCCATTGTTTCCAATTTGCGAAGTAGCTTCTCATTTTCTCGAGCCAATGTTTGTTGCTCCCGCCTAGAGGTATCTCGCAATTGGTGTAGGTCGGAATTCTCTGTTCTGAAATATGTCAATCAATCCAATTTTATCTCTAATATAGGATAGAAGTCAATAAATGTGGCAATATACGGACACCAGCAATTGCTGTAATGGCATAAACTCTGATATTGAAATATGAAGTCGAGAGAAAGGTTTTTTCCCATTACCTTAGGGTTTCATTCTCTATCATATATTCTTGGAGCATCTCGTATAAGCCATGATCTGTTATTACACCTCCCTTGTCACTATCCTGGTGTTCTTGTAACATCTGCAAAAACCGCTCGTCATTCTCCTTCTGCAGCTGCCCTTTGGGTTTAACTGGGAATTCCAGCTAGAAGAAGAAATGATAAATTTTCTATTTATTTCTGAATACAAATTGGCTACCATCTCAGACTTAAGAATGTCTATGGGTACAGAGGAGTGCAGGTTACGATGCACTACCTCATTGCTAATTAACATTAATGTGTGAACGTTTCATAATTAGAGTATATATAATAATTCCAAAAATTCAATTATGTGTGATAGTACTTTTATCCCCATCACCTCAAATGAATAATTGTTAGATACTGTGTTTTGGAGACTTTGGTGTGAGGAATTGAAAATGTCCTGGAGTCATTTGTGGCAATAGAGCCATCTCGTGGAGAAATAAGATTTATTCTAAAATGGTGCATTTATTAGTGTATATGAAAAGAATCATGTAAAATGGAAAAGCTGTTAAAGAAACAGTGTCAGTTGTCTATTGAGCATCAAATATAACAGTGTAGGCCTGTAGCTTCCTATACTGATTATCAATAGATATAAAGTAGAAAACACTAATTATGTCAAGGTCAAACAAGTCAGCCGGCTGTGAGTTTTATTGGTGTAGGAAACAAAAGCTTACAATTATCTACACTAGACGCCAATTCTAAAAGGATACCTTTGAACACAATAATGTATGTGATGATCTAAAACACATCACACTACATTATCACTTAAACAGGAGAGAAGCCCTCACATCCGAAATAGCTAATAGCTGGCACACATCTAATTTTATATAGCTATTATCCAGTCTATGAAAACCTATGACTTATATCAGTGAATCGGCTTATAAGATTGACTAATCTATCTTATAAGCCAATTCCCTTGTGGGGATATACCGTTGGAAATACTTATAGAAATTATGACCTGTAACCCTTATCATCTAAAAATATATATGCTTATCTAAAAAGCAATATTGGAAGAATGACAGGGGAAAGTAAAACCATTTTGACACACATTATTGCTGCACATCTGCACATGCATTATGCTGCTGATCGCCTAAATGGAGAAGCACATCCTCCACGACACAATTTAGAAATCAATTTAGACTGCAAAGTAAGCTTCAATTTAAAGCCACACTTGAACTGAAGGTCCCTGGGAAGGTCCAATTGAAAGCTGTGTTGCAATTGAAGCTGCGATTTGCAGCTGCATTCCAATGACAGGTAAACTATATGACATTATATTAAAGCCCTATTCTGAAGATGCATTTCAATCAAAGCTTCGATTTGGAGGTATATTGTAATTGAATCTGTTCATTTTGGACTTCTTTTCTTTTTTTTCTTGCTAGATATTTCCCATTTGGAGTCAAGCTGCAACATCAGTTTATAGAATTTCGAGCTTATTATTTTTGCAATTATGTCTTCGAAGCAAACCAAAGGCAGTGAGGGAGTCAATATGTGATAACCTGACAATGCATCACCAGTCATACAACTTAAGCATCAATGAGCATGTGAAAGTCCTGACAGTATCAGAATCAGTCAGTTTACTGTGACCTTTAAGACCATGTTGGAGTCGTGGAAGCTAACACTGACAATATTGCTAAAATATACATTTTTGTGGCAGATATAGCAAATACGTGTGTACTAAGTAAACCTAATCCCCATGCATTAGTGCCACCTGCAGATGGGGGAGAGGACATACCGCGGTAGGCCGCCTCTCCAAAGGCATATCGAGCTGAAAGTCAATTGAATGGTAATCATTGAACATGACAATTGTTCTTCTCAAATTCATTGATGATGGAGTGGATACCACTGGCTGCTGCAAACAAGGAAATACCCTTAGTTTACTTAGAGTGGGCTTACAGATAATAAAAGTGTGTATTTCAGGGGAATGTGGTACAGGTATCGTCAGGTTATTTGACATGTCCATGTATGCAATTTTGCCCCTGAAATGCAAGAGAAAGATGATCCTGGCTTTAGATATCACACATTGTACAGAAGACTCACGTTCCTGCAATCCACAAAGGATGTTTTCAAACACTTCTAATGCTGCCATTGTAATGCAGTATCATCAGGAATGATGGAAGTGTGGTCTTAAATGAGCCCTGAAATTTAGAGGGTTTGTTCTGGAGCGAAGGAAGTGGTCACTACAATAACTGAAATGAATATGTTATGAATGCTTTTCAGATGGCACACTGAAAAAAAACTGAATTGCTTGCATATCCTCAGTATTTCGATCCCTCGTCCATTGAATATCTCACTGAGTCAGCTACTCCTGAACTAAACTAGATGAATAAACTAAACAATTACAAAGCAAATTTAACAAACTCAATGTAACGTTATTGATTAAGGGGTAACTAATTGCAATCAAAATCGGTGAAAAATGTTTCAGCAAGACCTTGTTATCAAAGTGATTATTAAGTGAGATCAAATATAGGACACATAAAAAGGATATTATACAGCATGACGTGGAATTTTATAAAGGACAGAAATAGTCTATTTACAAATTGATCATTTAATGATTCAAAGAATACATGGGGCTAACATATAGGAAATCTCAGGAATAGAAGATCTGTCAGAAACAAAGATAGATTAACCCAGAGAATGTGCATGTCAATATCCAACGTCAGGAAATAGGAGAATCTCTCTAAACAAACCAAAATTAAAAAGTTAGTTTGATTAACCCTTCAGGGACAGCACAATGCCTCAAAGCGTCAGGTTTACCGGTCATTATGATGCGCCACAAAAGCCGTGGCATGTAACTCGCCTGCATTGCATCAGTTCACCATGCCTATCCTGTAATGTTTGCAGGGCATATGAATGGCAGTGCAGGTGAGTTACTATCTACTGAGGCTGAATTGGGGCATCATAATGACCAAAGCTAGATTGTATTAAAGCCTTATGCGGTCCTCAAAGGGTTTTAATGCACACAGGACACCGAGACCTACTGGGTCCTCCTCGGCCGGACTCTTTGAACCCTGTCCTTCTTGTTCAGTTGAATCTTTAGTTTGCTCCTTGCTTTCTGTGTCATCTGTACTTTTATCTTTATCAGGAGCTTCTTTACTTTCCTCCTCTTTGTTACCCCGTTCAGGGAAATCCAACTGAAAGGTCAGAACTACCTTCTTACCATGCTAAAACCTCTAGATTTGATGTAAATATTATTTTGTATATTTCTTACCCGTCAAGTATTATTTTTGCGATATATGTTTGAGGTTTTGCACAGTTTATTTATGTATCAACAAACCATCTACAATGGATCGCATCACAATCATGAGGTATTTACTAATATAATAATGTTTTTAAAAAATGCTTATCACATTATGAAATTGAATAACAACATTGTCGGTCCAATGTCAATTTATTCGGAAGGAGATAAAATCATAAAACTGATTTGCTAAAACTGCAGCATCTAAGGCATGGACAGACTCACCTGTTTCCGTAGATAGTGGTTCTCCTGACGTAGAATCTTGATCTCCCGCTTTAAACTCATGATCAACTTCTCTCGAGGATCCTGTCCAACGACATTGATTACTTATGGGTAAGACTTAAATGAAATACTACACTACACAGAAAATATGCCCCCGCCTAAAACTCGTCAATACAGATGAGTTTAGGGTAGTCAAGGTCAAATTACCGCCTAAACTCGTCATACTGACAATAGAAAGTCGTCATACTGACTTAGGTGGTCAGGATGACAACCTCTCAGTTTTTCAGTGTACCGCAGTATGGGGTCCTTGCTTGGTTAATAAATGTTTGCAGTAAGATGGAGTTGATAGGGCGTGAGGCCACTAGAACTATTTAGGTCGTAGTCAACTTGTAATGTGATAAGGGGAGGTACGGGGGAGGGGGGATTATTGGATTGGATTGAAATTTTCATGAAGGTGATTTGAGAATTTCTGCTTTGCTTTTTAACTCACGGCTACATGCTGCTTTTCGATGATATATTGGGATGCTTCCTAAGAAATGTCAATAATCTAAGACATTAGAATGCTATGTTATCAGAAAAAGTACCATTTTGACAGCAGGCTTGGTTTTGATTTTCTTGGCTCGGTTGGCATATCGCAGTGTGTTGAGGCTCTCCGTTGAGTTACTCAATGATGGAGATACGCAAGCAATCTGAAACAAATTATGTAGTACTAAAACATTTATACCCAAGATTTATATCATTCTTATCCAGTAAACAATGTAAGTGTACACTCAAGCAATATATTCTCTCGTCTTTGCTTCT
Organism: Acholoe squamosa; assembly: GCA_949317995.1. Taxonomy (NCBI): domain Eukaryota; kingdom Metazoa; phylum Annelida; class Polychaeta; order Phyllodocida; family Polynoidae; genus Acholoe; species Acholoe squamosa. The sequence continues at coordinate 27,458,106 of OX439041.1, read as the reverse complement.
TTCTAAATGATAGTACGTGTGTATTGCACGTGTCAAAAAGAAGACAGGGAAAGTTACTGACCACTTAAATTATTAGCAACGGGGAAAGAAAAAGAAAATAAGAGATTTCCCTCCCTTGTCTTTTGTAGTTCAGAGGCGTTTAAATGCTGCTATGGGCAATATCACAAGAGTCATGAGTGAGACTAAATCCTGATAATTCTCACCATCAGCGTGACACCATTGCCTCCCAGGCTGTCAGCGAGCAGTTTTGTGAGTTTGCTGTCTCTGTAAGGTATGTGTCCTTGTCGCCGCTTCACATCACCGAGCGCAGAAATACAGTTACCTGCGGAATAATAGGAACAATAATGGCATCATCTTTATCAATGAGGTTAAAAAGTCTCACACAAGCCAAACAAATTTGGGGATTTTTTTAAGGCTATCAAATTCGTTATTCAAACTTGGGACGGGGCACTGAAGATATACACTCCAATGAAAATAAAAAGACAAGGGCATAAGGAAATGATACATGTAAAAGCTCTTTGATTAGGGAAGGTAATAATGCAATCAGTCTACCACTGCATTATAGAAGAATTGCATAAACATCGACGGCTGTCTATTCTGTTCCAATAACATTTTAACATCTTTGAGTATGTCTGGTGTGTACTCTTATCAACAGACATTGACAAATCATCTCCACTTCAGTGTTATAATCTACTCATGCCAACTCCCTGTGCGAACTTGGTCAGATATGATATCAGTAAACTTCAATAGTACCTGAAGAGGCCGATTTATCTAAGTACCGTAATCTCCCGCGTAGAAGACGCGCTGCGCGTATAAGACGCACCCCAAACTCAGCACATGCATTTTCGCATAAAAGACGCACATTTTAATGCTGAAATTTGTAAGATTAGTACATTTCTATAAAAAAAATTACCCCTCGTATAAGACGCACCCCCAACTTGAGAGAAAGCTATAAGACGCCCCAGCACTTTGTTTGGCGTAGAGGACGCGTCTTATACGCGGGAGTTTACGGTAACACCTTTTATGCACTAATCCGAATGTAGATCTAGAGTAAATATGAGGAGCACTTAAAAGTAACTAATATCTAGTATTCTGATCTAACATGACTTCCTCTCTCAGATCACTTGTTGCTAAATCCCCTCAATTTGACCCTCCAACAGTCAGAAATTCCAGGAGTCTCCTGGAACGACCCTGTCTTTGTTAGTCTGATAATTGTACAACCCAGATAATGCCTAGTATAAATAGTTATTTAGACCATTTGGACTGACTGCGCTAACGTTTACCATAAAGTCCAGAATTGGCAATGACCCAGGGTCAAGTTGTTTAAGGTCTAGGGCAGTCTGGTGATTTTCCAGCTAGCCATTGTTTGCCTTACACTTGGACAGAAAGAAGGTTTTATTTACACTGCACCAGGGTTGATTCTACCCCACCTGAGGTCAATAAAGTTGTATAGGTTTAAATTCAATATTCTATACAATTATTCCAAAAGTATGGTATCCCAAGAACCCGGCCTAGAACCATACAGTTGCACCTGTGTCCTTTAACTTTTAATCCAGAGGAGGGAAAATAACCTTCCCAAATGAACCTCCATCAACTTCCAGATAGACTAGGTGTGAGTCCATAATTTTCATATTTCAATAGTTGTTGGGATGGTGCAAGACGTGTAAAGGGAGGAGATACTGTCTAACCAGAAACAAAAACTCTATGCTGCTTTCCCTAGAGTGTGGATACAACCAAAGGTACCTTCTATATGGACGTTATACTGCCTAATCGTCCATTGCACCAGAGCAAATAAATGAAACATAACAGAAAAGGAAAACCCAGTATGCCAATAGTTTTTTTGGGTTTTTTTTTCACAATATAGTATGTTAGTATTAACTATATACCTTGATCTTATCACTATTTATCCATCTTCAGCAATGTCCTTTAGTTTAGTGCTTTGTACAACCCAACTCAAATATCACCCTTCTTATAAATATTGTTGTTTCTGTTTTACATTTGTAAAATGCTATGAATGAAAGCCATGAAATAAAGTATTAGCCCACATCAGTGGATAAGAATACTTAATAGATAAGTGAGTGAGTGAGTGAGTGAGTAATAGAATGTTTAACGCCATTTCGACAACTGAGGTCATATTCATGGTGAGAGCTACATTACACGATTTCACTGAGGAATGTGTCAAAGCCCGTGCATATGTGCACCACACACATCCGAGGGGATAGGAAAGAGGAGATATAGACCCTTTTAAGTGGGCTAGGGAAGCCTGCTTAATAGATAAGAGCTGTATGGGGTGTAATGGATGGTTATCCCTCGGAAACCTAAGCAATTCCGGAAACCTACGAGAGATGGAGTCTGTATATTCCCTGAACCACTAGGTTACCTCCGTATAATCTTAAATATACCTCAACTTACAGGTAAGTCTCGAATAATTTCAAAATTAACCGACTGCAATGCCAGCCCTTCAGGGATTGTTGATATCTAACAACATTTTGAGGGTTGGTGTATTTGGCTAGGGAAGGACAAAAAAACAAAAACAAAAATCTAATTGAAGGGATGAGAATTAAAACTTTTGGACAATTTGAGAGGAAGTACCATAAAGCTTTCTACCCATTAAAAAATACTCGCCCTAATATAGGCACTTTCTGAGACTGTCTACAATGTGACGAGCAGAGGGTATACGCTGTGTTCATCCACCACTTTACAAAGCACACATCATCACATTAACCCTACATCCACATTGCACCTATAAAAGACAACATGTAAAATCAATGCTCAGACACCATGGTGGGCAATATATAGTTGTAATGTCATATCACGACCACGCCCTCCATGATACCACTGGTTTTAACTAGAACCACCCTTTCCCTGATTTTCTTTAATTTCTGCCTTCTATCATCTAGGCCAGAACTTCTACACTGGGAGCCCAACGACCCGGTTTTACATTGGAAAGGCCTGTAATTATGCATTACAGTGGGAGCTGATGTAGGTACAAACCCATTGACTTGATTGGAGTTCTACTATAGCTGCTACGGCGGTATCTACTGCATATTTACAATTCGGGCTGAGAGTGTAGCACCAAAGATCGTTTCTATTATTCTAACAGGTTAGGCTCTCAATACCTAACTTACGTTTCAGCAGTGGTCTGATGTCTATTTTCATTCTAAAACAAGGAAACGTCTTCTTTCTTCAAAATAATGAAAAAAATAATGCAGTAAAATCACCTGAATGGCTATGGTTATAGGAGTATCATTCATGCCAGTATTAAGTCCGAAACCTGACTCAACTGGAGCAAGGTGAACCACGTGTAAACATTCATTAATGTTCTGTTAATGAACAGTTGATAGTCTGGATCACGTCCTGGTAATACCCTCAAATATGGGGTGTTGTACGCAGAACGTGATCAATAGATCCTATGGGAGCTGTCATTGTTTGTTAAAGGTGGACGGAGTTGGCTGTATAGCAGAGGACAATAGATTGATTATCACCTATCCTTAGTGAAAATGTCTGAGTATTAGTGTTCTATATTTCAAAGGGATTGGTCAACTTCTCTTTGGAAAGGGTCTCGAAATATAATATGGGGAGATGCGAGAATCCCAGTTTTTTGTAGATGGGGGTACACCCTATAGCGATGCTAACTCACAGATGATGTCTGTAGTAACTAGGTCGCCCCTATATCAATTCAATGACTTGCTTTGGTTCTTCATGTATAATTAAAACAAACCACATTAAACTTTAAAGAATAGAGCTATTACTACCAGAAACTGTAATATGTATCTTCTTCTTTTTTCATAGACTCAGCCTTGAGAACAATGGTATTTTGGCAAACTATGCGACATGGTCTGTTGACCTGATTAAAACTGAATAAGCAGCTTTTCCTGTGAACATTGCAGTAACACAATCTATGAAAAGGGACCCTAATATTATTATCGGGGTGGATATTTTTTCTATCATATGTCACAGTTGAAGCCACATAATGGGTTTCATCCATGTAAATACTTACATTCACGATTTCAGTCACCTTCATCAACAAAGACAGGGGATGCCTCTTTGTTTCATTATGTTTGGTCCATTGGTTGATTGTATATTTTGAGTATGTAATCCACATAATGCTAAGGCCCTTGTTCTTGATCCTATAAGGATGGGCATAGGCTATCTATAAGCTGGATCTACACGTACTACACACAACTGATATCGTTCTGTGACGATTAACCTACTCCTGTACCTAATCTAGGTGCGCTCCCACTTGATCCCATAGCCACAGGAGAACCAGGGTTTGATGATAACACGTGTAAGTCATACAACAATCCTATCTACTGTTGTAGTGCTGTGAACATGTCTCCTCCCTCATGTAAACATGTTCTCCAATGTGCATTTACTATCCTACCATGGAGGTCAACATAACAGGGTTCATTATTGCAAGTGGTTAGACCTCCAGGGTTTGGAAACCATAGTGGGAGTAGAGTAGAAACATTGGAGTCACATCTTCTTTATACCATGGAGCATCTGATGCTTGTCACAATAAGCATGGCACTTTTTCATATAGATCCTGCTTTCTAAAGCCCATAATAGTCATATGGCATGAAACACAGCCTTGCACTCTACCCATCCTCCTGGGGTAGTAACAGCCCAGGCTCCTGTACCTCCTCCTGTAGGTGCTGGGGTGAGTGCAGTGATAGGTTTAAGTACTGGAGGAGCCACACCTGCTGTGTGGAGTAAGGTGTCAACTTCTCCTGACCATAGTGAGTTCAGCATGTATTGGCTCAGTGCCAGGTAGGTGTTGGACACCGTAATACCTCCACTTATTAACATTTAAACAGCACCCGTTTTAACCATGCTTTGTTTACATTGTGACTCACCTCCAAACCTGCCCTTTTCATGCAAATTTGAGTTATGAATTCTTGCAACACTATCGAATTTGCTTTTTTTCTTTGTACTTATCGATATCTCCCTTCTGGTTTAAACCCCACATACAACATTAAATTTGAACATTCAAATGCAGTCCATTCATCTGCTAAAGGGCTCCATATTAGGGAGCATTCAACAATTATGTCACCGGTATTTAAGCCTTTTTCAGGACCCACCCACCCCCCTTGTTACTGTTTTTGTATGGAACATATAGAGGAACCCAAAGACCCACCCCCACCCCCTAAGAAGTGACGTAATTGTTGAACGTTCCCTTATAGAGAAAACCTAAAACTAGGCAAGACTTAAATGAGGCTTAGATTATCCTTATTTAAACATTCTTAAAACATATTTAGTCATGTCTTTTATTACCTTAATCTAGTGATGTATTTTTATTTTTATTTTTGTAAAAAGCCGAAGCCCTAGACAACAGGTGCTCTAGTCTCTAATACAGACCGTGGAGAAATTACGGCATCTATGTAGTTTGCATTAATTGAGAATGAGAAGTTGGGCATACAAATACACTGGCGGAGTGGCACTAGGCTAGAGGCACTTTAAATACTGTGGTGGCACTGGATTGGCCTGCTACAGGTAATGTATGCGTAATAGAGATTCTAATGTTTGTCGAACATCTACTGACAAAGAAAAGTGGTTGTTGACAATTATCACCATTATCCTTTTGTTTTTGTGTCTTGTGCTGAATGTTTCCTTCCTTTTATCTATTCATTTATTTCTAAACATCCTTTCTCTTTTTCAAGCTATTTCTGAAAATATTCCCATTGATTTGTACATTGCTTTTAAGTTATACATGTATATCCATAATTGATCATGTTACTTTAGAATATCACTACTGATATGCACCTGTTGAGGTACCTCATAGCAGTCTGATATGTATACATCATCAGCTATATGGGTCTATGTCGATATAGGGTAAGTCGCCCCTGACTCGACCACTAATGCTGTTGGTAAACCTTAAATCGACCACCCTTGCATCATATGCTATTTTCATAATCTATGGATGATGTTTTGGGCCTATGGAAGGGTAAACTTTTGTCGTTAATGAAATACAATCAGTTTTTCTATGTTACCTGAAAGAAGCTAGTCTAGGGTGGTCGACATAAGGTACCAATATGCGTAGTGGTCGAGTCAGGGGCGACTTACCCTACTCTATATGAGATTTATAGAGCTAATCTCACAGGTCTACACCAGGAGGTGGTAGGCAGTCACTACATGTCACAGGTTCCTTAAGCACTGGACAATGAGGATCAATAATGGAACCCGGTTGTTATTATAACCATCGCAAACACCTGCAGTGTTAGACAGGTAAATACAGGCAGGTCTATTAAGGGGTCCCCCAAGGATCAGTTCTAGTACCCTTAACCATACTACAAAAGGTATTCACACTCTAAGAGTTAGGTGAGGGCTATCATTAGGAGTTAAAGTGATTAATATAAACATGGGTGAATTGAAGTGTACTCAGTTAGTCCCCAGCTATTGGCAATATGTGGAAGATGGCTTGCATCATTCATGTAGCTATTTATATCACTGCATCCAAATAAAGTTATGATTTATGTACTGTGCATTCATCATAAAGGCTTCTTCCACACTACCATAATTAAACATTAACTTATAACTCTTATAAGAGCAGGTAGCCTATCAAATCACACACACAAAAAAAATACCTACAGAAGTCTACAGGTGCATTTGATATACTGAGATTAGTTATCAAGAGGGGTGCTCATTAATAGATAAATGGGGGAGGGATTCAAATTATCACTGTATCTCTATTCCCCTTGTTTCTATAAAGTGGCTCTACCTAGCAGTAACAAAAGGTCGGTATGGCTCTTGTGCTCTATAATGTTCTCACATTAATACCTTATACATACTACAGGGGGCACCACCGAGTAGGGTGACTACTTATATTCCCTAATATTGCACTGGTTTGTGAAAGTCCAAGAAAGTGGAAATATCACTGAACACAGTGATGATACAGCTAACCAAGCAGGAAAAAATTTTTGCAATGCCAAAAACCATGATAGCCGATAAGGTATGCACATCTGCTGGAGACAAATATGGAGATAAATGAAGTAAAGGTTACCTACCGAGCACAAGTAGACTTTTGTTGATGTTGTTAGACTCGGCTAGATGTCCAGCCGTGTTTTGAATTTCATTTTTCACTTTCTCACTCCCTGTAAAAATGTAGAACACATTCAACATTGAGTTTAGACAAATGTTATTTCTCTCCAATAAATTTATAACACTATAAAAGTATTTAAAAGGGGGTGTCACACAAAACCAGACAGTAGAGTAATTTATATGGATTTTTTTACTATAAAAGACAATGACTCCTGAAACTCATGGACTTACTGGTAGCAAGATCATATTCCAAGCATATTTTATATCAAGATCATGGATTGTAGAAACGTTTTTATCATCCTCATTTCATTTATTTATGTTAGTTTGACTTGTCTCAATGAGTGGGACTAATAAAATATTGAGCTCTATTCCAACTGACCTGCAAGATCGACAAAGGTGAGTTTTCCATGTTTGGTGATGAATATGTTCTCATCCTCTGGGTCCTGAACCTCACTGTCTATGTGTAACGTCAACATACTGTGACTCCGCGATGAGTGTTCATTCACACTGTTAGACCCTGTAGCACGGTTACGTAGTCCTGCAATGTAGAGTATAAAGAGTGAGAAACATTAGCCGAAGGTAATATTATCATATTCTACATTTTCACCTCACCTTGCATAGTTATACCATTCAACATCAGACCCTTTCGGACAACTCAAAATCTTTCTTTATGAATTTTCCACTAATTTCAAAATTTATAAATCGTTTTTAAAGTTGTTTATTGGGATAACTACATTTACATAGTAAGTGCAATTATAACTTGGTGCCCACGCATTGTGGTAATTATACCGAGCCCCCACTCATGTATAACACGCTTTTTATAACTTATATTGACTTCTGCGATATACCTTCTTCATTGTTTTCAATATCTCCAATATCATGACCGTCAACTGCTTGAAGTATCATTTCATCTGTGTGAGACAGCTCCACAAGAAGAGGACCAACAAGTTGTCCATCCTCTCTCCTCAGATACACTACAAATCTGTCTTGCACCATTTCATTATCTATCTCTGAGAGGCTTTCAGTGTCACTTGGTACTTCCAAGCCAAAACCATCCTCATTGCGTAGCAAGAAGCTACGCTCTAAAAAGCTTTCATTCTCATCTAAAGATTCCCCACCCCATTCATCGCAAATGCTTTCAAGGTCTTCAGACTGTACATTGTCTTCAAGTGGTTTATTGTTGCTTGATGTCTGAATGGGGCTATTGTTCTTCAACCGCACTCCCTCACCGCCTGAATCATTTGGGAAAATTTTGCTTTGTATAATGCCTTTTATATTTTGTAAGTCATCATTAAATACATAGTTATTTTCATTACTTTCCACTTCAAAATGTTTGCCATGGTTGCCAATCTCACCATGTTCTTCATTGTTATTTTGTGCATTGTCTTTCGAGTCAACATTTTCAATATCGCTACTCTTATTGTGTCGCTCAACGCTGAGATATTCATCCTCCTCTCCGATCTCACTCTGCACCTCACTCCATATCGAGCTGGCATCCCAAGTATAGTCTTCATATATGTCACCTTCTGATGGTCCAACTGCCACATGACTATACACCTCTTCCTCTGGGATGACAGCAGCCAATAGGTCTCGACTACTTTTTCGTCGAAATTTGGCCAATTTTCTTTCGCTCGGCACAAGACAAGCTGTCACCGTGGGGGCAGGTTTTACCTCAGTCATTTTTCATTCGCTCAAAATATGCTTTAACATCTTTTGTTACATCATGTATTTTGATATATAGTAATTTTCAGTCAAAGGATGTTGACTTAATTGGGTGATATATCAGGCCCTACTTTTAAATGGCCATTGATGGCCAGCTAATTGAACATTGGTTTCCCAGTGTCACCCTGTAATCCTGAGTCAGCAAATTGAATACTTCACGTATTTCCAGTATTTTTGGGTCTTCCTCGACCTCTTCGTATCAGTTATCCTAGTAGAATACACATTCCTCCTTTCTTTTAATCCATACAACTTGATTTCCAGTTACGATGAGGGAAATTCTCGCCTTCCGTGTTCGTATACTCCATGAACAAATGTTCCTAACTGTTATCAAAGGAAGACATGGTTATAGATCCTTGTATTGCCTGTCTGAGGCTCAAAAACCAGGCTACTCCTTCCATCCTACTTGTACTTAGATCCTCCTTCCGTGAAAACATATCCATGATAATACATAGCTCTGTCCATAAATAGCTCTGTCCATAAATAGACGATCAGACCTTGATGTAGTTGAAACCATGGAGAGGGTCTGGCACATATCTGGTTGCCTGAAAAGCATGCATTCCTGTCTGCGGCCAGCCTCTCATGGTGCAGACTTTGTACACACAGCATTGTTTGACTGTGTAAAGATATTGAACCCATTATGTGTGTATAGGGACCATGTAGCATTACACTGTTTGTTCTTGTATACCTTGGTCTTATGTAATACCCAGATGAATTATGGACACTAATTATAATGAGGGGAAGGAACAGGGTAATATAATGCATATCAACAGGCTGAATCACCATTGGAGTACAACTACTCAAACACTGGATTTTATGCTTTGATTGTAGATGACTTTCTTTATGAAGGAAATGGTGGAACACACTTTTATGGCTGCATTTGGTAAGAACTACATAGTAGGGGGTTGAGACATTCCAATAAAGAACCCTGTATCTAAGTGAGATAAGTATGCTATTGCCAGATGTGTACAATGCACATCATATATACCTGTTACAAGTTTAAGTCCTTCCTTAAACACTACAAGAAAATCAATATAAAAACACTTAAAATTCCTTTGAATCATAGAGGAGTGTAGCATACCAGGATTCCTCTGGGGCATACCCAAACATTTTACTCTCTCCTCATTTTCTGACAGCTTTTTCCTTGAGGTATTTGACTTTTTTACAATGTATTTAGGATAAAACAAATGGCATGTGAACCATTATTTTTGTTCATCACTCATTTAAGCAAGAACTCGAATGGACAGCAAGTACTTGTAAGAAAATGAAATATTCATTCAAACCGTCAAACTCCAGTGTAAACTCTTTGACTTTCTTCCATTAAGAATTCAGTAGAAGTGTCTGACCAAAAAGGAGTCGACTTATGTCAGACAAGAAGATTTGGATGTGTACCAAAGTTGGTTAGGCCAGTCAATTATCTGTTGGCATGACTGAAATTCATCACACAATGTATAGACTGTTGCTCGAGAAGAATTACGTTGATCACAGGTATGTATTACATGTATCAGCTGGAACATTGATTAAAAATTGCATTCTCTCCAGCTGCTATATTACGTTGTTCCATTTTTTTCCTTTATTCCTTTTTTTCTTTTCTTTCTTTTGATATTTCAAATTAATTGGAATTGTCCACCAACCAGAAGATACCAACACTCTTAATCAGTCTTATTAGTATAGAAAAGGACACGAGGAATTTATAGCCATTCACTTAAATGTACTATAAATGAGGCATAGTCAGTCAGTCATATATTTAGCATAAACCCCAGCGTAAAGGTGACATTTGTCTTTACTACTTACACACAAAGTGACACTTCAGTATACTACTCACATTCGTCTCTTAATTCACAGCCTTAGCATCCTCAACCAAGGATGAAGCTATGAGCCCGTATAACCTGTCAACTGGGAATTATCAGCATGAGGAAATTGGCACTAGATGGAGTGGTTGTGGGATGTGTAGAGTATAGCCTGGACAGGTTCATCTTTGCATCTGATGAATCTATCCACTATGTGGCTATACTTATAGCCACCTGGTGAATTCTGCTCTAAGCTCCGGGAATAAGGGAATGCCTGGCCCCATACCCTAACCCCAAAGGTCGCTATAGAGGTATGTCCCTTCACCTCTCCGGTTTCTATAACGTTTTTCTAGCATCAATTTTGCGTTTCTGCAACACATAGGTGGTGACACTATCTGTGAGCGTTCCCCGTGAACCCTTTCGGGCAGAAACGGTATGATCAGAAGTGTGTCCCTGGTTCCGGTGGTGAATATGCAAAAGTCTTTACAAGCGAAAATGGCGCCGCGTTAGCGCTTCTCCTCGAAAGACGTAACCAGCGTTCCCCGTTATGTGTGCATCCCCAGTTTTAACTCGATATCAACATTTAATTGGTTTAGATATACATAGTTTTAGACTCACCTTCTTCTAGTACGGCCATGATGTCGTCCGTGGTCTCACATTCCAACACGAACAGATTCTCTACATAAAAGCCCTTGTGTTTAGACCACCGTACTGCCAAAGGTCGCCGCTGGTTAGGGTTCAGCAGGTCTATCACCTGCAGCAAGACATAATGAAAAATATGACTGAATGATTTAACAATAAAGGTAAAGTTAAATGAGTTAATAAACATGACAAAGTTGATCGACACCCTTTTCATTTCATTGGACAGATGAAATTTGAATCAGTAGGCACAAACTGAAATTGGTTTTCCTCTATGCATAATGCAAAAATGCATCGTGCAGAAGGTTTTGATACACACCGAAATGGCCAGCATATGATGCACGAAGGCAGTGCTGCCAAGCAGACCCCCCAGCATTATTACATGGGTTAATCCTGGCGATTAGGGGGCATAAACCTGGAGATATCATGCAGCCCTTAAAGGATTAATTCACAGCACTCAGCATGGATAGGAACTGTGTGGTTACCTGTTCGTTGTATATCTCCATGTAGGAGGCAAAGAGTCGGTAGCCGACCCCTGACGTCCCAAAACTCTTATTCATCATTCTGAACAGGTAGTGGAAGGAACGCGGGATGAGGCCGTAGAGTTCCGGTTCTGGTTTGCTGCCCTCCACAAACTACAATTATATCAAAAAAGGACACATGAAGCTATGCCAAATGTTGTTAAATGGCAACTCACTCCAGGGTTTCTCCAAGATAAACCATGTTATATACCAAATGAATGTAGAATCTTTCTTGGACTATTGAAGATATTACAATATTGCATTATAGTTTGAATCAAGGAACCATTTCGATATGTACTACCCATTATTGTTCCTTTACACATTTGCAAATAGAGCTGAGAAAGGTATGAATATTTTGCTGTGAAAGCAAACCCGAAAATCGGCAAAAGTTGCAAGATGATACATATATCTTATCACCTAAAAAACTTATTAATCATTATCAAAGAAGGGACAATGGTACAAACCACATGTATGACTTAAGTTCTAATTAAGGCTGATAAACCCTATGTTAGCCAACAAGCTTAATGCCAATTTGATAATTTAACTTTCAAAACCTTTAACAAAAATATTTATATTTATAGTTTTAAAAATAGATCAAGAAATTTCGAAAAATGGAATACAGCAAGGTTGTCAAATGGTGTCCATTTTCGCCTTGCTTTCACGCTGTAGTATACTCCATGTGTTCGCACTCGCATGGGACAGACGTCTTAACATATTTTCATTTACATCAAATTTACACCGTTAGGCACATCACTATGGAAACATGTTCTAAGTTGCTTTCTTACAAAATTACCAAAAATCGGCATCTTCTTTAGAATTTGGAATGGGTAACAAACTTAGACACATCAACTGCAAATTGATGCTAACACTCTGGAATACAGAACTGCTAAGACAACACGTCCTTATGATGAAACTTACCAATGGCTGAATAATGTTCATAGAGAAATTTTTATCTTGATGACAAATTAATTTACTGACATGTTTAATACATCTTGGGTCATGCAAAAATGTGAAGCCTAGGAAAACAGGTCTACCCTAGTTGTTTTTTTTTTTTTTGTTTTTTTTTTTCAATTTTGAAGAGAAAAATGCATTTATTCACCGCTGCAAGCCACAAGTCATTGACGCTGTTAAATAGATTTACCAACAAAAAATATGAACATCATCCCTATCCTACCTAACTCTTTTTTAAGCATGTTACCTAAAATACATATGTTTGTGCCTACTATGCATCCTATTCAAGTTATTGCATCTGAAAAAGAGACTTTTAAACCTGTATGTGTTGAATCTTTCCTGTGCTTAATACCGTTACTACATTAATACAAATAATAAGTGGAATGCATGCATTGAAATCACTGAAACAGTGAGCGGCCATCATTTCTGCCAAAGGAGCGCGCGAACCATTGTCTAATTAGAAGAGATGAAGTGAAGACAAAAAGAAGAGAGGCAGAGAAAAAAGACTGGAGGAAAGGAGGGACGGAAGGTGGGAGATACAGAGGGATGGACAAAGGAAGGAGGCGGGAGATACAGAGGGATGGACAAAGGAAGGAAGGAAGGAAGGAAGGAAGGAAGGAAGGAAGGAAGGAAGGAAGGAAGGAAGGAAGGAAGGAAGGAAGGAAGGAAGGAAGGAAGGAAGGAAGGAAGGAAGGAAGGAAGGAAGGAAGGAAGGAAGGAAGGAAGGAACATTGCCTACACCACAACAGCAGCACTTTCCTAGTTCCTAATTCCTCCATCTAAGACACCATATAATCCATAAGTACTACCAGGTGGAGACACTAGTACATTGATTTGGTGTACACCACTTTGTAAACTTACCGCTTCACGATCACCAGTGAACTGAAACCAACGCGCAGCAGCCACAGGAATGTAAAGATTATACATGAAGAACTCATTCTAAATGTTATAACTATGGTTTTGAAAATAAAAATATAAAGAAACTAACTACAGGTTAATAAAAGCAAATAATTAAACAGAGTTAGATAGACTTTCATTTTGCAGACTTCATTGGAAGGACATTATATTGAATCTTCCGATTCCAGTAGTGGTGAGGAGTTTATTGTCGATTGTGACCTGATCAATGCCTTTTATATGATAGTCAAACAAAATGATGTAAACTTTTTGGAACTGAAATCATCGGATTGAATAGGGAGTGGATTAAAGTTTTCCACAATAGATTACAAGGCACATGCACAGAGATGCATACATGTATGTAGATAAATAGAAGTGGAGGTGAATAAGGCTTTCTGAAATAATGTTATTATCGTAGATAAGATAGAGTAGAATTATTTATACAAAATATTACAAGCTCTACTCAAACCATGATTAATTGGTGATTTCTTGATACAATTTAGAAATGTCCTATGCAGTCAATGAGAAAACTCGCAGGACACCAGCCTTTTGTCAGCAAAAGGGCAAATCCCACTACGTGAAAAATGGGTCTGACATGTCTGTGATTCTAGACATAAGCAGTCATGGACTCAATTTCCTGAATCACAAGGGTTCTCACCCCACTACTCCCTACTCTAAGTCCCATTGCTAGCCGATATTGGGCAGTACATCTCTGTGATTTTGATTCTATTGCTGCTTTTGACCGCTGGATCTATGTGATTTTGATTCAATTGTTGTTATTGGGCAGTAAAGCATTGTGAAATACATCTCTTTGCTGGTAAATCATGACCTCAGACAAATTCACAGAGATTTCTGACCTTTTCTGAAGAAAATATCAAAAACATTTGATATGTTCTACTCTATAAAAATCAAGACTTTGGCGAGGCTACTCAGCCGTTATAGGCCCTCCTTAGACGATATTACCCTCCAATATCCGTTAAGGAACACTGCATGCATAAATCACAAGGATTCTATGGTCATTTTCGCGTTGTGTGATTTGGCCTAAGACCATTGCCGGGCCCCGGAAATTACCAGCCTATGTACAGAACCAAATCCTGACTCAAAATCCTGGGAACTTGGGTTGCATTTTGGTTTTTACGGCTTGCAAATCAGACAATTATTAAGTTTTTTTACAGCCCCTTTTTTTCGTTGGGTTGGGTGTTCTTCTTCTTGATTGATGATACGTGATAGTGTACATCAGTTAAACATGGTTTTGTCTAAATACATGCACACATATGTTAAGCCTCAGGGCATTCGCTTTAGTTATTCAAAAAAGGTAATTGATTCTAATATGGAAAAGAATGAGTTACAGAACGCGTTAACGCTACAGTAATAGTGGTGAAAGGCTCACCAGTTCTGGAGGTCCTGTGATTGTGTGGGTCTTCCCTGACCCCGTCTGTCCAAACGCAAACGCTGTACATGAATATCTGTGAAAACAAAGAGAAGTCAAGTCATGTCACCATCTTGTTTATTAATGTCTGAAATACAGAAACAGCTGATCACCCATTGCCAGAATATTACCATCATTGGAAATGGGGTTTCTGGGAATCCTTTGAATGGATATGAGATAGTTCAAAATAAGCCCTATGGGGTCTCACACCAAATTAGAGGTGAGCACAATGCCACAGATTTTGTATCAGCAATTTTGTATATTAGTTCCCCAAACCCTAAGATATGCGAGTTTGCATACTTAATGGCCCTAGACCCCTAAATTCGACATGGTGACATGGCCATTTCTTAAAATCAACATGGGACATGGCTATGCTAGTGACATGTGACATGACCATTCCTTAAAATCAACATGTGACATGACAATTAGTGACATGAAAAAAAGGGTCTGGAAAATATCTCATCTATCCTCAGAAAGCACCAGAATGCACCTTTTGGTCTTCAATTGTTTAAAAATGTCCTGGGGAGGCCAGACCCCCTATAGCCTAAGCCTACTTGCCCTATTCTAGTGACAAATGTTGTCTTTTTTTCAAGGTGTCACTTTTAGGCTTAATCTTGTTGTGTCCTATATGTGAGGTCTGTGTTATACACAAGGAATTACGGTAGCTATGTTAGTGTCACTAGTGAGTGAGTGAGTAATAGATGTTTAACGCCATTTCGACAGCTAAGGTCATATTCATGGCGAGAACTACATTACACAATTTCACAGAGGAATGTATCGATGCCCGCGCATATGTGCACCACATACATCCGAGGGGATAGAAAAGAGGAGATATAGACCCTTTTAAGTGGGCTAGGGAAGCCTGGTGGTCACTAGTGACATGGGTTTTTGCTTAGTGACATGGGACATGGGCAATTCTTAAAATCGGCATGTGACATTGGGGGCCCCCCATCAAGGGCCCCTACTTAAACTCCGAACACAGTGATGGCTTTAGGGAGGGGGCGCAGAGGTTTGCCTCCTCCCACGTTTGGGGAGAAAATTCAAATGCTATTTTCCCTTAGAACACCTTGGAGAAGAAATTCTCCAATGGCGCCCCTCTCCCCATTCTCCAAGTTATGGATCTGCCACAGAAGCAGTTTCTGTATTTGTTGCTGATTGCAATGAGTTTGCTTTTTCATAATTGGTGAGTGAGTTCATGTTTGTGTTGGAAAGGGAGTCTGGGTAGTAGTCATATTTTAGTGGGAAATATGTGATAAATTTCGTCTATAGTTTAGAATATGATTTGTATTTTTTTTCATACTGTCATCAGATACATTACACTGTAAGTCATATACATTAACATGGGATGGAATTGATTATCAGACTATTTTACTGTGTCCATTCTAATGAGTCAATCTCAACCTCATTGCGATATTGAGACAGTAGTCAAAGAAGTCAATTCAATGGTATCCAATCTATGTGGACTTTCCTTATGCAATTTACATAAATATTTTAAAATAAACTTGCCTCAAAGAAAAATACCATATTACAGGTAAACACAGCTAACTGATTTGCATACGTCCCATGAAAATTAGCTCATCACCTGGCTCTATCGATCTTTATATTATATGCATATCTAAACCGGCATAATACCTGACAATCAACTCAGTCCTCACTTGTATCATTAGATAACCAACACTTGACTCCAAACAGCCAAGACCTTGCCTGGCAATAGTCTCAATGAACCCACTATGGAAGTAGCAGCACAAAGGCCTATTTAAGAATATGTACTAACTCTTTAGGGCCTCATTATACCCCAGGTTGATGTTCATTTGTCATCATAATACACCAATGCAGGGTTAAAGAATTAATTTTCCAGTGCTGCATTGGTGAGTGCAGCATTGGTGAGTGCAGGATGCCAACCCTTCAGGAGTTTCTGAACCAACTTAATTGGCATTGTGCATGAATGCAGCGCTGTCGAGTTAACGACTCACCAGGAGGGTCTTGCCAAAGTATAACGAGGATGAACCTCTGTAAATCTTTTCAGAGAGTGCTGAGGAAAACGTGTTTGGCCTAACTAGTTTTCATAGTATTGACAAAAATATTTAAAGCAGAATGTACATGGAAAACTCTTTTTGAGATGTAAAAAAAAAAACCTGCATGTTTTCTCTAAACGATTATCCAAACGATTATTTAGAAAGACAAAAACGTGCATATTTTCTTTCTTGGTTCATAATGTTTTCGGTTTTCTCCCTGTCACCTATGACGTCATTGGTGACATCATGCTGTCTCAGTGACGTCACCCGCAGTGGCTGGCGATGTTGCTATGATCTATGAGCGCAACTCCTATCCGTGGTCCTTGCCACATTTTTCTTGTTTGGCTAGACCCTCCAGAGCTGCATTCATGCATCATAGCAACACATAGACCTACTGTATTGAAGCATTGTGCAACACACAAAGGGTTACCTGGTACCAATAAGTTCTATGGGTTATGCATAGGACACGCCAGGCGCATGCCTGTTATTTATAACCCAATAATAAAGTGTATCACTGTTTGTGCATTTAGGCCTCACAATGGTGTAATCCATAAGGTCTAGTCGGTGAGGGGTATACAATGGCCCTTTGGAACCAGGGGAAGAGAGTCGGAAACAACTCCTAAAGGAACCCTAATAACTTGCAATGAATTGGTATTAGGACAAATAGGAATGCTATGTCACTTGAGGCAGAAGTTATTGACTTTGAGAGTAGCATGAATAGAGGTCCGGGTTAACCCTTGGCGGGCGGGAACTGTTCCAGATGATTCCTTTCTCGTCTTAACATACAATGCAGACCAGGGATGCAGACCTCGCGAGTAGCTCGTGACTACTGCATATAAATTGAGTGTAACAAGTATAAAGGTTTCACTTCCAAATGCGCCGGTGGTGCAGTTCTGATAGGTTACTCACAAAATGTGTTGCCAGGGTAGTGGCAAAAAATAGGAAGCCTTTAAGGGTTAATCACAACACACTATAACTATGAGCCAACTATGAATCATTGTAGATCTATATATACCAGCACAGGTCTAAGTTATAACTTAATATATCCTGGGTTTTTAGTATTCTTGTGATATCAGCAACATACTTATGTCGGTTATGGATTTAGGATCGATTCATCAATGTTATGTTTTCTGAGAAAATTGATGAGACACCATGACTTGACATGATTTGATCAGAAGAATAGTGTAGACTAGTGGATAAGTAAGACATATTAAATGGATGGTATACATATTGTGAAATACAGTACATTGCATTGCAGTGTATTTGTAATTAAATTATGGTCGTGCAGTGTAGTTTGTATATAGGTACAGGAGCTCCATTTTTTGATAGAAATAATATGCCAGGGAGCAAAGAATCATTACTGTTTCTCCTCTTTGACCCCACATTGACCATTCCAAGTACTGGATTACTGTGGTCACTACTCGTACACAAACAAACCACTGTCCTGGGGGGCAGGGAACCAGTAAATCCCCAAAGGACACTGTACTCTGAGCATGTAATACCCTGTATTAGTGGGATACATGTTTATAAGGAGGTGTGTGTATGTGTATATGATGGGATATGTAGTACTTAACCCTGTAAGAACTACATAATACTTCAAATATGATATTCTCTTTCCATCAAGCTGCGTCAGCACAGCCCTGGAAAGTATCAACCCGCCAGGAATATCGCTCACCTGTGGTGCTTTAGTTCAAACCTTACAACATTATACATGTATCATGCCTATATCGTTGGCACAATGCATGCATGTAGCCCTCATCAGCTACTTGCCAAGGCTACATTAATGCATTTTGACGACCAAAGGGATTAGAAGCATTAATGCACCATGCCATCCTAAAGGGTTGAAGGGGTACTTGATGGATTAAGACCCATTGAGAACTGCGCAATAACATGCTAACTCAGGATTTAAACCGTGATCAAGAGACCACACGTTGCAGCCCTGATCCTTTTTGGGTTTATGATATGATGTGTTTCCCCGAGAGTCCATTATGAAAGGACAAGGATACCAAGTTGTATCATGCCCGAAATGATAATTATAACAATATTTTAACGAAATGAAAATCGTAGCAAATTCAGCTCACAGAAATAGGAAAACTAGCAGTGATAAACCTTTTTTGGAATACATTTAGGGGCTAGCCATTATTTAAGAACAGGGGGTGATTTTTTGTGAATCCACAGGGATTTTTTTCCTCTCTCCAAATAAGCGATCAACTTTTTTTCTTGAAAGTGACTTTAACTCATAATATGGTTTATAAATTAAAAGGGCCATATTGGGGCTTAGAATACGTAACAAGGTAGTCACTGGAAAAGGGGTATTTTGTGGGGTTTTGTTTCTGAAGAGTGATGATATGTTCCCATCGTCGATTTATTTTTCCTCACTTTTTTCATCCCCCTCCCCTTCCAACACCCCATTAGGTAAATAATGACCACTGCCTTCTTTACTCCCCAGAGGCTTGGCGGGAGGTGAAAGTTGATTCACATATTGTAATTGTTGGCAGAACGTCAAGTAATGCATGGTCTTTTTTCATCCACCAAGATAAAGGATAAGCTGCAACTATGGCCATAAACCCTGGCTCATGACCCTATATTTACGTTTCAGACTCTAGGGTAGGATTATACCCATTGGACCCCCACTAAGATCAAATGGTTTCCACATTTGGACATGGAAAATCAAATCTATTGCTTGTGCACGATTCAGGTAATTCATTATAACCTGATGTAAGCCATGCAGGCACATAGAAGTGGACCTTTATGAGGTTGGGGTGGTGAGAAAAATTAACCCTCCCTACCGTAGCTTAGTCATGCCGCCACACTTGCTTACTTGTGGATGTGTGTTACTGCTTACTATCACCTTTTGAGTTTTGATGAGGAAGACAGGTAATTGAGGGAAGCCCATCTACATTTACCTATACCATAATCATGCGTTAAATATGATTTCAAACTGCATGCTCTATCAAATTCGCAATTTGAATAGAAACTGGGGGGGGGGGTAAGTAATCAAAGTCTGGAATTCTAATCAGCATAAATCAGGACCTACAGGCATGCAGCCAAATGACTTGATTCATTCATTCTCTACACTTCCTGCTTCGAAGAATTTCATTAAGGTAGCTGGAGTAGTTTGGTTTGGTTTGTTTTTTTTTGGTTGCTTTTGTTGTTTTGTTTTGGTGGTTTGTTGTTGTTGTTTTTTGTTGTTTTTGTGTGTTTTTGTTGTTGTTGTTGTTTTTTTTTTTGGGGGGGGGGGGGGGTTGTGAGTGAGTAGAATATGAAGGAAGTAACTGTGTAAGGTCAATCCTATTTAATATGAAGGAAGTAACTGTGTAAGGTCAATGCTATTTAATATGAAGGAAGTAACTGTGTACTGTCAATGCTATTTAATATGAAGGAAGTAATTGTGTAAGGTCAATGCTATTTAATCATTACCATTCAAAGATGACACAAAGCAATTCTGCAACCCTGTGAGCAACTCAAAAGGGGCTTCATAAGTGC
This sequence comes from Acholoe squamosa, assembly GCA_949317995.1. Taxonomy (NCBI): domain Eukaryota; kingdom Metazoa; phylum Annelida; class Polychaeta; order Phyllodocida; family Polynoidae; genus Acholoe; species Acholoe squamosa. Next base: position 27,437,624 of record OX439041.1, on the reverse strand, counting down.
ATTATGCCAGACCTTTAGGGCTGCATTTGCCCTAACAACCAAGGCTATAGTTCATTAAGGTATTATGGGTATTTGGCCTTTAGAGTGTCATGGCCGTCACCATCTTCTTTCACTCAGTTCACAAGAAAATGAGTTTGATTTCGGCAAAATGCTCAATAACTGTAAAACTAACACAGATAACCAGACGCTAGCTAGAGAGATAGGGGTGTGAATCTATCCATGGTATTCCAAGAGTTCTGTTTGAATTGCTGAATTTTCAAAAACTTTAAAAAGTGCAGCAAATTTTGATTCAAAGCCTTTAATGGTTGTATTGTTAGTTAGTTAGTTAGTTAGTTAGTGTTTTACGGCACGTCAGCTACTGGTGATGGCTATTTGTGCCTAAAGGTTTTATGGAAGAAAGTTTCTACTGTTTAAATTTGACTGTAGTATCCCAGGTTCTTGACATATGCAAGTATTGTATCCGGTCTGCAGGTATCAAATAACTCTTTCAGTGTTGTACATTGATGGTATTGTGCCCTGATGGGGCACTGGCTACATTCCACAAGGAAATGTTCCACCGTCAGGTGTTTTTGACACCTGTTGCAAAGCGGTCTGGGTTCTCTCTTCATGAGGTGTGAATGCGTTAGTCTGGTGTGGCCTATTCTTAGTCTGTTCATGACAATTTCTTCTCTTCTGCTCTTGCATTTGGCTTTCTTGGTTGTGCCTATCTTGGGCTGTATTTTGTAGAGTTTATTGTCTCTTTCAGCGTCCCATGACTCTTGCCACTTTTGGTGGATGTATTTCCTGATTTTCCGTTTGAGGTCCTCTGATGGTAGAGGCATATCTATTGGAACTTGATTTGTTGCATCCTTGGCAGCAACGTCTGCTAGGTCATTGCCATGGATTCCTTCATGGCCTGGTACCCAAGCATACGCTATCTTCTTTCCAGCTAGAGCAAGACTATTGTGTCGTTCCAACACTCTTTTCACGAGAGGGTGTGTCCACTTGCTATGCTGCATTGCTGACAGTGATATGCGCTTGTTTTACTCTTTAACTTAGAACCGACCTCTATAGTGATTGCAATCAAATGCTTTCACTGATAGTTTCATTGACTTTCTCATCACAGTTTTAAAAAGCTGTTTACTTTTGTGACTGTTAAACTCTAAGACAAGGCAGCATGCCGCCTGGTAACTATAGGGTAGCCATTAAGCATGTCAATTATTCAGACAATCGGATTCCCCCCTCCCTTCTCCCTGCAGCATCCTATACCACTACCTCCTGGACAACCAACCTTCTGGTATTGATTGAAAAAAGAAAAGCGGAGGTGGAAGCTGAGGAATCTGTAAGAGAGTGGCCATTTTCGATCAACAGAGAATTTGTTGGACTTACAGCAATCAATTTAAGGTGGATGGCGGGGATAGATTAAAAGTGGATGGATTTCCTCCATATTCTCAAAAGAGTCTCAAAATGATAGGTACTATGCATATATGCGATAAAAATGTGGGGGTCCCATGCATATTTCTGAGATACAGAACCTTTCATTCTATATTATCATAAGCATTTTTTTGTAATGAATGAAATATCAACATATGGTCCCAGGCATATTTCTACTGTTTTTGGGCTTCAAAAATATCGAACATCAGCTCCAAACATATGTGAAGGGGTAGCTAATTATATAATCCCATAGAACCACTTACCACAGGTTCCATGGTGAAGTGGTAACACAATTGACTCTGGAATAAGAGATCCTGGGTTCCATTCCAGGCCAGGGCAACTTTAGAAAATCTTTTTGAAATCAAGATTTTTATTTTGCAAAGGGTTTTCTAGCTTCCAAAATATGTTTTTCAATGTTTACTGCAACGTTTTTTTCATTATTCAGAAGGAAAATTTTTCATTTTTTATGAAAAGTAAAATTCAGTAAAGAATGCCAAGGCAGGGTTTGATCCACCATGCAATCTACTGATCAGTAGTCAAACATCTTACAGAGTAGCCACTGAATCTGCTGGTTGTGGAGGCCCATATATAAGGCTCTTTTGTAAATTCCATATCCATGCAAACCTGCTCAGAAATCTGCGCAGTAGACCAGTTTTCAAAGGCCGCCATCCACCTTAATTTGCCCTTTCTCTCTATGAGAAGGACAGAAGTTCTCACATTGCCTCCATTAAGTCATTTTCTCCTGCCCACATCACTGTGTATAGTCTATGTTAATGAGTTTTCACTGAAACAGATTGTTACACTTAGAAGGTCCTTTTAAAAAAAAAAGAAAAAAAAAGGAACATAATCGACAAGTAAAGCAGAACAGAATAAATCGATGACAAATATGGACAAACATCCCAGTTAATATCTGGATAAATCCCAGTGGTAAATAAAACAATACCTCCATGCCAAAGGTTGCATTAACAGGCCTGAACTGGCGGCAGGTCGGTCAGACTTGGCTAATTCATGATATTGTTCGAGCTGATAAACATCCGCCCAGACAGACGAACAGTAACCATAAAACACAAAGGGTAAATCTATACCCTCATTAATATATGTATAGATATAGAGGAAATCAAAAGCACAGAGGTAAATAAGGAGCCACAAACAGGAAGGGTGTGAATACAGACATATATCAGCAGCAGCCATGAGCAGAAACGATAGGCATAAAGAATTCCTCAAATCATTGGGGAATTGATTGATGAAAATAGCCTTAACAAGTAGTGGAGGCGAGACCATGAGCGATCCCGGGAGGACCTTCTGGTTGGCTCTATAGGCATGCAGCTAGAAGAGAAGCCATTTTACTATTGATTTTTATTATCAAAGTCTATCTGGAGCAGCAAAGCTCGGAATACATCAAAGGAACATATTTTCTTATATTCTCTCTGCTTGCCATGCATGACTAATGTTTCCTTGAAATTGTATCACATGGTGCAGGACTCATCAATGTAGCCACAAGTCACAATTTATCCCAAAATGTTCTAAATAATTCATCAGACTTAAAATCTCTGACCCACATCGATTTTTTCCCCACATCGTGCTCATCTTTATCCCTTTCCTTCCCAATGATTCAGTTTGCAACCGGCTTCAAACTGTGTGATGTGTGATTATAATTGGAGCACTGTACCCTCGATTGTGATCCGTTTTTATCTTAGATTTTAATTAACACAATCGATTGTGTGCAATTCCCACATAACCATGCGGAAGCCATCAAGATACGCTATGTAACACCCACAGACCCTTCTACACCCTAAGTCCCCAACACCCATGTACCCTTCCTGGCAACCCTCAATACTGCATTGTTAGTGTTATAGTGACGGGTAGAATCAATAGAACAGCCTAATTATTCCAGGTGTATTATTAATTATGGACAGCTCAGGAGGAGAGACAGGAAACACCTGGAGGTAGCCCGGATACTGGAAAAGTAATGTATTGACACACAGAAGCGTGTCGCACCTCCAAAATGGGGCTGAAATTAGGGTGAACTTAACCCTTTAGGCTTTATAGGCAGAAATACCCTTAAAGAAAAACACTACCCAATTTTCATGATAGCCTATTTCGATGGCCTTTCCCTCAAATAAAAAGATTCTATCATGATTATAGAAATATGTGCCACTACAGAGGAGAGCAGCAGGTTTATCTGCTGCATCTGATGATGTCATGATTGACAAAATGCATCCCATTTGTGCTTGCACAACACTGCAATGATGCAGCTAGATGATATTTTTGGCCTTTTCTCAGGCATGTATTGCAATTTCCCTTGACAAATATCGAGATCGTACATACCTGAAGGTGCCTGTGTTGTATCATTGTCCTGTACTTTATACTTTTCTAGATATAAAACATTTTGCAATACCTCCAATATATAAACAATGCAGAATCTGATGCATTTTGTCAATCATGACGTCATCAGATGCAGCAGATAAACCTGCTGCTCTCCTCTGTAGTGGCATATATTTCTATGATTAGTATAGAATCTTTTTATTTGAGGGAAAGGCTATCAAAATACGTTATCATGAAAATTGGGTAGTGTTTTTCTTTAAGGCTTCATATTCGATTAGCCATAATGTACCAGTGAACAATAGGATACATGATGCACTACCAAGTAAAGTATGCATCTTATTTAGGTACTCATAAGGGGTTAGAATTGCTTCTATATGACGGTTAGAGATTGCCACTTGAAAGTTTGGCCACTTGAAAGTTTGCTTTCTATTTCAGATATACGGATGAAAGAGCCCTGTTTGTATCTTACTAGGTGACTCCTTTTACCCCTTTTCCAAATCAAACACTAGCATTGGGTGACTTGTTAGAGGCAGTTCCAACATCCCAATCGTCTTTTGTATACAGGATGTGGCTTGATCAATTCTGATATCAAAACTGTATATATAACTTTAAGTATCTTTAATTAAGAGAGCTGGTCAAAGGTTTTTCTACTCACCCATCCAGTGCCATTTCAACTAGTTTCTTCACCCCGCAGTACTCAAACACATCCTCTTGGCTAGCCTGAGGCTCAAATGTGACATTAAAGGTGAAGGACTTCTGTTGGGCCCCTGTGTCCACCTGCAGAAAGATTTATCACACTTTTAAACAGGGTCTCAAATATAGAATTGCTAAGGGTAACAAAATGGTGCTCATCTCTATCTCTTTCAACAAAGGTTAAATAGATTATAATGTACTTTCAATAAAGGTCACAAATGCGTCCTTGTGGTAGAATTCATTTGTGGCTTCAAACGAGGTTACATATGGCTTCAATAGTTGGGTCAGTTGAAGGTGGCTTCCAAAGTGGCTTCAACAGATATCAATATATCATAAACAGAAGAAATGGCAGAGAACTTGGATTTCAGTGTAAGAAATAAGGAATATGGCAGGGCTTCTCCTGTGGCTTCGTGGCTTCAACAGATGTTATATGCCATAGATACTATCTCCCTGCACCAAGACGTGCCACATGAGGCATTTAATATTTTGGCGACTTTTAAATAAAACAATGGTAGAAAAGAGACAGGGACTTATAAGTAAAGATGCGGAACACTTACAGAGATACCACCATGTCCTGGGAACTCCACGGCCTGCTTGTCGCTACGCTTTGACTCTTGGGTGCTGAGTGGCCGCACCCTGTTATGACATAAGAACATCAATAAATTAATTATCACTTATCCTGCAATGTGTAGGCATAGTGTCTGACATAATACTTGATATTAACCGGAAATATTGAATGTATCTTTTCATGATATGTGCAAGCAAGAGCAGTATTGCGGAGACATTCCTTAATGGTTTCGTCAGAGCAGACAAGTGAACTGGGCAATAGGAAAGTAGAATTGAGTTTACTACATGTTTATGAAGTGTTTGGGAGTTTTAAAGGTCCCTGATAACAGGCATTGCTTTAGTGCTCCATATGGAACCTTAATGATGAGAATCAAAATTTGTAATATTCATATCCAACTGAACATAGAAGGGTGATATATGATTGTCAAATCCCTGATGCTACATTTATGCATTGTGTCAAACCTCCAGGAATGGTACAGCCCTAAAGGGTTGGGATGATTCACAAATGTAATGCCCACAGGTATCCAGGGAAATCTTGAAAATCAGGAGGTCATTTCTTAAGGCACTATGATCGGACACGGTAATACTACCGCACATGTCAATAATCAGACAATGCTATTCCTATGAGCGTGTTGGTATGACCTGGATGGTACAGTCGAAGTATGTTAAGAAATAACCTCCAGACATGCAGTTAGAGGCATTATTTCCTCCTTAACGGGTTAACATCAACCTGAGTTCAGAGTACATGTCTATGAAGGACAGCTAAGGGCATATCTAAGGTCCAAAATGTTGTTTTTTTTTCAAATATTGCATATTATACAGCAGGATTATCCTACTTACTACTTCAGAGGTCAATTACCTGAACATACCAGGTGGGTGTTTACATATTTGGGAGATCAGACTCAGGCTGAGACTTAAATTACCAACATACAGCTTAGCCATGGACTTAGATGATAAACTAGCCCGCCACCTGTTAGTAAACAGACCCCCTGTTATGAACTTATATCCGGTATCAGGTACCAGGTCTGTTTGAAATGACTTCGCTGTGTCTATTTTTCAAATAGAGTAAGTAATTTTGTATGGGTTTTGTTTGTTCATGTATATGACCTAAGTATCCCCAAGCATTTATATACCTTGCTATTCAGATATCTGACTGTGTATCCAACCTTTTATCCTTGACTTAATCCATTTAAAAACATTCATCATTTGTCCACATTTGCATTTTGGTGAAGGTTGAACTTGGACACTTTTCAATTTCCATGAATCTATACCAAAGTGCAAAGGAAAGACACTGAGGACTGAGGACAGCTGGCCGATTGGTACAAGAGTTATAGGGTTTTGTGGATTCTTCCCTCCTAGTGAGGAGAGTGGTAGAGGATCAATAGATGGCCTATACACAGTGGTCACCTCTGTATACCCCATTACATCTTGTGTATTATTCACCATCCCTTGGTGTAACCAGTGGGCACCAGGCACAACAATCACATCTATATACAACAGATGCCTGATGTGTGGCCTTCAATCCATAATGGCCTAATCCTGTTTTAGGTCGCTATGGAAAATAAGGAATGTGTTTTGCACAACTGGAAAAATGCTAGACCTATGTAGACCCCTTGTGTATATAGCGACTTAAAAGTTCTACCCATGGCAAATGTAGAGGTTCAAATACACATAGCGACCTATTTAATAGCGACCTAAAACAGGAGTAATATATAGGAAAGAAAGAAAGAAACTTAAACAGAAGAAAAGATTAGCATAGAAGCTTGCCCCACAGGGCTACTAATATGGAATAGAAAAGAAGCTTGCCCCGCAGGGCTACTTTAATGGAATAGAATAGAATTTTGCCCCGCAGGGCTAGTCATTCAAATTCAATAGCCCTGCGGGGCAAGCTTCTTTTCTATTCCATATTAGTAGCCCTGCGGGGCAAGCTTCTTTTCTATTCCATATTAGTAGCCCTGCGGGGCAAGCTTCTATTCTATACCATATTGATAGCCCTGCGGGGCAAGCTTCTATTCTATACCATATTGCCCCCGCAGGGCTACTTTAATGGAATAGAATAGAATTTTGCCCCGCAGGGCTAGTCATTCAAATTCAATAGCCCTGCGGGGCAAGCTTCTTTTCTATTCCATATTAGTAGCCCTGCAGGGCAAGCTTCTTTTCTATTCCATATTAGTAGCCCTGCGGGGCAAGCTTCTATTCTATACCATATTTATAGCCCTGCGGGGCAAGCTTCTATTCTATACCATTTTGATAGCCCTGCGAGGCAAGCTTCCATTCTATCTTATATGTGCAACTCAATAAGGATGATAAAAAATGTTTCAAATAGAACTAGATCATGGGTTTTTAGTTACTGAATAAGGGTCATCTTCATGATTACAAACATTTACTGAATAAGGGTAATGACCCTTATTCAGTAACTATTTACAATAGTCAAGATGACCCTTATTCAGTTAAGAATGCCCTTCTACCACTATCACATTCACATTAAAGAGGAATACACAGAACAAGCCATTCCATTTCCTTCATTTAGATTCCATCTTTTCCATTCACCCTCTAATTTTCTTTAGTTTTCAAGAGTTATCAGGACTTAATCTATTCTTTAGCGACTTAAAGTGGGAGAATGCCTTAATAATTTAACATCTCCATATGCCATTCTGTACTTTTATAACATCTGTTGGGCTGTTGTATAATTAAATTATATCATTCATAAATGGCCTGTAGGAATTTTGAACTATTTTGGTAGCAATTAGTGAACTGATATTATTGAGAAACTAAATGTGGCAATCCCACTTAGGATCAAGTCAACTATTTCATCCAGGTGTCTTACTCTGATTGATACATTTATGCATCTCTTATGTGTTCTGATATCAACAAGCGACCTATTTAATAGCGACCTAAAACAGGAGTAATATATAGGAAAGAAAGAAAGAAACTTAAACAGAAGAATAGATTAGCATAGAAGCTTGCCCCACAGGGCTACTAATATGGAATAGAAAAGAAGCTTGCCCCGCAGGGCTACTTTAATGGAATAGAATAGAATTTTGCCCCGCAGGGCTAGTCATTCAAATTCAATAGCCCTGCGGGGCAAGCTTCTTTTCTATTCCATATTAGTAGCCCTGCGGGGCAAGCTTCTTTTCTATTCCATATTAGTAGCCCTGCGGGGCAAGCTTCTATTCTATACCATATTGATAGCCCTGCGGGGCAAGCTTCTATTCTATACCATATTGCCCCCGCAGGGCTACTTTAATGGAATAGAATAGAATTTTGCCCCGCAGGGCTAGTCATTCAAATTCAATAGCCCTGCGGGGCAAGCTTCTTTTCTATTCCATATTAGTAGCCCTGCAGGGCAAGCTTCTTTTCTATTCCATATTAGTAGCCCTGCGGGGCAAGCTTCTATTCTATACCATATTTATAGCCCTGCGGGGCAAGCTTCTATTCTATACCATTTTGATAGCCCTGCGAGGCAAGCTTCCATTCTATCTTATATGTGCAACTCAATAAGGATGATAAAAAATGTTTCAAATAGAACTAGATCATGGGTTTTTAGTTACTGAATAAGGGTCATCTTCATGATTACAAACATTTACTGAATAAGGGTAATGACCCTTATTCAGTAACTATTTACAATAGTCAAGATGACCCTTATTCAGTTAAGAATGCCCTTCTACCACTATCACATTCACATTAAAGAGGAATACACAGAACAAGCCATTCCATTTCCTTCATTTAGATTCCATCTTTTCCATTCACCCTCTAATTTTCTTTAGTTTTCAAGAGTTATCAGGACTTAATCTATTCTTTAGCGACTTAAAGTGGGAGAATGCCTTAATAATTTAACATCTCCATATGCCATTCTGTACTTTTATAACATCTGTTGGGCTGTTGTATAATTAAATTATATCATTCATAAATGGCCTGTAGGAATTTTGAACTATTTTGGTAGCAATTAGTGAACTGATATTATTGAGAAACTAAATGTGGCAATCCCACTTAGGATCAAGTCAACTATTTCATCCAGGTGTCTTACTCTGATTGATACATTTATGCATCTCTTATGTGTTCTGATATCAACAAGCCTTTTAGTTTCCTCTTATATCATTAATTCTTTGTTAGCTTACAAACTGAGCTTAGACAATTATGTAAGTTGTAATCCATGTTTATCCTTTAATGTGGCTTAGATGCCTTAATCCATCTTCCCCAAGTTGGTGTTTCATTCAAAACAATACACAGTGCTTGCATACTACATCCGGCAATCTAATTGCCAACGAATACATATTAGCAGTCTGAGTGTGTATTAGGTGACAACATGCACTGTAAAAAAAATGTCGTCAAAATAATAAAGGATTCAATGTCCCAAAGTTGCCAGAGATCCATCGTTATTTTCACAGAGATGTTGTTATTTTCACAGAGATTCCTTGTACCACCGCACTGCCACCTGGAGATTGTTGTAAAAATTACACTGGCCCTCTGTTGCATAATTACAGTGGTTCCCTGTTCAGTTTTACAAGGATCCCTGGTAAATTCACAGTTATTTTTTACAGTGTGGGATATCTTACCTTATAAAATTCTATGCATATATGTATTACTATCAATAAAAACTGAATCTAAGAAACTGTATGTCCTATTAATGTGAGAGGGCAATGAGTCCTTATGCAGAGGCTGCATTTTTATTTGCCAATTTTTCTTCATCAAAAGTCTTATTACTCAACTCCTGAACTTGTATTTTGATATACAGTTGGGGTGGGAACTGAAACAGGTATATAATATGGCGAAAATGTTTTTGAGCATCCGTATTTTACGCTAATGTCTTACTTAGGACCCTTTCTATGGGTAAGGTTCATTGACCTGGTTTTACCTTTTCAAGTATTCATGCTTATATTAGAATAAATACAGTCATACAGGAAGCGTGAGTTATAGAGGATCTTTGCACAGATGAGCAGATCTATACTCTCTGAGTTGCTCGGAGCTGAACAGGTGGGCGTTAAATGAGTCAATAAGAATGCCATCAATCAATGAGCAACTGGTGGGGAATTAATATTGGAGCAGCAGATGCTGTGTAATATCTTTTATGTTTTATACTGCAGTCACGGCCTCTATCAACTTTCTGATGTCCTCTCAGATGGAACTAAGACTTAATTCCTAGTCCATCTCTATTATTGATATTGATAGACTTTTATAAGACAGACATATTCATGCATATTTAATTTGTAGGGAATCTGATTGATTTATGAGTATTTAGTCTTCTCTACCATCAAGTGAAACTCATACATTAAAGCTTCGAGATGTGCTCGATATTTTGACCTTTGCTGTGGGATTTCTGTTGTATGATATTGCAAATAAAGAATTTAAAGAATGTTCCCTTTTGGTGGGTTTCCCTAGAACCATATGACCTAACTAAACTACTACCTTATGTTGTTTTGGCTTCAAGGCCTGGTTCAACCTCTAGATATGAATTCTGAACAGAACACTGATCCGACAATATTAAAGGCCATTAACCTCTCTCCATAAGATCAGCTCTATTGGCCGCTATAGTAGCTCGAGTCAATGGTCATTTATAATGGATCGTGCAAAGGCCTGCCCCACCCTGCCGCCGATAGCTTCCCCAATGCCCTAAGTGCTGTTGACCTTACCGTAATCTCCCACGTAGAAGACGCGCTGCGCGTATAAGACACACCCCAAACTTAGCAAATGCATTTTCGCGTATAAAACGCACATTTTAAGGCTCAATTTTGTAAATCCAGTACTGTTCTATAGTAAAATTACCCCTCGTATAAGACGCACCCCCAACTTGAAGAAATCCTATAAGACGCACAAGGCATTTGTTTGGCGTAGAGGACGCGTCATATACACGAGGTTTTACGGTAATTAATTTCCAGCTGTTTGGTGCCATTAGTTACACTGCCCCATCCATAAAGTACTAAGTAATGTGTTGTGTAGGCGTGTGAGCACCATATGGTAAATTTTCACGAGTTGGACTAAGGCTTAAACATTGGTTTATGACAATACGTGTATTTCGTTAGTGTACTTCAACATACTCAGGGGGCGGTTGGGGTGGTTAGAAAAAAGTTAAAGACCCATTTTTCTCGAGCTTCTTAATTGAGACCAAGGAATATTGACCTCGATTTCTTTGGTTTATTGTGTAATTACCACTGCTATCTCCGGATTTTAGGGAACATTCTCTATTCAATTACACACTTTATACAGGCCAAACGATTAGATCATGATCTAAAGAATTTGTCCTATTTTGGCCTCCTGTTCACTTCTGTTTCACTTCAATACATGCTTAATCAGTGTTCAGCAAGAAAATTCTCAATCAACGTAGACCTGAAGTGGTATGTTGAGAGGTTGCCTTACAGGCGAGGAAATTGGTTACTTAGAGTGTAAAGCAACATACATGACCAAACCCGGTCCATTATATTTTCAAGCTAACAGCCTCTACACCAAGAAGTAATTTATAGATCTATAATCATAAGAGTCTGAACATACTCTAGACCAGAGAAAATGCCCTCACCTCCCCAGCAGAGTTCAATTAGCTCAGGAGGAGTTTATACAACTCCAGGAGTTGTCAAAACTCAGGAAGGCAAAGGGGAAACAACTGCAGTCCACAGTCCTTAGTATTGATCGTTGACTGAGACTTTTGGCTATAATAAGTGACATTTAACCCTTAAAGAAGCACATGATAATTCGCGGTTTCTTCATTTCTCGTCATGATGCGACAAAACAGTGCTGGCGAGTAACTCTCTAGCATTATGTGTATTGCACTGTCCCTGTATGATGGGTATCATATCTGCAGGCATGATGCATTGACCTACAAATGTTACGTTACTTGCTATTCCTACATTTATTGATCATAATGACAAATTTGCAATAAAGCATGATGCATCCCTTAGTGGGTTAGGAGCCCCTTAACTGTGGTCTGAGAGGTATGGCTGATGTTGACAGTATGACCTGGTACCTCCATGGTGCAGTACCCCCTGGAGGTAGTGTTATGTGTGAACTAGTCATGTATATAACATGGTTAGTGCCTCCATGGTCTGGATAGGAAATGTCTCTATGTTCATACACCCAATACTCAGTCTATTACCCCCCTCCCCAGAAAAGGTATTTTCTCATGTCGTTATGAATGCCTTTCCTTTCAATTTATTTCTAATCAAGAAAAATAATCATCCCTCTAATTTATTTATTTATTGCTTATCAAAGAAAGAAAAGTTATCAAATCGTTAAATTCCAGGGCTGCCCTCATTATCTAAATATCTTTGCTCCTGATTTCATAGATCAAATCAAAATAATGATAAACCTTATCAGCTCAATACGCTTTCAGGGAAACCATAATTTCTTGGGCTACCTTCACTGGGGTGAAAATTAAACTATGTGAATGGTGTACAGTCTAAAGTCAATGAGCTTTGGATGCAATATAAATGACTAACATAGAGATGATACAGGCCTTAAGTTTACCAACACGTTTTACTACACAGAAAACAAATAACACATCCACCAGACATAGTGAGTTGTTTGCTAATTGGTAGTCAATGACTCAGTCAATATTGTGGTTCTGAGACCTAGACCATTCAGTCTGAGGCTTGTTGAACACGATAAGATTCCTAATCGTGGAGTTTCACTGTTTAAATGTTTAACTCCTGTTTTGCAGACAATGGAACTAGAACCCTAGGACATGCTGGTACCGTGTATACACCTTCATGATATGTATGCCACACTCCCAGACGCAATTGTAAATGGGCTATAAATACTGCTTAGTGCATGGAGCAGGATCCACATCTGGTCATTGGTTTTGTACCTACAGTAGCTACATATGTACTACTGTGTTTCAAAATAACAAGCACTCTACTGTAAAACCCTTGTCGTGGGCTGACAGGGCACAAAAAAATCCTTCCACCCCATAAAGCAGGATTCGTACATAAATCCCATATACAGGGATAAAAGTCAACAATGACAAAAAACCTTGAAAAAGGAAACAACTTTAAATGCACTGTATATGCCCTCCAGTCCCATCCAAAAGCTGTTTTTCAAGATGTTGTTCGGATACTATACCCAAAATGTGCACATTATGGCCTTTTTGCAGAATATGACCTAGGATCCCTTCAGAATGCTACTTTATAGCTGTTTTCTAAGGTGTTGTTTGGATAGCATACCCAAAATATGCACCACCTGGTAGTGGTGCTTTTGCACAAAACGACCTATGGTCCAAGTACAATGTTAAATGTATGCAGATAGGTCAAATGGTGCAGGGAATATATGACCAATATAGTTACATGGTGAAAGCATAACACGCAGAAAAGGGGTATACTATCGGACACTCTTCTAGCATAGGAACTATAGCTTGCTTCTAACACTACACTGAAGAGTGGAACAAACACCAATATAGAGGAAAAACTTGAGAATCCGTGAAAACCTTGAACTAAATACTGGCATGCTGCCACTGTATGCAGTGTTGTGGGACCTGACTGTGTGCATGTAGGCAACCTCTGGAGGTAATTTGTGACTCCTTTATCCTGTCTTCAGAGGATTTTCAAGAAAAATTCTTAAGTGAGTGAAAAAAAACCTTGAAATCAAGGAAAACCTTGAACTCTTTCATCCCTGCATATATAGAGTAACAGAAATCCAGGGGTGAAAGGGTTGAAATTAATTTGAATTGTATGAAAATCATTATCATGTTTATCAAAGTTTGCACTTAGCCAAAGGTCTCTAAAACACAATCTTCAACAATTATCTGTAAGATAGCAATCAGTTGAAATTTAAATTAATCCAACCAAATCTCAGAAATCGCTTGCGGCTTTATTTCAAAGTTCAAAAGCAATGGTAATGTTAGAGATGGGTAGATGGAGGACCACTCACCCTCCCTATTATGCATAGGTTGTTATTTCAATGTAGCAACATCAAATAGATAAACAACCTCTAGATATTCCACTGATGATAGGCAAGAGTTGTCATTTAAACTTCCCTTTTTAGCTTTTAACTTCCCTGTGTTCATGTGATAAGGCCACAGCAAATGAGACATAGCTATCCTTTTGTGTCCTCTGTATAATGATAAGTATTGTATCTACTATAAATCGATAGATCAACCTAATCATTCATATACGAAGTGTTACATGTACCGTAATCTCCTGCGTATAAGGCGCGTCTTATACGTGAATCAAAGCCCTACTGCACCTTATAGAAGCTCCCAAAGGAGGGGATGCGTCTTATAGGCGGGGTACTATTACTATAGAAAAGTACTAAACCCTCAAAAATCAAGACCCAGGTGGGCCTTATAGCATTCTCCTCAACTCAGGGTGCGCCTTATACGCGAGGTGATTATATGCGGGAGATTACGGTATATTCAATGCAAATCCCAAATTCAAATTAGAGAAAAAATCAATGTTTCTTCAAATTTATCTTGATTATATTTTGAAAATACCTATCCATACAACATATCTCATTTTCTGTGCTGTTTCGTGGTAATCGTTCTAGGTACTCAGTTTTAGTTCCTATTTTTATATGCAGTATTGCCTGTACACATATCATGCTTTGAGTACAACGTCTGAACTTGTTTTTAAACCTTTCTCTAGACCATCTACCCCCGGTAATTAGAGCTCAGTTCAGTAACCAGAGTTGAAAATAGCACGAGAGGCAGGCTGAGAAGGGTACACATACATAATTGAGTTACAGATCAGGAGGAAGCTGGTTCGAAATTAATTATACCAACTCCCTTGCTTAATTCGAAAAAAAAAAAGAAACGAAGGTCATGGCTTTCTTCCTGGTGTATGAACCCAGAGCCATAAATGTTTGGGGGTGATTTTTAACAGAGAAATAATAGGAAAACTTTATTTTTCTTTGATAAAATAAAGAAAATGAAAGGCACCGCTAGTGTATATAACTTACCTAACGGCCACGTTAATGGAGTCAATCTCATCTTCATTCTCTGACTGTCCACCAGCAGATGATAATGTGGACGCCCTGCAACATACAAAATAATATATACAGTTAATGAGTATACAACAGGGAGACGGAGAATGAAGCAAAATCAACATTTAGGCTACCATTTTGCTCTCAAGAACCAGCATTATTTCCACTAACGTCGGCTCTCTTCAGATTAGGAATTAAGATAATCAATGGTCACCCTCCTGGTGTAACTGTGTCTCAAATGATTGAAAAATTGAACCACATATTGTAACCTAATAATTAACTAGACTCCATCGAGGGCCTATTTGTACATCAACTACAGTGTTTCAAGTATCTTAAATCAGGGTTCAATTGTCAAATTTTGGAGAAAAGGTTTTTCTAAAGTTGTGCCCACTGGATTAAGTTACAGTAGACTTGGATATTGAGTAAAGGGGCTGGGCGCAACTCAGTTTTGCATTTGTGTCCAGTGGATGCACCAATCCCAATTGAGTCGACAACCCCAGCAATGACCATTTGATAGCTTAGTAAAACATCCTGTGAAACACCTTTCAGGACTTATGGCAAGCCATATTAAATCGTTCATTTGTACGCTGTAAGCTGCTTGTAATTAATGAATTGATCCATCAGAGGGGTTTCTTTAAGTACCTTGATGATATAAAAACTATTCCCTACCATACACAGATAAATGAACGAGAGGCATAGAGAGCTCAAAGTCAGGGTACTGCTTATATAGATACCGTAGGTACCATCAACTGATGTCTAATGCAGTTTTCTCGCCATGAATTTGAAATTAGCTAACGAAATTAGTTTAAAAACTATTACTCACTCATCTTATTTTATACTCATATTTTATATCTTTATTTTTATTTTTGCCTGAAGAAGAACAATAAAATTGTTCGAAACGTCGCCTACACTTACAAGATTTACCCCCCTTTTCTCGATGTAAAATTACCCCAATAAATAAGAAAGAACTTTAATTCAATGTGTCTGGTTTTGTGTGGATATTTGGTTTGTTTAAATTATTTTTATTTTTGATTTACTTCTTTCTTGTGAAATAACATTAATTATATCATCCCAAAAATTTTCAACGAGCTGGGATATTCTATACCTAAGAATTCGCAAATCTAACCCGGGACACCCTCTTCAGTTCACCTTATCCCCATAATGTACATGTAATGTGTCGAGGTATATATTCCCCTTACAATGCATCCACTCTCGCTCCTTTCTAAAACGACCAATAATCACCATGACAAAATACACATCTTACTTCAACAATGTATGGTATTACCTGACACATTAAAACTGCATAACCTTCATTGACTGGACCCCAAAGACAAGGTGAAGTTATACTGACAAGAAATTATGGTAAGTCAGTCCATTGTTGAGACAATGGTCGAACATGTGATCCTACTCAATCCTGGTTTGAGCCATACCTGTAAAGGTTTATTACCGGTGCCTTTCATGTAAAACACACCTATAGAAATCAACCTGCATCCTCCTTATAACAGGTCAGTGGATATTAACCCTTTAAGGGTAACATGAGATTTCAAGCACCCATATGTCACCAAGTCAGCACTTGTGAGGAACTTCCACATATTGCTTTGGCACATAGATCTACTGCAAGCCATGTGGTATATATTAGGGTTCCCACCATTTACGAGTCATGGTTTTAACTGACTTTTAACTGACTTTTACCTGACATTTACCAGCTTTTACCTGACCAAACATCGGATAATTCACAGGGTTCACAAAAAAGTTCATCAGCTCTGAAGCGAGGATGTTAAAGAAATTGTGCAAATTTGCGTGAAATCTTGACAATTACCCCCTTAAAATAGTCAAAATATCATTTTTAATTGACTTTTCCCAAAAATATCTTCTTAACTGACTTTTAACTGACCTTTAAAGAAAAAAATGGGTTTAACTGACTTTTAACTGACCAGTGGGAACCCTGTATGTGAATCAGGTAGGGCTGGCGTGATGCATGAATGTAGCACTGCCGGTATCACAAGGAATACATCTAGACTACTAGAGATGGGCGGGGTGGGGGTGTTTTCATCAAAGTATACTAGCTGTGGCCCTAAAGGGTTAGTTAAGATCTCCCAACTTACCCTGCTCATGAATGCACAATGTCATTTTATCATGCTTTGTATTTTTAAGGGAATTTCTTTTCAATCTTTCATGTGGGCGCATGAACAAGAAAAGTCAAGTACCAGAGGTTATACTTTTCTTAATGATGATAATTTTTGAGCTTTTGTGTGTGGCCAACTCTCCCATCCTTAACTCAAAGAAGCTCAGGAAAACAATTGTAGCTAATTTGCTATATGTGGTTAATGTACAGCAATCCTTACTGGAATTATATTTGATTAGCTTATCTACAAGCAGGTAAGTATGACTAAAGTAAGGAGGGGAGCACAGCTACCCCTGTTTGAGAAGTAGTTAAGATCAACTATTAGTAGGATTACCTTATGTAACAGTAACCACTTTAACCCTACAGGGACAGCAAGATCCCTAGGCTTAAGACTTTATAAATCATTGAAAGCAATACAGTATATGGGAAGCATGCTGTGTCAATGTAGTGGTGTCGGTCTATTACATACATACCCCTATAGAGTTGAATTAATGCATTATGACAAAAAGCAATATATATTTAGCTTTGAGGCAATACGTTATTTTGGGAGGGTTACACTTAACCATTTGCGTGAGGTTATAGTGGCTTGTGAGTGTGTTAATGGACTGAGAACTGGTCTGGATTAGCTTAGTTAGATTAAGGACTTCCCTTCAGTGTTTGTGTTTATATTCAAAGAAGTCTATTGTAGAGAATTGTTCATGCAGAAAGTCTTGAACAGGCCTAGTCTGAATCTACATATCTACGGTAGTGACCATTTCAGGTTCCATTTGCTGAGACCACTTAGAGTTCAGCTTCAAATTTGAAACCTTGCTCAACAAATTGTCCAGTGTTATATCTCAAGTGGCTAACACTGGACAGGCCATCATTAGATATTTCTTTAAATTTACACAGTAGTATCAGATCACACAAATAAGTTTGGTGAGCTGTCCAAATCTAGGAAATTTGACTACCGTACACTCTTAAAATAGTGTGGGGGTTGCATGCCTCACAGATTCGCCGCCACTGGGCCAGATCAACTTGATCCCATGATTTTCAAACTCTTTTTTTCGTAAATGTTTTAGGCCATGCACCTGTCAGTGCTACTTATTTCTTCATCCTCTTTTTCATGTAAACGGCAATAATGTAAAGGCTTTGTAAGCCCTATAGCCATTAGACAGTCGTGCTAGAACTAGACCCCGGGAACTAGACAGCCAGTTTGTATTTCTCTTGACGTAATAACCACAATAAAAGTACAACCTATGTTTTGGTTTGTAGTTTGAAGTGGAAGGGTTGAAAAGAGCAGCTTGATTTAGGGGGAGGGGCGTGCAGTTGTAGGGACTGGAGATTAAAATACTCCTGGGTGCATACATATAGATCAGGTAAGTAGTACGTTAATCAAGGCAATGTGATAGTTGGTATACCCCTTCACATGCCTAATTACCGTCCCTTGGTTACTAACGAACCCTATACATCTGGTAATGAATTACACCCATAAAAACCAGTTGTTTGGTTCCACTTTGAACCATGGTTGGCATGGTTCATCATAGGAGAGATATTGTTCTGAGTCCAAAAAAAAAGGGGGTTGTTTCCTACCTGACCGACCCTAGCAAAACAGGGCTGATTTCTTTTTTTTTTTCTTCTTTTTTTTTAGACAGGACCATATTACCAATACCAATAGAGGTACAAAAATGGCAGACCACTTATTTAAAAGATCTCTATCCACTGATTAAGCCAATATGCCAGTTTTATAAGGCCACCCATAGAAATATGTCATTTCCTGTCCAGGGGGTGGGATTTCTTTTTGTCATGAACATCATAAGTGGAGACGGCATAAATTTGCCATCATGTTCTATGATTTAGTGATTGGAAACCTAGATTCATGTTTATGCTGGTGGACGAAAAAAAAAAGATTTCACAACTCAGGAAAAAAAATTCCCATTCTCACAAAATACACTATTTATTTGGCTTAGGCCATGTTATTATAGCAGGTTTGGGTTTTCGCGCAGAGGCACGAACATTTATTATGCTCCCCTCCAAAATTCTTACCCCACCCCGTAGATAAATAAAAATTACCACACCCTAATGTATTGTTGGACTATGGGGGCCACATATCCTCCCAGATTCGCCTTGAAATTATGTTTCTTTTGATATATAACATGCCTATTTTGGACAGGAGGAAGACTCCTCTCCCCACCCAATACCTGAAGGATAGCACCAAAAAAAAATAGCATTTTAGTTCATGTAACTGGAAACACACCTCTTTTTTTGGTCTGAAAGAATTCCTAGAAGTCCAGGTTTTATGGTTGGTTTTATGGGATTATTATGTTTCACGCGTCTAATTTCACGTGTCTATAAACAACCCATGTGTTGAACTTAATTACTTTGTTCACCAACACCTTTGATGTCCCCAAATATAGATCAGATTGAATTCCTTCTCCATGCGAATTGTACAAAGAGTACTCTTTTTTCCCCAGTCACTTATTTTACTATTTCAAAAGCAGCAGCAAAGTTACATCAAATGTGATAAAATAGACAGAATCTTTGAACTCGTTACAACCACAATCAACACCAGGCAGAGTTTATCATTTTGCTCCACAAAGAGATATTGAATTCATCCCCTCCCTATGAGTTACAAATGGCCACGCTCTATAAATAAGGTGGTTAAACTGGAGAGTAGCCAGTGATAATAATGTTAAGTAACCATAAGGGGAGAAACAGTTCAATTGTGTCGGTAAGGTTAAAGCATTAAGCCCCATGTGGCTATGTGGGTAACGCAGTTGTGGGGTGTAGGACTAGGGGATAATGTGAGTTTCTAAGTGTCCAAATTTCTGATCAGAATATCTGAGTCTGAATCTGTTTTGTGAGTTAAAGAAGTACTATTTTAGAGCCTATTTATTGAGTTCTAAAGATCCCATAACATCTGGAAGAGAGAATTGGCAGTACTGGATATAAAGACTGTATGTCGCAGCCTATGACAAACATCATTGTTTTTGTCCCTATGGCCTATGTACTAAAGGACCAAGGGTGGTGTAACATTGACATTGCCACTGCATACAGTGTCCCTGGATGACCCAAATATCAGTAATGAGCTGTATAATTTACCTTGAGCTGAGAGTCGACTTGCCGGAGAAGGCCTTAGTTTTGTTTCCATTGTCTGTTGCATTATGTCCTCTCCCACCTCCCCCTCCCCCATTGACGTGAGGCACCACGCCCACAGGACGTGGGGAGTGGATGACGGTACGTCTAGGTTCGGGACGTGGGGAGTGTACTATGACGTCACTAGCGCTCTCCTCCCCTGGTGACCCCATACCTGAGTCTACCTCCTGAGGGTGATAGCCGTTATCAGTGGGTGCTGCTGGTGGTGTCACCACCTTAGGTACAACCATATCTCCGCCCGCCGCGTTTTCCTCAGCTCCCATCGTATTTGGCGGGGGCGCCGGTTCCGGTTCCGGCACGCCCTTCTCGGTAGTACCTGGGCGCTCCGTTTGGGATGTGGAGTTCTTATCGTCAGGTTCAGTGTTTCCGGTCGTGTTCTGGTTACTTCCGGTGGTAGGTCGGGATTCGCTGGTATTATCCGATAGGTTTATGTCCCATCCTACCCCTGGGCGGCTCCTGTTTCCGCGTGGTGTGCGCGGCGTGGGTTGCGGAGAGGGCGGGGGCGGAGAGCGGCGCGGTGCCGCGTTATCGTCGGCCGCCGGCTCCAGCCCCGCTGTCGTCGCTTCCCGTTTACCCTGCAGACCCTCTTCCGGTTCCTCTTCCGGAAGTGTGGTCAACTGCTTCCGGGTCGCTGACCCTGGGGGTGGCGGTGGAGGTTCGGTAGTGCGGTCAGTAAAGGTGTCTTTCTCCTCTTGATTGGTATCGGAATCCGGGATATTACTGGGGGCGGGATCACTGGGTGCGTCTTGAGCGTCCTTAGATCCGTCAGTTTGATCCTTAACGTCCTCGTGTACCTCAGTATTACCTGGAGGACCACCTGTGGTGGACTGACCAGGGCTACCTCCGGGTGGTGCCGAGTCGGGCTGAGTGGCCGCTACACTACTACTACTGGGTCTACTACCACCACCCCCTTCACCTCCCGACCCCTGCCGTGGTTCCTCATCTGCCCGCGCGGGGGCACCAGGGGTTTGACGGCCACCCGACTGGGTGGACGCGGGCTTGTTGGTCTCCATGCCAACAAGAGACGCTAGAACTGGGTGAGGGTGGGCATTCAGACTATGGGAAACATGTTGTGCACTGCCCTGAGCCGCCTTGGTTCTATTCAGGTTTAATTATCACAGATTTGGTGTGATATACAATGAAATATACCACAAGGTACAGAATTAATCCTACTTAAAGGGTGGGCGTTCAGCAGGGTAAAATCTATGTTAGTCTTGAATTAGCCTGCCCCCTTTGTTTTATTTCAAGGGTGTGAAAGCCACTTTGTCCTAGTTTTGTTTAGGGTAGACAGGAGGCTACGAGATTCCAAAAGTCTAGATAACACAGACTATATTTTCATAACTAGGCCAATCATATATATATTTCGATTTGGCAAAAATATATTTTCTGTCTTCAGTGAAATATCAAAAGAACAAGTCTCTGTGAGATTCTGTAAATTCTGACAGCTTACACCCCCTGTGTTCAGTGGGCACTATGGGTAGTGTAGTCTGTCTCAGTTAATCCAGTTAAGCACAGCTTAGGTCTCAACCACCTCCCAGGGACAAACTGAGGAGTAGGAACTAATTCACTCTGACATGATCTGTGCAGTTCATTTACCGAGGTGAATTAAGAATGATTTCTTCTCTTATTATGTTGCTGTTTCTCTCTTTATGTGTAGTTCTGGTTACAATGTTAGTCCATGTATCAGAGTTATAAAATATAGGTCAACTTTCCAAGATATATATTTTGTATTCTCTCCTTGTTCACAAATAATCCGACGTATATTTTTTTCCACTATAAAATGTTCTGGATCAGACAACATTAGATCGGTAGGAAAACACCCAATCTTCTTATTAGCAAGCTCAATCAATAATCACTAGTCTTTTTTTTTAAAAAATATTGTTCTTGATCCACTTTGAATCCTTCACTATAGACATCAAACAAATTATATCAGTGAACCAAAACTTGTACTCCAAATTGATTCATACTGAGCAATGAATGTGCCTCAGTTTTTTTTAACGCGATCTTTCCAACTGTTCACGTTGAGGTATAACTTTGGAGATCTTACTTATTTGAAGATCTATCTCTGGTCACATGGACATATGGATATCAAGATATCATCTCTCCAGATAACAAGGTAATCAAACTAACAGTTTGATACACGTATTCCTCTTAGAAGTTTCTTTACATAGCACCCTGTGTTCCTACCGCGCATGTAGCTTTTATAAACTATCCATTCCCTTTGTGGGGGTGAGGGTTGCTAGGCACTTCAAAGTTGCATCAACCCCCACGACGCCGATCAAGCTTCTCTAGACGTAGCGGGGCTCTACATGTTCTTTTGATCCAAGTCTAGATAAAGATACATTATTTTTTTTTGTGTATTAGGTACTCCTGAATAGCAAATATGTATCAGTAAATGTACCTTATCTCGGTATTGGTCCCTGGTAGGTGGAATATTCCTATAAGGTGAGCAGCTGTAAATGAGTTGCTCCCAAGTGACTTGTCCCAGCCTTTTTTTAGCTTAATGCAAGGAGGTCTGTTCAGTTATACGATGGAGGGGATTGGTGGTATGTATGCTTCTACCATAGAAGATCATGCGGTAGGCTCAGATTTAAATCGACTCTCTTCAATTATGGCCTCCTGTCAACATAACTCACTACAATGATAGATTATTGGGGGAAAGGGAGATCTTTAGGAAGTTTCAGTATTTTCCAGTTGTATGTGCATTAGCTTCTTTCATAAATAGTATGACGAGGGTAGATATAATCCTTGATATTTTGAATCCTATGGCCGCATGGTGTTTACTGGTGATCTAAGACGCATGTATACCGTTCAGTGTAAATAGTAACAGACACAGTATTCCTTAATACCTATAGTAATATCCCTCCATGGTGTTTGACTCCTGGCAGGTAGTAGCTGACTGTAGGTGGGTGAGAAGACAATCCTCCAGTACCAGCCTGGAGGCAACCTCTTCCATGCCTCCTCAAGACTGAAGTAAGGATCAATCAATGCTGAGAGCCCAGCGGTGCGTGACAGCCTGAGCTGTGATCACAACTCACCTGGATCATCCCAGCTCCTGCACCCTCCCACCTATACATACCACTGCCACTCCTCCAGGACGGAGCGCTTAAGCAGCAGAACCCATATCTCATCTATACCACAGGGAGACACACTGGAGAAGCTGTTGTAGATTGAGGTGTAGGTTATGGTTAGGGCAGCTGTAATCTGCCAATGCCTGGTTTGTTAGAGTACATGTTATGTTTGGAACATGGTTGGGAGTTATTGAGAGGCCTGGGGGTCCTCTAGCTTGGCTAATCCTGGATTTAGGCTGAGCTGGGGATCCTTAAATCTGCGTCTAATCCAGCAGACACAGCTAGCCCTTTAAATACAATGAAGTCATATCCATGTCGCTATGATGCATGATTGCAGACGTGATGCATAACTCGCCTGGGCTGCATTTTCGCATCATGCCAACCAAGCAGAATTTAACCATCACCAAAAAATGTCCCGATCATCGAAGAGGTCCTGGTGCGTTACTCAGCAGTTTCACAAAATAGTGCATCATGACGACAACAAAAGAATGTGACGCCTAGAGGTTTTATTCCGCTTCTAAACTGCTCAACCAGGGGGGATTGCAGAGAACACCCCCCCCCCCCCATCAGTGGTAGGCGTATACGCTGTAAAGGGTGGGGAGGGGGTGAATGGGATGGGGTTCCTTGGTTGGTGGGTTGTTCGAGGTTGGCTGCTGGTAATCCCACCGGCATGAAGCCAAATCGTATTAATATGTGAGCTCAATTATTTATTATTGATCTTACATATCCAACACCTACACTGGCCCACTACCCCCGCTACTCATTGTGTATAATTGGCATCGTCCCTAACCACCTCAGGAATTATTATGAATTATTATAATCAATTGGCTTTATAGTCAACGTATTTGTGGCTGTTTCTGGTAGTAAACCCATCTGCAGTCTATATATACACCGTGCTTAAGTCATATATGTTTTGATAATCATTTAAGAAGGTTTTAATAATGCAAATAACTTTGAAATAAATTATATATACGTTATAAGGATTAGTGCTTACACCTTTCTAAGGTGGAGGAATAAGTATCATTTGGGAATCAAGTTAATCAATTCGCAACACCAGACTAAAGGGTACTTGGGAGTCAGGTATTCAGATAGAAACTACAACACAGGTCTGGGATCTAGACTGGTTGGCCATGACAGTGTATTCAGTATGAGGTCAAGGACAAACAACTCTCTGTAGCATACAGGTGGTGCTGGCTTCTGATTGGTCAATATTAACAGGACTAGAAATAATCGTTCTAGGTAACCAAAGTCTTTAGAAATATTATATAGATAATATTTTGACATAATATATTATAACATCTCCCCCTTTTAAGGAAAGTTCAAAATGTCTCATGACTAAGTCTTTGATATGACCATATGACTGAACATATTTAATGAGAAATATGACATATGAAAGATCCCTTGGGTATTAGAGTAGACTGCTCAATACCCATAAGTCAACCTCTGGTGTTATTCTGATCGATGTGAGGGTGACTCATACAGCTAATCTAACAGTTCTCAATAAACCGCTCAGGTTTCTTCACGGCTCTCGAGGACCGGCAGGGCTCTGGAGGGGCTACTGCTGTTGCTGGTTCAACATCCGCTTCACTCGCAGCAGTATCTGACATATGTATGGGACTAGCAGGAGGTGGTTGAATCTGCGGGCTCCCTGGTTTCTTTGGCGTACTTGGCGCTGTGCTTGATGATACTTTCGGTGCCAAATGGCGTCTATTCCTCCGGACGACTCCTGACTCTGTCTGCACGATGTAGGATCTCGGAACGTTGGCGGCACCACTGATGACTCCTGGCTGGTTCCAAACTTTCTGGTCATCTCTCTTCATAACAACTTTTTCCCCCGCCTGTAGTGATTGTAGAGGGCGAACACCATGTTGACTGTTATAGTAGTCGGTGTATGAATCCTTATAAGCTTGGTCTCTTGACAGAATGGCCTCTCTGTCAGGCCACTTTGGCTCCAACATAGAAGGAATGACTGGCAATGTTGTGCGGATGTGACGACCCATCATGAGTTGAGACGGGCTACATCCAGTGGCGGCAATTGGGGTGTCTCTATAGACCATCAGACCTAACCAAGGATCACTTTGACTCAGAATTTGCTTGGCAGTCTGGGCTGCACGTTCTGCCTCTCCATTAGAATTGGGCAAATATGGACTTGATGTAACATGATTAAACTGATGCTTTACGATCAGGGACTTGAATTCCACCGAGACGAATTTGGGACCATTGTCCGACACAACTTCTCTCGGAGAACCCCACCTGGCAAATACATCTTCCATGTGGTATTTCACTGACTTGGCTGTGGTCTTGTATAGGCATCAGACCTCTATCCATCTTGAGTAGTAATCAGCCATCACAAGGTAGTCTTTCCCTTTGAACTGACAGAGATCTACTCCTATCCTCTGCCAGGGACCTTGTTGCTAAGGTGTTGGCAGCAACGGCTCTTTTCGCTGAGTTGGTCTCAGCGTCTGGCAATGTTCACAAGAGCCAACAACCCTTTTGATGTCTGCAGTCAAACCAGGCCACCAGACTCCTAAACAGGCTCTCTCTAATGATTTGGTCACTCCCTGATGTCCATCATGGATCCTTTGAAGAATCTCTGCTCTGTTGGCCACTGGAATGACTATCCTGCTACCAAAAACCAGTAGTCCATCTTCAACTGATAACATTGCTCGATGAGCATAGAGCTCTCGCAAGCCATCCGGTACATCCTTCTCATACTTAGGCCAACCCGTCAAGGTGAACACTATCGCTGCTTGTAACACTGAGTCGTTCTGCATCGCCACTCTCAGATCGTCTCTCTTCTGAGGGGTTGCAGAAAACCCAGCTACGATAGACTGAACATACATGTCAACTTCTTCAGCCGTGCTGCTGACGGCCTTCATTGACATTTGACTCCTGGAAAGTGCATCTGACACATACATTTGCTTTCCCAGGACATACTTTGCTTGTGCCTTATACCTCATTAGTCTCATGAGGAGTCTCTGGCATCTTATCGGCACACTATCCAAGTCTTTGGTGTTGATAACAGGAATGAGCGGCTTGTGGTCTGTCTCCAGTGTGAAGAACTCCAGTCCACAGAGGAACCGGTCAAACTTTTCACACGCCCACACACTCGCTAAACATTCCTTCTCGATTTGTGCATACTTCTTTTCTGCATGGCTTAGTGTTCTTGAACAGAAGGCAACGGGTTTAGGAATACCTCTATAGTCTTGTAACAGTACTCCCCCTAGACCATATGCACTGGCGTCTGCATTCACTGTGGTTGGCTTGTTGACGTCATAGTAAGCCAATATGGGAGTTGACGAGATGAGTGACTTCATCTTTGCGAAGGCTTCTTTCTGGGCTGAACCCCAGATCCACTCCACATCTCCCTTCAGCAGATCGTTCAGAGGACGAGTGACTACATGTAGATCCGGCAAGTATGACCCCAGATAGTTGACCATACCGAGAATCTGTCACAATTGAGTCACAGACGATGGTGGCGGCATCTTGATAATTGCTTCCACTTTCTCTGAGTCGGCTGAAATTCCATCTTTTGTCTTGGTTCAGCTTCAATCCTGCCTTCTTTAGGGTTGCTAGCACTGTAGCTAGTCGTTCGTCATGCTCTTTTGGAGTATTACCATAGATGAGGACGTCGTCCATGTAGGTGAAAACACCTTCAAGCCCATCTAGGACCTCCGTCATCTTTCGCATAAAGATTTCTGGCGCCGACGTAATCCCGAAAGGTAATTGTCTAAAACAGTACCTTCCGAAGGGCGTCAGGAACATTGTCAATTCTTGGCTTTCCACAGCCAGCGGGATTTGGTAAAATCCACTAGCGGCGTCTAGGCAGGAAAACATGGTGGCTCCTGAAAGTTTTGACGTGAGGTCTTCTAAAGTCGGTAGAACAAACCTCTCACGTCTGACACTGACATTTAACTTTTTCAGGTCGACACACAAACGCACTTTGCCTGTCTTCTTCACGGCAACTACCATGGGTGCACACCATGCTGTAGGCATAGTGATCTCACGGATCACGCCGGAAGTGAGGAGACGATCTAACTCCTCCTTTATCTTAGACAGAACCGGAATGGGTACTCTTCTGGCAACTGCTACTGCAAAAGGCTGTGAATCTTCCTTTAAGACGATCTTGACAGGATCGGTGTTCAGACAACCAAGGCCTTCCTTGTCACTGTCTAGTTTAGAAATGAGTCCCATTCGTGACGCCACTCCTCTCCCGAGAAGGCATTCGACCTCATTTCGGACGACTAAGACACGGAAGTTGTAGCATATTCCTATTACCTGCGTCTTGGCTGTAAAGTCTCCCTTACAGCACAAAGGACCACCAGGGCTTGAAAGGTTTGACGTACTCTTGCTGAGCGGTAGTCTCGGCTTCAGCGTTAGATACTTGGAGTATGACATGACAGAGACATCCGCACCAATCAATCTTAAAGTCTACGGGCTAACTACCCCCGATGGATAGAGTAACTTTCCATGCTGGGTCGCTATCGTCACAGTCAATGGATCCGCAGAAGTAATCGTCCTGTTGGTCATCTCCATAGACTTCTTGGACCTTCTGACGACATACGGCTTGAAAATGATTCTTGCACATCTTACCAATCGCTGGACATGCGTCTGGTTCGGACGTTCAGTGGACATAACCACAGTTACCACATTTCGGCTTCGATTTCTTCGTGTTTGACTTCTTACTGTGCTCATTCGATCGATGACCTTGGCCGTTTGACTTTTGACCTTCAGCTTTTGACGACCCTTGCTTCCTTCTCCTCCTTCCACCATCCCTAACGGCTTTGACGGCTGCTGATGGCTCGTTCTGCATCTGGACGAGCTTGTTATGTCGGGCTTGCTGTACCGCTTTGTCCAAGGTGAGAGTGTCCTGTTTGAGCTGGAGCTTCTTTGACATTGTCTTGTCGCTCAGGCCACTGATGAACCTGTCACGAATATGCTCATCCTCCTTATCTTCAAACCGACAATGCGCCGCTATCGCATGTAAGCTTCGGAGAAAACACTCGATCGACTCGCCTGACTCTTGGACTCTGTGGTAAAACTTTGTACGCTCGTGAATGGTATTCTTTTTAGGTATAAAGTACTCGTCATACTTTTTCATGAGTACATCGAAGTTGTCTTTAGGGTCTATCGGATGTGGTACGGCAGCGGTTGGCTGTTCGATGGGGTCGAAGCGGAATGACTTAAAAATGTTCTCAGCTTGTCTACCCATGCAATAAATCAGTGATGACACCTGGACATCCCTATCCTCATTCTTTTGTTTAGTGACAGATCTGAACCTCATGTACCTCTCCTTCCATTCTGGCCACTTTGAGGGTTCCTCAAAGGTGAATGGGTCAGGGGGACTAAACTTGGCCATGGTTCAGAATAAAACAAAAGGAAATCCAGTCTATAGCGGCTTTCTCTGAGACACTTTCACTGAGACAGGTGGCTATGGGTCTGGCTATGGAATATGGATGCTCTGGAGCAGTGACACTGACAAAGTCTCTCTCCAGTCACTTTACAACAGAAACTGTCAATAATTATGTTGCCTTGGTGAATTCAGCTTGACTTGGCATTGGGCAACACAGCAGGTGGGTGTGCAATATGAAAGAAAGGCTTGTCTTACCTTAGGTCTGTAGCCCTGGGCACATGTGTACATTTCATATGAAAATACCACACCATAATCTGTTTCCATCTCCTTTCCTATTTGACCACCCGGCAAAAATCCTGACCTCCTGGTGTTGTCTAGATATCCATCTACCACATACTCTCAAAATTATTCGCTGTCACCAACTTGGGAGTCAGGTATTTAGATAGAAACTACAACACAGGTCTGGGATCTAGACTGGTAGGCCATGACAGTCGGTGCGTTCGGAGTACGGCCGAGGGATCAATGCTGGTTTGTAAGGCCACCCCTTATTGGTCTGCCCCATGTGGGTCAATGTTGATCCCCAAGTCAACTTACTACACTTCCAAGCATAGTTAAGGATTGGTACCTAGCCAGACCTGGCTGGGGTGGAAGGGGGTGGAGGGAACAAGCTATGGTGGTGTAGTTAGCGTTCGAGGTCACCCCCACCCACAATGCACTGCATATGGTTAGAAAACCGCTGCCCGAACGCCTCGAGTGTATTCAGTGTGAGGTCAAGGACAAACAACTCTCTGCAGCATACAGGTGGTGCTGGCTTCTGATTGGTCAATATTAACAGGACTAGAAATAATCATTCTAGGTAACCAAAGTCTTTAGAAATATTATATAGATAATATTTTGACATATTATAACAAGGGTGATCAAAATTAAAGTGTTTGAATCTTCACACATATCCATTTAAAATACATAGGGTGTACATAATCAAGAAATCTATACCTAAAGTAAATTCATAAGCCTAGTCCCACTGTGTTCCGAATAAGATCACAGATACCTTCGTTGCTAACAAGTAAGCAGTTGCAAACGTCACGTGTATTTGTTGTGTTGAATAAGCTACTGGTGATTTACATTACTTTAAAGTGTAAGCCTATTTCCACACAATGATACTCTGTAAAACCTTGCATTGAAGTCACGGCTTATGCTTGAGGGTAAGCTTTTTTGTGCCTTAGAGGATGTTCCTTGAGTCAGGGTGCACGTGGGGTAAACTACAGTATTAGTGTAATGGTTCGTATTGACTTATATGTTGGGTGGCTCTTTGGCTCGCTTACCACTAGATGTACCAACACAACACGAGTAGTTCGGGTTGGGCAAAGCCCCAGAAACCCCTACCTCTCGGGTAGGACTTTATTCAATCTCTCTGATGACAAAGTATTAGCGTCTGGACTGGACCATGTCCAGTCCCCTTCTGCCGCTCGTCCGGCTCCTTAGTAGGAGCTGGACGCGAGGCATGGTGCTGCCCCCTCTTGTACCAACGAGGTATCGCAAAGCGACACCTAGCTAGCATAGAAGGAACAAGCACCACACGAACACGTCTCTCGGATGAACGGCACTAATATATATACAATGATGCCGGCCCCTACACCACCCCCACTAGACTTTACCTAGGGTTGTGTGTAATTAACAAGTAACTATTGTTGACTTTATACAGTGGTGTTATAAATAAATAGGTAAGTCTATATATACACAGTTCGTATTAAATATAGAACATTTAAGGGGCATTATAAGTTATATGTACATAATAAGGCATCATCGTATATAACCCGAAGTGTTTATAAATAATAACAAAAATAGGAAGTGGCCCCTTATGGACCATCGACCTATGGTGATACTGTTACACGTGTGTTATTATTAAACATGAGACGCGACGAAGAATATTCGATGTGTAGTAAGGTGATATTGAAAAAATTTTTACAATGTTTTTACCGACCCGAGGTGGGGTAAATAACCCGAAAAAAATTTTGACTTTTACTTACAAGAATATAATATACGATATAAAAATAGATTTATACCAAATATGAAATATAGGTGTCCTACCAGGGTAGCAGGATCACCCTTACAATATACCGGACTTCCGGCGAACCTGGAACGACTGGTTTCTGCAGCTCCATCCGGCGACATATGTGTGGTGGCAAACCACGTTGCTGTTATGATGTGCCCTGATGAAGATGGGAAGATGGAGACCCGGTTAGATGTTGTAGTCCATTGGGTGTTCGGGTTAGCGTCCATCCTCGCTGCAGGTTACGATCCAGGTATCAGGAGTCCAGCGTAAGGAACAGTGCCTCTGGCATATTAAATGCATTTACCCTCGGGTACCAGGAGACACCAACAGATGGACACTCAAAGATCTTCAGGATCTGTGTCCATCTTCTCAGCCGGCTCCACTGAGGCAGGTGGAGCCGAGCTGCTACAGCTGCTCGTAGAGAGCGCCGCTGAAGCCTCGCTGGGAGTCTCGCTCCCCAAGCTCAAGGCCCTCATCACTGCGGACGGACTGTCCATTGCCTCGGATGCTGGTGCAGCAACCGTGGCAGTTGGGACAGCCCGGTTCCAAGTGGGGGGCGGGAGCAAGAGAGCTGCCGGAATCGGCGGAGCAGCCGGGACCGGTGGAGTGGCCAGGACCGGTGGAGTAGCCGGGGCTGGCGGGGCATCCGGGGGTATCTCTGGAACGAAGATGAGAGACGACGGTAAGCCGTCCCACTCCTCCAGATGTTTCCCGAATGCCAGGAAAAACTTGAGGTCAGCCTCCTTAAATCGATGGATATATCTGGAGTTTTCAGCTTCGTGAAACTCTTTAAGCTTTTCGGCTTCCTTCTGTTTTCGCCGGCAGGACTCGAGGGCCTCCTCGACCTTCTTCCTTTCCAGCTCCCTGATTTTATCTTCCTCCCGCCTCTGGATCTCGTAGACCAGATTGACGGTGGCTTCAGTCATCACACGCCAGTAGTCAACAGACTTCTGGCGATGCAATGCCTGCCATTCTTCCATCAGCTCATTCTGGATCTGAACCGTTCGGACATCGCGGTGGTCGACGAACGTGTTCGGATCCTGAAGACCTGACAGGGTACCGGAGATTAGTTCCATTAGGGGTACCCGAGGACCCGTTGGTGGAACTATCACTGGTGGTGGCGCTGGGGCCTCCACTGAGACAGGCGGGGTGCCTGTTGGAGGAGCAGACGGGCCCTCTACCGTGATGCCTCCTCGGCCTCGGCCACCACCTGGAGAGCCTCGGGTGGACTCCAGCCCACCGCGGCCCCTACCACGAGCTTTGGCCCGGCCCAAGGGGGTAAGGACCTGCGACTCGGGTCCAGCCGGTCCCATTGAAGGGAACTTCGCCGCGTACTCACTGTACGTGGGGCGTTTGCCGGAGGATCCCTCTCCAGCCCACCAAGTAGAATACCCGGATGGGGGAGCGAACAGTTCGCCCCCATCATCCTGGCCGCCAGAGGCTTCGCCCGGGCGTTGTTCCGCGGGTGCAGGTGTGGAGGTGGCTGGAGTCGCCGATGCGGTCGCCTGGCTACCCGACCTGCGGGCCTGGTTGCCAGGCATCTCCAGAGCCGAGACCTGTTGTCCCGACTCGCGACGATCAGCTGGGTTGGCTGGTCTGGGCTGGTCCTTGCCACCCGAAGGGCTCACGGACCGGTCTGCTCGGGTCCTCTTGGAAGCAGTAGTCGTGACTGTGCCTCCGTTTGGACCTTTAGAGCGGGCTTTGGCCTTCTCTCGCTTGTCGTCTCCTCGCCACTTTTTTACCTTCAGGTGCACCTCGCTGGGCATCCCGAATTTTGTGGACGAGGAGTTCGTCTGGAAGTAAGTCAGCAAGTTGCCGCTCTTCCACGAGCAGAATCCGGTCTCGAATGCCTGCTCTTTCACTTCCTTTATGCTCAGCGCGGACCAATTTGCAAGGAGCTCGCTGAAGCACTTGATGGCTCGTTTCCTGGTCTTCTCCAGGCCGATGCCATGGGCCTTCTGCAAATGCAGAGCCATGTCTCGGCGCCGGTGAGTGCTGAACGAGCCATCACAATGTTTACTCGGGCGGTCCCCGAGCACACACATCATCACAGGCTTGTGATGCATATGGAATTCGACGATGTGTCGAGCGAAGCGGGGCTTCGTCTCGAACATCTTCTCACCCGTGAGAGACAGCTGGCAAGACTCAAACGGGCACCTTCGGCGGTTGCCGGTTGGTCCCCATTGGGTCATTGCCCACTGGACTTTCGTCCGGGCCTCGTAGCTGTAGATCGAGCCTAATTTGGACTTGAGCTGGTCAATCCAAATCAGGTAGAACTTGCCTACTGGCGTATCCGAGGGGCCGGACTTCATCCACTCCTCGTCATCGCTGTCACCGTCCTTATTGACGGCGCTCGGACACATATAATGGACTGTGTCGTAAGCACAGTCCGCGAAGCAGCGGGGAGTCCGTTCCTTGAACCCCTCGGCTGCATTCTTCCACATCCATTTCTGATTGTCGTCCTTGGGAACATCCGTGGTCATTTCTTCCCACGTTGTCACGGACTCCAAATCAGATTTGGCAGACTCGGGCAGCTCTGGATCGCTTTCGCTTTCCTCGCTGTCCGTGTATATGTCAGCTCCCCTACGGCCGGCTCGGCTGGAGGTAGTAGTACCAGTCGGAGCCTTGGTAGGGGACTTCGTCTTTGCACCCGACGTGCTGGCTGCAGAAGATGCAGTAACCGAGGTGGCTACCGTGGTGGTTGTAGTGGCGGGAGCGGGCGTCTTCGGTTTGCCCTTACCCCTCGGCTTGGTGGGGGGCGTGGGCTCTACCGGAGACGCTTTCGCTCCATTCTTCTTCTTCCGGCGCACAACCTTAGTCGGTTGGGCCGGAACTTCGGGACTGGAATCCGACTCGCGTCGGCTCCTGTCCCCTGTCCGAGGGCTCCTCCTTCCGCTGACTGGGGAGTCAGAGTCGGAAGAGATCTCTGTTTTTCGTTGGGCCTGCTGCTTGCGATGGGCCCGGCGAGCTGCAGTGAGCTCCTTCTGCTGCTTGGCAAGCTCGATTCGCTTTGCCTCTACAGCAGCCTGCTGGCGCGAGATGTCCTCTTCCGAGATCTCGCCAGGTGCCTCTGGGATGTCGGCAGCTGGGTCGGTCTCGGTCGTGGACCTCTCGACGGCGATGCGGACATCTTCAGCCTCCAGGTCGCTCTCAGTGAGAGGACCCTTGGGTGCAGGTTTACGGGTCAATCGCTTGACCCGGTCGGTTTCCACCGACGACAAGGTTACTGTGGAGTCTGTATCCATGTCGGATTCGGACTCCCTTAACTCCGTGGCCTTCTGGATGATGCCCGCAGAGATCAAGACGGCTCGAGCTAAATTCTCGTTAGTCGCCATATTCTCCGCCAACTTTAGGTAGTTGCGGAGCCAAGAAACTGGCATGTTGTCAGCCAGCTCGTCACTACACGAGTCCATTACCATAGTTTTGAGTTCATCTGGTATGGGCTCGGGCACGCCCTGTTCCACCGCCATGGGCCCGCATCCGAACATGGAGGCGTGCATAGGGATGTACGTTCCCCAGGAGGTATACACGATACCTTCCTGGCGATCAACGTGTGCTAGACGTCTGATCTGCGTCCTGAATCCCGGAGGATACATTGGAATGTCCAGGACATCCACTTTGCTACCCGAAGCGTCTGTTGTAGACGGGCGCTCCGGGCGTGGCGGGGGTGGAGGTGGCATCCTCTCCCGGTCGGTTGCCTCGGCCATAGCCGTGAGCGTCCGGGCGGCCTCCTCTGTCGAAGAATCCATAGATTCCTCGACCCGAGACGGGACCTTCGGGTCCTCGTCTTGTTCCAACGGAATGTTGGCTGTTTGACGCGCAGCGTCAATCGTTCCCTGTGCCATGGCACCGGGTTCGACTTCCAAAATTAATTGGCAAGTTTTGTTGGACTCCTCCCGAAGGATTCGTCCAACAGAAAGGCTTTGGGGGGGTTAGCTAGGCTAACACGACAGCTACAGGCTGTATAACCGCCGACAAATAACTAGAGCAAAAACGGGTGGCGTCTAACCACCACGAGTCCGCTCTAGTTATGACCAGTATGACTTCAGACCTCTCGTCTCGCGAGATCCCGCCATGGCTATCCGGTGACCTAGTTCCGCGCTTTCCCGCCACACCAGCAGCGCCACCTAGGGAACTAGATCCGAACCAACATTCGACTCGACATGTGAGACGCGGCCTACTACCCGAGTGCTATCGTCTGGAGCTTAGCGGTGTATACAACGCTTCAAAGCGAATGTACCGGTTAATCCGACCGCCACTCACGGGATACAGCCACCCGGGGAGGGCGCGTTCGACATCTCAGGCCGTGGAACGTATGTTGCCTGCCTATGGCGGACAACACGCAGCAGCTCGTTGTGTACTGAGTTAGGTTACAGCAGACCTCAACCGGGGGCTGCGTCTAACGCCTTCGGTTAGCATTTTATTTTTCCCGGCTTTACGTACGGCCTTTTCTGGATCTCGCTTAGTCAGAGCGGGACCCTTCCCATACGTAATGCCTTCACTCAGCGAGACTTTCTTCCATTTTTTACGATTAGGTCGTTTCCTGGCCTTCGTCTTCTTTTTTACTATAACCTCGTCTCCCGGCGTCTTTCTCGGCCGGCCTCTAGGGCGTTTCGTCGGTACTACCACGCTCGGTCCGCTAGGGACAGATACAGGTGGTTTGTAACCGAACTCCCTCTCCGCCTCTTCGCGCCCCTTCCAGGGCCGAAGTTTTCCGACATTTGTCTTCCATTTCCTACCCGTCAGGCAGTCCTCTATCATCACCGTGGACTCGGAGATGACGCGAACGATTTTAAATGGACCTTCCCAAGGCGTTACGAGCTTCAGCTTATCCAGCGGCTCGTAGTACCTTAGTACTTTGTCCCCAACATTAAAACGAATTCGTTTAGCATTGGTGTCATAGCCCACCTTCTGCCACTTCGCACTCTTCAGCAGTTCTTTCCGAACGGCCTCGTATGCCTGTTTGAACCGGTCCCTTAATGACTCTACAAACAGCACCGTGCAAGGCGCCTCCGGGTCTATTCCAACCACTCCATACACTAAGTCGGCGGGCATTATGATGTCCTCGCCGAACACTAGCATGTTTGGGGTGCAGTTAGTTGATGAATGGACAGTGTTGTTGTAGGCATGTACTACAAACTCGCACTGTTCATCCCAGTCATCCTGGTGGGTATTAACCAGGGGCTTTAGTACTTGTATGAGGGTTCTATTGAAGCGTTCTACCTGCCCATCCGACTGTGGTCGGTACGGGTTTGTTCGGGTCTTACAAATGGCTAGGTAATGGCACATTTCCTGCCAAAGTTCTGACTCGAACTCCCTTCCCTGGTCACTGTGCATCATAAGGGGAACACCCAAATGCAGCACCCAGCCTTTCACAAATGCCTCCGCGCATGTGGCGGCCTTGTGGTTGGGAAGGGGGAACACCCGAGTGTACTTAGTATAATAGTCAGTTACGACCATCATACAAGTATTGTCTCGCGGCGTCGTCTTAATCCCACTGATGATGTCTATCGCTATTCGAGCAAATCTGACACCAAACAATTCCTGTGATAAGGGTTGCTTACCCAGGCCGGGTCCCGGTTTGTTTTTACAACAATCCGGGCAAGTGGCGATCCACCGGAGCAGGTCGCCTCTCATACCGGGCCAGTAGTAACGCCTTTGTAGACGCTCTATCGACCTTCTCTTACCGAAATGGCCACTCGTTTGGTGGCCATGGCAATAATACATGATATCCCTCCTCATCGGGGCGGGTATCACTATTTGCAACAACCTACCGTTGGTGGGAGTTGTCTTCCACCTACATAGTATGTCGTCTCGGATCTCTAGCTCGGCCCATTGAGCCAGCAACCGCCTCGCTTCCCTATCCTCCAGGGAAACTAGAGGCCTTGCCGGTTTAATACCTGACCGTAGGTATTCCATTATGCGCGCAGTGGTGGGGTCTGACTGTTGAAACTTCTTGATGGTCTCCGGGGACCAATCGAGATAGCTGCATACAGCCTCCTCCCAGGGGATACGGGGGGTGGTATAATTAAATACCAACCCGGCTACCACAGCATTGTGGGCCCCGCAGTCTTCACATATGGCATTTTGGCACCTTCGGATAGGCCGTCTTGACAAGGCATCCGCATTGATGTGTTTAGCACCGGGTCGGTGCTCTATTTGTTTATGCTCTAATCCGAATTCGGATAGGTGAGCTAACCAACGTCCAATCATCCCCTCGGCGTCTTTAAAGTTAAGGAGCCACCTAAGAGACGAATGGTCTGTTCTTAAAGTAAAGTCACTTCCCCAAAGGAAATGCTTAAACTTCTTCGTATACACCACCACAGCGAGGAGTTCTCGCTTGGTGGTACAATAATTTCGCTGTGTCTTGCTTAACGTGTTGCTAGCAAATGCTATTGGCACTTCGACTCCCTCTTGGACCTGAGAGAGAGCTGCCCCAATCGCATCATTGCTCGCATCGGTGTCTAAGATGAAATGTCCCTCGGGAGTGGGATATTTCAACACGGGTGTATTCCTAAATAAATCTTTTATTTTATTAAAAGACTCTTCTTGCTCGCTGGTCCATGGGAATGGGTCCCGTGCCCTACCCGGGGTCCAGTGAGCTAAGCACTGCATGGGGAAGCTGACACGAGAGTAATTCGGTATGAAATCACGATAATAGGAACAAAATCCTAAAAATGATCTCACCTCCTTAGCACTCGTGGGTCTTTCCCAATTTTCTACAGCTTCTAATTTTTCCGGATCCGCACTTACTCCGTTAGGAGTAATGATCCTTCCCAAGTATGTAATGGTTTTCTTAAACAAATTACATTTCTTGGGTTTAAGTTTAAGACCGTTTGATAGTATCCGGTCGAGGACTAATTGCAGATTTGCCAGGCATTCCTTGAATGACTTGCCGAACACGACCACATCATCCAAGTAAACCAGGCATTTCTTCCACAAAAGGTCACTCAGTAAGGATTCCATCATAGCCTCGAATGTAGCGGGGGCGTTACACAACCCGAAGGGTAGGACATTATACTCAAACAGCCCCATATGACTGGAGAATGCTGTCTTCTCCTTGTCTTTGGGGTGCATTGGTATTTGCCAATATCCGGACTGTAAATCCAAGGTACAGAACCATTGGTTTCCGCCCAAGCTATCTAAAGTCTCGTCTATCCTTGGTAAAGGATACGAGT
Source organism: Acholoe squamosa (assembly GCA_949317995.1). Lineage (NCBI taxonomy): Eukaryota > Metazoa > Annelida > Polychaeta > Phyllodocida > Polynoidae > Acholoe > Acholoe squamosa. Next base: position 27,399,808 of record OX439041.1, on the reverse strand, counting down.
TCTTCTTTGTTATACCGTTCAATTTCCGGTAGTCGACACAAAAGCGGATTGTACCGTCTTTCTTAGTAGTCATACAAACAGGGCTGGACCAGGGACTCGAGCTAGGCACGATTACCCCTAGGTCCAACTGTTTTTGTATTTGCTCTTCACAGATTAGCTTCTTTTTAAGGGGAAGTCTACGATACGGGATTTTAAAAGGTTTCTCGTTGCCCACATCTATGGTGTGCAACACCTTATCGGATCTACCCACCGGGCCTCCTTCCCTACCAAAAGCACCTTCGTACTTTTGTAGAAGTCTCGCTAGGCAATCCTTATCGTCCGTATTCTTTAAATCTGACTGATCAATCAGCTTTTGGAATTCTTCATCCATAGGATGCTGACTAACTGGGTTTAGTGGTTTGTTAAATTTAGCCTCGGCGACATGTTCTACCGAACTCATCCTTCCAACGCTGTCGCCTCGCCTCAAATAAACCACTGAACCACTTCGGTTAGTTATGGGTAATACGGACCAAGCTGCATTAGCCACTAATGTATCCACTGAGTCTAACCCAATGCTTGATAAGTACACCGTGTCGGGTTCGTAGACTCCAGCTTCATTCCTCTGAGCCATGGATCCGCCACAAAGGACATCGCAAGTGGTACCCGGTGGGATCTTCACCGTATGTACCACTGCTGCGACCGAAGACACCTGTCTCAATACGCATTGGACATGCAAGCCATACGGGCTCCGTATACCCATACTACCGTCCCTCGGGTCCAAGACGGCCCCGTATAAGCTTGCAAAATCCAATCCGAGGATTCCGTCATCACTAACCTCTGCTATAGTTGGCGAAAGAACAAACTCTTTGCCTCCTATATGGATAGGCATAAACGTCCTACCAAATGTACGCATACTGCTTCCGTCGGCCGTGCAAGCATTTACCCCCGTTTTGAGGTTCTCATGGCTGCCGGCCACCGAATCGAAGAATCTTTTGGACACACATGAATGACTAGCTCCAGTATCCACCAAGAATTCCCCCACCCGGCCTTCCACAGATATGGGTACATACCACCGTCTCCCCCCTAAAGGCGAGGGGTTACTGGTAAACTGGTGAAAGTCTCCCGAATCACCAAGATTCAATCCGAGTCCTCTCAGGAATTCCAGACACGGATGACTTGGGGGAAGGCGTGTCCCACACACTCGAATCAACTCTTTGATCCATCCTTCCTCTCCCCTAGTGTGGCCACTCGCCTCCATATGATTGCTCCTGCACATATCAACACTAGGGTCCCTGGCCCCGGCCGAGGTGCAGGGGTGCGCACCCTCAGCCACCCGGCCTCCAGGTGTAATTGACTCGAAATCTTCCACCGGGATACCCCCGGTAGCATTTTGGCATTCGTTCCCACTCGGGGCCATGTCAGATGCCGTTGACACAACCCCCACTAGTTTTCCACATCTGTGGAATCCCTAGCATTCTCCCTTTCTACGCCGTCGTCTTCGGCTTCATAGAAGGCAGCCATTACCGGCTTAGTAGCGGTACATTCAGATGAGTAGTGTCCCATGCGCTGGCACCTGAAACACTTAACCGTTCGGCGATCCACCCGGGGTCTTTGCCGATTGGCTTGGATGGCATCTGTAATTTTCTTACACATGTCTTCCAGAAGTTTGGTCATGTCCGGGGACTGAGTCTTCGCTTTATCAGTGCTTACAATGGACTTGACCGCCTTATCGACAGCCTTCGGGTCACTCTTGACCTCGGATGAAGGTCTAGAGTCCCTTTGTTTATTGAAAGATTTCCTGGGAATATACTTCCTACCAGAAGTATTCTTCCTTAATTGCATCGAACAGAAGGTGCCGTCTTCCTGTTCGATATCAATCAATTCGAAGTCGTCTGATGGAGTATCGACCTCCGACTGCTGGGTCACCGATGCCAGGGGTACCAAGCCGCTGGCATTAGGTATGTCCCCAGCTAACATAGCTCGCTTCTTCACGGCCATATCTATACCATTAAATATGCCGTGTAGTGTTATGCCCTCCTTCCAGGCATCCTTCGCTGCTATTTGTTCATCTCGGTCTCTTAGACCCTTGACGAATTGAGTGATCAAATCGTCCATATACCAGTCCTGGTTTTCAGTACCGGGTCTGGCCTTACTTAGCAGGGCATGGAGCTCCATACCGTATGCTCTGAAAGCTTCATTCGGCTTCTGTGTGCGTTTCTTAAAACGGACCATCGGGTCTTCCTTGACCATATTGCATAACAGTCCACTAGCAGTTTCTACTAACTGCTCAAAACTCCCAACGAGGCCGTACCAGGTTCGCCATTGCTCTACAGCCATGCGACCCGGCCCGCCTTTCAGACATCTCACCAGATGTGGCTTGGCCTCGTATGGGGTCCATCCATTACAGTTCATCACATCGATGAAATCTTCAAACCACTCTTTCCATGGTCGAGTACCGTCATATTCTTTAGGGATAACGGCTACCCTTCGGGCAGAATTGGGAGCATACATCAATCTAGTGCATTGCTGTTTGCTCCATTCAATCGCCTTGGTTTCATTCAAGGTCCGGTTGCCCCCTATACCACCGAAGCTCGAATTGCCAGGTGGAGGCGGTGGTGGAGGTTGAGTATACGTCCACTGTGTACCACCGTGGTTCGTATAACTCGCACTACCTTGGTTGGGGCCGGTACCTGAGGTACCACTATAGCTTGTGGCACCCGAAGCAGCGCCCCCCCCTTGCGCGCCTTGGTACCCGCCATCGGATGGCTGGTTTCCCGTTGACTGGCCGCCATCGTTTGATGGATTCGGTTGGGTGTTGTCATTACCAGCACCCAGCCCCGGGTCGTTACTAGGATCCACATGAAAGTGGAACCCACTGGTCTCCGCACTACTGTCGGAAGCCTCTCTAGGGGTATAGTCCGGGTCCAGGTTGTGGACTATGGGCACCTCACTTATCCGGACTCTACTAGTTCGGCCGTGCTTATCCTGGGTTCTGATGTAAACACCCCCTTGATCTACGTTCCGCGAAGCATTATCATTTACAAAAGGATTATACTGCGGATTCTTCGGTGTAGAACAGGAGACCGGGTCGCCCTGTTTCACGAACGTCGAGTTCGGGTTTGTCACCCTACTCGCCGGAGGGGCATGTGTTTCCTCTTGCTCCTGTAAATAACTTTCCATAGCGGACTTATTTATTGTGAGGGTAGCTACGTCTGTAGTCAGGTTTCGCTGTTCCTCCCTAAGCTGTGCGTTTTCTGCCAAGATTTCGGATCGAATCTTTTCATTTTCAGCCACAGCTCGGTTTCTTTCTTCTTGGGCAATCATTGCCTCTCGCTTAAAAGTATCCTTAAGTAGGCGGTACTTTTCACCCTTCTCTTTCTGAGACCTGTTATATTCAGTAGTCTCCTTCCTGATCTCGGCTTGTTCCGAGACCATCTTGGCTTCTGTCTCAGCTTTCCGGAGTTGAAGTTTCTTAAGCTTCTCCTCCATTGCGTGCAACTCAGTTTGTAATTTATTTACATCCCGAGCCTTAGCAACCTCCTCGGCTCTAGCCTTGTCGATTGCTCTAAGTTTATTGGCTTCCTCGATTTCTAACTCAGCCAGCCTCTTTTCTTTTTCCTGTGCGTCTCTTTCCTTCCGCTCCAACCGATGGGATACGGAGGATAGACGATATTTGAGGTCGGATTCTTTTAGAATCGCCTCCTGCTCAACGGATCGTAATTTTCCGATCCGGGACTTAGCTTCCTCCTCTATTTTGGATTGGGCTAACATGAATTGTTCATGTTGCCTCTTTGCCTGTAACTCTACCTGTTCCTTGGCTTTCAAATAGGCCTGAGTATTTTTATACCCGGGACCCATCCGACGTCCGTAGATAGACTTGCGATTGCCTCCAGGGTAAAACATGGAGTCAGACAAGCCTTCGTCTAGAGATCGGCCTAGGTGATGCCTTTCCGAGCTTTTCGGTCCGGTACCACTAGGCTTATCTTTTGATTTCGCGTCTGGGACTATTGCGTCCCTTTTGGTTTTACCATCGTCGCTGTCATGATCCGACGATGTCATTAGTGGGGCTACTTCGGTTCCACCACCGGGTGCTGAACCCTGGGGGGTTGCAGTACGCTGCATAGGGCTTTGTGCAATTGGTGTACCCAAGCCGCTAGCCGAGCCTGTTGGTACCATAGGACCTAGCTGGCGTCTGCTAGTTATAACTTGGGACCAATCGCTCAAGTCTAAAGTTGGGGGTCTTAACACTCCCCTGAACAATCCGGTATCCGGTACTCCTGTCTGGGGTGTAGCCGGATACAATTTTACGATGCCATCTCTGGTGGCATTGTCCCTAAGGTCGGGTGTAGAAAAAATATTTCGTACACCCTCCTGATTAAACATTTGTTGTTGACCGGGTTTCCAGTCTAACAACAGATGCTGGGATGTGTAATCATCCTCTTCGAATCCCTCTAGCCCAGGGCTGGGGGGATCCGCTTCGGGTTTCCCGAGGCTTTCGGCCAATGTGGCCGCGCACCACCCCCGAACCGACTGGTCACGGCACCAGTGTAATGGTTCGTATTGACTTATATGTTGGGTGGCTCTTTGGCTCGCTTACCACTAGATGTACCAACACAACACGAGTAGTTCGGGTTGGGCAAAGCCCCAGAAACCCCTACCTCTCGGGTAGGACTTTATTCAATCTCTCTGATGACAAAGTATTAGCGTCTGGACTGGACCATGTCCAGTCCCCTTCTGCCGCTCGTCCGGCTCCTTAGTAGGAGCTGGACGCGAGGCATGGTGCTGCCCCCTCTTGTACCAACGAGGTATCGCAAAGCGACACCTAGCTAGCATAGAAGGAACAAGCACCACACGAACACGTCTCTCGGATGAACGGCACTAATATATATACAATGATGCCGGCCCCTACATTAGTATCGCTCTAACAAAATATGACCATGTCACGTGCCTCATAACACAGATGGCAGAATATGAGGTATGTCAAATTCAATTTGGCCAGGCAAACCATGGCCATTACCATCATAACTTTATTCACACATATGTCAGGCATGAGATACATGCACGGACCAAATTACTTAGCACTTAGGCAGTAGTCGTTTTATTAACAGGGTGGTGATATTTTAAGCAAAGACACAGCAATTTCTTCTGTCATTTTAAAAAAAGAGCTAACTTTTTTTTATTCCCTCAAGAAAGGTCATAACTGCATGTTTGCGCACCCCACCCCCCCCCCCTCTCAACCCCAGGGGGGTGCACTTCAATTTTTTTTTATACGGATGTGTTTGGTTTGGTTTGGTTTGGTTGATTTTACCTCCACTAATAGTAATTAAAAGTTAGCAGAGAGACTATGTTTTGATTCTTTCCTATTTTCCCCTACTTATCATAGGGCAATGCCTAACTGGCTAAGGCTTCTTTATATTTCATATTTTGCAAAAGAGCTTGGTTTCCCACAGGAAATCAAGAATCTCCTTGTTTCCAGTGCTGTGGAAAACACTGTTCATTGTCGTTGGATTTTTCAGGAATTTCTTCCTGCTTCTCTTGGTTGCCTGACAATGTAGCATGAGATGTTCCACACTCAGCTGAGTGTTGCATGCCTGACATACAGGTGCCACTTCACCTTGCTAGGGCACTCATCCGTGGGGGTTTTCTTCAAAACCCTACCCTTGCTAGGGAAGTTTTGACAGTCTTAGATTTTGGTCAAAATATCTTAAACTAACCATGTTTGGGAGTTTTGTTCATGCTATCTTCATGAAAAGTTGGAAAATATTCATGAAAATTTCTGAATTTTCTGTGTGAATTGGGGTATTTCGCTGAAAGTTGACCCTTGCTAGGGACATTTTGCTCAAAAGTAGACCCTTGCTAGGGACATTTGTGGCCATAACAGGAGGCTTGCTAGGGACTTTTCCTTAAAAAAGTACCCTTGCCAGCCGCACATATGTGTATACATTACATAGAGAGTGCCCCCCCCCGGCTCTCAACCCACCCACCTTTGATGATAGATGACCACTACCTTGGTGCCACTGTATCAGTTATTTGTAAGGTGTGGTGCAGCTCTCTAACCAGGTTACAGGGTTATCAAACCAAATTGGCCTATATTTCTGAAACATTATGTGGAATTGCAGTCAATTTTATGCCTGTGTATGGATTGGTTTTGTCATAAACCCAGAGTGCACATCGTATAAAAGTCTATGGTTTTATATGAGTCATTATGTACACCCAGTAATAGGGTAACTGAGTTGGAGAGATTCGGAATATGTGCAAATTCTGATATTGGACCTTACCGGCATGACTTAGGGATGTCATCGATATTCATCATACCTAAATATCGGCAATATTTCCATGGTAAAAATCGTATCGACATTATCTTCCCTGCTAGCACTACTCATCCAAATGATGTCCTTTTTAAGTAAATAACGTGAGTTTTTTACCTAAGAATGACGTAAATTGCATGAGTTATGCTAGCTGGGTTTATATCAATATATTATGACCTAAATATCTTATTTTTCATAATTCCTCAGGATACACATGGTAAATGGACTTGGCATTGTAAGCATATTTGGTATCAGATTAAAGCTGATGGCATCAGCAATACAAAAGGCCTCAAATACCTTGCATTCTACCATTTTCAAAGTGGTTACGTTTTATATCATATTTAACTTAATGATTTTATTTGTATTAAAAACACGCTTAACTTGAGATAGTAGCCTCATATGTTCACCTACATAATTATGTCCCCGGTTTACTGGCCCATGGTAGGCCCCCAACCTCCAATACTTTAGAGATCAAGTGTTCCTCACACCTCTCTATATAGTCACACTTCTCGTACTGTGATTTTCAAATAAGTGATTAAAGAAAGAAATGCTGATAATTGCTTACTCCGTAGCCTTTCATCACTTCTTTACATATTACCTCTTTACTTTGCTAACCTGTACTGAGCAGGAGGTGCCATAGATCATCTAACCTCCCCAAAACAGTATAGGATAGGTTACTCCCTACAGTCCTATAGTGAAGGCCAACCCCCCTGTACCCCCCCCCCCCATGAAACTAAGCTACCTTGTTTCTTCACTATTGGGCCCTATGTAGGATAAGGGGATTTATGGAGCTTTCATGTATCATTATGGGAGAGATATCAAATAAAGCAAAGGGACCACCTAAAAAAAAGAAAATCCTGCTCAATTCAAAAATGATAGTCTTTATTCTCAGACTTTGACCAAAGGTACCTAAAATTGAGGTTTGATCGATGACGAAGCTAGACCCTCTGTTCAACTCAATGAAGGCTTCCAATCAGATTGGGCCCATTTATAGGGCTTGGTGATGTTATTCAACATGCAGAGATGTTAAATGTGAGGGAAGGCGGTTTCATCATGTGAATCCTCAGGCTGTGTAAGAGTTTAATAGATGTAATACCTAGTTGGTATGACAAATAAAGTTAAACTTGGCGGTGTCATGAATTTATGATTCAAGAACTTATTAATTAGTTTAGATAGGGGTGAAAAATGTGTTTTCAGGTCCTAAATAAAGTAGCTTGGTACTGTAGCAGTGTACAGAATGACAAAAAATGAATATTATATACCCCACTTCACAAATCTTGGAAATGTGTCGTCAAAATATTATTGTCCAAATATTTTGTAAAACTTTGGAGGGGCAAAGAAATTTACAATTTGGCCAGGTAGGGATCAAGCTGTAAATTATGGGTATCAACTATGACCTCAATAAGTCTCAGTGGGGGGCTTTCAATAGAAGGTTGTCAATGGAACCGTGGGGCGTCCATCACATTCAGGCCGACGGGTGAGATCGTATGAAGGCGATGGATCCAGTTCATTTCAATTAGGTCCCTTAGATATTTTGATTTCGGTCCTCGTGGGGGGTGTATACAAAATCGACCATGTGTAACTCTACAGGTAGGGTTTTGGGGTCATTGGGGTCACCATGGCCTGGACTATTGAAATGTCTGGCGATTTCAGAGTCTGGGTCATTTTTCTTGACACGTCCAAAATGCATGCCGATGCGTGTTTTGAGGGGACCTAATGTTTGGCCAACATATTGTATGTTGCATTTTGTACATGTGATACAGTAGATCAGGTTTGAGCTAGAGCAACAAACATTGAATTTACTGGTGTACTCTCTGCCATTGGCGGAACATTTGATTCTGCCAATGGTGTTCAGCATGGGGCAATAGGTGCATGATTTGGGTCGTAGACACCTGTTGGTATTAGGTACTGGAGGTGGTCGGGGTTCCAGGGGCCTAGGTTTTGCCCTCACTAGTACATCCCTCAGGCTTTTTAGGTTTCTTGAAGGCACCGATGAATGGGCGGCTGTGGATGTTCCTTGTTGCACATGATTTGCCCAGCATGTCCCAATTTTTCTGTACAATGCTCTTAAGTCCATTGAAGCCTAGGCTATAGGTACTACACAGAATATTTGGGATTTCTTCCTGTTTTTTTACCTTTGGGATCAGCAACTCGGCCCTATTTCTGTTGTAGGCCTTCAGGAAAGCCTCACCCAGCAAAGGTATTGGGTATCCTCTTCGGGCGAAGTTCAACCCTTTGACGATACAATGCTTGATAATTCTTTATCATCTGAGCAGATTCGCCTCAACCTAAGAAATTGTCCATGTCCTTAAGGCTGTGTCTCTGGGTGTGTTTCTGAGAATCATGATCATAAATTTTGGATTCAGCAGGATTTTCCGGTCTAGGTGGTTCCTTCTTCCTCTTTGGTATCACCCTGGTGAAGGAATGCCACAGCTCCATAAACAACCTAATGCTCTATAGAAATCAACACTAAAGACACAAGGTAGCCTAGTTTCGTAGGGGGAGGGGGGTAGAGGGGGTGGCCTGTCCCACTCTACCCATAGACTATACTCTCAGTGACCCCTCCTATTGTATCTAATCTTCTTGCCAGCACATCATTGGTGCATCATGACTACCAGTGGGCATGATGCACTCTAGGCACTCCTGCTTCAGCGGTCCTTAAGGGTTAATATATTCAAATTATAGGCATGGCCTTGGACAAGCACCAGCGTGGTATTGGAATGAATATTCTGAAAATTATGACATATCTCTGACGTTGGTTGGTGATCAGCAACTATCAACGGGGGAGGGGGGTTAAGGGGGCAGCGTAATTTTTTTTCGAGTATCCGCGCGAAAACCCACCACCCCCCTGGAGGGTCTGGCCCTGTGAGTGTGATAACACACACACAGACTCACAGTCTTGAACAGACAAGTCACATGACTAGCAGTGGTAGTGATCATTTTTTATCAACAGGGGGGGGGGGGAGACGGGGGCATAAATTTTTTGACCGGTTGAGCGGGGTTCATAACTTATTTCAACTCCTCTGAGGGGGTCAAAATTAAGTTTCACCTGTTTTCAGTGAAAAAGCCTGTGCGCTACTCTCTATAGGTTTTTGCGCACATTTTTTTGCTCCCTACGAGGTGGGGTGGGGGTCAAAAATGTTGTTAAAGAATTATCACTCCCTAAAGAGAGGTTATTGCAAGGGGAATAGGGGTGAGGGTGTCGGCTATATTGGTTAAAAAAAATTATGCCTATGTCAGGCTATGAGGTTGTGTTATACACGAGAAAATGATACCCAAGAAATTATTGCCTGAAGATATAAGGCCCCATTGAGGTTTCCCATAATACACTCTGTTTGAGGAGGGTTCCTGCTAATTACCATAAGTAGGTCAGTCATGTGACCTGCAGGGTTCTCCACACATAGGAAGTACACGGGCGGGACTACCGTGTACTTCTCACTGCCGCCCATGTACTGGAATTTGAAATGACCGCCTGTGTGGTTCTCAGCTCATTTAAGCTTTCTATGCTTTTTTGAATTTTGTAAATCGGCCTATAAGAACAGAAGTTAGGCCTAAAAGAATTGGATTTCTCGAAAACCCCATCCAAACATTGTTTTATGGCACTATTATTATCTAAATTTACAAAAATTCTCTTTTGCGGTTTGCCACCCACTTGTCGCTGTGCGCTTGTGTTCGGAAGACAACTGTATGCTTTTTGGTCCTGTGGAGAACCCTGACCTGGTCTGGCCAATGGCATTGGTCACGTGACTGACCTACTTATGGTAATTAGCAGGAACCCTCCTCAAACAGGGTGTATTATGGGAAACCTCAATACCCTGACATTCAGGGTATTGAGGTGGGCAGGTCTAGTGGGCAGGCCACAAAGCCAAGCCGGAGCCAAGCCCAACGCCCCAACTTAGGGAGTGGTCATTTTTTAACAAGAGGGTGAGGGGTAGGGCAGACGGGGACAGCCTACCGCTACTTTTAACCATGTGATAGAGTCGGCAGGTAGCTCAGGCTGGGGGGGAGGGGGGTTGCTGAAATATTTTCCGTCCCCCCCTCGGATGGGGCTGAAATTTTTCCGCCCCCCCCCCCGCTTTATTCTTTAGGGGCGTGCAGGCTTTTTTGCTCAAAAGGGGCGAAATTTGTTTTGCACCCCCCCCCCTAAGAGGGGTCTGAAATACTCCCTTTAGCTCAACTTGGCCCGCCCGCCTGGACAACCGTAGTCATAGACATACATAAGCAAATGTCCATGACCAGGGAATAAATTTGCATCGTATTCACCGAGGTGAGGCTGTCCGTATTCAACGATGCCTTATAGGCAGAGTTGAATGCGGACAGGCCTCACCGAGGTGAATACGATGCAAATTTATTCCCTGGAATGGACATTTGCATTTATGTCATGGCCTAGGGGGTTATTTTGCCTTTAAATAAAGAAAAACAGCTCAGATCTGTTCAAAATCCAAGATGGCGGACACCCATTGAATACAGACACATTGTATTCAATGCCCCCCATTGAATACGGCGGTTCTAGTACTAATCTATAGTGACGGTCGTATCAGCCATGACATAAATACCAGAGCTCTCAACTCTCACGCATCTGGTTAGAGTCTCACGCATTTGGGGCTCATCTCACGCACTCACACAGAGCAGGCTATTTCTCACACATTTTAGGCTTCAAAAAATCAGTATATGCTTGTAGAGTGAACTTGGCCCTTTCCTCACTGTTTGGTGTAGGAAAGTCAAATTGTCTTTATTTTTTCAAAATTTTCTTGGGGGCCCCCAAACCCCCCCAGTTTTACCTAAATTGTGACAATTCCCCTAATGTTTGGAAATTTCTGAGCGCCCCAGCAAAGTCTCACTCTTTGGCTTCAGCAAAACTTGAGAGCTCTGTACATACTCCACTGTCAAACTTTACTCAAAGAGTCACCATAATCCATAATCTGCCATCTGGCGCCGAGGGCTGGGAAATAAGCAAAGGCTGGAGTTTCAAAGCGTTTTATGTACGTTTCGAAATAAGCTTTGGAAACACTTGAACAAGAACAAGCTATCCCCCTCCCCCTTGATCAGCAAACTCCTGTCTTACCGTCCTCCGAAGGACAATACGGTCTTTGCCTCATCACCAGACTCTGAATCCGTCATGTTTCTTGCCTTATCGTCAGAAATCACGTCACAGACGAGGCTTGACGTAGAAGTAGTTTTCCCACTTGCCACCAGTGGACGCTAAGGTATTTTGCTAATTTTGCGCCACTTTTCCTGACTGGGCACAAAGCTTCGGGGCTTTACATTTGTGATGTAGGTCTGGGGGGGGGGGGCAATGTAGACAAAGGGGGAAAGGTCTACGATTCTAGCAAAAAGATTCTTGACGATAGTAAGTAGGCGCTATTCTCTGAAATTCATCATACCGCTGGATTCAGGCTGGGCACAGTGGGCAGGCAGAGACTGGTGGGGCGGTAGCCACTCTCGTGGCTCAGTCTAGTGGGGCGGGGGTCTTTGGGTTCCGATGACAACGCTATATATTATGGTCAATTGCAGCGAATTGGGGTCACAAGGATCCAATTCACGGAAAAAAAAATGCTTGGATTGTTCCGAAAATTGGTGTGAACAAAACTGATGCACAGAGGGGCTTAACCTGTAAATTGGGAACACTAATATGAATAATTGCCAATTTCAGGTGCAAATCATTCAGCATTGAACCCTATGGGATTCTGATCAAAATAGGATCATTTTATAAGCAGAGTTTTCCTATCTTAAACAGACCATACTGATGCCAAATCCATGATTAATGATGCTAGGCATTGTCTCTTTACTATATATAATCTGTCTCAGGCATTCTTATATCAAATTCAAGAGTTAAAAGGCATTATAGGTTGTGTGGCACATATGGTTCCATGTGGCACTATGGTTCCCTGTCACATAGCAGTGTATTTTTGTCAAAAGCAACAGGTAGAATTCTGTTTTCATTTCTGCTATCAAAACCCTATATAAGGACAAAAGTTTGAGAAGAATATGGGTTTATACCATGCAGCATTAAATGTATGGGGATCTGGAATGGCACGTATGCATGGTTCCTCTAAAACTACCCCAAACGTACTTTAATTCACACCCATCAGAATAGCAGATAACATGTTTAATACCTGCGTTTCTTCTATTTTCCATCTCAAAATAAACACATGAGACATTCTTTTTACCTATTTTACTCTCAACCATATAGTGTTTTTTATCTAGCATAATGCAATGTAATGTGTGGCACGTATAGTTCCACTTTACCTACACCACAGAATAATTGCTACTGACTTCTTAAAGATAAGAGGAATGATCAATACAATGGTTATATATAATGCCACATATTGTTGGAAATGTTGAAATCCAGAAATGGCTCATCTGTCATGAGTATTATGTTTATAATGGAGTATCAAATAAGAAAAATGATAAAAACCTGCAAAAAACCTCAAAAATTCACCAATCATTGAAGGCTGCTGCATTAAATATTAATTATAGATGGGTAAAAGTAGGGTACACAAGAAAGCCAATGAATACCCTGATCCAATGGAAATGAGAGAGATACAACACATTCAATCATTACTTGCTTTTATCCCCTTCCCATGTGTCCCCAACTCAGTGCAAATGACCATAATGTTCCATACAATAACAGTGACAAGCGGGTCGGTGGGTCCTGAAAAATGCCAAAAGAAAAGCAGTGACATAATTGTTGAAGTTGAACGTTCCCATAGGCCCTCTATAGTCCGAGTGTATACCACTACAAGTCCATGGATTATGCACACCTAAATGCCAAATGCCGTCAACAAGTGAGTGCTGACTGTTCGTCCCATGCAGTAACCTAAAATACCATAACTGCCTAATTGGCAGAGGTTGGTAAATTTTAGTGCGGATGAACCCCCGGGGATGAACCCCTAGTCCCCCTCCCAATAAGGAGGGGATTAACCCCCTCCCCAATTAGGAGGGGTTGAAAAAAAGCCTCTCCTCTGCAGGAGGCCAAATATTCTCTACCTCTCTTCTATCTTACCGTATACAGTTTGCAGGTCATTTCGCTGAAATCCTTATGCCACCCACCTCCTCCCCTTTGAAGGGTGAACATGTTTTTGCTTCCCCACTGCTGAGCATAGGCGCGGAGGAACGGGGGAGGTGGCAGGGTGCATGTACCCCCCCCCCCCCGTGGCCCTATGGACCTGTTCTAAATAGTTTTGAACGAATACCCTTGGTTTTGGGCCTGGCCCTCCCAACTTCAAGCATATTCCGCTGCCCCAGCTGGGGGCCAAAGGTTATTGATCCAAATCCTCTGTGCTCAAACATTGAGTTAAGGTAGGGCCCCCTGGTTGTCAAACACAGAACTACCGCTATAGAATCAGTGCCTGTATTAGTTCTATCTCATGACACTAGGGGGGATTCTGCTCTGAGCAGCATTTCATCTGCAATGAGCAGGATTGTGCAATGAGAAGAGAACCAGATAAGTGCTACTTTTAGTTAAATGAAAGCTTTCATCGCATTCCCGATCATTTTTTTAATGTTTTTTTTTTTATTAATTGTGACCCTTCATATGAATATTTACAGAAAATGGAACAAAGAATATCGAAAAATAGAAAGTGGTCTTTTATTATTATTATTATTAAAACAGAGGCCTATTGCCGAATGTTCGCCCACACCCCAAATTTTCCGGCACCCTCTAGAAGGGGTCTGACCTTTGTCAGTCCCCCTTTCGTTCTATAATAATACATTGGCTTTTTATCGCTGAAAGGGGTGGCCTTTCCTTCTGTCCAGCTGCCAACAAGGGTCTTATATTTATTATTTCCTTCTTTTTTTTGGGGGGGGGGGGCAGAGCACCCCATAATAATCTGATAATTTCTCAGCTGAAGTGTTCAAGACCCAATGCGGCAAATCAAAGGTGTTGGAATGGAGAAAAAAAATGCATCGGGTGCCTATACCAAATACTGAGTGCTGTACTGTGCCTTTACACATGTAGTCGTGTCCTACTCTTCTATTCCCCTACAGCTGGTGCTCAGAGTATCCTTCGCCAGGTACAAAGCCTAAAGCCATTCCAGTGGTATTTCTCTCTCTCTCTCTCTCTCTCTCTCTCTCTCTCTCTCTCTCTCTCTCTCTCTCTCTCTTCTGTAAATTCTAAACAGAAGAGAATGTGGGAGTCATATGTGTTTCCGGTTAAATAAAAAAAATGCGACGGTTATTTGAACACTTATTTATTTGGCCAAGAAACATAGCATCTCATCATATTCACCCATAGTAATTTAGAGCAGAGAGTAAACCGTGGTTGATGTTTCAACACAGGAAATTTTGGAGATTACTGACATGGGGGAAATTTATATTTTGATTGAATTACCATGGGAGTATGGGCATTTCTTAAAATCGACAGCGCTGATGATAAGGGCATTTATCAAAATTGTCGGGAGGACATGGACATTTAATTATATCGACATTGGGCATGGGGGGATCCCCACCTCTCACCCCCGTCAATGCGCCGCGCCCTTATTTTCAGGAATATATAATGCTACTGCTAGGGCCGTATCATTCAGCTGTCTAGCCTTGTTGCGAAGGTATGCATCTCTAAATGTTTGTTAACCGTAGAACAAACATAGATCTATACTAAACGTTTGATTCCCATCTGCTTGGGACACCACAGCAACCTGAATGATTAATGTGACCTGGGCCCCTCTGAGGTTATACTTGCAGAGGTCTAACTTGTAGTCCTTCTCTGTGCACATCTATAGGGGTCTAATAGGTGAATGTGTATGTAGATCCCTCTGTGTACGTACATATAATTGTAATTGTACCCCCCTAAAAAAAGAAAAAAAAAAGAAAGAAAGAAAAAAAAACATCAAACTTCACTTTTTCTATACTAAACAAAAAAAAAAGAAATGACATCCTCCACAATGTGACCAGGTACATGCCTATAGGATACTAACTCCGGGGATCAGTGTGTGGACAGATGAGGAGGGTGTAAGTTTACTCAGTGGTGTATGTAGAGGCATCACTATGGTGACGTGTTGACTCCTGCATACTGATCACCAGCTCGTGTATGCTGTCACTGACGTCACGTCATGTATGCACTCAGGTCATTGTTGTCAGATCTGTGTGTTTCTAGGCAGTGGCATTGGAGCTGTGGGAGATGCACCCCCATACTTTTTTTTTTCGTTTCACGATAGATTACATAGCAACATAGTATGATTTACACAGCCCCCCCCCCACACACACACGCACACTTTTTCAGCAGGGAAAGCAATATATTCATATTGGAAGGGGTGAGAGTGGCAAGAATGGCACGTGGAAAATGAGTACATCAAAAAATCGTTTGAGCCGAGTTCTCCATTTCAAATTTTATCCAAATGACTCCTGCAAAAATGGAGGAGTTCACAAAACCTTAAGTCTGCCAACTATTTATATACAAGCACATATTTCAATCTCTTGACATCCTCAGGCCAACATGTGACACTTTGGGTGCAGTTTATGGTGCAGGGCATTTCTCTTTTGCCTTCTCCCATTCAGAGTTTACATACGAGTCGAGGATTTTTGCATTTTTAAAAACAATTAGTCCTCGATACAGATGCATTAGGCATGCTATTGGATAACCGCTTTTCTTGCATGGTCCTAATAAATCATACTACAAACTCTTAATCAACACTGTAGTTTCCAGTCGTAGTGCTGTGTGCGATCGTAGTACCTTCAAAAATTCCTCCTGGGGTTG
Organism: Acholoe squamosa; assembly: GCA_949317995.1. Taxonomy (NCBI): domain Eukaryota; kingdom Metazoa; phylum Annelida; class Polychaeta; order Phyllodocida; family Polynoidae; genus Acholoe; species Acholoe squamosa. Next base: position 27,383,827 of record OX439041.1, on the reverse strand, counting down.
TGGGTGGAATCCTGTCAGAGCCACAGAAGCATTATCTAACCACCTCCAGGAGGTATATATGTTATCATATTGGATTGTTCTTCAATGTGTTGGTTATTTATGTTTGTCCAATATATCTGAGGTCCAATGCTGTCACGAATATTAGACGAATGAAGGAGCATTCTTTGTGTAACCACTGGAAACGTGTGTAAGTAGTATATGACAGTACCACTTTGTGACAGGAACACATTATGGTTGAACCGTGAGAAGGGGGGTCATAAGACAAAGATTATGTCAAGGGACTATGAATGGTGATTATAAATAAGCGCTGCTATCGATTGTCGATATCGACTATATTGTTCGCACGAGTGTTTGAGTTTTCAAGAGTAAACAGATCTTTCATTTCGACTGAGAATGTACAGTTTTCCTTCTTTTGAATTGGGTCTGAGTTACCTACAAATGTTTCAGCAGATCATATTGAGACAATGTCGTCATACACACACTTGATATTAAGCTCTTATGGGATGGAAGATAATGTAGCATTTACTATGTAAAATGATAACGCATAGTATGATGAATACTTACGATTGTCCCCTATTAGTTGTGACGCTTGCCCTTCTTGCTTCCTGTGTCCCCGAATTAATGCTGCTACCACGTCTGGATTTGGGAATCCGGTGGTACGATTCTGGATCCTCATTTCCGGCATCGGACTTCCGGTCGCCCTCCTTACCAGTTGGGGGTTTGGCTGGTGGCTTCTCCTTGTCTGTCTCGTTCTGAGATGGAGTTTGCCCTTTTTGTCCACCAGATGGGGTTGGTGGTTTGTCAGATTTCTTCATCTTCACCCCCTGAGGTTCTTGTGTTGTGTTTATATCCTTCATAGTTAAGTTCAATCTAAATATGGGTCCACTTGAGGCATTATAGGATTAGGTATCTCCTCCAGGGGGTCCTCTTATGACCACATTAATATCGACCAACGATGGCTGGATTGGATCCAATGTTATGATCAACACCATGCTCCTGCCGTAGGCTACATACTGTGATAGATACTTCCAGAACAGTTCCACCTAAGAAACTCTGTGTCATCTCAGGTGTGACGCAGAATGCATCAAGGTATTCTATAGATAAAATGTCAGGGTAGTGCCAGAACTACTAGCCTATATCAATCAAAATAGGCAGATGCATATAGATCAGATCTTTTTTTCTTCTTAAAACACTGACATAATCCACGTAGGAAGGTTATGGTAAGTGATCCCCAAATGCCTCTCGGGTACAGCAACTGTCTCTTATACATGTCCCTAGATTTTTACATGAGAGGCAGAGTCCACCTGACAGAATTACCACAATTGATTCAGCTGTATATTACCTGATGCAATATAGCCTACAGTGTAGGTCCAACTCACAAATACACAATAAACAGTTCCCTAAGCACAGGGCTTATCATAGAGATGGTTGGAGAGATAGGCTCCCTGCCCTGGCATGTAGACACTGGAGGTGTGCATGGCTGACTGCCTGCTCCTCCAGTGTGCTCGTCCCCTGTAATGCTGGACACTCAGCACGCACCACTAACTCCACCAGCTGCCACCAGGGGTGCTGGTCAATGCTGCTGGTACCTGAGTATCTGTTGTTTACAGTGTACAGGTAGAAGCTAGGGACCAGCGAGCTATTCTCTCTGAATAGGCACAGCACACATATATAATTGTCTTTATTATTTTTACTGTTTGTGTTTGTGTATTTTGTTTGCCTGGTCCCTTGCTCTGTATGATTTAGGGGCAATGGTCCTTAACTTCAGCTATTGCAGTATGAGGGCAGCCCCTCCGTTAGTTATAGTTAGACTTCTGTATGATAGCTGGCATAGGCTTGGGGCAGGTCTAATATTTATTCACTATCTATGATCCTTATGCGACCATATAACCAATGATTTGCTCATCTGCGCTTACAGAAACCTGTGTAACACTCGGTTGCATCCTATATCTTTTCACTGTCGGAAACACCCCCTGTACAGGGTGCTTGCGTTAGGGATGGAATGCTTGCTCCTTTGTTATATCAATATTAGGTTACCATAGAGCTTAGTTATCTTCTTGTTGGTAGCATTGTACCTGGCACGATGCTAAGGTTCTAATGCATGTTGGCTAGAGGTCTGAGTGGAATCCAGGTGATGAACACTTTTGTCACGCAATAGTAAATGTCCAGCGATGGCCTAGCAGGGAGATGGAGTATCCTCTATATGAAGTACACACATTCTATATGGTGCTCTATTTGTAGATGAGATAAATTAACTCACCTGTAATTTGGCTCACAATGAAAAGAACGCGGCAGTCAAAGATGTAATCCGAAACTGAAGGTTTCTTTTATAAAAATGTAAAACAGTCACCCCCCATCCCAGTGAATGAGGATGGGGGAGGGATTCGATGGACGCGTGTACTGATGTTCAAGGGTGACAGATACACTCTATATCCAAAAATTCCAAACATGGTGTTAAAAAGCCATATTTCCAAGAATATCCATTTCAATGGCAGTGTCAATTGTGTCCAATACTACCTCCTTGGTGGCTACCCGTCCAGCAGTAAATGCTACCGTTATGCCTGTGTTATTATGATACTCTATCAGCTCGTGCCAAAAACAGAACCTATGGAATCCTTACCTCACGGGACATCACGTGATCTCATATTGTCTCATTCAGCTTCTTCTTCCTGTGGGAACCGAGGAATGTAAGCCACTTTAGATATGGGTAATATAGGGTGAATAGTACTGAGTACAATAAAGTTATCCTTTTGCCCATAACCTACTCCATTGAGTTCCAATTGAAAATGTGATAGAAAAAATAGATGTAGTAAGAAGGTTCCACCGGTCGATGTAGCCTATAAATTATATGTCGTGATAAAAATAAATTTAGAGTCCCTTTGAGTTTCAGATCCGGGAAAGGGTACATCCGATCATCTCGAAGCTTCATTGATTGAGTTCTGTTTTGTTATAATACAAGAGTCTAGTTTGTAGGTGTGTATTAATAAACCTCCTTGTAAAGACTCCCCACACCAATGTAGCTCTAACTGACCACTGAACAATGGGGACTTTGACCCCAAGGTTAAGTGGCTCTAACCTAGAAGTACTTGTGAGAGATTTCAATACACCCTGTATATGATCCTAGTTGTTTATAGCCCACATACCATTTGGACGTTAAATGACTCCGCCGTGTGTATGGTACTGAATATGGTAAAGCTCTACATATTGGTAGCCTATAATCCATACATAAGTGCAGTGGTCCCTGTGTCACAAACACACAAAACATTATACCAATATGTAGTGTTGAACTTAGACCAGCTGATCCTCTCCATGGGGTGCTGGGTGGATTTGGCCTCCATGTATGCCTCCATTTACCTCCATGGCCATGGGTGGTACTCATGACTCTCCCAGAAGGCATTGGAAGCAGGCCCAGAAGTTGTGTAGGCCTGAGTAGTTTCCGACACCTCCAGTAGGGGGCGGGTGTGAGGGTAAGAGGATGAAGGGAAGAGGGACAAGGAATAATATAGAAGTTACAGAGGAGAGGAGATGGATCGAAGTGAACATAATATGCAAATGTAAGAGCTGATTAGGGATTGATAATATCTAGATGGAAATAAGAATCAGGATTGGACGGTAGCACTGAGGGGGGAGAGGAAGGGGCAGTGATTGAAGAGGAAGGCAAATACAAGGCATAGTCGGGTCTGCATGGTGGTAATGAGAGAAAGCATGAGAGTTGAAGTTTATACCATATAAATGATAAATCATATTATAATATTGCCCCAGTCTTGCAGCGCAGAAGCAATATTGTTGGAAGTATTATTTCAATATCAATAGTCAACCAACCATAACGACGTCATACTGATAGTGACACAAACTCTCTAAATAAGGAGAGAGTAACCATGCATGTCTCATTTACCTACTTCCTCAGAATGGCAGGGTGAGGGCGGAGAAACAAGTTTGATATTATTCTTTTGATTCACCACTTACCCATACAATTCTGTCGTAATGTTAACAACTTCACCTGAAATCCTACGTTTTTGGTCCACTAATCAATGGCTAATTTAAAATGTTTGATTGCAACAGTGTCTTCAAATAATAATGTTTAGCTTTGCATAAGAGCTTTTTGATGTGTGATGGAATTTACCCATCATATTGAATGGGGCTAAATCTTGGTGCCCCAATATGTTATATGATATTATAATAAATGATTCATTTTGGTTTGCATTTTATACGTTCATCACATCAATTTATACATCTATTACAATTCAGTAATATCCATGTGATTATATGAAACTTAGATGTTGGGGCACTATGGCTTAGACTTATTCAATACGATCAAGAAATAGTCTCTCTCTCTCCCTCTCTCTCTCCCTCTCTCTCTCCCTCTCTCTCTCTCCCTCTCCCTCTCTCTCTCTCTCTCTCTCTCTCTCTCTCTATCTATCTCTCTCTCAGTCGTCTCCCTAACATTTTAAGTGTAGCTGTCAAGTTAGTTTAGTACGAAGAGCATTGGACTCATGATCCAAAGGTTGGTGGGTCGAACAAAACAAGGTGAGTAGCCCCTTTTACTTATCATCACCCTCCTTCCACGCTTCGTCTAGTTGCGTCTCTTCTATGCTTTAGGATAAGTTCCCCCAGGATCCCCGCCACCGTCAGCCTGTACTGGCCAACTCCCTTCCCACCAGTGAATCCTCCGACCCGGCCCATCCTGGCCTCCTCTCCTCTTCACCGACAGCAACATCTTAGACCCGGTAGCACCTCCACAAACCCCCTATACTGGGAGTGGTCCCACTAGCCTTTTAAGGAACCTTTTGGGAAGGAACTTACCCTACTGGCTGGTGCCCGGCAGGCTGTCCTCAGCTTCTTTGGCTGACCGTCCCTCCTCCGGTGCAGCTGTCGTCTCTGCCGCAGCTGCCTCTCATCTCATGGGCCAGGCTTGGCCACACCATGCACACGTTCCGGATGACGTAGCGTCCCCGTACCGCGTTCGGGTAACTTGAACCAACTCGTAATCCCCATTCGGCATACTCTGTATTGCTGCCGACATGATACCTCCGGGTATCATTTTTAGATCAGGTCCCATGGAGACTGGTTGTCTTCGCCTCCTAGCGTAAGCCCTCAGCGTGGCGGGTCCAGTGATGTCCTAGTGCCATGGCATGGTTGTTGCCCCTCTCTCCTCCTGATCCGGCTCACCGCCTTCCCCCTGTTTCTCTGCCTCTGTTACACCGACTAATCCCTGAGTTGATGCCACTGTCGAGCCTCCTGGGTACGTAAGGCTTAGGCCTCGGCCCATTTCGGATGCTACCAGGATGAACTTGTTGCCTGTGTTAGAGAGAGGCAAAGGTCCCATAACGTCATGTGCCATCCTCTGTAGGTGCAGCCCGACCCAAACATGCCCCATGGGAGCCTTGTGGGGAGCCGGGGGTGGTTTCCTCCCCTCACAGGGTTCGCATCTTGAGCACCATAAGTTTACATCCCGTCTGATATCGGGCCAGTAGTAGCCTCCTTGTAGGTGCCCCAGAGTCTTATTCCTGCCTAAGTGGCCTGCCATGGGTTCTCCATGAACCGTATGCAAGACCTCCTCCCTTTTCCCGACAGGGATGGCTATCTGGAAATGCTTCTGCCTGGCGCACATCTCCCACCACCGACCGATGACTCCTTTTTCCCATACCAACCTTCCCAGCTGCGCAAACCACGCCTTGGTTTCATAGCCCCATCTTACCCTTCCATCCATTTTCCCAATCTAATCATCATATCATCTTTCTTTTGCAGATCCACCCAGGACACGGCCAGCAGCACATCGGGGCCCTCCAACCTCTGTTCTCCCGCACCTTCAAGTACACTGCGCTGTGCCTGAGTGACTACCCGACAGTGGGATACCCCCTCCGCCTCCTCTCTCCCACACTGCAAGCACGGACGTCTAAACAACCCATCTGCATTGCCATGGTTCTTCCCCGGCCGGTGGTGGATGATATCGTAGGTACTGATGATTTGTAGCCATCTGGCTAGCTGTCCTTCGTGTTCCTTGAAATCAAGCAGCCACCACAGGGACGCATGGTCGCTGCGCACGACCACCGGCTGCCCCACTAAGTAGTGGCGGAATTTCCGGAGGCCTAACACTATAGCCAGTAGCTCCCTCCTGGTTACACAATAGTTCCTTTCTGGCTCCCGTAGGCCAGCACCCTTTCTCCCCCCTCCTGCTCCTGACTGAGCACTACTCCCAACCCCGTATCACTAGCGTCCATCACCAGCTGACCCTCGGGGCATCGGAAAGCAAGGATGGGGGCCCTTGTCAGACAACTCTTCAGCCCGAGAAACGCAGTGTCACATTCGGAAGTCCACTTAAAAGTTCTCCCCTTCTTGGCCAGCACACTGAGGGGTTTAGCCACGGTGGAGAAATCCAGTACAAAGTTTATGTAATATCCTGCTAGCCCCAGGAAACGATATGTTCCTCGGTGTAGGCCAAGATTCCACGGCTTCTATCTTCTCAGGGTCGGTGCCCACCCCCGCTTGACTGATGAGGTGCCCCAGGAACAGCACTCTCCTCCTGGTTAGCTGGTATTTAGAAGGTTTGATCTTCAGTCCCGCCTCCTCTAGTCGTTCCAACACCTTCCCCAGCCGACGGAGGTGCTCCCCGAAGGTGCCGGAGAACATCACAATGTCATCTAGGTATACTAGACATGTTTTCCATTGGAGCCCCCTCATGGCCTCCTCCATTACTCGCTCGAACGTGCCTGGGGCATTACATAACCCGAAGGGCATACGTCGGAACTGATACAAGCCCCTATGTGTGGTAAACGCCGTCTTCTCTCAGTCCCGCTTCTCTATATCCAGCTACCAATAGCCACTTGCCAGATCCATGGTAGGTGTCCTTCACCGTGGCGGGATTCAGCTTCCTGTAGTTGACGCAGAAGCATGTGGTTCCATCCTTCTTTTTCACCAGCACCACAGGGAAGCCCAGGGGCTTGCCGATTCCTCAATCACTCCCGCTTCCAGCATCTTATCCACCTCTTCCCTGACCGCCGACCGCCTGTGCGGTGCCAACCGTCAGGGAGGTTGCTTAATCGGGGGGTGAGCACCCGTGTCGATCCAGTGTTTCGCCAGGGTAGAGTGGCCTTTGTCCTCCTTACACACTTGGAAGGCCCTAAGTGTCTCCTAAGGAGTTCGGCCAGCTCCTTTCGCCGGTGGGATTTGGTGCCCGCTATCAGGGAGGTAATAACCGACTTCTGCTCCATCTCCACAGGCCCCTCCACCATCCTGCACCATTGTCCTTCTGTCCGCCCCTCTCCCACGTTTATGGCATCCACCTGCTGCAGAGCTCCCAACGTCATCTCTCGGTTTATTATCGCCGGCTCCCGCCCGGGGTTTAGAACGCGTGCCCACGCCCCTCCCCCTATGGGCCACAGCAAATGTTATGTTTATTTCCCAGGCTGACCTGAATACACCTTCAGTGGCTTTGATGTACGGAATGGATTAGCTAGAACCCCCTTTGTTGAGGCAGCTGATGGCTGTGGTGTTGTCTATGAACATATGTATGTGTTTCCCCGTTAAGGGCTTTTTGAAGTGTAGGAGTGCCTTGTGGACTGCTAGGATTTCTTTTATGTTTATGTGGAGGGGTTCTATTTCTCCACACCATTCCTCCCCATATTCAAAAGTTGAAATGTTCATCTTGCTCATGACTTCGGTGATCATTTACAAATCCCTAGGTTAGGAAGTTGACTTATCATGGAGATAATATTAGATGATAATGTATGTGAATAATTGACTCATTCTTTTCTAGTAACAAAACTCTTGCAGAGGATAATTAGGAACTTATTAGCAATAAGAGAATAATTTCACCATGAATTATTTAGGAATTCACCTTAAAGCAACCTCATTCTACCTTGAGCCATCTATATACCATAGCCTTTTAGAGTGAATTAGTTTCACACTAGATGGCAGGCTTGTGCCATTACATGCCCAGTACATTATGCCTGAACACGTCAGAAAGTCTGGGGTGGTAAGCATCATGCATCAACATAACAATATTTGTTTTTCTTAATGTGAATATATAGGATTTATGTAAAATCAGAACATGAATAAAGATGTAAAACATCATCTGGTGCACTTACTGGAGAAGGAGATTTATTAGTCCCTACCCCACATCCCCTCCTTTTATCAAGGCATTGCTTTTGTCAATGAAAAGATAATCTGTGTTACCATAATACACTGCGTATGAGGCGCACCCTAAAAAGGATCTCCTAAAAAATTTTAAAATGAAATAACTTTTCTTCTTATTAACGTACAATGTATCTTCAAAACTCAAAAAAGAAACATACGCATAACTTTGGTCACAAAAACGCTGGACAGAAAGGGTCGACTCATGGTAAGTGTACACTATAATTATGATCACAAGGGAGTGGGCACAGGTGGGCTAGTTTTGGGTAAAGGAGTGCACACAGCAGCAGCTATGACTACCCACTATTTATTCACACAGGGGGTTGCCATACCATGGTCCCTTATTGAGTCACTGCTGTGAGAGCTATTTAGTCAGCAGGCAGTGTGATCAACTATAGATCGTAAAAGGTATAGTATGAACTTACTGTTTTGCGATAATGCATTGCAGAAGTGTAGTCGTACAGCTGACCATTATCTATGACATTTACCTCCCTGACAAAATTGTGTACACACTGAAAACATGGAAGATCCGAAACTAGTCAGCGGTGACCACTTTAGGTCCTCAAGTTGACGATACCTAAAACTACAGCTTTAGGTAGTCAAAATGACGACTTTAGGTCGTCATCCTGACGACCTGAGTCATCAGGATGACAATACTCACAGTACAGAGTCGTCATATTGATGACTCAGGTCGTCAGGATGACGACTTAAAGTCGTCATTTTGACTACCTAAAGCTGTAGTTTTAGGTATCGTCAACTTGAGGACCTAAAGTGGTCACCGCTGACTAGTTTCAGAACTTCTAGGTTTTCAGTGCAGAACCCGATCTGACATTTTCAAGCATGCTCATCGCATGCTCATCTATGACATTTACCTCCCTGACAAAATTGTGTACAGAACCCGATCTGACATTTTCAAGCATGCTCATCGCGGTCTGCTCTTGAGTGTTCATGGTAGAAGCCAAAGGCATGCAGCAGCTCGTGGGCTATTACGGCGAACTGAAGAATAGCATGTTATACTTCATCTTAAGTTGCACTTTGTTGGATCATGTAAATTTTATAGGTATTCATCCAACATGACCGAGACATAACGTTTTGAGTTGTTTAACATTTGTGACATGATCTGCGAAAATGGGGCTTAGTGCTTTTATGTACCAATTTCCTATCCTGGATGAAATTTCCTATTTACTGGGGTGGTATTGCACCCCGTATTTTGCACTTACTGTTAGGCATGTTCCTGATGAATCTCCTATCTCTAGATTAACTCGTTGTGGATTATCACTAATATTTCCAATACTTGAAAAACATTTGCATATTTAAAAAGGGAAATTGACTAGTTGAATAATTTATTCAAGCTATTAAATCAGAAATGAAGTAATACTGTGTGCACAATGCATTTTTAACCCTGCCTATTACAGTGACTCACAAGGGTCAAAATGAAATTTAAAAAATACGTTGGTTTTAAAATAAAAAGTCCAAATGCAAAGTTCATAGTAAAAAGTGATTTTCATTTTCAATGTAAGTGTGGGCATGGCAGCGCCACTTAAATGATGAGTCCAACTACGTCGTGATCTTGAAGGAATGTGGTTTATTGAATAAGTATATCAATATTGACCACCTGGAGACAACTGTTACAACTGATTCAAGGGTTTATATCCCAACTCTGAGGCAGCACAGGAAGTCATGGTCTCCATGGTGACCAGTAGGTGCTAATTTACATATGTTAATTATGGCATGCAATTGGTGAAGCGGATTGCATAATAATATTACATGGATGCTGATTTGTTAGACCATCATCACCTGTATCTATGCATCACTAATACGATCTAAAAATGTCCATCTGATTATCTGGATCGTGTTTCAATAGTTTCCACGACAGGTTCAGCCAGCTATGACTGGAGATGGGTCAAAACTTAGCAGGTGATCTTAGGATTTTGACCTTGGTGACTAAATAGCTGGCTACATTACTGGGTGATCGTACTGCCTGCTGGCTAAATAGCCACCACAGCAGTGACTCAATAAGGGATCCTGGTATGACAACCCTCCATGTGAATAATTAGTGGGTAGCCTTAGCTGCTGCCCTCTGCACTCCTTTTCTCAAATGTACCCAATCTGGGCTCTTTACTACCTATAACCCTGTGGCCAGCGCCTTTGCCTCTGGGATGGCAGGTTTTTTTTTCAAAAGAATAAAATATCATTGGAAAATTGTGGTATTTCACCTAAGAATTGAGCATTATGGCCACACATGGGCTAACTATGTAGTTACTAGAATGCAGTGGTGTAGATAGAGCACTAGGCCTTACAAAGCTGTCATGCCTGTCATACCCAACCCTCACCCACCATGGCCTTCTAATAAAATTACAAAGGATATCACACCTAGCTGACACCTCAGCCCTCTATTAAGAAAGAATAACAGAGCGTACATTGTTTTATACACAATTAGGTCATTAAAATTTATGTAACACGATCTGTGAAAAAGGCCCTTAGTGCAGGCTACATTAAGGGCCCTATTCCCAGTACATGCCACAGATATAGATCTATCATATGTGATTTGAAAGGGAATTATCTAGAACAATTATATCTTTTGGGCTGGGGGTCTCGGTTGTCTTCCTAAAACCACCTAAAATTGGCCCCACCAGGCCCCTGTTCAAGGCCCGGCCCCTATTGATTTGACAGCCCTCCTACCCCAGCCCCTATTCAAGGGAGGCTGCTATTCAAGGTCCAGCTCCTATATGAGACATTACGGTAGTTACTGCAGCCCTGTGCTCATTTGAACACAGGAGTGCATACTAGACTATGAAGGAGGTATGACTGGTCACTATGTAGCCAATAGTGGCCCCTATGACTGGGTGCTATGACTTCATAGTGGTGTGTATTGAGCCAGTAGTTGAATAAATAACAGCTGCTATTTTGAAGCCTCTACTGGAGCTCACTATGTAGTCACTGGTATGGAGTCATTTCTTACACCTCCCACTACGATTTGAGGGTGTCTAGTCGTGGAAACTATTGAAACACGATCCAGAACACTAACACAAGGGTTCAGGTTTTACATGAAGATAGTTGATCATACTGTTGACTGCAGTTATGTTATATGATTGTTGTAATGATACATTTTGCTTCATACTTAAAGCTTCATCATATGAATCAATGCATCACCAATACAACTCAGTGATATTCATCGGATTGTCTGAATGCTAACATATTGGGACATCAAGACTTTAATGTGATGAAGTAATGATTCCTCTCTCTCAGCAGCTCTCTCTCTCTCTAGCATTTTAACTACAACTATCACAGTTGCCAAGTTAGCCCAGTGAGAAGAGCACTGGACTGTATATCCAAAAATGAATAGTTCTAGTCCCTAGAGGTCCTTACCATTTTTCAGGTGGAGACCGGAGCTTACTTTACATAGAATGCAAACTGAATGATATGTTTTTATTTATTTTATTGTCAAGTAGAATGGTATTGATAGCCTTATTTAGGAATGTTGCTAATGTCATGTGTGGAGGGGAATAGCTGCCATCGCTTATGAATGGTTAAAAACCTTCCAAAAATAATAGTGGTTTCTGGGCTAGCCCACCTACATGGGCCCCATCTGGCAGCTCAGACATTTGCCAGCTTAAGCCCACATCTGAGCTAGCCCAGAAGGCCCAGAAGAATTCCATCTGGGGCTCTTGTGGACGTGCTGGCTGGGAGCACATCGATTAGTATTAATTACCAATTCAAGGGGATAAGATGGCTGTGTGAGCACTTTCTACCCTTTTGAATAGTGGAGTGCAAACCAATATTTAGTCATTGGGATGTGGTGCTTAGCCCCTATGACTGAATGGTATGACTTCACAGTGGTGGGTATTGCTCCAGTAGTTGAATAAATAGCAGGTCCTATTATGAGGCCTGTATTGTAGCTCAGTATGAAGTCACTGATATCGAGTCATTTCTTAGACCTCCCACTACGATTTTAGGGCATCCTGTCATAGAAACTATTGAAAGAAGGTACAGATAACATACCAATAGGATTCTTTCTCTCATTCACAGAAGCGATGCAAAGTAAGTATTGGAAAATGAGAACGTACCCAGGTTGACAATCAAAAAAGATGCTATTGTTTGGTTCACTAGGACCAACCTCCCGGAAAGTCAGACATGTGTTGTCCTTGTAGTAGGCCAAAACTTCCCGGAACAGGTCCTTAGCCTCATCTGTTAAACAAAAATAAGGGAAAATACAATTGCTAAAACGTATCTGTAAAGTGTCGAATCCCACGATGCAATTTTGGCTGAAAAGTTTCTGCAATTTAGTCATCAGTCATCTGTTGCAATTTGGGGCTCTCTTCTTATATTGCAAGACCTATAACAGCTACGGGGGGCTTTAATGGCAAGGAATCCCTTGTAGATTTGCACTGAAGTTAAGATCTTTATAATAAGATATTTTCCCTTGCTTAAGTGAAAAGTTTCTGCAATTTACAGAATTTGCTTGCAATTTACAGAAATGTGGATAAAGTCATTGACAAATAGGGATGTGTGTTCACTTCAACCTGCAACCCAAGTCCCCCTGTGCAATCTAAACATGCCCCATACCCTGCAATTTGTATGCAAAATGTCTGTATAAATTACACACAGAGTTCAATTTCGGTCTCATTCTGCACTGTGCTGACCTACAACAGCTTGCAAATTCAATATCAAGGAGAATGGCATTGCAATTTAATGCAGCTTACAGATCTACATTGCAAGGTTGAGGGGTCAGTTTAATTGCAACAGTCTGATTTGTAAAATGATTTGCAGCAAAGGCAAGTCCCACTATCTGCAAGAGTTCCCAAATTGCAAGAACTTTCCAGGGTTAGATTGCATCATGGGATTCGACCTTAAGATCTGCTACGGGAAAACTGGCCCAATTTCATCCAACAAGATATTCAGACAATGTTATGAATGTTGGTGGTAATCATATCACACGTGGAATTTATTTAGTTATTCTTGCATGAGCACTTACCAGTGAAACTACAGTTAGGTTCAAATGTGTATTCGATGGGGAAATTCTCTGCCTAATGGAATGCTTCAGCCCGGAATGACGTTTGATGCAATGGTGACTATCATCACTAGCTTCATTTTCCATACATCCAAGTAACATGCTTCGTGCCTGGGCTCCATCACAACAGATATCATCTATCAGAGGAAGCTGTCGATAACTGCAGAGTAAAGATTCCCCATTCATCAATTTTATATGAACTACAGGTGATAGACGTGCCATAAGTCTATCCCCAAACATTTGACCAAAATTTGACCAGCAAATTTGCTTCAAATGGGCTGTGCACCCTGTGTAGTCTACACCATAAGTATCCAGGTGAATAAGGTTGCATTTGCTGATTTTGTGATTGCTAAATTTTAGGCAAAGTCATTTCAAGTAATCAATAATCTTCCAGTCAGTTGTACCTCAGGGAGGAGCGAGCACTTTGCAATCACCAAAAGTCATATTTTCTGCAGAGTCTACACCCCGGGTCTATACAAACCACTGCATTAAATCTTTCACAATTCACCCTGGTTACGGAGAGTGCGCATGACACATTGTCGGTACATCTTCATGTGCTTTTTTGTTACAGAGGCCTCTCAAGTACATGATGAAGTACCATCACTTGTCTGAAGGACGAAGTAAGAAATAAGTGTTTATCAAATGACAGGGTCTATCCTATTTCTGTGAGATTCCCTGGGCGTTATAAGGGGAATTTCTATGGAGTGCTGCTGCAGTATGTTAAAACTGGTTTTGACCATTTTTCATTGTCCGCACAAAAAGAGGATGTTGGATTGGGACACACAGAGTAGTTTCCAACGGTGGTTCTATTTCCACAAAGAAAAAAGGCTTGAGCTTGTGGAGAAATGGATTCCCAGCATCAAAATAACACAAAGATGTTTTAAAATTCATGTTCAATGAAAAATGATGAACATTTGAAATAAGTAGTCTTTCCTCCTGGTTATGTTAATTAAAGTACCACACAGAACATATTTATCTTTATCTCAAAAACCTATATAATAGCCTTAAAGTGTATTTACTGGGGTATAAAGACAGAGGTGGAAGGTGTGTCCATACATGACATTTTGGGCCAATGACCATAGAAGCATTATAAGTCAGGTCAGTCCATAATGCAAATTCAAATGAAAAGAAGCTGAAAGGGATTTCTTTTGTTCCATTAACATTTCAGAGTTTTCAGCAGCTGATAGAATACACCTAACTTGAAACACATGCAGGTGCCTTGCGGACAGTTGTGTGTAAGAAAAATTGCATTTTAAAAGTGAATTTATCATTGACATTATAAAGTGTGATAATGTCTGTCATTGATAGCCAGCTGCATTCCCTGGAGCATAAGCTTTCATTTGGTACAAAATTTGACTACTTTTTGTTAATTTCTGGGTACATCTTTCAAATGACAAGTTTTTGTTTTGGAGTGGCATAACCACACGTGATCCATTACATTGCAATATACTTTCAACACATGTGTGTCATAGTGGGGGGAAGGGTCTTCATTGTTATTTTGGATGAGGGTGTAATGCTGCCATTGCTGGCTTTAAATTTCCTTCCCCTGTCTTTACCCATGATCGCTGTTATAAATACGTTTTAACCTGTATGGAGGCCTATACCACGATTTCTTGGTTACTCAGTGCTTTTTGGTGGCTATTCCCATACACATATCTGTCGATATTGCACACCCTATAGGCTGTAACATCAATTTTGTAAGGCGTGCGGTTATCCATGGATAACCCGCACCCCGTGCGGTTATCCAGGATAACCGCACACCTCTCATGTCCTTCCATGTCATATGTTACATGTTAAAACCAACAGACTATTTCATTGCCATGGTAGGGGTCGAACCTGCAATCTCAGGTTCTTAATCCAACACCCTATGCATTGTGCCACAGGGACTGACGAGAAGTGCTCAGTTCGAACCACGTCTGGATATGAAACAAAGGTGTATTATACACAAACATAACAGCGAGAAGCATCTTTTTTCGCCGTGTGCGCTGTCGCTGTCCGCTGCCGGGCGACGAGGTGTATGTACCTGTATACACACACTATGGCTGGCTTCGAGTCCCGGGGAGGGGGAATAATTTTTGTTTTAATATTGAATTTATTGGTATTCTATTGATTATTTATTGGTTTCGTGGTATAAAATAAGTAGTCAATGGATAACTCATGACTCGTGTGTGTTAGCAAAGGCTAATAACACTCGGCCTACGGCCTCGTGTCATTATCCTTCACTTACACACACTCATCATGAGTTATTCATTGGTTACTTGTTCAATATTGAACAAGTAACCAATGGATAACTCATGACGAGTGGGTGTTATCGACGAATAATGACACGAGGCCGTAGGCCGAGTGTTATTATCGTCGATAACACCCACGAGTCATGAGTTATCCATTGTCTACTTATTTTATACCACGAAACCAATAAATAATCAATATTATACCAATAAATTCAAGTTGAAAACAAAAATTATTCCCCCTCCCCAGGACTCGATGCCAGCCATTTTGTGTACACGATCGGTACATACACCTCCTCGCCCGGCAGGAGGTGTATGTACCTGTATACACACACTATGGCTGGCTTCGAGTCCCGGGGAGGGGGAATAATTTTTGTTTTAATATTGAATTTATTGGTATTCTATTGATTATTTATTGGTTTTGTGGTATAAAATAAGTAGTCAATGGATAACTCATGACTCGTGTGTGTTAGCAAAGGCTAATAACACTCGGCCTACGGCCTCGTGTCATTATCCTTCACTTACACACACTCATCATGAGTTATTCATTGGTTACTTGTTCAATATTGAACAAGTAACCAATGGATAACTCATGACGAGTGGGTGTTATCGACGAATAATGACACGAGGCCGTAGGCCGAGTGTTATTATCGTCGATAACACCCACGAGTCATGAGTTATCCATTGTCTACTTATTTTATACCACGAAACCAATAAATAATCAATATTATACCAATAAATTCAAGTTGAAAACAAAAATTATTCCCCCTCCCCAGGACTCGATGCCAGCCATTTTGTGTACACGATCGGTACATACACCTCCTCGCCCGGCAGCGGACAGCGGCAGTGGCACACGGCGAAAAAAGATTTCAATGCATCTCGCTGTTATGTTTGTGTAGAATACACCTCGTCGCCCGGCAGCGGACAGCGACAGCGCACACGGCGAAAAAAAGATTTCAATGCGTCTCACTGTTATGTTTGTGTAGAATATACCTCGTCACCCGGCAGCGGACAGCGACAGCGCACACGGCGAAAAAAGATGCGTCCGGGCCGGGATTCGAACCGTGTACCTCACGCGGCTGAGCGCAAAGCGCTAACCGCTAGACCACCGCGTCTCCTCCTTCAGCAGCCGTGTCGACTTGGATATATTTGAATGCGTCCCGTGGTTATGTACACGATCGGTACACACGCCTCGGCGCCCGGCTAGGATTCCTTTGTTTGGTTTAGTTCTAGCCAACCACTTCTCGTCAGTCCCTGTGGCGCAGTGCATAGGGAGTTGGATTTGGGATGTGAGACTGCAGGATCGATCCCTACCCTGGCCTGGAAAATTTCGTGGGTTTTAACATGTGACATGTGACATGTGACAGGATAACAGCACGCCTTACATGGATAACAGCATGCCTTACATGGATAACAGCACGCCTTACAAAATTGATGTTACAGCCTATAGGGTGTGCAATATCGACAGATATGTGGATGGGAATAGCCACCAAAAAGCACTGTGTAACCCAGAAATCGTGGTATAAGGCAGTGTACTGAAGATAAATCAACTGCAGTCCTACATACCATAACGCCCTTCCCCTCCTTATGAATGGATCTATTGTGTGTTGGGTAAGGTGAATATCACAGTGGAAGAAAACAGGCTAAAGGTGTTACGGTTTGCTGCATTTCTACTTCCTTGTTCACAGTTGATCTATTCTCACAAGTTTGGCTAATATACATTTTTTTAAGTTCTGTTTTGAAATATTAGCTTCCTCTTGCAAATTGCCACAATCGAGTTGGTCATATAGATGTAGTAAATAGGGCCTGTCAGAAACAGCCTTTGGATGAAGTTGGGAAGTTTTGTGCCGCACTGTAGCATCCCTCTGGTTCTAGCCCATCTCCCCACTAAAGGCGATATTTTTTTTCTAAACTTTCGGAAACATTTTGGGTAAAGAAAATTGTAGAAATGCCTCCAAAGACGTTTTAGCATTTTGTCTTCGTACAGTTCCATACTGTTCACTTTTTTCAATGCTTGTCAATAAGTCTACTTCCATATATCTATACAACACTGAAATAGTGGAATGTGGCCATGAGACCAGTAAAGTGAAAAGAGTTCACTTCGGGTGTCACATAAGGTGAATGACAGGCAGTAATCTTTCATATCTAGCCTACAGCACGTAATTTTATTCGTTCTTGCATTTAGCACTAAGGAGGGATCATGAACAGACTCTGTCTGTTTTTTTTTGTGATTGCTGTCACTGGTCCCTCTATGATCATACTCTACTTAAGAAAAAAGATTTCATCACTACTTACCATATCTCTACATTTTAGCCTTGGTTTATTTACTTCACTTTGGTGGTGACATCAAATCAAATGAAAAGGGGAGAGATATGTGAAGGTGAGAGGTATGACAGAGAGAGAGAGAGAGAGAGAGAGAGAGAGAGAGAGAGAGAGAGAGAGAGAGAGAGAGACTTATTCCATCACTTTATGCCATTCGCCATCTTTAATGGTGCATTAATGTGTGCAACCGATAGCGACATTCTGCCTAGAAGTCCAATTGGCTCAGGCTCCAGTTCCTGGGCGCTCCCATGAGACAACTATACTAACAGCACACACAGCAATATCCTGATGCACAATGTCTTCATGTTTTCATGGAAGCTGGATCCTAAAAGTGAAAAAAATAAGTCAGAGATATTAGCACTCTCATTATGTGTGATACCATCTGTAGAAAGGCAGGAGAATACTAATGTAAGGATTGAAGATAAGTATGACATATTACATAGAAAAAAAAATGAACCTAATTATCTTAGGCAAACGTTAGCTGAAATGCCTAACTTTCTAGGCCAAGTTGGGAGTTTACACTTAGGATTTTGATTTTTCCCTAATTTTTTTTTGGGTTATATTTTTGGGCTCAATGAGTTCTTGATGTTATATATGGGTTTTAGTGGTCCAATATCAATATTCTGCACTCCAGGGGGTTGAAAATACCTAAAATTGACCCCTTTCAGCTTGGAAAATCAATAAAATCGACATATTTTATCATTTTTTGTAGAATGAGGACTAGGTGTGTGTCTGTCCACTTTTATTATGTAAATTATAGAGTCTTGTGGTGAAATAGGTGCAAAAATTATGTTCCTGGTCGGATTTTTTCTATTCTTCTGGAGCATTTTACTCTTTGTAAAGTGGTCTGTCCGGGCGATAATTTGGTCATTTGGCCTCCCCCCATTAAATACCTAAAAGCGAAATGGGTTCAATTATGCCTTAAAAAATTTGCTACATGTTGGGGGTAAAGTATGTTGGAAATAAAATTTGATTTCCTCCATAAAGTTCGCTGGGGGCAATAAGTGATTTTCCTTGAAAATCCCCCTTTTTCCTTGTCCGGGCGAAAAATCATGTTTTGTAGTTATTAGCCTCTGTTTCTTCTCTATGATCGAAAGAGATGAAGTCAACTTATGCAGGGGTAGACAGTAACATTTTAGGTATTTGGCCACCTGGGCCAGTAGTCTGGTATATGGTAATGTATTTTCAAATATCCTACTGGCCAAATGGCCAATTTCAAAAGAAATCTAGATATAATCACTGGCCCACAGCCAAAACTACTGGCCATTGGCCACCAGGCCAGCCTTAGTGTCTACCCCTGATCTTATGGACGTTTGCGCTATACAAACGTCCGTAATTTTTATTGTGGCATGATTTCTAGGCTACCCCTACAGTCAGCGTTCAGTACTAGCTTAGCTTGTTCCTGGCAGCTCGTGAGATGGTTGTCCTGGCTGCCATCTTGCATCATTTGGAAAGAAGAATCTCAACCACCTACTGATATTTTGGCCTCAAACTTCAGAAAAGGTAAGATTTTGTCTCTCTCTCCTTGTACGGGGCATAGTTTCAGCACCATAGATCAAATTGGCTGTAAAGATTCTGTGTGACATGGAAGAATTACTTATTTAGGAACATTCACAAAGTGTTAATGACATTCCCACATGCTGCAATGACCCTTTCCATGACGTTCCAGAATGTGATGTAATATATATTATGGACGTGCATGGTCTGAAATCACAGAAGGTGTGCAAATGGGAATTTTGGTGAAAGTCAGCCCCCTACACTTAGGATTTTGATTTTCCCCTAATTTTTTTTTGGGGTCATATTTTTGGGCTCAATGAGTTCTTGATGTTATATATGGGTTTTAGTGGTCCAATATCAATATTCTGGGCTCCAGGGGGTTGAAAATACCTAAAATTGACCCCTTTCAGCTTGGAAAATCAATAAAATCGACAAATTTCATCATTTTTTGTAGAATGAGGACTAGGTATGTGTCTGTCCACTTTTATTATGTAAATTATAGAGTCTTGTGGTGAAATAGGTGCAAAAATTATGTTCCTGGTCGGATTTTTTCTATTCTTCTGGAGCTATTCTTCTGGAGCATTGTAAAGTGGTCTGTCCGGGCGATAATTTGGTCATTTGGCCTCCCCCCATTAAATACCTAAAAGTGAAATGGGTTCAATTATGCCATAAAAGATTTGCTACATGTTGGGGGTAAAGTATGTTGAAAACAAAATTTGATTTCCTCCATAAACTTCACTGTGAGGGGGCAATAAGTGATTTTCCTTGAAAATCCCCCTTTTTCCTTGTCCGGGCGAAAAATCATGTTCCTTCCCCTCCTGTGTAGGATTAACACATTTAACTATCCTAACTAAGTCAGTTATTTACCCCCTACATATACCTAAGTGCCCAATGTATAGGGCAATGGATTACTCTCCATCCTTTGCAATACAGAGATGCCACTTTTCCTGGTTTACCAGGAATTCCTGGTTTTGATTCTAAGATTTCTATATTAAATCATGTCAAATTCCTGGGAAAAATGTGTCCAAAGTCCCGTTTTCCTGGCTTTTGTCGGCCAGTGAGTGGCATCTCTGGCAGTAGCAGAGATGGGAAGTGCTATTTTGTACGGGCGAAATTGTGTCCAGGCGAGTGACCATTGAATAACATGCCATGTTGAGGGGTTGATTTCCTACATAAATTAAAATTTTATCTTAATGAAAATAACAGCTCTACACCATTTAGACCTGTAGATTACAGAAATCACATTGTTATGTATGTCAGACATGTCTTTTATATCATGAAATGAGTGTACTTATAATAAATGTTTGTAGAGATTCTTGGCATATGTCCAGGCGAATGACATTTGAGTAATATGCCATGTTGAGGGCTTGATTTTCTACAGAAACAATTGTCACATTACCATGACAATCTCAGATCTAGACCATTTGGACATGTAGATCATGAAAATAACATGTTTCTTTATGTCAGATGTGACCTTATTATCGTAAAATGAGAATACTTTTAACGGTTTTTATCATAATTCTGCCTACATTTCTTGTCCTCACACAAAATTCAATATTCCTGCCCCTCCTGTGCACAATAGGGATATTCAAATATCCTAATTATGCCTGTTATTTAGCCCCTACATATACCTTAGTACTCAATGTATGGGATAATTGATTGCTGCTAAACCTTTGCAGTAACAGGGATATGAAGTGCTTTTTTGTCCAGGTGAAATTGTGTCCGGGCGAGTGACCATTGAGTAACATGCCATGTTGAGGGTTTGGTTTCCTACAGAAATAATCATTCTATCTCATTGAAAGTCACAGATCTGGACCATCTCGAGCAGTAGATGATGGAATTCACATTGTTATCTGTGTCAGCTGATTCCTTGCTATCATAAAATGAGCCTATTTTTAATGGATTTTGATCACAATTCTGAACATAATGTCCAGGTGAGTGGTGAACTACAAGCTATTTTGAACAGAAATTACAGATTTTTTCCCCATCAAAACTATATACCATCTGAAAGTACATGCCGTGGGCATTGTATTCCATATAATCAATAGTTCCTACCATAGTCTGTTCAGCTTTTATATAGAACAGAAAGAAAAGAGTATCTTAGAATCTGAGATTTACTTGAATTCCAGGTCAGGCCCTATAGGATAATGACCTGAGGGAAAGGCAAAAAGCCCATTACATCTGACTACAATACTCCAAACCCAACCATTAGACCCAGTACTACAAGCAAAATCATAATAACAGTGAACCAGAAGCATATCATAGGTCATTTTGAATCAATAAAGGGAAAAAACCCCGAATGGTCACTCGGGAGGACATCGTTTCCAGGTAGATAGGTTCTGGGCATTGCCATAGCAACGGTTTTCATATTTAACTCATAATATTTCATGTGCAGTTACCCCAAGACCTATACACTATCCACAAAAAATATTTTTGAGATACTACATAATTTTTTCTCAGACCTCTCAAAACTCCACCAAGGCTTATTTGCACACTTTCTATGATTTTTGACCACATTAGGGTTCTAACAATATGTAAAGTGGCTGAACATGAGAAATGAATTTAAATTATGGATGTTTTTTCTCGAAATGACATGGTCCCCTTCTGCTGTTAATAAAAACTGAACTGCTGGGAACTAAATCCTCCCGCTTGGTGTTTTTGGAGGTAAACAAATGTATTTTTAGAAAATTTGACAGGTTTTAAAAAAAATACACCTTTATTTTTTATTATGGACGTTTCATAAAGTGGACGCTTGATGGATATTGGCTTGCCAAAATAATTCAAAGGTAGACTTTCCATACTTCCTGATAGTAGGCGCTATTGATAATGTCTTATGTCAATTCTAAAAGGAGAGGAAATATGCTGAAAAACACTTCAATACGGTACAATTAATGATGGAATTCCTACTTCTCCTTGGGGCATAGTATCCCACATCCCTTTAAAACACAAATTTAGTTAGAATCTAGATATTCCTGTCTGTAATTTCACCTTTAGCTTTAAATAAGCTAATGACTGAACTATGGATTTTCTTTATCAGTGTTTATATCAGCCAAAGTGAGTTAGACATAAGAAAACAGTTGGACAGAAGAATGACTTCTAAGTGTATCAAGGTGTTTATCTATCATCCCAGGGTACTGGCCTTTACCTTATAATACAGATATGATGAATTATATATGCATTTTAATCAATATTCATGAGATAATGTATGCTGCTTTTTGGGTGGCCAGATATGTTCTGGTAAGGATGACCTGCTTCCCACTTTCTTCAAAGTTCCCTGATTTTGAAAATGGGAGAACACATAGTTGGACTTTGCAGAATGATCCAAAAATTATGATCACCCAATAAGATTCCTTATAAATATGGAAGGAAAACATAATTTACCTGACAAATTACACTGAAATTTTATAGTAAATTCAATAGAAGAAAAGCTGAGGGCTGGGTTCTCTTAATGAATAAAGTTGTCAGATATGGGGTAAAGAGATAGTGTGATATTTTCTACTCTCAGCCCTGAGAAACTGGATAACTGGCATGTGTTAGCAGGAGCCAATGCATGCCCATGACAACACAGCACAAAAACAAAATGGTGGTGGTTTGTTTGTATCATTAAGGGTCAAGTTTGCATGATAGAACTCCCTGTCCTCATCATGTTTTTTGCAAAAGATAGTCTAGCTGACATTGTGATATAAATGGAATGATACATGGATAATCCAGAACTTGGGCTGGTTATCCATGTATTATATATACCATTTTCACATGCAATATAACATATTTACATACATGGATAATTCATGAGAATATGCTAAAGTTTTATTTATCAACATCATGATTTTTCCAGCAATATCAAAGCAAAGTGAAATCTAGGAAATGCATCCAAAGGTTCCCCATCTGAAACCCTCAATTTACCCTGTGCTAGACAGGCACCCACTTACTGGCAGTAGAAAGTAGAAAACTTTTTCTTCAAGCATGGAACTGGTTCTTTGTAAAAGTACCACCCCTTACCTAGTAGGCACTCCAGGAGTGTCCTCCACCAATACCACCCACAGTCTCCCAGACCTTTGATACTGGCCAGGTACCTGTGGCACCCTCAGATGAGCTGAATATGGACCCTGCCTGGAATATGCCATTACTGGTCCTGGAGGAGATAGGTCTGGAGTGAATCACATCCTATTGAGGCAGAAGTAATGTCTGCACTGCAGCTGGAGTTAACCCAGATAAGGTTAACATGGTAATTTTGGTTACAGCATGCTGAAAAGTGATAAGTAGGCCAATATATGCCCAAAGATGCCCTGTACAAAATTTTGGAGCCGTACCTATGTTGCATCCGGAGATATCAGGGTTTGCCTACTGTACTACATGTAGGATGGTAGGCCAATCCACTACCGTCCTATGAAATATTGCTTTTCAGGTTGCCATGGAAACGGCAATTCCTGTTGGGGAGTGCTGAAACCTGAGAACTAGGCTTACATATGACCATTTATGCTGTACAAGAAATTTTAGGGCTTTACCTATTATGGATCCAGAGATAAGCACCATCATACATATAGGACAGTAGGCCAATACCCAGTCTGCCCCCTCCGTGAAGGTCAAATTCTCTAAATTTGGCAATTGTTTTGGAACATGTGTGTCATGTTCTAGAAGTGGCTAAGAAAACTTCTAAGCACCATATTTGGAAGCAAGGGTCCTAAAACTGTTAGCTAAAACTATGCACTTCTGTATCTTTCAATTTTGCTTCTGGGGGACCTGCTATATTCAACAAAGTTGACATAGCAGAGGCCATGACCCATGTTATGTCCATATTAAGGTACTGTTTTGTCATCAATAACCAATAATTATAATGAACGGGTATAACAGGGTACACTTATGTGGGTATTTATTGTATGCTGTATTATGTGTGTATTTATTGTATGCTATATGAGAGAGTGCTATGGGAGTCCTGTATAGGGTTTATGGTAGCTAGAGTTTATGGTAGGCTGTGGAATGTTGCAGACGGAGGGGAGTCGACGAGATCTGGTCAGGTAGATTCTGTAGAGGGGGGAGGGGGGAATACGTGTGAGCCAAATACCGGCGTCTGAAAGGTGTGAGGGGTTAGTAAGAGATAGGGAGGAGTCAGTATTGTGGGAGCAGCCGAGGAGGCAACACATACTCCTGGAGTAGACGAGGATGAAGCTGTTTAGTATCTAGTATTACACTTAGCCAATGTAAGAACGGATTGAACAGGATCTCTATGGCACTTATACCTCTCTAAAGCACCGGATTGTTAAAACATGAACTGCTTGTATAAATAGACTGATGTCGTTGAAGCTGTACAACCTGAGTGGGCTCACCAAACAACTGTAACTGTGAATAACCAATGAACAATAAATGGTGACTTGTATCGGCGTCTTGGTGTTGGTTAAAAGAATGGGCTAGGCCAACATCATACCACTAGAGTTAGTCTTCCCAAATACGTGAGAACAGAGGAGCGAGCTGATAATAACTACACAAGTTAGACCACATTAATATACATATAAACACAACCCACACAGCCCAGATGGTGGAGAATTAGTGGTTGGGCTTATCATTGTACTGATGAGCGGCTCGCCGTACCCGATACCTAACAGCTCAGACGCTGGATGTGACTCAGCGGCATCGCCACACACTGACAGTAGTGACGCTGTGGAAGTCTATACTATCATACCTGCAGCGCGCACATTGCCTGGGGATGCGGCAGTAGCACATAGTGGTGTAGCAGAGGGACAGGGTGGAAGATCCGGAGTGAGTGAAGCGGGACCTGATCAATCACGTGTCACTCTTAGATCGGATCACACACATGTGCATTGGCAATTAGGACCCAGGTCGCAAGTGGTGCTATTGCCTGGATAGGAGGTGTCTAGAGAGATTGGATTCCCCGTGGCTCGGTCAGAGGAGGAACGGGCGTCGTCTCAAAGGGATCCCAAGTCTGGGGGGACGTCTGGCCTACAATTGTCTACGGCGGCTGATTCTGAACCAGCAGGGTCGGTGGTAGTGGACAATACCTCTGGACCATTCTCAGCATTGGGAGTGGAGAACGAGCATCAGTCATCTGCGGCAGAGTCGGAGACCAGGGCTGATATTTCTAGTGATGGGCAACAGGCGGCGGTTCAGGAGCACACAGTAAGTGCCGGTGCAGGGGAATGGCCTGGTAATCTCTGCAAGGGATGGACGACAGGAGACAGATTAGTGAATTATAAGTATTTTTCGACGCCCATTGCCAGGAGCTCCAGTATTAATTTCTGTAAGGCTACTCCTAGGTGCCTTGAGTTTGAGGGTACAGCGGACCAGGGACGAGTCAGACGCGCATCTGAGGGGGATGTGGTGGATATTGGTGATGAGGATTTGAATTTTGAAGCAATAGCGACGTCATTGGGGTTAATTGAGCCAGTAAATGAGGACGGACAGGTGGATGAGAGTGGAACAAAGGATAGTCATGGGAATGAGGGGGACGCACATGGGGAAAATAATCCAATAGTCGGGGCATCTACGGTGGTGGCAGCGTCAGGACAAAACGAGGACGTCGGTGAGGAGATACAGGAACAGGGGTCGGAGGCCTGTGGTGATTCACAGGGGGAGAATGCAAGACTGCTGCCCTCTGGTTTCTTGGTGGTTGTTGAGAATGGGAGGGAGTTAAGTGATAAGGACTTGGTGGGTCAGGATGAGAGTGGTGGAGTTGGACAGGATCAGACAGGCTGTACTACACCGGTCATTACAGGTGATCAAGGTGGCAGTCGTCTGGGAGAGTCTGTGAGTAGAACAAGGGTGGATGAAGTTATTGCAGGTCTGCAGAACACTAATATTAGGGTGCGACACAGCATAGAGAAGGGGAGGGCCATATTGGAACAGGAGCTGATATATCGGCAGGCCATTGATGGGGAGGAGCTGCTCGCGGGGCCGGAGATAGAACGGGAGCGCGTAGCACGAAGGGAGAGGTTTTTGAGCGACACAGTAAATTGGAGAAAGGTAACTACGAATATCCGCTCAGGCAATAGTACAGGTCGTACTACAGATGAGGGGCATTTAGATGATGTTCTAGATAGCCATCTTCAGACTGATGTTTCGGGTGACTGGGAGGATTGGTGGGTTCGGAGAGCGGATGAGGAGAGAAGACGACAGATAGAAAGGGAGGCCCGGGAGGAAGCCGCCGAGGGCTCCGTCGCTGGAGGTGTTAAAACTAATATACAGGGGAACGATAGTGAAGAGAGCTCAGTGGGTGATCTGGATGCGGGGAGACAGGTAGAAGAGGATATTGCACCTATTATTGGTTTTGAAGACGAAGACATGGCGCCTAGTCCGAATGTTAAACTACCATCCTTCAATGGGGAGCCTGGGGAGGATTATCGGAGATATTTTAAGGAATTGAATGGAATGCAAAAGCTATTTGGATGGTCTCCGGATCAGCATCTTGAATATGCGAAATTGGGCTTGAAGAAGGGGGCATCGAAATGGATGGATGGTATTCCAGAAGGGGAAAAGGATACTTTGGACAAAGTAGTGGCTATAGTGAAAAGGGTTTTTGAAGACAAAAGGCCACTGTGGCAGAAACATAGGGATTTGCACTGTCTGAAGCAGGAAAAGGGGCAGTCGGTTTGGGACTTCGCATTGAAAATAAAGGAATATGACGAGTTGGACGTTCCTGATGTCATCAAGCTGTCAGTCTTTGTGGGGGGTTTGCTTCCGCCCATTGATAAGGACCTGATGAAACACAATGCTGATTCTTTTGAGGAGGCTCTCAGGCTGGCGTCTTATTGGGAAAATGTGGAGAAAGGAAGGAACTCCAAAGGAGTGGCGCAGTTACACATGCTAGAGTCTGAGGGGACTCGAGATGGAGCATGTGGGGACGATCAGTTTGATCCTAAAGAGTATGCTAGGGAACAAACTAAAGCGGTGGTGGAGATGTGCACTATGGAATATAGGAGGGGGCTCAGAGAGATGGAACATGGACGGGAGAATCAGCAGGGACAGTATGTTGGAAGGGGTGGTAATTCACAAGGGCAGTATCAGGCGCAGGCGGGCAGAGGGACTGGCGCGGGAACATATGGTCAGAATAGGCAGTTTGGTGCAGGCGGTGGAGGTCGAGGATGGAATTATCAAGGGGGACGCGGTGGAAATCAGTATAACGCGTCTCAGTATTTCAATAACAGGTTTCAGGGACAGAGATACACAGGAGGAAGCAGGCAGGGTCAACAGGGGGATGATAAAAGTCAGAGAAGAGCACAGGAATATGCTAGGATGATGGGAGATGCAGGAGAGAGTCAGAAGGGAGGGGGAGCGATCTATTGCTTGATTCATGACTCTACCACACATTCTACAGAGGAGTGCACGTTTTTGAAGAAATACAGGGATCAGTTGTCATCCTCTCAGCAGACCAGAGACCAACGAGATCAGGGAAATGATGTTCGCAGGCCGGGAAACGGGCACAACGGCTCATTCCTACCCCAGAATTAAATTTGATATCAGGGGATGGGTCGGGAAATAGGGGATCAAAAGGCAAAGCGCCATGGTTGGTTCAGTGTACTATTGACGAGAATGCATACAGATGTTTAGTGGACACGGGCGCGTCTGATTGTTTTATAGCGCGGACAGTTGTGAGTAGTATAAGTGAGAGAGCAATTTGGGACAGGCAGCTATCTCAATTGGGGAAGGTGCGTCTGGGGGACAAAACATCATTACAAGTTTATGAGACGGTGCGACTGCAGTGTTTTATGGATGGTGCTTGCATATATTATGATTTTAATGTGGTGGATTCACTAGCTTATGATATTGTGCTGGGACGTAATTTTCTGATCGACGCAAGGGCACAAATTATAGCTATAGATGGAAAGGTACGTCTCTTTACTGAGGATCCGGTCTCGATTGAGGTGGCGGCGATTTTGGACCCATGGGAAGAAAGATTAGTGACGGTGAAAGGATGGGATGTTGCGGCTGAAAGGGTTGGAACAACGGTCTTGCTGAGACCATCTAATTTGGCGGTGGTAGCTGCGGATGGTGCGGTGAACTATGTGGGGAAGAAATGGTATATGAGAATTGCTAATCTCTCTGACAGGCAAGTGTACGTGGATACAACTGAGGTTATGGCATATGCAGAAGACATAGATGAACCAGAACTTAATTTGCTGGAGGTAATTGATACAGCTAATGTTGGCAGGGATAGAAAGGATGAGGCTCGTGAGATTTTGGCACGATGTAATGAAGAACGGCGGGGGAATGGTCAAGATGCTAGGGGAGGATCAAGACACCGGCAGGATCCTCAGGACAATGGTGGTGGATGTGGTGTTTCTACATTGAGTGAGCAGGAGAGGCTGGATAAAATTGAGAAGATCAGGGGCCTTGATTTGGGTGACACTATGATGACGCTGGAGGAGCAGAGGGTATTCAGAGAGATGCTGGTGGTCAACATGGACACTATAGCATTTTCTATGAAGGAGTTGGGTCATTGTTCATTGGCTCCAATGAAAATAAGGGTCGATGAGTCCAAGGGTCCGTGTATGGCGCGACCATACAGGTATTCTCCTCAGAAAATGGATATTATTGATGAACAGGTGAGGGAATTGTTGAAGTTGGGAATTATTGAGCCCAGTGACAGTGTCTGGAGAAGTCCGTTGGTGGTAGTGCAGAAGAAGGATGGAAAGGCTAGGTTATGTACAGACTATCGCATGTTGAATCTTATTACGGCGGATGATACATACCCTATGCCCACAGCCAGGAGCATGTTTTTGTATATGGCATACAGAAAACCTATAATCTTTACAGCCATGGATTTGCTCAGTGGGTATCATCAGTGCGATTTACATCATGACAGCAGGCAATATTCAGCATTTGAATCACCCTCGGGGGTTTGGCAATGGACGAGGATGCCGTTTGGTATGAAGCAGAGCCCATGGCAATTTACTAAGATTATGTCATTAGCACTAGGAGGCTTAATACCACGTACTTGTCTAGCCTACCTAGACGATATCATTATCTTTGATCCGGATGTGGACAGCCATATTACTAATGTCGGCAGAGTATTGGCAGCTTTAGGTAAAGCAGGTTTAACAGTCAAGCCGGAAAAGTGTGAGTGGGGCAAAGCGGAAATCAAGTTTTTGGGGCACATTATTAATGCTGAAGGAGTGCAGACACAGTCTAAAGTGATCAGAAAGGTGCAGGAGTTTGGCAGACCTTATAATGAACATACAACTAGATCCTTTCTGGGGCTTTGTAATTATTACAGGAGTTTTATTCCTAACTATGCTGTTTTGTCGATGCCTCTGAATAATTTGTTGAAAATCAAGGTGCCATTTAAGTGGACGGATGAGTGTGAGATGTCATTCAAGAAAATACAAGCAGCATTAGCAAGCACACCGTTATTGGTACATCCAGAGATCGGGGGTCACTTTTATGTTTTAACGGATGCTTCGGATGGCGCGTGTGGGGCGGCCATCTGTGTAAAGAGGGACGGATTGCTGAGACCGGTAACATATTATGGGTATACATTTACAAAGGCTGAAAGAAACTACACTATAACAGAGAAAGAAGGCCTAGCTGTTATAAGAGTGTTGAAGAAATTTGAGGATATGCTGACGGGAGCTAAGATCACGATAATTACAGACCATCAACCATTAATACCTTTGCTTCAGCAAGCCAGTAAGGCTCCATCCAAAAGGTTGACTAGGTGGGGTTTAGCTATGACTGACTTTGACTATGAGATCAGGTATGAGCCGGGAGCCACTCACTACCTGCCGGATTTTATATCCAGAGTGCCGTTGGCAGTAGGACAGGATACACCTGGCGAGGAGTCGGGGGAGTTTGAGCCTGAGGTGGGATGTGAGTTACTTGTGATGGAACTTGTAGGGGAGGAATTGGATAGGGAAACCTTCATTCAGGAACAGTGGAAGGATGGATTCTGCAGGGGGATGATGAGATATTTGGCGGGGGATGAATTGCCGGTGGATGAGGAAAAGGCGCGAGGGATTTTACATAATGCTGATTTCATGGGTATGAAGGATGGATTGTTATGCAAGTATATAAAACCAGCTAGAAAGAGGGGTGGGCCTATAGCTGACCTAAATCCAAGGATAGTGGTGCCTAAGGCTATGGTGAATAGAGTGCTCTATCTTATGCATGATGATATCATGTGCGGAGGACATGTGGGAACAGTGGCGCTGAATACAAAAGTACAGGCTCGGTTTTATTGGAAAAATATGATGGTGGACATAGCTAGGTACGTGCGGCTATGTGAAAGATGCGCGTTGAGAAAGAGAGCACCTCACTTTAGGGCCAAGGCTAGATCATGGGATACGCCGGATTATCCATGGCAAGTGATACAGACAGATTTTGTTGGGCCGCTACGCAGGTCCAAAGAAGGTTATAAATATATCATGACTTTCATAGACCTTCTGACGGGATGGCCAGAGGCATTCTGTACTAAAGACACAACTGCGCACACGGCAGCTGGGGTGTTTCTACGGGAGATCGTGTGTAGGTACGGCAAGGTGGAAGTGCTGTGCAGCGACAGAGGGTCTACGTATATGGGTCAGGTTTTTCGTGAGGTTACAGCTAGACTGTCAACCAAACAGAGGTTTACGTCTTCTAGGAATCCGACCGGAAATGCCAGGGTTGAAAGATTGCATAAATCATTAGAGGATACGATAGGATGCTATGTGACCGAGGACCATGAACACTGGCCAGAGCTGTTACCCATTGCATTGTGGACGGTGCGCTCCAACATTAGTATGAGGACGGGGTTTTCACCATATACGCTGCAATTTGGACGGGATCCGGTGGCCATGTCCTTTGCTGAGGAAAGGCCAATGCCTAAGGTGCCGTCTGAAAGGGATTGGTTTATTAGGACCAATCATAGCATACAGTTATTACAAGAGGCGGCCAACGCTCATACTGCTAGGTATGAGGAGCAGCTCAGACGTAGACTGGATGGACGGGCGCGACCTGTATCTTTTATAGAGGGGGAGTGGGTATATTACTATGATCCGAAATGCGCGGTGAATAATACATCGAAGTTTGCTGGTAGATACACGGGGCCACATAGGATAATAGAGGTGGTGGGGGATAAGAGCGTGAGGTTGAGAGCAGTGAAGACGGGCAAAGAGATACCTCACTTGGTAAATGTGAATAAACTGAAGAGGGCATACAAAGGGGAGGGTGAAAATGACGAAGGAGTAGCCAAAGGTGAGAGGACGATGGAAGTGGATAGAACAGAAGTGGGATCAGAAGTGGAAATACAGGATATAAGGCGTGAGGACCCTAAAGGGGTGACTGAGGTAGAACATCCTTCATCTGGTCTGGAGGATACAGCACTAGCGGGCGCTGATAAGGAGGACAAACTGAAAACGTCAGACGACGATAAAAGTGCACATGAGAAAAAGAGAGAGGTGGCCGGAGCTGGACCGCGCGCATCTATACAGGAATCTGATAATGAGAAAGATGGAGTTGTACGGCGAGCTAGCCGGGAGAAGCACAGACAGGAAGCTGTGGTCGATAATTGGTGTAAAAAGAAAGGGTTACAGGATAGTGATATTGATAAGGTCGAGGGTGGCCGAAGACAGGATAATGAAGAGAAAAGGAAGGGTAGAGTGAGAAATGTCGAGGTGAAGAGACAGATGGACGAAGAAAGAGAG